>CM062918.1:71152061-72402061 GCA_031878705.1 Tapirus indicus | reverse complement strand
GGCCCGCTGAGGACATTTAGGCTGAGTTAGCGCCAAGAGGCCACTGTCCCGAAGTGCTTTGGCCACTTGCGATTGAGATGGAGTTCTTCTGCCCTCCAGCCCGGGCCCCAGAGGTGGAGGCCTTCGAGTCGTCGGTCGGGTTATTGCGGTGGACCCTGCGTTTCTGTGGAGTGCGGTTCACGCGGAGCGGCCTGCGGGGCCCCGCGGTCCACCTGGCCATAGCTTCCCCCAGCGGGCGCAGGGTGCAGCTACCAGAGTCTCGTTTTCGGTTGGTCAGAAGGAGGGGCTGTGGCAGAGTAAGTCTGTGTCCTCTTTGAACAGCCTGACGTAGAGGTCAGCCGCCTGGGCAGGAGGCGTCCTAGTTGGCGTGATTTCTGGGGAAGTCTCCTGTCTTCCATCCTCGTGTGGCAGGCCTCAAGGCCAGGGATCTGTGCAGAAGATGTGCTCTTTCAGGGACTTAGGCCTCCGCACGCAAAGACACGCCCACGCGCCTCCCTGCACGCCGTCCTGCCCTTGCGGTATCACACACACACGCGCAAACACACACACGCACACACAGCTTCTGTCACGGCTGAGGGAAAGAGGTAGAGGACGAGAGGACGTAAGGCTCTACCCCGGGGCCGGGGGAAAGCTTGGCTTGGATCTTGTTCCCTAAGACCGCGGCTGGCTTTCTCAAGCAGGCATGTGATCTGTGTGCACTTCTCAGGTGGAATTTGCGTGCCAAGCTTGCCGTCGACCAAGAAGAGAAGACCTTCCTGTCCTGTGTTGAGTGGAGATGCCCGGGAATCCCGGAAGAAGAAGTGTGGCTTCTGGTGCGCCCCGTGCCCGTGGATCGCTTCGGATGGTAAGGACTCCTTGGCACCCAGTTCATGCCGTGCCCTCTAGGATTCCTAGATGGGCCTTCGAGGCTTGTGGTCCGCGTGCCCCCAGGGGCGTGCGGGTCGTGCTCCAAGGCTGGATCGACAGTTGCCCTTGCTCGGTGGCTTGTCTCTTGGATCCTCCAGGCTGTTGGAGGACTCTGAGGTGATTGGCTCGCCCGCTGAGCCCCCCAGCCTCCCTGGTTACAATTTCCAGCTGCCCAGAAGGTGCTCGGATCGATGATGACTCCCTCAAATGCATTCCTTGGAAATCTGAACACAATGAGTGAGAACTCCACTACCGTCGTTCTCATCGAAACTGAGGTCCAGCACCTTGTGTTCCCCAAGGGTGATAGGAGTGAGGGACAGCTTCTGGTCGATCACACTCGTGCACACACCACCCAGGGCGTCAGCGTCGGAGCGTCTCCCGTCTTTGCGTGAGGCGTTGGACCGCACTCGTGGGACGTTCAGGAATCGGAGGTCCTTGGTTGAATGGGCAGCCGCTGCTGGCGTGGCGTGGCGTGGCGGCCCGGTGGCATCCCAGGTTCAGAGTCGGAGAGGGTGGCGTTGGCATAGGCCCAGGGAGGTGACGGCAGGGAGTGTGTGTTGGCCGGGTTCTGGTTTCTTCCCTGGTTTCTCCTCGGAGCCCCTGTTTAGGCCAGGCATGGAGCAGTGGGGGTTCTTGCCTTTCGGCTCGGCGAGGAGGTGTGATCGGCCCGTGGGTTAGGGGGCGGGGCCCGAGGTATTAGGCCACAGTGCTGCAGTTGGCAGCTCCTGGGGTTCACCTGCTCACCCAGTGCACACAAAGCTGGCCCAAGAGAGACGGCGCCGTGGACCCAGCGCTGACGTCAATCAAGACACCGTGGTGGCTGACGGGGCGGGGGCAGGCAGGGGAGGGCAGGCACGGAGAGGAGTGGTCGTAGGGCGCTTCCACGGGCTTCCATAGGATGTACCGTCTCGTTGTGTTCCCACTTCTGGGATGGGCTGGCCAGGGGTGTCGTGGGGCCCTAAGGGGGCCGCCGATTGGCTCGTGCCAGGGAAGGCTTCAGGGTCCGCGAGGATGCGCCGCGGTCGAGGACCTTTGCGCTAGATGGCGCCCCAGTTCCTGAGGAGCGGCGCTCAGTGGTCCTCTTCCTAGTGCCTTGGAGAGATCCAGAGGCCCCCGACTGCCCACCGGCCACCTCCGCTCCAGAGTGCTTAGGCGAACGTGCCATTTGACCCTTTGCCCCCTTGGGCACGGAGCTGCCAAGGTGAGAGCGCTACTCCGGGAGACTTTGTTTCTCCCGGCCCAGGTGGCTCACATCCTCCTGGGAGGGGTTAGGATTTCCTTGTGGAAGCCTGTGGGGGTGGCCGAGGGCGAGAGTGCCGCGATCCTCGGCACCCTGCCACGGACAGACGTGTACCGTGGAGGAGGACCACGTCTCCTGGTGTGGGAGCTGTGTCCTCGTTTCCTTCCTTGGCCCGTCTTCCTGGAGCACACGTTTGTGCTGTGTGAGATCGCCTGAGGTGTGAGGGGGCCGGAGGAGGGTTCGTAGGTTGCAAGCGATGGGATGGACACCGGCAGAGTCGAAACTGCCTTCCGGCCGTCCTCCGTGAGGCTCCCTGCCCCCCATGTGCACCCAGTGTGGGAGGCTCCACCGCGGGAAACTTGTGTGGCGGGCAGGAGGGGTGCCTCTTCTTTGGAGCAGGCAGGCGCGGGTTTGAACACTTCCTAGAAGGCCGGGGTCCCGCAACCCACCGGCTGTGGCAATGCCGGCTCCCTTGACTGGGAATGCTGCAGTTTGAGACGGGGTTTACCCAGGGTCGTGGTGGCTGAAGGCCACCCTTTCTAGTGGGGTTTCCTGCTGGCCCGCTGAGGGCGTTTTGGCTTAGTGAGCCCCAACTGAGCGCCGCCTGAAGTCATGTGGCCACGTGAGCTGAAGACGGGCTGCTTCAGTCACGCGGCCCATGAGCCGGTGGTGCCAGGTTTCATGGCAGTCCTTTTGTCCCGGGGGTGGCCGCATTGCCGTCCCGGGCAGTTCTCCTGAGACGGCTCGTGGGGACACGATGTCCACGTTGCCATGGCATCCACGGTCAGGGTGAGGGTGCACGTCGATTCTCGGGGTCCGTGGCTCCGAAGGTGTGGCTCTGAGAGAGGGAGTTCGTGGCCTATGGCAGCAGCCTCTAGAGGTCAGCGTTGGCGTTCCTCCCCTGGCAGTCAGCGGTCTTCTGCATTGGGTGGCGTGGCATGAGGCCAGGGATCAGGGCCGACGGCATGCGTTTTCAGGTGCTGAGGCCTCCGCACACGTGCGCGCAGACGCACCTGCACCCGCACAAACACACGCGCCGCGCGAGCCACCACCTGCATCCCTGCCTACGCTCGTGGTGTGACACGGGCCTTCAGGCATCCCTGAGGGCTAGCGGTACAGGGGAAGCAGACGCAGGGTCACCCCCGGTGAAACGTTGGCCTGGGACTTGTCACCTGACCGCCTGGTACGTTGCTCAAGCACGCGTGTGATTTGTCTACACTTCTCAGGTGGAAGCGCCGTGCGAAGCTCGCTGGCGGCACCGAGACAAGACCTTCGTGTCCTTGGATGAGCGGAGGTGCGAGGGAATGGCGGAAGAAGCGTGGCCCAGGACGCGCACGGTGCCCGGTGGCGGCTGAGGACGGTAAGCGTTACGTTGTCCCCAGTTCTGCCTTTCACCCTAGGCGTTCGTAGACCTGCCTCAGAAGCTTCTCGTCCGCCTGTCCCCAGTGGCGTGCGGGCTTGTGCTCTGAGGGTGCATTGACTGGTTGCTCTCGCTCAGTGGCTTGGCTCTGGCTTCTCCAGGCTGCTGGCGGACCCTGTGGTGACGGGCTCGCCCGCTGAGCCACCCAGCCTGTCCTGTTAATTTTTCCAGGTGCCCAGAATGTGCTCGGATCGATGATGACTCCCTCATATGCATTCCTTGGAAAATCTGAACAAAATGAGTGAGAACTCACTACCGTCGTTCTCATCGAAACTGAGGTCCAGCACGTTGTCTTCCCCAGGGATGGCAGGAGTGAGGGACAGCCTCCCCTTGCTCACACTCGTCCAGACACCAGCCAGGGCGGCAGCATTTGAGAGTTGTGGCCTCCGGGTCGTTCCTTGCTCCACATTAGTTGGGTGTCCATCCATCAGAGGTTGTGGTGGAAAGGCCTGTTCTGAGGGCATGGCTGGCGGGTCGCAGCCTAGGGTTAGAAGTCGGCGCTGGCAGAGGCCCCGTGAGCTCCGGGCACTGTGTCTGGGTTGGCCCGGCTCCCGCTTCAGACGAACGCCCTGGGGTTGTGCGTGTCAGAGCTGAAGCGTAGAGGCTTCCGTGGTTTCTGGTCAGAGCCCCAGGCCAGACAGGTAGCCATTACCCGTTGTTGCGTTTTGGCTTGCTGAGGCGATTGGAGCGTCCCCCGGGCTTTGGGGCAGGTGGCAGAGGGGTAAGGCTTTGGTCCTGCGGGGGGAGTTCCTCTATGTCACCGACTCGTCCGATCCGCCCAAAGGTGCCCAGACACGGCCTGTGCTGTGAACCGGGGCCCTTCGGGTCAAGACGCTGTGGTGGCTGATGGCTTGGACGGGAGGGGAAGCGTCCGGAGAGGAGAGCTCATGGGGTGATATCGTGGGCTTCCGGGGGACGTACTGTCCCGTTGTGTTGCGGGTGCTGCCCTCGGCTTGTCAGGGATGCCTGGTTGGCTGTGTGGGGGCTGCCGGTTGGTGCGTCCCAGGGAAGGATTCAGGGCCCATGTGTACACGCTGGGGCAGGTGACCTTTGTGGTAGGTGGCACGGCTATCCCAAAGTGGCGGCGCTCCACGGTTCCCTTCCTAGTCCCTTGAAGAGGGCCCCTGGCTGGTGACTGCCGGCCGGCCACCGCTGCTCATGGAGTCCTCAGGTGAACATTGTCTCTGAGGCCCTGCCCTCCCGGGCACGGAGTTTCCAAGGAGAAAGTGTTCACTCCAGGATGGTCGAGTTTTCCTGGCACAGTTGGCTCGCTCCTCCTGGGAGAGGTTTAGCTGTGTTTGTGAAAGGCGGTGGGCGTGGCAGAGAGACGGGGGTGGGGGTTGCGCGGTGACACGAGGCGCACTGCCACGGCCAGACGTGTAACCTGGAACAGGTACGCGTCTCCTTGCTTGGGGTCCGTGCCCTGGGTCGACTCTTCATCTTGTCTTCCCGGGTGGAGCCAGGCTTTGAGCGGTGTGAGGTCCTCTGTGGCATTAGAGGTGCCAGGGAAAGGGTGAAAGGTTGACTCCGACGGTTGGAGTGAGGCAAAGCCCAAAGTCCTTTATGGCTGTCCTCCCCGAGACGCACTTCAGCCCGATGTGTGTGTAGGGTTTGAGGTACCTCTCGGGGGACTGGTATTGCAGGCACGGGGGTGCTGCGTTAGGCAAGGCAGCCGTGTGTCTGGAGGACTCGTGGAAGGCCAGGGTACGGAAAGCCGGCTGGCTGTGGACGTGCCAGGTCCCTGGATGGGCAGTTGCTCGAGGTTCGGTCGGGTTTTCGCGTGCGGCGTGGTGGCCGCAGACCACCTCTTGCTGACAGCTTTTCCTGCTGGCCCGCTGAGGACATTTAGGCTGAGTTAGCGCCAAGAGGCCACTGTCCCGAAGTGCTTTGGCCACTTGCGATTGAGATGGAGTTCTTCTGCCCTCCAGCCCGGGCCCCAGAGGTGGAGGCCTTCGAGTCGTCGGTCGGGTTATTGCGGTGGACCCTGCGTTTCTGTGGAGTGCGGTTCACGCGGAGCGGCCTGCGGGGCCCCGCGGTCCACCTGGCCATAGCTTCCCCCAGCGGGCGCAGGGTGCAGCTACCAGAGTCTCGTTTTCGGTTGGTCAGAAGGAGGGGCTGTGGCAGAGTAAGTCTGTGTCCTCTTTGAACAGCCTGACGTAGAGGTCAGCCGCCTGGGCGGGAGGTGTCCTAGTTGGCGTGATTTCTGGGGAAGTCTCCTGTCTTCCATCCTCGTGTGGCAGGCCTCAAGGCCAGGGATCTGTGCAGAAGATGTGCTCTTTCAGGGACTTAGGCCTCCGCACGCAAAGACACGCCCACGCGCCTCCCTGCACGCCGTCCTGCCCTTGCGGTATCACACACACACGCGCAAACACACACACGCACACACAGCTTCTGTCACGGCTGAGGGAAAGAGGTAGAGAACGAGAGGACGTAAGGCTCTACCCCGGGGCCGGGGGAAAGCTTGGCTTGGATCTTGTTCCCTAAGACCGCGGCTGGCTTTCTCAAGCAGGCATGTGATCTGTGTGCACTTCTCAGGTGGAATTTGCGTGCCAAGCTTGCCGTCGACCAAGAAGAGAAGACCTTCCTGTCCTGTGTTGAGTGGAGATGCCCGGGAATCCCGGAAGAAGAAGTGTGGCTTCTGGTGCGCCCCGTGCCCGTGGATCGCTTCGGATGGTAAGGACTCCTTGGCACCCAGTTCATGCCGTGCCCTCTAGGATTCCTAGATGGGCCTTCGAGGCTTGTGGTCCGCGTGCCCCCAGGGGCGTGCGGGTCGTGCTCCAAGGCTGGATCGACAGTTGCCCTTGCTCGGTGGCTTGTCTCTTGGATCCTCCAGGCTGTTGGAGGACTCTGAGGTGATTGGCTCGCCCGCTGAGCCCCCCAGCCTCCCTGGTTACAATTTCCAGCTGCCCAGAAGGTGCTCGGATCGATGATGACTCCCTCAAATGCATTCCTTGGAAATCTGAACACAATGAGTGAGAACTCCACTACCGTCGTTCTCATCGAAACTGAGGTCCAGCACCTTGTGTTCCCCAAGGGTGATAGGAGTGAGGGACAGCTTCTGGTCGATCACACTCGTGCACACACCACCCAGGGCGTCAGCGTCGGAGCGTCTCCCGTCTTTGCGTGAGGCGTTGGACCGCACTCGTGGGACGTTCAGGAATCGGAGGTCCTTGGTTGAATGGGCAGCCGCTGCTGGCGTGGCGTGGCGTGGCGGCCCGGTGGCATCCCAGGTTCAGAGTCGGAGAGGGTGGCGTTGGCATAGGCCCAGGGAGGTGACGGCAGGGAGTGTGTGTTGGCCGGGTTCTGGCTTGAGGTGGAGCCCCCCGGGGTTCCTGTGTCTGGAAGCCGAAGAGCAGAATCTTCCCTGGTTTCTGCTCGGAGCCCCTGTTTAGGCCAGGCATGGAGCAGTGGGGGTTCTTGCCTTTCGGCTCGGCGAGGAGGTGTGATCGGCCCGTGGGCTAGGGGGCGGGGCCCGAGGTATTAGGCCGCAGTGCTGCAGTTGGCAGCTCCTGGGGTTCACCTGCTCACCCAGTGCACACAAAGCTGGCCCAAGAGAGACGGCGCCGTGGACCCAGCGCTGACGTCAATCAAGACACCGTGGTGGCTGACGGGGGGGCCAGGCAGGGGAGGGCAGGCACGGAGAGGAGTTTTCGTAGGGCGCTTCCACGGGCTTCCATAGGATGTACCGTCTCGTTGTGTTCCCACTTCTGGGATGGGCTTGCCAGGGGTGTCGTGGGGCCCTAAGGGGGCCGCCGATTGGCTCGTGCCAGGGAAGGCTTCAGGGTCCGCGAGGATGTGCCGCAGTCGAGGACCTTTGCGCTAGATGGCGCCCCAGTTCCTGAGGAGCGGCGCTCAGTGGTCCTCTTCCTAGTGCCTTGGAGAGATCCAGAGGCCCCCGACGGCCCACCGGCCACCTCCGCTCCAGAGTGCTTAGGCGAACGTGCCATTTGACCCTTTGCCCCCTTGGGCACGGAGCTGCCAAGGTGAGAGCGCTGCTCGGGGAGACTTTGTTTCTCCCGGCCCAGGTGGCTCACATCCTCCTGGGAGGGGTTAGGATTTCCTTGTGGAAGCCTGTGGGGGTGGCCGAGGGCGAGAGTGCCGCGATCCTCGGCACCCTGCCACGGACAGACGTGTACCGTGGAGGAGGACCACGTCTCCTGGTGTGGGAGCTGTGTCCTCGTTTCCTTCCTTGGCCCGTCTTCCTGGAGCACACGTTTGTGCTGTGTGAGATCGCCTGAGGTGTGAGGGGGCCGGAGGAGGGTTCGTAGGTTGCAAGCGATGGGATGGACACCGGCAGAGTCGAAACTGCCTTCCGGCCGTCCTCCGTGGGGCTCCCTGCCCCCCATGTGCACGCAGTGTGGGAGGCTCCACCGCGGGGAACTTGTGTGGCGGGCAGGAGGGGGCCTCTTCTTTGGAGCAGGCAGGCGCGGGTTTGAACACTTCCTAGAAGGCCGGGGTCCCGCAACCCACCGGCTGTGGCAATGCCGGCTCCCTTGACTGGGAATGCTGCAGTTTGAGACGGGGTTTACCCGGGGTCGTGGTGGCTGAAGGCCACCCTTTCTAGTGGGGTTTCCTGCTGGCCCGCTGAGGGCGTTTTGGCTTAGTGAGCCCCAACTGAGCGCCGCCTGAAGTCATGTGGCCACGTGAGCTGAAGACGGGCTGCTTCAGTCACGCGGCCCATGAGCCGGTGGTGCCAGGTTTCATGGCAGTCCTTTTGTCCCGGGGGTGGCCGCATTGCCGTCACGGGCAGTTCACCTGAGACGGCTCGTGGGGACACGATGTCCACGTTGCCATGGCATCCACGGTCAGGGTGAGGGTGCACGTCGATTCTCGGGGTCCGTGGCTCCGAAGGTGTGGCTCTGAGAGAGGGAGTTCGTGGCCTATGGCAGCAGCCTCTAGAGGTCAGCGTTGGCGTTCCTCCCCTGGCAGTCAGCGGTCTTCTGCATTGGGTGGCGTGGCATGAGGCCAGGGATCAGGGCCGACGGCATGCGTTTTCAGGTGCTGAGGCCTCCGCACACGTGCGCGCAGACGCACCTGCACCCGCACAAACACACGCGCCGCGCGAGCCACCACCTGCATCCCTGCCTACGCTCGTGGTGTGACACGGGCCTTCAGGCATCCCTGAGGGCTAGCGGTACAGGGGAAGCAGACGCAGGGTCACCCCCGGTGAAACGTTGGCCTGGGACTTGTCACCTGACCGCCTGGTACGTTGCTCAAGCACGCGTGTGATTTGTCTACACTTCTCAGGTGGAAGCGCCGTGCGAAGCTCGCTGGCGGCACCGAGACAAGACCTTCGTGTCCTTGGATGAGCGGAGGTGCGAGGGAATGGCGGAAGAAGCGTGGCCCAGGACGCGCACGGTGCCCGGTGG
Source organism: Tapirus indicus (assembly GCA_031878705.1). Taxonomy (NCBI): domain Eukaryota; kingdom Metazoa; phylum Chordata; class Mammalia; order Perissodactyla; family Tapiridae; genus Tapirus; species Tapirus indicus. The sequence continues at coordinate 72,393,126 of CM062918.1, read as the reverse complement.
CGGCTGAGGACGGTAAGCGTTACGTTGTCCCCAGTTCTGCCTTTCACCCTAGGCGTTCGTAGACCTGCCTCAGAAGCTTCTCGTCCGCCTGTCCCCAGTGGCGTGCGGGCTTGTGCTCTGAGGGTGCATTGACTGGTTGCTCTCGCTCAGTGGCTTGGCTCTGGCTTCTCCAGGCTGCTGGCGGACCCTGTGGTGACGGGCTCGCCCGCTGAGCCACCCAGCCTGTCCTGTTAATTTTTCCAGGTGCCCAGAATGTGCTCGGATCGATGATGACTCCCTCATATGCATTCCTTGGAAAATCTGAACAAAATGAGTGAGAACTCACTACCGTCGTTCTCATCGAAACTGAGGTCCAGCACGTTGTCTTCCCCAGGGATGGCAGGAGTGAGGGACAGCCTCCCCTTGCTCACACTCGTCCAGACACCAGCCAGGGCGGCAGCATTTGAGAGCGTGTGGCCTCCGGGTCATTCCTTGCTCCACATTAGTTGGGTGTCCATCCATCAGAGGTTGTGGTGGAAAGGCCTGTTCTGAGGGCATGGCTGGCGGGTCGCAGCCTAGGGTTAGAAGTCGGCGCTGGCAGAGGCCCCGTGAGCTCCGGGCACTGTGTCTGGGTTGGCCCGGCTCCCGCTTCAGACGAACGCCCTGGGGTTGTGCGTGTCAGAGCTGAAGCGTAGAGGCTTCCGTGGTTTCTGGTCAGAGCCCCATGCCAGACAGGTAGCCATTACCCGTTGTTGCGTTTTGGCTTGGTGAGGCGATTGGAGCGTGCCCCGGGCTATGGGGCAGGTGGCAGAGGGATAAGGCTTTGGTCCTGCGGGGGGAGTTCCTCTATGTCACCGACTCGTCCGATCCGCCCAAAGGTGCCCAGACACGGCCTGTGCTGTGAACCGGGCCCGTCGGGTCAAGACGCTGTGGTGGCTGATGGCTTGGACGGGAGGGGAAGCGTCCGGAGAGGAGAGCTCATGGGGTGATATCGTGGGCTTCCGGGGGACGTACTGTCCCGTTGTGTTGCGGGTGCTGCCCTCGGCTTGTCAGGGATGCCTGGTTGGCTGTGTGGGGGCTGCCGGTTGGTGCGTCCCCGGGAAGGATTCAGGGCCCGTGTGTACACGCTGGGGCAGGTGACCTTTGTGGTAGGTGGCACGGCTATCCCAAAGTGGCGGCGCTCCACGGTTCCCTTCCTAGTCCCTTGAAGAGGGCCCCTGGCTGGTGACTGCCGGCCGGCCACCGCTGCTCATGGAGTCCTCAGGTGAACATTGTCTCTGAGGCCCTGCCCTCCCGGGCACGGAGTTTCCAAGGAGAAAGTGTTCACTCCAGGATGGTCGAGTTTTCCTGGCACAGTTGGCTCGCTCCTCCTGGGAGGGGTTTAGCTGTGTTTGTGAAAGGCGGTGGGCGTGGCAGAGAGACGGGGGTGGGGGTTGCGCGGTGACACGAGGCGCACTGCCACGGCCAGACGTGTAACCTGGAACAGGTACGCGTCTCCTTGCTTGGGGTCCGTGCCCTGGGTCGACTCTTCATCTTGTCTTCCCGGGTGGAGCCAGGCTTTGAGCGGTGTGAGGTCCTCTGTGGCATTAGAGGTGCCAGGGAAAGGGTGAAAGGTTGACTCCGACGGTTGGAGTGAGGCAAAGCCCAAAGTCCTTTATGGCTGTCCTCCCCGAGACGCACTTCAGCCCGATGTGTGTGTAGGGTTTGAGGTACCTCTCGGGGGACTGGTATTGCAGGCACGGGGGTGCTGCGTTAGGCAAGGCAGCCGTGTGTCTGGAGGACTCGTGGAAGGCCAGGGTACGGAAAGCCGGCTGGCTGTGGACGTGCCAGGTCCCTGGATGGGCAGTTGCTCGAGGTTCGGTCGGGTTTTCGCGTGCGGCGTGGTGGCCGCAGACCACCCCTTGCTGACAGCTTTTCCTGCTGGCCCGCTGAGGACATTTAGGCTGAGTTAGCGCCAAGAGGCCACTGTCCCGAAGTGCTTTGGCCACTTGCGATTGAGATGGAGTTCTTCTGCCCTCCAGCCCGGGCCCCAGAGGTGGAGGCCTTCGAGTCGTCGGTCGGGTTATTGCGGTGGACCCTGCGTTTCTGTGGAGTGCGGTTCACGCGGAGCGGCCTGCGGGGCCCCGCGGTCCACCTGGCCATAGCTTCCCCCAGCGGGCGCAGGGTGCAGCTACCAGAGTCTCGTTTTCGGTTGGTCAGAAGGAGGGGCTGTGGCAGAGTAAGTCTGTGTCCTCTTTGAACAGCCTGACGTAGAGGTCAGCCGCCTGGGCGGGAGGCGTCCTAGTTGGCGTGATTTCTGGGGAAGTCTCCTGTCTTCCATCCTCGTGTGGCAGGCCTCAAGGCCAGGGATCTGTGCAGAAGATGTGCTCTTTCAGGGACTTAGGCCTCCGCACGCAAAGACACGCCCACGCGCCTCCCTGCACTCCGTCCTGCCCTTGCGGTATCACACACACACGCGCAAACACACACACGCACACACAGCTTCTGTCACGGCTGAGGGAAAGAGGTAGAGAACGAGAGGACGTAAGGCTCTACCCCGGGGCCGGGGGAAAGCTTGGCTTGGATCTTGTTCCCTAAGACCGCGGCTGGCTTTCTCAAGCAGGCATGTGATCTGTGTGCACTTCTCAGGTGGAATTTGCGTGCCAAGCTTGCCGTCGACCAAGAAGAGAAGACCTTCCTGTCCTGTGTTGAGTGGAGATGCCCGGGAATCCCGGAAGAAGAAGTGTGGCTTCTGGTGCGCCCCGTGCCCGTGGATCGCTTCGGATGGTAAGGACTCCTTGGCACCCAGTTCATGCCGTGCCCTCTAGGATTCCTAGATGGGCCTTCGAGGCTTGTGGTCCGCGTGCCCCCAGGGGCGTGCGGGTCGTGCTCCAAGGCTGGATCGACAGTTGCCCTTGCTCGGTGGCTTGTCTCTTGGATCCTCCAGGCTGTTGGAGGACTCTGAGGTGATTGGCTCGCCCGCTGAGCCCCCCAGCCTCCCTGGTTACAATTTCCAGCTGCCCAGAAGGTGCTCGGATCGATGATGACTCCCTCAAATGCATTCCTTGGAAATCTGAACACAATGAGTGAGAACTCCACTACCGTCGTTCTCATCGAAACTGAGGTCCAGCACCTTGTGTTCCCCAAGGGTGATAGGAGTGAGGGACAGCTTCTGGTCGATCACACTCGTGCACACACCACCCAGGGCGTCAGCGTCGGAGCGTCTCCCGTCTTTGCGTGAGGCGTTGGACCGCACTCGTGGGACGTTCAGGAATCGGAGGTCCTTGGTTGAATGGGCAGCCGCTGCTGGCGTGGCGTGGCGTGGCGGCCCGGTGGCATCCCAGGTTCAGAGTCGGAGAGGGTGGCGTTGGCATAGGCCCAGGGAGGTGACGGCAGGGAGTGTGTGTTGGCCGGGTTCTGGCTTGAGGCGGAGCCCCCCGGGGGTCCTGTGTCTGGAAGCCGAAGAGCAGAATCTTCCCTGGTTTCTGCTCGGAGCCCCTGTTTAGGCCAGGCATGGAGCAGTGGGGGTTCTTGCCTTTCGGCTCGGCGAGGAGGTGTGATCGGCCCGTGGGCTAGGGGGCGGGGCCCGAGGTATTAGGCCGCAGTGCTGCAGTTGGCAGCTCCTGGGGTTCACCTGCTCACCCAGTGCACACAAAGCTGGCCCAAGAGAGACGGCGCCGTGGACCCAGCGCTGACGTCAATCAAGACACCGTGGTGGCTGACGGGGGGGCCAGGCAGGGGAGGGCAGGCACGGAGAGGAGTTTTCGTAGGGCGCTTCCACGGGCTTCCATAGGATGTACCGTCTCGTTGTGTTCCCACTTCTGGGATGGGCTTGCCAGGGGTGTCGTGGGGCCCTAAGGGGGCCGCCGATTGGCTCGTGCCAGGGAAGGCTTCAGGGTCCGCGAGGATGTGCCGCAGTCGAGGACCTTTGCGCTAGATGGCGCCCCAGTTCCTGAGGAGCGGCGCTCAGTGGTCCTCTTCCTAGTGCCTTGGAGAGATCCAGAGGCCCCCGACGGCCCACCGGCCACCTCCGCTCCAGAGTGCTTAGGCGAACGTGCCATTTGACCCTTTGCCCCCTTGGGCACGGAGCTGCCAAGGTGAGAGCGCTGCTCGGGGAGACTTTGTTTCTCCCGGCCCAGGTGGCTCACATCCTCCTGGGAGGGGTTAGGATTTCCTTGTGGAAGCCTGTGGGGGTGGCCGAGGGCGAGAGTGCCGCGATCCTCGGCACCCTGCCACGGACAGACGTGTACCGTGGAGGAGGACCACGTCTCCTGGTGTGGGAGCTGTGTCCTCGTTTCCTTCCTTGGCCCGTCTTCCTGGAGCACACGTTTGTGCTGTGTGAGATCGCCTGAGGTGTGAGGGGGCCGGAGGAGGGTTCGTAGGTTGCAAGCGATGGGATGGACACCGGCAGAGTCGAAACTGCCTTCCGGCCGTCCTCCGTGGGGCTCCCTGCCCCCCATGTGCACGCAGTGTGGGAGGCTCCACCGCGGGGAACTTGTGTGGCGGGCAGGAGGGGGCCTCTTCTTTGGAGCAGGCAGGCGCGGGTTTGAACACTTCCTAGAAGGCCGGGGTCCCGCAACCCACCGGCTGTGGCAATGCCGGCTCCCTTGACTGGGAATGCTGCAGTTTGAGACGGGGTTTACCCGGGGTCGTGGTGGCTGAAGGCCACCCTTTCTAGTGGGGTTTCCTGCTGGCCCGCTGAGGGCGTTTTGGCTTAGTGAGCCCCAACTGAGCGCCGCCTGAAGTCATGTGGCCACGTGAGCTGAAGACGGGCTGCTTCAGTCACGCGGCCCATGAGCCGGTGGTGCCAGGTTTCATGGCAGTCCTTTTGTCCCGGGGGTGGCCGCATTGCCGTCACGGGCAGTTCACCTGAGACGGCTCGTGGGGACACGATGTCCACGTTGCCATGGCATCCACGGTCAGGGTGAGGGTGCACGTCGATTCTCGGGGTCCGTGGCTCCGAAGGTGTGGCTCTGAGAGAGGGAGTTCGTGGCCTATGGCAGCAGCCTCTAGAGGTCAGCGTTGGCGTTCCTCCCCTGGCAGTCAGCGGTCTTCTGCATTGGGTGGCGTGGCATGAGGCCAGGGATCAGGGCCGACGGCATGCGTTTTCAGGTGCTGAGGCCTCCGCACACGTGCGCGCAGACGCACCTGCACCCGCACAAACACACGCGCCGCGCGAGCCACCACCTGCATCCCTGCCTACGCTCGTGGTGTGACACGGGCCTTCAGGCATCCCTGAGGGCTAGCGGTACAGGGGAAGCAGACGCAGGGTCACCCCCGGTGAAACGTTGGCCTGGGACTTGTCACCTGACCGCCTGGTACGTTGCTCAAGCACGCGTGTGATTTGTCTACACTTCTCAGGTGGAAGCGCCGTGCGAAGCTCGCTGGCGGCACCGAGACAAGACCTTCGTGTCCTTGGATGAGCGGAGGTGCGAGGGAATGGCGGAAGAAGCGTGGCCCAGGACGCGCACGGTGCCCGGTGGCGGCTGAGGACGGTAAGCGTTACGTTGTCCCCAGTTCTGCCTTTCACCCTAGGCGTTCGTAGACCTGCCTCAGAAGCTTCTCGTCCGCCTGTCCCCAGTGGCGTGCGGGCTTGTGCTCTGAGGGTGCATTGACTGGTTGCTCTCGCTCAGTGGCTTGGCTCTGGCTTCTCCAGGCTGCTGGCGGACCCTGTGGTGACGGGCTCGCCCGCTGAGCCACCCAGCCTGTCCTGTTAATTTTTCCAGGTGCCCAGAATGTGCTCGGATCGATGATGACTCCCTCATATGCATTCCTTGGAAAATCTGAACAAAATGAGTGAGAACTCACTACCGTCGTTCTCATCGAAACTGAGGTCCAGCACGTTGTCTTCCCCAGGGATGGCAGGAGTGAGGGACAGCCTCCCCTTGCTCACACTCGTCCAGACACCAGCCAGGGCGGCAGCATTTGAGAGCGTGTGGCCTCCGGGTCATTCCTTGCTCCACATTAGTTGGGTGTCCATCCATCAGAGGTTGTGGTGGAAAGGCCTGTTCTGAGGGCATGGCTGGCGGGTCGCAGCCTAGGGTTAGAAGTCGGCGCTGGCAGAGGCCCCGTGAGCTCCGGGCACTGTGTCTGGGTTGGCCCGGCTCCCGCTTCAGACGAACGCCCTGGGGTTGTGCGTGTCAGAGCTGAAGCGTAGAGGCTTCCGTGGTTTCTGGTCAGAGCCCCAGGCCAGACAGGTAGCCATTACCCGTTGTTGCGTTTTGGCTTGGTGAGGCGATTGGAGCGTCCCCCGGGCTATGGGGCAGGTGGCAGAGGGATAAGGCTTTGGTCCTGCGGGGGGAGTTCCTCTATGTCACCGACTCGTCCGATCCGCCCAAAGGTGCCCAGACACGGCCTGTGCTGTGAACCGGGCCCGTCGGGTCAAGACGCTGTGGTGGCTGATGGCTTGGACGGGAGGGGAAGCGTCCGGAGAGGAGAGCTCATGGGGTGATATCGTGGGCTTCCGGGGGACGTACTGTCCCGTTGTGTTGCGGGTGCTGCCCTCGGCTTGTCAGGGATGCCTGGTTGGCTGTGTGGGGGCTGCCGGTTGGTGCGTCCCCGGGAAGGATTCAGGGCCCGTGTGTACACGCTGGGGCAGGTGACCTTTGTGGTAGGTGGCACGGCTATCCCAAAGTGGCGGCGCTCCACGGTTCCCTTCCTAGTCCCTTGAAGAGGGCCCCTGGCTGGTGACTGCCGGCCGGCCACCGCTGCTCATGGAGTCCTCAGGTGAACATTGTCTCTGAGGCCCTGCCCTCCCGGGCACGGAGTTTCCAAGGAGAAAGTGTTCACTCCAGGATGGTCGAGTTTTCCTGGCACAGTTGGCTCGCTCCTCCTGGGAGAGGTTTAGCTGTGTTTGTGAAAGGCGGTGGGCGTGGCAGAGAGACGGGGGTGGGGGTTGCGCGGTGACACGAGGCGCACTGCCACGGCCAGACGTGTAACCTGGAACAGGTACGCGTCTCCTTGCTTGGGGTCCGTGCCCTGGGTCGACTCTTCATCTTGTCTTCCCGGGTGGAGCCAGGCTTTGAGCGGTGTGAGGTCCTCTGTGGCATTAGAGGTGCGAGGGAAAGGGTGAAAGGTTGACTCCGACGGTTGGAGTGAGGCAAAGCCCAAAGTCCTTTATGGCTGTCCTCCCCGAGACGCACTTCAGCCCGATGTGTGTGTAGGGTTTGAGGTACCTCTCGGGGGACTGGTATTGCAGGCACGGGGGTGCTGCGTTAGGCAAGGCAGCCGTGTGTCTGGAGGACTCGTGGAAGGCCAGGGTACGGAAAGCCGGCTGGCTGTGGACGTGCCAGGTCCCTGGATGGGCAGTTGCTCGAGGTTCGGTCGGGTTTTCGCGTGCGGCATGGTGGCCGCAGACCACCCCTTGCTGACAGCTTTTCCTGCTGGCCCGCTGAGGACATTTAGGCTGAGTTAGCGCCAAGAGGCCACTGTCCCGAAGTGCTTTGGCCACTTGCGATTGAGATGGAGTTCTTCTGCCCTCCAGCCCGGGCCCCAGAGGTGGAGGCCTTCGAGTCGTCGGTCGGGTTATTGCGGTGGACCCTGCGTTTCTGTGGAGTGCGGTTCACGCGGAGCGGCCTGCGGGGCCCCGCGGTCCACCTGGCCATAGCTTCCCCCAGCGGGCGCAGGGTGCAGCTACCAGAGTCTCGTTTTCGGTTGGTCAGAAGGAGGGGCTGTGGCAGAGTAAGTCTGTGTCCTCTTTGAACAGCCTGACGTAGAGGTCAGCCGCCTGGGCGGGAGGCGTCCTAGTTGGCGTGATTTCTGGGGAAGTCTCCTGTCTTCCATCCTCGTGTGGCAGGCCTCAAGGCCAGGGATCTGTGCAGAAGATGTGCTCTTTCAGGGACTTAGGCCTCCGCACGCGAAGACACGCCCACGCGCCTCCCTGCACGCCGTCCTGCCCTTGCGGTATCACACACACACGCGCAAACACACACACTCAAACACACACACGCACACACAGCTTCTGTCACGGCTGAGGGAAAGAGGTAGAGGACGAGAGGACGTAAGGCTCTACCCCGGGGCCGGGGGAAAGCTTGGCTTGGATCTTGTTCCCTAAGACCGCGGCTGGCTTTCTCAAGCAGGCATGTGATCTGTGTGCACTTCTCAGGTGGAATTTGCGTGCCAAGCTTGCCGTCGACCAAGAAGAGAAGACCTTCCTGTCCTGTGTTGAGTGGAGATGCCCGGGAATCCCGGAAGAAGAAGTGTGGCTTCTGGTGCGCCCCGTGCCCGTGGATCGCTTCGGATGGTAAGGACTCCTTGGCACCCAGTTCATGCCGTGCCCTCTAGGATTCCTAGATGGGCCTTCGAGGCTTGTGGTCCGCGTGCCCCCAGGGGCGTGCGGGTCGTGCTCCAAGGCTGGATCGACAGTTGCCCTTGCTCGGTGGCTTGTCTCTTGGATCCTCCAGGCTGTTGGAGGACTCTGAGGTGATTGGCTCGCCTGCTGAGCCCCCCAGCCTCCCTGGTTACAATTTCCAGCTGCCCAGAAGGTGCTCGGATCGATGATGACTCCCTCAAATGCATTCCTTGGAAATCTGAACACAATGATTGAGAACTCCACTACCGTCGTTCTCATCGAAACTGAGGTCCAGCACCTTGTGTTCCCCAAGGTTGATAGGAGTGAGGGACAGCTTCTGGTCGATCACACTCGTGCACACACCACCCAGGGCGTCAGCGTCGGAGCGTCTCCCGTCTTTGCGTGAGGCGTTGGACCGCACTCGTGGGACGTTCAGGAATCGGAGGTCCTTGGTTGAATGGGCAGCCGCTGCTGGCGTGGCGTGGCGTGGCGGCCCGGTGGCATCCCAGGTTCAGAGTCGGAGAGGGTGGCGTTGGCATAGGCCCAGGGAGGTGACGGCAGGGAGTGTGTGTTGGCCGGGTTCTGGTTTCTTCCCTGGTTTCTCCTCGGAGCCCCTGTTTAGGCCAGGCATGGAGCAGTGGGGGTTCTTGCCTTTCGGCTCGGCGAGGAGGTGTGATCGGCCCGTGGGTTAGGGGGCGGGGCCCGAGGTATTAGGCCGCAGTGCTGCAGTTGGCAGCTCCTGGGGTTCACCTGCTCACCCAGTGCACACAAAGCTGGCCCAAGAGAGACGGCGCCGTGGACCCAGCGCTGACGTCAATCAAGACACCGTGGTGGCTGACGGGGCGGGGGCAGGCAGGGGAGGGCAGGCACGGAGAGGAGTGGTCGTAGGGCGCTTCCACGGGCTTCCATAGGATGTACCGTCTCGTTGTGTTCCCACTTCTGGGATGGGCTGGCCAGGGGTGTCGTGGGGCCCTAAGGGGGCCGCCGATTGGCTCGTGCCAGGGAAGGCTTCAGGGTCCGCGAGGATGCGCCGCAGTCGAGGACCTTTGCGCTAGATGGCGCCCCAGTTCCTGAGGAGCGGCGCTCAGTGGTCCTCTTCCTAGTGCCTTGGAGAGATCCAGAGGCCCCCGACTGCCCACCGGCCACCTCCGCTCCAGAGTGCTTAGGCGAACGTGCCATTTGACCCTTTGCCCCCTTGGGCACGGAGCTGCCAAGGTGAGAGCGCTACTCCGGGAGACTTTGTTTCTCCCGGCCCAGGTGGCTCACATCCTCCTGGGAGGGGTTAGGATTTCCTTGTGGAAGCCTGTGGGGGTGGCCGAGGGCGAGAGTGCCGCGATCCTCGGCACCCTGCCACGGACAGACGTGTACCGTGGAGGAGGACCACGTCTCCTGGTGTGGGAGCTGTGTCCTCGTTTCCTTCCTTGGCCCGTCTTCCTGGAGCACACGTTTGTGCTGTGTGAGATCGCCTGAGGTGTGAGGGGGCCGGAGGAGGGTTCGTAGGTTGCAAGCGATGGGATGGACACCGGCAGAGTCGAAACTGCCTTCCGGCCGTCCTCCGTGGGGCTCCCTGCCCCCCATGTGCACCCAGTGTGGGAGGCTCCACCGCGGGAAACTTGTGTGGCGGGCAGGAGGGGTGCCTCTTCTTTGGAGCAGGCAGGCGCGGGTTTGAACACTTCCTAGAAGGCCGGGGTCCCGCAACCCACCGGCTGTGGCAATGCCGGCTCCCTTGACTGGGAATGCTGCAGTTTGAGACGGGGTTTACCCGGGGTCGTGGTGGCTGAAGGCCACCCTTTCTAGTGGGGTTTCCTGCTGGCCCGCTGAGGGCGTTTTGGCTTAGTGAGCCCCAACTGAGCGCCGCCTGAAGTCATGTGGCCACGTGAGCTGAAGACGGGCTGCTTCAGTCACGCGGCCCATGAGCCGGTGGTGCCAGGTTTCATGGCAGTCCTTTTGTTCCGGGGGTGGCCGCATTGCCGTCCCGGGCAGTTCTCCTGAGACGGCTCGTGGGGACACGATGTCCACGTTGCCATGGCATCCACGGTCAGGGTGAGGGTGCACGTCGATTTTCGGGGTCCGTGGCTCCGAAGGTGTGGCTCTGAGAGAGGGAGTTCGTGGCCTATGGCAGCAGCCTCTAGAGGTCAGCGTTGGCGTTCCTCCCCTGGCAGTCAGCGGTCTTCTGCATTGGGTGGCGTGGCATGAGGCCAGGGATCAGGGCCGACGGCATGCGTTTTCAGGTGCTGAGGCCTCCGCACACGTGCGCGCAGACGCACCTGCACCCGCACAAACACACGCGCCGCGCGAGCCACCACCTGCATCCCTGCCTACGCTCGTGGTGTGACACGGGCCTTCAGGCATCCCTGAGGGCTAGCGGTACAGGGGAAGCAGACGCAGGGTCACCCCCGGTGAAACGTTGGCCTGGGACTTGTCACCTGACCGCCTGGTACGTTGCTCAAGCACGCGTGTGATTTGTCTACACTTCTCAGGTGGAAGCGCCGTGCGAAGCTCGCTGGCGGCACCGAGACAAGACCTTCGTGTCCTTGGATGAGCGGAGGTGCGAGGGAATGGCGGAAGAAGCGTGGCCCAGGACGCGCACGGTGCCCGGTGGCGGCTGAGGACGGTAAGCGTTACGTTGTCCCCAGTTCTGCCTTTCACCCTAGGCGTTCGTAGACCTGCCTCAGAAGCTTCTCGTCCGCCTGTCCCCAGTGGCGTGCGGGCTTGTGCTCTGAGGGTGCATTGACTGGTTGCTCTCGCTCAGTGGCTTGGCTCTGGCTTCTCCAGGCTGCTGGCGGACCCTGTGGTGACGGGCTCGCCCGCTGAGCCACCCAGCCTGTCCTGTTAATTTTTCCAGGTGCCCAGAATGTGCTCGGATCGATGATGACTCCCTCATATGCATTCCTTGGAAAATCTGAACAAAATGAGTGAGAACTCACTACCGTCGTTCTCATCGAAACTGAGGTCCAGCACGTTGTCTTCCCCAGGGATGGCAGGAGTGAGGGACAGCCTCCCCTTGCTCACACTCGTCCAGACACCAGCCAGGGCGGCAGCATTTGAGAGCGTGTGGCCTCCGGGTCATTCCTTGCTCCACATCAGTTGGGTGTCCATCCATCAGAGGTTGTGGTGGAAAGGCCTGTTCTGAGGGCATGGCTGGCGGGTCGCAGCCTAGGGTTAGAAGTCGGCGCTGGCAGAGGCCCCGTGAGCTCCGGGCACTGTGTCTGGGTTGGCCCGGCTCCCGCTTCAGACGAACGCCCTGGGGTTGTGCGTGTCAGAGCTGAAGCGTAGAGGCTTCCGTGGTTTCTGGTCAGAGCCCCAGGCCAGACAGGTAGCCATTACCCGTTGTTGCGTTTGGGCTTGCTGAGGCGATTGGAGCGTCCCCCGGGCTTTGGGGCAGGTGGCAGAGGGATAAGGCTTTGGTCCTGCGGGGGGAGTTCCTCTATGTCACCGACTCGCCCGATCCGCCCAAAGGTGCCCAGACACGGCCTGTGCTGTGAACCGGGCCCGTCGGGTCAAGACGCTGTGGTGGCTGATGGCTTGGACGGGAGGGGAAGCGTCCGGAGAGGAGAGCTCATGGGGTGATATCGTGGGCTTCCGGGGGACGTACTGTCCCGTTGTGTTGCGGGTGCTGTCCTCGGCCTGTCAGGGACGCCTGGTTGGCTGTGTGGGGGCTGCCGGTTGGTGCGTCCCCGGGAAGGATTCAGGGCCCGTGTGTACACGCTGGGGCAGGTGACCTTTGTGGTAGGTGGCACGGCTATCCCAAAGTGGCGGCGCTCCACGGTTCCCTTCCTAGTCCCTTGAAGAGGGCCCCTGGCTGGTGACTGCCGGCCGGCCACCGCTGCTCATGGAGTCCTCAGGTGAACATTGTCTCTGAGGCCCTGCCCTCCCGGGCACGGAGTTTCCAAGGAGAAAGTGTTCACTCCAGGATGGTCGAGTTTTCCTGGCACAGTTGGCTCGCTCCTCCTGGGAGAGGTTTAGCTGTGTTTGTGAAAGGCGGTGGGCGTGGCAGAGAGACGGGGGTGGGGGTTGCGCGGTGACACGAGGCGCACTGCCACGGCCAGACGTGTAACCTGGAACAGGTACGCGTCTCCTTGCTTGGGGTCCGTGCCCTGGGTCGACTCTTCATCTTGTCTTCCCGGGTGGAGCCAGGCTTTGAGCGGTGTGAGGTCCTCTGTGGCATTAGAGGTGCCAGGGAAAGGGTGAAAGGTTGACTCCGACGGTTGGAGTGAGGCAAAGCCCAAAGTCCTTTATGGCTGTCCTCCCCGAGACGCACTTCAGCCCGATGTGTGTGTAGGGTTTGAGGTACCTCTCGGGGGACTGGTATTGCAGGCACGGGGGTGCTGCGTTAGGCAAGGCAGCCGTGTGTCTGGAGGACTCGTGGAAGGCCAGGGTACGGAAAGCCGGCTGGCTGTGGACGTGCCAGGTCCCTGGATGGGCAGTTGCTCGAGGTTCGGTCGGGTTTTCGCGTGCGGCGTGGTGGCCGCAGACCACCCCTTGCTGACAGCTTTTCCTGCTGGCCCGCTGAGGACATTTAGGCTGAGTTAGCGCCAAGAGGCCACTGTCCCGAAGTGCTTTGGCCACTTGCGATTGAGATGGAGTTCTTCTGCCCTCCAGCCCGGGCCCCAGAGGTGGAGGCCTTCGAGTCGTCGGTCGGGTTATTGCGGTGGACCCTGCGTTTCTGTGGAGTGCGGTTCACGCGGAGCGGCCTGCGGGGCCCCGCGGTCCACCTGGCCATAGCTTCCCCCAGCGGGCGCAGGGTGCAGCTACCAGAGTCTCGTTTTCGGTTGGTCAGAAGGAGGGGCTGTGGCAGAGTAAGTCTGTGTCCTCTTTGAACAGCCTGACGTAGAGGTCAGCCGCCTGGGCGGGAGGCGTCCTAGTTGGCGTGATTTCTGGGGAAGTCTCCTGTCTTCCATCCTCGTGTGGCAGGTCTCAAGGCCAGGGATCTGTGCAGAAGATGTGCTCTTTCAGGGACTTAGGCCTCCGCACGCGAAGACACGCCCACGCGCCTCCCTGCACGCCGTCCTGCCCTTGCGGTATCACACACACACGCGCAAACACACACACTCAAACACACACACGCACACACAGCTTCTGTCACGGCTGAGGGAAAGAGGTAGAGGACGAGAGGACGTAAGGCTCTACCCCGGGGCCGGGGGAAAGCTTGGCTTGGATCTTGTTCCCTAAGACCGCGGCTGGCTTTCTCAAGCAGGCATGTGATCTGTGTGCACTTCTCAGGTGGAATTTGCGTGCCAAGCTTGCCGTCGACCAAGAAGAGAAGACCTTCCTGTCCTGTGTTGAGTGGAGATGCCCGGGAATCCCGGAAGAAGAAGTGTGGCTTCTGGTGCGCCCCGTGCCCGTGGATCGCTTCGGATGGTAAGGACTCCTTGGCACCCAGTTCATGCCGTGCCCTCTAGGATTCCTAGATGGGCCTTCGAGGCTTGTGGTCCGCGTGCCCCCAGGGGCGTGCGGGTCGTGCTCCAAGGCTGGATCGACAGTTGCCCTTGCTCGGTGGCTTGTCTCTTGGATCCTCCAGGCTGTTGGAGGACTCTGAGGTGATTGGCTCGCCTGCTGAGCCCCCCAGCCTCCCTGGTTACAATTTCCAGCTGCCCAGAAGGTGCTCGGATCGATGATGACTCCCTCAAATGCATTCCTTGGAAATCTGAACACAATGATTGAGAACTCCACTACCGTCGTTCTCATCGAAACTGAGGTCCAGCACCTTGTGTTCCCCAAGGTTGATAGGAGTGAGGGACAGCTTCTGGTCGATCACACTCGTGCACACACCACCCAGGGCGTCAGCGTCGGAGCGTCTCCCGTCTTTGCGTGAGGCGTTGGACCGCACTCGTGGGACGTTCAGGAATCGGAGGTCCTTGGTTGAATGGGCAGCCGCTGCTGGCGTGGCGTGGCGTGGCGGCCCGGTGGCATCCCAGGTTCAGAGTCGGAGAGGGTGGCGTTGGCATAGGCCCAGGGAGGTGACGGCAGGGAGTGTGTGTTGGCCGGGTTCTGGTTTCTTCCCTGGTTTCTCCTCGGAGCCCCTGTTTAGGCCAGGCATGGAGCAGTGGGGGTTCTTGCCTTTCGGCTCGGCGAGGAGGTGTGATCGGCCCGTGGGTTAGGGGGCGGGGCCCGAGGTATTAGGCCGCAGTGCTGCAGTTGGCAGCTCCTGGGGTTCACCTGCTCACCCAGTGCACACAAAGCTGGCCCAAGAGAGACGGCGCCGTGGACCCAGCGCTGACGTCAATCAAGACACCGTGGTGGCTGACGGGGCGGGGGCAGGCAGGGGAGGGCAGGCACGGAGAGGAGTGGTCGTAGGGCGCTTCCACGGGCTTCCATAGGATGTACCGTCTCGTTGTGTTCCCACTTCTGGGATGGGCTGGCCAGGGGTGTCGTGGGGCCCTAAGGGGGCCGCCGATTGGCTCGTGCCAGGGAAGGCTTCAGGGTCCGCGAGGATGCGCCGCAGTCGAGGACCTTTGCGCTAGATGGCGCCCCAGTTCCTGAGGAGCGGCGCTCAGTGGTCCTCTTCCTAGTGCCTTGGAGAGATCCAGACGCCCCCGACTGCCCACCGGCCACCTCCGCTCCAGAGTGCTTAGGCGAACGTGCCATTTGACCCTTTGCCCCCTTGGGCACGGAGCTGCCAAGGTGAGAGCGCTACTCCGGGAGACTTTGTTTCTCCCGGCCCAGGTGGCTCACATCCTCCTGGGAGGGGTTAGGATTTCCTTGTGGAAGCCTGTGGGGGTGGCCGAGGGCGAGAGTGCCGCGATCCTCGGCACCCTGCCACGGACAGACGTGTACCGTGGAGGAGGACCACGTCTCCTGGTGTGGGAGCTGTGTCCTCGTTTCCTTCCTTGGCCCGTCTTCCTGGAGCACACGTTTGTGCTGTGTGAGATCGCCTGAGGTGTGAGGGGGCCGGAGGAGGGTTCGTAGGTTGCAAGCGATGGGATGGACACCGGCAGAGTCGAAACTGCCTTCCGGCCGTCCTCCGTGGGGCTCCCTGCCCCCCATGTGCACCCAGTGTGGGAGGCTCCACCGCGGGAAACTTGTGTGGCGGGCAGGAGGGGTGCCTCTTCTTTGGAGCAGGCAGGCGCGGGTTTGAACACTTCCTAGAAGGCCGGGGTCCCGCAACCCACCGGCTGTGGCAATGCCGGCTCCCTTGACTGGGAATGCTGCAGTTTGAGACGGGGTTTACCCGGGGTCGTGGTGGCTGAAGGCCACCCTTTCTAGTGGGGTTTCCTGCTGGCCCGCTGAGGGCGTTTTGGCTTAGTGAGCCCCAACTGAGCGCCGCCTGAAGTCATGTGGCCACGTGAGCTGAAGACGGGCTGCTTCAGTCACGCGGCCCATGAGCCGGTGGTGCCAGGTTTCATGGCAGTCCTTTTGTTCCGGGGGTGGCCGCATTGCCGTCCCGGGCAGTTCTCCTGAGACGGCTCGTGGGGACACGATGTCCACGTTGCCATGGCATCCACGGTCAGGGTGAGGGTGCACGTCGATTTTCGGGGTCCGTGGCTCCGAAGGTGTGGCTCTGAGAGAGGGAGTTCGTGGCCTATGGCAGCAGCCTCTAGAGGTCAGCGTTGGCGTTCCTCCCCTGGCAGTCAGCGGTCTTCTGCATTGGGTGGCGTGGCATGAGGCCAGGGATCAGGGCCGACGGCATGCGTTTTCAGGTGCTGAGGCCTCCGCACACGTGCGCGCAGACGCACCTGCACCCGCACAAACACACGCGCCGCGCGAGCCACCACCTGCATCCCTGCCTACGCTCGTGGTGTGACACGGGCCTTCAGGCATCCCTGAGGGCTAGCGGTACAGGGGAAGCAGACGCAGGGTCACCCCCGGTGAAACGTTGGCCTGGGACTTGTCACCTGACCGCCTGGTACGTTGCTCAAGCACGCGTGTGATTTGTCTACACTTCTCAGGTGGAAGCGCCGTGCGAAGCTCGCTGGCGGCACCGAGACAAGACCTTCGTGTCCTTGGATGAGCGGAGGTGCGAGGGAATGGCGGAAGAAGCGTGGCCCAGGACGCGCACGGTGCCCGGTGGCGGCTGAGGACGGTAAGCGTTACGTTGTCCCCAGTTCTGCCTTTCACCCTAGGCGTTCGTAGACCTGCCTCAGAAGCTTCTCGTCCGCCTGTCCCCAGTGGCGTGCGGGCTTGTGCTCTGAGGGTGCATTGACTGGTTGCTCTCGCTCAGTGGCTTGGCTCTGGCTTCTCCAGGCTGCTGGCGGACCCTGTGGTGACGGGCTCGCCCGCTGAGCCACCCAGCCTGTCCTGTTAATTTTTCCAGGTGCCCAGAATGTGCTCGGATCGATGATGACTCCCTCATATGCATTCCTTGGAAAATCTGAACAAAATGAGTGAGAACTCACTACCGTCGTTCTCATCGAAACTGAGGTCCAGCACGTTGTCTTCCCCAGGGATGGCAGGAGTGAGGGACAGCCTCCCCTTGCTCACACTCGTCCAGACACCAGCCAGGGCGGCAGCATTTGAGAGCGTGTGGCCTCCGGGTCATTCCTTGCTCCACATTAGTTGGGTGTCCATCCATCAGAGGTTGTGGTGGAAAGGCCTGTTCTGAGGGCATGGCTGGCGGGTCGCAGCCTAGGGTTAGAAGTCGGCGCTGGCAGAGGCCCCGTGAGCTCCGGGCACTGTGTCTGGGTTGGCCCGGCTCCCGCTTCAGACGAACGCCCTGGGGTTGTGCGTGTCAGAGCTGAAGCGTAGAGGCTTCCGTGGTTTCTGGTCAGAGCCCCAGGCCAGACAGGTAGCCATTACCCGTTGTTGCGTTTGGGCTTGCTGAGGCGATTGGAGCGTCCCCCGGGCTTTGGGGCAGGTGGCAGAGGGATAAGGCTTTGGTCCTGCGGGGGGAGTTCCTCTATGTCACCGACTCGCCCGATCCGCCCAAAGGTGCCCAGACACGGCCTGTGCTGTGAACCGGGCCCGTCGGGTCAAGACGCTGTGGTGGCTGATGGCTTGGACGGGAGGGGAAGCGTCCGGAGAGGAGAGCTCATGGGGTGATATCGTGGGCTTCCGGGGGACGTACTGTCCCGTTGTGTTGCGGGTGCTGTCCTCGGCCTGTCAGGGACGCCTGGTTGGCTGTGTGGGGGCTGCCGGTTGGTGCGTCCCCGGGAAGGATTCAGGGCCCGTGTGTACACGCTGGGGCAGGTGACCTTTGTGGTAGGTGGCACGGCTATCCCAAAGTGGCGGCGCTCCACGGTTCCCTTCCTAGTCCCTTGAAGAGGGCCCCTGGCTGGTGACTGCCGGCCGGCCACCGCTGCTCATGGAGTCCTCAGGTGAACATTGTCTCTGAGCCCCTGCCCTCCCGGGCACGGAGTTTCCAAGGAGAAAGCGTTCACTCCAGGATGGTCGAGTTTTCCTGGCACAGTTGGCTCGCTCCTCCTGGGAGGGGTTTAGCTGTGCTTGTGGAAGGCGGTGGGCGTGGCAGAGAGACGGGGCTGGGGGGTGCGCGGTGACACGAGGCGCACTGCCACGGCCAGACGTGTAACCTGGAACAGGTACGCGTCTCCTTGCTTGGGGTCCGTGCCCTGGGTCGACTCTTCATCTTGTCTTCCCGGGTGGAGCCAGGCTTTGAGCGGTGTGAGGTCCTCTGTGGCATTAGAGGTGCCAGGGAAAGGGTGAAAGGTTGACTCCGACGGTTGGAGTGAGGCAAAGCCCAAAGTCCTTTATGGCTGTCCTCCCCGAGACGCACTTCTCCCCGATGTGTGAGTAGGGTTTGAGGTACCTCTCGGGGGACTGGTATTGCAGGCACGGGGGTGCTGCGTTAGGCAAGGCAGCCGTGTGTCTGGAGGACTCGTGGAAGGCCAGGGTACGGAAAGCCGGCTGGCTGTGGACGTGCCAGGTCCCTGGATGGGCAGTTGCTCGAGGTTCGGTCGGGTTTTCGCGTGCGGCGTGGTGGCCGCAGACCACCCCTTGCTGACAGCTTTTCCTGCTGGCCCGCTGAGGACATTTAGGCTGAGTTAGCGCCAAGAGGCCACTGTCCCGAAGTGCTTTGGCCACTTGCGATTGAGATGGAGTTCTTCTGCCCTCCAGCCCGGGCCCCAGAGGTGGAGGCCTTCGAGTCGTCGGTCGGGTTATTGCGGTGGACCCTGCGTTTCTGTGGAGTGCGGTTCACGCGGAGCGGCCTGCGGGGCCCCGCGGTCCACCTGGCCATAGCTTCCCCCAGCGGGCGCAGGGTGCAGCTACCAGAGTCTCGTTTTCGGTTGGTCAGAAGGAGGGGCTGTGGCAGAGTAAGTCTGTGTCCTCTTTGAACAGCCTGACGTAGAGGTCAGCCGCCTGGGCGGGAGGCGTCCTAGTTGGCGTGATTTCTGGGGAAGTCTCCTGTCTTCCATCCTCGTGTGGCAGGCCTCAAGGCCAGGGATCTGTGCAGAAGATGTGCTCTTTCAGGGACTTAGGCCTCCGCACGCAAAGACACGCCCACGCGCCTCCCTGCACGCCGTCCTGCCCTTGCGGTATCACACACACACGCGCAAACACACACACTCAAACACACACACGCACACACAGCTTCTGTCACGGCTGAGGGAAAGAGGTAGAGGACGAGAGGACGTAAGGCTCTACCCCGGGGCCGGGGGAAAGCTTGGCTTGGATCTTGTTCCCTAAGACCGCGGCTGGCTTTCTCAAGCAGGCATGTGATCTGTGTGCACTTCTCAGGTGGAATTTGCGTGCCAAGCTTGCCGTCGACCAAGAAGAGAAGACCTTCCTGTCCTGTGTTGAGTGGAGATGCCCGGGAATCCCGGAAGAAGAAGTGTGGCTTCTGGTGCGCCCCGTGCCCGTGGATCGCTTCGGATGGTAAGGACTCCTTGGCACCCAGTTCATGCCGTGCCCTCTAGGATTCCTAGATGGGCCTTCGAGGCTTGTGGTCCGCGTGCCCCCAGGGGCGTGCGGGTCGTGCTCCAAGGCTGGATCGACAGTTGCCCTTGCTCGGTGGCTTGTCTCTTGGATCCTCCAGGCTGTTGGAGGACTCTGAGGTGATTGGCTCGCCCGCTGAGCCCCCCAGCCTCCCTGGTTACAATTTCCAGCTGCCCAGAAGGTGCTCGGATCGATGATGACTCCCTCAAATGCATTCCTTGGAAATCTGAACACAATGAGTGAGAACTCCACTACCGTCGTTCTCATCGAAACTGAGGTCCAGCACCTTGTGTTCCCCAAGGGTGATAGGAGTGAGGGACAGCTTCTGGTCGATCACACTCGTGCACACACCACCCAGGGCGTCAGCGTCGGAGCGTCTCCCGTCTTTGCGTGAGGCGTTGGACCGCACTCGTGGGACGTTCAGGAATCGGAGGTCCTTGGTTGAATGGGCAGCCGCTGCTGGCGTGGCGTGGCGTGGCGGCCCGGTGGCATCCCAGGTTCAGAGTCGGAGAGGGTGGCGTTGGCATAGGCCCAGGGAGGTGACGGCAGGGAGTGTGTGTTGGCCGGGTTCTGGTTTCTTCCCTGGTTTCTCCTCGGAGCCCCTGTTTAGGCCAGGCATGGAGCAGTGGGGGTTCTTGCCTTTCGGCTCGGCGAGGAGGTGTGATCGGCCCGTGGGTTAGGGGGCGGGGCCCGAGGTATTAGGCCACAGTGCTGCAGTTGGCAGCTCCTGGGGTTCACCTGCTCACCCAGTGCACACAAAGCTGGCCCAAGAGAGACGGCGCCGTGGACCCAGCGCTGACGTCAATCAAGACACCGTGGTGGCTGACGGGGCGGGGGCAGGCAGGGGAGGGCAGGCACGGAGAGGAGTGGTCGTAGGGCGCTTCCACGGGCTTCCATAGGATGTACCGTCTCGTTGTGTTCCCACTTCTGGGATGGGCTGGCCAGGGGTGTCGTGGGGCCCTAAGGGGGCCGCCGATTGGCTCGTGCCAGGGAAGGCTTCAGGGTCCGCGAGGATGCGCCGCGGTCGAGGACCTTTGCGCTAGATGGCGCCCCAGTTCCTGAGGAGCGGCGCTCAGTGGTCCTCTTCCTAGTGCCTTGGAGAGATCCAGAGGCCCCCGACTGCCCACCGGCCACCTCCGCTCCAGAGTGCTTAGGCGAACGTGCCATTTGACCCTTTGCCCCCTTGGGCACGGAGCTGCCAAGGTGAGAGCGCTACTCCGGGAGACTTTGTTTCTCCCGGCCCAGGTGGCTCACATCCTCCTGGGAGGGGTTAGGATTTCCTTGTGGAAGCCTGTGGGGGTGGCCGAGGGCGAGAGTGCCGCGATCCTCGGCACCCTGCCACGGACAGACGTGTACCGTGGAGGAGGACCACGTCTCCTGGTGTGGGAGCTGTGTCCTCGTTTCCTTCCTTGGCCCGTCTTCCTGGAGCACACGTTTGTGCTGTGTGAGATCGCCTGAGGTGTGAGGGGGCCGGAGGAGGGTTCGTAGGTTGCAAGCGATGGGATGGACACCGGCAGAGTCGAAACTGCCTTCCGGCCGTCCTCCGTGAGGCTCCCTGCCCCCCATGTGCACCCAGTGTGGGAGGCTCCACCGCGGGAAACTTGTGTGGCGGGCAGGAGGGGTGCCTCTTCTTTGGAGCAGGCAGGCGCGGGTTTGAACACTTCCTAGAAGGCCGGGGTCCCGCAACCCACCAGCTGTGGCAATGCCGGCTCCCTTGACTGGGAATGCTGCAGTTTGAGACGGGGTTTACCCGGGGTCGTGGTGGCTGAAGGCCACCCTTTCTAGTGGGGTTTCCTGCTGGCCCGCTGAGGGCGTTTTGGCTTAGTGAGCCCCAACTGAGCGCCGCCTGAAGTCATGTGGCCACGTGAGCTGAAGACGGGCTGCTTCAGTCACGCGGCCCATGAGCCGGTGGTGCCAGGTTTCATGGCAGTCCTTTTGTCCCGGGGGTGGCCGCATTGCCGTCCCGGGCAGTTCTCCTGAGACGGCTCGTGGGGACACGATGTCCACGTTGCCATGGCATCCACGGTCAGGGTGAGGGTGCACGTCGATTCTCGGGGTCCGTGGCTCCGAAGGTGTGGCTCTGAGAGAGGGAGCTCGTGGCCTATGGCAGCAGCCTCTAGAGGTCAGCGTTGGCGTTCCTCCCCTGGCAGTCAGCGGTCTTCTGCATTGGGTGGCGTGGCATGAGGCCAGGGATCAGGGCCGACGGCATGCGTTTTCAGGTGCTGAGGCCTCCGCACACGTGCGCGCAGACGCACCTGCACCCGCACAAACACACGCGCCGCGCGAGCCACCACCTGCATCCCTGCCTACGCTCGTGGTGTGACACGGGCCTTCAGGCATCCCTGAGGGCTAGCGGTACAGGGGAAGCAGACGCAGGGTCACCCCCGGTGAAACGTTGGCCTGGGACTTGTCACCTGACCGCCTGGTACGTTGCTCAAGCACGCGTGTGATTTGTCTACACTTCTCAGGTGGAAGCGCCGTGCGAAGCTCGCTGGCGGCACCGAGACAAGACCTTCGTGTCCTTGGATGAGCGGAGGTGCGAGGGAATGGCGGAAGAAGCGTGGCCCAGGACGCGCACGGTGCCCGGTGGCGGCTGAGGACGGTAAGCGTTACGTTGTCCCCAGTTCTGCCTTTCACCCTAGGCGTTCGTAGACCTGCCTCAGAAGCTTCTCGTCCGCCTGTCCCCAGTGGCGTGCGGGCTTGTGCTCTGAGGGTGCATTGACTGGTTGCTCTCGCTCAGTGGCTTGGCTCTGGCTTCTCCAGGCTGCTGGCGGACCCTGTGGTGACGGGCTCGCCCGCTGAGCCACCCAGCCTGTCCTGTTAATTTTTCCAGGTGCCCAGAATGTGCTCGGATCGATGATGACTCCCTCATATGCATTCCTTGGAAAATCTGAACAAAATGAGTGAGAACTCACTACCGTCGTTCTCATCGAAACTGAGGTCCAGCACGTTGTCTTCCCCAGGGATGGCAGGAGTGAGGGACAGCCTCCCCTTGCTCACACTCGTCCAGACACCAGCCAGGGCGGCAGCATTTGAGAGCGTGTGGCCTCCGGGTCATTCCTTGCTCCACATTAGTTGGGTGTCCATCCATCAGAGGTTGTGGTGGAAAGGCCTGTTCTGAGGGCATGGCTGGCGGGTCGCAGCCTAGGGTTAGAAGTCGGCGCTGGCAGAGGCCCCGTGAGCTCCGGGCACTGTGTCTGGGTTGGCCCGGCTCCCGCTTCAGACGAACGCCCTGGGGTTGTGCGTGTCAGAGCTGAAGCGTAGAGGCTTCCGTGGTTTCTGGTCAGAGCCCCAGGCCAGACAGGTAGCCATTACCCGTTGTTGCGTTTGGGCTTGCTGAGGCGATTGGAGCGTCCCCCGGGCTTTGGGGCAGGTGGCAGAGGGATAAGGCTTTGGTCCTGCGGGGGGAGTTCCTCTATGTCACCGACTCGCCCGATCCGCCCAAAGGTGCCCAGACACGGCCTGTGCTGTGAACCGGGCCCGTCGGGTCAAGACGCTGTGGTGGCTGATGGCTTGGACGGGAGGGGAAGCGTCCGGAGAGGAGAGCTCATGGGGTGATATCGTGGGCTTCCGGGGGACGTACTGTCCCGTTGTGTTGCGGGTGCTGTCCTCGGCCTGTCAGGGACGCCTGGTTGGCTGTGTGGGGGCTGCCGGTTGGTGCGTCCCCGGGAAGGATTCAGGGCCCGTGTGTACACGCTGGGGCAGGTGACCTTTGTGGTAGGTGGCACGGCTATCCCAAAGTGGCGGCGCTCCACGGTTCCCTTCCTAGTCCCTTGAAGAGGGCCCCTGGCTGGTGACTGCCGGCCGGCCACCGCTGCTCATGGAGTCCTCAGGTGAACATTGTCTCTGAGGCCCTGCCCTCCCGGGCACGGAGTTTCCAAGGAGAAAGCGTTCACTCCAGGATGGTCGAGTTTTCCTGGCACAGTTGGCTCGCTCCTCCTGGGAGGGGTTTAGCTGTGCTTGTGGAAGGCGGTGGGCGTGGCAGAGAGACGGGGCTGGGGGGTGCGCGGTGACACGAGGCGCACTGCCACGGCCAGACGTGTAACCTGGAACAGGTACGCGTCTCCTTGCTTGGGGTCCGTGCCCTGGGTCGACTCTTCATCTTGTCTTCCCGGGTGGAGCCAGGCTTTGAGCGGTGTGAGGTCCTCTGTGGCATTAGAGGTGCCAGGGAAAGGGTGAAAGGTTGACTCCGACGGTTGGAGTGAGGCAAAGCCCAAAGTCCTTTATGGCTGTCCTCCCCGAGACGCACTTCAGCCCGATGTGTGTGTAGGGTTTGAGGTACCTCTCGGGGGACTGGTATTGCAGGCACGGGGGTGCTGCGTTAGGCAAGGCAGCCGTGTGTCTGGAGGACTCGTGGAAGGCCAGGGTACGGAAAGCCGGCTGGCTGTGGACGTGCCAGGTCCCTGGATGGGCAGTTGCTCGAGGTTCGGTCGGGTTTTCGCGTGCGGCGTGGTGGCCGCAGACCACCCCTTGCTGACAGCTTTTCCTGCTGGCCCGCTGAGGACATTTAGGCTGAGTTAGCGCCAAGAGGCCACTGTCCCGAAGTGCTTTGGCCACTTGCGATTGAGATGGAGTTCTTCTGCCCTCCAGCCCGGGCCCCAGAGGTGGAGGCCTTCGAGTCGTCGGTCGGGTTATTGCGGTGGACCCTGCGTTTCTGTGGAGTGCGGTTCACGCGGAGCGGCCTGCGGGGCCCCGCGGTCCACCTGGCCATAGCTTCCCCCAGCGGGCGCAGGGTGCAGCTACCAGAGTCTCGTTTTCGGTTGGTCAGAAGGAGGGGCTGTGGCAGAGTAAGTCTGTGTCCTCTTTGAACAGCCTGACGTAGAGGTCAGCCGCCTGGGCGGGAGGCGTCCTAGTTGGCGTGATTTCTGGGGAAGTCTCCTGTCTTCCATCCTCGTGTGGCAGGCCTCAAGGCCAGGGATCTGTGCAGAAGATGTGCTCTTTCAGGGACTTAGGCCTCCGCACGCGAATTACACGCCCACGCGCCTCCCTGCACGCCGTCCTGCCCTTGCGGTATCACACACACACGTGCAAACACACACACTGAAACACACACACGCACACACAGCTTCTGTCACGGCTGAGGGAAAGAGGTAGAGGACGAGAGGACGTAAGGCTCTACCCCGGGGCCGGGGGAAAGCTTGGCTTGGATCTTGTTCCCTAAGACGGCGGCTGGCTTTCTCAAGCAGGCATGTGATCTGTGTGCACTTCTCAGGTGGAATTTGCGTGCCAAGCTTGCCGTCGACCAAGAAGAGAAGACCTTCCTGTCCTGTGTTGAGTGGAGATGCCCGGGAATCCCGGAAGAAGAAGTGTGGCTTCTGGTGCGCCCCGTGCCCGTGGATCGCTTCGGATGGTAAGGACTCCTTGGCACCCAGTTCATGCCGTGCCCTCTAGGATTCCTAGATGGGCCTTCGAGGCTTGTGGTCCGCGTGCCCCCAGGGGCGTGCGGGTCGTGCTCCAAGGCTGGATCGACAGTTGCCCTTGCTCGGTGGCTTGTCTCTTGGATCCTCCAGGCTGTTGGAGGACTCTGAGGTGATTGGCTCGCCCGCTGAGCCCCCCAGCCTCCCTGGTTACAATTTCCAGCTGCCCAGAAGGTGCTCGGATCGATGATGACTCCCTCAAATGCATTCCTTGGAAATCTGAACACAATGAGTGAGAACTCCACTACCGTCGTTCTCATCGAAACTGAGGTCCAGCACCTTGTGTTCCCCAAGGGTGATAGGAGTGAGGGACAGCTTCTGGTCGATCACACTCGTGCACACACCACCCAGGGCGTCAGCGTCGGAGCGTCTCCCGTCTTTGCGTGAGGCGTTGGACCGCACTCGTGGGACGTTCAGGAATCGGAGGTCCTTGGTTGAATGGGCAGCCGCTGCTGGCGTGGCGTGGCGTGGCGGCCCGGTGGCATCCCAGGTTCAGAGTCGGAGAGGGTGGCGTTGGCATAGGCCCAGGGAGGTGACGGCAGGGAGTGTGTGTTGGCCGGGTTCTGGTTTCTTCCCTGGTTTCTCCTCGGAGCCCCTGTTTAGGCCAGGCATGGAGCAGTGGGGGTTCTTGCCTTTCGGCTCGGCGAGGAGGTGTGATCGGCCCGTGGGTTAGGGGGCGGGGCCCGAGGTATTAGGCCACAGTGCTGCAGTTGGCAGCTCCTGGGGTTCACCTGCTCACCCAGTGCACACAAAGCTGGCCCAAGAGAGACGGCGCCGTGGACCCAGCGCTGACGTCAATCAAGACACCGTGGTGGCTGACGGGGCGGGGGCAGGCAGGGGAGGGCAGGCACGGAGAGGAGTGGTCGTAGGGCGCTTCCACGGGCTTCCATAGGATGTACCGTCTCGTTGTGTTCCCACTTCTGGGATGGGCTGGCCAGGGGTGTCGTGGGGCCCTAAGGGGGCCGCCGATTGGCTCGTGCCAGGGAAGGCTTCAGGGTCCGCGAGGATGCGCCGCGGTCGAGGACCTTTGCGCTAGATGGCGCCCCAGTTCCTGAGGAGCGGCGCTCAGTGGTCCTCTTCCTAGTGCCTTGGAGAGATCCAGAGGCCCCCGACTGCCCACCGGCCACCTCCGCTCCAGAGTGCTTAGGCGAACGTGCCATTTGACCCTTTGCCCCCTTGGGCACGGAGCTGCCAAGGTGAGAGCGCTACTCCGGGAGACTTTGTTTCTCCCGGCCCAGGTGGCTCACATCCTCCTGGGAGGGGTTAGGATTTCCTTGTGGAAGCCTGTGGGGGTGGCCGAGGGCGAGAGTGCCGCGATCCTCGGCACCCTGCCACGGACAGACGTGTACCGTGGAGGAGGACCACGTCTCCTGGTGTGGGAGCTGTGTCCTCGTTTCCTTCCTTGGCCCGTCTTCCTGGAGCACACGTTTGTGCTGTGTGAGATCGCCTGAGGTGTGAGGGGGCCGGAGGAGGGTTCGTAGGTTGCAAGCGATGGGATGGACACCGGCAGAGTCGAAACTGCCTTCCGGCCGTCCTCCGTGAGGCTCCCTGCCCCCCATGTGCACCCAGTGTGGGAGGCTCCACCGCGGGAAACTTGTGTGGCGGGCAGGAGGGGTGCCTCTTCTTTGGAGCAGGCAGGCGCGGGTTTGAACACTTCCTAGAAGGCCGGGGTCCCGCAACCCACCGGCTGTGGCAATGCCGGCTCCCTTGACTGGGAATGCTGCAGCTTGGGACGGGGTTTACCCGGGGTCGTGGTGGCTGAAGGCCACCCTTTCTAGTGGGGTTTCCTGCTGGCCCGCTGAGGGCGTTTTGGCTTAGTGAGCCCCAACTGAGCGCCGCCTGAAGTCATGTGGCCACGTGAGCTGAAGACGGGCTGCTTCAGTCACGCGGCCCATGAGCCGGTGGTGCCAGGTTTCATGGCAGTCCTTTTGTCCCGGGGGTGGCCGCATTGCCGTCCCGGGCAGTTCTCCTGAGACGGCTCGTGGGGACACGATGTCCACGTTGCCATGGCATCCACGGTCAGGGTGAGGGTGCACGTCGATTCTCGGGGTCCGTGGCTCCGAAGGTGTGGCTCTGAGAGAGGGAGCTCGTGGCCTATGGCAGCAGCCTCTAGAGGTCAGCGTTGGCGTTCCTCCCCTGGCAGTCAGCGGTCTTCTGCATTGGGTGGCGTGGCATGAGGCCAGGGATCAGGGCCGACGGCATGCGTTTTCAGGTGCTGAGGCCTCCGCACACGTGCGCGCAGACGCACCTGCACCCGCACAAACACACGCGCCGCGCGAGCCACCACCTGCATCCCTGCCTACGCTCGTGGTGTGACACGGGCCTTCAGGCATCCCTGAGGGCTAGCGGTACAGGGGAAGCAGACGCAGGGTCACCCCCGGTGAAACGTTGGCCTGGGACTTGTCACCTGACCGCCTGGTACGTTGCTCAAGCACGCGTGTGATTTGTCTACACTTCTCAGGTGGAAGCGCCGTGCGAAGCTCGCTGGCGGCACCGAGACAAGACCTTCGTGTCCTTGGATGAGCGGAGGTGCGAGGGAATGGCGGAAGAAGCGTGGCCCAGGACGCGCACGGTGCCCGGTGGCGGCTGAGGACGGTAAGCGTTACGTTGTCCCCAGTTCTGCCTTTCACCCTAGGCGTTCGTAGACCTGCCTCAGAAGCTTCTCGTCCGCCTGTCCCCAGTGGCGTGCGGGCTTGTGCTCTGAGGGTGCATTGACTGGTTGCTCTCGCTCAGTGGCTTGGCTCTGGCTTCTCCAGGCTGCTGGCGGACCCTGTGGTGACGGGCTCGCCCGCTGAGCCACCCAGCCTGTCCTGTTAATTTTTCCAGGTGCCCAGAATGTGCTCGGATCGATGATGACTCCCTCATATGCATTCCTTGGAAAATCTGAACAAAATGAGTGAGAACTCACTACCGTCGTTCTCATCGAAACTGAGGTCCAGCACGTTGTCTTCCCCAGGGATGGCAGGAGTGAGGGACAGCCTCCCCTTGCTCACACTCGTCCAGACACCAGCCAGGGCGGCAGCATTTGAGAGCGTGTGGCCTCCGGGTCATTCCTTGCTCCACATTAGTTGGGTGTCCATCCATCAGAGGTTGTGGTGGAAAGGCCTGTTCTGAGGGCATGGCTGGCGGGTCGCAGCCTAGGGTTAGAAGTCGGCGCTGGCAGAGGCCCCGTGAGCTCCGGGCACTGTGTCTGGGTTGGCCCGGCTCCCGCTTCAGACGAACGCCCTGGGGTTGTGCGTGTCAGAGCTGAAGCGTAGAGGCTTCCGTGGTTTCTGGTCAGAGCCCCAGGCCAGACAGGTAGCCATTACCCGTTGTTGCGTTTGGGCTTGCTGAGGCGATTGGAGCGTCCCCCGGGCTTTGGGGCAGGTGGCAGAGGGATAAGGCTTTGGTCCTGCGGGGGGAGTTCCTCTATGTCACCGACTCGCCCGATCCGCCCAAAGGTGCCCAGACACGGCCTGTGCTGTGAACCGGGCCCGTCGGGTCAAGACGCTGTGGTGGCTGATGGCTTGGACGGGAGGGGAAGCGTCCGGAGAGGAGAGCTCATGGGGTGATATCGTGGGCTTCCGGGGGACGTACTGTCCCGTTGTGTTGCGGGTGCTGTCCTCGGCCTGTCAGGGACGCCTGGTTGGCTGTGTGGGGGCTGCCGGTTGGTGCGTCCCCGGGAAGGATTCAGGGCCCGTGTGTACACGCTGGGGCAGGTGACCTTTGTGGTAGGTGGCACGGCTATCCCAAAGTGGCGGCGCTCCACGGTTCCCTTCCTAGTCCCTTGAAGAGGGCCCCTGGCTGGTGACTGCCGGCCGGCCACCGCTGCTCATGGAGTCCTCAGGTGAACATTGTCTCTGAGGCCCTGCCCTCCCGGGCACGGAGTTTCCAAGGAGAAAGCGTTCACTCCAGGATGGTCGAGTTTTCCTGGCACAGTTGGCTCGCTCCTCCTGGGAGGGGTTTAGCTGTGCTTGTGGAAGGCGGTGGGCGTGGCAGAGAGACGGGGCTGGGGGGTGCGCGGTGACACGAGGCGCACTGCCACGGCCAGACGTGTAACCTGGAACAGGTACGCGTCTCCTTGCTTGGGGTCCGTGCCCTGGGTCGACTCTTCATCTTGTCTTCCCGGGTGGAGCCAGGCTTTGAGCGGTGTGAGGTCCTCTGTGGCATTAGAGGTGCCAGGGAAAGGGTGAAAGGTTGACTCCGACGGTTGGAGTGAGGCAAAGCCCAAAGTCCTTTATGGCTGTCCTCCCCGAGACGCACTTCAGCCCGATGTGTGTGTAGGGTTTGAGGTACCTCTCGGGGGACTGGTATTGCAGGCACGGGGGTGCTGCGTTAGGCAAGGCAGCCGTGTGTCTGGAGGACTCGTGGAAGGCCAGGGTACGGAAAGCCGGCTGGCTGTGGACGTGCCAGGTCCCTGGATGGGCAGTTGCTCGAGGTTCGGTCGGGTTTTCGCGTGCGGCGTGGTGGCCGCAGACCACCCCTTGCTGACAGCTTTTCCTGCTGGCCCGCTGAGGACATTTAGGCTGAGTTAGCGCCAAGAGGCCACTGTCCCGAAGTGCTTTGGCCACTTGCGATTGAGATGGAGTTCTTCTGCCCTCCAGCCCGGGCCCCAGAGGTGGAGGCCTTCGAGTCGTCGGTCGGGTTATTGCGGTGGACCCTGCGTTTCTGTGGAGTGCGGTTCACGCGGAGCGGCCTGCGGGGCCCCGCGGTCCACCTGGCCATAGCTTCCCCCAGCGGGCGCAGGGTGCAGCTACCAGAGTCTCGTTTTCGGTTGGTCAGAAGGAGGGGCTGTGGCAGAGTAAGTCTGTGTCCTCTTTGAACAGCCTGACGTAGAGGTCAGCCGCCTGGGCGGGAGGCGTCCTAGTTGGCGTGATTTCTGGGGAAGTCTCCTGTCTTCCATCCTCGTGTGGCAGGCCTCAAGGCCAGGGATCTGTGCAGAAGATGTGCTCTTTCAGGGACTTAGGCCTCCGCACGCGAATTACACGCCCACGCGCCTCCCTGCACGCCGTCCTGCCCTTGCGGTATCACACACACACGTGCAAACACACACACTGAAACACACACACGCACACACAGCTTCTGTCACGGCTGAGGGAAAGAGGTAGAGGACGAGAGGACGTAAGGCTCTACCCCGGGGCCGGGGGAAAGCTTGGCTTGGATCTTGTTCCCTAAGACGGCGGCTGGCTTTCTCAAGCAGGCATGTGATCTGTGTGCACTTCTCAGGTGGAATTTGCGTGCCAAGCTTGCCGTCGACCAAGAAGAGAAGACCTTCCTGTCCTGTGTTGAGTGGAGATGCCCGGGAATCCCGGAAGAAGAAGTGTGGCTTCTGGTGCGCCCCGTGCCCGTGGATCGCTTCGGATGGTAAGGACTCCTTGGCACCCAGTTCATGCCGTGCCCTCTAGGATTCCTAGATGGGCCTTCGAGGCTTGTGGTCCGCGTGCCCCCAGGGGCGTGCGGGTCGTGCTCCAAGGCTGGATCGACAGTTGCCCTTGCTCGGTGGCTTGTCTCTTGGATCCTCCAGGCTGTTGGAGGACTCTGAGGTGATTGGCTCGCCCGCTGAGCCCCCCAGCCTCCCTGGTTACAATTTCCAGCTGCCCAGAAGGTGCTCGGATCGATGATGACTCCCTCAAATGCATTCCTTGGAAATCTGAACACAATGAGTGAGAACTCCACTACCGTCGTTCTCATCGAAACTGAGGTCCAGCACCTTGTGTTCCCCAAGGGTGATAGGAGTGAGGGACAGCTTCTGGTCGATCACACTCGTGCACACACCACCCAGGGCGTCAGCGTCGGAGCGTCTCCCGTCTTTGCGTGAGGCGTTGGACCGCACTCGTGGGACGTTCAGGAATCGGAGGTCCTTGGTTGAATGGGCAGCCGCTGCTGGCGTGGCGTGGCGTGGCGGCCCGGTGGCATCCCAGGTTCAGAGTCGGAGAGGGTGGCGTTGGCATAGGCCCAGGGAGGTGACGGCAGGGAGTGTGTGTTGGCCGGGTTCTGGTTTCTTCCCTGGTTTCTCCTCGGAGCCCCTGTTTAGGCCAGGCATGGAGCAGTGGGGGTTCTTGCCTTTCGGCTCGGCGAGGAGGTGTGATCGGCCCGTGGGTTAGGGGGCGGGGCCCGAGGTATTAGGCCGCAGTGCTGCAGTTGGCAGCTCCTGGGGTTCACCTGCTCACCCAGTGCACACAAAGCTGGCCCAAGAGAGACGGCGCCGTGGACCCAGCGCTGACGTCAATCAAGACACCGTGGTGGCTGACGGGGCGGGGGCAGGCAGGGGAGGGCAGGCACGGAGAGGAGTGGTCGTAGGGCGCTTCCACGGGCTTCCATAGGATGTACCGTCTCGTTGTGTTCCCACTTCTGGGATGGGCTGGCCAGGGGTGTCGTGGGGCCCTAAGGGGGCCGCCGATTGGCTCGTGCCAGGGAAGGCTTCAGGGTCCGCGAGGATGCGCCGCGGTCGAGGACCTTTGCGCTAGATGGCGCCCCAGTTCCTGAGGAGCGGCGCTCAGTGGTCCTCTTCCTAGTGCCTTGGAGAGATCCAGAGGCCCCCGACTGCCCACCGGCCACCTCCGCTCCAGAGTGCTTAGGCGAACGTGCCATTTGACCCTTTGCCCCCTTGGGCACGGAGCTGCCAAGGTGAGAGCGCTACTCCGGGAGACTTTGTTTCTCCCGGCCCAGGTGGCTCACATCCTCCTGGGAGGGGTTAGGATTTCCTTGTGGAAGCCTGTGGGGGTGGCCGAGGGCGAGAGTGCCGCGATCCTCGGCACCCTGCCACGGACAGACGTGTACCGTGGAGGAGGACCACGTCTCCTGGTGTGGGAGCTGTGTCCTCGTTTCCTTCCTTGGCCCGTCTTCCTGGAGCACACGTTTGTGCTGTGTGAGATCGCCTAAGGTGTGAGGGGGCCGGAGGAGGGTTCGTAGGTTGCAAGCGATGGGATGGACACCGGCAGAGTCGAAACTGCCTTCCGGCCGTCCTCCGTGGGGCTCCCTGCCCCCCATGTGCACCCAGTGTGGGAGGCTCCACCGCGGGAAACTTGTGTGGCGGGCAGGAGGGGTGCCTCTTCTTTGGAGCAGGCAGGCGCGGGTTTGAACACTTCCTAGAAGGCCGGGGTCCCGCAACCCACCGGCTGTGGCAATGCCGGCTCCCTTGACTGGGAATGCTGCAGTTTGAGACGGGGTTTACCCGGGGTCGTGGTGGCTGAAGGCCACCCTTTCTAGTGGGGTTTCCTGCTGGCCCGCTGAGGGCGTTTTGGCTTAGTGAGCCCCAACTGAGCGCCGCCTGAAGTCATGTGGCCACGTGAGCTGAAGACGGGCTGCTTCAGTCACGCGGCCCATGAGCCGGTGGTGCCAGGTTTCATGGCAGTCCTTTTGTCCCGGGGGTGGCCGCATTGCCGTCCCGGGCAGTTCTCCTGAGACGGCTCGTGGGGACACGATGTCCACGTTGCCATGGCATCCACGGTCAGGGTGAGGGTGCACGTCGATTCTCGGGGTCCGTGGCTCCGAAGGTGTGGCTCTGAGAGAGGGAGCTCGTGGCCTATGGCAGCAGCCTCTAGAGGTCAGCGTTGGCGTTCCTCCCCTGGCAGTCAGCGGTCTTCTGCATTGGGTGGCGTGGCATGAGGCCAGGGATCAGGGCCGACGGCATGCGTTTTCAGGTGCTGAGGCCTCCGCACACGTGCGCGCAGACGCACCTGCACCCGCACAAACACACGCGCCGCGCGAGCCACCACCTGCATCCCTGCCTACGCTCGTGGTGTGACACGGGCCTTCAGGCATCCCTGAGGGCTAGCGGTACAGGGGAAGCAGACGCAGGGTCACCCCCGGTGAAACGTTGGCCTGGGACTTGTCACCTGACCGCCTGGTACGTTGCTCAAGCACGCGTGTGATTTGTCTACACTTCTCAGGTGGAAGCGCCGTGCGAAGCTCGCTGGCGGCAGCGAGACAAGACCTTCGTGTCCTTGGATGAGCGGAGGTGCGAGGGAATGGCGGAAGAAGCGTGGCCCAGGACGCGCACGGTGCCCGGTGGCGGCTGAGGACGGTAAGCGTTACGTTGTCCCCAGTTCTGCCTTTCACCCTAGGCGTTCGTAGACCTGCCTCAGAAGCTTCTCGTCCGCCTGTCCCCAGTGGCGTGCGGGCTTGTGCTCTGAGGGTGCATTGACTGGTTGCTCTCGCTCAGTGGCTTGGCTCTGGCTTCTCCAGGCTGCTGGCGGACCCTGTGGTGACGGGCTCGCCCGCTGAGCCACCCAGCCTGTCCTGTTAATTTTTCCAGGTGCCCAGAATGTGCTCGGATCGATGATGACTCCCTCATATGCATTCCTTGGAAAATCTGAACAAAATGAGTGAGAACTCACTACCGTCGTTCTCATCGAAACTGAGGTCCAGCACGTTGTCTTCCCCAGGGATGGCAGGAGTGAGGGACAGCCTCCCCTTGCTCACACTCGTCCAGACACCAGCCAGGGCGGCAGCATTTGAGAGCGTGTGGCCTCCGGGTCATTCCTTGCTCCACATTAGTTGGGTGTCCATCCATCAGAGGTTGTGGTGGAAAGGCCTGTTCTGAGGGCATGGCTGGCGGGTCGCAGCCTAGGGTTAGAAGTCGGCGCTGGCAGAGGCCCCGTGAGCTCCGGGCACTGTGTCTGGGTTGGCCCGGCTCCCGCTTCAGACGAACGCCCTGGGGTTGTGCGTGTCAGAGCTGAAGCGTAGAGGCTTCCGTGGTTTCTGGTCAGAGCCCCAGGCCAGACAGGTAGCCATTACCCGTTGTTGCGTTTGGGCTTGCTGAGGCGATTGGAGCGTCCCCCGGGCTTTGGGGCAGGTGGCAGAGGGATAAGGCTTTGGTCCTGCGGGGGGAGTTCCTCTATGTCACCGACTCGCCCGATCCGCCCAAAGGTGCCCAGACACGGCCTGTGCTGTGAACCGGGCCCGTCGGGTCAAGACGCTGTGGTGGCTGATGGCTTGGACGGGAGGGGAAGCGTCCGGAGAGGAGAGCTCATGGGGTGATATCGTGGGCTTCCGGGGGACGTACTGTCCCGTTGTGTTGCGGGTGCTGTCCTCGGCCTGTCAGGGACGCCTGGTTGGCTGTGTGGGGGCTGCCGGTTGGTGCGTCCCCGGGAAGGATTCAGGGCCCGTGTGTACACGCTGGGGCAGGTGACCTTTGTGGTAGGTGGCACGGCTATCCCAAAGTGGCGGCGCTCCACGGTTCCCTTCCTAGTCCCTTGAAGAGGGCCCCTGGCTGGTGACTGCCGGCCGGCCACCGCTGCTCATGGAGTCCTCAGGTGAACATTGTCTCTGAGGCCCTGCCCTCCCGGGCACGGAGTTTCCAAGGAGAAAGCGTTCACTCCAGGATGGTCGAGTTTTCCTGGCACAGTTGGCTCGCTCCTCCTGGGAGGGGTTTAGCTGTGCTTGTGGAAGGCGGTGGGCGTGGCAGAGAGACGGGGCTGGGGGGTGCGCGGTGACACGAGGCGCACTGCCACGGCCAGACGTGTAACCTGGAACAGGTACGCGTCTCCTTGCTTGGGGTCCGTGCCCTGGGTCGACTCTTCATCTTGTCTTCCCGGGTGGAGCCAGGCTTTGAGCGGTGTGAGGTCCTCTGTGGCATTAGAGGTGCCAGGGAAAGGGTGAAAGGTTGACTCCGACGGTTGGAGTGAGGCAAAGCCCAAAGTCCTTTATGGCTGTCCTCCCCGAGACGCACTTCAGCCCGATGTGTGTGTAGGGTTTGAGGTACCTCTCGGGGGACTGGTATTGCAGGCACGGGGGTGCTGCGTTAGGCAAGGCAGCCGTGTGTCTGGAGGACTCGTGGAAGGCCAGGGTACGGAAAGCCGGCTGGCTGTGGACGTGCCAGGTCCCTGGATGGGCAGTTGCTCGAGGTTCGGTCGGGTTTTCGCGTGCGGCGTGGTGGCCGCAGACCACCCCTTGCTGACAGCTTTTCCTGCTGGCCCGCTGAGGACATTTAGGCTGAGTTAGCGCCAAGAGGCCACTGTCCCGAAGTGCTTTGGCCACTTGCGATTGAGATGGAGTTCTTCTGCCCTCCAGCCCGGGCCCCAGAGGTGGAGGCCTTCGAGTCGTCGGTCGGGTTATTGCGGTGGACCCTGCGTTTCTGTGGAGTGCGGTTCACGCGGAGCGGCCTGCGGGGCCCCGCGGTCCACCTGGCCATAGCTTCCCCCAGCGGGCGCAGGGTGCAGCTACCAGAGTCTCGTTTTCGGTTGGTCAGAAGGAGGGGCTGTGGCAGAGTAAGTCTGTGTCCTCTTTGAACAGCCTGACGTAGAGGTCAGCCGCCTGGGCGGGAGGCGTCCTAGTTGGCGTGATTTCTGGGGAAGTCTCCTGTCTTCCATCCTCGTGTGGCAGGCCTCAAGGCCAGGGATCTGTGCAGAAGATGTGCTCTTTCAGGGACTTAGGCCTCCGCACGCGAAGACACGCCCACGCGCCTCCCTGCACGCCGTCCTGCCCTTGCGGTATCACACACACACGCGCAAACACACACACTCAAACACACACACGCACACACAGCTTCTGTCACGGCTGAGGGAAAGAGGTAGAGGACGAGAGGACGTAAGGCTCTACCCCGGGGCCGGGGGAAAGCTTGGCTTGGATCTTGTTCCCTAAGACGGCGGCTGGCTTTCTCAAGCAGGC
This sequence comes from Tapirus indicus, assembly GCA_031878705.1. Lineage (NCBI taxonomy): Eukaryota > Metazoa > Chordata > Mammalia > Perissodactyla > Tapiridae > Tapirus > Tapirus indicus. Next base: position 72,358,041 of record CM062918.1, on the reverse strand, counting down.
ATGTGATCTGTGTGCACTTCTCAGGTGGAATTTGCGTGCCAAGCTTGCCGTCGACCAAGAAGAGAAGACCTTCCTGTCCTGTGTTGAGTGGAGATGCCCGGGAATCCCGGAAGAAGAAGTGTGGCTTCTGGTGCGCCCCGTGCCCGTGGATCGCTTCGGATGGTAAGGACTCCTTGGCACCCAGTTCATGCCGTGCCCTCTAGGATTCCTAGATGGGCCTTCGAGGCTTGTGGTCCGCGTGCCCCCAGGGGCGTGCGGGTCGTGCTCCAAGGCTGGATCGACAGTTGCCCTTGCTCGGTGGCTTGTCTCTTGGATCCTCCAGGCTGTTGGAGGACTCTGAGGTGATTGGCTCGCCCGCTGAGCCCCCCAGCCTCCCTGGTTACAATTTCCAGCTGCCCAGAAGGTGCTCGGATCGATGATGACTCCCTCAAATGCATTCCTTGGAAATCTGAACACAATGAGTGAGAACTCCACTACCGTCGTTCTCATCGAAACTGAGGTCCAGCACCTTGTGTTCCCCAAGGGTGATAGGAGTGAGGGACAGCTTCTGGTCGATCACACTCGTGCACACACCACCCAGGGCGTCAGCGTCGGAGCGTCTCCCGTCTTTGCGTGAGGCGTTGGACCGCACTCGTGGGACGTTCAGGAATCGGAGGTCCTTGGTTGAATGGGCAGCCGCTGCTGGCGTGGCGTGGCGTGGCGGCCCGGTGGCATCCCAGGTTCAGAGTCGGAGAGGGTGGCGTTGGCATAGGCCCAGGGAGGTGACGGCAGGGAGTGTGTGTTGGCCGGGTTCTGGTTTCTTCCCTGGTTTCTCCTCGGAGCCCCTGTTTAGGCCAGGCATGGAGCAGTGGGGGTTCTTGCCTTTCGGCTCGGCGAGGAGGTGTGATCGGCCCGTGGGTTAGGGGGCGGGGCCCGAGGTATTAGGCCGCAGTGCTGCAGTTGGCAGCTCCTGGGGTTCACCTGCTCACCCAGTGCACACAAAGCTGGCCCAAGAGAGACGGCGCCGTGGACCCAGCGCTGACGTCAATCAAGACACCGTGGTGGCTGACGGGGCGGGGGCAGGCAGGGGAGGGCAGGCACGGAGAGGAGTGGTCGTAGGGCGCTTCCACGGGCTTCCATAGGATGTACCGTCTCGTTGTGTTCCCACTTCTGGGATGGGCTGGCCAGGGGTGTCGTGGGGCCCTAAGGGGGCCGCCGATTGGCTCGTGCCAGGGAAGGCTTCAGGGTCCGCGAGGATGCGCCGCGGTCGAGGACCTTTGCGCTAGATGGCGCCCCAGTTCCTGAGGAGCGGCGCTCAGTGGTCCTCTTCCTAGTGCCTTGGAGAGATCCAGAGGCCCCCGACTGCCCACCGGCCACCTCCGCTCCAGAGTGCTTAGGCGAACGTGCCATTTGACCCTTTGCCCCCTTGGGCACGGAGCTGCCAAGGTGAGAGCGCTACTCCGGGAGACTTTGTTTCTCCCGGCCCAGGTGGCTCACATCCTCCTGGGAGGGGTTAGGATTTCCTTGTGGAAGCCTGTGGGGGTGGCCGAGGGCGAGAGTGCCGCGATCCTCGGCACCCTGCCACGGACAGACGTGTACCGTGGAGGAGGACCACGTCTCCTGGTGTGGGAGCTGTGTCCTCGTTTCCTTCCTTGGCCCGTCTTCCTGGAGCACACGTTTGTGCTGTGTGAGATCGCCTAAGGTGTGAGGGGGCCGGAGGAGGGTTCGTAGGTTGCAAGCGATGGGATGGACACCGGCAGAGTCGAAACTGCCTTCCGGCCGTCCTCCGTGGGGCTCCCTGCCCCCCATGTGCACCCAGTGTGGGAGGCTCCACCGCGGGAAACTTGTGTGGCGGGCAGGAGGGGTGCCTCTTCTTTGGAGCAGGCAGGCGCGGGTTTGAACACTTCCTAGAAGGCCGGGGTCCCGCAACCCACCGGCTGTGGCAATGCCGGCTCCCTTGACTGGGAATGCTGCAGTTTGAGACGGGGTTTACCCGGGGTCGTGGTGGCTGAAGGCCACCCTTTCTAGTGGGGTTTCCTGCTGGCCCGCTGAGGGCGTTTTGGCTTAGTGAGCCCCAACTGAGCGCCGCCTGAAGTCATGTGGCCACGTGAGCTGAAGACGGGCTGCTTCAGTCACGCGGCCCATGAGCCGGTGGTGCCAGGTTTCATGGCAGTCCTTTTGTCCCGGGGGTGGCCGCATTGCCGTCCCGGGCAGTTCTCCTGAGACGGCTCGTGGGGACACGATGTCCACGTTGCCATGGCATCCACGGTCAGGGTGAGGGTGCACGTCGATTCTCGGGGTCCGTGGCTCCGAAGGTGTGGCTCTGAGAGAGGGAGCTCGTGGCCTATGGCAGCAGCCTCTAGAGGTCAGCGTTGGCGTTCCTCCCCTGGCAGTCAGCGGTCTTCTGCATTGGGTGGCGTGGCATGAGGCCAGGGATCAGGGCCGACGGCATGCGTTTTCAGGTGCTGAGGCCTCCGCACACGTGCGCGCAGACGCACCTGCACCCGCACAAACACACGCGCCGCGCGAGCCACCACCTGCATCCCTGCCTACGCTCGTGGTGTGACACGGGCCTTCAGGCATCCCTGAGGGCTAGCGGTACAGGGGAAGCAGACGCAGGGTCACCCCCGGTGAAACGTTGGCCTGGGACTTGTCACCTGACCGCCTGGTACGTTGCTCAAGCACGCGTGTGATTTGTCTACACTTCTCAGGTGGAAGCGCCGTGCGAAGCTCGCTGGCGGCACCGAGACAAGACCTTCGTGTCCTTGGATGAGCGGAGGTGCGAGGGAATGGCGGAAGAAGCGTGGCCCAGGACGCGCACGGTGCCCGGTGGCGGCTGAGGACGGTAAGCGTTACGTTGTCCCCAGTTCTGCCTTTCACCCTAGGCGTTCGTAGACCTGCCTCAGAAGCTTCTCGTCCGCCTGTCCCCAGTGGCGTGCGGGCTTGTGCTCTGAGGGTGCATTGACTGGTTGCTCTCGCTCAGTGGCTTGGCTCTGGCTTCTCCAGGCTGCTGGCGGACCCTGTGGTGACGGGCTCGCCCGCTGAGCCACCCAGCCTGTCCTGTTAATTTTTCCAGGTGCCCAGAATGTGCTCGGATCGATGATGACTCCCTCATATGCATTCCTTGGAAAATCTGAACAAAATGAGTGAGAACTCACTACCGTCGTTCTCATCGAAACTGAGGTCCAGCACGTTGTCTTCCCCAGGGATGGCAGGAGTGAGGGACAGCCTCCCCTTGCTCACACTCGTCCAGACACCAGCCAGGGCGGCAGCATTTGAGAGCGTGTGGCCTCCGGGTCATTCCTTGCTCCACATCAGTTGGGTGTCCATCCATCAGAGGTTGTGGTGGAAAGGCCTGTTCTGAGGGCATGGCTGGCGGGTCGCAGCCTAGGGTTAGAAGTCGGCGCTGGCAGAGGCCCCGTGAGCTCCGGGCACTGTGTCTGGGTTGGCCCGGCTCCCGCTTCAGACGAACGCCCTGGGGTTGTGCGTGTCAGAGCTGAAGCGTAGAGGCTTCCGTGGTTTCTGGTCAGAGCCCCAGGCCAGACAGGTAGCCATTACCCGTTGTTGCGTTTGGGCTTGCTGAGGCGATTGGAGCGTCCCCCGGGCTTTGGGGCAGGTGGCAGAGGGATAAGGCTTTGGTCCTGCGGGGGGAGTTCCTCTATGTCACCGACTCGCCCGATCCGCCCAAAGGTGCCCAGACACGGCCTGTGCTGTGAACCGGGCCCGTCGGGTCAAGACGCTGTGGTGGCTGATGGCTTGGACGGGAGGGGAAGCGTCCGGAGAGGAGAGCTCATGGGGTGATATCGTGGGCTTCCGGGGGACATACTGTCCCGTTGTGTTGCGGGTGCTGTCCTCGGCCTGTCAGGGACGCCTGGTTGGCTGTGTGGGGGCTGCCGGTTGGTGCGTCCCCGGGAAGGATTCAGGGCCCGTGTGTACACGCTGGGGCAGGTGACCTTTGTGGTAGGTGGCACGGCTATCCCAAAGTGGCGGCGCTCCACGGTTCCCTTCCTAGTCCCTTGAAGAGGGCCCCTGGCTGGTGACTGCCGGCCGGCCACCGCTGCTCATGGAGTCCTCAGGTGAACATTGTCTCTGAGCCCCTGCCCTCCCGGGCACGGAGTTTCCAAGGAGAAAGCATTCACTCCAGGATGGTCGAGTTTTCCTGGCACAGTTGGCTCGCTCCTCCTGGGAGGGGTTTAGCTGTGCTTGTGGAAGGCGGTGGGCGTGGCAGAGAGACGGGGCTGGAGGGTGCGCGGTGACACGAGGCGCACTGCCACGGCCAGACGTGTAACCTGGAACAGGTACGCGTCTCCTTGCTTGGGGTCCGTGCCCTGGGTCGACTCTTCATCTTGTCTTCCCGGGTGGAGCCAGGCTTTGAGCGGTGTGAGGTCCTCTGTGGCATTAGAGGTGCCAGGGAAAGGGTGAAAGGTTGACTCCGACGGTTGGAGTGAGGCAAAGCCCAAAGTCCTTTATGGCTGTCCTCCCCGAGACGCACTTCAGCCCGATGTGTGTGTAGGGTTTGAGGTACCTCTCGGGGGACTGGTATTGCAGGCACGGGGGTGCTGCGTTAGGCAAGGCAGCCGTGTGTCTGGAGGACTCGTGGAAGGCCAGGGTACGGAAAGCCGGCTGGCTGTGGACGTGCCAGGTCCCTGGATGGGCAGTTGCTCGAGGTTCGGTCGGGTTTTCGCGTGCGGCGTGGTGGCCGCAGACCACCCCTTGCTGACAGCTTTTCCTGCTGGCCCGCTGAGGACATTTAGGCTGAGTTAGCGCCAAGAGGCCACTGTCCCGAAGTGCTTTGGCCACTTGCGATTGAGATGGAGTTCTTCTGCCCTCCAGCCCGGGCCCCAGAGGTGGAGGCCTTCGAGTCGTCGGTCGGGTTATTGCGGTGGACCCTGCGTTTCTGTGGAGTGCGGTTCACGCGGAGCGGCCTGCGGGGCCCCGCGGTCCACCTGGCCATAGCTTCCCCCAGCGGGCGCAGGGTGCAGCTACCAGAGTCTCGTTTTTGGTTGGTCAGAAGGAGGGGCTGTGGCAGAGTAAGTCTGTGTCCTCTTTGAACAGCCTGACGTAGAGGTCAGCCGCCTGGGCGGGAGGCGTCCTAGTTGGCGTGATTTCTGGGGAAGTCTCCTGTCTTCCATCCTCGTGTGGCAGGCCTCAAGGCCAGGGATCTGTGCAGAAGATGTGCTCTTTCAGGGACTTAGGCCTCCGCACGCGAAGACACGCCCACGCGCCTCCCTGCACGCCGTCCTGCCCTTGCGGTATCACACACACACGCGCAAACACACACACTCAAACACACACACGCACACACAGCTTCTGTCACGGCTGAGGGAAAGAGGTAGAGGACGAGAGGACGTAAGGCTCTACCCCGGGGCCGGGGGAAAGCTTGGCTTGGATCTTGTTCCCTAAGACCGCGGCTGGCTTTCTCAAGCAGGCATGTGATCTGTGTGCACTTCTCAGGTGGAATTTGCGTGCCAAGCTTGCCGTCGACCAAGAAGAGAAGACCTTCCTGTCCTGTGTTGAGTGGAGATGCCCGGGAATCCCGGAAGAAGAAGTGTGGCTTCTGGTGCGCCCCGTGCCCGTGGATCGCTTCGGATGGTAAGGACTCCTTGGCACCCAGTTCATGCCGTGCCCTCTAGGATTCCTAGATGGGCCTTCGAGGCTTGTGGTCCGCGTGCCCCCAGGGGCGTGCGGGTCGTGCTCCAAGGCTGGATCGACAGTTGCCCTTGCTCGGTGGCTTGTCTCTTGGATCCTCCAGGCTGTTGGAGGACTCTGAGGTGATTGGCTCGCCCGCTGAGCCCCCCAGCCTCCCTGGTTACAATTTCCAGCTGCCCAGAAGGTGCTCGGATCGATGATGACTCCCTCAAATGCATTCCTTGGAAATCTGAACACAATGAGTGAGAACTCCACTACCGTCGTTCTCATCGAAACTGAGGTCCAGCACCTTGTGTTCCCCAAGGGTGATAGGAGTGAGGGACAGCTTCTGGTCGATCACACTCGTGCACACACCACCCAGGGCGTCAGCGTCGGAGCGTCTCCCGTCTTTGCGTGAGGCGTTGGACCGCACTCGTGGGACGTTCAGGAATCGGAGGTCCTTGGTTGAATGGGCAGCCGCTGCTGGCGTGGCGTGGCGTGGCGGCCCGGTGGCATCCCAGGTTCAGAGTCGGAGAGGGTGGCGTTGGCATAGGCCCAGGGAGGTGACGGCAGGGAGTGTGTGTTGGCCGGGTTCTGGTTTCTTCCCTGGTTTCTCCTCGGAGCCCCTGTTTAGGCCAGGCATGGAGCAGTGGGGGTTCTTGCCTTTCGGCTCGGCGAGGAGGTGTGATCGGCCCGTGGGTTAGGGGGCGGGGCCCGAGGTATTAGGCCGCAGTGCTGCAGTTGGCAGCTCCTGGGGTTCACCTGCTCACCCAGTGCACACAAAGCTGGCCCAAGAGAGACGGCGCCGTGGACCCAGCGCTGACGTCAATCAAGACACCGTGGTGGCTGACGGGGCGGGGGCAGGCAGGGGAGGGCAGGCACGGAGAGGAGTGGTCGTAGGGCGCTTCCACGGGCTTCCATAGGATGTACCGTCTCGTTGTGTTCCCACTTCTGGGATGGGCTGGCCAGGGGTGTCGTGGGGCCCTAAGGGGGCCGCCGATTGGCTCGTGCCAGGGAAGGCTTCAGGGTCCGCGAGGATGCGCCGCGGTCGAGGACCTTTGCGCTAGATGGCGCCCCAGAACCTGAGGAGCGGCGCTCAGTGGTCCTCTTCCTAGTGCCTTGGAGAGATCCAGAGGCCCCCGACTGCCCACCGGCCACCTCCACTCCAGAGTGCTTAGGCGAACGTGCCATTTGACCCTTTGCCCCCTTGGGCACGGAGCTGCCAAGGTGAGAGCGCTACTCCGGGAGACTTTGTTTCTCCCGGCCCAGGTGGCTCACATCCTCCTGGGAGGGGTTAGGATTTCCTTGTGGAAGCCTGTGGGGGTGGCCGAGGGCGAGAGTGCCGCGATCCTCGGCACCCTGCCACGGACAGACGTGTACCGTGGAGGAGGACCACGTCTCCTGGTGTGGGAGCTGTGTCCTCGTTTCCTTCCTTGGCCCGTCTTCCTGGAGCACACGTTTGTGCTGTGTGAGATCGCCTGAGGTGTGAGGGGGCCGGAGGAGGGTTCGTAGGTTGCAAGCGATGGGATGGACACCGGCAGAGTCGAAACTGCCTTCCGGCCGTCCTCCGTGGGGCTCCCTGCCCCCCATGTGCACCCAGTGTGGGAGGCTCCACCGCGGGAAACTTGTGTGGCGGGCAGGAGGGGTGCCTCTTCTTTGGAGCAGGCAGGCGCGGGTTTGAACACTTCCTAGAAGGCCGGGGTCCCGCAACCCACCGGCTGTGGCAATGCCGGCTCCCTTGACTGGGAATGCTGCAGTTTGAGACGGGGTTTACCCGGGGTCGTGGTGGCTGAAGGCCACCCTTTCTAGTGGGGTTTCCTGCTGGCCCGCTGAGGGCGTTTTGGCTTAGTGAGCCCCAACTGAGCGCCGCCTGAAGTCATGTGGCCACGTGAGCTGAAGACGGGCTGCTTCAGTCACGCGGCCCATGAGCCGGTGGTGCCAGGTTTCATGGCAGTCCTTTTGTCCCGGGGGTGGCCGCATTGCCGTCCCGGGCAGTTCTCCTGAGACGGCTCGTGGGGACACGATGTCCACGTTGCCATGGCATCCACGGTCAGGGTGAGGGTGCACGTCGATTCTCGGGGTGCGTGGCTCCGAAGGTGTGGCTCTGAGAGAGGGAGCTCGTGGCCTATGGCAGCAGCCTCTAGAGGTCAGCGTTGGCGTTCCTCCCCTGGCAGTCAGCGGTCTTCTGCATTGGGTGGCGTGGCATGAGGCCAGGGATCAGGGCCGACGGCATGCGTTTTCAGGTGCTGAGGCCTCCGCACACGTGCGCGCAGACGCACCTGCACCCGCACAAACACACGCGCCGCGCGAGCCACCACCTGCATCCCTGCCTACGCTCGTGGTGTGACACGGGCCTTCAGGCATCCCTGAGGGCTAGCGGTACAGGGGAAGCAGACGCAGGGTCACCCCCGGTGAAACGTTGGCCTGGGACTTGTCACCTGACCGCCTGGTACGTTGCTCAAGCACGCGTGTGATTTGTCTACACTTCTCAGGTGGAAGCGCCGTGCGAAGCTCGCTGGCGGCACCGAGACAAGACCTTCGTGTCCTTGGATGAGCGGAGGTGCGAGGGAATGGCGGAAGAAGCGTGGCCCAGGACGCGCACGGTGCCCGGTGGCGGCTGAGGACGGTAAGCGTTACGTTGTCCCCAGTTCTGCCTTTCACCCTAGGCGTTCGTAGACCTGCCTCAGAAGCTTCTCGTCCGCCTGTCCCCAGTGGCGTGCGGGCTTGTGCTCTGAGGGTGCATTGACTGGTTGCTCTCGCTCAGTGGCTTGGCTCTGGCTTCTCCAGGCTGCTGGCGGACCCTGTGGTGACGGGCTCGCCCGCTGAGCCACCCAGCCTGTCCTGTTAATTTTTCCAGGTGCCCAGAATGTGCTCGGATCGATGATGACTCCCTCATATGCATTCCTTGGAAAATCTGAACAAAATGAGTGAGAACTCACTACCGTCGTTCTCATCGAAACTGAGGTCCAGCACGTTGTCTTCCCCAGGGATGGCAGGAGTGAGGGACAGCCTCCCCTTGCTCACACTCGTCCAGACACCAGCCAGGGCGGCAGCATTTGAGAGCGTGTGGCCTCCGGGTCATTCCTTGCTCCACATCAGTTGGGTGTCCATCCATCAGAGGTTGTGGTGGAAAGGCCTGTTCTGAGGGCATGGCTGGCGGGTCGCAGCCTAGGGTTAGAAGTCGGCGCTGGCAGAGGCCCCGTGAGCTCCGGGCACTGTGTCTGGGTTGGCCCGGCTCCCGCTTCAGACGAACGCCCTGGGGTTGTGCGTGTCAGAGCTGAAGCGTAGAGGCTTCCGTGGTTTCTGGTCAGAGCCCCAGGCCAGACAGGTAGCCATTACCCGTTGTTGCGTTTGGGCTTGCTGAGGCGATTGGAGCGTCCCCCGGGCTTTGGGGCAGGTGGCAGAGGGATAAGGCTTTGGTCCTGCGGGGGGAGTTCCTCTATGTCACCGACTCGCCCGATCCGCCCAAAGGTGCCCAGACACGGCCTGTGCTGTGAACCGGGCCCTTCGGGTCAAGACGCTGTGGTGGCTGATGGCTTGGACGGGAGGGGAAGCGTCCGGAGAGGAGAGCTCATGGGGTGATATCGTGGGCTTCCGGGGGACGTACTGTCCCGTTGTGTTGCGGGTGCTGTCCTCGGCCTGTCAGGGACGCCTGGTTGGCTGTGTGGGGGCTGCCGGTTGGTGCGTCCCCGGGAAGGATTCAGGGCCCGTGTGTACACGCTGGGGCAGGTGACCTTTGTGGTAGGTGGCACGGCTATCCCAAAGTGGCGGCGCTCCACGGTTCCCTTCCTAGTCCCTTGAAGAGGGCCCCTGGCTGGTGACTGCCGGCCGGCCACCGCTGCTCATGGAGTCCTCAGGTGAACATTGTCTCTGAGGCCCTGCCCTCCCGGGCACGGAGTTTCCAAGGAGAAAGCGTTCACTCCAGGATGGTCGAGTTTTCCTGGCACAGTTGGCTCGCTCCTCCTGGGAGGGGTTTAGCTGTGCTTGTGGAAGGCGGTGGGCGTGGCAGAGAGACGGGGCTGGGGGGTGCGCGGTGACACGAGGCGCACTGCCACGGCCAGACGTGTAACCTGGAACAGGTACGCGTCTCCTTGCTTGGGGTCCGTGCCCTGGGTCGACTCTTCATCTTGTCTTCCCGGGTGGAGCCAGGCTTTGAGCGGTGTGAGGTCCTCTGTGGCATTAGAGGTGCCAGGGAAAGGGTGAAAGGTTGACTCCGACGGTTGGAGTGAGGCAAAGCCCAAAGTCCTTTATGGCTGTCCTCCCCGAGACGCACTTCTCCCCGATGTGTGAGTAGGGTTTGAGGTACCTCTCGGGGGACTGGTATTGCAGGCACGGGGGTGCTGCGTTAGGCAAGGCAGCCGTGTGTCTGGAGGACTCGTGGAAGGCCAGGGTACGGAAAGCCGGCTGGCTGTGGACGTGCCAGGTCCCTGGATGGGCAGTTGCTCGAGGTTCGGTCGGGTTTTCGCGTGCGGCGTGGTGGCCGCAGACCACCCCTTGCTGACAGCTTTTCCTGCTGGCCCGCTGAGGACATTTAGGCTGAGTTAGCGCCAAGAGGCCACTGTCCCGAAGTGCTTTGGCCACTTGCGATTGAGATGGAGTTCTTCTGCCCTCCAGCCCGGGCCCCAGAGGTGGAGGCCTTCGAGTCGTCGGTCGGGTTATTGCGGTGGACCCTGCGTTTCTGTGGAGTGCGGTTCACGCGGAGCGGCCTGCGGGGCCCCGCGGTCCACCTGGCCATAGCTTCCCCCAGCGGGCGCAGGGTGCAGCTACCAGAGTCTCGTTTTCGGTTGGTCAGAAGGAGGGGCTGTGGCAGAGTAAGTCTGTGTCCTCTTTGAACAGCCTGACGTAGAGGTCAGCCGCCTGGGCGGGAGGCGTCCTAGTTGGCGTGATTTCTGGGGAAGTCTCCTGTCTTCCATCCTCGTGTGGCAGGCCTCAAGGCCAGGGATCTGTGCAGAAGATGTGCTCTTTCAGGGACTTAGGCCTCCGCACGCGAAGACACGCCCACGCGCCTCCCTGCACGCCGTCCTGCCCTTGCGGTATCACACACACACGCGCAAACACACACACTCAAACACACACACGCACACACAGCTTCTGTCATGGCTGAGGGAAAGAGGTAGAGGACGAGAGGACGTAAGGCTCTACCCCGGGGCCGGGGGAAAGCTTGGCTTGGATCTTGTTCCCTAAGACCGCGGCTGGCTTTCTCAAGCAGGCATGTGATCTGTGTGCACTTCTCAGGTGGAATTTGCGTGCCAAGCTTGCCGTCGACCAAGAAGAGAAGACCTTCCTGTCCTGTGTTGAGTGGAGATGCCCGGGAATCCCGGAAGAAGAAGTGTGGCTTCTGGTGCACCCCGTGCCCGTGGATCGCTTCGGATGGTAAGGACTCCTTGGCACCCAGTTCATGCCGTGCCCTCTAGGATTCCTAGATGGGCCTTCGAGGCTTGTGGTCCGCGTGCCCCCAGGGGCGTGCGGGTCGTGCTCCAAGGCTGGATCGACAGTTGCCCTTGCTCGGTGGCTTGTCTCTTGGATCCTCCAGGCTGTTGGAGGACTCTGAGGTGATTGGCTCGCCCGCTGAGCCCCCCAGCCTCCCTGGTTACAATTTCCAGCTGCCCAGAAGGTGCTCGGATCGATGATGACTCCCTCAAATGCATTCCTTGGAAATCTGAACACAATGAGTGAGAACTCCACTACCGTCGTTCTCATCGAAACTGAGGTCCAGCACCTTGTGTTCCCCAAGGGTGATAGGAGTGAGGGACAGCTTCTGGTCGATCACACTCGTGCACACACCACCCAGGGCGTCAGCGTCGGAGCGTCTCCCGTCTTTGCGTGAGGCGTTGGACCGCACTCGTGGGACGTTCAGGAATCGGAGGTCCTTGGTTGAATGGGCAGCCGCTGCTGGCGTGGCGTGGCGTGGCGTGGCGGCCCGGTGGCATCCCAGGTTCAGAGTCGGAGAGGGTGGCGTTGGCATAGGCCCAGGGAGGTGACGGCAGGGAGTGTGTGTTGGCCGGGTTCTGGTTTCTTCCCTGGTTTCTCCTCGGAGCCCCTGTTTAGGCCAGGCATGGAGCAGTGGGGGTTCTTGCCTTTCGGCTCGGCGAGGAGGTGTGATCGGCCCGTGGGTTAGGGGGCGGGGCCCGAGGTATTAGGCCGCAGTGCTGCAGTTGGCAGCTCCTGGGGTTCACCTGCTCACCCAGTGCACACAAAGCTGGCCCAAGAGAGACGGCGCCGTGGACCCAGCGCTGACGTCAATCAAGACACCGTGGTGGCTGACGGGGCGGGGGCAGGCAGGGGAGGGCAGGCACGGAGAGGAGTGGTCGTAGGGCGCTTCCACGGGCTTCCATAGGATGTACCGTCTCGTTGTGTTCCCACTTCTGGGATGGGCTGGCCAGGGGTGTCGTGGGGCCCTAAGGGGGCCGCCGATTGGCTCGTGCCAGGGAAGGCTTCAGGGTCCGCGAGGATGCGCCGCGGTCGAGGACCTTTGCGCTAGATGGCGCCCCAGAACCTGAGGAGCGGCGCTCAGTGGTCCTCTTCCTAGTGCCTTGGAGAGATCCAGAGGCCCCCGACTGCCCACCGGCCACCTCCACTCCAGAGTGCTTAGGCGAACGTGCCATTTGACCCTTTGCCCCCTTGGGCACGGAGCTGCCAAGGTGAGAGCGCTACTCCGGGAGACTTTGTTTCTCCCGGCCCAGGTGGCTCACATCCTCCTGGGAGGGGTTAGGATTTCCTTGTGGAAGCCTGTGGGGGTGGCCGAGGGCGAGAGTGCCGCGATCCTCGGCACCCTGCCACGGACAGACGTGTACCGTGGAGGAGGACCACGTCTCCTGGTGTGGGAGCTGTGTCCTCGTTTCCTTCCTTGGCCCGTCTTCCTGGAGCACACGTTTGTGCTGTGTGAGATCGCCTGAGGTGTGAGGGGGCCGGAGGAGGGTTCGTAGGTTGCAAGCGATGGGATGGACACCGGCAGAGTCGAAACTGCCTTCCGGCCGTCCTCCGTGGGGCTCCCTGCCCCCCATGTGCACCCAGTGTGGGAGGCTCCACCGCGGGAAACTTGTGTGGCGGGCAGGAGGGGTGCCTCTTCTTTGGAGCAGGCAGGCGCGGGTTTGAACACTTCCTAGAAGGCCGGGGTCCCGCAACCCACCGGCTGTGGCAATGCCGGCTCCCTTGACTGGGAATGCTGCAGTTTGAGACGGGGTTTACCCGGGGTCGTGGTGGCTGAAGGCCACCCTTTCTAGTGGGGTTTCCTGCTGGCCCGCTGAGGGCGTTTTGGCTTAGTGAGCCCCAACTGAGCGCCGCCTGAAGTCATGTGGCCACGTGAGCTGAAGACGGGCTGCTTCAGTCACGCGGCCCATGAGCCGGTGGTGCCAGGTTTCATGGCAGTCCTTTTGTCCCGGGGGTGGCCGCATTGCCGTCCCGGGCAGTTCTCCTGAGACGGCTCGTGGGGACACGATGTCCACGTTGCCATGGCATCCACGGTCAGGGTGAGGGTGCACGTCGATTCTCGGGGTGCGTGGCTCCGAAGGTGTGGCTCTGAGAGAGGGAGCTCGTGGCCTATGGCAGCAGCCTCTAGAGGTCAGCGTTGGCGTTCCTCCCCTGGCAGTCAGCGGTCTTCTGCATTGGGTGGCGTGGCATGAGGCCAGGGATCAGGGCCGACGGCATGCGTTTTCAGGTGCTGAGGCCTCCGCACACGTGCGCGCAGACGCACCTGCACCCGCACAAACACACGCGCCGCGCGAGCCACCACCTGCATCCCTGCCTACGCTCGTGGTGTGACACGGGCCTTCAGGCATCCCTGAGGGCTAGCGGTACAGGGGAAGCAGACGCAGGGTCACCCCCGGTGAAACGTTGGCCTGGGACTTGTCACCTGACCGCCTGGTACGTTGCTCAAGCACGCGTGTGATTTGTCTACACTTCTCAGGTGGAAGCGCCGTGCGAAGCTCGCTGGCGGCACCGAGACAAGACCTTCGTGTCCTTGGATGAGCGGAGGTGCGAGGGAATGGCGGAAGAAGCGTGGCCCAGGACGCGCACGGTGCCCGGTGGCGGCTGAGGACGGTAAGCGTTACGTTGTCCCCAGTTCTGCCTTTCACCCTAGGCGTTCGTAGACCTGCCTCAGAAGCTTCTCGTCCGCCTGTCCCCAGTGGCGTGCGGGCTTGTGCTCTGAGGGTGCATTGACTGGTTGCTCTCGCTCAGTGGCTTGGCTCTGGCTTCTCCAGGCTGCTGGCGGACCCTGTGGTGACGGGCTCGCCCGCTGAGCCACCCAGCCTGTCCTGTTAATTTTTCCAGGTGCCCAGAATGTGCTCGGATCGATGATGACTCCCTCATATGCATTCCTTGGAAAATCTGAACAAAATGAGTGAGAACTCACTACCGTCGTTCTCATCGAAACTGAGGTCCAGCACGTTGTCTTCCCCAGGGATGGCAGGAGTGAGGGACAGCCTCCCCTTGCTCACACTCGTCCAGACACCAGCCAGGGCGGCAGCATTTGAGAGCGTGTGGCCTCCGGGTCATTCCTTGCTCCACATCAGTTGGGTGTCCATCCATCAGAGGTTGTGGTGGAAAGGCCTGTTCTGAGGGCATGGCTGGCGGGTCGCAGCCTAGGGTTAGAAGTCGGCGCTGGCAGAGGCCCCGTGAGCTCCGGGCACTGTGTCTGGGTTGGCCCGGCTCCCGCTTCAGACGAACGCCCTGGGGTTGTGCGTGTCAGAGCTGAAGCGTAGAGGCTTCCGTGGTTTCTGGTCAGAGCCCCAGGCCAGACAGGTAGCCATTACCCGTTGTTGCGTTTGGGCTTGCTGAGGCGATTGGAGCGTCCCCCGGGCTTTGGGGCAGGTGGCAGAGGGATAAGGCTTTGGTCCTGCGGGGGGAGTTCCTCTATGTCACCGACTCGCCCGATCCGCCCAAAGGTGCCCAGACACGGCCTGTGCTGTGAACCGGGCCCTTCGGGTCAAGACGCTGTGGTGGCTGATGGCTTGGACGGGAGGGGAAGCGTCCGGAGAGGAGAGCTCATGGGGTGATATCGTGGGCTTCCGGGGGACGTACTGTCCCGTTGTGTTGCGGGTGCTGTCCTCGGCCTGTCAGGGACGCCTGGTTGGCTGTGTGGGGGCTGCCGGTTGGTGCGTCCCCGGGAAGGATTCAGGGCCCGTGTGTACACGCTGGGGCAGGTGACCTTTGTGGTAGGTGGCACGGCTATCCCAAAGTGGCGGCGCTCCACGGTTCCCTTCCTAGTCCCTTGAAGAGGGCCCCTGGCTGGTGACTGCCGGCCGGCCACCGCTGCTCATGGAGTCCTCAGGTGAACATTGTCTCTGAGGCCCTGCCCTCCCGGGCACGGAGTTTCCAAGGAGAAAGCGTTCACTCCAGGATGGTCGAGTTTTCCTGGCACAGTTGGCTCGCTCCTCCTGGGAGGGGTTTAGCTGTGCTTGTGGAAGGCGGTGGGCGTGGCAGAGAGACGGGGCTGGGGGGTGCGCGGTGACACGAGGCGCACTGCCACGGCCAGACGTGTAACCTGGAACAGGTACGCGTCTCCTTGCTTGGGGTCCGTGCCCTGGGTCGACTCTTCATCTTGTCTTCCCGGGTGGAGCCAGGCTTTGAGCGGTGTGAGGTCCTCTGTGGCATTAGAGGTGCCAGGGAAAGGGTGAAAGGTTGACTCCGACGGTTGGAGTGAGGCAAAGCCCAAAGTCCTTTATGGCTGTCCTCCCCGAGACGCACTTCTCCCCGATGTGTGAGTAGGGTTTGAGGTACCTCTCGGGGGACTGGTATTGCAGGCACGGGGGTGCTGCGTTAGGCAAGGCAGCCGTGTGTCTGGAGGACTCGTGGAAGGCCAGGGTACGGAAAGCCGGCTGGCTGTGGACGTGCCAGGTCCCTGGATGGGCAGTTGCTCGAGGTTCGGTCGGGTTTTCGCGTGCGGCGTGGTGGCCGCAGACCACCCCTTGCTGACAGCTTTTCCTGCTGGCCCGCTGAGGACATTTAGGCTGAGTTAGCGCCAAGAGGCCACTGTCCCGAAGTGCTTTGGCCACTTGCGATTGAGATGGAGTTCTTCTGCCCTCCAGCCCGGGCCCCAGAGGTGGAGGCCTTCGAGTCGTCGGTCGGGTTATTGCGGTGGACCCTGCGTTTCTGTGGAGTGCGGTTCACGCGGAGCGGCCTGCGGGGCCCCGCGGTCCACCTGGCCATAGCTTCCCCCAGCGGGCGCAGGGTGCAGCTACCAGAGTCTCGTTTTCGGTTGGTCAGAAGGAGGGGCTGTGGCAGAGTAAGTCTGTGTCCTCTTTGAACAGCCTGACGTAGAGGTCAGCCGCCTGGGCGGGAGGCGTCCTAGTTGGCGTGATTTCTGGGGAAGTCTCCTGTCTTCCATCCTCGTGTGGCAGGCCTCAAGGCCAGGGATCTGTGCAGAAGATGTGCTCTTTCAGGGACTTAGGCCTCCGCACGCGAAGACACGCCCACGCGCCTCCCTGCACGCCGTCCTGCCCTTGCGGTATCACACACACACGCGCAAACACACACACTCAAACACACACACGCACACACAGCTTCTGTCATGGCTGAGGGAAAGAGGTAGAGGACGAGAGGACGTAAGGCTCTACCCCGGGGCCGGGGGAAAGCTTGGCTTGGATCTTGTTCCCTAAGACCGCGGCTGGCTTTCTCAAGCAGGCATGTGATCTGTGTGCACTTCTCAGGTGGAATTTGCGTGCCAAGCTTGCCGTCGACCAAGAAGAGAAGACCTTCCTGTCCTGTGTTGAGTGGAGATGCCCGGGAATCCCGGAAGAAGAAGTGTGGCTTCTGGTGCACCCCGTGCCCGTGGATCGCTTCGGATGGTAAGGACTCCTTGGCACCCAGTTCATGCCGTGCCCTCTAGGATTCCTAGATGGGCCTTCGAGGCTTGTGGTCCGCGTGCCCCCAGGGGCGTGCGGGTCGTGCTCCAAGGCTGGATCGACAGTTGCCCTTGCTCGGTGGCTTGTCTCTTGGATCCTCCAGGCTGTTGGAGGACTCTGAGGTGATTGGCTCGCCCGCTGAGCCCCCCAGCCTCCCTGGTTACAATTTCCAGCTGCCCAGAAGGTGCTCGGATCGATGATGACTCCCTCAAATGCATTCCTTGGAAATCTGAACACAATGAGTGAGAACTCCACTACCGTCGTTCTCATCGAAACTGAGGTCCAGCACCTTGTGTTCCCCAAGGGTGATAGGAGTGAGGGACAGCTTCTGGTCGATCACACTCGTGCACACACCACCCAGGGCGTCAGCGTCGGAGCGTCTCCCGTCTTTGCGTGAGGCGTTGGACCGCACTCGTGGGACGTTCAGGAATCGGAGGTCCTTGGTTGAATGGGCAGCCGCTGCTGGCGTGGCGTGGCGTGGCGTGGCGGCCCGGTGGCATCCCAGGTTCAGAGTCGGAGAGGGTGGCGTTGGCATAGGCCCAGGGAGGTGACGGCAGGGAGTGTGTGTTGGCCGGGTTCTGGTTTCTTCCCTGGTTTCTCCTCGGAGCCCCTGTTTAGGCCAGGCATGGAGCAGTGGGGGTTCTTGCCTTTCGGCTCGGCGAGGAGGTGTGATCGGCCCGTGGGTTAGGGGGCGGGGCCCGAGGTATTAGGCCGCAGTGCTGCAGTTGGCAGCTCCTGGGGTTCACCTGCTCACCCAGTGCACACAAAGCTGGCCCAAGAGAGACGGCGCCGTGGACCCAGCGCTGACGTCAATCAAGACACCGTGGTGGCTGACGGGGCGGGGGCAGGCAGGGGAGGGCAGGCACGGAGAGGAGTGGTCGTAGGGCGCTTCCACGGGCTTCCATAGGATGTACCGTCTCGTTGTGTTCCCACTTCTGGGATGGGCTGGCCAGGGGTGTCGTGGGGCCCTAAGGGGGCCGCCGATTGGCTCGTGCCAGGGAAGGCTTCAGGGTCCGCGAGGATGTGCCGCGGTCGAGGACCTTTGCGCTAGATGGCGCCCCAGTTCCTGAGGAGCGGCGCTCAGTGGTCCTCTTCCTAGTGCCTTGGAGAGATCCAGAGGCCCCCGACTGCCCACCGGCCACCTCCACTCCAGAGTGCTTAGGCGAACGTGCCATTTGACCCTTTGCCCCCTTGGGCACGGAGCTGCCAAGGTGAGAGCGCTACTCCGGGAGACTTTGTTTCTCCCGGCCCAGGTGGCTCACATCCTCCTGGGAGGGGTTAGGATTTCCTTGTGGAAGCCTGTGGGGGTGGCCGAGGGCGAGAGTGCCGCGATCCTCGGCACCCTGCCACGGACAGACGTGTACCGTGGAGGAGGACCACGTCTCCTGGTGTGGGAGCTGTGTCCTCGTTTCCTTCCTTGGCCCGTCTTCCTGGAGCACACGTTTGTGCTGTGTGAGATCGCCTGAGGTGTGAGGGGGCCGGAGGAGGGTTCGTAGGTTGCAAGCGATGGGATGGACACCGGCAGAGTCGAAACTGCCTTCCGGCCGTCCTCCGTGGGGCTCCCTGCCCCCCATGTGCACCCAGTGTGGGAGGCTCCACCGCGGGAAACTTGTGTGGCGGGCAGGAGGGGTGCCTCTTCTTTGGAGCAGGCAGGCGCGGGTTTGAACACTTCCTAGAAGGCCGGGGTCCCGCAACCCACCGGCTGTGGCAATGCCGGCTCCCTTGACTGGGAATGCTGCAGTTTGAGACGGGGTTTACCCGGGGTCGTGGTGGCTGAAGGCCACCCTTTCTAGTGGGGTTTCCTGCTGGCCCGCTGAGGGCGTTTTGGCTTAGTGAGCCCCAACTGAGCGCCGCCTGAAGTCATGTGGCCACGTGAGCTGAAGACGGGCTGCTTCAGTCACGCGGCCCATGAGCCGGTGGTGCCAGGTTTCATGGCAGTCCTTTTGTCCCGGGGGTGGCCGCATTGCCGTCCCGGGCAGTTCTCCTGAGACGGCTCGTGGGGACACGATGTCCACGTTGCCATGGCATCCACGGTCAGGGTGAGGGTGCACGTCGATTCTCGGGGTGCGTGGCTCCGAAGGTGTGGCTCTGAGAGAGGGAGCTCGTGGCCTATGGCAGCAGCCTCTAGAGGTCAGCGTTGGCGTTCCTCCCCTGGCAGTCAGCGGTCTTCTGCATTGGGTGGCGTGGCATGAGGCCAGGGATCAGGGCCGACGGCATGCGTTTTCAGGTGCTGAGGCCTCCGCACACGTGCGCGCAGACGCACCTGCACCCGCACAAACACACGCGCCGCGCGAGCCACCACCTGCATCCCTGCCTACGCTCGTGGTGTGACACGGGCCTTCAGGCATCCCTGAGGGCTAGCGGTACAGGGGAAGCAGACGCAGGGTCACCCCCGGTGAAACGTTGGCCTGGGACTTGTCACCTGACCGCCTGGTACGTTGCTCAAGCACGCGTGTGATTTGTCTACACTTCTCAGGTGGAAGCGCCGTGCGAAGCTCGCTGGCGGCACCGAGACAAGACCTTCGTGTCCTTGGATGAGCGGAGGTGCGAGGGAATGGCGGAAGAAGCGTGGCCCAGGACGCGCACGGTGCCCGGTGGCGGCTGAGGACGGTAAGCGTTACGTTGTCCCCAGTTCTGCCTTTCACCCTAGGCGTTCGTAGACCTGCCTCAGAAGCTTCTCGTCCGCCTGTCCCCAGTGGCGTGCGGGCTTGTGCTCTGAGGGTGCATTGACTGGTTGCTCTCGCTCAGTGGCTTGGCTCTGGCTTCTCCAGGCTGCTGGCGGACCCTGTGGTGACGGGCTCGCCCGCTGAGCCACCCAGCCTGTCCTGTTAATTTTTCCAGGTGCCCAGAATGTGCTCGGATCGATGATGACTCCCTCATATGCATTCCTTGGAAAATCTGAACAAAATGAGTGAGAACTCACTACCGTCGTTCTCATCGAAACTGAGGTCCAGCACGTTGTCTTCCCCAGGGATGGCAGGAGTGAGGGACAGCCTCCCCTTGCTCACACTCGTCCAGACACCAGCCAGGGCGGCAGCATTTGAGAGCGTGTGGCCTCCGGGTCATTCCTTGCTCCACATCAGTTGGGTGTCCATCCATCAGAGGTTGTGGTGGAAAGGCCTGTTCTGAGGGCATGGCTGGCGGGTCGCAGCCTAGGGTTAGAAGTCGGCGCTGGCAGAGGCCCCGTGAGCTCCGGGCACTGTGTCTGGGTTGGCCCGGCTCCCGCTTCAGACGAACGCCCTGGGGTTGTGCGTGTCAGAGCTGAAGCGTAGAGGCTTCCGTGGTTTCTGGTCAGAGCCCCAGGCCAGACAGGTAGCCATTACCCGTTGTTGCGTTTGGGCTTGCTGAGGCGATTGGAGCGTCCCCCGGGCTTTGGGGCAGGTGGCAGAGGGATAAGGCTTTGGTCCTGCGGGGGGAGTTCCTCTATGTCACCGACTCGCCCGATCCGCCCAAAGGTGCCCAGACACGGCCTGTGCTGTGAACCGGGCCCTTCGGGTCAAGACGCTGTGGTGGCTGATGGCTTGGACGGGAGGGGAAGCGTCCGGAGAGGAGAGCTCATGGGGTGATATCGTGGGCTTCCGGGGGACGTACTGTCCCGTTGTGTTGCGGGTGCTGTCCTCGGCCTGTCAGGGACGCCTGGTTGGCTGTGTGGGGGCTGCCGGTTGGTGCGTCCCCGGGAAGGATTCAGGGCCCGTGTGTACACGCTGGGGCAGGTGACCTTTGTGGTAGGTGGCACGGCTATCCCAAAGTGGCGGCGCTCCACGGTTCCCTTCCTAGTCCCTTGAAGAGGGCCCCTGGCTGGTGACTGCCGGCCGGCCACCGCTGCTCATGGAGTCCTCAGGTGAACATTGTCTCTGAGGCCCTGCCCTCCCGGGCACGGAGTTTCCAAGGAGAAAGCGTTCACTCCAGGATGGTCGAGTTTTCCTGGCACAGTTGGCTCGCTCCTCCTGGGAGGGGTTTAGCTGTGCTTGTGGAAGGCGGTGGGCGTGGCAGAGAGACGGGGCTGGGGGGTGCGCGGTGACACGAGGCGCACTGCCACGGCCAGACGTGTAACCTGGAACAGGTACGCGTCTCCTTGCTTGGGGTCCGTGCCCTGGGTCGACTCTTCATCTTGTCTTCCCGGGTGGAGCCAGGCTTTGAGCGGTGTGAGGTCCTCTGTGGCATTAGAGGTGCCAGGGAAAGGGTGAAAGGTTGACTCCGACGGTTGGAGTGAGGCAAAGCCCAAAGTCCTTTATGGCTGTCCTCCCCGAGACGCACTTCTCCCCGATGTGTGAGTAGGGTTTGAGGTACCTCTCGGGGGACTGGTATTGCAGGCACGGGGGTGCTGCGTTAGGCAAGGCAGCCGTGTGTCTGGAGGACTCGTGGAAGGCCAGGGTACGGAAAGCCGGCTGGCTGTGGACGTGCCAGGTCCCTGGATGGGCAGTTGCTCGAGGTTCGGTCGGGTTTTCGCGTGCGGCGTGGTGGCCGCAGACCACCCCTTGCTGACAGCTTTTCCTGCTGGCCCGCTGAGGACATTTAGGCTGAGTTAGCGCCAAGAGGCCACTGTCCCGAAGTGCTTTGGCCACTTGCGATTGAGATGGAGTTCTTCTGCCCTCCAGCCCGGGCCCCAGAGGTGGAGGCCTTCGAGTCGTCGGTCGGGTTATTGCGGTGGACCCTGCGTTTCTGTGGAGTGCGGTTCACGCGGAGCGGCCTGCGGGGCCCCGCGGTCCACCTGGCCATAGCTTCCCCCAGCGGGCGCAGGGTGCAGCTACCAGAGTCTCGTTTTCGGTTGGTCAGAAGGAGGGGCTGTGGCAGAGTAAGTCTGTGTCCTCTTTGAACAGCCTGACGTAGAGGTCAGCCGCCTGGGCGGGAGGCGTCCTAGTTGGCGTGATTTCTGGGGAAGTCTCCTGTCTTCCATCCTCGTGTGGCAGGCCTCAAGGCCAGGGATCTGTGCAGAAGATGTGCTCTTTCAGGGACTTAGGCCTCCGCACGCGAAGACACGCCCACGCGCCTCCCTGCACGCCGTCCTGCCCTTGCGGTATCACACACACACGCGCAAACACACACACTCAAACACACACACGCACACACAGCTTCTGTCACGGCTGAGGGAAAGAGGTAGAGGACGAGAGGACGTAAGGCTCTACCCCGGGGCCGGGGGAAAGCTTGGCTTGGATCTTGTTCCCTAAGACCGCGGCTGGCTTTCTCAAGCAGGCATGTGATCTGTGTGCACTTCTCAGGTGGAATTTGCGTGCCAAGCTTGCCGTCGACCAAGAAGAGAAGACCTTCCTGTCCTGTGTTGAGTGGAGATGCCCGGGAATCCCGGAAGAAGAAGTGTGGCTTCTGGTGCGCCCCGTGCCCGTGGATCGCTTCGGATGGTAAGGACTCCTTGGCACCCAGTTCATGCCGTGCCCTCTAGGATTCCTAGATGGGCCTTCGAGGCTTGTGGTCCGCGTGCCCCCAGGGGCGTGCGGGTCGTGCTCCAAGGCTGGATCGACAGTTGCCCTTGCTCGGTGGCTTGTCTCTTGGATCCTCCAGGCTGTTGGAGGACTCTGAGGTGATTGGCTCGCCCGCTGAGCCCCCCAGCCTCCCTGGTTACAATTTCCAGCTGCCCAGAAGGTGCTCGGATCGATGATGACTCCCTCAAATGCATTCCTTGGAAATCTGAACACAATGAGTGAGAACTCCACTACCGTCGTTCTCATCGAAACTGAGGTCCAGCACCTTGTGTTCCCCAAGGGTGATAGGAGTGAGGGACAGCTTCTGGTCGATCACACTCGTGCACACACCACCCAGGGCGTCAGCGTCGGAGCGTCTCCCGTCTTTGCGTGAGGCGTTGGACCGCACTCGTGGGACGTTCAGGAATCGGAGGTCCTTGGTTGAATGGGCAGCCGCTGCTGGCGTGGCGTGGCGTGGCGTGGCGGCCCGGTGGCATCCCAGGTTCAGAGTCGGAGAGGGTGGCGTTGGCATAGGCCCAGGGAGGTGACGGCAGGGAGTGTGTGTTGGCCGGGTTCTGGTTTCTTCCCTGGTTTCTCCTCGGAGCCCCTGTTTAGGCCAGGCATGGAGCAGTGGGGGTTCTTGCCTTTCGGCTCGGCGAGGAGGTGTGATCGGCCCGTGGGTTAGGGGGCGGGGCCCGAGGTATTAGGCCGCAGTGCTGCAGTTGGCAGCTCCTGGGGTTCACCTGCTCACCCAGTGCACACAAAGCTGGCCCAAGAGAGACGGCGCCGTGGACCCAGCGCTGACGTCAATCAAGACACCGTGGTGGCTGACGGGGCGGGGGCAGGCAGGGGAGGGCAGGCACGGAGAGGAGTGGTCGTAGGGCGCTTCCACGGGCTTCCATAGGATGTACCGTCTCGTTGTGTTCCCACTTCTGGGATGGGCTGGCCAGGGGTGTCGTGGGGCCCTAAGGGGGCCGCCGATTGGCTCGTGCCAGGGAAGGCTTCAGGGTCCGCGAGGATGCGCCGCGGTCGAGGACCTTTGCGCTAGATGGCGCCCCAGTTCCTGAGGAGCGGCGCTCAGTGGTCCTCTTCCTAGTGCCTTGGAGAGATCCAGAGGCCCCCGACTGCCCACCGGCCACCTCCGCTCCAGAGTGCTTAGGCGAACGTGCCATTTGACCCTTTGCCCCCTTGGGCACGGAGCTGCCAAGGTGAGAGCGCTACTCCGGGAGACTTTGTTTCTCCCGGCCCAGGTGGCTCACATCCTCCTGGGAGGGGTTAGGATTTCCTTGTGGAAGCCTGTGGGGGTGGCCGAGGGCGAGAGTGCCACGATCCTCGGCACCCTGCCACGGACAGACGTGTACCGTGGAGGAGGACCACGTCTCCTGGTGTGGGAGCTGTGTCCTCGTTTCCTTCCTTGGCCCGTCTTCCTGGAGCACACGTTTGTGCTGTGTGAGATCGCCTGAGGTGTGAGGGGGCCGGAGGAGGGTTCGTAGGTTGCAAGCGATGGGATGGACACCGGCAGAGTCGAAACTGCCTTCCGGCCGTCCTCCGTGGGGCTCCCTGCCCCCCATGTGCACCCAGTGTGGGAGGCTCCACCGCGGGAAACTTGTGTGGCGGGCAGGAGGGGTGCCTCTTCTTTGGAGCAGGCAGGCGCGGGTTTGAACACTTCCTAGAAGGCCGGGGTCCCGCAACCCACCGGCTGTGGCAATGCCGGCTCCCTTGACTGGGAATGCTGCAGTTTGAGACGGGGTTTACCCGGGGTCGTGGTGGCTGAAGGCCACCCTTTCTAGTGGGGTTTCCTGCTGGCCCGCTGAGGGCGTTTTGGCTTAGTGAGCCCCAACTGAGCGCCGCCTGAAGTCATGTGGCCACGTGAGCTGAAGACGGGCTGCTTCAGTCACGCGGCCCATGAGCCGGTGGTGCCAGGTTTCATGGCAGTCCTTTTGTCCCGGGGGTGGCCGCATTGCCGTCCCGGGCAGTTCTCCTGAGACGGCTCGTGGGGACACGATGTCCACGTTGCCATGGCATCCACGGTCAGGGTGAGGGTGCACGTCGATTCTCGGGGTCCGTGGCTCCGAAGGTGTGGCTCTGAGAGAGGGAGCTCGTGGCCTATGGCAGCAGCCTCTAGAGGTCAGCGTTGGCGTTCCTCCCCTGGCAGTCAGCGGTCTTCTGCATTGGGTGGCGTGGCATGAGGCCAGGGATCAGGGCCGACGGCATGCGTTTTCAGGTGCTGAGGCCTCCGCACACGTGCGCGCAGACGCACCTGCACCCGCACAAACACACGCGCCGCGCGAGCCACCACCTGCATCCCTGCCTACGCTCGTGGTGTGACACGGGCCTTCAGGCATCCCTGAGGGCTAGCGGTACAGGGGAAGCAGACGCAGGGTCACCCCCGGTGAAACGTTGGCCTGGGACTTGTCACCTGACCGCCTGGTACGTTGCTCAAGCACGCGTGTGATTTGTCTACACTTCTCAGGTGGAAGCGCCGTGCGAAGCTCGCTGGCGGCACCGAGACAAGACCTTCGTGTCCTTGGATGAGCGGAGGTGCGAGGGAATGGCGGAAGAAGCGTGGCCCAGGACGCGCACGGTGCCCGGTGGCGGCTGAGGACGGTAAGCGTTACGTTGTCCCCAGTTCTGCCTTTCACCCTAGGCGTTCGTAGACCTGCCTCAGAAGCTTCTCGTCCGCCTGTCCCCAGTGGCGTGCGGGCTTGTGCTCTGAGGGTGCATTGACTGGTTGCTCTCGCTCAGTGGCTTGGCTCTGGCTTCTCCAGGCTGCTGGCGGACCCTGTGGTGACGGGCTCGCCCGCTGAGCCACCCAGCCTGTCCTGTTAATTTTTCCAGGTGCCCAGAATGTGCTCGGATCGATGATGACTCCCTCATATGCATTCCTTGGAAAATCTGAACAAAATGAGTGAGAACTCACTACCGTCGTTCTCATCGAAACTGAGGTCCAGCACGTTGTCTTCCCCAGGGATGGCAGGAGTGAGGGACAGCCTCCCCTTGCTCACACTCGTCCAGACACCAGCCAGGGCGGCAGCATTTGAGAGCGTGTGGCCTCCGGGTCATTCCTTGCTCCACATCAGTTGGGTGTCCATCCATCAGAGGTTGTGGTGGAAAGGCCTGTTCTGAGGGCATGGCTGGCGGGTCACAGCCTAGGGTTAGAAGTCGGCGCTGGCAGAGGCCCCGTGAGCTCCGGGCACTGTGTCTGGGTTGGCCCGGCTCCCGCTTCAGACGAACGCCCTGGGGTTGTGCGTGTCAGAGCTGAAGCGTAGAGGCTTCCGTGGTTTCTGGTCAGAGCCCCAGGCCAGACAGGTAGCCATTACCCGTTGTTGCGTTTGGGCTTGCTGAGGCGATTGGAGCGTCCCCCGGGCTTTGGGGCAGGTGGCAGAGGGATAAGGCTTTGGTCCTGCGGGGGGAGTTCCTCTATGTCACCGACTCGCCCGATCCGCCCAAAGGTGCCCAGACACGGCCTGTGCTGTGAACCGGGCCCTTCGGGTCAAGACGCTGTGGTGGCTGATGGCTTGGACGGGAGGGGAAGCGTCCGGAGAGGAGAGCTCATGGGGTGATATCGTGGGCTTCCGGGGGACGTACTGTCCCGTTGTGTTGCGGGTGCTGTCCTCGGCCTGTCAGGGACGCCTGGTTGGCTGTGTGGGGGCTGCCGGTTGGTGCGTCCCCGGGAAGGATTCAGGGCCCGTGTGTACACGCTGGGGCAGGTGACCTTTGTGGTAGGTGGCACGGCTATCCCAAAGTGGCGGCGCTCCACGGTTCCCTTCCTAGTCCCTTGAAGAGGGCCCCTGGCTGGTGACTGCCGGCCGGCCACCGCTGCTCATGGAGTCCTCAGGTGAACATTGTCTCTGAGCCCCTGCCCTCCCGGGCACGGAGTTTCCAAGGAGAAAGCGTTCACTCCAGGATGGTCGAGTTTTCCTGGCACAGTTGGCTCGCTCCTCCTGGGAGGGGTTTAGCTGTGCTTGTGGAAGGCGGTGGGCGTGGCAGAGAGACGGGGCTGGGGGGTGCGCGGTGACACGAGGCGCACTGCCACGGCCAGACGTGTAACCTGGAACAGGTACGCGTCTCCTTGCTTGGGGTCCGTGCCCTGGGTCGACTCTTCATCTTGTCTTCCCGGGTGGAGCCAGGCTTTGAGCGGTGTGAGGTCCTCTGTGGCATTAGAGGTGCCAGGGAAAGGGTGAAAGGTTGACTCCGACGGTTGGAGTGAGGCAAAGCCCAAAGTCCTTTATGGCTGTCCTCCCCGAGACGCACTTCTCCCCGATGTGTGAGTAGGGTTTGAGGTACCTCTCGGGGGACTGGTATTGCAGGCACGGGGGTGCTGCGTTAGGCAAGGCAGCCGTGTGTCTGGAGGACTCGTGGAAGGCCAGGGTACGGAAAGCCGGCTGGCTGTGGACGTGCCAGGTCCCTGGATGGGCAGTTGCTCGAGGTTCGGTCGGGTTTTCGCGTGCGGCGTGGTGGCCGCAGACCACCCCTTGCTGACAGCTTTTCCTGCTGGCCCGCTGAGGACATTTAGGCTGAGTTAGCGCCAAGAGGCCACTGTCCCGAAGTGCTTTGGCCACTTGCGATTGAGATGGAGTTCTTCTGCCCTCCAGCCCGGGCCCCAGAGGTGGAGGCCTTCGAGTCGTCGGTCGGGTTATTGCGGTGGACCCTGCGTTTCTGTGGAGTGCGGTTCACGCGGAGCGGCCTGCGGGGCCCCGCGGTCCACCTGGCCATAGCTTCCCCCAGCGGGCGCAGGGTGCAGCTACCAGAGTCTCGTTTTCGGTTGGTCAGAAGGAGGGGCTGTGGCAGAGTAAGTCTGTGTCCTCTTTGAACAGCCTGACGTAGAGGTCAGCCGCCTGGGCGGGAGGCGTCCTAGTTGGCGTGATTTCTGGGGAAGTCTCCTGTCTTCCATCCTCGTGTGGCAGGCCTCAAGGCCAGGGATCTGTGCAGAAGATGTGCTCTTTCAGGGACTTAGGCCTCCGCACGCGAAGACACGCCCACGCGCCTCCCTGCACGCCGTCCTGCCCTTGCGGTATCACACACACACGCGCAAACACACACACTCAAACACACACACGCACACACAGCTTCTGTCACGGCTGAGGGAAAGAGGTAGAGGACGAGAGGACGTAAGGCTCTACCCCGGGGCCGGGGGAAAGCTTGGCTTGGATCTTGTTCCCTAAGACCGCGGCTGGCTTTCTCAAGCAGGCATGTGATCTGTGTGCACTTCTCAGGTGGAATTTGCGTGCCAAGCTTGCCGTCGACCAAGAAGAGAAGACCTTCCTGTCCTGTGTTGAGTGGAGATGCCCGGGAATCCCGGAAGAAGAAGTGTGGCTTCTGGTGCGCCCCGTGCCCGTGGATCGCTTCGGATGGTAAGGACTCCTTGGCACCCAGTTCATGCCGTGCCCTCTAGGATTCCTAGATGGGCCTTCGAGGCTTGTGGTCCGCGTGCCCCCAGGGGCGTGCGGGTCGTGCTCCAAGGCTGGATCGACAGTTGCCCTTGCTCGGTGGCTTGTCTCTTGGATCCTCCAGGCTGTTGGAGGACTCTGAGGTGATTGGCTCGCCCGCTGAGCCCCCCAGCCTCCCTGGTTACAATTTCCAGCTGCCCAGAAGGTGCTCGGATCGATGATGACTCCCTCAAATGCATTCCTTGGAAATCTGAACACAATGAGTGAGAACTCCACTACCGTCGTTCTCATCGAAACTGAGGTCCAGCACCTTGTGTTCCCCAAGGTTGATAGGAGTGAGGGACAGCTTCTGGTCGATCACACTCGTGCACACACCACCCAGGGCGTCAGCGTCGGAGCGTCTCCCGTCTTTGCGTGAGGCGTTGGACCGCACTCGTGGGACGTTCAGGAATCGGAGGTCCTTGGTTGAATGGGCAGCCGCTGCTGGCGTGGCGTGGCGTGGCGGCCCGGTGGCATCCCAGGTTCAGAGTCGGAGAGGGTGGCGTTGGCATAGGCCCAGGGAGGTGACGGCAGGGAGTGTGTGTTGGCCGGGTTCTGGTTTCTTCCCTGGTTTCTCCTCGGAGCCCCTGTTTAGGCCAGGCATGGAGCAGTGGGGGTTCTTGCCTTTCGGCTCGGCGAGGAGGTGTGATCGGCCCGTGGGTTAGGGGGCGGGGCCCGAGGTATTAGGCCGCAGTGCTGCAGTTGGCAGCTCCTGGGGTTCACCTGCTCACCCAGTGCACACAAAGCTGGCCCAAGAGAGACGGCGCCGTGGACCCAGCGCTGACGTCAATCAAGACACCGTGGTGGCTGACGGGGCGGGGGCAGGCAGGGGAGGGCAGGCACGGAGAGGAGTGGTCGTAGGGCGCTTCCACGGGCTTCCATAGGATGTACCGTCTCGTTGTGTTCCCACTTCTGGGATGGGCTGGCCAGGGGTGTCGTGGGGCCCTAAGGGGGCCGCCGATTGGCTCGTGCCAGGGAAGGCTTCAGGGTCCGCGAGGATGCGCCGCGGTCGAGGACCTTTGCGCTAGATGGCGCCCCAGTTCCTGAGGAGCGGCGCTCAGTGGTCCTCTTCCTAGTGCCTTGGAGAGATCCAGAGGCCCCCGACTGCCCACCGGCCACCTCCGCTCCAGAGTGCTTAGGCGAACGTGCCATTTGACCCTTTGCCCCCTTGGGCACGGAGCTGCCAAGGTGAGAGCGCTACTCCGGGAGACTTTGTTTCTCCCGGCCCAGGTGGCTCACATCCTCCTGGGAGGGGTTAGGATTTCCTTGTGGAAGCCTGTGGGGGTGGCCGAGGGCGAGAGTGCCGCGATCCTCGGCACCCTGCCACGGACAGACGTGTACCGTGGAGGAGGACCACGTCTCCTGGTGTGGGAGCTGTGTCCTCGTTTCCTTCCTTGGCCCGTCTTCCTGGAGCACACGTTTGTGCTGTGTGAGATCGCCTGAGGTGTGAGGGGGCCGGAGGAGGGTTCGTAGGTTGCAAGCGATGGGATGGACACCGGCAGAGTCGAAACTGCCTTCCGGCCGTCCTCCGTGGGGCTCCCTGCCCCCCATGTGCACCCAGTGTGGGAGGCTCCACCGCGGGAAACTTGTGTGGCGGGCAGGAGGGGTGCCTCTTCTTTGGAGCAGGCAGGCGCGGGTTTGAACACTTCCTAGAAGGCCGGGGTCCCGCAACCCACCGGCTGTGGCAATGCCGGCTCCCTTGACTGGGAATGCTGCAGTTTGAGACGGGGTTTACCCGGGGTCGTGGTGGCTGAAGGCCACCCTTTCTAGTGGGGTTTCCTGCTGGCCCGCTGAGGGCGTTTTGGCTTAGTGAGCCCCAACTGAGCGCCGCCTGAAGTCATGTGGCCACGTGAGCTGAAGACGGGCTGCTTCAGTCACGCGGCCCATGAGCCGGTGGTGCCAGGTTTCATGGCAGTCCTTTTGTCCCGGGGTGGCCGCATTGCCGTCCCGGGCAGTTCTCCTGAGACGGCTCGTGGGGACACGATGTCCACGTTGCCATGGCATCCACGGTCAGGGTGAGGGTGCACGTCGATTCTCGGGGTCCGTGGCTCCGAAGGTGTGGCTCTGAGAGAGGGAGCTCGTGGCCTATGGCAGCAGCCTCTAGAGGTCAGCGTTGGCGTTCCTCCCCTGGCAGTCAGCGGTCTTCTGCATTGGGTGGCGTGGCATGAGGCCAGGGATCAGGGCCGACGGCATGCGTTTTCAGGTGCTGAGGCCTCCGCACACGTGCGCGCAGACGCACCTGCACCCGCACAAACACACGCGCCGCGCGAGCCACCACCTGCATCCCTGCCTACGCTCGTGGTGTGACACGGGCCTTCAGGCATCCCTGAGGGCTAGCGGTACAGGGGAAGCAGACGCAGGGTCACCCCCGGTGAAACGTTGGCCTGGGACTTGTCACCTGACCGCCTGGTACGTTGCTCAAGCACGCGTGTGATTTGTCTACACTTCTCAGGTGGAAGCGCCGTGCGAAGCTCGCTGGCGGCACCGAGACAAGACCTTCGTGTCCTTGGATGAGCGGAGGTGCGAGGGAATGGCGGAAGAAGCGTGGCCCAGGACGCGCACGGTGCCCGGTGGCGGCTGAGGACGGTAAGCGTTACGTTGTCCCCAGTTCTGCTTTTCACCCTAGGCGTTCGTAGACCTGCCTCAGAAGCTTCTCGTCCGCCTGTCCCCAGTGGCGTGCGGGCTTGTGCTCTGAGGGTGCATTGACTGGTTGCTCTCGCTCAGTGGCTTGGCTCTGGCTTCTCCAGGCTGCTGGCGGACCCTGTGGTGACGGGCTCGCCCGCTGAGCCACCCAGCCTGTCCTGTTAATTTTTCCAGGTGCCCAGAATGTGCTCGGATCGATGATGACTCCCTCATATGCATTCCTTGGAAAATCTGAACAAAATGAGTGAGAACTCACTACCGTCGTTCTCATCGAAACTGAGGTCCAGCACGTTGTCTTCCCCAGGGATGGCAGGAGTGAGGGACAGCCTCCCCTTGCTCACACTCGTCCAGACACCAGCCAGGGCGGCAGCATTTGAGAGCGTGTGGCCTCCGGGTCATTCCTTGCTCCACATCAGTTGGGTGTCCATCCATCAGAGGTTGTGGTGGAAAGGCCTGTTCTGAGGGCATGGCTGGCGGGTCGCAGCCTAGGGTTAGAAGTCGGCGCTGGCAGAGGCCCCGTGAGCTCCGGGCACTGTGTCTGGGTTGGCCCGGCTCCCGCTTCAGACGAACGCCCTGGGGTTGTGCGTGTCAGAGCTGAAGCGTAGAGGCTTCCGTGGTTTCTGGTCAGAGCCCCAGGCCAGACAGGTAGCCATTACCCGTTGTTGCGTTTGGGCTTGCTGAGGCGATTGGAGCGTGCCCTGGGCTTTGGGGCAGGTGGCAGAGGGATAAGGCTTTGGTCCTGCGGGGGGAGTTCCTCTATGTCACCGACTCGCCCGATCCGCCCAAAGGTGCCCAGACACGGCCTGTGCTGTGAACCGGGCCCTTCGGGTCAAGACGCTGTGGTGGCTGATGGCTTGGACGGGAGGGGAAGCGTCCGGAGAGGAGAGCTCATGGGGTGATATCGTGGGCTTCCGGGGGACGTACTGTCCCGTTGTGTTGCGGGTGCTGTCCTCGGCCTGTCAGGGACGCCTGGTTGGCTGTGTGGGGGCTGCCGGTTGGTGCGTCCCCGGGAAGGATTCAGGGCCCGTGTGTACACGCTGGGGCAGGTGACCTTTGTGGTAGGTGGCACGGCTATCCCAAAGTGGCGGCGCTCCACGGTTCCCTTCCTAGTCCCTTGAAGAGGGCCCCTGGCTGGTGACTGCCGGCCGGCCACCGCTGCTCATGGAGTCCTCAGGTGAACATTGTCTCTGAGCCCCTGCTCTCCCGGGCACGGAGTTTCCAAGGAGAAAGCGTTCACTCCAGGATGGTCGAGTTTTCCTGGCACAGTTGGCTTGCTCCTCCTGGGAGGGGTTTAGCTGTGCTTGTGGAAGGCGGTGGACGTGGCAGAGAGACGGGGCTGGGGGGTGCGCGGTGACACGAGGCGCACTGCCATGGCCAGACGTGTAACCTGGAACAGGTACGCGTCTCCTTGCTTGGGGTCCGTGCCCTGGGTCGACTCTTCATCTTGTCTTCCCGGGTGGAGCCAGGCTTTGAGCGGTGTGAGGTCCTCTGTGGCATTAGAGGTGCCAGGGAAAGGGTGAAAGGTTGACTCCGACGGTTGGAGTGAGGCAAAGCCCAAAGTCCTTTATGGCTGTCCTCCCCGAGACGCACTTCTCCCCGATGTGTGAGTAGGGTTTGAGGTACCTCTCGGGGGACTGGTATTGCAGGCACGGGGGTGCTGCGTTAGGCAAGGCAGCCGTGTGTCTGGAGGACTCGTGGAAGGCCAGGGTACGGAAAGCCGGCTGGCTGTGGACGTGCCAGGTCCCTGGATGGGCAGTTGCTCGAGGTTCGGTCGGGTTTTCGCGTGCGGCGTGGTGGCCGCAGACCACCCCTTGCTGACAGCTTTTCCTGCTGGCCCGCTGAGGACATTTAGGCTGAGTTAGCGCCAAGAGGCCACTGTCCCGAAGTGCTTTGGCCACTTGCGATTGAGATGGAGTTCTTCTGCCCTCCAGCCCGGGCCCCAGAGGTGGAGGCCTTCGAGTCGTCGGTCGGGTTATTGCGGTGGACCCTGCGTTTCTGTGGAGTGCGGTTCACGCGGAGCGGCCTGCGGGGCCCCGCGGTCCACCTGGCCATAGCTTCCCCCAGCGGGCGCAGGGTGCAGCTACCAGAGTCTCGTTTTCGGTTGGTCAGAAGGAGGGGCTGTGGCAGAGTAAGTCTGTGTCCTCTTTGAACAGCCTGACGTAGAGGTCAGCCGCCTGGGCGGGAGGCGTCCTAGTTGGCGTGATTTCTGGGGAAGTCTCCTGTCTTCCATCCTCGTGTGGCAGGCCTCAAGGCCAGGGATCTGTGCAGAAGATGTGCTCTTTCAGGGACTTAGGCCTCCGCACGCGAAGACACGCCCACGCGCCTCCCTGCACGCCGTCCTGCCCTTGCGGTATCACACACACACGCGCAAACACACACACGCACACACAGCTTCTGTCACGGCTGAGGGAAAGAGGTAGAGGACGAGAGGACGTAAGGCTCTACCCCGGGGCCGGGGGAAAGCTTGGCTTGGATCTTGTTCCCTAAGACCGCGGCTGGCTTTCTCAAGCAGGCATGTGATCTGTGTGCACTTCTCAGGTGGAATTTGCGTGCCAAGCTTGCCGTCGACCAAGAAGAGAAGACCTTCCTGTCCTGTGTTGAGTGGAGATGCCCGGGAATCCCGGAAGAAGAAGTGTGGCTTCTGGTGCGCCCCGTGCCCGTGGATCGCTTCGGATGGTAAGGACTCCTTGGCACCCAGTTCATGCCGTGCCCTCTAGGATTCCTAGATGGGCCTTCGAGGCTTGTGGTCCGCGTGCCCCCAGGGGCGTGCGGGTCGTGCTCCAAGGCTGGATCGACAGTTGCCCTTGCTCGGTGGCTTGTCTCTTGGATCCTCCAGGCTGTTGGAGGACTCTGAGGTGATTGGCTCGCCCGCTGAGCCCCCCAGCCTCCCTGGTTACAATTTCCAGCTGCCCAGAAGGTGCTCGGATCGATGATGACTCCCTCAAATGCATTCCTTGGAAATCTGAACACAATGAGTGAGAACTCCACTACCGTCGTTCTCATCGAAACTGAGGTCCAGCACCTTGTGTTCCCCAAGGGTGATAGGAGTGAGGGACAGCTTCTGGTCGATCACACTCGTGCACACACCACCCAGGGCGTCAGCGTCGGAGCGTCTCCCGTCTTTGCGTGAGGCGTTGGACCGCACTCGTGGGACGTTCAGGAATCGGAGGTCCTTGGTTGAATGGGCAGCCGCTGCTGGCGTGGCGTGGCGTGGCGGCCCGGTGGCATCCCAGGTTCAGAGTCGGAGAGGGTGGCGTTGGCATAGGCCCAGGGAGGTGACGGCAGGGAGTGTGTGTTGGCCGGGTTCTGGTTTCTTCCCTGGTTTCTCCTCGGAGCCCCTGTTTAGGCCAGGCATGGAGCAGTGGGGGTTCTTGCCTTTCGGCTCGGCGAGGAGGTGTGATCGGCCCGTGGGTTAGGGGGCGGGGCCCGAGGTATTAGGCCGCAGTGCTGCAGTTGGCAGCTCCTGGGGTTCACCTGCTCACCCAGTGCACACAAAGCTGGCCCAAGAGAGACGGCGCCGTGGACCCAGCGCTGACGTCAATCAAGACACCGTGGTGGCTGACGGGGCGGGGGCAGGCAGGGGAGGGCAGGCACGGAGAGGAGTGGTCGTAGGGCGCTTCCACGGGCTTCCCTAGGATGTACCGTCTCGTTGTGTTCCCACTTCTGGGATGGGCTGGCCAGGGGTGTCGTGGGGCCCTAAGGGGGCCGCCGATTGGCTCGTGCCAGGGAAGGCTTCAGGGTCCGCGAGGATGCGCCGCGGTCGAGGACCTTTGCGCTAGATGGCGCCCCAGTTCCTGAGGAGCGGCGCTCAGTGGTCCTCTTCCTAGTGCCTTGGAGCGATCCAGAGGCCCCCGACTGCCCACCGGCCACCTCCGCTCCAGAGTGCTTAGGCGAATGTGCCATTTGACCCTTTGCCTCCTTGGGCACGGAGCTGCCAAGGTGAGAGCGCTACTCCGGGAGACTTTGTTTCTCCCGGCCCAGGTGGCTCACATCCTCCTGGGAGGGGTTAGGATTTCCTTGTGGAAGCCTGTGGGGGTGGCCGAGGGCGAGAGTGCCGCGATCCTCGGCACCCTGCCACGGACAGACGTGTACCGTGGAGGAGGACCACGTCTCCTGGTGTGGGAGCTGTGTCCTCGTTTCCTTCCTTGGCCCGTCTTCCTGGAGCACACGTTTGTGCTGTGTGAGATCGCCTGAGGTGTGAGGGGGCCGAAGGAGGGTTCGTAGGTTGCAAGCGATGGGATGGACACCGGCAGAGTCGAAACTGCCTTCCGGCCGTCCTCCGTGGGGCTCCCTGCCCCCCATGTGCACCCAGTGTGGGAGGCTCCACCGCGGGAAACTTGTGTGGCGGGCAGGAGGGGTGCCTCTTCTTTGGAGCAGGCAGGCGCGGGTTTGAACACTTCCTAGAAGGCCGGGGTCCCGCAACCCACCAGCTGTGGCAATGCCGGCTCCCTTGACTGGGAATGCTGCAGTTTGAGACGGGGTTTACCCGGGGTCGTGGTGGCTGAAGGCCACCCTTTCTAGTGGGGTTTCCTGCTGGCCCGCTGAGGGCGTTTTGGCTTAGTGAGCCCCAACTGAGCGCCGCCTGAAGTCATGTGGCCACGTGAGCTGAAGACGGGCTGCTTCAGTCACGCGGCCCATGAGCCGGTGGTGCCAGGTTTCATGGCAGTCCTTTTGTCCCGGGGGTGGCCGCATTGCCGTCCCGGGCAGTTCTCCTGAGACGGCTCGTGGGGACACGATGTCCACGTTGCCATGGCATCCACGGTCAGGGTGAGGGTGCACGTCGATTCTCGGGGTCCGTGGCTCCGAAGGTGTGGCTCTGAGAGAGGGAGCTCGTGGCCTATGGCAGCAGCCTCTAGAGGTCAGCGTTGGCGTTCCTCCCCTGGCAGTCAGCGGTCTTCTGCATTGGGTGGCGTGGCATGAGGCCAGGGATCAGGGCCGACGGCATGCGTTTTCAGGTGCTGAGGCCTCCGCACACGTGCGCGCAGACGCACCTGCACCCGCACAAACACACGCGCCGCGCGAGCCACCACCTGCATCCCTGCCTACGCTCGTGGTGTGACACGGGCCTTCAGGCATCCCTGAGGGCTAGCGGTACAGGGGAAGCAGACGCAGGGTCACCCCCGGTGAAACGTTGGCCTGGGACTTGTCACCTGACCGCCTGGTACGTTGCTCAAGCACGCGTGTGATTTGTCTACACTTCTCAGGTGGAAGCGCCGTGCGAAGCTCGCTGGCGGCACCGAGACAAGACCTTCGTGTCCTTGGATGAGCGGAGGTGCGAGGGAATGGCGGAAGAAGCGTGGCCCAGGACGCGCACGGTGCCCGGTGGCGGCTGAGGACGGTAAGCGTTACGTTGTCCCCAGTTCTGCTTTTCACCCTAGGCGTTCGTAGACCTGCCTCAGAAGCTTCTCGTCCGCCTGTCCCCAGTGGCGTGCGGGCTTGTGCTCTGAGGGTGCATTGACTGGTTGCTCTCGCTCAGTGGCTTGGCTCTGGCTTCTCCAGGCTGCTGGCGGACCCTGTGGTGACGGGCTCGCCCGCTGAGCCACCCAGCCTGTCCTGTTAATTTTTCCAGGTGCCCAGAATGTGCTCGGATCGATGATGACTCCCTCATATGCATTCCTTGGAAAATCTGAACAAAATGAGTGAGAACTCACTACCGTCGTTCTCATCGAAACTGAGGTCCAGCACGTTGTCTTCCCCAGGGATGGCAGGAGTGAGGGACAGCCTCCCCTTGCTCACACTCGTCCAGACACCAGCCAGGGCGGCAGCATTTGAGAGCGTGTGGCCTCCGGGTCATTCCTTGCTCCACATCAGTTGGGTGTCCATCCATCAGAGGTTGTGGTGGAAAGGCCTGTTCTGAGGGCATGGCTGGCGGGTCGCAGCCTAGGGTTAGAAGTCGGCGCTGGCAGAGGCCCCGTGAGCTCCGGGCACTGTGTCTGGGTTGGCCCGGCTCCCGCTTCAGACGAACGCCCTGGGGTTGTGCGTGTCAGAGCTGAAGCGTAGAGGCTTCCGTGGTTTCTGGTCAGAGCCCCAGGCCAGACAGGTAGCCATTACCCGTTGTTGCGTTTGGGCTTGCTGAGGCGATTGGAGCGTCCCCCGGGCTTTGGGGCAGGTGGCAGAGGGATAAGGCTTTGGTCCTGCGGGGGGAGTTCCTCTATGTCACCGACTCGCCCGATCCGCCCAAAGGTGCCCAGACACGGCCTGTGCTGTGAACCGGGCCCTTCGGGTCAAGACGCTGTGGTGGCTGATGGCTTGGACGGGAGGGGAAGCGTCCGGAGAGGAGAGCTCATGGGGTGATATCGTGGGCTTCCGGGGGACGTACTGTCCCGTTGTGTTGCGGGTGCTGTCCTCGGCCTGTCAGGGACGCCTGGTTGGCTGTGTGGGGGCTGCCGGTTGGTGCGTCCCCGGGAAGGATTCAGGGCCCGTGTGTACACGCTGGGGCAGGTGACCTTTGTGGTAGGTGGCACGGCTATCCCAAAGTGGCGGCGCTCCACGGTTCCCTTCCTAGTCCCTTGAAGAGGGCCCCTGGCTGGTGACTGCCGGCCGGCCACCGCTGCTCATGGAGTCCTCAGGTGAACATTGTCTCTGAGCCCCTGCCCTCCCGGGCACGGAGTTTCCAAGGAGAAAGCGTTCACTCCAGGATGGTCGAGTTTTCCTGGCACAGTTGGCTCGCTCCTCCTGGGAGGGGTTTAGCTGTGCTTGTGGAAGGCGGTGGGCGTGGCAGAGAGACGGGGCTGGGGGGTGCGCGGTGACACGAGGCGCACTGCCACGGCCAGACGTGTAACCTGGAACAGGTACGCGTCTCCTTGCTTGGGGTCCGTGCCCTGGGTCGACTCTTCATCTTGTCTTCCCGGGTGGAGCCAGGCTTTGAGCGGTGTGAGGTCCTCTGTGGCATTAGAGGTGCCAGGGAAAGGGTGAAAGGTTGACTCCGACGGTTGGAGTGAGGCAAAGCCCAAAGTCCTTTATGGCTGTCCTCCCCGAGACGCACTTCTCCCCGATGTGTGAGTAGGGTTTGAGGTACCTCTCGGGGGACTGGTATTGCAGGCACGGGGGTGCTGCGTTAGGCAAGGCAGCCGTGTGTCTGGAGGACTCGTGGAAGGCCAGGGTACGGAAAGCCGGCTGGCTGTGGACGTGCCAGGTCCCTGGATGGGCAGTTGCTCGAGGTTCGGTCGGGTTTTCGCGTGCGGCGTGGTGGCCGCAGACCACCCCTTGCTGACAGCTTTTCCTGCTGGCCCGCTGAGGACATTTAGGCTGAGTTAGCGCCAAGAGGCCACTGTCCCGAAGTGCTTTGGCCACTTGCGATTGAGATGGAGTTCTTCTGCCCTCCAGCCCGGGCCCCAGAGGTGGAGGCCTTCGAGTCGTCGGTCGGGTTATTGCGGTGGACCCTGCGTTTCTGTGGAGTGCGGTTCACGCGGAGCGGCCTGCGGGGCCCCGCGGTCCACCTGGCCATAGCTTCCCCCAGCGGGCGCAGGGTGCAGCTACCAGAGTCTCGTTTTCGGTTGGTCAGAAGGAGGGGCTGTGGCAGAGTAAGTCTGTGTCCTCTTTGAACAGCCTGACGTAGAGGTCAGCCGCCTGGGCGGGAGGCGTCCTAGTTGGCGTGATTTCTGGGGAAGTCTCCTGTCTTCCATCCTCGTGTGGCAGGCCTCAAGGCCAGGGATCTGTGCAGAAGATGTGCTCTTTCAGGGACTTAGGCCTCCGCACGCGAAGACACGCCCACGCGCCTCCCTGCACGCCGTCCTGCCCTTGCGGTATCACACACACACGCGCAAACACACACACGCACACACAGCTTCTGTCACGGCTGAGGGAAAGAGGTAGAGGACGAGAGGACGTA
Source organism: Tapirus indicus (assembly GCA_031878705.1). Lineage (NCBI taxonomy): Eukaryota > Metazoa > Chordata > Mammalia > Perissodactyla > Tapiridae > Tapirus > Tapirus indicus. The sequence continues at coordinate 72,320,270 of CM062918.1, read as the reverse complement.
AGGCTCTACCCCGGGGCCGGGGGAAAGCTTGGCTTGGATCTTGTTCCCTAAGACCGCGGCTGGCTTTCTCAAGCAGGCATGTGATCTGTGTGCACTTCTCAGGTGGAATTTGCGTGCCAAGCTTGCCGTCGACCAAGAAGAGAAGACCTTCCTGTCCTGTGTTGAGTGGAGATGCCCGGGAATCCCGGAAGAAGAAGTGTGGCTTCTGGTGCGCCCCGTGCCCGTGGATCGCTTCGGATGGTAAGGACTCCTTGGCACCCAGTTCATGCCGTGCCCTCTAGGATTCCTAGATGGGCCTTCGAGGCTTGTGGTCCGCGTGCCCCCAGGGGCGTGCGGGTCGTGCTCCAAGGCTGGATCGACAGTTGCCCTTGCTCGGTGGCTTGTCTCTTGGATCCTCCAGGCTGTTGGAGGACTCTGAGGTGATTGGCTCGCCCGCTGAGCCCCCCAGCCTCCCTGGTTACAATTTCCAGCTGCCCAGAAGGTGCTCGGATCGATGATGACTCCCTCAAATGCATTCCTTGGAAATCTGAACACAATGAGTGAGAACTCCACTACCGTCGTTCTCATCGAAACTGAGGTCCAGCACCTTGTGTTCCCCAAGGGTGATAGGAGTGAGGGACAGCTTCTGGTCGATCACACTCGTGCACACACCACCCAGGGCGTCAGCGTCGGAGCGTCTCCCGTCTTTGCGTGAGGCGTTGGACCGCACTCGTGGGACGTTCAGGAATCGGAGGTCCTTGGTTGAATGGGCAGCCGCTGCTGGCGTGGCGTGGCGTGGCGGCCCGGTTGGCATCCCAGGTTCAGAGTCAGAGAGGGTGGCGTTGGCATAGGCCCAGGGAGGTGACGGCAGGGAGTGTGTGTTGGCCGGGTTCTGGCTTGAGGCGGAGCCCCCTGGGGGTCCTGTGTCTGGAAGCCGAAGAGCAGAATCTTCCCTGGTTTCTGCTCGGAGCCCCTGTTTAGGCCAGGCATGGAGCAGTGGGGGTTCTTGCCTTTCGGCTCGGCAAGGAGGTGTGATCGGCTCCTGGTTTATGGGGCGGGGCCCGAGGTATTAGCCTGCTGTTTTGCAGTTGGCAGCTCTTGTGTTTTGCCTGCTGTACCATTTCATACATATTTTGACAAAAACGTATAGCTCTATGCACCTACCTCTGACTTGAAGACACTGTATTGTCTCACTGGGTGCATAGGAAAGAAAGGACATGGAGAGGACCTGCGATAGTGTGATTCCACCTTGTTGTGTTATGTCTCTTTTTCTTCCAACCTCTGTCATTTTTTTGTCTCGAGTGTCATTGTTCCCTAAGTGTAACCCAGATTGGTCCCTGCCAGGTAATGCTTCAAGCTTTGTTTTAATGTTTTCTTATATATGACCTTGTTGTAGGTGGCATCTCACTTGCTGAGTCATGGCCCTCAGTTGTTTTCTTCCTAGTGTTCTGAAGAGGTCCACAGGATATTTATGGGGCCAGTGTTCTTTTGTGATCTCTGCCCTCTTTTCCCTTGCTTTTTAAGAAATGAATTTTTCTCGGTATAGCCATGTTTCATTTCTTTTCCCAGACGAGTCACACTTCCCTGAAAGTTGACTTTTCTCTGAATTCCTCATGGATACCATGAGGTCCACTGCCATTTTGAAGGCTCAAGTAATAAGGATATGAAAGTTTCTTGTTTCAAAGTTATTTTGTAATTCTTCCTGCTCTTTTCTGTGGCCTAATAATTCTTCTGTTGTTGTGTAAAAGGAGGGATCCCAAGCCAAGCAAGGGATCGACTGCCCTTTGACTGCAGAGCAGTGCTCCCATGCAATGACCCTGTGTTCTATGGCATTGATGCCCTCAGGCCTTAGAACTTCTGCAGTCTTCCACATTTCAGGAACACATTCCATATGTGTTCTCTCATTGCACCCCTGTCGATGACACTTTGTTCCAGATGGACTTGTGGTTCAAATTTTTCTCTGCTGTAACATTGTTGAAGGGCCCTGCTTTGGAAAATGCATGACCCAATGCTACTTCCAGTAAGAATTTTGCCCTACACCTCTTGGCTTTGGAACTTTTCCCATCTTTTAAGGATTTTCTGTTGTCCAAATTTTGCGTTGGCTTTGAGGAAAAGGAAGGAGTGTGCTTGTGAATTTCACTGCTCCAGTTTATGTGGACATCTTCTGCCCTTTGGTCACTGTCCCTGAGAAGCCCCTTTTGATGGTGCTGACCTCATGTTCTGGTGGCCCTTGTCTTTCAGCCAAGTGCAGTTCCTTTGTGAATCCTTCCAGAGAATGTGTGTCAACCTTTTTTCAAATCTGTTGTGCGAAAGCATATATGGAAAGAAAAGATTAGTTTCTACAGTAGGTGGTGGGTTTTATTAAGACACATGTATGTTATTTAAGTACCTGCACAGTATTCCAGTTCACATTCTTCTGTTTTTTGGTCATTGTTCTTCAGAAGTGTCAATCTAGGAAGCTTTATATAGCAAATGCTTTTTATACTGATGAATTACACCCATATGTAGCTGCCTTCGTACACATATGCATCCCCTTCTGCTTTTATTTTTCTCTGTCAAATTTTTCCGAAAAAGTCATAATGGAATTGAACGTGGTATGTTCTCATTTGTTTTCCATATGCCCATTTGTTTACTGGAGCTTCAAAGATGAATACTTTTTATCTGATAGTGAAGTTATACTTCCATGTATTTATATTATGACTTTACTTTTCTATGTTTTGACTTTTGTTAGATTATTAAATTTTTTCAGATGACTTATTTAATATACAGAAATCTTAATTTCTCCTTATCCCATACAGATATGTAGTGTGTTTCTTTTTTTATATTATTTTTTCTTGTTTTCATTTTAGACAAATGTACTGATCTATACTAAGTTCACTTAATATCTTAACTGTTATGTCCATTCTAATAGTGAACCTATCCAGTGAGATTTTTATATCTATTGTATTTTTCTGGTTTTTTTTCAGTTTTATTTTTTATAATTTTTATTACTTACCTGAGATTGTTTACTTTTTCTATTTGTTTCAAGAGATTTTATAGTTACACTGTAAACATTTTTATCATCACTATTTTTAAATCCTTGTCAGATAACTACATCATTTGTTTATCTCTTCTTGGCATCTTTTGATTTTCTCTTCTCATTCTATTTATCATTTTCCTGTTTCTTGTTTGATAGTTGACAGTTTTGCTATTGGGTTAGACATACTTGAATTCTATTCAAATTTTTTCTTTTAGCACTCATTTACCCCGCTTAGGTTTAATACAAATATCTTGTCCTACATTTGTAGGCTGTGGTTTCAATGGCAGTCTAATTGTCAGAGCTGTTGTGTGGTGCTGTTTCAGTCACTTGGCTTATCTGATTTTGATGGGCCTCCATGTAGCTCATACTAGTGCCCCCAAAGCTGTTGGAATGCTTTTCCTAGACCGGGATACCTATGCATCTAATTGGGGGAAGGGAGACTCCAGAATACAGAAATGAAGAGTTTCTCTTAGTTCAGGCAGCTCAATAACATGAGATAACCTGACCTCTGTCACCCAGTGATAGCCTCTTCAGGTGCAGAAGGAGATTCTTCAGTCTAGAAAACTTTAATGCTGTGCAAGTGAGAATGCCTGCAGTGTAGGGATCCCTAAGCCAGCTGAACATGAGTGTGTGTTACAAATATTTGCTCACTTTTGCTCTATTTTTATAGTTCAACATAGAATCAGCACTGGTTTTCATATGAAAGAATTGTTTTTTTTAACCTTGAGAAGTAAAATGATGGAGACTAATTCTGGCATCTAAACTTCACTGTCCGGTGGGAATTTTCACACTGGTAAGCATTTTATCCTGAGAATACTGACATTCCTCTTAGGACATTGTAACACTCCAATGACAGTAAGACTCTGACCATGTTGGTCACCTGTGAGGCTGGGTCATTGACTGTCATGACTGGTTTCCATGATTGGAAACTGGGGGTCACTGTGTCTGACAGTGTCAGAATCCTGAGTGCTCAGTGTCTGCTGCGTATCTCAGGATCAAAGTCTCTTTTACAAATGTTCCTGGATCAATGGTGACCTCAGAAATGGATCTCATTGGAATCTGAACAAAATGAGTGACAAAATCACTACTGTAAGCTGAGGTCCAACATGATGGACCCTAGTATGCAAAAAATGTGGAGAGACTTCAATTGGTCAAGTAGTAGTACCAACTGGGACTGTAGTATTTAAAAGTTAACCTGATTGCATAAATTAGAGGAAATGAATTTTATAGTTGTCTATAATTATCTGGTCGCACATTTAATTTGCCTGGCAGAAAATATTTGACAATGTTTGCTCTGATGGGAGCTAGAGACTAATACAATTAATACTGTTGGAATAACGTCAAAAACATCTTAGGAGAGCAATACATTAGCTTATTTAACTTGGGGGTACATTATTGAACCCTACTTTCTTGTGCCTGGCAGACCAATGGACACATTTACTGTTCATCTTTCCATATTTTACTTTATTCTCACAGGTAGCATTGATTGAGTACTGGGTTTCATGTGAAAGAGATGTGACATGAATGAGAGTATTGACAATAAGTCTGCTTTCTTATCGTTGAGATCCATTCTCAAATCGGTAAGCATTTTGTCCTGAAAATACTGACATTTCTCTTAGGGATAATGTAATAGTCCAATAAAAATAAGTCTCTGACAATTCTAGTCAAACTTGGAGCCTTGGGAATTGAATGTGTTGTCTGGTCTTCATGACCGAATAGAGTGGGTCATTATGTCCAAGGATGATGCACTTCTGAGTGCTTGGTCTGTTGCTTAACTGAGGTTTAAACTACCCCTTTTTATAATTGTGCCTGGATCGATGATGACTACAATAATTGATCTCAGAAAATCTGAACAAAATGAGTGACCTAATCACTTCTGTGAAGCTGAGGTCCAGCACAGATACCCACCCTAAGCAAAATATATGGAGGGAGAGTGCAATTTATTCAGATGTGTGATGCTAACAAGGACTGCTGTATTTGAAAGCTAACCTACTTGCATGCATTTGATGAAATGAATTAGGCAGAGGTCTATACTTCTACAGTTTTGAGATAATATGGAAACTTAGTGCTTACTTGGCAACATAAATACACTTGTAGTGAATAGACCCTGGAGAACCAGCACATCAGTGCTGAAAATGTGGGGTACGGCTATGCTTACACACATTTTTCTGAGCTGCTGGAATCTTCTGAGTGACAATCAGTCTGTTGAGGGCAATTAGATGGTGAAAATCCAATGAGATTATGGGTTTTCATTCTTCATTTCTATATTGCGAAGCAATTACATGGAAATTAAAGCATAAGTACTATACTTTGGAATGTCTTCACAGCATATTTTAATTTGCTTGCCAACCCAGTCATAAGTATTTCACCAGTTGTTTAGTTGTCTCTTTCTTTTTTCTCCATGTCAACTGAGGAAACAGTTTCATGTACATTTGATGACTGGCTTCAATTATATTCTGTATTAAACATTGCTAGATATGAAATCATTATATTTCAAATTCTTACATTTTTATAAGATTTCATTGACTACTTTTTATATGCCATCATTGTGTTTCAAATGTGTTTAAGAGAGATCCTAGTTGTCATGCAAGCTTCTGAGGTGTGTGAGCTGGGGAACTTTGAGACTAATGTCTTATAAAAAATTAATATCTATACTACCATGTTTCAAGGAGCAAATGTAACTGTTCTGGTGATATAGGTGGTTCAGTGAATATCTATGGTGAAAGTCATGTACGCTATCATTTAACATTCCATTAAGAAGATTTTGTTCTCAACTTCCCTTATTTCTGCTTTTGCTTTGTAGATTGGACGTGATGTTGAATGGAAGGTACATTTTGCTGCATGAAGTTCTTTCTCACCACCACATCAAAGAAGGGCTGTTTTTGTCATTGGTCACAGCTTTCTTTTCTAGCAAGGACAAGAACAATGTACTCTAGAGATAACATCCCAATTTTCAATAAATGTTTTGCGGGATTATTTTTATTATTGCTTTTAACACTCCAGTGACAATAAGACTCTGGCATGCTAGAGTGCCATGGGGCTGCATCATTGGCTATGAAAATTGGTATCCATGACTGAATAGTTTGGGTCAACGTGTCCCAGGGTGATAGAATCCTGAATGCTCAGTGTCTGCCACATATCTCATTCTAAAGGTCTCTTTTATCAAAATGCCTGGATAAATGATGACTTCAAAAATGGATCTCATTGGAATCTAAACAAAATGAGTGACAAAAATCACTTCTCTGAGCTAAGGTCTAGCCCACGGTCCATGCTAGGCAAAAATGTGGAGGGGAATTCACTTTGGTCAGCAAGTGGTACCAAAAGAAAAAGGATTATGATGTTGGAAATCTAACATGCTGGCATACGCTAGAGGAAATGAATTGTACAAAAGTCTATAAATAACCAATTGTGGGATGATATGACCACTCTTTGGGTGCTTGGCTGCCACCATCTATAAACCTGTAGTAAATAGACCCAGGGGAACCACCACTTGAATAATGAGTCCCAGGAGAAATGGGTGTGCCTACACTGGAGTAATTCACACATTTGTCTGAGCTGCCAGAATCTTCTGAGTGATAATCAGTATCTCTAGTGTAATTAGGTTGTCAAAATCCAAATATTATCATGAACTTTTATTTGTCATTTTCTGTTAAGTTCATGTAAATTGAAGAGTAGGTATTCTACATGGAATCTTCACAGTGTATTTTAATTTGCTTACCAACCTAGTCACTAGGATTGGAACACTTGTTTCTTTGTTTCTCATTTTTCCTATAAACTGAGCAAGCATTTTCATATACATTGGAGTGCTGGCTTCAACTACATGCTACATTAAACATTTTTAAATGTGAAATGATTATATTTCAAATTCTTAGTTTTTACATGGATTTCATTGGCCACTTTCATATATTCTCAATAGATTTCTAATGTATTTAAAGAGACATCCTAGTTATAATAAATGATTTTGCAGTGAGTGTGCTAGGGAAACTTTGAGACAAATATCTTAGAAAAAATTATTTCTTTACCTCTGTGATCAAAGTTGTGGGCATAATTGTTCTTGTCATCAGATGGTCCAATGAATATCCATTATGAATTCTTATAACTTCTTATAACTACATATTCCATTAGGAAAATTTTGTTTTGCAACTTGCCTAATTTCCTGTGTACTTTGTAGATTGGATATGATATTAGAATTCCATGGAATCTCATCAGCGCACCAATGAAGTGCTGATTTGGTCACTTGTACCAGCTCCCTTATCTGGGAAGGAATAAAACAATACTTTCCTGAGGTAACACATCTGATTTTTAGTGAATTTATTTTCCTGGATTATTTTTATTATTTTTTAAGTAACCAAAAATTAATTGAGTCAGTGAAGAGTCAGTTAGTACAAATAATATTATTAATCTAATATTAATTATTAATCTAATATTAATCGAATATCTGAGACTTCAGTCTCCTTTATTTTTAAGGTTTTACACTTTTCTCTGCTTTGAATAACTGGAAACATCCTAGAGGAGTAATAAATTAGTGCATTTTACATAAAGGTATATAGTGAATCCTCCTGTCTTATACAGTTTTGACGAATGGGCTTGTTTACCCTTCATCTTTCATTTATACTTTTCCCACAGGTTGATGTGGACCAAGAACTAGGTTTCATATGGATGAGTTATTCCTTCTCCTTGGTATGTGATATGAAGGAAAGCATTGGGAATTTCCTCGCATCCTCAAGGGCTAGTGGGAATTCTTACAGCAGTAAGCATTTTGTGCTGAAAATACTGACATTCCTCTTAGAGAATCATAATATTCCATTGGCAGTAAGACTCTGGCTATACTAGTGAGCCATGGGGCTTGATCATTGACTGATTATTGGTCTCCATGATTGAATAGTTTGGGTCACTGTGTCCCAGGGTGAGAACCCTGAGTGCTTAGTGTCTGCCACATGTCTCATTCTAAAGATAGATTTTATAAACATGCCTGGATCAATGATGAATTCAAAAAATGGATCTTGTTAGAAATCTGAACAGAATAAATGACAGATTACTTCTGTGAGCTGAGCTCCAGCACAGGGACCATACAAAGTAAAAACTGTGTGAAGAGTTCATTTGGTCAGGTAGCAGTACCAACAGGGACTGGGGTATTTGAAAGCTAACCTGATTGCATAAATTAAGGGAAATTAATTGTACAGTTGTCTATAAATGTCTAATTGTTGGGTAAAATGGCAACATTTTATATACTTGGCTGACAGCATCCATACACTCATAGTAAACAGACTGTGGACAACCAGCACATGAGTAGTGAACACTGTGGAAAATAGTTATGCCTACGCTTCAGACATTCACACCATTCCCTAGACACTGCAGTCTTCTGAATGAGAAGCAGTCTATTGAGGCCTGTTAGATAGCCTATTTGAAAGAAGTTTTGATCTTTACTTCACATTTATCTATTAAGTAAAAGCAATATATTGAAATTTTAGAGTAGTTTTTATTCCTGTGAATGTTTTACAGTGTGTTTTAATTTGATTGCTGACAAAGTCACAATAAGTGGAACAGTTTTTTTTCCCTGTCATTTAGGGGGAAATTTTCTAGACATTTGAGTAAGGGAATGAGCTAGATGGTACGTAAAATATTTTTCAATTGTGAAATGATTAAATATCTATTATTGGTTTCCAAAGTGAATTTCTTTAGCTAGTATTTCTTCAGACAGTTTCATATGTAATTAAAGGGGCATTATAGTTGTAATGCATGATGCTGAGGGGAACCGTTGGGGGAACTTTGACACTAATGTCTTATAAAAAATGACTTTCTATACTACTGTTTCAGGGAGTGAGTATAATTTTCTTGTGATGTAGGTTGTCAAGTGCCTATCTATGGTTAATTTCTTGTTAATAGTAAACATTCAATTAGGAAGGTTTTCTTCTTCAACTTCCCTAACTTCTCCATGCTTTGTAGGTTGGAAATGACATTGGAATTGCATGGATGACAATTAAAATGACATTGGAATTCTTCCCTGCCACAATATTGGAAGGGCTGATTTTGTCACTTGTACAAACTTCTTTCTCTAGAAATGATCAGAACTGATATCCTGAGGTAACATTACAATTTTTAATGAATTTATTTTTCCTGGATCACTTTTATTTTTTTAAAGTAATCAAGAATGTAATTGGCTTTGTGACAAGTCTATAAATCTAAGCAGTGTGAGATATTAATAATCTGGTGAGTCATCGGAGGCTTCTGTCTCATTTCTAGGAATTTTGCACTTCTTCTTTTTTGAATAATGTTGGAAAAATTCTAGTAGTGTAATACATTAGAATTTCTTATGAGCAGGTATGTGGTGAACCATCCAGCCTCTCCATGGTTGACAAATGGACATGTATACTTCTCACATTTCCATATTTTCACTCTATTTCCACAGGTTGATGTGAAGCAAGACCTTGGTTTCATATGAAAAGAAAAATCATTCCCTCCTCTTGAGATGTGACAAGAAGGAAAGTATTGGGAATAATTAACCAGCTCATCCTCAAGAGCCAGGAGGAATTCTAACATCAGTAAACATTTTTTCCCGGAGATACTGCATTCCTCTGAGCACCTTGTAATACTCCTGTGACAGTAAGACTCTGGCTATACTGGTCAGCTACGGGGCTGGATCATTGAATGTGTTGATGGGTCTCCATGTTAAATAGTGTGGGTATTCCAGGGTAATGGAATCCTGAGTGTTCACTGTCTGCCACATATCTCAGGCTCAAGGTCCCTTTTACAAATGTGCCTGGATCAATGATGACTTCAAAAATGAATCTTGTTGGAATCTGAACAAAATGAGTGACAAAATCACTTCTGTGAGTTGAGGTCCAGCACAAGGGACCGTGCTAGGCAGAAATGTGGAGAGGGGTTCAGTTTGGTCCGTTGGTGGTCAGTCCCTATAGTGCCAATAGGGACTATAGTAATTGAATGCTCTCCTGATTGCATACGTTAAGGGAAATGAATTGTATAGAGGTCTATAAATGTCTGATTTAGGGATTACATGGCAACTCTTTTCAATGCTTGGCTAGCCGCATGCATTCACTCATAGTAATCAGACCCTGCACAACCAGCACATGAGTAAAAGAGACCAGTGGTAAATGGTTACACCTACCTTTGAACCAGTCACACATTTTTCTTAGGTGCCAAAATCTTTACAGTGAGGAGCAGTCTATTAAAGTCAGTTAGGCAGTCAAGGCAGAAGATATGAGCATTTACTTATTTATCTCTTAAGTAAAAGAAACATCAAAATTGAAGAGTAGTTTCTATTTGTGAAAATGTCTTAAAGGATATTTTCACTTCCTTACAAACCAAGTCACATGAATTGGAACAGTTTTGTTTTTTCTGGTTTTTTCCCTGAGAGAAAGTTTCCTAAAGAGAAATTTTTTGACATTTAAGTTATGGATTCAAGTAGATATTATATTAAACATTTTTAATTATAAGATGATTACATTTCTAATTCTTGGTATTTGAGGTAGATTTCATTGCCTAATATTCATATTTTGTTAGTATGTTTCATAGTTAGTGTTAAAAGGGAGATCCTAGTTTTAATGCCTGATGCTCTGAGGAAGGCCTTTGTGGAAACTTTGAGACCAAGGTCTTATGGCTTTCAATGCTAGCCTCTTCCAAGTAGTGAGCATAATTTTTCTTGTTATACAGTCAAGTGAATATCTATGGTTTATTCCTTATAACCTGTTATTAGTAAACTTCCAGTTATGATGGTTTTGTTTGTCAAATTCCCTAATTTCCCAATATATTTTGTAGATTAGAGGCAATATTGGAGTTGCATGGAATTCCTACCACTGTTCCAATGAACTGCTGATAGTGTCACTTGTACCAGTTCCCTTCTACAGGAATGATCAGAACAATACACTCCAGAGGTAACAGTGCAGTTTTTAATAAGTGCATTTTCTGGGTTATTTCTATTATTTATTTTTCACAAACAAAATTACAAATGGTTTTGTGAAGAGTCTGTTAATCCAAACAATGTGAAACCATAATAATCTGGGTCATCTGAGGCTTCTGTATACTTTTTCCCAGGATTTTAATGCTTCCTCTGTTTTGAATAACATCAGAAGATCCTACTAGAGAAATAGTATTTTTGTATACTTGTATCTAGTAACCCTCTCATATTGTACATGGTTAACAGATGAACATGTATACTTCTCACCTTTCCATAATTTTACTCTATGCCAGTAGATCGACATGGACCAAGACCTCGGTTTCATATAAAAGCTTGTATTCCTTCCCCTTAAGCTATGAACTGAAGGAAAGTGTTGGGAATAGTTCTGCTTCCCATCCTCAAGAGCCAGTGGGGATTTTCATGCTGGCAAGCATTTTGTCCTGAAGATACTGACATTCCCTTCAGGGAATCATAACACTCCAATGACAAGACTGGTTATACAAGCCAGCTATGAGACTGGATCACTGACAGTAGGTGGCTGGTCTCCATGATTGAATAGAATGTGTCAATGTGTCCCAGAGAGATGGAATCCTGAGTGCTCAGTGTCTGCCACATATTTCAGGCTCAAGGTCCCTTTTCCCAATGTGCCTGGATCAATGATGACTTCAAAAAAGGATCTTGTTGGAATCCGAACAAAATGAGTGACAAAATTGCTTCTGTGAACTGAGGGTCAATATTATGCAAAAAATATGGAGGTGAATTCAGTTTGGTCAACAAGTGATACTGAATGAAAGGGACTATGGTGTTAGAAAACTAACATGCTGGCATACGCTAGAAGAAATGAATTGTACAGAGGCTATAAACAACCATTGTGGAATGACATGGCAACTCTCTGAGTGCTTGGCTGGCAGCATCCATGCACTTGTAGTAAACAAATCATGAGGAACTAGCACTTGGGTACAGGCATACCTCGGAGATATTGCAGGTTTGGTTCTACACCACCAAAATAAAGTGAATATCTCAATAAAGCAAGTCACACAAATTTTTTGTTTTCCCAGTGCATGTAAAAGTTATGTTTACACTATATTGCAGCCTATTAAGTGTGCAATAGCATTATGTCTAAAAAATATATACATACCTTAATTAAACAATACTTTACTGCTAAAGAATGCTAACCATCATCTGAGCCTTCTGAGAATCATAACATTTTTGTTGGTGGAGAGTCTTATAAAAAACACAATATCTGTGAAGGGCAATAAAGTGAAGTGCAACAAAATGAAGTATGCCTATACTGAAAGTTCGAGAAATGGTTGTGCATGTACCTGAGCCATTCACACATTGGTCTGAGCTGCTGGAATCTTCTGAGTGATGATTGGTCTCTTGAGGGCTATTAGCTAGTCAAAATCCAAAGAGATTATGGAATTTTACTTTCTTTATTAAGAGAAACAAATATATGATAATTGAAAAGTAGGTACTATATGTAGAATCTTCACAGTATAATTTAATTTCCCTGCCAGATAGTCACTAGGATCGAATTCTTCTTTCTTTATTTTTCGTTTTTCTCATCAACCAAGAGAGCAACTTCATATACACATGAATACTGGCTTCGGCTACATACTGCATTAAACATTTTTAGGTGTGAAATGATTAAACTTCCAATTCTTGCTTTTTGTATGTGGATTTCCTTGGCCACTTTTATATACCCTCAGTGGATTTCCAATGTGTTTAAAGAGAGATCGAGAGAATGAAGTTATGGTGGGTATGCTGAGGAAACTCTGAGACCAATGTCTTCAAAAAAAATTTTTATTTCTAAACTAACATGTTCCAAGGAGCAAGCATTTATTGTTCTTGTCATATAGATGATCCAACGAATATCTCTAATGGATTCCTTAATACACCTTGTTACTAACCATTCTATTAGGGAAGTTTTGTTTCTCAACTCCCTAATGTCCCCTGTTCTTTGTAGATTGGAAGTGTTAAAATTAATAAAGGAAACCTCAATTAAAATTGGACTCTGGGAGGCCTGTAGAGGGAGCTCTCACACCCTGCCACTCATCATCAATTACCCCAAACAGGAAGACACTAGTTACAGTGTCAGTTACAGACCTCAACAGGAAGAGAGGTATCTTGCACTCCCAAACAGGGAGTGCAACTATTTTACTGCTGTATCAGGAGGAAGGAAGATTTCCTTCCTGCCCGGCAATAAACCCAGCCAATAGAAACACCAGATCTCAGCCAATAAGAAGCTGTTGTTAACCTTAAACAAACAGACAGCCAATTATTTCTCCAGCAGAAATGGGTTTATTTGAGATCAGCAAAGAATTGCAATTTGGAGTCTGCAACCATAGTGAGCCACATGCAAGTCCCCCAGCAGCAAGGGAGAAGAAACCCTTTTATAGAGGGGAAGAAGAAGTTGGGAGGGCTATTATAAACAAAGAGTTGGAGGTGTAGTAGCTTTTCATTGGCTGAGTTATGACAGTCTCATTGGCTGAGCTTCTTGCCTGTCAAGAAGAGGAAGTCTCTCTTCTTCCTGTTAGGTTTTGCTATCCAGGTATGATGTGAGGGCTCCTCCTTTTGGCCTCCCAACTCCAATTTAATGAGGTTTCTGTTTATTAACTTGACACCGTGATCAGCTGAAGTCTTACTTTCCTCCAATGAACTTTAATTTTTTTTCTTCCTGATGACATTCTTGTCCCACCATCCTTTCTATAAAAGCCTTCCATTTTGTGTAACCCCTCCAAGTATCTCTTTGCCTGCCAGATGAGATGCTTCCTGATTCATGAGCTATTTAATAAACCCAATTAGATCTCCAAATTTACTCAGTTGAATTTTTTTAACAGATTGGTGGCAATGGTGGGATTCGAAGCAAACTTCTGATGACGTTCAGGGATAGTGAGAAACACAGGTGTGGCACCCGTGAACCCTTTTGAATTCATTGTCTTTCTTGCCATTTCTGGGTGCCATTGGTGAGTTCCTCTTGGTTCAAGCTCCACTGTCTCTTTGTATTTGAGCTCCTGATCTAATTGGCTTTCCTTTAAAGGGCCTTCTTTTCAGAATGCAATTCCCAGGATGCAGTAATATCTCTTGGTTACTGCTGATTTTTTGACTGGAAAACCCCAGCCCTCGATTCTGTCCCCAGATTCTATGCTGGGAACTGTTGGTAGTATCTGCAGTTCTCCATTTTGTTTGGAATCAGTCCATAGTTCCCATTCCTTGGGATTTGCTGTTCAATCCTCATCCCTGGGAATTGTTGATGGTGTGCCTTCTTTTTGGCCAAGGCCTTCTTTTTACCAGGATGTAGCAACATCTCTTGGTCACCACCAATATATATTAAGGTGCAAAGGTTTGTTTGTCTTGTGTGGATAAAGGCTAGCTAAAGAAATGAGATCCTTTATGTCCAAAGAATTGAGCACACCACCTTCTGGCACACCTGCTTATGTTGTGTTTAACAATATAGTCGCAGAAGTTGCAGATATCTAGAAAGATGGCAAGATTTCACTAAAAGCAACCTAGAATTACAATGGCCATTTGGGGGAACATTCCAATGAGAGAAAATCCCTTATTTAAGAAATACACTTGAAAGCAAGTGATCCCAAGTAGAACAGACAGAATGGGATGCCTACTTTAGTTGGTATGTTGAAGCTTACAAAAGCCTTCAAGATTTCAAAATGGCTTTATTAAAAGACTTATTATAAAAGGCAAATGAAAAATTAAAGAGACAAAATGTACCTAAAACAAAAGATGATAGGATGAACATAACTATGGACATAACTTCTACTGCCCTCCTTGTCCTTTTTCACCTGAGTACTCACCTTTTACTAATTCTCTGTCTGAACTGCCTTTCTACTATGAAGAGAATATTAAAACAATTACCATGGAAAATAAAACTACCCGAGGCTGTAGACGAGCCTCCTCAGGTGTCCTTCACCCCTTGGTCAAAGACAGAACTAAGAGCTATAGTCAAAGAATTTCCTAAATCTAGGGAGGCCACAGACCTGACTGAACTCGTGACTATGGCTGAGCATTTTGAAAGGATCCTGGAGGAAGATGCCAACAGAAATCCACCAAGCTAATAGCTATACAGCTACAACATCTCCAAGGCCAGAGACCCAAAATAACACCTGGGCCTCCCACATTGCACCCCCAGGGATCCATCTTCAAAAAAGCACTGGTCCAAAGATTGATGTCTCAATTGTGATCAAGTGGGACACTAGAAAAGAGATTCCCCTCAAAAGTCCTATGCAAATTTTTCTCTAATGCCCTCATATCTATCTTCAGGGAAGACCCCCATATGGGCCCCTCCCAAAGTGGATGGGACTCTGAGGGATTCCCTGATAAACTGCTATGTTACTTCCTTAAGCAGCCAGGGGGAAACCAAAATTAAAATTAATGGGATTATTTGACCTGCCAAAAATATTTACTATTTGTTCCAGCTGAATACTGATTTAATAACTTTACGGTCAGTAATTTAGCAAATTGAAAACTGATATTCAGAACCTGATAGGAAGTTTTTTTGGCCTTCTACCCTATGGTAAAATAAAACTATGTACCCAGAGGGAAAGAAGAAAATGGAGGTAAGGTAACTGGAAGGGCAGAACAGCCTGTTTATCATTCAGGCTGCAATCCAGTTCTTCAGGGAACTGGAAACAACTGTCTTTGTCTTGTAATTCTCTGCAGGGCCAAACATATGTCTCTAGAAATTCAAAGTTTACCCACCATTTTGCCAATTCCCAAACATCACTTTTCCTCTCAAAATGCCTACAAAGATCAGGACGTGGCAAATAAAATTGTCCTGCATTTAGTCTGTGCCTCTGTGATGTAAATTTTCTATACCCATCTTCTGGAGCACCTAAGAGCCATTCCATGAAATACAAAAGTTTCTCATCAGAAAGGGGGGAGGTATTTGGAACTGGGCTAAAAAAATCTTAAAATCTCTGTTTGCGTCTGTTTGTTTATTTGTGTGTATGTTCATATATATATCTACAAATGGATATATAGATATATACATATGTTGTAAATATGAGATATTTTTCTGTTTAGTTGATTTGAAGGCAGGCGCTTGTAAGGATTGGGCATTCTAAAGTTCTCAGGAATATGAACAACAAAAAAAACTAACCCAAACGTTCTTTCAAGTTCAGGTAATCAAAGATAATCTTTTGTAAATAAAAGCTAGTTTAAGTTTGTTGGTTTAATTAAAGCAGACATGTCTTTAGAGTTATTAGATTAAATATAATACTTTTATTCTACCTAGGCTTACAAATTTGTCAACAAGAAAAATAACTTAGTATGATGAAATTTTCATAAATAATGTAACCATGGGCCCTCCAGGACCAGTTCAACTGACCCCATTTTCTCAACAGAGTAATTGAGAAATTGTCTTTCAGAAAATTTGCAGTCACATAGCCAGAGCATGCACAGAAGAAGAAATCTTGACCTGAAATGACTGTGGAGCCAAAGATTCTCCTCCCCATGGAACCAAAGGACCAAGACATGACCAGAACATTAAAGTTAGACTCTTATCAGAAACAAGGGATCTGCATTCAGGAAGATACGGCGTTAAAATTCCTTCTCCACTTCATCCTAAATGTTTAGAACCTTACCATAAGTTCTTGAAGAATGTTCAGAAACTTACCATAAATGCTTGAAGCCCACCAATGAAAACCTGTCCTGCCAGCATTTCTGTTGGCCAGCCTGTTCTCCCTAACCTCTTAAACTTTGCCCCAAATCTTGAATTGGGGAGACAGAGCTGAGGGCACACCCCCTCTGTCTCCCTGCAGATCGATGTCATAGAATAAAACTGAATTATTTTCCCAAAAGCTGATGCCATAATTAATTGGCTTGTTTATGTGCATTGGGTAGAAGAACCCCATTTTTGTTTAGTAACAGTAATCTAAACCTAATTGTTAAGAGAAAGTAAATTAAATAATGTAAATAGAATAAAAGTTAATTTTAGGTGAACTTTTCAAATAAGTTTCTGAAGTCTTTTTGGCAAGCTGGAACTTTAGAATGTTGCTAAGTTAAATTAAATGATAGAGACTTGTGGAATGTCTAGATCATTCCCTAATAAGATAAAATATTGAAAATTAATTACTGAACATAGATTTATCTACTTTTTCTTATTACAGATGAACTAGATAGAATTGGATCTATCAGTAAACATGTCTTGTTTCATGCTCAGAAGTTTTTATGAGAAAGCATATATTTCTAGAAATTGTAAAATGTGTTTATAAGTCAACCAATCCACAGAATGCTAATGTAAAACACAGTTTATAATCACTTGCTTCTTACTTTTCACTAAAAATTAAAGGTTTCTAAAGGTTAAAAATTCTAACATATGTAATTAAAACTACTGATCATAACATGGGTAAGGAATTTTATGTATAGTCAAGACTGAGTAAGATTGGAATCCTTTTTTATGCTGTTTCTGTATAGGTATATATAAGCATTCTAGAAATTGTGTGATGTTCCTAAAATCCTAATATGTCCTAGTATAATGTTATCAGTTATAATTCTGGTTATTATCTTAAAATGTTGTATGTCACAGAAATAACCAAATTTCTTTGTCAATTGCATTATAATGAACCTTTTTTTGAGTCTTTTGTCATTTATACTTTGATGGCTTTGCAAGAATCAAGAAGATTAATAGGAAGGAAACTCATAAAAGTGAACTGGGTCTCTGTCATCAAAATTGAGACTCATACTAAAAGGACTAAATCTGAGTATCAAGAAAATACCCTAACTAATTTTCATGCAAAGGCAGTAGCAACAGAATCTATAAAGATTGTAGCACAAGTGGATGAAGTGCATTCTGCTTCTGCAAAACTTGAACCCTCATTGCCAGACTTTTGCTATTCTGATGTCCTTATAACATGGCAACAGTCTGCTCCTCAGTCAGAGAAATTAGGATGAGTAAACAATGGCTATAAATTAAATGAACAGTTGGGCTATGGGAAACCCAAAACAGCCACTTGTTTCTTCTCGGCTCCCTGGCAAACCCCATTTTTCTGTTTTTTTGCATTTCTTCACCCACTGTAGTGCATTTGAGATGACTCAAATTATGGATTGACATTGGTGGAGACACTTCTACGGAATTACAAAAACGGTCTACCAGCAATGCTGGTACCTGCCAGCTTCATAGTCCTGGAAAAACCATTTTTGTCCCCAGAGGCCTCAGACCTCCCTCTGGACCCTTTGTATACCTGCAGATAGACTTCATTGAACTGCCACTTATCATGGCTTATCAATATGTTCTTGTTACTGTATGTATGTTTTCTGGATTAGTTGAGACTTTTCCCTGTTGCAAGGCTGATGTCCTCACAGTGGCAAAGAAACTGTTAGAGAATGTATTTCCCACTTGGGGTATAACTTCCACAATCTCCAATGATTGAGGTACCCACTTCACTGGGCAAATTATGTGACCCTTAACGAAAGTCTTCCAAACTTCTTGAAATTATCACTGTCCGTATAAGGTAATGTTGACTAACTCTTGTGCTGTCAAGCTCCAGGGAGTGGACTCTTGGATTCATGTGTTGCACCTAAAGAAGGCACCAAACCTCATCTGGACCTGCACACTGTCCGGTGACCTGAAATTTAAGATTTCCAGAAATTGAAGCAGACGGCATCTGAAGGAGAGAGCATATCCAGGATGACTGAACCAGGCCTGTACACCCTTTCCTCTCTACTGTTTTGTACTTCATTTCCTCCCTCTCTTTGAAGGACAATGCCCTTGTCTGCATTTACCAGTCTATTACAAAAGGGGGACCCTCTCCAATTGTTATACTTGTCATCAGAAACCAAGACAGCAGTGACCCTGTAGTTCCCCCTAGGTAACTTCACTGGAATTTCAAAAGCCCCTTGTATTTAGTCTTTCAATATGTAATAATACAATATCTGAGTCTTGGGTGAATGATACTAACGCCTCTATACCATACCAATGAATAGGACCTTGAATGTCATCCAGAATATTACAACGAATATACAGAGCAGAATTAAAAACAACCTAACAAACCCAGTTTGCAAGATGGTTATAAACCAGGAGCCCAGACCTGAAGATAACCAGCTAAATAGATCAAAGGACCATAGATTATCCGATGAAATTTGTTGTAGCCATGTGTTTGTTCCCTAATTTTATGCAATTGGGTTTCTACTTTTCCAGGGGCTACCTTCAGATCTCTCAACTAAAATTGGAGCCTGGAAGGCCTGTAGAGGGAACTCGCATGCCCTACCACTCATTGCCAATTACCCCAAACAGGAAGATGTCAATTACAGAGTCAGTTAATTATAGCATCGGTTAGAGAGGACAGTAAGAGACATACCTTGCACTCCCAAACAGGAAGTGCAACTACTTTACTGCTCCAGCAGGAGGAAGTTTTCCATCTTGCCCTGCAACAAGTCCAGCTAATAGAAATGCCACAGCTCAGCCAATAAGAAGCTTTCATCACTTGAACTCTTACTTTTTTCCAGTGAACTTTGATTCTTTCCTTGCTGATGACTTCCTTGTTCTGCTCTCCTATCTATAAAAGGCTTCCGTCTTGTATAACCCCTCAGAGTATCTCTCTGCCTGCCAGATGAGATGCTGCCTGATTTATGAATCGTTTAATAAAGCCAATCAGATCTTAAAATTTACTCAATTGAATTTTGTTTTTTAACAGAGGGAAGGGACATTTTGCTGCTTGGAATTTTCACTGCCATTCCGAAGAAGTGCTGTTTTTGTCACTTGCACCAGCTCCTTTCTCTGGGAAAGAGCAAAACAATGAACTCCAGAGGTAATATCCAGTCTTAGTAAATACATATTCCTAAATTATTTTTATTGTTTATTTAAGTAATTTGGAGTTTTATTGCTTTTGTGAAGTGTCTGTTAATCCAAATAGTGTGAGGCATTAATAATCTGGGGAGTCATCAGAGGCACTGTCTTTTTTCCCCCAAATTTTTGCACTTTCTTTTGAATAACATCAGAAACATCCCAGTAGAGTAATTAATTACTATATATTATATACAGATACATAGTGAACCTTACTGTCTTATGTATGGTTGAGAAATAGACTCATCTTCTCAGCTTGCCAAGTATTTATTCTCTTCCCACAGGTTGACGTGGTCCAAAAACTGGGTTTCATATGAAACAGTTTATTCCTTCCCTTTGAGATGTGGAGCAATGTATTGAGAATAATTCTACCTTCCATCCTCAAGGGCCTGTATGAATTCTCACAAAGGTAAGAATTTTGTCCTGAGAATACTGATATATTTTTAGGGAATTGTAATGCTCTAATGACAGTGACAGTTTCTCTATGCTAGTCAGCCATGGGACTCGGTCACTGATGTGTTTGCTGATTTCCATGACTTAATAGCAATGTTGTGTCATTGGTGATAGAATCCTTAGTGTTTAGTGTCTGTCACCTGTCTCAGGCTCATAGTCACCTTTATAAACATGCCTCAATCCATGATGTCTTCAATAATTGATCTGTTGGAAGGTCTGAAAAAAATGAGACAAAATCACTTCTCAAAACTGAGTTCAAGACATACAAAAGGCCATATAACAAAGTTAGTGTTATTCTGAAGTATATTGCGATAATTTAAGGTGCATTTTGTAAACATTAGGATTAGTACTAAGCAAATAACTCAAAAAAGATTAAAAGAGCCACCAAGGAATTAAAATAGTATTATAGAAAATATTTATTTAATACAAAAGAAGGCAGCTAAGAATGAACAGAGGATCCAAAAGATGTAAGACAGCTAGAGAACAGATAGAAAAATGGCAGGCATAAATCCAATCATATGACAATATATTAAACTTAAAAGACTGAAACTGGGAGATTCCATTAAAAATTAAACAGTTGTACACTGTTTATAAAAGACACAGTTTAGAACAAAATACACCAAATAGTTTGAAAGTAAAAGGATGGAAGAAGCTATGTCATGCAAACAATACCCAGAAGAGAGCCAGAATGGCTATTCTGACATCAGACAAAATAGACTTTAAGATAAAATATTAGTAGAAATGAAGAAGGATGTTATATAATGATAGAAGCTTTAATTAATCTGGAATATATAACAATTGTAAACATAGTCACCTATAACAGTGTCTCAAATTACATAAAGCAAAAACTGACATAATTGAAGGGATAAATAGGCAATTCAATGATAGTAACTGGACTCTTCATTACCCTCTTCTTAATAATTGACGGACCAGTTAGACAATCAGTGTGGCTATAGCATACTTGAGCAATCTTATCACCCAACTTGACCTGATATATATATAGAATACTCCTCCCAACAACAGCAGAACACAAATTATTTTCAAACACACCTGGAACATTCTCCAACATAGATCATATGCTAACTCGTAAAACTGGACTCAATGAATTTAAGAAGATTGAAATCGTGTAGAGTATAAATGACCACAGGAGAATTAAATTAGAAATCAAAGCAGAAATAAATCTGGAAATTGCCAAATATTTGGAAATTAACATACTTTACAGAACCCTTGAGTCAAGGCAAAACCATAAAAGAAACTAGAAACATATAGAACTAAATGGGATACAGCTGAAGACATGCTTAGAGGGAAATTTATACTTTTAAATTACTATACTGGAAAAGAGGAAATACATCAAATAAATAACCTAAGCTTCCACCTTAAGACACAAGAAAATGACTGAACTAGAAAATTAAACCCAAATCAAGTACAAAGAAGTAAATAACAAAGATTTGAGCAAAAATCAATGACATAAAAATAAAACCCAGAATAACTGTGGAGAAAACCTATGAAACCAAAAGTTGGATTTCTGCAAGGATTAATGATATTGACAAGCCTTTAGTTAGACTAAGAAACAGTGAGAAGACATAAATCACTAAAATTCAGAATGAAAGAGGGAGCATCACTACTGAGTCTGTAGATTCCATCAGGAATGCTATAGTTTGTCTCTTTGTATTTTCTTGAGGGGGAGGTGGCTATGGAGGAAGGCAAGGTTCTACTTGCACTTAAAACCTGGCAACACAACATAGATATTTAGATTTTCTTTGGCATCAATGCTTATCTCTGTGAAGTTTCCAGAAGATCCCTTGATAATATAATACCACTCATTTTAATTTACTATGTCGCTAGCCAGTGTGTTTTTTTAACTAGTCAATAATTTAATCTATTTTGGGAGGCCTCTTGTAATTACATCAGATATATACATTAATAATATGGTGTGTCCTCCATGGTTTCCATTTCTATAGATTCTAGGATTTTTGACATTTCTGTGTTTAGCTCAAAGTATAAAGGCATTGGTCACTAAGAGCATTTGAATAGTTCTTCCTTTTCAGGAATGATGATATTGGGCCAAAATGAGGCAGGTGATTGAGAAAATGCCCTTGAGGCCTCAGCAGTGTGTCCTGGGGAAATTGCTCCAAACACAGTTCATGACAGGCTGGAACACTCTATGCACTCCTTACACATTTAGTTATTTTTCTCAAATTATTGTACACTATGTATTCTCAGTATAGTTGATATCATGCCCTTGGAGTGAAAATTAGTTCTTGGGGAGCAAAAGAAATCTTAAATATTACAGTGGTTCATGGTCCTCCAAACAGCCACAGTTCATGAGCAGATAAACAGCATATCTATGGTATTAAAATTTGCGGGGCGGGGGTAAAAACCAGGGGAAAGTGTCTGAAAAGGATATCCAGGCAGGTGATCATAAAAAAAAAGTTGAGAAATACTATTGTACATGTATAAGGAAATTAATCTTGTTTCTGCCATCTAACTGTGTAAGAAGAAGGAGTGCCATAAGCCAGAGCAGTTACTACAGATTCTCTCAGTAGTAGCAGGTTTCGCAGAGACAGCGATTGTAGATGATTGTGTTTCTTTTCCCATTTAGAGGCACTTAATATCTTTCTCTTTTGCAATACATTTTCTTAACTTAGCTCTTAAATATTTTCTGAAGAAGTATGTCTTTGTAGTTCCCTTGAAGGAAATGGCTGCTTATCTTCTATTGGGACTTTTAGGAAACTCAGTCAAGGTCCACATTCATATATTTGTCAGCAGGAATTTTCAGGACCAAATTTAGTATCTGAGGCCAAAGAATTATGTATGCACAATGATATGCCATTACTCTGGCCCCAAAGATTTCCAAACCTTTGTTCATTAAGAACCAAAGTTCTGTTGGACACAAGTTATCCAGAGCTATTACGTGTATGCCAATATATGATAAAAGATGTAGATATTATAAAAATAACATATTTAAAATATCTGTTGTTGAAATATTAGGTAAAGAAAGGAAAATATATTTGGGGAAAATATGTTTGAAAGCAGAATTGTAAGCTACCACATTGTGATAAATATTTCTGAATTAGCTTATTGACTTGTCAGGAAGAAAGAAAATGAAATAAAGACAATGTTCTTATATCAATATGTTTATATTCAGAAGACAAATGCATGTTTTAATAATTGTATGTTTTTTGCTTAACTTTCTTAATTGCTTAACTCTTCTTTAAAGTCTTTAATGTAAAAGTTAAAATTTTATGCCTTTTCATAAATCTAGTATTTAAAGGATTTTTAATGGTTGACATGGTAATAGAAGAAGACCTGTAAATACATTTGATAAAATTTGTGATAGGGTGTTCTGCAGATAACTTCAGAAAGAGAGTAGTGGGACATGGCCTTGAGATACACAGTGTTTCATTTGTTTATTGGGTAATTAGCAAAGGTGAGATCAGTAAATCACATGGGAGTAATCGTTCTGTGCATTTTTGAGGATACTCTAAATATAGTAATCAAATATGTTCTTCATTTTATCACATCTAGACTTTATAGTAATATTGAGGTTGTTTAAAAATGATGATTTACCTTAGATGCTTTCTTCAAAATCATAGATAAAAATATTATATTTATGGATGTCTCTTAGATGAAGAATAGTTAGAACACTTCTGATTATTGTATAAGAATGTACCTTTTCACTAGATTTTTACTTTGGGGCAAATATTAGACTATTTAAAAAAAGAGTAATTTAGTTTAATTCAATCTTTCTAGATATTTAGATATTATTGGTATGCATATTTTTCTCTAAAGATGGTCTTGTGAAAATTGATAAGCTAGAAATAATCTTCTTTTGCCAATGGAATTGTTAGGACTGTCCTTTGGACGTCACCAGGTGCTAATAGAGAAACCATGTTTTCATTGATTTGTATATAATAGTAAAAAATGTGTTTTATAACTTTAGTCTTAATAGAATTAGAATATTTTACCTTACTAAAATAATTATCAGCCAGCCACTCTCTGTATCTGTTGGACCTCAGGGGGAAGGGAGAGCAGTGCATGTTTGAAGGTTGTACACGTGACCCACAGAGGACTTAGCAACACCTATGCTTCCCAATCTGTGTATAGTACAGGATACCCACACTTTGTGAATGTTGTATTGTTAAATTTGATTACATGCATGTGTGTTTGTGTATGGTTTATATGTACTATAGGTGCATTTATTTTTTTCTTAAAATGTTATTTTTCCTTTTTTTTCTGTCAGGTGATGATAGAGCCTAGAAGGAAAGGGAAACTGTCTATGTCTTTCCCTTAACTCTTCAGAGTCAGCTCCAGAGAATGAGCTGACAACTTACTTCTTAATCAGTGGTTCTCCATTCCTACTGGTGATCTTTTGGACACTCTTGCAGGTATGACTATATGGGCAGGCAACTGCATGTTTATCAGTAAAAGACCTAGGATGGATAGGATTTGATAGGTCTTCTTTTTCTTAAGCTTGTTGACATTTGGTTGTAGCTAAATAGCATTAAAAAACCATTTAAGAGCCAAATGAAAGTGGGCACAGTAATTGAGAATTACTGCTGTGGGTCATAAGTCTTCCTAAATGAGGTTCTTTCCTCAACAATTCCATCCTAAAACTGAATCTACCTCTGTAAGACCATTTAGGCTCTTTATTTGTATGATTGATTTATCAAATGGGCTTTTAATTTCTTATGGTCTGACATTTTTCGGTCCATTTTTGTGACACAAGCACCTTATGGATTGCCAGGCATAGAACATGTTCTCAATAAAGTTTTATTGAGAATAGATATATGAGTAGATTGTTTTGAGTGATTTTGTAAATAGCCTGGCCAACTAAGCAGAAAATGATAAATGATGAAAAAAGAGACATAATTTTCCATGGGATTCAGGCAATCCAGTTGGCTTTAGAAATGTGCAAGAGAGAACGGCTCTGATGCGATGTGTTGATAATGAAATATTTAGAGTTATGGAGCTGCTAGCTGTAGTTTCAGAGCTATGTAACAGAGTAAGAAACAGCTTCCAAATGAAATTGATATGAAAGAGTACCAAAGAGTGACTTCCCAGTTTCCAGCTGACTGGCCTTTTTCACTGGAAGTGGTGTTTCTGATTTTTTTTTCCCCTCAGAAGATGACTTCTTGGGAACTCTTGGGAGTGAATGATACCAGTAAATCCTTGAAACAAGACTTTTCAGACAAAGAGCCTTTTTGCTTACCTGTTGTCCAAGGGCCACCCTCCGAAGGTAAGGTGTCTGTCAGAATAGTTCTTGCTTTCTAGGAGCAGCCATGTCTGGGTAGAGAATTAGATGTTAATTTTCTGAGGATTGATGACTTTTGATTACATTCTAATTGATTCCAAGGGCCAGATTGCATAATGAGTTGAGATACAGCTTCTCTTATATACCTTCATAGCTTTTCTACATCTCAGTGAGTGCACTTACTGTTAATATGAAGGATTTCTTTAACTTTTCTTATCTAATAAACTGAACTCCTCCTTGGCTGGATCCATTGTGTTTCCAGAGAATTATTGTATGCATGAGATACAATAGGTTCTCACTAACTATTAGACTGGCGAGCAGACAAGTAGTTTTGTCTGAAATAATTGGTCAAATGAATGAGTGACCTAAAGCTTTAAGGAGCCAAATACAGAGGGGAAGAGACAGATGAAAATCTGAGATAGCTGGAGATGTCCATCACTTTTTAGCCCAGCAAAGGAGAGAAAGTAGCACCAGTGTTTGGCATCCTTGACTTCAGGAAGTTTTGAAGTCGTTTTTCTGGCCACAGCATAGACCCAGCCGCTGAAAATGTGGCTTTCTCTGTGTACCTGGGTAGATTTGTTTCAGCACATGTAGAAGAAGAATGTACAAAGATTTCATAGCCCTCTGATAAATTCCTTAGAAAATGTGTTCCTCCCTTTTGCCAATTTTCCCTGCTGTCTCCTTGCAGGTGATGACCTCAAAGGTGAGGCGGATTTGTTACTGTGGAAGCCATTACTTCTATCACCAGCTTCACCAAAACAATGATACATTCCCCTTTATACATGGAGACTCCTCTCTTTCCTGTGTTGCAGTGGACACCTCCTGCAGATAAGAAATGCTTAACTGAGAAATGCTCATATTGGGATATCATCGATGAGACTTTAATTTGGGCATGGTGACTGTTTCCCTTGCTCCCACTTGACTCAATCCCAGGAGCCTCAATAGAGGAATTATTATTGCACAAGAAACTCAAAATGATGGAATTACTCAGTGCTCCCATAAATATACATTTATAATTTTCATTTGCCATGTGGTGAATTTTAAAAATAGGATATATTAAAAAGAAACTGCATGATTTTTTTCAAAAATTCAAAGCGTATCTAAATATCTAATATATAAATTAAGTGCCTTCCTCTCTCCCAATACTATCCCCCAGAATTTTTCTCTATTAAGGGAGTTGTGTGCCTTCTTTAAGTGGATGGATGCACACACGCACACACACACACACACACACACACACACAAGCTATTTTTGGGCGGTTCCGGAAGTGGGGCCATATTGTACACATTCCTCTGCAAATTGCCTTTCATTTAACAGTTTTTCCAGTGCCCTTTTTCTATTTCAGTAATACACATCTGTGTTATTTGTTGAATGACTGCATGACTGTTTTGTAGATGAAATATAATTAAATGTTTTAAGCATTTCTCATTCATAGATATTTATGTTAGCACCAAATTACTGTGCAGTGAACCTCCCAATACATTAGTAATTTTGCATTTGTCTATTATATCGTAATAAATTACTTAGCAGTTGAAATACTGGGATTAAGGATATGCACATTTCAAATTTTGAAAATTATTACAAGATTTCCTTAAAAATGTAGTAACAACTTATCTTCAAATGGCGATGAATAAGATTGCCAGT
The DNA here is from genome assembly GCA_031878705.1 of Tapirus indicus. Taxonomy (NCBI): domain Eukaryota; kingdom Metazoa; phylum Chordata; class Mammalia; order Perissodactyla; family Tapiridae; genus Tapirus; species Tapirus indicus. Next base: position 72,293,206 of record CM062918.1, on the reverse strand, counting down.
TTTCCCACAGCCTCACAGATAATGGATTTTATAAATATTTAAAATCTTTGCCAATGTGATAGCCCAAACTATTGTCTTGAATTGTATTTCTTTTGTTTTTGAGTTTGATCATTTTTTCATGTTATTAGCCATCTGTATTTTTTAATTTCCTTTTTATGTCTGATTTTGAGGGTGGAGGGAGGTTTTAGTCTCTTCCTGCTTTTGAAGAGACTTTTATTATTGGGGGAATAAGCTTTGGACTGTCAAGCATTACAGATATTTTTTACACACTTTTAAACTTCACTTTTGGTACAAGAATGTGTATGATTGTTATATGTCTAAGTATAACCATGTTCAATTCTATGGCTTCTGAGTTTCATGTCATTTTGGAAAGATATTTATACTGATTCCATAAAACCCTTCACTTATGTTAACTTCTAATTCTTTTGTTTTTTTAATTCAAATTCTTATATCATGAGAAGTTTTTTTGGTTAGAAATCTTAAAGTTGCCAAGTTATTTACCATTACTTGCGATTATTTGCCAATAATTGCCCATTTATCTGTAATGCCATCTTGCACATATGCTGTATTTTCATCTGTGACTGGCTCCATTTTTGTTCTGTGGATCTTTGTGTCTCTTCTTCTGCCTCATGTGTCTTCTTGTTGGAAGAAATTACAGTTTAGACTGCAATTTCATCAACTTTAATAAATTAATTTAGGGGAGAATTGGTTTTTAATAATATGTCTTCTTATCCAAGGATGAGGTATGTCTTTCTTTTTATTCAATAATTTTAATTACTGTTAATATTTTCACTTTGTGATGGGGGTATTTTCTTTCAGTTTATTTTCTTACTTGATAATTTTTCTGTATCTGAAAGCTGTGTTTTGTTTTTTGGGTAAGTGGTCATTTTACCCTTTCTCATGGTTTTTCAGATTTTTTCGAAGTACATACTAAATCCTTTGCAAATACTGATAGTTTTGATTTTCCCCTCCCAAATGATCTGGATTTTAGTAATGTTGACAAAGTTCACTGACTGAGCACTTACACTGACTGAGCACTGACAGAGCACTTAAATAATTGTGTAAATATTGTCCATCCTTGATTTAATCAGATTTTAATGGAATGTTTCTTGGGTTTGACTAGCACATTGTTGTTGGTCTTTTACCTGAAAAGACTCCCAGAAAGAGCTGTGATCAAGCAAAGCTGAGTTTATTAAACCTACTGCAGCAAGGGAAAACACCACTTTGACAAGGTTTAATAGTGTTGCAAAAGTGAGAAATGAGGGCTTTGGGGTCTGGGCTATTGTGGTTTGAAGGAGACTTTTCAAGGCTTGGAACTGGTTAGGAATGGGCAGAATTCGACATGCAGTAGTTTAAGGTTTGTAAAAGAGTAAGGTAGCACCTTGATATGAGTCTACATAACCAAATTTGTGTCTGATAAATGATTTGTTTGCCTATGTGAGTTAGATGTTATCAGTGAAAGAAGAGCTATTTGCTTTGATGAGCAAACTGTGAATTTACTTATTGGTTTAAAGTTCTATCTTGTTTATAGGACACTGCTGGGGGTGGTGTCAGGTCTTAGTCCCAATAGGTAAGTTATTTTGATGTGGATGGTCTCAATTATCAATGTAATATGCTAATTTTAAATTTGAGATATTTTTTGTGTCATGTTAGGAAAGGCTCCCACTTTTTATATATTTCTAGAGAATTTCAATCAAAATCAGGTGGCAGATGTAATCAGATACTTTTTGCATAAACAATTGTATTATTCTTTAAATATATCATTGTGAAATAATTCATTTTCTGTTAATGACATATCCTTTTATTCCTTGAATGAACAAACCCTATTAGGTAAAAAAATGTTTTACTCTTTAAATTTCCTACTGAATAATGAGTATCTTAACTTGATTTGGAATTTTTGCAAGTATACTATTGAATGAAATTGACTTGTAATTCTTTTTTGCTCTGTTTTGTCATGTTTTGATATCAGTTTTCTGGTTGTCCTCAATAATTTTGAGGATTTTCTTCTTAGTCTGTGCTCTAGAATGAGTTGAAAAGCTCTGGCATTAGTATTAACAGTTAAGCAAACACATCAATGAAATCTTCTGAACTCTTTTTTTGGTTTTGGTGGCTTGGAGTAGAACTGGGGTTAACTAGAAAATTTTCTCATTTTTTTAATTGTTATTGCTTGGTTTTTGTTTTATATCTTATATTTAACTTATTTTCTCCTAGAAAATCACATTCCAAGCAGATTTTCAGGCAAAGTAGCACGGAGTTATGCAAAGTGTTCTTTCATCACTCTGTTAATTTCTATTTCAATTAATATCCATTTTCACTCCAGTTTTGGTTATTTTTGCTGTGCCTTTTTTAATGAAATAAGTTTGACTCATGGGTTTCTAGCGTCACTACCCTCCCCCCAGTCAGCTCTTTGGTATAATTTATCAGGTTTTTTTTATTGTTCTAATTTATTTATATATTTTTTCTGAATTTCTGTTTTTTTTAAATAAATTCTTAAACATGTGTAATCCACTTATTTTCACTTATTTTTGGTGATGAAAGATTTGCTTTGTTGTGAATTTTATGAAACTCTTCATTTTGAACACACTGTAAACATTTAGAGTATAAGGAGAAAACAACAGTGAGCTTGCAGATACCAGCAACCCAAGTTCCACCATTATCAACATTTCACCATATTTACTTGATGTTATTTTTAAAATATTTTCAAATAAGTTAGAAAGATTATAACACTTCTTCCCCTCAGAAGTATTTTTAAAATCATAATATAGGTTACAAAATTCAAAATTTACAAAAGGATATTCAGTTAAAGGTGATTCACCTTCTCAATTCTTTCCTCCATAACCGCCCAATTTCCCCTTCCTGGACGCAACTAATGTTGCAGTTTCTTGTTTTTCCTTTCAGACATACACGCATACACAAACACATACACCCCAAAATGTGTGTGTATGTATAGGTAGATAAACACACACATACTTTTATAATGTTCTATAACTTTCTTTTTTTTTGTGAGGAAGACTGGCTCTGAGCTAACATCCATTGCCAATCCTCTTCTTTTTGTTGAGGAAGATTAGCTCTGAGCTAACATCTGTGCCCATCTTCCTTTATTTTGTATGTGGGATGCCACCACAGTATGGCTTGATGAGCGGTGGGCAGGTCCGCGCTTGGGATCTGAACCTGTGAACCCCGGGCTGCTGAAGTGGAGTGTGCGAACTTAACCACTACGCCAATGGGCAGGCCCCTATAACTTTCTTTTATATATTTATGTAATGCATAAACATTCTAATATTTCTAGCAGATCATTTCATATCACTATATGAGGAGCTTCCTTATTATTTTTAATATTTATATTTTTACATAGGTAAAGTTTACATCGTTAAATGCATAGATCTTAATTGTTTAATTCAATGAGTTTTCTTAAGTGTATATACCCATGTAAATACTACCTTATAAAGGAAGTAGGTTTTTTATTACTTGAGAACCTCCCCTACTGCCTCCTTCCAGCCAAGCCTAATTCTCATAGGAAACAATGTTCTGATTTCTATCATCATAGATTACTTTTGTCTGTTCCTGAAATTAATATAAATGGAATTGCACAGTATGTGTCTGTCTTCTTCCACTCATCATAATGGTATTGCGATTCATCCATGTTATTCCCTATATCAGTAAGTTTTTAAAAATTTTCTTTTCAGTTGCAGAGTAACATTTCATTGAATGGAGACATTACAATTTGTTTATCCATGCTCCTGTTAATAGCCATCCAGGTTGTTTCCAGTTTTTAGATATTTTGAATAGGTTAGCAGATTTTTTGTGTGATTACCTAAAAATGGAATTTACTTGATCATAAGATAGACTTCGCTAAACTTTATAAGAAACTGCCAAAGAGTATTCTAAAGAGGTGGAAACTTTCCACACTCTCAGTTAGTGATATGTGATATTTTCGGTTACTATGCATCATCTCCAACATTGGAAATTGTCATTCTTTTAAATCTGTTTCATTTGAGTGGGTGTGAAGTGGTGTATTGTGACTTCAATTCACAGTTTGTCACTTGAGAAGATAAACAATTTTTTTTTGAGGTTAGGTGCCAGTTATAAATCTTTAGTAAAATTTCTGTTTAACTTCTCCCCAAATTTTACTTATTATTTTAAAATAATTTTAGACTTACAGGAAATTTGCAAAAATAGTACGGAGAGTTCCTACATATTCTTACTCTGCTTTCCTAATGTTAACATCTTATATAACCATTATTATAACATAAATACATATAACAATTATTAAAATCTGCAAATTAACATTGATATAATACTATTAACTAGTCTGAAGACCATATTTGGATTTTGCCAGTTGTCTCGCTAATGTCCTTGTTTCTAGTTCCAAATTCAATTCAAGATCCCACATTGCATCTATGTGTCATTTTTCCCTTTGTCTCTGTACCCGCCCCCCAATCTGGGAGAGTTTCTCAGTCTTTCTTTGTATTTCATAACCTTGACACATTTGAGGAATATTAGACTGTGATTTTGTACAATAACCCTCAATTTGGATTTGTCTCATATTTTCTCATGATTCGATTAGGGTTATGCACTTTTGGTAAAAATAACACAGTGATAATAGTGTGTACTTTTCAGTGGATCGCATCAGGAGTACGGGATGTCAATATGTCTTATTTTTGCTCATGTTAAATATGATCACCTGGTTTGTATGCTAGGTTTCTCCACTGCAAAGTAACTGTCTTTGTAATTGATAAATATTTTGTGAGGAGTTACTCTGAGACTATGCAAATATTTTCTTTTTCATTGTACATTCACTCACTAATTTTAGCACCCATTGATGATTCTTGCCTACAGCAATTATTGCTATGATGTTTGCCTAATGATCATTTTCTATTTCCATGATACATTCTACAGTTATTCATTAGAATATGACTTTAAGGAAGAGCTGCCTTCCCCTCCATTTATTTATGTATTCATTTGTTGTTTTACATCAGTATGCTATATGATTATTATATTTTATGAGTTTGTATATTGTAATAATTATTTATTTTTATTTCTAAAATTATCCAAGATTTGACCATTGAGAGCTCCTTTAAGTTGGCCCCTATGTTCTTTCAACATACATAATTTTTTGAGCACTTCCTTATTTTCTGGTTCCACAAGATGTTCTTGGCTTATTTTGTGTTTTCCTTTCCCAAATCTGGAATCAACCATTTCTTCAAGGAGCTCTGGTTCTTATATTGGAAAATAGTATTTGGAAACCAAGATCTGAGTGTTAAGTGTGCTTATTGCTACTGGGATATCATTTCTTCTAGGCCATACTAGTGCACAGCGTTGGTAAATATGTATAAGTTTACTCATACACATATGCACACATCTAAATTATTTCTATCTCTATCCAACTCTGTGTGTGTATATATGTCTCCATACTGATATTTCTGATTACAACTCAATATCACAGGGCTTATTTTATTCTTTCTTTTTTCCTTATTTGTAACTCCTTTTTCCAACAGCAAGAAACCTACCTTTCATTATCCACAATATGTTTTGTTATTTCCTCATCCAGTGTATACATAGAGTAGTTTCAGAATTGCTAAGCCATACTCCTTTGAAAAAGAAAATTACTAACTAAAGCACAATATTTAAATATAGTTCTTTTTTCTTTACCCTTACAGTATTCTGTCAGCATGCTGTTTCCCAAACTTATTTAGGTTAGCTTATTTTTCCCCTGACCTCCTACATATGTTAATCATGGAATAGGTACTTTTCTTACTGTTTATATTCCATTTTGAGTTCCCCCACCTCATGGTTGATTTTAACTGTTTATTTTTCCATATATGAAACATTACTTTGGTTCTAAGAATTAGAACTGTGAGAATTGTCACTCTCCGCGTACCACACTGGTCCCATTCCCATCTTTCTACCCTATTCTCACTCAACCCTGGAGGTAACTAGTCTCATTAGTTTCTGGCATATGTTTTCTGAAATTCTTCTGCACAAGAATGTTCACAAAAATGTTCATTTTATCATATCCCCTTCCTTCTTACATGAATGGTAGCATACTAGAGATGCTTTTTTACTGTTTGCCTTTTCCACTTAATGTATCATAGAAACCATTCCATCAGTATGGAGATTCAAATAGATCTTCCTCAATCTGTTTTAGTTGATACTAAACTCTGTGTATATACCACAGTTTATTTAACCACTCTGTTCTATGAGAACTATTTGTAATATTTTAAAATTGCAGACATTATTTAATTGGGTTGTTTATTCACTCTTCATTTTTAAGTCTTCTTTATATTATCAGGATACACATTTCTTGCCCAATATATGCATTGTAAATGTTTCTCACGTTAAGTAGCTTACATTTCCCTTCTTTCTTTCTCTTTCTCTTTTTTTATTTTTATTTTTTGTGTGTGTGAGGAAGATTAGCCCTAACATCCATTGCCAATCCTCCACTTTTTGCTGAGGAAGGTTAGCCCTGGACTAACATCCGTGCCCATCTTCCTCTACTTTATATGTGGGACACCTGCCACAGCATGTCTTGATAAGCGGTGCACAGGTTTGTGCCCAGGATCCAAATCTCTGCTGGGGTTCACAAAGTGGAACGCACAAACTTAACCACTACACCACCAGGCCGACCCCATCTTTATCTTTTTTTTTTTTTAATGCCCACGTGGTCTAAACTGTAAAATACCCCAAATTTTCTGGTCATTCATCCATAACTGCTATTTATTCTCACTCTCTCATTTCTTTCTTCTTCTTTTTTTTTTTTTTTGGCTTTTTTTAATTGAGATAAAATTCACATAATACAAAATTAAACATTCTAAAGTATACCTTTCAGTGTCATTTAATGCATTCACAATGTGGTACAACCACCATCTTTATCTAATTCCAAAACATTTTCAGCACTCCAAAAGAAAACCCATATCCATTAAACAGTCCTCACTCCACTTTCCCTACATTTTCATTTTTAAATTGTGTTTTTGATAAGCAGTTTTAATTTTGATGAAAGTTCCGTGTATCAGTTTCTTTTATTTTTAGTGCTTCTTGCAAACTCACTATTAAATCCTTGCTTACCTCAAGTTTGCAAGTATATTCTTCTAAGTTTTCTTCTAGAAGCTTTATGTTAATAGCTTCTACACATAAGGATAGCATCTATCTCAAATAATTTTCTTGTGTGGGGTGATATGGGGGTTGAAGTTCATTTTTTTTTTCATGTGTTCCTCCAGTTGTTCCAGAACGATTTGCTAGAAAGACTTGTCTTTTTGTATTGAATTATCTGATGCCTTTGTTGAAAATAAATTGGCTATGTATGTATGGATCTCTTTTGAACTCTCTACTTTTCCCTTTTTATTATGTCATTCTTTTTCACTGAAGCTTTGTAGTAAATCTTGAAATAAGGTAGTATGAGTCCAAATCTCTGTTCTTCTATTTCAAGGTTTTTGTAGGTTAGGGAGCTGCCTATACCAAATCCTTGGAATTTTCGCTTAAATTCTAGAATTAACTTGTCAGTTTCCTAAAAAAAATTCTGCTGAGACATTGATTTTGATTACATTGAACTAATAGATCAATTTAGGGAGAATTGACATCTTAACAAGATTGAATTTTCTGATCTATGAAAATGGTATATTCTCCGTGTATTAGGTCATCTTTAATTTCTCACAGAAATATTTTATAGTTTTCAGTATAAAAGCATACTTTGCAGTTTTCAGTGGAAAAATGCACTTTGTTAAATGTCTCCTTTTGATTTATGATTTATATTGTAAATGAATATTTTAAAATTTTATTTTCCAGATTTTGTTGCTATTATATAAAAATAAAACTGATTTTTTTTATGTTGAGCCTCTGTCCTATGGTCCTACTAAGTTAATTTGTTAGTTCTTGCAATTATTGTTTATATTCCTTAGGATTTTCTACATAAGCAGTCATGTCATCTGTTAATAAAAATGTCTTATTACTTACTTTTGAATCTTTATGGCTTCTCCTCCTTTTTTTTGCATTATTACATTGTCAAGGGCCTGTAGTATAATTCTGAACAGGAGAGGTGTGAATGGATATCCTTGTATTTTTCCCAGTCTTAGGAGAAACTATGCAGTTTCTCATCGTTAAGGAAGATATTAGATGCCCTTTACCATTTTGAACAACTTTTCTTCTAGTCCTAGTTTGTTGATAATTTTTAAAATGAATGGGTGTTACATTTATTGAATGTTTTTCTACACTTAGTGATATAATTATGATTTCCCTTTTATTCTCTTGTGGGAAATTACTTTGATCAATTTTTGGATGTTAATCCAACATTGCATTCCTGATATAAACTCCACTTGGTCACTATTATCCTTTTTATATATATTTCTATATTCAGTGTCCTACTAGTTATTATTTAAGGATTTTTTGGTCAGTGTTCTTGATGGCTATTAGCCTGTGATTTTCTTTTCTTAATATTTTTGTCAGATTTTGGTATTAGGCTTCATAAGATGTACTGAGTATTGTTGTCTCTTCCTCTATTTTGCTAGTATTTCATTAGTGAATTTATCTGAGCCTGGAATTTCCTCTGTGATATTTTCAATAACAATTTCAACTTATTTAGTAATAGAGGATTATTCAGAGTTTCTGTTTCACCTAATGTCAGCTTTAGTAAGTTGCATTTTTCAAAGAGTTAGTCTAGTTCATGAGATTTGTCAAATTCTGTGGTATAAAGTTGTTCATAATATTCCTTTATTACCCTTTTACTATGTGTAAGATATGTGGAGATATCACTTTTTCCATTCCTAATATAGGTAATATCATTTTTCCCTAGATCACGCTTTCTAGGTTATTTTTTTTTCATTTTATTTATTGTTTAAAAGAACCAATTTTTACTAATTTTGTCTATTGTCCATTTGTTTTCTATATTATTGATTTCTGATCTTATCCATGTTTCTTTCCTTCTTCTTACCTTGATTTGGTACGCTTTTCTGTGGTACTTTCCTAAGGTTGAAACTTGGATCATTCCTTGTGGATCTTTCTTCTATTCTAAGGTAAATGTTTAAGGCTATGAGCACTGCATTAATGGATCCTAAAAGTTCTGATATGTTGTTTTAATTATTTAGTTCAAATATTTTCTTATTTCCTTTGTGATTTGTTTTGACCTATTAATTATTTTTAAGTGGAATATTTAATTTCCAAATATTTGGGCTTTCCCTGGTAACTTAGTACTGATTTATATATATATATGTTTTGTGTGTGTGAGGAAGACCAGCCCTGACCTAACATCCGTTGCCAGTCCTCCTCTATTTTTGCTGAGGAAGACTGGCCCTGGGCTAACATCCATGCCCATCCTCCACTTTATATGGGACGCCGCCACAGCATGGCTGACAAGCAGTGCGTCAGCGGGCGCCCGGGATCCAAACCTATGAACCCCCAGTCTGCCAAAGTGCGGACTAAACCGCTGCGCCACCGGGTGGCCCGCTGATTTATATTTTAATTCTGCTATGGTAAAAGAAAAAGTACTTTAATAGTTCAGCTTTTTCAAATTTGTTGAGATTTCTGTTGTGGTCCAGAACATGGTCTATCTTGATGCAAGTTCCACATGCACAGGAAAGTGTATTTGGCAGTCATTGAGTATAATGGTCTACAAATGTCAATATCTCAAGGTGTTCAGAGTTTGTTCACTTAGTGTTTAGATTTTCTATATCTTGAATGATTATTTCTTGTTCTATCTGTTACTAAGAAAGAAGTGTTAAATTTTTGGTCTGTGATTGTGAATTTCTCTCTTTAGTTCTCTCATTTGCTCTTTATGTATTTGAAGATCCTTCATATTTTCCACCTCTATGACTATCATGACCTCTTGATGAATTTCCTCTTTCTGATTTGGTTGATCTCCCTTTATCTTAGATATATTTGTTATCTTGAAGTCTGTTTTGTCTTATGTTAGAATAGTAATACCAGCTTTCTTATGCTTACTGTTTGCCTGGCATCTTTTTTCATCTTTGTACTTTCAATCTGTGTGTCTTTATAGAGTTTCTATTACAGACAGCATATGGATAGATCTTGATTATTATCCAATTTAGCCATTACTGCCTTTTAAATCTTTGGGAGTCTTTTGGTCCATTTACATGAAACATACTTAATGACATAGTTGAATTTATGCCTATTATTTAGCAAATTTTTTCTTATTTGTCTCTTTTAGTTTGCTCCTCTCTCCCTGCTTTGCTTCTTTCTTTTGGCATAGACTTGAATAATTGCCAAATTATTGATTCAATTGAATATATTTCAGTATTCTATATCAACCTCTCTATTTACATTTTAGCTCTACTTCTATGTATTTTGTATACGGGTCCCCATATGGATTATAATATGTACCTTTAATTTATGACAGTCTTAGAATTAATATTGTACACTTCATTTAGTGTAAAAATCTTGCACAAAATAGTTACACTTAGCACTTCTTTGTCATTTGTTCTCTAGTCACATTTTACATCTACATATGGTATAAAATCTATAAATTAAAATTTTCGTTTCTACACCCAATAGTCTTTTAAATAAATAGGAGGCTACTTGTATTTACCCATATATTTACCATTATTACTTTTTGTTCCGTCGTGTTTTCATATTTTTCTTTCTCCCTTCAGCTTGAAGAACTTCCTTTAGCATTCCTGCAGTGGAGGTGTATTAACAACAAATTCTCTCACTTTTCATTTCTCTGACAATATCCCTTACCTTCATTTTTGCTCAGTATAAAATTATAGGTTGACATTTTTTTTTCTTCTTTTAGCACTTTAAGTATGGTATCTAATTGTTTTCTGGACTCCATTATGTTTGATGAGAATCCAGCCATCTCTTGAATCATAATTCATGTGTGCTTAATGTGTCTTTTTTCCACTGTCTACTTTCAAGGTTTTCTCTGTATTTTTTTTTTTAATCTAAGTGTGGTTTTCTTTGCATTTATCTTTTTTGGGGTTCACTGAACTTTGATATGCAGACTGATGCTTTTCATGAAATTTTGGATATTTTCAACTTTCATTTCTTCCAGAATTTTTTTCTTCTTGCCCTCCCCTCCCCCTTTCTCCTTATGGACTGCAACTATAACTATGTTGGAATGCTTTCTATTTTTACACAGATTATTGATGTTCCACTCATTTAAAAAAAATCTTTTTTGTGTGTATTTTTCCAGTATGGTGATTTCTATTGAGCTGGTTCACAGACTATTTCTTCTCCTATTTCCAATTTTACTTTAATTTTAACTTTGCTTCTTGTCTTTTTTAGTTCTAGAATATTCATTTGGTTCATTTTTATAATTCCTGTTTCTCTGCTTATATTTCCTATCTACGTATTCATTATGAGCATCTTTTCCTTTAACTATTTTGAACATACTTTAATGGGTTCTTTAAAGTCCTTATCTGTTACTACCACATCTGGATCATCTTAGGATATGTTTCTATTTACATACATGTAATTGGAGTCTTAGAAGAAGAGCAAGAGAGAGAAAGCAGGCAGAAAAATAATTTAGGAATTTGGTTAATATAAAAGCAATTTTTGCTTTGTAAAATTTGATGCTACGATATTTACCCTTAATGAAGTCAACTCAATTTTATCTTCTTGTGGATTATACTTTTGATCAAGAGTAGTAACCTTACTTTTCTGTTGAAAGCTCTTTTTAGTCTCAGACATGTCTTTTTTTTTTGCTAAAATATTTTATTGCATTACGTTTTTTAATTTAATATGACTTTTTAAAACTAGGTAATATGCTCCTATTAGTCTTATCTGTATAACAGGCAGTGTTATTTTTATTTGCCTTTGCCATTTTATAATTCTCCCTTTCTCCTCAGTGATTTATGGCATTTCATTTGATTTTATTCTTTTTTTCTTTTCTTTTATTGCAGTAACATTGATTTATAACAGTATGTAAATTTCAGGTGTACATCATTATATTTCAATTTCTGTGCAGTGATTTTAGTCTTTTTATATATAACTTGTGTTTCCTCCATTCCACTTATTTAGAGGATATGTTGCATGTGTGTTTTGATTAGTTTAGGTTGCTTACATACTTTTAAATTATATGGGGAAACATTATAGAGGTGAAACTCAATAGAGGCTTCCTTATTTGAAGAAAATAAAACATGTCTACGAATTCCTTCTTCGTGTAATAAAATAATTGACTATGATAATAAATGTTTTTATTTATTGAGTACGCACTTTAAAGTGATAGATTCTGTGCTGGAATATTTTGCAAACCTTGTATTTTTAAAATTTTCCAATTACCCCATGAGATGTGTAGAATATCATAAATTTGACATGTAATGTATATGTAATATATTTTTTGTGTGTCTAAATAAGGAGGATACTCATACTACCTTCCTCAAATTGCTCTTCTGAGTAGTAAATGACTTTATGTAGATAAAGCAGCTTGGAAAGGTTTGGAACTTAACTGCTGCAGTGAACAGATGCTGGGAACAGCAACAGTAATGGTAGTCATCATAGTAACTGGTTGAGGCAATATTTGAATCCAGGTATATGTTAACTGTAGAACTCTTTGCTTAACCGTTATACTTTGATGCTATCCACACACCCTAGTTTCACGTTGTTGGCATAACCTGAAATTTTAATCCCATGGTCACATATTATATTTGCATAATTATATTTAATTACAATATCTGTACAAATACATGAAATTAAACAAAGTCAAGTTATTGAATTTATTTCATCATTGCATTCTGTTTTACAGCACTAGATGCCATATGGTCAACAATTAATTACATATCAAAGAGAATTTGGTTGTCACTTCTTGCTCCATGTACCACCTTCACATCACTCTTTATTTTATCTCTTTTTTTTCCATTGGCAGTATTATGTTCTCAACAAGAATTGTTCAAGAAGCACTATGGAAATCATACAGTTCCTCAATCTTGATATTATTAGCCTTTCTTTGCTTTTCCTTACAATTGTCTTGATCAGTCATATCTCTCAGTCATAGATGGAAGACATACAACAATACCTTAAAGGAGGAAAAGGGAATTCATAAGCTTCTATAGCCATGATGGGTATAGCTTCAGTCTCCATAGAATCTAGGAGTCCAGGACCTAAAGAAACATCTGGCCTTGTGCTCCTTCCTATCTCTTAGTCTATGTTTCTTGGCTTCGCTTAATTCTGCTGTCAATTTTTTCTTTATGTGATTGGCAAAAACTCCATTTGAAACCCAAATCCAGTTATCTGTTTTGCATTCTTAGTAAAATGTGAACTTTTTAATCCTCTTATCTATACAGAAGTTCAAGGGTGGAGGGATGGGCCTGACTTGAGTCACTAAGATATTCACTGACCCAAGAATGGGAACTCTGGGTAGTCTGGTCATATCCTCAATGAAAGTATGGTACCCCATGATGATCAGCTCTACCAGTACCTCATAGTCTGGAAGAGAATGCCCCCTAGGAGAAAGGGAAAGGGAATTAGTTGCAAACATGGCCAGGCAGCTATGAAGTATAAGTGCCACCATTCACCACTCATATGCCAAGTGCTGTAATGCAAGTCTTCATGATCATATATGTCATGTTGATAATTACTGCCAGCTTACATTATCGAACAACCCTACATGCCACCAAATGTGCTTTTACCCTAGTGGACAACAGTAAGGACTTCCTAGTACAGTGAGTTCATTGGACAGCTGTTCCTGTTTTGCTCAATCATTAATCCAGCTGTTCCTGTTTTGCTTTTGTGGAAGAGCTCAGTTTTCTAGGGACTTTAGAAGCTATATGATGATGGTGGAGAGTTCCTTCCTTGTGATCTATTATGACTCAGAATCCTTTTATCAGAGCTTCAGGGAATTGCTATTTTTTGTTGATTAGGCTTTAGTTTTCTAATTTGCGTATAGAATTCCCCTGAAGCACCAGGCTGACAGGCGGTTTGACTGAGAGAACTCCTTGTGATATGAAACGTTATCAGGCACCATTACTAATCTTGGTACTTAAACTGTGACTCCATCTTTAGAGAAAAAGTTGTTCTTTCTATCTTGGCCCAAGGCTGTAGAAGTGAGTAATAGATCATCACTTCCTTCCTGAGGCAATAATCTCCTTAAAGGACTGTTTTAAGGGCCAGTGGTGTGTACCTTCCATTCAGGAAAGAAGTGTCTACCTGGAGGTGTTGATAAATATTTTTTATCTCACTCTGATTTGGGAAGAATATGACTACTGCATATTATCTAGTTTCATGACTATTTGACCCTCAGGTTCCTTACATTTTGTAAACAGAAAAGGCTTCTCCACAAAGTTATCTGCTATTCCCTGCTTTTAGAAGGGCAGCTTGAAATGGCACTTGTTTCTTTGTGGTGGCACCATCATGAATAGCTAACACACCCATAACATCATTACATTTTTGATGAAGACCCTAAGACTCCAGGCCTTGAATATCCAAAAGGCTTTGTTAATGCACTGCTTTGGTATTAATTCAAAATAATTGCCAATTTTCCATTGGAAAACCCAACCAATTAGACATGGACTATGAAAATATGGTAGAACTTCCTCAAAGGAACTAGAGGAGTGAAAAGGTAATGTATGTTAGGCATACAAATTATTGTTCTTTTTTCCTTTGATTCTTTTCCACTGAATTATGTGTGAGCTCCCAATCGCCACCCTATCCTGCACATCATCCACCTCAGTGATGCTCTTTTCAGGCTGTTGTAGAATTAGGTGTGTAAATGTAAGTTAGCATTTCTCCTCCTAAAATCGTAAAATAAAAGGAACAGATTTGAGAGAAAACTACATCTCTGATATAGAAATAAGCCACTGGCCTGTAGATAAATGAAAATAGTACCAATTGAAGGAAAACATTGTAGGTCATCTATTTCTCTAATTGCAGTCAGAGTACAGATATTTAAATTTTAGTTGCAGGCATATAAATGCAATATTAGCAACTCTCAACTTGAAGAAGCAGTCACTGGTGTCCTGGGTACACCACAGGGGAAACAGTACCAACTGCATGTTATACATATACAATTAAAAATGGCAGTGCTGGATATTTTCTCTCTCTGTTTCCTCTCCTGAAAATTCTGCTCAAGACAGCCATAGCTGGTGTAAGACCAGAGGGAACTCTCTTCAGCGTGTTCAACACTCTTCTGGGAAGGACCGACCTTCCTTTACCCTGGTTTGGAGAACAATTAGATTCATCACTGAGAAAGTTAAAGATATAAATTGAGAAAAAAAACTTAGGAAAAAAATATTGTCTTCTAAATAAAACTTCAGGAAGAAGTTGCATCATCATTCTTAGACCTGTTTGTAATTTCACCTAGTTATCATTTTTATTTTAATTACTGTCAGTGTCCTTTTCATCCTTGATAAACTATAAGCTCCTTGAGATTTTCTTGTTCATATTCTGAAATCAGGGCTTCCCACACTTTCTAATCATGGTATGTGCTCAATAAATGTAACTTCAATGCTTTGAATGATTTATTGAATGATTGAAGGAATGGGCGATTATATATATTATATGCAGAGTCATATGTATGTATATTACACATACACACATATAAAAAGCTATTTATAGATTCAGGAACGTGTACTTGCACACATACACACATGCATACATATATTTGCCATCATTCTTTCAATCTAGTGTGTTTTAGTGAGTATGAACAGATGTGTAGTTCTCAAAGGATAGAACAAAGAAAGATTATTTGAGGTGAGTATCAGAGATGCAGGTGGATATGATATAGAGAGCAAAGGGGCATTGACAACTTCAGTTGGCTGTCAGCACTATATTGAGTTCCATGAAAGCAGCCAGAGGACGGTTGTACTCTTCATGTGTCTGGTACAATACCTGGCATAGAGGAAATGCTGCAGCAATGTTTGTCTATTGAATGAATCACCAAAAACATGAATAACTGAATGAATGGGCAAGAGGATTTGTTCTGTACCTGCTATGGGAAGTTTCTTGTAGTTATTACCTCTGTGAAAGAGAGAGTTGTATCTGGAGAGAGCCCCTAGCTAAAATTATGATGAGATTTAATTTTTGAGTTTGTAATGGATCTTTTTTAACCTATCATAAATGAAGAAGATTACAAACATAATACTGTATGTGCTAAAACTGACACAATTCCTTCCTTTTGAGGGATTATTTGTTGTTTGATTTATATTCTGTATTGAATGAGCAAACAGATGCAGAAGTAAATGTGATAATAGCAACTATCCTGGGATTACCATTTGTTGAGGTCTTGCCATGTACCAGTCATGTGCTTTACCCCATATCTCTGTCTTCTTTCTTATATACCTCTATATATGTACATCTGTGTAGGGCTTAGGCTCAGAGAACCTCCAGTGTTTAGAGATCAAGAGGAGGTGCCTTGGGGCATACATTGACCTAGTGACAGAGCAGCTTACCCATACAGCAGTTGAGCAGAATCCCCATTACAATAAAAATGCAAGCTGATTCCGTCACACACTCTATCTACTTTTCCTCTCCCCTTTCAATCCTTACTTCTGGATGGGATGTGTTTAGGCATTAAATGGTTAGAATCCATTTTCGTGCATAGTCTCCAGACATTCAGAAGCCTCCAAAATTTAAAAAAAAACAAACCTAAACTCAATCTATAGCACAGCTTCTTTTATGTTACTAAATAACCAGGGACAAGCTGAAGTGTAAGAAAGTAAAAGAATATGCCATTTAATAAAATCATATGCAGAGAAGAAAAATACTGGGGTGAAAATGAAATAAGAATAATGATCATAACCTTCATTATAATAATAGACACTTTTTATATACCCAGTCTATTCTAGCCCGTGTAGTTGCTGCTTTTTATAATTCTACCATGTAATATTTTGAGCAAAAGTGGATATTATTTCATTCATTACAAAGACGAGAAAACCAAGGTAAATGATTACTAAGTAACGTATATATTAGTCTAATTTTGAACTTCTGGATTTAAAGACCATGTTTTAGGATACCATTCTGTGTACCAGCATGGAATATGTTTTAAATTCATTCATTCACCCTAAAGATATTTGTGGAGCATATAGTATGAGACAAGAACTGTTCTAGGCAGTGGAGAAATAGCTATGAGCAAGATAGTCTGGGTCCCTGCAATCATGGAAATAGGATATATTAGAAGGTATAACTGCACACTCATTGAGGAAATGGATGCCGGAACAGATTCCCTGGATTCAAATTCTCATTCAGTGCATTTCCCTGGTTGTCTCTGTGGTAAAGGGGGTTGAGATGTGCCAGCTATTACCAAAATTAAATGAGATATGTCAGGGAAAGTTTTACCTAGCACAATATCTGGCACGTTATGTATTCAATAACTATTTCTTGTGACTCTTTGAGAAAACATACATTTAAAAATCGTTAATTATGTTATGTACATCAAATGCTGCCTCCTGAAAAATATCACCAAACTCCCTTGCTCTCTTATGACAGCAAGAGACAGTTCACCTCGGCAGAATTTCTGCATTATATCAGAGAGGGGAGGATGTTTTGAGGTTTCATTTAAGGTGGGTCTTTCCGTGGTGGCAGGTGGGGGGAGCTTGAGGAGAGGAGAAAGCAATACAGAATTCCTCTTGAGTGGGAGAACTTGTGTTCTAACATCAAGGCCTAGTTTTTCTTCTTCTAGAGTTAAGTTATCTGAGGATCCCTTCTTCTGAGAGGAGAAACTATGGGTTAAAAATAGAACCTGGGTGATGCCAGAGACTATACTGAAGATAGACTTCAGTTTACCAAGGTAACAAGTTCCTGTCCAGAGTGCAGGATGTAGCCACGAGACTTGTTTAACTAATCCAACACCAGTCTGTCAGAGCTACCCAATGATCTGTTTAAAGCCAAAATAGCCCTATGAAGTAGTATTGTAATGTTTCAGTGTTACTCATCAAGAATAATTTAGTGCCAGACAATAAATTTTATAGTATCAATATCATTAGTAGATCTAAAGCAAAGAAAAGAAGTGGGTCTTAGAAGATCTATGAAAGTTAAACACCTCCAAACAGATACCATCAGTTCTCTAGTTCTCATGCAAGTTCTATTCCTGTGGAAGTTCAGTAACAAAGCTGACTTCCACAAAAGATCCTCCAGTCTTGTTTTAGTAGATGTAGGAAACTCCTTTTCCATGTATAACAAGGTAGGGGTTTTAGAATTCTAGCTGTCTAGCATGTTGTTGTGTTTGCCTTGCCATTTATTAGTTGAGCCTCAGTTACTGATTCAAAGGAATTGGAACCAAGAGAAACTGAATAGCTCACAAAGGAAAATGTGTGCAAACCCAAAAGTCAGTGTGATTGTATGTTTTAACCACTTCACAGATAAACTGTAACCAGGTATTAGACTCATACTAAAGAGTGCTTAAAATGCAAAATAAATAAATAAAACAATATAATAAATGCCTTATAGGTAACATAGTTAAATGTAACCTTAAACCAGAAAGGTAAAAAAAAAAAAAGAAACAATAAAAGAATGCAGATTAAAACATGACAATTTCTTATATTGTCCTGTAGATCTTGAGTGGAAGCTGTCTACTTTTCATACAGTTATCTACTTACTTGGAAGGTCTTAGGTAGAAGCCATTTCCTTCCAAAGACCATCTGCTTCTAATGGGTTCCTAAGATTTCTCAGCTTGAGGTCTCCACTAATGATCTAACATGTTCTATACCTCTTTGATTGAAAGACATCACTTTAAGTATCAACCTTGTGGAATTTTACTTCTGCACTAGTTTTAACAGAACCTGATAGGTACCTTTTGGAGTTTGAAGGCTGTCTTTCTCTCCCAAATTTTAGACCATGTCTCCAGAATTTAATGGTTGTTTAGGAGGATATTGAGGAAAGACTACTTGAAACTCTTGATTTAAAAGAGACCCTAATCTAAAACCAAGCCAGCAGAAGTCTCCACTAGTTTAGCTGCTGTGGCTATTGCCACTGGGTCAAGAAAGATACTTTAGTAAGCTGGTCTCTGAGTACTCTAATGAAGTAGAGTTAGAACACCAAGATCTTGTCCACATTACTCATATCAAATTGTTGGAAAGTTTTATTATAATTACAATGGAATAGGTTGCCTGAGTCACTTGCAATATTTGGCCATGACTGCTTACAGTTCCCGGTTTTAGAAGATATTGTGGAAGGTTGGGTTGCAGCTTAGATAGATAAATCTAAACCTTACTGGATTTATCCCAAATAATCCTACTTATATTAGTAGAAATTTTTGTGAACAAAAATGTCAAGCACTTCCTCAGATCTTCAATTTGGGCTTGATTTAGATACAAAAGTAGTAGCAATTGGGGCCAGCCCGGTCACAGAGTGGTTAAGTTCATGTGCTCTGCTTCAGCGGCCCAGGGTTCACAGGCCCAGATCCTGGGTGCGGACAGACGCACCACTTGTCAAGCCATGCTGTGGCAGCGTCCCATATAAAGTAGAGGAAGATGGGCACAGATGTTAGCTCAGGGCCAATCTTCCTCAGGAAAAAAGAGGAGGATTGGCAACAGATGTTAGCTCAGGGCTAATCTTCCTCACCAAAAAAAAAAAAAGTACTAGTAATCAATTTCCAAAATATCTATGGACTCTTTATGAAGAGGGAGTCCTCAGGGACTCAAGGTCTAGACCATCCAGAAAGTGCTTAATTTGCAATTCCATTTGTACCGTAAATCTCTACCTATCAAGTGAACCGTTGTGGTGTTACAGTGGAAGAAAGAATGTAATTTAGTTAAACTCTGAGGATGATTTGTGATAGGCTGGGACATGAGGAACATCTGAGGATTATTGGAGAAACCTACCAACTGAATACTTTGTCATTTCTGAGGAAGAGATTGTCTAATAGTGATAGGGTTTAAAATTGATATTGTATCACCCATATCAATTTTTTAAATTGCAAGTTTATCCTTTAATATTTAGAGAAAGTGTTCCTTTTGATTTTAAGGATGAAATGGCTGATTAGGTGCTTGATGCCCACTTGCAGCACTTTGATGATTACTTATTTAATTTTTTGCCTTTTAGATTTTCAGCTAATATAGGACAGTTATTTTCCCAATGTACTTAATATTTACAAGTGTCTGGGATGGAAGGAGGTAGTTTTGTCTCTAGTCTGATTTTGTTTTTATTATAAAACTCTTTCAATTGTTTAGTGAGGTGCTGGAGATCTGATAATGTTGCTATTTCCCATTCTAGTGTTTTCTTGCATATTGGATCCTCTATTTCTGGCTTAAGTTTATTTATATGCCTTCCATGATTCTTAGCACTTATCATCTAATATAAAGCATATTATTTAATATTTTTCATGATTGTCTCCTTGCACTAGAATGTAAACATGCTGAGCATAGAGATTTTTGTATGTCTTTCACTGCACTATTACCAATTCCCTGACTGCAAAATAACTAAAAATTAACTTAAACTTGAAAATCAAGAGCTAAATTTACTTCAAATTATTGGTCTGGTAAGGAAGAAACTGCAAGAGAAATTTCCACTTCATGCTTCTTGAAGAAAAGCAAAATTGATAGAATCTTGAGGAAGGGTGGAATTTAGGTTAAATTTATAATCAGTATTTTGGTTAGATCAAAGCAAAAATGGAGCTGATTGGATGGGGTTTATTTGATAGAAGCCAAATGGAGATGTTTGGAAGGACTAGAGAGCAGGTCATTTCAATTAGTATTTGTTGATTGTGGGGATTTAGCTAAAAAACAGTTTTGACTACTTTTCCAGCTACCTGGGCACTAAGTAATCTGGTCTTTCATGGGAGAGTAGAATTTTAAGCTACTTTTGTACATGTGGATGATGTCTTTCAGGCAAGGGTGGCATTTTTAATCTCACTGTCAAAACCTGGAAACCACCAGGAACACAGAGCAATGTTCATAGTCATCTAGGTACTCTGTGCCTTTGTAGATGACTGAAATTTTTCCTAAGTTAAAATTTTAAAAATATAAAGAACATTTGAAGAGTAAATTTTTGCCAACTATTTAAAAATATTTATGAAATGGGAAAAAACTAGTGAAAACACAACTTGTGAAAAATCACAAAAAGAAATAGAAAATAGAAATTGTCCTATATTTGTTAAAGACATTGAATCCATAATGAAAATCTTTCCAAACAAGAATACCCCAGGCATAAATATTCTCACTAGTGGATTTTTACAAGTATTTAAGGGAAAAATATATGATCATTTCTCATTTTCACAGAATAGCTTAATTCTAATAACTAAACCTGACAGTGACACTGTAAAAAATGATTTACAGAATATGGCTGCTATGAATATAGATTCAAACATCCTAAATGCAATAATAGTAAATCAAATTACATGAAATATTGTAAAAAATGCACCAGAACTACTTGGGATTTACTTAAGTATTGAAAAGGGGGTTTTTTTGCATTCGAAAAAATCATTCAAGACTCCTGGTTTTAACTCTGACATGTGAAGATCTTAGAAGTCATCATCTTGTCCTTACACCAAGATAAAGGTGGACAAACTGAAAAATCAATGATTTCCTTGGATCCTTCAGAGGCCTGAGTCTGCAGGAAAAACTGCCACACCAAATCTGGAGAGATAGACTCATCCATTGAGATATACAGGTGAGATCTACTTAGCTGAAGCAGAAGCCACAAATTGCTGGGAACACTTAAATGGAAATTTAGATGAATAGCTAGACTGAATGTGAACTAGAGTGAAAGGGAGAAACTCCTGGGAACCCCCACACATTTATGGGCTTTACCTACAAGAACCTTACAAGTTTCTCATGGTAAAGATTTGAGAAAGACCCCTCATGACTCCAGAAGGAGAAGAAGAGTAATCATTATGAAATATACCCAGAGAATTTTCCATAGCAAAGGCCTAATTTCCAGGGGAAAGACGGGCAAAGCCATATCCCAGTTAGGGGAAGGGCATTCCTCTCATTCCAGCCTCCTCTAGCCATCCTATCTTACCAATCAGAAAAAAACATGTCATTGTCAATAGAGGTCAGTGCTTCAAGGAAGTAGACTGGGAACACTAGAGTCAGGGAGAAGAGTAGAGGGCAAGGA
Organism: Tapirus indicus; assembly: GCA_031878705.1. Classification (NCBI taxonomy): domain Eukaryota; kingdom Metazoa; phylum Chordata; class Mammalia; order Perissodactyla; family Tapiridae; genus Tapirus; species Tapirus indicus. The sequence continues at coordinate 72,271,273 of CM062918.1, read as the reverse complement.
GAAAAACAGCTATTCTACTGGAGAAATACTTGTAAAGGTCACAACCCCAAGACACAGGCACACAAAAACAGAGACTTATTCAAAAAGTTGTGGATCACTCTACTCTCCCACATCTTACCATCACACCAACAGGCATCAGTATAATAACAGTGGATTACACTTGAAAGAGCTGCAAGACAACAGCTCCCTCAGAGGAGTACTTAAGGAAGCCCAGAGTCAAGAGAAGAAGCAAAAACAAACATACTAAAGGAATTTGACCCTTCTGATACCTATACAAATAGCAAACATTAAACAGAACACAACTCCTAGTCAGATTACCATAAATCTCAGACTTAAGACCTATTTATCTCAATTCCTAACACCAGATACAACTCAACACAAAATTACAGTGCATGCCATAAGGCAAAAAAAAAAAAAAAAAGTCTGAAGAGAGAAATCAATTAGTGGAACCAGACTCAGGACACAAATGTTGGAATTATCAATTAGGGAATTTAAAATAACTATAATTAATATGTTAAGAGCTCTTATGGAAAAATAAGACAATGCAAGAACAGATGGGTTAAATAAGAAGAGAGATGAAAACTATAAGAATCAAAAGGAAACATTGTAACTTAAATGAAGAATGCCTTCAACAGGCTCATCACTAGACTCAACACAGTAGAGGGAAAAATCAGTGAGCTTGAAGATAGTTCACAAAATAAAATACAAAGGGGAAAAATAATGAAAACCAGAACAAAACATCCAAGAACTTTTGAATAATTTTAAAAAGGCCAACAGACATAATTGGAATACTAGAATGAGAAGAGAGAGAGAATACAGAGCAGAAGAAATGTTTGAACTAATAAATGCCAAGGATGTTCCAAAATAAATGACAGACATTAAGCCACAGATGCAGGAAATTTAGAGAACACAAAGCAGGAAAAAGTGAAAAAAAGACAATAACAACAATAAAGCCTAAGCATATAATATTCAACTGCAGGAAATGAAAGATGAAAAGAAAATTTTGAAAGAAGTTTGAAAAAGAAAAATACCTTACCTATAGAGAATTACAGTGGACTTCTCATCAGAAATCATGAAAGTAAGAAGAGAGTAGAGTGAAATATTTAAAGTGTTGGTGGAAAAAAATATACCTAGAAATCTGTATCCAGCAAAATTATCCTTCAAAAGTAAAAGAGAAATAAAGACTCTCAGACAAGCCGAAAATGAGGGTATTCTTGCCAACAGACTTGCCCTATAAGAAATGTTAAAAGAAGTTCTTTAGGCAGAAGGAAAATTATACAGGTCAGAAACTTGGATCTCCATAAAGAAAAGAAGAGCATTGGAGAAGGAATAAATGAGGTAAAATGAAATTATTATTTCCATTATTGTTAAATAATCTAAAAAAATTATAGTAAAAATGTATTGGGTGATTATGGCATATGGATAGTGAAAAAAAAAGTGACAGCAATATCACAAGAGATGAGAGGGAGAAATTGAGAATACTCGGATATAAGAAACTTGCACTACACTTGAAGTGGTATAGTGTAATTTGAAAGTGAGTTTGGATTAATTGAAAATGTATTGTAAATTCTAGAGAAACCAGTGAAAAATAAAAAAGAAAGAATAATTGATATGCTGAGAGAGGAGATAAAATGGAATCATGTAAAAGGATCAACTAAAAGCAGAGAAGGCAGTAATACAGTGGGGATAAAGAAACGGAGTAATGCAATGACTAGAAAAGTTAAAAACATGGAAGATATTAATCCAACAATATCAGTAATCATTTTAAATGTGAATAGTTTCAATTAAAAGAGATTGTCAGAATGGAGAAAGAGAACAAGACTCAACCAAATGTTGTCTACAAGAAACCTACTTTAAAATTAAATATTTAGATATAATAAAAGTGAAGGGATTGAGAAAGATATACCATGCTAATACTAATCAAAAGATAGCTGGAGAAGCTATATTGATTTCAGATGAAGCTGACTTCTGAACAAGGAAGATTATCAGGCATGAAGAGTGGCATTACATAATGATAAAGGGTCAATTCTTCAAGAAGACATAACAATCATAAATGTGTATGCCCCTAACAACAGAGTATCAAGATATATGAGGTGAAAGTTGAAGGAACTAAAAGGAGAAATAGACAAATCCACTATTACAGTTGGAGACTCCAGCACCCCTCTGACATTAATTGATCAAGCAGGCAGAAAAACAGTAAGGATATAGGTAATCTAAACAGCACTATCAATCAGTTCTTCTCCCTTACACTTAAATAGACTACTCCATGCATCACTAGGAGAATACACATTCTTCTAAACCTCACATGAAACATTCACCAATATAGGTCATATTATGTGCCAAAAAGCAGACCTTAACAAATTTAAAAGATTAGAAATCATACAAAGTAAGTTCTTGGGCAATAATGGAATAAAACTAGAAATCAATAAAGACATAGCTGAGAAATTCTCAAATAATTGGATTAAACAATACACTTCTAAATAACAGATACATCAAAGAACAAATCATTAGAGAAATTATAAATTATCTTCAACTAAGTCCAAATGAAAATGCTGCTTATGTTTTTAAGGATGCAGCTAAAGCATTGCTTACAGGAAATTTTTTAACATTAAATTCATACATTAGAAAGAAAAAAAGATCTAAAATCCATAATCTAAGCTTCTACCTTAGAAAAACAGAGAAAGAACATTTTAAGCCTAAAGCAAATAGAAGAAAACAAACAACAATAATTAGAACAGAAGTCAATGAAATTAAGAACAGGAAAACAATAGAGAAAATGAACAAAAACAAGAGCTAGTTCTTTTAAAAGATCAATAAAATTGCTGAACCTCCAGCCAGGCTAAGGAAATAAAATATGAGAGAGGACACAAATGACCAAAATCAGAAATAAAAGGAGTCATCATTTCTGATCCCATGGATATCAAAAGGATCATAACAGAGTACTAAGAACAACTCTATACCACCAAACTGGATAATTTAGATGAAATGGACCAATTCCTTGAAAGACACTACCAAAATTCACACAAGGAGAAATACATATCCTGAATAGCCCTAAATCTATTAAAGAAATTGAGTTAATAATTAATAACCTGCCAAAAAGAAAGCACCAAACCCAAACAGTTTTACTGGTGAATTTTACCAAACATTTAAGGAAGAAATAACACCAATTTTCCACCATTGCTTTTGGAAAATAGAAAAAGAGGGGACACTTGCTAACTCATTGAATTAAACGATTATTACCCTAACACCATAACCAGATAAAGACATTACAAGGAAGAAAAACTACAGACCAATATATGTCATGAGCATTGACATAAAAATGCTCAACAAAATATTAGCAAATTGAATCCAACAATGTATAGGGAAAAAATTATACACCACAACCAAGTGGAATTTATTCCAGCTATGCAAGGCTTTTTCAACATTCAAAAATCAATCTATCACATGTAATCTATTATATCAAAAGTCTACAGAAGAAAAATCATATGATCATATCAATAGATACTGTAAAATCATTTGACAAAATCCAGCACTCATTCATGATAAAAACTCTTTGCAAGTAGGAATACAGGGAAAATTTCTCAATTTGATAAGGAACATCTACAAAAAACCTTACAGCTAACCTTATAGGTGACAGACTTTATGCTAATTTCAGGAAAAAGGCAAAGATGTCCTCTTGTACTACTCTTATGCAACATCATACTGAAAGTCAGTGCAATAAAACAAGAAAAATGATTAAGAGGAATACAGATTGAAAATGGGAGAAATTGTCTTTATTTAGAGATGATATGATCATCTGTGTAGAAAATCTCAAAGAATCTACAAAGCAAAGCAAAACAAAAACCTCCTGGAGCTAAATGAGTATAATAAGGTCAAAGGATACAAGGTTAATATAAAAACGTATATATACCAGTAATGAACAATTGGAATTTGAAATAAATGAATTTTAAAAATACCATTTACAATTGCACCAAAAAGAGAGAAGTACTTAGATATAAATCTACACAGGATCTAAATGCAGAGAGTATGAAACTCTGATGAAAGGAATCAAAGATGTAAATAATGGAAAAATATTCTGTGTTCGTGGATTGGAAGACTCAATATTGTTAAGTCAGTTCTTCCCAACTTGGTCTATAGATTGAATACAATCCTATTCAAAACCCCAGCAAGTTATTTTGCAGATATTAACAAACTGATTCTAAAGTTTATATGGAAAGACAAAATAACTCAAGCTAACCAACATGATATTGAAGAAGAACAAATTTTGAGGGCTCACACTACCTTATTTCAAGACTTTTTCTGTAAATCTACAGTAATCAAGACAGCATGATATTGGCAAATGAATAGACACATAGATCAATGGTACAGAATAGAGAACCCAGAAATAGATACGCACAAATATAGTTAACTGATCTTTGACAGGAGCACAAAGGCAAGTCAATGTATAAAAAATAATCTTTTCAATAAATGATGCTAGCATATGGGGATGTCCATATGCAAAAAGGGGATATAGACACAGACCTTACAAGTTTCACAAAAATTAACTCAAAATAGACCATAGAACTAAATGTGAAATGCAAAGCTATAAAACTTCTGGAAGAAAACATAGGGGAAAATCTATGTGACCTTGAGTTTTTAATAAGTTTTTAGATACAACATCAAAAGCACAAATCATGAAGAAACAATCATAAGTTGGACTTTTTAAAATTAAAAGTTCTCCTTTGGAAAAAGACACTGTTACATTTATGAAAAGACAAGACACAGATTGGAAGAAAATATTTTCAAAACACATATCTGATACAGGTCTTCTACCCAAATATATAAAGAACTCTTAAAACTCAACAATAGGAAAACAAACAACCCATTTAAAAATGGGCAAAAGATTTAATAGACACCTCACTACAGAACTATACAGATGGCAACCGTATGTAAAGATGCTCTACATTATCTGTCATTAGAAAGATGCAAATTAAACAAAAAGATGCTGCTACATACCTAGGAGAATGGTTAAAATCCAAAGAACTGACAATGTCAACTGTTGATGAAGATGCAAGCAATAGAAACTATCATTCATTGGTGGTGAGAATGAAAAATGGTATAGCCACATTGGAAGACGGTGTGGCAATTTCTTACAAAGCTAAATGCCCTACCATACATCCAGCCTGTGCTTCTAGGTATTTACACAAATGAGTTGAAAACTCATGTCCACATGAAAATCAGCACATGCATATTTATAGCAGCTTTATTCATAATTGCCAAAAACTGGCAGAACTAATATATACTTCAATAGGTGAATGGATAAAAACACTGTGGTATATCAGCATCTACAAAAAGACACACACAGTCTTAAATGCATTTTGCTAAGTGAAAGAAGCCAATCTGAAAGGGATACGTGCAGTGTAGTGTCGTTTATACGACATTAATGAAAAGACAAAACTGAAGATACATAAACGTGTCATGGTTGGCAGCAGGAGGGCAGGGACTGAATAGATAAAGCACAGTGAATCTATTCTGTATGATACTGTAATGGTGTATACATGACACAATGCATTTCTCAAACCCATAGAACTTTACAGCGCAAAGAGTGAACCTTAATATATATTAATTTTTTAAAATAATTTAGGAGGTTGGAGGATCCCAGGCTGGAATACAAAATGTGAAAAAAGAATCTACCGTGTTACAAATGTGTGAAACAACCTCCTGATGAGGTTGGGAGGAAAAGGTACTGACTTAAGTCACTAGGGGAATTAGTGGAATCTGTAAGACTAAAGGCAAAGTGACTGTACATAGCACTATACTCTACTTGAAAAAAGTTGTTTCTCTTGGTTGTATGGGTTAACAACTCTGAAACCACTGTATATGTATACTGGAATTAAATAAGTAAATGGTTGACAGATGGTGTAAAGTTTCTCACTGTTGGAGTGGAAGGTTACAGACAAGCATGGAGAGGTTAGAATGATCCATGTGATAATGGATTATGGTTGGAAACATCAGTATAAACTCAAGTTTAGCATATATATGTATATATATATAGATGGTTACACATATAAATATTTATAGATATGTGTATATACAGTTATTGTACACATACATATTTCCTTACTCTATCAGCTAAAAAAGCCTAGAAGCAATGACAATCTAGTAACAACAGGCATACCTAGAATCCATATCTTGGTCTCTAATACTATTCTCCAATAAAACAGTAAAGCAGGGGTCCTTTCAAAACTAGCTGATTCTATGATGGGCAGGAAATATAAGACATGAGCCTGGAGCATCTTGTAGTGCCAGAAAGTAAGGAAGTGCTAAACACACACACACACACACATTGAAGGAAGTATGTCAAAGTGACACAGAAGCTAATGAAAAGAGCATCTATTGGTCAAGGCTGGAACAATTTGAACAAAATAAATAGCATAGTGTTGGATTATAATACAAAGCATTAAATAAATATGAATCCACACTAATATAAAAGAGCTGAATAAATAAATTAGGGAGAACAGACAAATTTCTTGTGCAGAAGAATTAAAAATGATCTTTGTACATACTTTGGCTTCAAGGAGGTGCAATATAACTCTTCACTCCTCAAGTGTGGTCTGTGCATAGTGACTTCCTTCCAAAGAGTACAGTATAAAAAATGGCAGGTGGGAGGAAAAGTACTTTTACAGTGGAGAAACCTGACAAACACTACTTCAGCTGGTTAATCAAGATTAAAATAAATAGTGATATATAATGATAATATGCACCCTTGATATGATATGATGAGAATAGTATATTACCTCTATAGTCTTCCTCCCCCAAACCCATAACCCTAGAATAGTCATGAAAAAATAATTAAACAAATCCCACTTGAGAGACACTCCACAAAATGATTGACCAGTTCTCCTCAAAACTGGGAAGATCATCAAAACAAGAAAAATCTGAGAAGTATCACAGTCAAGAGGATCCTAAGTAGACATGACAGTTAAATATAATGTGGCATCCTGTATGAGATCTTTGAACAGTAGTAGGACATTAGATAAAAACAATGAAAATATGAATAAAGTGTAGACTTTAGTTAAAAATGATGTATCAATATTGATTAGTTGTGTGACAAATATACCATACTAACATAAGATGTTAATAATAGGTGAAATGTGGTATGGAGTATTTGGAAACTCTCTATGGTATCTTCAGAACTTTTTTTTATAAATCTAAAACTATGCTAAAATAAGTTTATTTTTTAAGGGAATAAGAGATCATTCAATGTAATTCATCATAGTAACACAAGAGAGAGGAAACATCATATGAATATCTCAAAAATAAAGAAAAAACATTTGATAAAATACAAAATCTATTCCTGATAAATTTCATGGGAACTAGGAATTGAACAAAATTCTTTAATGAGATAAAGGGTATTTATAAAATAAATCAATTGCAAAATCATTGATAATGGAAATATTGAAAGCTTTTCTCCTGAGACTGTGAATAAAACAGGAATTTTCTGTCATCATTTCTAGTCAACACTATACTGGATGTCTTAGTGCAATAAGTTATGGAAAATGAATAAAAAGTATATAAGGATTAGAAAAGGAAAGGTATAAATTTCATTATTTACAGACAAAATACTGTCTTTATATATGTGTGTGTTAGTATATTTTATCTATCTATCTATATATATCTATATCTCAAAATAATCTGAACACGAACAATTAAAATTAGGGAGTTAATTTTGCAAAGTTGCTGTATTAATAAGCAAATAAGTACAATGTAGTGTATTTCAATGTGAAATAACAAGCAAATGAAAAACAAAGATTTAAAAATATGACATTTTCGGGATCATCAGAAATATCAATTACATAGGAAAATATCCGCCCACATTAGTAGAAAACATTATTGACAGGAAGTAGATAAACCTTACAAATGAAGGGATATAATACATTCAGGTTGGCAGATTCAATTACATATAGATGTTAATTCTCCCCCAAATTTATTTTAAAGGTTTAATACAGTAGCAGGCCAAATCCAAATCCCATTAGGCTTTTTGGAAATTGTCAGTCTTATTTCAAGAATTATATAGAATGCAAAGATCCAAGAAGAGCCAAGGTCATCTCGATGAAAATGAACAAAGTTTCATGAACTACATGACAAAATTTCCAAGCCTTTTATAAGATTACAGTAAAGAGTCTATGTACTGACAAAAGATAGAAAACTAGCCCAGTGGGAATAAAATAGAGAGTCAACAAACAGATCAACAGATATATGATTACTTGATTTATAATAAATGTGCCACTGTTGCATGAGGAGGAAAGGATGGTCTGTTCAATAGTTGGAGCTAGATATATTGGATATCAATATGGAAAATATTGAGTCCCTTTTGAAATCATACAGAGAAATAATTTCTAGGTGTAATGTAGACTTATAGATGAAAGGCAAAACAACAGAGCTCTTGAACATAACATAGAATGTTAGCATGATTTTAGTGAAGGCAAAAAATTAAAATTAAAGACAAATAGCACTAACCATAAAGGAAAGCATTGATGAATTGGTTTGCATCAAAATTAAAGCTTTTGTTTATCAACATGCATATTCAATGAAAGATCATTATACAAAAGACATAGCAAACTTTTACATGTCAAAAAATGAGAGAGAGGACATTTAAACAAGTACATCAGAAAGGAGGATATCCAAATGGCTAATAAGCTTATGAAAAAGTATTCAAGGTCATTAACCATAAGAGAAGAGATCATTCAAACAATAAACACTTGCCAGGATATATAAAAATTTAAAAATCTAACTACAGTCATGTGTTACTTAATGACAGGAATACATTCTGAGAAAAGCATCACTAGGAAATTTCGTCATTGTGCAAACATCATAGAGTGTACTTCCACAAACCTAGTTGATATAGCTTACTATATACCTAGACTTTATGGCACTAATCTTATGGGACCACTGTCATATATGCATATATGCAGTTCATTATTGACCAGAACAGTCATCATATATACGCTCGTTATGTGGTGCATGACTGCATAAGTGTGTTTAGAATACTCTTAGTGTCCACTAACATACTCCCAGGTACATAGTTAACCAAAATTCATCATGTATGCCTTAAAATACATATGCATGAATGCTTATAGTGGCACCATTTCTACTAGTAAAAAAATTGAAAACAAAGTGCCCATTAAGAGTTGAAGGGATAAATAAACCTTGGAATATGCACGCAGTGAAACAACAGGTAGATTTTGAGGAAATGAAAATGGAGAAACTAACGTAGCAGATGGAGGAGAGCCTCAACAGGCAAACTATCTTCAGTACTTTCTCTTACCCTGGGACTATTAAATGGCCCCAGTAAGGCTGGCGGCTGAGTATAAAAGCTTTGCCCATGCGGGGGAATGCTGGGGAAAAGATAAATGATAACATACAAAGTGACCGCATTTGTCGGAGCTGGACCAATAAGGACGATGCTACTTTACCAAATTCTGGGCTGCAGAAGGCTGGATAATAAACACCTAAACAGTGTGGAATAAGAAACTAAAGAGCTAAGCTAAAAAAGTTCTTTAGCACAGGAATGAATCATCCACAGTTTTCAGAGGTGAGTTGAAAAAAGAATCTGTAGTCACAACAGGTATGAAACACAGACAGAATGAGAATTACCAAAATTAAAATTAACCTGGACTCCCCTCAATGATTACAGAAAGATATAATTTCAAATAGACCTGTGGACTGTCAAGGACAAGCCTCTAAGATATTTAGGTTTATTTTTTTAAGGGAACATGAAAATTAATATACCTAATTCTTCTCCATGAGTGACTCACATAGATGATATGATCCTTATGAGAAGAACTTTATTTTATACCTGAGCTTTGCTTTGACTGAAGCTGAGAAATCTTGATTTCACTGGTATTATTTCTGTGGTGAATTATTTGGTTGAATCTAAATTCATATATAGACAAGTTCGTTTCTGTTAGGTTATCTTGAGTTTGCTAAGGTGTGGTGATATTTGTGGATCATAAATTAACTACTCACAATTGAAGGACCTTGGCAATTGCAGCCAGAGGTTTGAGATTCAGGTGTATGCTTTGCCTATGATACTGTGAGACTGAATAAAATTATAAGCAGCCTGATACTTGATATCTAGCTTTTGATTATCACGTGGCTTCGTTAGGTTAATTTTAAGGGGAAAATATGTGCTATGAAGGATGCCATTTTTGTCTGCGACGGCTTCCCAGAAGATACAGCTAAGGGCTGGTGAATATTAAGATTTTGTTTCTGTATAAAGGCTCCTGACAGGTTCTTGTGGCCAAGCTATCTTATTTGCTTTGATCTGGCTATGTTTAGTGAATCACCGGTCTATATACAAAGGAATGTGGCCTTTTTTGAATAAGGACAACCAATAGCCCTCATGTAGAAATCAGAGGAACATGAGCAATGCAGATGTGAGAGATGTAGTTTTCATCTTTGACTACTGTCCAAATCCTGTTCATATAGACAAAGACAAATGGGAAAGAAGACCCTTTAATCTATTTCCCCTGGGGCAGCATTAACCACCCAGCTGTCCTGTACTGAATCTCTCAGATCTCTAGTCAACTTGGAATCAGAGTTTAAGAATGCCATCCCTAGTAAGAGATTTCCAGATAAAGAAGTTGTAGGTATGGGAGGTGCCGTGGTTTGAGTGAATGATGAGATCTTGTCTTGAGTAGATGTAATAACATAAAAATTATGCTCAATAGGATTACACTGGGGCCCAGCAGAGGTGACAATCCTGGATCATGAAGTGTGAGTGTTGGGGTGGGGGGTGTCTTAGTTTCATTAGAATATAAATTCTATTTAGGGGCTTCAGCTAATAAATCCTCTGTGGTACACTCCACCTCTTTCTTTCTCCTTCCAAATGAGCAACGCTTTCTTTTATATTAACCGGTTTTTGGTGCTTCATTCTCATAATTTTTGGAAATTATACCTCACTTCCTTTTTTATATCATGTGTTGCAGTAAATCTGGCTGGCAAGATATGCACCATTACATGGATTAGGGCTGCCTTTGGTGACTGAGAAATTCCAAATAGACCTTTGAACTAGTGAAGACTTGCTTCTAGGGTATTTAGATTCATTCTTTCAGGCAATATGAATATCATTATGTATTCTTCTTCTCTGTGAGTGATGTATGTGATGGAATCCTCATCAGAATTTCACTTTTCACCCGAGCTTGCTTTAACTGAAAGTTGAAAAAGTTTTGTGATTCATCAGTATCCTTTCTATGGTGCAATATTTGCTTGGGTCTAAATGCCCAAGTAAACAAATTCAACCCTGTTATATTACTTCAGGTTTCCAGTGTGTTATATTTGTGTATCATTTTGGACTATGAATAGTCAAGAATCCTGGCAATTGCAGCCAAAGGATTGAGATCTAGATATTTGTTAGCTCATGGATGTAAAAATCAATAAAATTAGGATTTTCCTGGTATCTTATTTACTTGTTAGTAATAGTTACCATGAGATAGTTGTCGTCTTTGACTGCTATCCTGCTCTTGTCCTCTTAGATAAAGGCTACTGAAGAAAAGAACTTTCTGGCCTCCTACACCAGGGAAACATGAAAACTACCCAGACTAACGTCACTGAATCTGCCTAAACCCCAATCCACTTTGGCACAAGGATTTAAGAATGCCAACACTGATTAGAATTTTCAGGATCAAATAGATGTATAAGGAGAGTGCCATGGCCTGGGTCATGAGGAGATTTAATGACATAAAAATTATGCTGGTACCCAGCATAGGTGGCATTCTTGGGAGGAGATGTAGGAGTTTTCTAGGCTATGCAAAGCATAGCTATGAAAGCAGATATGGTTAAGAGAAAAGAACAAGTAGTCATTGAAAACTTGGATGTGAGACTGTCATAGGATGAAAGTATCAGGTTGGACAGTGGTTGCCCTAGTAACTAGGAAAAAGGGAATAGAAGACAGAGCCATGCTACTAAATGGCAAAATGGGAACTGAAACTACAGTGCCACAGAAACCAATTTATTTTTTCTTTCAATATGAAGAATATCAGAGCTATTATTTTGTAACTCCAGCAACTCAAATGCCGCTTAGAATGTATTCGGGATTGCTGGAAAGATGGAAAATGGTAGAAGTCCATATGTCCTTTTCCTAAGCTAAGATGAGCTATCCTAAGAATTCTTTTCAAGTGCTCTGGAAGGGTTCACAAAAATTTCCTAAGGTGCTGCAGTGTGTTTTCAATCTACATCCCTATACGTGGGGATGCACACTGGCTGCTACATAGGTTGTTGCCTCCGGTTGACTGAGTAATGGAAAAGGCACAAGAGAGGCAAAATGGTAACCGCCACTTCAGGGAGTGCCAAGTCCTCAGGGAACCAACTATATACTTCCTCCAACAACTCAGGCTATACGTTGTACCTTGGAAACTCAACATGAGTTACTGCTGACTGGAGTCCTTGAAACCTTTCTGCAGAAAGTGAACTGAGAGAAGCTAAATGTTGCACTTGGAAACTGGGTGAGTCCTCCATTGATTTTCACCACAGTTCACTGAGGCATTTTCTAAATTTACAGATATAAATCCATGTGAAGATCAGAATAGACCCTTGAGCCTCTCCATTTTTGTGGCACTTTTGTTGCCAGAAATTAAAATTCAAACAGGAAAAAAAGCAGGTTGACGGCCAGGACAGATAGTTTCTTAGATAATGATGGCAGCAACCCAGCTTCAGGAAAATATGTAGAAAGATAAGACAAAAAAACTTAAGACTGCAATTTTAGATTCCCAGTTATAATTATTCACAAGGGAGCACACCCTTATCTCGGGCCACTGACAAATGAGAAGGCACTCCTTAATGGAAAATCAGTAAGTCACTATTGAAAAATCAAGACATTAGAAAAAGGAATACTGGAAGAGACTGAGGAAAATGCAAGGAACACAGTCTAACTCTGAAGCTTTACCACCTCCTCTAGAGGATCCTCCCCATCCCAGGAAATCACACAGGAAATAATTGGCAAATGGTTCAAACTAATGGGCAAAATTGACATAATGAGAGAACCTCAGAACTGGGAATGGGATAAACTTATGTGTCTGTTCTTTTCTTCTTTTCCTATTCTTTCTCATGGATACTGGAGCCGTGAATCCTGCAATTCCTACTGATCTTTCTTGTTTAACCCCAACCCAGAAAAGCATCCAAGGTATGGGTGTTTCTGGACCTTCCACCTGTTTTCCCTTAGAAGGTCCCCGCTTAGAAGAATATACCTTGTTTTCCCATGTGCTCGATAATCTGTTAGGAAGTGACCTGTTGTGTAAACTAAGGGCTAGGATATTCTATACTCTGGATGGAGTGTTTTTGGAGCACCTGGGATGCAAGGGGTCTAGGTTGGTAAATATGTGCTTTCCGAAACAAAAGGGGGCCATTGAAGAGTGGCAGTCTTACCCAATGCTGAAAAAGTACACTCGAAAGGAAATAGACCTATATTTATGACCCCTCAGAACAAATTATAGCAGTTTAACAAAAGGGAGCAATCTCATTGCTATAGCTTACAATAAGGAAAAACTATGGCCATGTATAGAATGTATTGTGTTTCTGGCTCAAATACAACCAGTAATTAGAGAACTAAAAAAACAGGGCATAATAAAGAAGGGATATTTACCTTATAACTCTTCCATATTGCCTGTGAGAAAGGAAAGAAAATTTGGCAAAGAGTCTATCTGTTTATGGATTTGTACATGATCTGAGAGAAATAAATAAGTTGTGATTCCTCTCACACCTGTGGTACCCAACCTTGCTACTATCTTAACCTCTGTGTCTGAATCAGCTAAATATTTTTCTGTAACGGACTTATGTTCAGCTTCATTTTATTTACCTTTAGCTAAGGAGTCAAGGTTCCTGTTTGAGCTTACCTATAGAGGCTTTCAATATCTGTGGCAATTGATTCCCCGGGGATTCCGACATTCACCTACTGTATTCTCTAGGCATTTACAAGACAACTTAAAGAATTTTCTCACCTTGAGGTTCCATACTAATTCAATACTGGTCGATTTATTGATAGCTGTGAATACCTTACATGCCAGTAAAGAATATACTTTACCTTTATTAAATTTCTGTAAGTTGAAATATTATCAAACTGAAGTCAAATATCTGAGATATGTCTTATTAGCCAACAGATGGAAGATGGTTGCATCCTGAACTCAACTTAATATACAGATGAAACAATGTACCACAAACAAACAAACAAAACCCACCAATTCTGAGGGTTGGTTGTGGATCCCTGACTTTTATGAAAATGCTGGGCCTCTCCTGAGATGTTACATGAAGTATCAAAATTGTAGTCAAAATAAACTGAAGAGGCCTTCACACTCTTAAAATAGCTGTTGTTTCCCCATCTGTATTAGTTTTTAACTTTGAAAAAACCTTCTACATTTTCTGTCATGAGATTAAGGATGCTTCTGATAGTGTGCTTATTCAAAAATTAGGCCGTGATTATAGGCATATTGCTTACTTTTCTGTGTTATTTGATTTTGTTGCTTTGGGAATGCAAGGGTGTTTATAAGGCATAGTAGCAACCACTCTCCTGATTTAAAAGGCTCAGGCTTTGACCTTGGGACACTTCATTCTGTTACTATTTTACAAGTTCTTAAAACTCATTCATTTCTCAGTGTGCATAAGACCTACAGAGTAATGTAAAAGCATCTTATGCAGTAGTCAACTCTCATGGGATTTTACAGGCTTCTGTTCTCCCAAACATAAAATCAGTCCAAGGGGCAAAATGTATAGCTGTTATACTAGCTGTTAGATTAGCCATCGGTCTTTTAAAATTTTTTTCCAACTTTATTAAGGTGTAATTGATATATTAAAGCTTGCATATAATTAATGCATACTATTTGGTGAGTTTGGGCATATTAAACACTCATGTTACTATCACCACAACATAGGCAATGAACATATCTATCACCTCCAAAAGATTCCTTGTGTCCATTTTTTTTATTGTTGTGATAAGAACACTTAACATGAGATCAACTCTCTTAACAAATTTGTAAGTACACAATACCTTATTATTAACTACAGGCGCTACGTTGTATGGAAGGTCTCTGGAACTTACTTATCTGGTGTAACTGCAACTTTACACCCATTAAATAACTCCCCAAATCCCTCCACCCCTAACCCCTGGCAACTATCATTCTGTTGTATACTTCTATACAGTTGACTATTTTGTGTGCCTCATATAAGAGGAATCATTTAGGATTACTTTTCTGTTTCACTAACGTAATGTCTCCCAGGTGCATCCATGTTGTTGCAAATGGTAGTGTTTCCCTCTTTTTTAAGGCTGAGTAATGTTCCATTGTATGCCTACACCATATGTTTTATCCATTCATTTGTCAATGAACATTTGGGTTGTTTCCATATCTTGGCTATTGTGAATAATGCTGCAATGAAAATGGGAGTGCAGATATCTCCTTGAGATCCTGATTTCAATTCTCTTGGATATATACCCAGAAGAGTGATTGCTGGATCATATGGTAGTTATATTTTAATTTTTTCAGGAACCCCTGTAGTGTTATCCATAATGGCTGTGGCAATTTATATTCCCACCAACAGAGTACCAGGGTCCCTTTTCTCCATTTCCTCACCAACACTAATTATCATTTGAGTTTCTGATGATAGTCACTCTCACAGGTGTGAGGTGATATCACAATGTGGTTTTGATTGGCATTTGCCTGATGATTAGTGATGTTGAGCATCTTTTCATGTACCTGTTGGACAGGTGCATGTCTTCTTTGGAGAAATGTTTACAGTCAACCCTCCCTATCTTTGGGTTCTGCATCCACAGATTCAACCTACCACAGGTTGAAAGACCTATGATGGTTGCGTCTGTACTGAACATGTACAGACTTCTTTTGTCTTATCATTATTCACTAAATAATGCAGCATAACATCTATTTATGTAGCATTTACATTGTATTAGGTATTACAAGTAATCTAGAGATGACTTAAAGTATACAGGAGGATGTGTGTAGGTTATATGCACATGCTGCACCATTTTATGTAATGGACTTAAGCATCCATGGATTTTGGTATCCAAGGTGGAGTCCTGGAACCAATTCCTGGAGCCAAGGGATGGTTGTATTCAGCTTTTATTTATTTATTTTTTTTTTTTTACTGATTTTTAAATTAAATTCAATTTAATTTTACTGAGTTGAGTTGAAGAAGTTTCTTATATATTTTGGATATTAACCCCTTATCAGATATATAGTTTGCAAATATATTTTTTCCCATTCTGTAGGTTGCCTTTCATGTTATTGCTTGTTTCTGTTGTTGTGCAGAGCTTTTTAGTTTGATGTAGTCTCACTTGTTTATTTTTGCTTTTGTTGCCTGTGCTATTGGTGTCATATCCAAGAAACTGTTGCCCAGACCAGTGTCAAGGAGGTTTCCCCCTGTGTTTTCTTCTAGGAGTTTTATAGTTTCAGGGCTGACATTTCAGTCTTTATTCTGAGTTGCTTTTTTGTGTATAGCATAAGATATGGGTCCAATTTCATTCTTTTGCATATGGATATCCAGTTTTCCCAACACTATTTATTGAAGAGACTATATTTTCCCTATTTTATATTCATGGGCCCCTGTTGAAGATTGGTTGACCATATATTTGTGGTTTATTTCTGGGATCTCTGTTCTGTTCCGCTGATCTATGTGTTTGCTTTTATTCCAGTGCCAAACTGTTTTGATTACTATAGCTTTGTAATATAGTTTGAGGTCAGGAAGTGTGATACCTCCAGCTTTATTATTCTTCCTCAAGATTTCTTTGACTTTTGGGGGTCTTTTTCAGTTCCTTATGAATTTTAGAATTGTTTTTTCTATTTCTGTGAAAAATGTCATTGGAATTTTGATAGAGATTGCATTGAATCTGTAGATCTCTTTGGATCATATGGACATTTTAGCAATATTAATTCTTCCAATCTATGAACATAGAATAAATTTTCATTTAATTATGTCTTCAATTTCTTTCATCAATGTTTTATAGTTTTCAGTATATGTATCTTTCAATTCCTTAGTTAGATTCATCCATAAGTATTTTATTCTCTTTGATGCTGTTGTAAATGAGATTGTTTTCTTAATTTCTTTTTTGGAGAGTTCATTGTGTAGAGAAGCAAATGATTTTTATATGTTGATTTTGCATTCTTCAACTTCAAGTGGCATGAGTTGGCATTCCTGTCTTGTTCCTGATGTTAGAGGAAAAGCTTTCAGCTTTTGACCTTTGAGTATGATGTTAACGGTCATATATGGCCTTTATTATGTTGAGATACATTTCTTCCATACCTAATTTGTTGAGTTTATTTATCATGAAATGATATTGAATATTGTTAAATGCTTTTTCTGCGTCTAAGATGATCATATAACTTTTATCCTTCATTCTCTTAAGTGGTGTATCACATTAATTGATTTGCTTATGTTGAAACATCCTTGCATCCCAGGGATAAATCTTATTTGATCATACTGTATGACACTTTTAATATGCTGTTGAATTTAGTTTGCTAGTGCTAGTATTTTGTTGAGGATATTTGCATCTATGTTCATCAGGGATAATGGCCTGTAGTTTTCATTTCTTGTAATGTCTTCAACTGGCTTTAGTATCAGGGTGATGCTGGCCTCATTAAATAAGTCTGAGAGTGTTTCCTCCTCTTCAATTTTTTAAGATAGTTTGAGAAGAATGGTGTTTATTGTTTTTTAAATGTTTAGTAGAATTCATCAGTGATGTCATCTTGTCTTGGGCTTTTCTTTTTAGGGAGGTTTTTGATTATTGATTCAATTCTCCTTATTTGTTATAGGTCTGTTCAGATCTTCTATTTTTTCATGATTAATGCTTGGTAGGTTTTATGTTTCTAGAAATTTACCCATTCTTTCTAGGTTATACAATTTGTTGTCATATAATTTTTCATAGTAGTCTCTTGTGATCCTTTGCATTTCTATGGTGTCAGTTGTAATGTCTCCTTTTTCATTTATAATTTTATTTATTTGTCTTCTCTCTTTTTTTATCTAGTCTAGCTAAAGGTTTGTCAATTGTGTTTATATTTTCCAAAAAACAACTCTTATTTTAAAACATTTTATTGTATTTTCTAGTATTTATTTCTACTCCGATCTTTATTATTTCCTCCCTTAAACTAACTTTGAGTTTAGTTTTTTCTTTTTCTACTTCCTTGAGGTGTACAGTTAGCTTGAGATCTTTCTTTTTTCTTAACATAGGCATTTATTGCTATAAACTTCCCTCTTAGAACTGTTTTTGCTGTATCTCATAAGTTTTGGTATGTTGTGTTTCCATTTTCATTTGTCTCAAGATATTTTTTATTTCTCTTGATTTCTTCATTGACCCATTAGTTGTTCAGGAGTGTGTTGTTTAATTTTCACATATTTGTTAATTTCCCAACATTTCTCCTATTCCTGATTTCTAGTTCCATACTATTGTGGTTGGAAGAGACACACGA
This sequence comes from Tapirus indicus, assembly GCA_031878705.1. Lineage (NCBI taxonomy): Eukaryota > Metazoa > Chordata > Mammalia > Perissodactyla > Tapiridae > Tapirus > Tapirus indicus. The sequence goes on along the minus strand of CM062918.1, from coordinate 72,252,827 downwards.
TAATCTCAATCATCTGAATTTATTAAAATGTGCTTTGTGGTCTAACATGTGATCTATCCTGGAGAATAGTCCATGTATGTCTGAGAAGAATGTGTATTCTGAAGCTATTGGATAGAGTGTCCTGTATGTATTTGTTAGATCTATCTGGTCTATAATATTGTCTGCTGTTTTCTTATCAACTTTCTATCTGGATTATCTATCCATTATTGAAAGTGGGTTTTTAAAGTCAGCTACTATTATTCTGTTGTTGTCTATTTCACCCTACATTTCTGTCAACATTTGCTTTATTTATCTAGATGCTTTGATGTTGTGTACATATACATTTATAATTGATATATCTTCTTATTGAATTGGACCTTTTATCATTATGTGATGACTTTGTCTCTTGTTACAGTTTTTGTTTTTGTCTTAAAGTCTATTTTGTCTGATATAAGTATAGCCACTCCTGCTCTCTTTGGTTACTATTTGCATGAAGTACCTTTTCCCATCACATCACTTTCAGCCTATGTTTGTCCTTTAATCTAAGATGAGTGTCTTGTAGACAGCATATGGTTGGGTCTTGTTATTTCATCCATTCAGTCATTCTATGTCTTTTGACTCATAATTCAAAATGAGTTCTCATAATTCATTTACATTGAAAGTAATTTTCAACAGATAAAGATTTACTATTGCCATTTTGTTACTTGTTTTCTATCTGATTTGTAGTTCTTTTGTTTCTCTTCTTCTCTTGCTATCTTTCTTTGTAGTTTGATATTTTTATAGTTATATGATGTGTTTATTTTCTCTTCAGCTTATATGTATCTACTATAAATTTTTTCTCTGTGATTACCATGAAGCTTGCATTGAAGCACTTATAATTATAACAGTCTAATTTAGGCAATAACAACTTAACTTCAGTAACATACAAAACTCTATACTTTTATTTGCCCTCCCCACACTTTATATTATTGAAGTCAGAGTTTATTTCTTTTTTTTAAATTGTGAATCCATTAAAATTTTTTTATGGTTATTGTTATTCTTAATGCTTTTGTCTTTTAATTTTCATACTACATTTAAACTGATTTATGTGCCACCATACAATATTATGATATTCTGTATTTGTCTAGATATTTAGCTTTACCAGTGAGATTTGTACTTTCATATGCTTTTGTGTTTATATTTAGTATTTATGCATTTCAACTTGAAGAACTACCTTAAGCACTTCTTGTAAAGCAGGTGTAGTGATGACAAACTCTCTCATTTTTTTAATCTGGGAAAGTCTTTATTTCTCCTTTTTTTTTTTTTTTTGTGAGGAAGACCAGCCCTGAGCTAACATCCATTGCCAATCCTCCTCCTTTTGCTGAGGAAGACTGGCCCTAGGCTAACATCAGTGCCCACCTTCCTCTACTTTATATGGGATGCCACCATGGCATGGCTGACAAACAGTGTGTCGGTGGGTGCCTGGAATCTGAACCTGCGAACCCCAGGCTGCCAAGCACAAACTAAACCACTGCACCACCGGGTGGCCCCCTCTCCTTCTCTTTTAAAGGAAAGTTTTCCTAGGTTAGTATTCATGGTTGGAAAATTTTTTTCTTTCAGTATTTTGAATATATCATCCCCCTTTCCCCTGGCCTGCAAAATTTCTGCTAAGAAATCCACTTATAGTTTTATGAGATTTCCCTCGTATGTGATGAGTCACTCATCTCTTGCTGCTTTCAAAATTCTCTCTTTGTCTTTGACTTTCTCAATCTAATTATAATGTGTCTTGGTGTAGGACTCTTTGGGTTTATCTATTTGGTGACTTTTGGACTTTATGAATTCCATTTCTCTCTCCAAATTTGGGATGTTTCCTGCCATTACTTTTTAAAATAGAATTTCTGCCCTTTTCTCTCTCTCTTCTCCTTCTTGAACTGCCATAATGTGAGCATTGTTTCACTTGATGTTGTTCCATAGTCGTGTAGGCTTTTTTCACTCTTTTTAGTTCTTTTCTCTTTTTGTCCCTCTGACTGGATAATTTCAAATGACTTGTCAAGTTCACTAATTCTTTCTTCGGTTTGACTGAACATGCTTTTGAAGCTTTCTATGGAAATTTTCAGCATAGTCATTGTATTCTTCAGCTCTAGGATTTCTGGTTTTTTTTTTCTTATGGTTTCTATTTCTTTGTTGAATTTCTCATTTTGTTTGTGTATCATTTTCCAATTTTTATTCAGTTGTCTATGTGTGTTCTCTTTTAGTTCCCTGAGCTTCTTTAAGACAATTATTTTGAGTTCTTTACCAGGCTGTTTGTAGATCCCCATCTCTTTAAGGTTGGTTATTATGACTTTATTGCTTTCCTTTGGTAGTGGTCTATTTCCCTGATTCTTTGTGATCCTCATATCCTTGTATTGATGTCTGTGCATTTGAGGAAGTAGGCACCTATTCCAGTTTTTACAGCTTGGCTTAGGAAGGAAAAGTTCTTCATCAGTTGGCCCAGCCTGGGATCCTGGGCAGGCCAGCTCTTGGCATTCATGTTCTGAGGTTGGATGGGGACACTGACTGGGCTTCACAGTCTCAGGGGCCATTAGATGGGCTTCACATTCAGGTAGAGCCACTGACTGGGCTCCCCTGTCAGGTGGTGATCTTAGCTGGGCTCCCAGGTTAAGTGGGGTCCCTGGTTAGGCTCTGTGGTTTGGCAGGGCTACTATCTGGACTCTGCTGTTCAATGGGGCTGCCTGCTGGGCTCTATGCCTGGGAAGGGCTGCTGGATAGGCTGCACAGTTGGGTAGGCCACTAGCTCAGCTTCCCAGGCTGGCAGAGGTGCTGGTTCAGCCCCGTGGTTGTGTGGGGCTGCAGGATGGGCTGCCTGATTGACTGGGGGTGGCTGGGGGGCTCTTTTCTCTAGCAGTGCTGCTGGCAAGGGCCCTGATTGGGCAAGGCTGCTGGACAGGGCTTCTGCCAAGATCTGCAGCACCAGTTTCTGTGAGCCCATGTTTCTGTTCCCTGTTCCTAGAAGCCCCCAGGTAGTCTACCAATGCCAATTCCCCAAGTGATCCATCTGAGGTGAGAGAGAAGTGGGCCTCTCAGACAGTGCCCCAGAACACCAGGGAAGTTGGATGTATGTCTTATGCTCTCTTTCCCCCACTGGAGAAATTAGGGGGCGTGGAGATCCTTCTCAGTGTGGTGCTGTGCCAGCCTGGGGGAGGGGTGACATGGATAAAGTAAAACCTTTAACCCTTCTTGATGTGTTTTTTATGCTCCACCAGTGTGCTAAAACCTTACCCCTGAGGCCTGGGATGCTCAGAAAGACATTTTTGTTCATGTATATTTGCTAAGTTCCATTTTTTTAAGGGAACCAGGGCCAGGGATTTCCTACTCTGTCATCTTGTTGATGTCACTCCAGATCAGCCTTCAGTCTTAAAGTGAATATCTATGCTGATAATAAATATGTGTTTGTGGTTATGCAACCAGACAACTTTGGAAGAATAGAGGCTTTCAAACATTGACAGGAACTAAAATATTAAATGGGAAATGAATTACTGATTTATTAGAGTCATTGAAAATTCTCTACCAGATTTACATTATTTATCATAGAACTCATATTGGAAAACAAGATAGAAGAAGAAGGAATTTTTAGACCAAGCTATGAAAGAGTCTATTAAGTTTTGGACTGGGGAGGTTAAATGCCTATTACTCCTATCCAGGAACTCCTATTTATAATTTCAGAAATATCTAACTCTCTAAGAATTAGAAAATTAGAAATCAAGGGAAGCTAAGAAAAACACCATAGGAAAATGGAAATTACATAATGGGATTTTTTTCTTTACCTCAATTGTATGCTTGCATGGCTTTTTCATGCCACCAACAAACTCACTCAGACAGAAGGAATACACTGAAAATTTTGGATTCTTGTAACACTTGTATAGAATTAAATAATTTAGGGAATAATACAAAGATGTGCTGTTTGTCAGAAAAATTCTTTACAGGGAATACCTAAGATAAGTTAAAGAAGCCCTCTAAAGCCAGTGTTACCTGGGATATGGTGGCAAATGGCATTTATTGAGCTTCCACCTTTAGAAGGTATTAAATATTTTTGGTAACGTTGTATATGATGTCTAGGTGGCCAGACATGCTTTCATTGGCTAAAGCTGATGCTCAGTGAACAACACCTTACTAAATTATATCATTTCAACTTTTGACATTTCTAAACATCTATAATCCAATGGGCTAAGTCATTTTATGTCTCTGGTGATTCAGGAGCTTTGTAATATCCTACAAATACTGAAATTTGCCTGCTTTTTGTTATCTCGTCTTCTGGACAAGTAAAATAAATGAATCACATCCTAAAAATTATTTGACTAAATTATATCAAGCCACTGGCTTACAGTGGCCCAGCACTTTACCATTGGTTTTATTAAAAATAAGGTTAACTCCCACTGGTAAGTATGGTATTTCACCCTTTGAGTATGGAAGATCTATGAATTTAGGGTTTAAGCCTAACCCATTATCTGATACAATAAAAAAACTGTCATAATCTAATATAATACTTAAAGAGTTTGTGGGTTCCCCTGAGCTAATTTTGCCATCATGCGGCCAGATGCTGGAAAAATTCCCCAAAGGAGGTGTGCCATCAATATTGAACAGGAGACCTGGTCTATATCAAAGTGTTCCAATGACAGATTGATGGTTATCATTCTAGACAGAGCCCTACCAGATGTTATTGATAACTCACACTATCATCAAGATGAAGGAGAAACCCAAGTAGATGCATGCTTCACATGTGAGATCAACACCTATGATTGAGTGGGCAATAATTCCCATTTAGGACCTTAAGGTTAAATTCTCTAGATAGTAACTTACAATAATTTGCAAGCTGAAGAGAAAGCTTCTCTAATGAACAGACAGCAGGAGAGACAGACTGTTTAGTTACTTTCTTCTTAATTATGTTGACCATTATAATTGTGATACTTATTCTATTTCATATCAGTTGAACATGAAGCTTATAGTATTAGTACTTCTTCTTTTAAAAATGAGTATCTCAACCTCAAGAAATTTTGAAGTGATTGCAGTTGTCCTGAATATGGGACAAGGATTCAAGAAACCCTGATTTTTGTCATAATACTTCAGACCCACCAATTGAATGGTTTAAATTTAGAAGAAATGGAAAATTTCAAGTCCCACAGACTGATCAATATTACCCAAATAAAAGAATCTTAAATATCACCCTTTGTGCTATTGAATATACTGATGGGAAGAAATTTTTAACCAATTAAGCTAAGTACAATTATATTCAAATATAAAGTCCCTGAACAATAATGCAAAACTCCAACTGTTTTCTTCTATACAGCCGTTGGAGTCCACTTTAACAAAACTGAGATGGATGTACAGACAAGGAAGAAATATCCCAGCCCAAATGGTGAGGGTTAGTTTCTTCAAAAGTTCTAAAATACATCATCCCATAAATATGAGCCTACCCTATTTAGAACCTGGCAATCTCTAGTCCCCATACTTAGGGTTTCTAGGATTAGTAAATGGACTGTATCTTTAAATATTACTACTGCTAATGTTAGTCAATTCAGTTCTACTTGTGTACAATAGACTTTACCATTATTAACAGTTTTTATATGAGGATGAAAATGGTGCCATGATCAAACTAAAATAAATTTATTAAATACCATATTTATAGTTAAATAGAAACTGGGACAACAATTGCAGACTCTATTGATAGAGAAATACTGACAAACACACTTAGTGACTTGGGATAACTGCAGAAACATGTAATTCAGATTCAAACAGAATGGACTCAAAACCTAATACAGGATGTAGCAATAGAGAAAAATGAGAATGGAATTGGGAAAAAATTTGGAATTGGACATCTGAAATCCTGCTGCAAAAAATATATAGCTAAAGAATTTTCACAAGCTTTCACCTGTATAACTGAAAAACAACGAGTTATTCAACAACTATGATACATTCCTGCTGATATTAAACTACAAGATTGTACCTACTTAGGGAAACAATTAGATGTTGGGCATGTTACTATCTTTGGAGAGATTATAAAAAGATTAATAGTATCAGAGATAGAAGAGCTGAAATTTGGTAATTGCAGATTGAAACTTCTGAAAACCAAACTAATAAAACTAATTTCACTAGAGGACGTTAGTTTTCTTTTATACATATGTGAAGCTAATATGTTAGCTGGGTGCCTGTACTTCAAGGAATATAGACTTGAATTGAGACAATGGAACCTTGAGAAAAACTTGTGTGGCTGAACCAATCTGTGTGTTTATAAGTGAAGAACAAATGCTCATCCATTAAGCATCATCCAAATGCTCATCATTTAAATAAATGCTCTATAATTCCAAATAGTGTTGCACATTTGGGTTCTATCCTTAGCTCTTTTTCTCTCTTTGTGTCTTACAGCTAGGTGTACTACTCAGGGTTACACCTTTTCAATGATAAGAGGTGAATGGCATCCTTTGGTCACAGATTCATTCCAAACAGATTACTGGACTAGTGAAGATTCACCCCAAAGCAGTTAGGTTTACTCATTTAGTCACCCTGAATATTGATATGGGACATTCTTATTGAATGAGTGGTCTATTTGATGTGATCTTATGATAAAATCTTTGCTTATTACTTGAATTTGATATGATTGATAGTTAAGGAAATTTTGATTCATTAGTATCCAGACTAATTAATGTTCAATATTCATCTGGATCTCTATACATGACTAGACCAATATCTCTATAATTTTAAATGGGATTCTAATAGTGTCATGCTGCTTTAGAGTCACTGAAGAACTTTCAATAAATGAAGGATCATTTCAACAAAGATGAAATTGTGAGATTCAGTAATTTTTAAATTCCTATTAAACCTAAAATTGATTATATTAATGGGGAAATTCATATGTGAATATCATCTCCTGAATATCATCTTAATGCATTATTTTCAGTACAATGAAGTTCATGCTATGAAAAATGGAAGCTGCCTGGAAATGAATACTATTCTCAGTGGCCTGATACTTGACTTGTAAATCCTGAGTTTTATGTGGCTTCAGTTGTGTCAGTTTAGGAGAGTTCATATACAATGGACCATGCCAAATGTTACTGGTATGGCATCCTTTGATATATAGACAATATGATGATAAACGGGATGCTTTTGTGTTTGTCTGACACCACGTGAGTGATTTTCCAAAGAAACCTATATTCTGTGTCATTTTTGTGTAGGGTGATCAATAGTCCATAACCTCCATAATAGGTCATTTTTTTGAGTACTGATCATATTGCTCCATTAAAGAAAGACTGCAAGAGCCATACCGCATGACAGACAATTCTATGTTTTGATACTTGTCCTACTCCTGTGCACCTAAATAATGACTACAGAGGAAGTGCACAGTTTGGCCTTCAGCTTTGGGTAATTAATGTGAGTCAGATGCCTAGCACTAAATATGTTAAAACTCTTGTCCAAATTAGTACCATAATTGCCTGGTAAGCATATTCAAGTCCAAGTGTATGTATATGTGGGGATGCCATGGCTTGGGTCAATGCTGTGACCTTATTGTCTTGAAGAGAGATGATAACATGAAAATCATGATCAATAAGGTTATGATGAAGATAAACCTAGGTGACAATCTGGAGCAGTATGTTGGGAAACGTTATTTCCTTTCTAGGCATGTTATTTTGGGCTTAAGACAAGGAAACCTTAAAAGAAACTCATGTGAACGATCCTCTGTGCTCAAAAGTAAAAAAACAAAGGTTCATCCCATAAGCTTTGTTTCAGAGATTTATGATTCGTAATAGTAGGTCATGTTTACAGCTCATTTCTTCACTGATTTTCTCTCAGTGTGTCTTTGAGTAAGACATTCAACTAAGGCTTTTAACACAGCATTGGTAATAGATGTCTGGATTCCTTTGGTCACTGATACATTTCAAATAGACGATTGACTGGGGAAGATAGACTCCTAAGGTGAATAGGTTTACGCAGAAGGTAACCTGCATAGGGATATGGAATTTTCTTCTGAATGAGTGACTGACCTACATGATGTGATTTTATGACAAAATCTTTCATTTGAATGTGAAATTAATAATATTGAAGTTGAGAAAAATTGATTCACTGGTTCCAAGTACAATGTTTCATATTAATTTATTTTTACATACATGATGAGACTAATATTTCTATAATTTTAGAGGATTCTAACTGCTTTGGGCTACTTTGATGTTTATGAAGAATTTTTCCATATCTGAAGGAACCTGCCATTGAAGAGGAGATTTAAGGTGCAGTAGTTGTACTGGTTATAGGACTAAAATTTGAAACAAAATTGAGTATATTCATGAAGAAACATCTATCAGAATTCCAGGTCCCACTATGGATCCATTATTTCATATAATAAGGGATATGCTATGAATGATGCTAGAAGTCCTGATTTACACTTTGAATTGGTTAGTGTCACCATATCAGCAATATGAATGCTTCTTCTCAATGAGTGAATGAATTATTTGAAGTTATGCTCCTGAGAAAAACATTCCTTATTACAGAAATTTCATTGAAATGATATGAGAATTTTTCTGAGCTATGGTTCCCACTCCATGGTGTGATTTTCTTAGGCTTAAATGTACAGGTAGACATATTTACATTGATTACTGTATTTTTGATTTCTTCTGTTTTTGTTGACTTTATGAGACATTGAAGAGGACTCAAAACATAATACAATGGCTTACTGGCCTCAATTTGAAAAGTCCCTAATATGATTTGAGAGGATTCATAAAAATGATCACAATTTCAAGTGCCCTGATATCTGATTTCTAGATCCAGAGATTCATGTGGCTTTAAGAGTATAATTTTATGCAAGTTCATGTGCAATTAACCATGGAAAGTTCCTGAAAACACTTCCACTGGACAGAACCAGATTGACCAATAACATGCTCTCATGTTGGCAGATACCACCTGCGTGTTTATAAGAGGAGAAGAAATCTGTAGACATTGTTTTTCTTCTGTTTGGTGAATGAAAACTGCACTGAGACTATAAAAAGTTTTGAAAAATGATTACATTAATTGCTTAAATCAGACAATGGATGGGCCAAAAGTTAAAAAGATGTAGTAAGATATTTTGAAAACTGTCTTAACCTTGAGTACCCAGACAATGACTCAAAGAAGAGCCCTCTGGATGCAGCCACTGGGACAATCTATGTAGGTGAAGAGGCCATGAATCTATTAGAAAACACAAGGTGACTTTGGCATTACAAATCAACTCTGGTAAGGATATTCAGATGCAAGTGTAAGAATGTATGGAGAGAACCTTGGTTGGGTAAATAATGAGAAGTAATATGGTCTTGAAGAAATATGATAACATAAAATCATGCTCAATAGGACTATCATGAAGCCAAATGAAGTTGAGAAGTTGGGAGCAGGATAGAAGGATCCTAATTCTCTTACACAACAATGGGATAAAGCCTGACCCACCAATTCATTGAGGAAGTCTTGTGTGGCTCTACCTTGTCTATGGAATTCCATGATGCCAAAACATGATCCTCTTTTAGGCTGCTATCTGACCCTAGTTCCTCCCCAAAAGCCATGTTATAAGCCTTTCCTTAGCTCTTATTCTCTCCTTGTGTCTTTCACTTGAATGATCTCACGGGGGTTTCATCGTTGCCTGAATGATCCAAGGGGAGCGGATGTCTTTGATCTTTCCTATAGCCACTAGAAAATATTGGACTCTATGAAAGCCCAGCTGTCAGAACATACATAGTTCTGATGCTTTTCAAGAAGCCAAATGTCCACAGAGAGTTTATTTCTCCTTGAGTGTCAGCTGTACACGACAAGATCTCCAAAAATTGAAAGATATGGGTTATACCTGAAATGAATCCGACTGCCAGTGGAGGGAAGCTTTCTTGTTAGTGGCCTTCTGGGTAACATGCACATCCATGTGTGCACAGGTTGAAGCCCAAAAGTAGAATCTACTGAATGGAAGATTAGTGCTCTGATCTGCACTGGAGTTTCAGGAGAACTCCCTCTAGGAACCGATGACGCCCATGGCATCGAGAGGATGACATAGAGGAAAGAAACGGTCCCTTGGTTGTCCCATGCGAAAGGCACTTTTGAGGATTCAGATACCTCAAGGCAGGCTGGTGAGGACTGAGAGGGATTTGCTATGTCAAGTTAAGGAATTGTGAATTCTTAGTACTGTCAGTTTTTCCTGATGGGCCCCTGGACTTGGTTAGCTTAATAAAGAAGGGACATCTGTGTCCCTTCTTGTTAACCTCTGGGATGACTGCCTAAAATGATAACATCACCAGGGGGAAAATAACACCTTTGAATGTCCTTCCATAGAATTGATGGTGAGAAAGCTTTGGAGCCATGGTATCATCTCCATGGTGACATGAAGTTTGCTGGAAGTCAAGGAGTCTATGTGTTTATCTGGATGATGGAATATGGCAAGGGTCTGCTGCAACATATTGAGTGACAACAAATGAGATTCTTAACTGAGAGAAAGTGGCTTTCAGGCCCCAGCTGAAGGACCCCATGCAAGGCTCGGTCTGGATTGGCGATAGGAAACATATGTAAGGTCGCCAGCCATCTAGGTACTTGGGAAGGAATTCCAAGTCACTTCCAGGTGTCATATGACATGTACAAGTGGGTATTAGGTCAAGCCCAGTGTTCCATGTGGAAACAATTGTATGTAAACTGAAGGAATGAGCATTAGAAACTGTCCATGTGTCACCAATGTCCTGACTGTATTTGACTGGTGATAAGACAGTGGGTAACCATAATCTATGTGGGAAGTCAATAAGGCTCTGCCTTCCCATGAGCTTAACTGCGTTTTCTTACACTGATTTACGTTTCTTGGAAAGTATAAGATATAGTAATTACTGCAATTATGTATTATGAATTTCTGCATTGGAAAGTACTTCGGGACACATGCATGGAATGATCATTGGATGCGTGGAGGGGTAGCATGTGTGAGCCACGGTAGCAGGGGTGACGGACTGAATCGTTTTGACCGCGGTTGTCCTCCTCTCTGCCCAGACAATGTCCGCAGAGAAAGATCCCCGTTTGGGTTGGTGCCCCCGGGGCCACCTCTGTCAGCCTGTGTCCGGCACCTAGACTACGCAGAAAGTCACATCCATCTGGGTATCCTAGGTTCGGGGAACCGTCTCCGGTAAGCACGTTGGGCTGCAAGGGTAGAGGTGCGTGGGGAGTGCCTTGGTTGGGTCAATGATGAGAACTCATATGGTCCTGAAGAGCCATGATGACCTAAAAATCATGCTCAATAGGATTACGCTGAGGCCCAGGGAAGCTGAGAATCTGGGGGCAGGATGTGGGGGACCCCAATGTCCCTTCGAAAGCAATGGGATTGGGGCCCGGGGCCACCAATCCCCTGAGGACATCTTGCGTGGCTCTGCCCCGTCTGTGGGATTCCACGAGGCCGAGACGGGCTCCTCTTTGAGGCTGCCTGGGGACCCGCGCCTCCTGCCCGAAGGCCATGTTCTGGGCCATCCCTTAGCCCTTCTCCTCTCATTGTGTCTTTCAGTTCCACTATCTGGCTGGGGTCTCGTCGTGGCCTGAGTGACCCAAGGTGAGTGGATGTCTTTGATTCTCGATCCAAGCACTGACAGGATGGGAGGGAAGGAGAGGCCAGGCTTCAGGCGCTACGGGGTTCTGAGCCTTCTGAAGAAGGCCAGCGTGCAGAGAGGGTTGATTTCTCCTTGATGGTCAGCTGGGCGGGATATGCTCCCCGGACATGGAAAGCTCTGGGCTATGCCGCAAGCGGAGACTCCTGTCAATGGAGGGAAGCTTTCTTGTCCGTGGGCCTGCGGGGAGCATGGCAGTCCATGGGTTCAGAGGGGGAGGTCCCAAGGTGGAACCTCCTGAAGGGGCGATCAGGGCTGTGCTCTGCACTGGAGAGTCAGAAGGATGTCCTCGAGGGACGCCTGACGCCCATGGCATCGAGAGGGTAAGATGAAGGGAAGAAAGGGCCCCTTGGGTGTCCCAGGTGAGAGGCAGTGTGGAGGACTCAGAGAGCTGAAGGCAGGCCGGTGAGGACTGGGAGGGGTTCTCCATGTCAAGTTAAGGAAGTGTGGGTTCTTGGTGATGTCAGTGGCTGCTGATGGGCCCCTTGACTCGTCTAGCTTGGCCCAATCGGGGCACGTGCCTCCCATCTGGACTTGTTCCTCTCTGGGGCGACTGCCTGAAGCGAGGTCTTCCCCAGGGGGAGAACAACAGCCTTGAAGGTCCTTTCAGAGAAGTGATGGTGAGAGTGCTCCGGAGCCGTGGTGTTCACCTCCACGGTGAGAGGATGTTTGCCGGAAGTCGAGGACTCGCCGTGTTTGTCTGGACCGTGGGCAATTTGCACGGCCTGCTGGGGGATGGCGGGGGACTTGGGCGGGGATTCTGACCGGAGGGGAGGCGGCTGCGGGGCCCCGGCTGAGGGTCCCCACTCAAGGCTCGGTCTGGCCGACTGGTCGGGAGCACGTGTTAAGGTCTGCGGCCATCTGGGTTCTCGGGAGGGAATTCCCAGTCACTTCCTGGCGTCGTTGGACAGGTACACGTGGGCACCAGGCCAGGCCCAGTGTACGGTCCGCGAGCCGTTCTATGCCAAGGGAAGGAATGAGCAGCAGGACGCTCTCGATGTGGCGGCACACATCCTGAGGGTTTCTCCCAGGCGAGAAGCCCGTGTGCAGCCCTCCTTCCGCATGGGGAATCAGCGAAGGCTGTGCCTTGCCCTGAGCGCGATTGCATTTGCTTGCGTTAGGCATTCCTCCACGTCTGTATGTGGAGGTAGGCGTTTAGGCCATTCAGTACCTGTGGGTTTGTCTGTGTCTCCGGAAGGCGTTCTGCGTTTATGGCTGGAATCGTCATTGGATGCGTGCAGGGGTAGCATGTGTGAGCCACGGTAGCAGGGGTGATGGACTGAATCGTTTAGACCGCGGTCGTCCTCCTCTCTGCCCAGACAATGTCTGCAGAGAAAGATCCCCGTTTGGGTTGGTGCCCCCGGGGCCACCTCTGTCAGCCTGTGTCCGGCACCTGGACTACGCAGAAAGTCACGTCCATCTGGGTATCCTAGGTTCGGGGAACCGTCTCCGGTAAGCACGTTTGGCTGCAAGGGTAGAGGTGCGTGGGGAGTGCCTTGGTTGGGTCAATGGCTAGACCTCACATGGACCTGAAGAGCAATGATGACCTAAAATTCATCCTCGATAGGATTATTTTTAGCTCTAGTTAAGTTTGGAATTTGGCGCAATATTTTGTGGTTCCTTTTTCGCTCCTACAGCAATGATCTTGTTTTTACAAGCAAGTAATCTCTGGGCTAATCTCATTTAGGTTTACTCTACTTTTAGGTTCCTCACGACCACGACATTTGTTATCTTTCAGGGTTTTCTTCAGTGCGTCTATTCCTTACCTCTTTTCTGAACAATGTGTCTCTCCCTAAATTCTTTTGGCATGCATTTCACCCTTGCCTCTGTGTTCATTTTTATGTGGATGTCTTTGATTAAAATTACAAGGTATAGATAATATTTGAAAGTTGGGGAGGCCCACTTTAATATAATAAATAAGTTTGACATCTTTTTAGAGCCTAAAACTAATATCTGTTTGTTTTATGTTTTGTGTCAGCACTGTGGGATACTATTTCTGTAAATTAAAATCTTTTCTTTATACCTGTAATGGAGGAACGTGTAAATGGAGGAAGTATTTCTTTCAGTCGCCTCCTGGGAAACATTCACATCCATCTGTGCACCAGTTCTGGCCAATAACTCTAATATAGTGGAGGAATGACTAGTTCTCCTGTCTGGTTTGGGTATAGGACCAACTTTCTCTAGGGAAGAATCATGCTCATGGTTTCAAGAGGGTGAGCTGCAGGAATGAACCCCATTCCTGGTCTTTGTTGAAAGAGACTGTTGAATATTTCAATAACTGAATGGCAGCTTCTTAGAATTTCTAGGGCTTCACCATGTCATTTTAAGGAATTGTGGGCTCTTTGGTGATGCCAGTTCTTCGTAATCGGCCCTTTGATCATTTAACTTTGCCAAATTAGGCCACTCACATCCATTTTTGTGTTCTCCCTCTTCAGGTATGACTCCCTTAAATGATGGCTTTCTCAAGGAGAAGAAACACTTTTTACTGAACTTCATGTTAAGGATTTGAGATTTATTTTCTTCCATTGTTTCATCTCCACAATGTGATAATATTTTCTGTATTACATTGGTTAATAGGCTCCTTTGGATTATTGCAATTTTCATTGTTCTTTCTGGGATTTTTTTGTACATAAATGGAAACTTTCAATTAATAGACATTGAATTTTTGTCCCCACCTTGAAATATTTCATAAATTTGTAAATTGTTGAGTCAAAGTCAGCACAATTTCAATTTTGCTCATATCTATATTTTAAAAATGATTTTCACAGGACTTCACAATTTCAAACTATGCATCTTAATATCCCTTAGACCATGCCCAATGTCCTGTTGCAGTCCCTTGGTTTGATAGACCTTAATAAAGTTTTATTCAGGTCTATTGGTATTGCTTGACACTTGATACTATTCAATGCACCCTGAGTAGTTTTCCTCATTAAGAAAATTGTATGCTTTGCCATTATTGTTTTTGGTGAATATGGGTGCACAGTCTTCATTATGGCTCTTTTCTGTTGAATGATCTTTATGATTCTTTGAGGATTAGCATGTGTGAGGCACAAGTCCATGAGTAATGTAGTATTTCATTTTGACAGCTGTCCTACTCTGTCTACCAGAAAATGACTCCCCAAAAAAGCCTTATTTGTCCTGCCAACATTGAGTCAACTTTTATTTGTCTGGTGTCAAGAACCTAGAACTCTTATCCAGATCACAACTTATTTCCATAATCTAATCTTGGTAATCATATTCAGGTCCAAGTGCATTGATGATGCAAGAGAACCCTGGTGGATCAATGATGTGACCTAATATTGTTTTGAAGAGAGATGATGAACTAACAATTATGCTCAATAGGATTATGTTAAGACCCATTCTCAAGTACAATCCTATGAGAGGTGTTGGGGGTCCTATTTCCCTTTTGGAGCAGTGGTATTTTGGACTTGAGACAACAAAGTCCTTAAGAGAATTTTTTGTCTATGAGCTTCTATGTGAACAATACATACTCATACTTTATGCTTTGTGTAGTGATCTATATTTCCTAATAGTAGGGCTTTTCAGGAGTTATTCCTTATCTCCTTTTCCCTCATAATCACTTTCAGTGAGACTCTTGGCCAAGGGTTACACCATTGCATTGATAATGAGAGATGAGTGGATTACTTTGATCTTAGACACGTGTCAAATAGAATGTTAGACTATTAGGAATGAGTCCTGATCTAAGGCAATAGGTTTTTCTTATTTGGTGAACCTGAATACTCATATGGGTTTACTTCCGTGTGAATGTCCATCCTATGGTATGTGATCCTATAAAATCTGAAATCTTTCTGTTTTACCTGAAATTGTTCAGATTATGAACTGTGGAAATTTTTTTCTTAACTGGAACCCTGGCAACATTCTTCTCAGTCTGTACACTCATTGAAACCAATATTTTGATATACTTAGATTATCAAAACTGCTTGTGCTTACAGTTGAGTCACAAAAGAACTTTCTATAACTGAAGGATCATGCCCATGGAGTAGACATTGTGAGATTCAAGAATTTGCCTAGTCTCTGGGTCTTATTTCAAATACATTGTCATGTTACTGGTTATCTGAATTGCACCATATCAATATAATGAATCGCGTGCCCTTGGTGATGCCAGTTTTTCCTGATTGGCACTTTGCTCTGTTTAGCTTCTCCAAATTGGGCCACTTGTGTCCCATTGGAGTTTTCTTATCTGTGAGTGATTGCCTTAAAGACTGACATCCTCATGAGGAAAAGACCACTTTTGACTGAAATTTCATTGAAATGATGTTGAGAAATTTTCTGAATCCTTCTTTCATCTCTACTATGTGATAATGTATTTCCCAAGATACAAGAGTAGACATAGTCATCCTGATTATGGTATTTTTGCATTCTTATATGGTATTTTGCATTGTTTTTGTGATGGTTTTTGAACAGTTTTACTCTTAAGAATCCTGAAAACTAACGAACTTTAATTCTCAATGAGTGACCATACAACAGAATATGATCCTACAATGAAATCACTTTGTTTTGTCTGAAACTAAGGTTGCAAATTGAAGAAATTTTTCCCTAACTGGTTCAGGGAAATATTCATCTCTATATACACGTCAAGGCCATATTTCTAATATACCATAGCAGATTATAACATTTTGTGCTGCATTTGGGTCATCAAATAACTTTCTATAACTGAAGGACCATGTTGATATAGTTGAGATAATGAGATTCAGTAACTTGCCCCACCCATGACACAATTTTGGTAATATTGTTGAATACTCAGATAAGTGAATTGCACCTCCTGATATCATGTGGCTTCGCTAATTTGATATAATGAAGTGTATAATCTGGATGATGCCAGATGTTCCTTATTGGCTATTTGATTTGTCTAGATTACCAAATCAAGCAACATTGGTTCCATTATGAGTTCTTTTCCATGGGTGATTGATGTAAAGGATGACATTCTTATGAGGAGGTCAATTTGACTGTAATTTCATAAGAATGCTATTGATAATTTTTCTGATTCTTGGTTTCATCTCCTCCATTGATAATCTTAGCCCTGAGCACAAGAGTAGACATATTATCTCAATTATCATATTTTTGTGTTGTTGTTTTTGTGATGACTGTGGGATGTGGATGAGGACTGTTAACATAAAGACAGAGGCTTATCAGCCACAGCCTGAAAACTCTCATATATGGGTTGAGAGCTTGAATGAAAGCACAATTCCAATTATTCTGTTATCTGTTTTCTAGAAAATAAGTTTCATATGGTTCATGGTGTCATTTTATCCAAGTTGAAAAGCAGTGGACCATGTCACATGTTGCTGATATGGCTCCTTGATCAAAGATATCAGGAATGAGCCCTAAGATACTCTTGTTTTAGCATGATACCTCCTGATTGGTTTTCCAAATCAAGAAACTTATGTGCTTTGTCTACCTTTTGTTTGGTGAATTAATGGCACACAGCCTCTGTAATGGATCATTTTTGCAGGGATGATCATATTGGCCCATTAAGGAGAAGCATACATGAGCCACATGCCCAATGGAAATATAGTACTTTGTTTTGACACCTGTCATATTCTTGTTCACCCAGATAATGACTCCAGAGGAAGAACCCTGTTTGGCCTGCTACCTCTGGGAAAATCTATATCAGCCAGGCATCCAGCAGGCAATACGACTAAAGTCCTAATCGCCTTGACCTCCTAATTTCCTGTATCCATCTTTGGTAAGCATAGTTGGGTCCAAATGTATGCATGCTTGGGGAGTCACATGTGTTGCATCAATTATGAGACCTCATATTGTATTGAAGAAATCTGAATACCTAAAAATCATGCTCAAGGGGATCACACTGAGGCCCAGCTTAGATTTACAATCCTGGGACAGGGTTTTGATGTTCCTTGTTTTTCTTTTAGGCATTGTATTTTGTGTTGATCAATTTGTGATTTATAACTTTATCTATCCTTTCCAAATTGAACAATAATTCTCATCTTGTTTAGCTTTTTCAATGGTCAATAAGTTCTTAATTTGGCACTCTTGGGGCTCATCTCAGCTCTTTTTCTCTCATTGTTTCTTTTAGTAAGATGTGTAACAAGATATGCATCATAAAATTGATGAGATGTGAATGTCAGTCTTAGTCACAAATATCTTCCAAGTAGACCTTCCAGCTTATGAAGATTTACCCTAAGGCAATTAGATTTACTCGTTTGAGTAACCTGAATATCCATATGAGGTTTTCTACTCAGTGTGTGACTGAACTACTTGACTTGATCCCATGACAAAGTCTTTAATTTTTACCTAAATTTAGTGTTATTAAGAGTGAAGGAATTTTTTGTTCTTTTGTATTCAGTCCAATGTAAGATATTTATTTGGATATGTAAATGGATAGACCATTTTCCCTTTATTTTTATTAGAGGATTCTAATGATGTTAGGCTGCTTTGAGGTCACTGATATAAATTCCATCACTGAAGGACCCTGACAATGGAGAAGATAATGTTAGATTCAGTAATTTGCTTTTCCCATGAATGTTAAAATTGAATCCATTGATGAGAAAACTATCTGAATTTCAGCTCCCAAGTGTCTTGTGAGTTCTTTATTTTCAGTATAATAAAAGTATATTCTATGACTGATGCCAGTTATTGATTGGCCTTTGAAATACTAGGTTCACCAAATCAGGTATGTGTCCTGTTATGAATTCTTCTCATGAGTGACCAACACACTTGATGTCATCCTCATTTTAAAAACATTACCTTTTACTGTAATTTCCTTAAATAATTTTGAGACATTTTCTGAGTCATAGTTCTTGTCTCTATAGTGTGTTGTTCTTTAGTATAAATATAGAGTAAATATATTCACCCCTTTTGTTATATTTTCTCTCTGCTCTTGTTTTTTCATATTTGTGGGGCATTGATGAGAACTCAGAACATATATACAATGTCACGTCAGGCATATGTTTGCAATTCCTATATGTGAGTTGTCCAAGACACATGAGAATGAATGCACTTGGACTTCTGTTTTCCGGTATGGCATGGAAAGTGCTTGAAAATTGTCACCCCCATTGACACAACAAGGAAAAATCTGAATAGATTGAAAATCAACAGTTTCTCTGGAATTCATTAGACAATTGAAGACAGGAAAGTCATTACCACAAAAATTACAAGGATTGTCTGTCATATAGAGAGAATCACAACTTATTTCAACATTAGCCAAGGAGTAAAACTTCCACTAGAACTAATATCAAGGAGGGAAAACTTATAGTGTAATTGACAATTACAATTGCTGGAGGCTCCCTGTGAACAACTTTAAGAGTTAAAAACTCCTGTGGGGCCCTCTCTTAGCATAAGCCCCATGCTTGTGTGAGTCTTATCTCCAGGAGCCCTACCAGGTTCTCACAGTGAATATCATAGAAAAATCCCCTACTGCTTCTGTCAGATGAAGGGCCAAGGTAGCTATTTTGAAATATGTCCAGAGCATTCTTCTTTTCTTAGTAAGGATTGACCTCATAGGAAATTATTTAACCAGAGCTTAACTTGTGTTTTACCAGAACCAATTGACCTGAGAGAAAAATATCTAACTCCAGCCTGCTGTAGCCTACTCCATGAGGAAAAGAAAATGCCCAATTCAGTCCATGCTAGTCTTCAATGTAGGAGAAGGGAAATACTCAGCTCCAGCAGTCCCCCAGGTTTCCTGTCTTACTGAGGGTGGGGAAGGAACTCTGAGGTGCTTTATAAGATCACAGCCTACTAGCACAGTCTCATTTATAGACTAATACCTAATCATAGGACTATAGAATGCTTACTCTCCCCTCATACCTCACCACAACAGCAATAAGACTCCCTTGTAATAATAAGGGAATACAATGGAAATGATGCACATCTCAGACCTTCAGAAATTTCAGGTCTTCCATAAGCTGGATCATGGGGTGAGCCTCTCTGTTATTTTTATTTGAGACCAAGTAACTAGAATGTGTTTGCACAGTTTGTATGAGAAGGGCAGGGCAATGACTTCTGCTTTCAATATCCTTCTTGACAAATTTTAACATTGTGTTGGCTTTCTTTCAGCTACACAAATGGTCCTGTCTTTAGGAAACAATCTTCAAAGACTCTTAGTTTCTGTTTTTAGGGCTGCAAAATTCCAATAAAAGTTAAAGAAGTCCTGCCTGACCCTAAAAAGTCACAATGAATAATTTCCTACCTCTCAGATATGTGTAGTGAACTTAACATATTTTTGATTATAAAAGCAATATAAGTTCACTACATAACTTTGGAAAATGAGAAAAAGCACAAAGAAAACAAAACTCATTCATATTCTCTGTAGGTATCTGTATATAAATATTTTAACATAATAAGTATCTGTATCTAATTGCATCTAACTTGCTTTTTAAATATATGAATGAGACATGAACTTTTTCTCCTGTCATTTATGTAGATCTTCTCCTACAGAATTGTTTATGGTAGATGGCAATCTCTCATATGAGTGTATCATGATTTATTAAACTTTATTGTTGAAAGGAAAAAGAAGTCTCTAGGGAAACTCAAAGACAAAAAAGACAAGAACAAGGACACCAAAAGAAATTTTAGCTGTGACACTTACAGCTACAGTAAACAGTAAACACAGCCTAACCCCTAGCCAAATAAACATAAAACCTCAAAATGAAGGCCTATTTACCTCAGTTTCTTTTAACCCATGTATCATGTCTGACCTTCATAAAAAAATTACAAGGCATACTTAAAAGACAAAAAAAAAAAAAAAAAAAAAAAACAACCCACAGCTTGAAGAAACAGATGAAGCATCAGAATCAGATTCATATGTGGCAGAGTTGATAGAATTAGCAGACCAGGAATTTAAAACAACTATGATTAACATGTTGAGGGCTCTAATGGAAAAGTGAATGACAAGAAAGAACAGATGAGTAATGTAAGCAGCTATATTATCCTTTAAAGTAAAGGAGAGATACTTTCTCAGACAAACAAAAATTGAGAAAATGTGTTACTGGTAGTCCAGCCTTACAATAAATGTAAAAGGAAATTATTCAGAAAGAAGGAAAATGATATCAGTCAGAAAATCAAATCTACATAAATTTAAATAAGCCTTGGAGAAGGAATAAATGAAGGTAAAATAGAATATACTCTTTTAATTGTTCTTAATTGATCTGACAGATAACAGTTTGTTCAAAATAATAACAACAACAATGTACTTGGTGATTGTAGCTAATGAATAGTGAAATAAATGAAAGCAATATTATAAGGCATGGGAGAAAGAAAATACTTGTTACCAGGTACTTAAATGACCCACAAGGTGGTATAGGTTATTTGAAAGAGGACTTGATTAGTTGTACAAGTATACTCTAAACTCAAGCACAACCACTAAAAAATATTTTAATAAGACAGAATTGACATGATAAAGGAGAAAAAACTGATATCATATAAAATGCTCAATTAAAACCAGAGAGGGCAGAAAAAGAGTAGAAGACTGAAAAAAAAACAAGAGCAACAAATAAAAAACAATAATAAATATGGTAGATATTAATCCAACTATATCAATAACCACTTTAAACACCAAATAAAAGACAGAGACTAAGTGAATAAAAATGAGACCCCGTTATATGCTGTCTACAAGAGATTCACTTTATATATAAGACACAGATTAACAGTAAAGCAATGGAGAAATATATACCATGCTAACACTAATCAAAAGAAAGTTAAAGTAACTATATTAATTTCATACAAAGCAGACTTCAGAGCAAAGAATATTATCAGAGATCAAAAGAGGTATTATATAATGCTAAAGGGGTCAATTCTCCAAGAAGATATAACAGTCCATAATATGTGTGCACCTAACAACAGAGCATCAAAATATATGAGGCAAATACTGTAGAACTTCACTCAGAAATAGATGTATCTATTATCATAGTTGGAGCCTTCAAAACCAATATATCAATAATTGACAGATCCAGCAAGCATAAAATCAGTAAGAACATAGCTGAACTGAACAGCACCATCAATCAACTGAATCTAACTGACATCTACAGAGTACTGCATCCACCAACAACTGAATGCATATCCTTCTCAAGGCCACATGGAGTGTTCACCAAGATAGACCACATTCTGTGCTAAAAAACACAATAACAAATTTAGAAGACTAGAAATCACGCAAAGTATGTTCTCAGATAATAATGAAATGAAACTAAAAATCAGTTAGAGAAAAATAATTAGAAAAGACCAAAGTACTTGGAGATTAAACAACACACACCTAAATAACACATAGTCACAGAAGAAATCTCAAGAGAAAATTTGAAAATATTTCAAAGTAAATGAAAATAAAAATACAGCTCATCAAAAACTTTATGAGGCAGCAAAAGCAGGGCCTAGAGATAAATTTGTAACATTGAATGCCTATATTAAAAGTAAGAAAGACCCCAGTCAATAATCTAACTTCCACATTGTGACACCAGAAAAAAAAGGGGGGGCAAATTAAATCCAAAGTACACAGAATAAAATAAATAATAAAATACGAATACAATTCCAAGTGGCCTGATATCTTATTTCTAGAACCTGAATTTCAGGTGGCTTCAGAGGTTTTGTTTTATGAGAATTAACAGGCAAGAGACCATGTGATTGTTACTGATATAGTTTTCTTGATTGTATAGATAAGATATAATCAATGAGATAATCTCATTTCTGCATGACACCACCTGAGTAGTTCTCCAAAGTCAAGAAACATGTATGTTTTGGCCTCCTTGTGTTTGGTGAATCAATGGTCTGCAGGCTGTGTAATGAATTAGGTCACTTTTGGAGTACTGACTATTCAGGAAAATCATACATGAGCCAAACAACCAGAAGAAGTGTAGTTTTCCTTTTTGACACCTTTCCTATTCCTGTCCACATAGTAGACAGAACAGAAGAAGAGCACCATTTGGTCTACTGCAACTGGGGCAATTTATACCAGCCAGGTGTCCAGTGTTGACTATACAGGAACTATAATTCACCTTAGAACAGCAGTCCCATTAATCCACCTCTGGTAAGCATATTCAACTCCAAGAGTCTGTGTGAATGGGGAGTTCCATGTATTAGGTCAGTCATGAGAATTGATATGGTCTTTGACAGAGATGATGACATAAAAATCATGCTCAATAGGATTATGTGGAGGCCCAACATAGGTGACAAACCTGGAACTAGAAGTCTGGAATCCTTATTTCCTTCTAGGTGAATAATTTTTGGGCTTGAGACAATGACATCACTGTGGGAAACTTGCTTGGCCCAACTCTATCTGTGTGCTTCTAGGTGAACAACAAATTATTATCCTTTAAGCATTGTTTTAGTTATTTATAATTTCTAATAGCATGGATTATTTGGGACTTATTCCTTGAATCTTTTTCTCTCTTTGTGTCTTTCAGTAAGACATACTGCAAGAGAAGCACCATTCCTTTAATAAAAGTGGAGTGGCTGCCTTGGTCACAGATACATTCAAAACAGACCACTGGACTAGTGATGATTCACCCTTAAGCCTATTAGGTTTACTCATTTAGGGAACCTGAATATCAATATGGGTTTTCTTCTCAATGAGGGACTGAACTGCTTGATGTGATGCCATGAAAAAATATTTGCTTTCTACCTGAATTTGATATGATTGAAAGTTGGGGAAATTTTTTATTCATTTTTGATTCATTAGATTCATAGTACCCAGTCCAATGTACACTATTCGTTTGAGTACATATGCACAACAAGACTGATTTTTCTATAATATTATTAAGTGGTTGTAATGATGTGAGCAGTTTTTGGCTCACTGGTGAACTTTCCATAAAGTTTCCATAAAGGACCATGCCAGTGGAGACAGAAATGTGACATTCAGTAATTTGCTTTGCTCATTAACTTGAAATTGAATAAATTGATAAGCAAACTGATATCTAAATTGTAAATCCCAAATATCACGTAACTACATTATTTTCAATATAATGAAAATGTATGAATACTGCCAATTGTTCCTGATAGGTGCTTTGAGATAAATAGGTGTACCAAATCAGGCAACATGTGTCTCATTATGCATTCTACTTCCCAATGAGTGACTGGCCTACTTTGTGGCATCCTCATGAGAAAAACACCTTTTATTGAAATTTTGTTGAAATCATGTTGAGACATTTTCTGAGTCATGGTTACTCTCTCTATGGTGTGATATTATTTTGGTCTAAATATAGGAGCAGACATACTCACCCTTATATTTTCATGTTGCTCTGTCTTGTGATGTTTATGAGACATTTATGAGGACTCACAACATAAAGACTAGACATTTTGGCCACAAGTTTGAAACACCTGTATATGCATTTCTCAAACTAATGAATACAATGTGTACAAATTCAATTGCCCTGATAGCTGGTTTCTGCACCCTCAGATCCATGTGGCTTCAAGAGTGCCAGTGCTTTATGAGAATCCGTATACAACAAACCATGCCAATTGTTACTGATATGGCTTTCTTGAATATATAGACAAGAAGATCAATGGGACACTCCTGTTTCTGCATGAAACCACTGGATTGCTTCTCCAAAGTCCAGTGACCTGTATGTTTTGTCCTTATTAACTTTTGTCAATCAATGGACTAAAATCTATGTAATGGGCCTTTTTTTGAGTATCGACAATTTTGCTCATTTAATGAAAAGCATGCGTGATCCATACACACTGGAGAGATGTAGTTCTCCTTTTGACACCTGTTCTGTATCTGTCCTCTTAGATAATGATATTGAAGAACATTCTTTGGCTTGCTGTGACTGGGGCAACTGATACCACCCAGGTATCCTGTAACAAATATGCCCTAACTCCTATTCACTTTAGCACCAGAACTCCAGGAAGCCTTCATTGGTAAGTTAATCATGTCCAAGTAAATGTATACATGGAGAGTGCCTTTCAGTCAGGGATGAGGCCTTGAAGAGAAATGATGGCTTAAAAATCATGCTGAGGCTCAACTTAGATGGCAATCCTGGGATAGATAATAGTGACTCCTTATTTTCTTTCTAGGGGAATTTTATTTTGAACTTGAGATACGAAACCTCATGGGTAACATTTGCTCAACTTTTCCTATGCACCTATAAATAAACAAAAAATTCACATTCTTTAAGCTTTGTTTTAGTGATCTATAATTTCTATAGTATACATATTCAGGTCTCGAGCCTTGGCTCTTTTCTTCTCCTTTTGTGTTTCAGTAAGACTTGCTCCCAAGAGATGCAACATTCCATTATAAAAGATCAATAGCTTCTTTTGCTGATACACATATTCTATATAGAGCATTGAACTATTGAAGATTCACACCTAAGGCAATTAGTTTTACTCGTTCAGGCAACCTGAATGTCATCATAGGTTTTCTCTTTGATGTAATTCTCATGACAAAATGTGTACTTTTTATCTGAACTTCATATGATTGAATGTTCGGCAGTTTTTTGATTCACTGTTACCTAGTCCAATAAACAATATTCATTTGGGTGTAAATACATGACTAGACAAAATTTTGCTGTAATATTTTAATGGGATTCTAATGGTGTTGCACTGTTTTGGGTCAGTGATAAACTTCCCATAACTGTAGTGCCATGCTAATGGAGGAGAATGTGAGATTTCAATACTGTGCTTTGTCCGTGAAACTTAAAATTGAATAATTCGATGACCAAATTTATACCAAAATTTATCTCCTGTGTATATGTGACCCTATTATTTTCAGAATAATGAAAGTGTATGCTATGAATGATGACAGTTTTTCCTGATATGCACTTTGAGATGACTAGATTTACCAATTCTGTCATCATGGACCCTGTTATGGGTTCTTCTTCTCAATGAGTGACCTACTTGATGGCCTACTGTTGAAAAATGTTCACTTTTTACTGAAATTTCATTGAAATTATGTTGGAACATTTTAAGTCATGTTTACCATCTCTGTGGTATGATATATAATAATATTACAGGTTATCCACTGTCAGAAATTTTTCATGCTTTGTCCTTATGATGTTGATGAATCAATGATCTAGAGGTTTAGTAATGTGTCTTTGTGATGGTATGGACCATCTCTCTTCACTAATAAATAGCATGTATAAGCCATACACATGTGAAAGATTTATTTCTGATTTTGAACTACTATCCTATCCCTATCTTCCTAGACAAGAACTATCGAGGAAGAGCACTTTTTCTGCTACCGTCCAAGTATACTATAGTGAATCTAACTGGTCTCCTGTCACTTTTGAACCATGAAGATGCCATTTTGGTAAGTGGTTACGAGACAAGGTGGGTGTATGTGTGGAGAGGGTCTTGAGGAGATGTGATGATATAAAAATCATGCTCAATAGGATTATGCTGAGGCCCAAAAGAGGTATAATGCTTACAACAAGGTGTAGGCAGTCATTAGATTTTTCTGCAAGATTCTATTTTGGGATTGGTAGAAAGAAACTCTTTTGGGAATCTTGTTTCATCTACCTCTATTTATCTGCTTCTAAGAGAACTTTTTTTATTCTTTTACCCTGATTTTAGTGTCTTTGTTCTTCATATTCATGTATTGTTAGAGTATATACCTTAGCTTATTTTTCCTCATTGTATGCTTCAGAATGTCCAACCAGCAAGAGATGTGCCATTCCATTCCATGGAAAAGATATGAGTTCTGCCACTGATGATTAAAAAATTCCAAATAGGCCATTTGACTATTGAACTCTGTCCTTTAAAATGATTCCTTCTACTTCTTCACACAAAATAATGAGTGATGACCTATTCTTCCCAATGAGTGACTGATCTACTTAATGGAATTCTCATTAAAGATCTGCTTTTTACCTGAATGTGTTTTAAT
Organism: Tapirus indicus; assembly: GCA_031878705.1. Lineage (NCBI taxonomy): Eukaryota > Metazoa > Chordata > Mammalia > Perissodactyla > Tapiridae > Tapirus > Tapirus indicus. Next base: position 72,226,451 of record CM062918.1, on the reverse strand, counting down.
TTAAAAATGAAAAGTTTTGTAATTCATTGCAATCATCTCCTTAGTGAAATATTCATTTGCTCTAAATGCACAAACAGACTTTCTATAACTATTATTCTATTTTGGGGGTTGCTATGGTGTTTTGATGTTTGTGGATCATTGAGGCACTACTCACAACTGAAAGACTTTGGGAATTGCAGGCAATAGTTTGAGGTTCAGGTATAAGTTGCCCTTGATTTGTAAAATTTAATACAGTTACAAGTGGTCTGAAATCCTATTTCCAGATCTAGAGTTTCATGTGGTTTTATTAAGTTTACAGTAGTCCCCCCTTATCCGTGGTTTTGCTTTCCATGGTTTCAGTTACCCATGGGCAACCATAGTCCAAAAAATATTAAATGGAAAATCCCAGAAATAAACAATTTATAAGTTTTAAATTGCATGTCATTCTGAGTAACATGATGAAATTTCAAGCTGTCCTGCTTGGTCCCACATTGGACGTGAATCATCTGTTTGTCAAGAGTGTCCACACTGTATATGCTACCTGTCAATTAGTCACTTAGTAGCCATCTCAGTTATCAGATCGACTATCGTGGTATCACAGTGTGTTCAAGTAAACCTAATTTTACTTAATAATGGCCCCAAAGCACAAAATTAGTGATGCTGGCAATTCAGATATGCCAAAGAGAAGCCATAAAGTGCTTCCTTTAAGTGAAAAGAACATAATATACATAGGGTTCAGTGCTATCCGTGGTTTCAGGCATCCACTGGGGGTCTTGGAACATATCCCCCTCACATAACGGGGAACTACTCTATTATAAAGGAATATATATGCTATGTATGATGCCAGTAGTTACTGATATGGTCCTTGCATATTTAGCCTCGGGATGATGATAAGAAACTTCATTTATGCAGGGAAATAATTTTTTGCCATGTTATCAACAGACATGAACCTATATTCTTGGTCCTTACTATATGCGGTGAATCAATACCCACAACTTAAGTAAGGGATCATTTTTTTCAGTTATTTTTTTGAGATCATAATGGTTTATAATATTGTGTAATTTCAGGTGTACATTATTATTTATCAGTTTCTGTATAGATGGCATCATGCTCACCACCAATAGTCTATTTTTTATCTGTCATTATATATATATGTGCCCCTTTACCCCTTTTGCACACCTCCCTACCCCCTTCCATTCCGGTAACCACTAATGTGTTCTCTTTATTCATGTGTTTATCTTCCACATATGAGTGGAAAAATGCTGTTTGTCTGTCTCTGTCTGGCTTATTTCGTGTAACATAGTATCCTCAAGATCCATCCATATTGTTGCAAATGGAATGATTTTGTCTTTTTTATGGATGTGTAGTATTCCATTATATAGATGTATACCATATCTTCTTTATCCATTCATCAGTTGATGGGCACTTGGGTTGCTTCCAGGTCTTGGCTATTGTGAATAATGCTACAAGGAACATAGGGGTGCATAAATCTCTTTGGATTGTTGATTTAAAGTCCTTTTGATAAATACCCAGTACTGGGATAGCTGGATCATATGCTATTTCTATTTTCAATTTTTGGAGAAATCTCCATGCTATTTTCCATAGTGGCTGCACCAGTTTGCACTCCCACCAGCAGTGTATGAGGGTTCCCTTTTCTCCACATCCTCTCCAACGTTTGTTATTCTTTGTCTTGTTAATTTATAGCCATTTCTGACAGGTGTAAGGTGATGTTTCATTGTAGTATTTTTTGTATTTCCCTAATAATTAATGATGTTGAACATCTTTTCATGTGCCTGTTGGCCATCTGTATATCTTCTTTGGAGAAATGTCTGTTCATATCCTCTGCCCATTTTTTGATCAGGTTGTTTGCTTTTGTTGTTGAGTTGTATGAGATCTTTACATATCTTGGAAATTAACCTCTTGTCGGATATATGATTTGCAAATATCTTCTCTTTTCATTTTGTTCATGGTTTCCTTTGCCTTGCAGAAGCTTTTTAGTCTTATGCAGTCCCATTTGTTTATTTTTCCTTTTGTTTCCCTTGCCTGAGTAGACATGGTATTCAAAAAGATGCTGCTAAGACTGATGTCAACAAGTACACTGCCTATATTTTCTTCTAGGAGACTTATGGTTTCAGGTCTTACATTCAAGTCTTTCATCCATTTTGAGTTAATTTTGTGTATGGTGTAAGACAATGGTCTACTTTCATTCTTTTGCATGTGGCTGTCCAGTTTTCCCAACACCGTTTATTGAAGAGACTTTCCTTTCTCCATTGTATGTTCTTGTCTCCTTTGTCAAAGATTAGCTATCCATAGATGTGTAGTCTTATTACAGGGCTTTCAATTCTGTTCCATTGATCTGTGTGTCTGTTTTTGTGCCAGTACCATGCTGTTGTGATTACTATAGCTCTGTAGTATATTTTGAACTCAGGGATTGTGATGCCTCCAGCTTTGTTCTTTCTTCTCAGGATTCCTTTGACTATTCGGAGTCTTTTGTTGTTCCATATAAATTTTAGGATTCTTTGTTTTATTTCTGTGAAGAAGGTCTTTGGGATTCTGATTGGGATTGCATTGAACCTGTAGATTGCTTTAGGTAATATGGACATTTTAATTATGTTTATTCTTTCAATCCACGAAATGAACTATCTTTCTATTTCTTTATGTCATCCTCAGTTTCTTTCAATAATGTCTTATAGTTTTCAATGTATAGATATTTCACTTCCTTGGTTAAATTTATTCCTGGATATTTTAGTCTTTTTGTTGTGATTGTAAATGGGACTATATTCTCAACTTCTCTTTCTGCTAGTTAGTTATTAGTGTATAGAAAAGCAACTGATTTTTGTAAGTTGATTTCATACCTGCAACTTTGTGGTAGTTGTTGATTATTTCTAATAGTTTTCTTGTGGATTCTTTAAGGTTTTCTATATATAGAGTCATGTCATCCACACACAGCAAGAGTTTCACTTCTTCATTTCCAATTTTGATACCTTTTGTTTCTTTTTCTTGCCTAATTGCTCTGCCCCAAACCTCCAGTACGATGTTGAATAAGAGTGGCGAGAGTGGGCACCTTTGTTCTGTTCCTGACTCAGAAGGCTGGCTTTCAGGTTTTCACCATTAAGTATGGTGTTGGCTGTGGGTTTGTCACATATGGCCTTTATTAGGTTGAGACACTTTCCTTCTATACCCGTTTTCTTGATAGTTTTTATCATAAATGGATGCTGTATCTTGTCAAATGCTTTCTCTGCAGCTATTGAGATGATCATGTGATTTTTATTCCTCATCTTGTTAATGTGGTGTATCACATTGATTGAGTCACAGATGTTGAACCATCCCTGCGTCCCTGGTATAAATCCCACTTGATCATGGTGAATGATCCTTTTTGTGTATTGCTGTATTCAATTTGCCAATATTTTATTGAGGATTTTTGCATCTATGTTCATCAGTGATATTGACCTGTAATTTTCCTTCTTTGGGTTGTCCTTGTCTGTTTTTGGTATCAGGGTGATGTTGGCTACACAGAATGAATTAGGAAGTATTCCATCTTCTTCAATTTTTTGGAATAGTTTGAGAAGGATAGCTATTAAATCTTCTATGAATGTTTGGTAGAATTCTCCAGAGAAGCCATCTGGTCCTGGACTTTTGTTTTTTGGGAGCTTTTTGATTATTGTTTCAATCTCTTTATTTGTGATTGGTCTATTCAGATTCTCTATTTCTTCTTGATTCCATTTCAGGAGGTTGTATGAGTCTAAGAATTTATCTGTTTCTTCTAGGTTTTCCAATTTGTTGGCATATAGATTTTCATAGTATTCTCTTATAATCCTATTTCTGTGGTATCCATTGTAATTTCTCCTCTTTAATTTTTAGTTTTATTCAGTTGAATCTTCTTTTTTCTTAGTGAGTATTGCTAAGGGTTGTCAATTTTGTTTATCTTCTCAAACCACCAGCTCTCAGTTTCATTGATCCTTTCTATTGTTTTATTAGTCTCTATTTCATTTATTTCTACTCTAATTTTTATTATTTTCCTCCTTCTGCTGAATTTGGGTTTTGTTTTTTCTTTTTTTTAGTTCTGGTCAGTGTATTTTAAGATTACTTATTTGAGATTTTTCTTGTTTGTTGACGTTTGCCTGTATTGCTATAAATTTCCCTTTTAGTACTACTTTTGATGGATCCCATAAGAGTTGGTATGTTTTGTTTTCATTTTCATTTGTTTCCAGGCATTTTTTAATTTCTCCTTTGATTTTTTCATTGATCCAGTGGTTGTTCATTGGCATGTTGTTTAGTCTCCACATATTTGTGACTTCCCAGCCTTTTTCTCATAGTTGATTTGTGGTTTCATAGCATTTTGGTCAGAAAAGATGCTTGCTATGATTTCAATCTTATTAAATTTATTGAGGCTTGCCTGGTCTCCCAACATATGGTCTACCTTTGAGAATGTTACGTGTGCACTTGAATAGAATGTGTATTCTGCTGTTTTTTGGATGGGCAATACTTTCTTTCTTTTGCTTGCTTTTTTTTTTTTTTTTTTGATTATCATCTTCCATCCCTTCACTCTGAACTGTGCTTGTCTTTAGAGCTGAGATGTGTTTCCTGGAGACAGCATATTGTTGGGTCTTGTTTTTTAATACATCCATCCACTCTGTGTCTTTTGATTGGAGAATTCAATCCATTTACACTTAGAGTGATTATCGATAGATGAGGGCTTAATACTGCCATTTTGTTTCTTCTTTCCTGGTTGTTCTACATTTCCATTGTTTCTCTTCCCTTATATTTCTTTTTTTCTTTTTTTGATGGGGGTGGATTGGCCCTGCACTAACATCTATTGCCAATCTTCCTCTCTTTTCTTTTTTCTCCCCAAAGCCCCAGTACATAGTTGTGAATCATAGTTGTAGAGTTATAGCTCTTCTATATGGCACATGACCTCAGCATGGCTTGATGAGCAGTAAGAAGGTCCACACCCAGGATCCAAATGGCGAACCCCAGGCTGCCAATGCAAAGTGTGCAAATTTCACCACTATGCCACAAGGCTGGCACTTTCCCTTGTTATTTCTGACTGCCATTTCAGTTAGGTGGTTTTCTGTGATGGTTTTCTCTTTATTTATGATTTGTGTCTCTGCTCTGATTTTGTGTTTAGTGGTTACCATGAGGTTTGTATAAAAGATCTCACAGGTGAGATAGTACATTTTCTGATAGCCTCTTATCTTCATTAGTCTAGGCAGGTTCCATCCCTTACCTCTTCCCCTTCTGAGTTATTGTTGTCACAAATTATTCTGTTTTGTGTTGTGAGTTTGTAACTAAACTGAAGTGTTTATAGTTATTTTTGATGCTTTCCTTCCCTTTATATTTTATGTAGTAATTAGCTGTTTGATAATCTGTTCTGATAGAGCTGCAATTTCCTGATTTTGTCTATTTATCTCCTTGCTCAAGACTTTGTAAACCTTTGCCTTTTTGTTCAGGTATGAGGTCATCCTTGATCATTTCTTGTAAGGGAGGTCTAGTGGTGATGAACACCCTCAGCTTTTGTTTATCTGGGAAAGCTTTTATTTCTCCATCTCATCTGAAGGATAGTTTTGCTGGATAGAGTATTCTTGTCTGAAAGTTTTTGTCTTTCAATATTTTGAATATATCATTCCATTCTCTCCTAGCCTGCAAGGTCTGCTGAGAAATCCACTGAAGCCTGATAGGGGTTCCTTTGTAGATTATTCTCTACTGCCTTGCTGCCCTTAATATTTTTTTCTTTGTCATTGACTTTTGCCAGTTTTACTGTTATATGCCTAGAAGAAGGTCTTTTTGCACTGATGTAACTAAGAGTTCTATTGGTTTCATGTATTGTAAGTTCAGTTCCTTTCCCAGATTTGGGAAGTTCTCAGCTATTATTTCTTTGAACAAGGTGTCTACCTCCTTGCTCCTTTACCCCTCACTTCTCTCTCTGGAATACCTGTAATCCTTATGTTGAATTTCCTAATTGAGTCAGATATTTCCTGAAGAATTTCTTCATTTTTTAAGTCTTAGTTCTCTCTCCACCTGAAACATTTCTATATTTCTGTCCTCTAAATCACTAATTCTATCCTCCATAACAGAGCTGTTTTTCAGATTCTAGATTGTGTTTTATTTCATTCATTGTGTTTTTTATCTCTGGAATTTCTCTTTTATTTTTCTTATAGTTTCAATCTCTTCAGTGAAATATTCCTTCTGCTCTTTAATTTTATCCCTGAGCTCATTGAACTGTCTTTCTGAATTTTTTGGTAACTTGTTGATTTTCTTTATGACAACTATTCTGAATTCTCTGTCATTTAGATTATAAATTTCTGTGACTTCAGGATTGATTTCTGGAGACTTGTCATTTTCTTCTGCTCTGAAGTGTTACTGCAGTGTTTCATGGTGTTTGATGGACTGATCCTTTGCTGAGGCATTTGTGGTAGTATCAGGTCGCAGATCCACCTGTCACCTCTGGGTGGGGGGCGAGAGCTGCATTTTCTGAACCCACTGCATCTGCTGGAAGTTGTGCTGGTAGGGGTCCTCTGCATTTGCCCACTGGCCACAGCCATGATGGGTCACACATGCATGTCCAGGTGCTCTGGTGCAAGACCACTGCCTTGGCAGGGGACTGGCTGAGCTGATGTCCTAGGCAGGAGGGGAGGGGCACCTTCCTTCTTGCATGCAGGCCCACTCTGAGCTTGTGAGTTGTTTGCCTGAGCTGCTGTGCTTGGTGTGGACTTCTTCACAGGTGCTGATTCACAGCACTTGGTGTGGAGCACTCCCACCGGCAGGGCCATTGGAGCATGGTGGTCACTCCCAGGGGCTGGGATGCAACTTCAAAAGTGAAAGTGTTCATGTGCATGCCTGCCTGCCCCCCCCACCTCCTCTTACACTCATGAGCAGGCTGCTCTGTGAGGACCCATGACCTAGATCACTGCCATGGGGGAGGGGAGGGGTCTGCTCACCTCCTTCCACTGCTTCCAGGGGATTCAGTACCCCCATCTTTAGATGTATGGCTGTGTGGATCTCTCAGACATCCTATTGTGCTTTGTAGGGAATCCTCTGTTTGTTAATGACTGCCCATTTAGTTGTAACTTAGGGGAGAGAGACTAAGGGAACAACTCACTCTGCCATGATGCTGACATCACTAATGGGTCATATTTTGAGAATCAAATATATCAATCTTCTAGAAGTTAGGAGGTGCAAGCAAGAGCCATATACACATAAGAGGTGTAATCCTATTCTCTGTTTACAGTCTTACTCCTGTCCTCTTACAATAAAACTACTGAGGAAGAACACTTTTTACTCTGTTGCCTGTGGGACAATTTGTACCACTCAAGCATCCTGCACTGAATATGCCAGCATGCAATCCACTTTGGCCCCAGTGTTTAAGGAAGCCATCTCTGGCAATCATATTAAGTCTAAATGTATGTATGCATATGAGTGCCATGGTTTGGGTCAATAATGAGATGTTATCTTGAAGAGAAGCAATGACACAAAAATCAAGCTCAGTTGGATTATGCTTAGGCCTAGCCTAGGTGACAATCATTAAACAAGAAGTTTGGGTTTCTTAGTTCCCTTAATGGGAATTTAATTTGGGGCTTCAGACAATGAAATCTTTCTGTGAAACTTGTTTTGCATACTTCTATGTATGCATTGCTAAGTGAACCACAAATTCTGATTCTTTAAGTGTTATTTAAGTTATCTATAATTTCATGACTATTTGGTGCTAAGAACTTGCTTCTTTTTCTTTCATGGAATCTTTCAGTAAATCCTACTGGGACTATTGTATTGATTACAGATGAGTAGCTGCCTTTGCTGACTGAAAAATTCCAAAGAGACAATTGGACTAGTGAAGACTCACCTCTATAACTATTAAATTTATTCATTCAGGCAACATGAGTATCACTGTGAATTTTTCTTCCCAATGATTGGCTGACATATCTGATGCTGTCCTCATTAGAAAATGTTCAATACACTACACTCACTAGGGTTTAAATACACCGACAAATTTTTTCAATAATATTAGTACAGTAATTTAACAGTGCTGGGATATTCTTTTATCACTGATTAATTTATTATAAGTTAAGGACCCTCATAATTGGGGTAAGAATGTAAGCGTCAGTAATATGCTTGCCCAAGAAGATAAAAATAATGACCAACCTGGTACCTGATTTTCACTTTGGTTACTTCAGTAAGTTCTGTTGGCAAAAGATGCATCAATCCATTGTTTAGAGGTAAATGCCTGCCTTTGCTGAAAGACGAATTCCAAATAAATCATTGGAATATTGAAGATTTATCTCTAAGACAATTAGGTTTACTCGTTCAGGCAACCTGAATTATCATTATGCATTTTTCTTCTCAATGAGTGGCTAACCTGCTTGCTGTGATTCTTATAAGAAAACCTATACTTTTAAGCTGAATTTGAGAAATTTGTGATTCATTGGTTCCATAAACAATGTGCAATTTATTTGGTTCTAAATACATGAGAAGGCCATTTTTTCCCTATAATCTCATTAATGGATTGTAAAGGTGTAGAGATGTGTTTAATCATTGATGAACTTGTTATAACTGAAAGAGTCTGATAATTAGGGTGAGAATGTAAGATTCAGTAATATGCCTTGCCCATGAAACTTGAAATTGAATAAAAGCAACCTGATACCTGGTTTTCAGCTACTGAGTACTATATGGTTCTGTTATTATGAAAATAATGAAATGTATGCTATGAGTTATGCCAGTTATTACTAATAAGGTCTTCAAGTTGACTAGGTTTACCAATTCAATCAACATGAATCCTATTATCGGTTCTTCTTCTTAGTGAGTGCCTGACTGGCATATTTGATGGAATTTTCATGATAAAAGCTTATTTTTTACTAAAATTGGATTGATATAATGTTGAGAAGTTTTGTGATTCATTGATATCATCTTTACAGTGTGATATTCTTTTTATCCAAATACAGGAGTTGTCATATTCATCCTTATATTATTTCTAGTTTGCCATGATTTTGTGATATTTGGGTTCATTTATAACAAGTTACAACATAAAGACATTAGGATCATAGACACTAGTTTGAAATTAAGGTATATGCATTGTTTTGAATTGTGAAATTAAATACTATTACAAGTTGTCTTATATCTGATGTCTGTATCCTGAGTTTTATGTGATTCATTATAATCAAGTGTATACATAATGGCTGATGCCAATTGTTACTGATCTTGCTTCCTGAATATCAGTAGACAGAGGTAATCAGTAAGAAGCTCTTGTTTCCACATGGAATCACCTGATATGTTCTCCAAAATACAGAACTTGTATGCTTTTGCCTTTGTGGTATTTGATGAATCAGTGGTCTACAGCTTATATAATGGGTCATTTTTTGAGAACTGACTATATTTGTCCATTAAGGTATAGCCTGCATGAGTTACACAACATGACAGATTTAATTCTCATTATGAACTACTGTCCTGTCTCTGTCTTCTTAGATAAGGACTACTGAATAAGCACACTTCTAACCTGCTGGCACTAGGGAAACTGATAGCACCTAAGTGTCCTGCATTAAATATTCCTGAACTTCAATCCACTCTAATACCAGGGTTTAAAGTTGTCCTCCTTGATAAGTCTTTTCAATTCCAAAGGGATATATGCATGGGCATTGCTATGACTTGGGCCAATTATATGATTTCATATTACCTTGAGAAGACATAGTGAAATAAAAGCCATGCTTATTAGGAGCTTTGGACCAACATAAGTGACAATTGGGGGACTAAGATTGTGCCTTCCTTAGATTTATTCTGATAGAATTTTATTTTAGGCTTGAGATAAATCTTTGTGGGAAACTTATTTTGGTCATCTATATCTATTCTCATCTAAGAGAAAAGCACTTTTATAAGGGTTTAGACTGATTTTAATGTTCTACAAGTCTTAATTCTCCTGTTACTTTGACGTTGATACCTTGGCTATTTTTCTTTAAATTGTGTCTTTGGAATTCCAAACATCATGAGATGCATCATCCCATTAAATAGACGTATCTGCTTCTGGTGACTAAGAAATTCCTAGTTTGCCATCAGACCAGTGAACTTGGCCTTAAAGATTATTGATTTCATTCATTCTGGCACATGGATATCATTATGTGTTTTTCTTCTCAATTAGTGACTAACCTGCCTAATGGGATCCTAATAGCATTATCTTCACTCTATACCAGAATTTTCTTTGATTTAATATTATGTTTTCTCATCCACTGGCATGATTTTGATGTTATAATATTCATTGAGGTCTAAATACAATAGTAAGCAAATTCATGCCTATTATGTTATTTCAAGTTTGTGATGTTACATATCATTGAAGACCTACTTACAACCAAATTACAGAAGCAATTATGGCCAAGGGTTTGAGATTTAGGTATCTGCTTTGCTCCTGATACATGAAATCAAATAAATGAATGTGCAGTCTTATATCTGATTCCCAGTTCATGAATTTATCTTCATTATGCTCATTTTTGTGCCATGGGTATGCTATGGATGAAGCCAATGCTTTTTAAATTTGGCTTCTTGTATATATAACCAAGGGTTTATCAATGGGAGTTTTCATTTCTGTATTAAACCACCTGACAGGTTCTGCAATGAGAAGAAACCTGTATACTTTACACTTACTGTGTTCATTGAATCAATCATCTACAGCTTAATTAATGGTGCTTATTGTGAGCATGAACTATATCTCTCTTGTCCTACTCTTGTCTCCTTAGGTAAAGACTATTGAAGAAGAGGATTTTTTGGCCTGCTGCCACTGACTCAACTTTTACCACTCAGGCATCCTACACTCAATCTGCCCAACTGTAGTCCACTTTTTAACCAAGATTAAAGGTTTTCATTACTGGTAAGAGTTTTCAGGAACAAGTAGATGTATATTTGTGGACAGTCATGTCTTGGGTCAATGATAAAACCTAATCTTGTCTTGAGTAGATTCTTAATATCTGATCTTAAGTGACAGGCATTTTCCAAATACTTAAGCCTGATTTTAGAGCTCTTTAGTTTTTAATTCTCTGGCATTATTGGAGCTAATGCCTTGGTGATTATTTTTCTTACTCTGTGTTTCTGGATGTCTTGTTGGTAAGACATATACCAGTCTATGATGTTATGTGAGTAACTGCTGTTGGATGAGTGTTGGCTATAACATTCTTAATAGACCACTGGACTAGTGAAAACAGAGCCCTAAGGTAATTAGCTTAATTCAGTCAGGAAACATGAGTATCAAAAAGAATTTTCTCGTAAGTGACTGGTCTACTTCACAAGATCCTTATGAGAATTTTTCACTTTTTATCTAAATTTGCTTTAATTGAAACTTGAGAAGTTTTATGGTTCTATGGTGACATACATGTTATAGCCTAAAGACATGTGTAGGCAAATTCATTCCTGTTATATAATTGCAGGGTGGTTATAGTGTTGTGATGTGTTTTAATCATTGATAAACTACTCACAACTAAAACAACCAACCTCAAATTTGAGATCAGATATGCAATTTGCCTGTGATATTTGATCTTGAATAAAATACATACAGCATGATATCTCTTTTAAAGATCCTGATATTTATGTTGCTTTACTTCTTCCCTTATAAAGTACAGTATGTGCTAGACCAATTATTATTGTTATTAATATTGCATCCTTGAAGATATATCCAAGGACTTGTCAAATTGTTATGGACAAGGACTTGTTTGCTTTGTTATGTCCATGTTTGATATATCACTAGTCTACAGCCTAAATATGGTGGCCTTTTTGGAGTAAGAATAATTTTCTTGTGTAGAAATTATGGAATAGTTTACCTGAGTAATACATACATGAGAGATGTAGTTCTCATTCTTGACTACTAATGCTATCAAAATGAATAATAATGAAAAAATGTAGCTACCCAGAAGTCATGTAATAAGTGTTCCAGTCTCCAGTTCACTTTGACACATGGTCTAAGGACACCATATCTGGTAAGAGTTTTCAGGACAAAATGGATGTACGTGTGGGTAGTTTGATTACTTGGATCAATGAGAGCTTTTCTTTTCTTTTTGCCCAGCTTTATTGAGGAATAATTGACAAATATAATTGTATGTATCTAAAGTGTACAATGTGATGATTTTATATACTGTACATTGTAAAATAATTACCAAGATCCAGATAACTAACACATCCATCACCTCATATAGTTAACTTATTTGTGTGTTATGTGTGTGTGTGTGTGTGTGTGTGTGTGTGTGTGTGTGTGGTGTGACTGCTTAAAATCTCAGCAAATTTCAAGTATAGAATACTGTATCATTAAGTATAGTCACCATGCTGTACATTGGGTCCTCAGAACTTACTAATCTAACTGAAAATTTGTACCCTTTGGCCTGCATCTCCCTAATTCTCCCTCCCCCCAGCCCTTAGCAACTACCATTCTATTCTCTGTTCCTATGAGATTGGTTTTTCTTTAAGATTACATATATAAGTGATACCACACAGTATTTATCTGTCTCTGTCTGGCTTATGTTATTTAGCATACTACCCTCCAGGTTCATTCATGTTGTCACAAGTGGCAAAATTTCCTTCTTTTTTATGGCTGAATAATATTCCATATACATATACATACACACTTATATATAAACATATATAACATATATTTAAACATATATATAAACATATATATATGTATAAACATTTTTAATCAATTCTTCCATCAACGGAGGATGGACACTTATGTTGTTCCCATATCTTGTCTGTTGTAATGATGCTACAAAGAATGTAGGAGTGCAAACATCTCTTCAAGATACCAATTTTGTCTCTTTTGGATATATACCTGGAAGTGAGATTGCTGGATCATATGGTAGTCTATTTTTAATTTTTTGAGGAAACTCCATACTGTTTTCTATAGTGGTGATATCTCATTGTGGTCTTGATTTGCATTTCCTTGATGACTAGTGATATTGAGCACCTTTTTCATGTACCTATTGGCCATTTGTATGTCTTTTTGGATGTTTAGATGTTTCCATCTATGTTCACCAGGGATATTGACCTGTAATTTTCTTGTTTTGTTGTGTCCTTGTCTGGCTTCATCAGAGTAATGCTGGCCTCATAAAATTAGTTTGGAAGTCTTCCTTGCTCTTCAGTTTTTTGAAAAAGTTTGGAAAGAATTGGTATTAATTCTTGTTTACATGTTTGGTAGAATTCATCAGTGAAACCATCTGGTCCTGGGCTTTTACTTTTTGGGAGATATTTTGATTACTGATTCAATCTTCTTACTTGTTGATCTGTTCAGATATCTTGTTTTTTCATGATTCAGTCTTGGTAAGTAGCAAGTTTTTAGGAATTTATCCTTCTGGGTTATATAACTTGTTGGCATATAATTTTTCATAACAGTCTCATGATCCTTTGTTTTTATGTGTATCAGTTGTAATGTATCCTCTTTCATTTCTGATTTTGTTTGAGTCTCATCCTTTTTCATAGCAAGTCTAGATAAATGTTTGTTAATTTTGTTTATCTTTTTCAAAACCCAACTCAGTTTTATTGATCTCTTGTATTATCCCTCTAGTCTCTATTTTATTTCTGGTCTAATCTTCATTATTTTCTTCTGCTGCTAACTTTGAGGGTGGTTTAGTCTTTTTCTAGTTCCTTGAGGCATAAGGTTAGGTTATTTATTTGAGTTTTTTTCTTAATGTAGGTGTATACACTACAAACTTCCCTCTTAGAACTGCTTTTGCTGCATCCCACAAGTTTTGGTATGTTATGTTTCCATTTTCATTAGTTTTAAGATTTTTTTTTCTATTTCCCTTTTAATTTACTTTGCCCAATTGGTTGTTCAGGACTGTGTTGTTTAATTTCTATATATTTGTGAATTTCCCAGTTTTCCTACTATTACTGATTTATAGTTTTTACTATTGTAGTCAGAAAAACTGCTCAATATGATTTCAACCTTCTTAAATTCATTAAGTCTTGTTTTGTGATCAGACAAATAATTTATTGTGAAATGTTCTGTGTGCACTTGAGAAGAATGTATATTCTGCTGCTGCTGGATGGAACGTTCCGTATGTCCATTTGGTCTAAATTGTAGTTCAAGGCCATTATTCCCTTATTGATTTTCTGTCTGATTTATCCATTTTTGGAAGTGGGATATTGAAGTCCCATACTATTATTGCGTTGTTGTTTATTTCTGCCTTCAGATTGATTAATGTATTTAGGTGCTCCAATATGGATGCATATGTATATTTATAATTGTTATATCATTTTGATGATTGACCTTTTATCATTTATCATATAATGACCTTTATGTCTCTTGATAGTTTTTTTACTTAAAATCTATTTTGTCTGATATCAGTATAGCTATGCCTGCTTTCTTTTGGTTTTCTCTTGCATAGAATAGCTTTTTCCATCCCTTCACTTTTACCTATGAGTGCCCTTAAAGTTTAAGTGGGTCTCTTGTAGGCAGAGTATAGTTGGCTCTCATTTTTTTCTTAAAACTGATTCAACCATTTTATGTCTTTTGATTGAAGAATTTAAGCCATTTAATTTTCAGTAATTATTGATAGGTCAAGACTTACTATTGTCATTTGGTTTATTGTTTTCTGATTGTTTTGTAGTTCCTTTCTTCCTTTCTTACTGTCTTCCTTTGTGAATTGATGATTATTTGTAGTGGTATGCTTTGATCCTTTTTTCTTTATCTTTTGTGTATGTACTATAGATATTTTTGCTTTGTGATTATCCTGAGGCTTTCATAATACATTTTATAGTTATAAGTCTACTATAAGATAACAACTTTAATGGCTTAAAAAAGCTCTACACATTTACTTGCCCCCCTCCACATTTTATGTTGCTGATGTCACAATTTATATCTTTTCATATCATCTATCCATTAACAAAATATTGTAGCTATCCTTTTTTTAAATAATTTTTCTTTTAACCTTTACACTAGAGTTCAAAGTGATTTACACACTACCATTACAAAAGTATTTGGGGGTTTGGGGAGTATTTTTGTTTATTTTAATTTTTTTGTATTCATAATTTGTATTTTTTATTGAGGTCATATTGGTTTATAATATTATATAAATTTCAGGTGTGCATCATATTTTGACTTCTGTATAGACTGCATCATGTTAACCACCAAAAGTCTAGTTACCATCCATCTCCGTACACATGGGCCCCTTTACCCCTTTTGCCCTCCCCCAACTCTCTTCCCCTTGGGTAACCACCAATCTGTTCTCCACATCTATATGTTTATCTTCCACATATAAGTAAGTCATAAGGTAATTGTATTTCTCTGTCTGACTTATTCTGCTTAGCATAATACCCACAAGGTCCATACATGTTGCCACAAATGGCAAGATTTTTGTCTTTTTAAATGGCTGAGTAGTATTCCATTGTATATGTACAATACATCTTTATGCTTTCATCCACTGATGGGCACTTAGGCTGCTTCCAAGTCTTGGCTATTGTGAATAATGCTGCAATGAACATGGGGGTGCACATATCTTTTCAAAGTAGTGTTTTTATGTTCTTTAGATAAATACCCAGAAGTGAAACAGCTTGGTTACGTGATATTTTTATTTTTTATTATTTGAGAAATCTCCATACTGTTTTCCATAGTGGCTGCACCAACTTACGTTCCCACCAGCACTTTTTCTCCACATCCTCTCCAACACTTTTTATTTCTTATCTTTTAATAATAGCCATTCTGACGCATGTGAGGTACTGTGTCATTGTAGTTTTGATTTGCATTTCCCTAATAATTTGATATTAAACACCTTTTCACATATCTGTTGGCCGTCTGTATATCTTCTTTGGAAAAATGTCTGTTTAGATCCTCTGCCCGGTTTTTAGTCATGTTGTTTTCTCATTGTTGTTGAGTTGTATGAGTTCCTTATGTATTTTGGATATTAACCCTTTGTTAGATATATGATTTGCAAATATTTTCTCCCAGTTGGTAATTAGTCTTGTATTGTTGATGGTTTCCTTTGCCATGCAGAAGCTTTTTAGTTTGATGTAATCCCATCTGTTTATTTTTTCTTTTGTTTCCCTTGTCTGAAGAGACATTATATTTAAAAAGATACTGCTAAGACTGACGTCAAAGAATGTACTGCCTGTGTTTTCTTCCAGGAGTTTTATGGTTTCAGGTCTTACATTCAAGTCTTTAATCCATTTTGAGTTAATTTTTGCGTATGGTATGAGGCAGTGGCATGCTTTCCTTCTTTTGCATGTGGCTGTCCAATTTTCTCAATAATATTTATTGAAGAGACTTTCCTTTCTCCATTGTATGTTCTTGGCTCCTTTGTTGTAAATTATATATCCGTAGATGTGTGGGTTTATTTCTGGGCTCTCGGTTGTGTTCCATTGATCTCTGTGTCTGTTTTTTCTCCCAGCACCATTCTGTTTTGATTACTATAGTTCTGTAATATATTTTGAAATCAGGGAGTGTGATACTTCCAGCTTTATTCTTTTTTCTCAGGGTTGCTTTGGCTCTTTGGGGTCTTTTGTTGTTCCATATAAATTTTAGGGTTCTGGTTAGGTTTCTGTGAAAAATGTCATTGGGATTCTGATTACGATTGCATTGAATCTGTAGATTGTTTTAGGTAATGATGGACATTTTAACTATGTTAATTTTTCCAATCCATGAGCAGAGAATATCTTTTAATTTGTTTGTCTTCCTCAATTTCTTTGAACAATGTCTGATAGTTTTCAGTGTACAGGTCTTTCACCTCCCTGGTTAAATTTATTTCTAGGTATTTTATTCTTTCTGTTGTGATTGTAAGTGGGATTGTATTCTTGATTTCTCTTTCTGCTAGTTCATAGTTAGTGCATAGAAATGTGACTGATTTTTTCTATGTTGATTTTGTGCCATGCCACTTTACTCTGTGTGGTAATTATTTCTATTAGTTTTCTGGTGGATTCTTTAGGGTTTTCTAAATATAGCATCATGTCATCTGCAAATAGTTACTGTTTAGCTTCTTCCTTTCTAATTTGGATACCATTTATTTCTCTTTCTTTCCTAATTTCTCTGGCTAGGATTTCCAATACTATGTTGAATAAGAGTGGTGAGAGTGGGCATCCTTTTCTTGTTCCTGTTCTTAGAGAAATTGTTTTCATTTTTTTCAACATTGAGTATGATGTTGGCTGTGGGGTTGTCATCTATGGCCTTTATTATGTTGTGGTACTTTCCTTCTATACCCATTTTATTCAGAACTTTATCATAAATGAATGTTGAATCTTATGAAATATTTTCTCTGCATCTACTGCGATGATCATGTAAATTTTATTCTTCATTTTATTATGTGGTTTTTAGTCATCATTTTGTTATGTGGTGTATCACATTGACTGATGTCTGGATGTTAAACCATCCCTGAGTCCCTGGAATAAATCCCACTTGACTATGGTATATGATCATTTTAATGCATTGCTGTATTTTATTTGCTAATATTTTATTGAGGATTTTTGCATCTATATTCATCAGTGATATTGGCCTATAAATTTATTTTTGTGTGTTGTCTGTGTCTGGTTTGGGTATTAGGGTAATGTTGGCCTCATACAATGAGTTAGGAAGTGTCCCCTCCTCTTCAATTTTTTTGAATAGTTTGAGAAGGATAGGAATTAAATCTTTGAATGATGGTAGAATTCACCAGGAAAGCTGTCTAGTCCCAGACTTTTGTTTTTTGGAAGGTTTTTGATTGCTGTTTTGATCTCCTTACTAGTAATCAGTCTATTCAGATTCTCTATTTATTCTTGATTCCATTTGCAAGGTTGTATAATTCTAAGAATTTATTTATTTATTCTAGATTAACCAATTTGTTGGCATATAGCTTTTCATGGTATTCACTTATAAACCTATGTATTTCTGCGGTATCCACTTTAATTTCTCATTTTTCATTTCTGATTTTATTTGAGCCTTCTCTCTTCTTCTTAGTGAGTCTAGCTAAAGGTTTGTCAATTTTGTTTATCAAAGAACCAGCTCTTAGTTTCATTGATGTTTTCTATTATCTTTTTAGTCTCTACTTCATTTATGTCCACTCTGATTTTTATTATTTCCTTCCTTCTACTTATTTTGGGCTTCATTTGTTCTTCTTTTTCCTACTTCCTTTAGGTGTAATATTAGATTATTTATTTGAGGGTTTTAAAAAATTTCTTGAGGTAGTCCTGTATTGCTGTAAACCTTCCTCTTAGTACTGTTTGTTGAGAATATTTTGCTGGCTTGGAATGTACTTTCTATGGTTTAGAGGTGGTGGTGACTTTGGTGACTGAAAAATTGTACTTACACCCATGGGCTATTGTTGACTGACCTCTAAGATATTTTGATTTACCCTTTTAGGCTACATGAATGTCCTAGTTCATTCAGGCTACTATTAAAAAAATACCATAGACTGGGTGGTTTAAATGACAAACAATTTATTTCTCACTGTGCTGGAGGCTTGGAAGTCACATTATTCCTGATGGGTAGAAAGCCATAAAGTAGCTCCTAATCACTTCCTAAAATAACTAACATCATAGGCAGCATAGAGCAAAGAAGCATGCAAAGATATGACAGGAAGCAGGAAATATGACCCATATGCTGGAAAAAAGCAGGCAACAAAAATTGCCTGTGAGAGTTATGAGATTTGAATTTAACAAAAAATTCAAAGTGGCTATTATAAACATATTCACACAACTAAAGGATACCATGATTAAAGAAGTAAAGAAAGATATCATGACAATGTCACACCAAATAGGGAATATTAATAAAAAAGATAGAAATTATAGGAGCCAGCCCGGTGGTGTAGTGGTTGTGTTCATGTGCTTGGCTTTGGTGGCCTGGGGTTCCCAGGTTCAGATCCCAGGTGCAGACCTGTGTGCCATTTATCAAGCCATGCTGTGGCAGACATCCCACATATAAAGTGGAGGGAGATGGGCACGGCTTTTAACTCAGGGCCAATCATCCTCAGGAAAAAGAGGAGGATTGTCAACAGATGTTAGCTCAGGGCTAATCTTCCTCACCAAAAAAAAGAAGAAAGAAATTATAAGAAAGAACCAGATGGAAATTCTGGAGTTGAAAACTGCAATAACTAATATAAAAATTTCATGATAGGGGTTACAGTAGATTTGAACTGGCATAA
The DNA here is from genome assembly GCA_031878705.1 of Tapirus indicus. Lineage (NCBI taxonomy): Eukaryota > Metazoa > Chordata > Mammalia > Perissodactyla > Tapiridae > Tapirus > Tapirus indicus. Next base: position 72,207,411 of record CM062918.1, on the reverse strand, counting down.
GAAACATTAAGTAAACTTGAAGATAAATTGATAGCAATTATACAATTCATAGAACATAGAGAATAAAGAATGAATAAAAATTAAAATGACTGAATAAAAATGAATGAAAAAATAAAAATGTCCCAGATAATATGGGACAACATTGAGCACACCAACATACATGTATGGGCATACCAGAAAGAGAAGATAGAGAATGAAAGAAGCAGAAAAAAATGTTCAAAGAAATAATGGCTGAAAATGTCTCATATTTACAGAAAAACATAGATGTATACATCCATAAATTTTAATGAATTCCTAGTAGAATAAACACAAAGATTGACAAACAGAATTATCATAGTAAAAATTATGAAAGTCAAAGACAAGAAGAAATCTTTAAAATAGTAGGAGAAAAATGACTCATTTCTCACATGGGAACCCCAGTAAGTTAGCAGCTGACCTTTTAGCAGAAATAATGGAAGCTACAAGGCAGTAGAATAGCATATACAAAGTGCTCAAAGAAAAAATTGTCAACCAAGAATCCTACACCTAGCAAAGCTATGTTTAAAAATGAAAGCAAAATAAAGACTTCCCAGAATTAAAAAAACAAAAACAAAAACAGAAACTTTATTTCTGGAAAACTTTCGTTAAAACAAATACCAAAGGAAATTCTTCAACTGACAGTGAGTGACTCTAGACAGTAATTCGAATCCACATGGAAAAAAACAAAAAACACTAATGAAGATAATTACTGTAATTACTTTTATAATTGTCCTTTAACAACAGAAAATGTGTATTTTTGCTTTATTCTCTTAATATTTAAAAAGCAACTGTGTAAGATAGTATGTATATAATGTATTTGGGGGTCTGTAGCATATAGAAATGTAATATATGGTAATATAGTTGCCAATAACAGCACAAAGGAGGTGGTGGGAACAAAGCCGTACTGAACTAAGGAAATGACTACCAATGATAAAGTAATAAGTATAGCAAAATCTTCTTGGTTCATAACATTAATAGACCTATTATGTATAACAATAATACCACAAAAAAGGGCAAAAGGAAATAGAGTCATATAGGTATAACATTTTTATGTATTACTGTAATTAAGCTAATATAAATTGAAAGCTGATTCAACTGAGTTAAGATAAATTCTAGAACTACTATAAAACTTTAAAAATATAGTGAAAAATTATTAAAGAAATTAAAATGCTACATTAGAAAATAATTCTTTAATTCAAAAGAAAGCAGTAAAGTGGAAAAAGAGAAGCATGACATGAGACATAAAAAAAGCAAAATAACAGACATAAATCCAGCTATATCAATAATAACATTAAATGTGAATTGATTAAATAGTCCAATCAGAAGACAGAGATTTACAGACTGGATAAAATCTCCAGGTTTAATGTCCCTTTGCCACCAAATAAGATCTAGCTTTTTTCTATGACTTATTTGACCACTCTGCTGGTTCATAAAAGATTCTTAAAATTCCTAAAAACCTTATATTGTCATTGTAAAAAGATTCTACTTCATCTCATCCTTATCAGGGACTCAAATACTGGAAAATACCGTGTTTACCTGCCCCAATTTTTTAGTTCTACTGAATGTCGTGTCACCAGAGCATTATGGATTTTGCTGGCTTTCCAGGCTACTGGAACAAATATTTCTAGTAAATAAAATTTGAACAGTGTTCCTAATTCTCACAGTGTGAGACATAGACTTTCCTCACATTGGAATAGGAGCATTAGCATCCTGTATTTCTGCTCCAAAATTTGTACTTTGTTATCCCTGCACTCTAAGAAAGCCTGTTATCTGGACATTGCCCTCTCTGTGCTGGAAAAGAATAAAATTGAACAGGATAAAGTGCTCCAAACTGGGAACAGGCAGATTGATATCTGTACAATTAAGTCTATGCCCTTTGACACCTCTTTTAGGTCATGAGGAAATTTTCAATGTTGGGAAGTTTGACTTCATGCTCTGCTCCAAGACAATTTTACCTAGTTCTTTACAGAAATACTTTCTTGGGAATTAACATTTTTTATTTCAAATACTCTCCCCATTTTTGAATACCTATTATATTGTAAAGGAAATTATATTTTTAATCAGTATGCCTCAATAACTACTTGCTAATGCCTCTCTAACACACTAAGAAGCCTATATTTCCAACACTCATAAAAGTCACCTTCTTTTTATATTTTAACCTGTTAATTCTAAACCAGGTTTGTCATCTAGAAACCTTAAACCTTATTTTTGCTACAGAAAGTTGCATTGGGATTATATAGGATTACCCAAGATAATAAGAAAACATGGCATAAAGCCTTTTTCCCTTTAAGAACAGTTCATACTCAACAGAAACATAGAGTGATTCTGAAATGAACATGTAGATGATTTCAAGAGCCAATTACACAAAGAAGTACCTTAACGTACCATGGTGTTTCTTGTATTTTAAGCTGTTTTGGAGAAATTTATTTGTCTACTTCTTTGGGACAGGAAAATCAAGATGTGGTAGTGTATTATCCAGATATTTGCTTTACCAATAACGTGTGAAATTAAACAAAATTATGTGATTTCCTGCTCCTGATTTCCATTGCCTTATTAGGCTCATTATAAGTAAAAATAAATGCTATGAATTGTGCCAGTTGTTCCTGATAATTCTTCCTTGGAGTTATAACCAAAAGATGGTTAGTGGGAAGTTTTGTTTGTGTGTGAAAGACTCTGATGCTTTCTTAAGAGTCAAAAAAAAGCCTGTTTTCTTTTTCTTGTCTGTTTTGGGTGTTTCACTGTTCTACAGCCTAAGCACTATGATCCTTTATGGAGAAAGGATAATATCTCTCACATAGACATCAAAAAATAGAGTGCATGAACAATGAGCACATTAAACATGAGATGTTAATCTTTGACATTGTTCTAATCCTGTCCTCTTTGATGAAGACTACTGAGAACAGGCACTTTGGCCTACACTTAGGGCTCCAGTTAGCTACTTTTGTGTCCAGTAGTGAATTGTCCTGTTCTTCAGTCCGTTTTTGAACCACAGTTTAAGGATGAAATCCCTGGAAAGAATGTTCAGGACCAAGAGTATGGAGGTGTGAATGATGACATGGCTGAGTCAATCTTGTGACCTTATTTTGTCTTCAGGAGATGTGATGACATAAAAATCACGTTTAATAAGATTACAGTGAGGCCCAGTCTAGTTGACAATCCAAAGGGGGAAGTAGGAGTTAGCTTTATTCTAATTGAATTTTATTTTGTGCTTGAGATGAGACCCTGTGAGAAACTTCTTTCTCTCACCTCTATTTCTCTCTTTCAAGTGAGAATCACTTTCTTTTCTATTAAGTCCCATCTCCTTTTAGTACTATTTAAGTTCATTCTCATTCATTTTTAGAGTTGATATCCTGGTTCTTTTTTGTTTTCTTTTTTTGCAGTTGTGTGTTTCAGTATGTCTGGCTGTCAGGAGGTTTACCATTTCTGGAACTAAAGATGAGTGACTGCCTTGGATGACTGAGAAATTCAAAATAGACCCTTGATTAGTAGAATCAGGCCTATAAAACATGTATGTTCATCCTATCATGCATCCATTTGGGAAGAATATTATTATGGGTTTATCTTTTTCCTATGACACACTCACTTAGCTGATAAGGAGATCATCACTTTAAAATATTTTTTTTAAATTTTGAAGTTGTTATTTTTGTTATAGAGCAGTTGCATTGATATTACAGAGACCACTCGTGTACCCTTCACCTAGCTTACATTACCATGGTAGACTTTTCAGACCTAAGAAATTAACATTGGCATAATACTATTAATTAAACTACAGACTTTATTTAGATTTCAACAGTTTTTTAACTGTTGTATTTTCTGTTACAGGACTAAATCCAGGATGCCACATTTCAATTATTCATCATATCTCCTGGATTTCTTGGTCTTTCATTATTTTTAATGTCCTCAACACTTGAAGATTATTAATCAGATATTTTGTAGAATTCTCTAAATTTGGCTTTGTCTAATATTTTTCTCTTAATGAGACTGGTATTCTAGGTTTAGGGAAGAATACCATGGAGGTGAAGCATGCTTCTCATCACATCATATCAGGGGGTACATGATATTAACTTAACTTATAAATTATATAACCTTGATTATTTGGTTAATTTGGTATCAGCCAGTATCGATAAAGACATTATTTTTCTTCTTCTACTCTATTGATTAGAAATGAGTCCATATTTAAGGAGAGAAGAATTAGGCTTCATCTCCTGAAGCAGGAATATTAAAAAGTATGTTAAAACCACCATAATAATTAGTACATATTTACTGGAAGCTACTCTGAGGATATGACACTATTCTGTTTCTCCTTAAAATTTCATCCTCTAATTTTAGCATTTCTCAATAGATATTGCCTAGAAGAATTATTATTATGATGTTCTAATGGTGATTTTCTTTTTCTCTTGTTCCTTCTACATTTATTGTTTGGAATTTATTTTAAGGAGCATTTGTCTCCTTCCTCCCACTTATTTATTCATTCAATTTATTATATCTCTATGTGCTTATGGATCTTTATTTTCTTCCTTGAGTATAAAGAAGGGTTATATTATTGTTATTTATTTTTTGGCTCGAATTGTTCCATCCTTGATGCTTAGAAACTCCTCAGTTTGGCTCATCTTGTATTTTCCCTGCCCCAGTCCTAGAATCAGACGTTTCTCCAGGATTTATGTTTCCTTCAATTAGTTAGTGGTATTTAGAAACCAAGATCTGGCTGCTCAGTGTGCTTTTTGCTACTAGGGCGTCACTGCTCCTAGGCCCTCTTAGTGGACAGAACTAGGAAAATATGTGTATATAATAACATATAGGCCCCATCTATATTTGTGTGTATATATATATGTTTGTAAGTATATGCATATACACATAAATGTGAGTTCACATTGATATGTCTGACATTAGTTAAGAATTACAATGCTCATTCTAGCCGTTCTCCTTGCTTATTTTTAACTTCTCCATGAACAGAGAACTCTGTCTCCCAAAGTCTACAGTGTATTTATTTATTTGTTCAACTGTGGTATACAAATAAAGTCGTTTCTGAATTGATTACTTATACCCTGTGAGAAACAAATTTATAAAATATAGTGTTTATATACAGTTTTTTCCATCTTTATCATTAGGTATCCAGTTCAAAACACTGTTTTTAGTTACTTAAGTCAACTCATTTTTCCCTGCCCCCTTCAGTGAGGTTATGTTATATATTTGTAATAGAATTAGATTTATTTGTCACAGTCTGCATTTCTTCCTGAGATCTCTGACATCCTGGTTGCTATATGTTTCAATTTGCCTATAGTAAGTTCACTTTTTGTAACGTATAGTTCTATGGGTTTTGACAAATGCATAGAGTCAGGTATCCACCACGATTTTACCATAGAAAATAGTTCCTTCACCCTAAAATTTCACATTTGTCCCCTGTGTAGTGAGCCCCCCATCCACTAACCCTTGGAAACCACTCTTCTGTTCCTATAATTTTATCTTTTCCAGAATATCATATAAATGAAATCGTACAGTAGGCAGCCTTTGGGTCTAGCTACTTTCACTTAGCAAGTGCATTTAAGATTTATCCATTTTGTTGCATGAATCAGCAGTTCATTTCTTTTTAAAGCTAAAGAGTACTTCCTTACATAGATGTACCAAAGTTTGGGCATCTTCATTGTCTCCAATTTTGAGTAATTTTAAACAAAGCTGCTATACATTTGAGTTGTTTGTATGAACATAAGTTTTCACATTAATTGGTAAATATCTAGGAGTGGGATTTAGCTCGCTGGGTCATATGGTAATTGTATGTTTAATTTTATAATTAATATTGAAAATGTGTGCCATAGTGGCTATATCACTTTCTACTCTCATCAACAATAAATGAGAATTCCTGTTGCTATGCATGATTACCAGCATTTAATATTTGGTATTGTAAAATTTTTTAAATTGTTAGCTGTTCTAATTGGTATGTAGTGATATCTCATTGTGCTTTTAATTTCCAGTTTCTTAATGACTAATTAGCATCTTTTCATGTGCTTGTTTGTCATCTATATATCTTCTTTGATGAAGTATCCATTCAGATCTTTTGCTTACATTTGGTTGTATTATTTTTATTATTGAGTTTTAAGAAATTATGTGCATTTGTGTGACCAGATGCAAGTCATTTACCACTATTTTCTCCATTCTGTGGCTTGCAATTTTAGGAGCTTCATAATGCTTTCACAGAGCAAAAGTTTTCATTTTGACAAGGTAAAATGAATCAATTTTTTTCTTGCATAATCATGCTTTTGGTGTAGTGCTAAAAATTCATTGCCAAACCCAAAGTTACCATATTTTCTCCTACGTTAACTCTTTCTAGAAATTTTATGACTTTATGTTTTGCATTTACGTCTATGATCCATTTTGAGCTAATTGTTGTACAAGATGTGAGGTATGTGTCAATGTTAACTATTTTGTAGATAGATATCCAGTTGTTCCAGCACCATTAAAAAAAACAACTATACTTTCTTCTTTGAATTGACTTTACCCTTGGTCAAAATTTCCTCAATTTTCTTTTCCCCACCCCTGGTAATCACCATGCTACTGTTTCTACGAGTATGACTATTTTAAAGAATTCATATTAGTGGAATTATGTAGTATTTGTCCTTCTGTGACTGGGCTATTTCACTTAGCATAATATCCTCCAGGTTCATTCATGTTGTCACGTAAGGCAGGATTTCCTGCCTTATTATTAATATTAAGGAATTAATATTAAGGCTGAATAATATTCCATTGTATGTACATGCCACATTTAATATATTCATCCATTGATGGACATTTAGTTTTTTTCATATCTTGAATAATGCTGCATTGAAGTGGGAGTGAAGATATCTCTTCAAGACACTGATTTCAATTCTTTTGGATATATACCCAGATATATGATTGGTGGATTGTATGGTAGTTCTATTTTTAATTTTTTGAGAAATGTCATCCTGTTTTCCATAGAGGCTACACCATTTTGCATTCTCACCAACAGTGTATAAAATTCTAATTTCTCCACATCTCTTTTAACACTTGCTACCTTTTTTTAATATAATATCCATCCTAACAGGTGTGATGTGATATCTCATTGTGGTTTTGATTTCCATTTTCCTGATGATTAGTGATATTGAGGACCTTTTCATACACATGCTGGCCATTTGTATGTCTTCTTTGGAAAAATGTCTATTTAAATTCTTTGCACATTTTTAATTGGACTTTTGTATTTTTGCTATTGAGTTGTAGTAATTCTTATATATTTTGGATATTTACTCTTATCAGATATATGGTTTAAAAATATTTTCTCCCATTTTGTAGGTTGCCTTTTCACTCTGTTAATTCTTCCTTTGCTGTACAGAAGCTTTTTAGTTTGATGTAATCCCATTTGTTCACTGCTGCTTTTGCTATCATATCCAAAGAAATAATTGCCAGGACCAATAAATATCATGAGGCTTTTTCTGTACGTTTTCTTCTAGCAGTTTTGTGGGTTTAGTTCTTACATTTTTGTGTCTTTAATCCATTTTGAGTTGATTTTTGTGAATAGCATAAGGTACAATCCAGTTTCCTTCTTTTGCATGTGGATATCCAGTTTTCCCATTACCATTTGAGGGACTATTCTTTCCCCATTGTGTATTCTTAGCACAGTTAACTGATTTTCGTATGTTGATTTTGTATCCCAAAACTTTACTGAATTTGTTGATTAATTATAATAGGTTTTTTTGTGTCTGAAGTCTTTAGAGATTTCTACATATAAGATCATGTCATCTACAAATAGAGATAACTTTATTTCTTTCTGATTTGGATGTATTTTATTTCTTTTTCTTGTCTAATTGCTTTGAATAAGACTTCTAGTGCTCTGTTGAATAGAAGTGGTGAGAGTGAGCATCCTTGTCTTGTTCCTAATTTTAGAAGAAATGCTTTCAGTTTTTCACTGTTGAGTATGACATTAGCTGTAGGCTTTTATATATCACCTTTATTATGTTCAGGTACATTCTTTATATACCTAGTTTACTGAGTTATTTTTTTTTATCGTGAAGGGGCATTGAATTTTGTCAAATGCCTTTCTGCATACATTGAAACAATCATGTGATTCCATCCATCATTCTGTTAATGTAGTGTGTCACAATTGATTTGCATCTCAGGGATAAATCCAACTTGATTATGGTGTATGATCACTTTAAGATGCTGTTGGACTTGGCTTGCTAGTATTTTGTTGAGAATATTTGCATCTATGTTCATTGGGGATATTGGCCTGCAGTTTTCAATTCTGTTAGTGTCTGTCTGGCTTTGGTGTCAAGGTAATGCTGACCACATAAAATGACTTTGAAAGTCTTCCCTCCTCTTCAATTTTTTTTAAGAGTTTGAGAAATATTCTTTGAATGTTTAGTAAAGTTCACCAGTGATGCCATCTGGTCCCGGGCTTTCCTGTTTTTAGAGGGTTTTGATTACTGATTCAATCTCCTTACTAGTTATTAGTCTGCTCATATTTTCTATTTCTTCTTGATTTAGTCTTGGTGGGTTGAATGTTTCAGGGATTTACCCATTTCTTCTAGGTTATCCAAGTTGTGTCCATATTAATCTCTTATGATTCTTCCTATTTCTATAACATCAGTTGTGATATCCCCTCTTTCATTTCTGATTTTTATAAATTTGAGTATTTTCTCTTTTTTTATAGAGAGTCTAGGTAAAGTTTTGTCAATTTTGTTTATCTTCAAAATCAATTCTTAGTTTTATTAATTTTTTCTGTTGATTTTTGATTCTCTATTCTGATTATTTCTGCTCTACTCTATTATTTCCTTCCTTCTGCTAACTTTGGGCTTAGTTTGCACTTATTTTTCTAGTTCCTTGAGGTATAAAGTTAGATTCTTTATCTAAGATCTTTTTAAATGTAGATTTTTGTCACTGTAAACTTTCCTCTTAGTGTTTCCTTTACTGCATTTCACAAGTTTTAGTATGTTGTGTTTCCATTTTTATTTGTCTCAAGATATTTTCTGATTTCATTTTTGACTTCTTGAAACCAGAGGTTATTGAGTAATTTGTTGTTTAATTTTCACATATTTATGATTTTTCAATTTTTCTTCTGATGTCGATTTCCAGTTTCATTCCATTGTGGTCTGAAGAGACATGGTATGATTTCAGCCTTCTTAAAATTCTTAACACTTGTTGTGTGATCTATCCTGAAGAATATTCTATGTGTGCTTGAGAAGAATATGTATTCTGCTGCTGCTGGTGAAATGTTCTGTATATGTCTCTTAGGTCCTTTTGGTCTACAATGTTCTTCAAGTCCATTGTTGCCATATTGATTTTCTGTCTGGATGTTATATCCATTGACGAGAATGAGATATTGAAGTCTACTCTTATTGTATTACTGTCTATTTCTTCCTTCAGTTCTGTCACTGCCTATTTTATATTTAGGTGCTCTGAATTTATACAATTCATATCTAATTTTTATATCTTTCAGATGAATTGATCATTTTGATTATAATATCCTTTGTCTCTTGTCACAGATTTTTACTTTAAGTCTGGTTTGTCTGATATAAGAGTTGCCACCCCTGCTCTCTTTTGTTTACCATTTCCACAGAATATATTTTTTCATCTCTACGCTTTCAGCTTGTGTCTCTAAATCTAAAGTAAATCTCTTGTAGACAGTATGTGCTTGGATCTTATTGTTTATATCCATTCAATCACTCAATGCCTTTTGATTGGGGAATTTAATCCATTTACATTTAAAGTAATTACTAATAGGATGGACTTACTATTGCCATTTTGTTCATGTTTTTCTGTCTTTCTTATTGGTCTTTAGTCCTTCTTTCCCTCTTGCTGTCTTCCTTTGAGATTCATTGATTTCTTTTGTAGTGAATGATTTGATTCATTTTCTCTTTTTCTTTTGTGTATTTTCTATGCAGTTACCATGAGGCTTGCATAAAACTTCTTGTAGTTATAATAGTCTATTTGAAGCTGATAACATCTTACCTTCAATGGCATACACAAACCACACTTTGGCTTCTCCCCCCACCAAACTTTATGTTTAGATGTCACAATTTACATCTTTTTATATTCTGTATCCACTAACAAATTTATACAACTGTAAATTATTCTTAATACTTTTCTGTTTAATTTTTATACTAAAATTAAGTCATTCGAATATCACTATTACAGTATTATAGGATTCTATATTCACCTATATGTTTATCTTTACCAGTGAGATTTATACTTTCATATGCATTCATGTTGCAGTTTAACATCCATTCATTTCAACTCAAATAACTCCTTTTAACATTTCTTATAAAGCAGGTCTAGTGGTGATGAACTCTAAGTTTTTGTTTGTCTGGGAAAGTTTTTACCCCTCCATTTCTGAAGCACAGTTTCATTGGGTAAAGCGTTTCTCATTGGCATTTTTCCCCAGCACTTTGAGTATATAATTTCACTTCCTTCTGGCATGCAAGGTTTCTCCTGAGAAATCTACTGATAGTCTTATAGAGGCACTCTTGTTGATGAGTTGCTTTCTCTTGCTGCTTTCCAAATTATCTATTTGTCTTTTACTTTTGACAATTTGATTACAGACATACCTCAGAGATAGTGTGGGTTCAGTTCCAGATCACCACAATAAACCAAATATGGCAATAAAGTGAGCAACATAATTTTTTGGTTTGCCAATTCATAAAACGTTATGTTTACACTATACTCTAGCCTATTAAGTGTGCAACAGCATTGTGTCTAAAAAAATGGACATACCTTAATTAAAAAATACTTTATTGGTAAAATATGCTAACCATCATCTGAGCCTTCAGCAAGTTGTAATCTTTTTGCTGGTGGAGGGTCTTGTAAAAAATGCAATATCTGCAAAGCAAAATAAAGTGCAGTAAAATGAGGCATGCCTTTATACTGTTTCTTGATGTAGACTGCTTTGGGTTCTTTCAATTTAATTTCTTTGTGCTTCATAAATCTGGATGTCCATTTTTCTCCCCAGATTTGGGGTGTTTTCAACCATTTCTCTTTAAATAATCTTTCTCTCTTCTCCTTCTGGGACTTCCATACTGTGTATATGTATTCATCTGATGATGTCCCATAAGTTTCTTAGGTTTTCTTCACTCTTTTTTATTCTTTGTTGTTGTTGTTGTTCCTCTGACTGGAGCAGCAAAATGACCTCAGGATCAAATGACCTGCTTTGAGTTGCTGCTTCTTTCTTCTGCTTGATCAAGACTATTGTTAAAGCTCTCTGTTGAATTTTTCCATTGAATTATTTTATTTTTTAGCTCCAGAATTTGTATTTGGGTCTTTTTTATGGTTTCTATTTCTTTGTTGGTATTCTCATTTTGTCTATGTACCATTTTCCTGATTTCATTTAGTTGTCTGTGTTCTCTTATAACTTGCTGAGCTTCTTTAAGATGATTGTTTTGAAATTTCTGCCAAGCAATTCATACATCTCCATTTCCTTAAGGTCAGTTATGAAAGATTTATTTTGTTACTTTCTTTGTCATATTTCCTGATTATTCTTCATATTGCTTTTAGCTTTGCATTGGTGTCCACATTTGAAGCAACAGCCACATCTCCCAGTCTTTATGGACTGGCTTTGACAGAAAAAGACCTTCACTAATCATCCCAGCTACAGATTCTGGGAGACTTTGAAACCTTTTCTATGTATGTGCATGCTCTCTTCCTCTCCCATCCTCTGAGAGAGAAGTCTCAAGTCAGTGTGCCTTCTCCCAACCTTGAAGAATTGTACAGGCCATAGTAAGACACTCACCCCATTTCTCTAGGGCAGTGCACTAAAAGGCTGGAAAGGTGGATGCACTCTTACTCTTCTCCTCTCCTAGAGGAAAAGTCTCAGAACTGCGTTCCCTCTCCAATCTTGCAGAGCTGTGCCAACTATAGTAAGCCACCCACCACTTTTCTTTATTCTTGGTTTTCCCCAGATGTCCTAACTATGCAAGTTCCCTCAACACTCCAGGTGAGGTGAAACAGAAATAGGTCTCTTGGGCAGTACTTTGAATGTCTGAGGATGTTGGATGCATGCTTCACTCTTTCTTTCCCTAAGTGGGGAGTCATGGACAAAGATCATCACTGTCAGTGCTGAGCTGTGCTAGCTTGGGGGAGGGGCTGATGTGGTTAAAGTGAAATTGCCCTTCTTACCCATTTCAATATGGCTGTTCTCAGTTTTGTGCTTATCTCAGGTACTACAAGTTCTTAATTGAATTCTAGAATTTTCATAAAGGTGTTTTGGTATGATTATTATCATTATTTAATTTCTGTGAGAGAATGAGGGCTGGGGCTTCCTATTACACCATCTTGCTGTCACTCCCTTGTTTGTTTTTAATTTAGTACCTTTATTATTTCATTTTATTTTCTCTACTGAAATTATATATATACCTCTTTTATGAACATTTTTTATTTGTCCTAGGTTTTAAAATAGACATTTTAAAATAATTTTAACTGACTTTCAAATAATATTTTACCACTTCACATGTAGTTTGTTCATTTATTTGATTTTCTTTTCTTTCTGTGTATCATTTTGTATTATTGCTATTGCTATGTCTTCAAGTTCACTGATCTTTTATTCTCCATTGTCTAATCTACCATTAATCCTATCCAGTATATTTTCAACTTTACACATTATAGCTCTTCTCTCTAAAAATTCTATCTAAGCTTGTATGTATGTTTGCTTACATGTTTGTGTTTTGTCTTCCATGTCTCCACATAAATATTTGAAGATATGGAATATGATTATAATACTTATTTGCGAATTCTAATATATGTTGATTCTGCACCAGTTTTGATTAACTGATTTTTCTACTCATTATAGGTTATATTTTTCTGATTCTTAGAATACCTGTTAATTTTTTTATTGGATGCCAGTAATTGTGAATTTTACTTTTTTGGGTTACTGGACATTTTTATATTTTTATTATATTCTTGGGCTTTCATCAGGGATGTAATTAAGTTATTTGGAAATATTTTTATGTTTTGGGGTCTTGGTTTTATGATCTTAGACTTGTCAGGATCAGTATATTTATAATTATTTCCCTATGCTGAGTCAAGTCTTTCCTGAATACTCTACCTAATGCCCCAGAGGTTATGAGTTTTTTTTTTAACTTTTCAGGCTGACTGATTGGAAATGGAAAAGGCAATATTCTTGGCCCTGTGTCAGTTCTGGGCACTGTAATATTTTCAGGTAGATCTTTCTTTGGTCTTGAATAGTTTTCTCACATGAAAGTACTGATCACTACTCTTGTTGAATTCTTGAAGGGGACATATCTTCAGCATTTTCTTTTTCTGCAGCTCTTGCCTTTCCAGTAATCTCTTTTGTTCACTCTAGCCTCATTGGGCTCCCTGAACTCAGATTTATTTTCTCAACTCAGAAAGTCATCCATGCTGTGCACTGTTTCCCACTTCTTATGTTACAGTCTGAAAATGTTTTCAAGGCAGTAAATTCAGGCAGCTGTATGACTTGCCGTGTTTGTCATATCTCAGCGTTTACTTTTTAAATTCCCTGAAGTCAAGTGTTTTGAAAACAAATGTTTCATATATATTTTGTCCACTTCTTTGTTGTTTCAGGTAGGAAGGTAAATCCAGCCTCTGTACTCAAGCTTGACTAAAGTGGAAATGTCTTTACATAATTTGAAGATATTTATTCTACAATACAAAATTTTCCTATAGAAAATATTCCAGGTACAACTGGCTTTATTAATGAATTATTGCAAACATATAAGGTAGAAATATTTCCAACCGTCCACAAACCTGAATGTAGAACAGAAAAGGAGGAATCATTTTAAAATTATTCTTATGAGACCACCATAATTTTTATACCAATATCCAAAAATGGCATTATGAGTAAGGAAATTTAAGGATCAGTAAATCTTAAGAACACAGATATAAAAACCTTAAATGACATATTAGCAAATATAATAAAAGATTTATAAAAATGATAATCTCCTATAACCGTTGTTAGGATTTATTCCATGCAAGCAAGCTTATTTTAATATTTATAAGTTAATTAATGTGATTCTCCACCTTTATTAAATAAAATAGAAAGTTATGATCATCTTAATAGAAGGAGAAAAATATCTTATAATCCAATTCTTGTACAGATTAAACTTTCTGTAAGCTAAGAATAGAAGGACTTTTTTATCTAATAAGGCTTTCTATATAATGTTGTTATACTAATATCAATTGTAATGACAAAATATTGACTGCCTTTCCCCTGAGGTAGAGAACGGGTCAAAATTTTCCCGTTGACACATATATTCAATGTTTTACTATGCTAATGTATTTACCAATGCAGTAAGTCAAGAAAAATGAAATTATTTTTAGGAACCATAATTATCAGAAAAGAGAAGAAAATTCTCCTATGGTTATATTCAACTTAAGTCTTGTAAAATCTCAAAAAATGTTCACTCTATTAAGATTAATAAGGGAATTAAATGTCTCTGGTTATAAGATAAAATTACAAAAATGATTTTTATTTCTCCATAACTATTAAAAATTAAAATTTAAAAAGATCCTATTTACATCATCAAAAAGGTCAAATAACTAGGAAAAAATCTAATAAAAGCAATGAAAGATGTCTACACTGAAAAATACCATTGCTGAGAGAAATTAAAGCTAGAAATGGAGATAGATACAATATAAATGGAGCTGAATCACTATTGTTAAAATAGTTATTTAAAACCCCACAACATTTTTAAATTGATAATTAGATTTAAAAATAAATTTATAAGTGCAAAAAGACTAAAATATCTCAGGCAATCACAAAGAAGAAATGGGAGGAGAAAAACTACAAGATCTCAAGATTTATTATAAAGATACAATAATTAAAACATTCTGATACTGGTGCAATGATGAATAGATTAATAAAGAAATAGAAAAGCAGAAATTGACCCACATCTCTAGTCATAATTTACCAAGTTGCCGCTGCAATTTCTGAGAGGAAATGATGTTTGTTTTAGTAAATGAAGCTATGACAATTTGATGTCCATATGGATTAAAAAAGTAAATCTTGACTCCTGTCCAGCTATATACAAAATTAATATTGGAAATAAACTAAATGTGAAATTTAAAACAATAAGGCTTCTATTAGAAGAGAAACAGAAAACATAAGATAATCTGCTTTCAGTAATTGAGATATATTTTTCTAGTGCACCAACATCCTGCAGAGATTAGCTATAACCTCTATACAAATATAAAAAACCAGTTTTCTTTTTTTGTTAAGGTACCATTGATTTATAATATTGTATAAATTTCAGGGGTACATCATTATATTTTCCCTTCTGTATAGACTATATCGTGTTCCCCATCAAGAGTCTAGTTGCCATCCAGCACCGTACAAATGTGCCCCTTTACCATTTTGCTCTCCTCACACCCCTTTTCCTGTCTAGTAACCACCAATCTGCTCTCTGTATCTATATATTTGTTTATCTTCTACATATGAGTGAAATCATACAGTATTTGTCCTTCCCCATCTGACTTATTTCACTTAGTGTAATACCCTTAAGGACCATACGTGTTGTCACAAATGGCAAGATTTTATCTTTTTTATGGCTGAGTAGCATTCCATTGAATATATGTACCACATCTTCTTTATCCATTCATATGGTAATGGACACTTTGATCCCAAGTCTTGGCTATTGTGAATAATACTGCAATGAACATATGGGTGCATATATCTTTTTGAATTAATGTTTTTGTGTTCTTTGAATAAACACCCAGAGGTGGAATAGTTGGATCATATTGTAGTTCTCTTTTTAATTTTTTGAGGAATCTCCAAACTGTTTTCCATAGTGGCTGTACCAATTTACATTCCCATCAGCAGTGTATGAAGGTTTCCTTTTCTCCACATCTTCTCCAACATTGTTTATTTCTTGCCTTTTTAATACCAGCGATTCTGCCGGGTGTGAGATGATATCTCATTGTGGTTTTGATTTGCATTTCCCTAATAATTAGTGATATTGAATATCTTTTCATGTATCTGTTTGCCACCTGTATATATTCTTTGGACAAAATGTCTGTTCAGATCCCCTGTCCATTTTTAAATCAGGTTATTTGGTTTTTGGTGTTCAATTGTATCAGTTCTTTATGTATTTTGGATATTAACCCCTTATTGGACATATGATTTGCAAGTATCTTCTCCAAGTTGATAGGTTGTCATTTTGTTTTGTCGATGGTTTCCTTTGCTGTGCAGAAGCTTTTTAATTTGATGTAGTCCTGTTTGTTTATTTTTTCCTTTATTTCCCTTGTATGAGGAGACATGATATTTTAAAAAATACTGCTAAGACCATTGTCAAAGAGTGTACTGCCTATGTTTTCTCCTAGGAGTTTTATGGTTTCAGGTCTTACATTCGAGTCTTTAAACCATTTTGAGTTAATTTTTGCATATAGTGTTAGATAGTGGTGTACTTTCCTTCTTTTGCATGTGGCTGTCCAATTTTCTAAACAATATTTATTGAAGAGACTTTCTTTTCTCCACTATATGTTCTTGGCTCCTTTATCAAAAATTAGCTGTCCATAGATGAATGGGTTTATTTCTGGGACCTCAATTCTGTTCCATTCATCTGAGTGTCTATTTTTATGCCAGTACCATGCTGTTTTGATTATGATAGCTTTGGAGTATGTTTTGAAATCAGGGAGTCTGATACCTCCAGCTTTGTTCTTTTTTCTTAGGATTGCTTTAGCTATTCTGGGTGTTTTATTGTTCCATACAAATTTTAGAATTCTTTGTTCTATTCTTGTGAAAAATGTCATTGGGATTTTGATAGGGATTGTGTTGAATCTGTAGATTGCTTTAGGTAACGTGGACATTTAAACTATGTTAATACTTCCAATCCATGAGCATGGAATATCTTTCTGTTTCTTTGTGTCTTCAGTTTCTTTCAACAATGTCTTATAGTTTTCACTGTGCAGATCTTTCACCTCCTTGGTTAAGTTTATTTGTAGATATTTAATTTTTTTGTTGTTGTGATTATAAGTGTGATTGTATCCTTGATTTTTCTTTCTGCTAGGTCATTTTTAGTGTATAAAAAGGCAGCTGATTTTTCTATTTTGATTTTGTACCCATAACTTTACTGTATTCATTTATTATATCTAATAGTTTTTTGGTGGATTCTTTAGGGTTTTCTATATATAAAATCATGTCATCCACAAATGATGACAGTTTTAATTCTTTCTTTCTAATTTGGATATATTTTATTTCTTTTTCTTTCCTTATTTCTCTTGCTAGGACTTCCAATACATGTTGACTAAGAGTGGCAAGAGTGGTCATCCTTGTCTTGTTTCTGTTCTTACGGAGATAGCTTTCAGTTTTTCACCACTGAGTATTGTGTTAGCTGTGGGCTTCTAATATATGGCCTTTATTATGCTGAGGTACTTTCCATTTATACCCATTTTATTCAGAGTTTTTATCATAAGTGGATGCTGTGTCGTGTCAGATGCTTTCTCTGCCATCTATTCAGAAGACCATGTGATTTTTTAATCTTCATTTTGTTAATGTAGTGCATCACATTGATTGATTTGTGGATGTTGACCTATCCCTGGTAAATCCTACTTGATCATGGTGTATGATCCTTTTAATGTATTGCTATGTTTGCTTGCCAATATTTTGTTGAGATTATTGCATCCATGTTTATCAGTAATATTAGCCTGTAATTTTCCTTCTTTGTATTGTCCTTTTCTGGTTTTGGTATCAGGGTAATGATGGCCTCACAGAATGAGATAGGCACCATTCTGTCTTCTTCAATTTTTTGGAATAGTTTGAGAAGGATAGGTATTAAATCTTCTTTGAAATTTTGGTAGAATTCTCCAGAGAAACTATCTGGTCCTGAACTTTTGTTTTTTGGGAGGTTTTTGATTATTGTTTCAATCTCTTTACTTGTGATTGGTCTATTCAGATTCTCTATTCTTGATTCCATTTCAGCAGGTTGTATGAGTCTAAGAATTTATCTATTTCTTCTAGGTTTTCCAATTTGTTGGCATATAGATTTTCATAGTATTCTCTTAGAATCCTTTCTATTTCTGTGGTATCCATTGTAATGTCTCCTGTTTCATTTTTGGTTTTATTTAGTTGAGTCTTCTCTCTTTTTCCTTAGTGAGTCTGGCTAAGGGTTGTCAGTTTTGTTTATCTTCTCAACCAGCTCTCAGTTTCATTGATCCTTTCTATTGTTTTATTAGTCTCTATTTCATTTATTTCTGCTCTAATTTTTATTGTTTTTCTCCTTCTGCTGACTTTGAGCTTTGTTTGTTCTTCTTTTTTCTAGTTTGGTTAGGTGTAGTTTAAGATTACTTATTTGAGATTTTTCTTATTTGTCGAGGTAGGCCTGTATTGTTATAAATTTCCCTCTTAGTGCTGCTTTTGATGCATCCCATAACAGTTGGCATGGTGTGTTTTCATTTTCATTTGCTTCCAGGTATTTTTTGATTTCCATTTTGATTTCTTCATTGATCCAATGGTTGTTCATTAGCATGTTGTTTAGTCTCCATGTATTTGTGACTTTTCCAGCTTTTTTCTTGTAGTTGATTTCTAGTTTCATAGCATTGTGGTTGGAAAAGATGCTTGATATGAGTTTAGTCTTCTTAAATGTATTGAGGCTTGCCTTGTCACCCCACATATGGTCTACCTTTGAGAATGTTCCATGTGCACTTGAGAAGAATGTGCATTCTGCTGTTTTGGGATGGGATGGTCTTTATATATTTATTAAGTCCATCTGGTCTAGTGTTTCATTTAAATCCACTGTTTTCTTGTTGACTTTCTGTCTGGATGATCTATCCATTGATCTATGTGGGGTGTTGAGATGCCCTCTTACTATTGTGTTGCTGTCAATTTCTCCCTTTTGGTCTGTTAATAGTTGCTTTCTATATTTTGGTGCTCCTGTGTTAGGTGCATATATATTGATTAATTTACGTCCTCTTGGTGGAACGTCCCTTTTATCATTATATACTGCCCGTCTATGTCTCTCATTGTCTTTTTTATCTTGAAGTCTGCTTTGTCTGATGTAAGTATGGCAACACCTGCTTTCTTTTGGTTGCCATTTGCTTGGAGTATTGTTTTCCATCCCTTTGCTCTGAGCCTATGTTTGTCTGAGCTGAGTTGTGTTTCGTGGATGCAGCATATTGTTGGGTCTTGTTTTTTAATCCATCCAACCATTCTGTGTCTTTTTACAGTGTCATTTACTTTTAGAGTGATTATTGATATATGAAGGCTTAATACTGCCATTTTGCCCCTTGTTTTCCACTGGTTCTATATTTCCATTGCTTCTTTTCCCTTGTATTTCTGACTGCCATTTCAGTTAAGTGTTTTTTTCTGTGCTGGTTTTCTCTTTATTTATGGCTTGTGTCTCTGCTTTGATTTTTTGTACCATGAGGTTTATATAGAAGATCTCATAGATGAGATAGTCAATTTTCTTGATAGTCTCTTATCTCCAGTAGCCTAAGCAGGTTCCATCTCTTCCCTCTTCCCCTTCTGAGTTATCGTTGTCACAAATTATCCTCTTTTTTGTTGTGATCCTGTGACTATATTGTAGTATTCATAGGTTTATTTTTTATGCATTCCTTCTCTTTATCTTTTTTTATAATTAAGTGTTTGATAACCTGTTCTAATAGAAACCTGTAATTTTCTGATTTTGTCTATTTATGTCCTTGCTCTAATCTTTGTAAACCGTTGCCTTTTTATTTCTGGTAAGAGGGCTTCCTTCATCATTTCTTGTAAGGCAGGTCTAGTGACAATGAACTCCCTCACCTTTTGTTTATCTGGGATAACTTTTATTTCTCCACCATATATGATGGATAATTTCCTTGCATAGAGTATTCTTATCTGAAAGTTTTTGTCTTTAAGTATTTTGAATATATCATTCCATTCTCTCCTAGCCTGTAAGATTTCTGCTGTGAAATTGGCTCAAAACTTGATAGGGGTTCCTTTGTAGGTTATTTTCTTCTGCCTTGCTGCCCTTAATATTTTTTCTTTATCATTGTGTTTTGCCAGTTTTACTATTATATGCCTTAGAGAAGGTCTTTTTCTGTTGATGTAATTAGGAGTTCTATTGGCTTCATGTACTTGTAGGTCCAGATTTTACCCACAGTTTAGGAAGTTCTCAGCTATTATTTCTTTGAACAAGCTCTCTGCTCCTTTCTCCCTCACTTTTCTCTCCGGAATACCTATAATCCTTATGTTGCTTTTCCTAATTGAGTTGGATATTTCTCAGAGGAGTTCTTCATTTTTAAAAAATCTTAGTTCTGTCTCCTCTTTCATCTGATGCATTTCTATATCTCTGTCTTCTAATTCATTAATTCTGTCTTCCATAACATCAGCTCTATTGTTTTATGGTTTCTAGATTATTTTTTATTTCATCAATTGTGTTCTTCATATCCAGAACTTCTGTAGTTTTTTTAAGGGCTTCAATCTCTTTGAAGAAGTATTCCATCTCCTCTTTAATATTGTTCCTGAGCTCATTGAGCTGTCTTTCTGAGTTTTCTTGAAACTCATTGAGTTTCTTCATGACAGCTATTTTGAATTCTCTGTCATTTAGATTGTATACGTTTGTATCCTCAAGCTTGGTTTCTGGATACTTGTCATTTTCCTCCTGCTCTGAAGTGTTACTGTAGTTCTTCATGGTATTTGATGAATTGATCCTTTTCCAGTGCATTTGTGGTAGTATCAGGTCACAGATTCCACCTGCCACAACCGTGGGAGGCAGGAGCTGTGTTTTTGGATCCCACCCTGTCTTCTGGTAGTTGTGCTGGTAGAGCTACTCTGCATTCTCATGGGCTGACCACAGCTGCTTGGCAGATTGTGCTCATAGGGGTGGGGCCTCTGTGCTCAGCAGGCAGGTCACTCTCAAGCAGGTGGGGCCACTGAGCTTAGTAGGGAACCAGCTGAGTTGCTGTTCTAGGTGGGAGGGGCAATTTCTTTCATATAGGCCAGCACTGTGCTTGTGGTCAGTTCGACTGAGCTGCTGCACTTTGTGAGCAGGGCACCTTCATGGGGGCTGAATCTGCCACCACTTGGTGGGGAGCATTCCCACAAGTGGGCTGCCACAGCATGGTGGGAGCTTTTGCAGGCCAGTTACCCACTCTGAAAGTGTTCATGCATGGGCTGAGCTGCCCCTTCCTCCACTTACAGTTGCACTGGCTGCTGTGTGAGGACCTATGACCTGGATTGCTGCCACTGGGGAGAGGGAGGGGTCTGCTCACCTAATTCCATTGCTTCATGGGCATCCAGTCCACCCACCTTCAGATGTATCACTGTGTAGATCTCTCAGGCATCCTGTTGTGCTGTGTAGGGAATGTTCTGTTGGTTCATGAGTGTCTGTTGTAACTTAGAGGGGAGAGACAAAGGGAACAACTCACTTTGCCATCAAGCTAACATCCCAGAATTTCTGTTTGATTCTTTTTTTTATGATTTCTGTCTCCATAGAACTCGTTCTGTTCATGTATTATTTTCCTGATTTCATTGATTTGTCTACCTGTGTTCTCCTATAACTCACTAAGATTCCTTAAAATAATGATTCTGATTTCTTTTTCTGGCAAGTCACATATCTGCATATCTTTGGGGTTGGTTACTGGAGCTTTATTAATTTCTTTTGTGGTTTCATGTTTACCTGGTTCTTCATGGTCTATGTAGCCTTGCACTGATGTCTGAGCATTTGAAGGAACAAACACTTCCTGTTTTTACAGACTGGTTTCAGCAGGTGAAAACTTTCTCTCTCTGGGTTTCCAGACTAATGGAACTACCTCTGGGATCACAGTTGACCAGAGCTGGAGCTGGGTCACATGGATGCTGCCAAGTCTACAGTTGGGTCCATGGTTGGCAGGCCTATTACCAAGGGTGAAGGCAGGCACAGTTCCTGCTGGACCAGGTGGCTTGACCTGCCTCAGGGACCATAGTTTAACAGGGCTGTAGCCAAGTCCTGGGTCTGTTTCTGGACCCACAGTCAAGTCTGTAGAGGGGCCTGTTACCAGGGCCTTGCAGGGCATGTTTCCTGCAGATACCCTGGGGGGCAGAATTGCCCCCAGGCCATGGCAAACTGAGGCTGTAACTGAGTTTCAGGGTCCATACTCAAGATTGGTGTCAGTGGGCTGCTACCAGGGACACCAACAGGCATCACAGGACTCCTGGGCAGACAGGAATGACTCTGGACCACAGTAGAGAAGAACTGAAGCTGAGTCTCAGGGCTGTGTCAGGATCTACAGTTGAGACTAAGGTCATTGGGCCTGTTGCCAGGGACACAGGTGGGAATGTTTCTTGCCCTGTCCCTGAGTGGACAAAAATGACTCTGGACTGTGTTAGAGCAGGGCTGGAGCCAGGTCACAGGACTGCTTCAGTATCCACAGGCAGGTCTGAGGTTGGCAGGCTACTAAATGCAGCATAGTTGACTGTAGCTCCTCCAGGGTCCCTTGGTGAATGGGGCTGGTTGCAGGACCACAGTCAAGCAGGGCTTGTGCTGAGTCCACAGGAGGACAAAGCTGCTTTTACTCTGCATCCAGGATGGTGTTCAGCAAGCCTACCATCGGGGCACAGGTCAGCTTTCTCAGAGTGTCTTTCCTCAGTCTTGGGCTTCACTGGGGTTTCACAATCTCCAACTGGATCCCCAAAGTTCCCACAAAGGCACTTTTATCCATGAATGGCTGCCAGATTGTTGTCTGGGGGAATGTGAGCTAGGGATCTCCTGCTCTGTCATTTTGCTACATCCAATGTCTTTTTGATTAAAGATATTGTAATTTTAATATCCAGAATTCCCACTTGGTTCATTTTTATATTTTCCATTTTCCTTATGAGATGTACCATCTGTTAACTCATTCCTGCCATCATTTCCTATGCATTCTTTAAAATAGATGTAAAAATTTTTCTCTGCTCCCTCTAAAATATGTTATCTGCCTGTCATTTTTAAGGATTATGAGTTATGTTTTCTTGCTTTATCGTGTCTCATTCTTATTTTTGCACATCAGACATTTTGAGTAGGATGGTTATTTGCACTGTGTTTTTATTTTGTTTTGTTTTCAGACAGTATCTGGTAGCTAGGGAGAAGGAATTATTCAAATTTCACCATAAGTCAAGTTGATCTGGAACTGAAGAGTAGCTTTTATATTATATTATCTCCCTATCCTTATAAGCACTTCTATATACCTTTCTGTGTGTATATTTTATTTATATATCATAAATATTATCTTGACTCTTCAGGTATCTTGGTATCTTGAGAAATTTTGATTTGAAGTTTAACAACTTTCTTAATGTATTTTGAGTCTATATCTAGCCAATAATAATTATTGATAATTCATTCATGTGATGAACGTAGTGATTAATATTTTACATCTTAGATATTTATTATATCTATTTCTTATTTTCAATTATTTGCTGTTAAGCTTTGTTGTTACTGCAAATAACAGTGCATTACAGAGAACTCAAATGTTAGGAAGTCAGCCAGATCAGGAAAATGACAAAAGCATTTTTTTAAGAGATTTTACATGGCTTCTTAAAGGATAAGTATTTTGTAAAATAGTAATGAGAAACAGATTTCATAAGAAATCCAGATATGTGGGACAATTTGCAAGTTAATGAAGGAAATAATTCATGAAATAGAATTGGTTTGTATATATTATGTGTTGAAATAAAGTTGCTCTTAGTCAGATAAAATGGAGAATGGTGTGGGGGTAATGATCCTATTGTTTCAATATGAACATATATCTTCTCTTGCTAATGACTCTAGACCAATCAGCTGAAAGGAGTAGCACACTGTACACTGTTGTCAGATAGATCCTAACATACTTTAATAATCTTTTAAGTGATATAACCCATGTTCACAATTAACTCCTGATTCTTTGTTTCCATGATATATCAGTAAATATATCAGCATTGAAAACTACCCCACTGCAATATCACTACATGTATCACTCTAGACGGAAGGATCCTGGGAAGTTTCTAGGGTTGCCATAATAACCAGATTTCCTAAAGTCGAGTCAAATGTCCACCTGTGCTGTTTTCCACTGTAAGCTGAATGAAAGTAGTAAATTGTTAAGAGCATCAATGTGGTATGAAGAATGCTTATTGGTTGGTAGTGGTCCTGTGTGAATCAAGGGCAAGCATAAGTATCTGAGCATGCTGTGGTCCACCTGAGTGGCCTTCTAATGAGACAACACTTTCAGAACTGACTTAATTGATGACCTCCTCAATATTCTTATAGGACCCATACCATGTGCCTTGCATTGTTCACATCACAGGGTATTTTTCACATCACAAGGTATTTTCATAGTCTTTACTGGATGGAATACAACTTTAGAATTTTCCGTTCAAGAGATAACTGCTGTATCACTTATTTGCATAGCTCAGTAGAGAGGATTACTGGCTATTTGCAAAGTAAAGAATTCAGAGAGGAAACAAGTGAATAAATGAAATGACAAAGGTAACAAATGATCAAGTAACTGTGATGTTTGTGGCAAGGGCTACCTGTATGATTAATTAAAGTGGAACCAATGTTACGCTTTATTTTTAATTAATTTAATGCATTGTGTGTTTTGATTTATTTCTTTGATGTTTTGCTGCAGGTCAAAAGCTAGAACAAGTTATTGTTCTTTCAAGTGAACAAGTTACTTTCAGGAAACAAAGGTGAGCAGCTACTCTGGTGTTTTTGAAATTCTTATGTATTTTATAACCAGTGATGTCAATACTTCAAAGTCTGTGAGTTCATTCTTTCAGATGTTCAAAGAATATTTTTATGATAAGAATTTTTCCCTGTAAGTGTCCCTACGTGGATCAAGGAATCCTCATTATTGTTTCTTTCCTTTTTAAAATCTCTTTTTCAAGTAACCTAAACAATTTTGGTGAATCACTGCCATTTTCCTTTTTTCACCATTTTGTATTGGAAGAAAATAGACTTGTAGTGAAATCCAAGTGTACTAAATATTGATTTTTCATCTTTGTTGGAAGATTCAGAACATAGATGCTTCTACTTATATTTGTTCTGTAATAATACTACATATTGTTTTTGCTACCTCATATACTCTTTAAAATTTTAGTTGATTAAAGGATTTTCTTATTTTCCCAATAGATTTTATCTAATTTTATTACAACAATCTAAGGTCACTTTTTTCATCCTATATTTATGAGTTCCATTATTCAGGTACTAAGCAAAATGTCTACTGCACATATACTGTTCTTCATTTATAATGTAACAGATAAGCCTGCACAAAATAAGCCTGGCTGTGGAAATGCTTATTTGTTGGGAGGGTGCTTGTCCGGATCAATGATGAGCATAATTGTCTGAGGATGCTGAGGGACTCATTCCAGATGTCAATCTGAGGTCCAGATAAGTGACCCTCTAATAGGACAAATAAGACTCTCAGAGCCTGGCTCTATTTGGTGACCCCTCAGTGACAACATAATACCACTGTTAGCATGCTTTTCATTTCTCTCAGAACAGGGCATTAGTGTCCTAACTTATAAGGCACCTTTAGATATGATCAGTTATCCAAGACTTGCTTCATTTTGCTCACTTTGAAGAAAGAGTTGTAGATAGATGCTTGTATATAAGAAATATGCTCTAGAGTAGTGAATGAGGAAATGAAAAAGATTGAATTAAGAAGGGGACAAGCAACTGTGATGGTTACTGAAGGTCTTGTTCATGTTGGACTAAAAAAAGGGAATACTGCATGCCTATATTAAATAATGACAATGAAACCAATTTTAGTTATTTGTTATTTTTACTATTAAATATTTTCTGAAACTCTGTCTTTGCTTTTCTTTCTGTCATGTTTTCCTGAGATAGAAAGGCTGGAATCAGGTATTCCACTTCAGAGAAGAGGGGTGAGTAGCTATACCAAAATCCTTTGAAATTCATATATCATGTGCTCCGTGCCAGGTTCTGAGGTCTCTGTGTTCATCTTTTCAGAGGCATATTTGAGACTATTTTAATGATGTGTCATTTTCTTCATTGAGACCCTCACCAAGGTTACCTACATTATTGAATCTTTATAATTTCTTCTTTCATTAGAACTCTTTTCTGCTTTGATGGAAAAATGTAGAATTTTAGAGAATTTTTTGACAATCTCATATTGGACCAAAAAATTGTTGTAGTGAAATCCAAATGTGCCAAAATATTGTCAGATTTTCTTCATCTGTTCAATTATTGGGATTTCAGAATAGAGACTCTATGATTCCTAAGGTCTTTGTGGTCACACTGTATTATATTTCTACTTTTACTTTAAGCTTTGAGGATTGACATGAGTTAGTAGTTTCTCATTTTTGCAACATGGGAAGTTGTATGTGAAATATTGTTAGATCTCTCTAAGACCATGAAGTTTGTATATGATAAAATTTGCAATATTTCTTTTGAAACAAAAATATTTCAATTTTCAATACTGTGTTGGGCTAAAAAAGGATATATGTTAGAAAATATCAAATGGAGACATATGGAAATATTGTGTATGGAATTGTTATTTCTTACTGAAACCTGAAATGTGCTTCACTAAGAATGATCCATACGTTTCCTGGCAATCTGTGTTAAAGATTTTGTGTTACCTGGGACCTGGTGATTAATGTCCTAAGAATGGATAAATTTTTTTCTGACAAAGTTCTGTCACAAATCTTATCAAATAGTACTTCTCTTTGTATTCATTACAGATTACTTACTTAAATTTATTCTCTAGAACCATAAAAGATAATTACAAAGAGCTGAGTAGCAACTGAAAAAAAAATCATAGATCAAAGAGGAAATTAGCTCAGCCAGATATTAAAATGAACTCTAGAACCTAAATCACTTACAAACTTTTGAGCAGATATAGGGATAGCAGAAAAAATGGGGCATGTTTTTACTTAAAAAGCATACTCTCCCTACAAACTCATATTTGTACACTTATTAGCACAGTAGATTCACAGATTCATGGAGTCGGGTCTCTTGTCTCAATCCAGAGAGAGTCACACACATTGATGCATAACGTATATTCAGTAAATTGCCCATATTATTACTTTACGATAGTGCAGGACTCAGACATAGAAGCAGAATACGACTAGCATAATAAACCCTCTCTTATGACCAGCTTCAGCCTCCTTTCCCCAAATTCTGCTCCTTCTGAATATATTTGATATTTCACCTGATTTTTTTTAAGTTTATCAAAATGGAATTATACCATTTTGTTCTCTTTGTGACTGCATCATTTGCTCAAGATTATTACTAATCAAATGAACGTTTTATTTGAAACATCAAATTCATTGTTGTAAATTTGTTAGTAACATGCTTTTCTTATTTTGCATGTCTTTTGGATATTAACATTTTGTGTTATCTCTGATTCTTGATGAATCTTGCTAGGAGGGTTTCAAGCATATTAATTTTTTTCAAATTACTAATTTTTCGTTTTTTTCTATTGTACATCTACTTTCTATTTTGCTGATTTCTGCTCTTAATCTCGCTAATTTTTCCCTATACTCTTTGGAGTTCGATTTGTTTTTCTTTATCTACCTTCTCATGAAATATAATTTTTCATTTTCAGCCTTCTTCAATTCTAATATGTTGATTTTCATTCTCAATTTCTCTGTAAGCACTTTTCAGTTGCATGAGCACAAGTTTGGCATTTTACAATAACTCATATAAATAAATTTTCTAATTTCCCTGTTAATTTATTTTTGAATTATGGATTATTTAGAAGGACATTGCTTAATTTCCAAGCAGTTGGGCTTTTTCTATTGGTTTTTATTGCTGATTTCTAACTTGATTCCATATGATGAGAAAACATACATTGAATTGATTTCATTTCTTTCAAATAATTTTCTCTGTAATGGCCCAGCATATGCTAGAATTCAGTAAATATTCCATTTGCAGTTATTACATTAGCATGTAACTATATCACTGTGGATGCAGTGTTTTATACATACCAGTTTCATTTTGAAATTGCTTCATCCATACCTGTTGTACATTTACTAATCTATGATCTGAAAATGAGTTAGTCATGGAAAGTTATATGGGAGATAGTCATGGAAATAAGACATCTGGCTGGTTTCTGGAATGCTTGTAATATTTGTATCTTGATCTGTGTGTTGATTAGTTTCTGTGTTTGGATGGTGCAAATTTATTGAGCTATACAATTTTAGTGGATGCACTTTTCTACACATATATTGTATTTCAATATAAAGTTTAAAATATCCCATGAAACTAGTCCAAATATTAGCTAATACATTTCCTAGGAATAGTGTCTAGTAGATATTGTGTTACTTGGGGCCTACTGATTGATGTCTTCAGGATAGGTCGAGAGTATTCTCAGACATTTTCAGAAAATCAGACATTACAGTAACATTTAACACTGACAGCCATAACAAGGTAGCTTTTCATTTCTTACCACTTAAATACTATAATTAATTGCAAAGCAAAATTGGTTTACTGAGATTCAGATGTTCTGAAAAGAACATTGTCTGGATAAATCATACTGGTTTCAATTTTTGTCATTAATAATAATTTATATTCTGATAATTAATGCAAAGCTTCCATAGTAGGAATTTTTAAGATTCTGGCATTATGTGTGTTTCTTTACAGATAATTTGAGCAGACATATTTGGTATATGGGTTTTTCTTTTTGTTTCTTTGACCTTAGTGCTGGCAATTCATGCAAATAATAAAATAAATATAAAGCTACAAGTTATGGTCCCAGGTTGAAGTAGTAAATTAATCACACAGCAAACAAAGAATTTTAGTCTATCATAATGTTTACTTAACTTTATAAAAGTGTGCAGAATGGGATATACAGCATGGACATTATTATTATCTCATTGAAAGGTCTAATAGCTACTGATACACACACTATTGTTTTGCACCAACCACCCTAGGAAGATTTTATGGCTTATTCAGATGAGAGCCGAGATGCATGTTTGTGTGTGTAAATGTGTTTGTGAACTGGACACAGACAAACAAGAACATCTGGTTGCCAGTGTGCCTTGTATATATATGGTTAGGTTCATGTTGACTCAGATTTACATATCAAACATGGCTTATGCAACTCTGAAGTGAACCCACAGGTCAAGCACTCCCAGTAAACAGAAGGTTAAAGTCTCTTTGTACACAATATTTCACAATTATCTTATGTCAATATTTTCTAAGCATACTGTGTGAAGATAAATCCAAGTTCATTTCTGCAGGCCAGTATGTAGTAAACTCATTATTTGCTTACTTTCTTACTGACAAAAAATATGATAATCAGATTGAAAGACTGTGGCAAAGTAGGCATGATTGAATAGAGACTCAAGTGTTGTTAATAATGCTCTTGGTTTTGCTAAGCAGATCTAAGAGAAAGTTGGAAAAACACATATGGCAGGAAAGTATGATATGACTCCTTTATCTAGAGACATTAGCTAATTTTTTTATGGAAGAGAAATATGGGTTGTTATCCCTAAATAGAAAAATTAAAAGTTTTATAATATTAATGGGGACATAATATTAAAGAAAGAAGTGAACTGTAAGTGCAGATTAAGTAAAAATATAGATTTGGATCTAGTGATGCAATCAGTAGATGGACACCTGGCAGTAATATTATTGTTCCAAAGTGAAGAAATATTGCTTAAGGTACTGAGGAGAAATGGAGTTGCTGAAAGCAGGTCTTTTAAAATTAATTAATTTTTTATTGAATTTTAATTGACATTCAGTGCTATATTAGTTTCAGGTGTACAACACAATGACGAGATAGTTTTATACGTTAAGAAATGATCACTGTGATAAAGCCAGCCACCATCTGTCACCACACCAAGTTATTACAATATTATTAACTATATTTCCCATGCTGCACACCATATCCCCATGACCCATTTATTTTATAACTAGAAGTTTGTACCTCTTAATCCTCTTCACCTATTTTGCCTGTCTCCCCATTCCCCTCCCCTCTGACAACCACCAGTTTGTTTTTTGTATCTGTGAGTCTATTTCTGTTTTAGGTTTTTGGTTCATTTGTTTTGTTTTTTAGATTCTACATGCAAGTGAAATCATATAGTATTTGTGTTTGTCTGACTTATTTCACTTAGTATAATATTCTCTAGGTCTATCCATGTTGTCACAAATGGCAAGATTTCATTCTTTTCTATGGCTGAGTAATATTCCATTGCATATATATAGCACATCTTCTTTATCCATTCATCTATCAATGGCCACTTAGGTTGCTTACATATCTTGTCTACTATAAATAATGCTATAGTGAATATAGGGGTACTTATATCTTTTCAAATTATTGTTTTTGAGGCCCAGCCCCATGACCTAATGGTTAAATTCAGTGTGCTCCACTTCAGCAGCCTGGGTTCTGTTCCCAGGTGTGGACCTACACCAATCATCAGCAGCCATGTTGTGGCAGCGACCCACAAACAAAATAGAGGAAGATAGGCACAGATGTTATCTCAGGGTAAAACTTCCTCGGCAAAAAAAAAAAAAAAAAATACAAATGATTGATTTTGTTTTCTTCAGATAAATACCCAGACGTGGAATTTCTGGATCATGTGGTAGTTCTATTTTTAATTTTTTGAGGAACTTTCATACTATTTTCCATAGTGGCTGCAGTAAAAGCAGGTTTATGTGAGGTGTTGATTTGGTATTGATCACTTTTTGCTCCAATAATCTAAGTGGTAAACCTTGAAAATCGATTCCTGTCACATTATTTATTTTGTTCTAATTTTTGTGTTTCTCAACATTGCTATATCCCAAACTCTGCCACCCTCATGGAGAGAAGTATTTCTGCAGAAGCTTATGGGGTTGCCATATTACCACCTTCATTAAACTAAAGCTTAAGTGTTTGTTGTCTTCTTAATACAAATAACAACTTTGTAGGAAAGCAACTCTATTCTAGAAACACCAATTTGTCAAGAGCTGCCTTACCAAAATCAATGATGAGCATAATTATCTGAGGATTCCTAAAGATTATTTCCAGATATCAATCAGAGGTCCAGCTGAATGCCCTGTCATAGAAAGAGAAGACTTTCAAAATTGGTTTACGGTGGTGACCTCCTCAGTTATTTCACAATGCTTCTATGCACAGGCCCTTCCCTTCTCTCATCAAATTGCACTGTCATAATATCTTCACTAGGCAGACTTCACACTTAGAGTTTCACATTAAAGAGAGGTCTGGTGTTTCATTTATTTTGAACTATTTGTTGTTAACTGTGGACAAGTAGTTGAGAGAAAAATTGAATATAGAAACACATATAGAAATAAATTAAAAAGTGATCAAATGACTATAGAGTGGATTATTAGTCTCAGTAATATTGGGAAGTTATAGGGAATATAGGACACAGATGTTACATAATGACAATGGAACCAAATTGTGGTTTCTCATTATGATTATTATCTATGTTTTTTTCCCAGTTGATATTTACTTTTCTTTCTGTCAATTTTTTTTTTACAGATAGAATAGCTATAACTAGTAATAGCACATCAGAGAATAGAAATAAGCAGCTGCCTGGGCCTTTGGAATTCTTCATATGATGAAATGGCCATAAATTGTGTCTCCATGAAGTCAAGTGGTCTAAATGGACCATTTAATATGGTTCATATTAATTTAATTCCACAATGGGATAGAGTTAGAAATCAATAAGAGGAATATCTCTTGAAAATCCTCCAAATATTTGAAAATTGAAATGATCACTTCTAACCTATTCATTGGTCAAAGGAGATATAAAAAGAAAATTAGTATTTTGAACTAAATAAAGATAAGAACATAGCATATCAAAATTTGGGGGATGCTGCTGAAGCTATATTTAGGGGGAAATTTATAGCAGTAAAATACCTATATTAGAAAGCAAGAAAGATCTCAAGTGAATGACTTCGTTTTCCACCCTAAAAAACTTTAAAAAGAGCAAATTAAATCCAGAGTAACAGAAAGAAGGGCAACAACAAAGATAAAAGCAAAATCAATAAAATAGAAAACAAAAATGTATGTGAGAAAAATGAATGAAATTGAAAACTGATCAATTGAGAATAAGAATATTGATACAATTCTAGCCAGACTAAGAAAAAAAAAAAAAAGCAAAGACACAAATAGCCAATATGAGGAGGAATATTACTAGGGATTCTATGGGTATTAAAATGATAATAAGGGGAATTTATGGAAAAAATGTATGCCAATAAATTTGACAGTTTAACTGAAATGGAAAATAATCCTTGAAAAACACAAACTACTGAAATTAAATCAAGAAGAATTAGATAATCTGAATAACCTTATTTCAATAAAATAAATTAAATTTGTACTTAAAATCTTTCCCACAAAGAAAACCCCAGGTCTATATAGCTTCACAGGAAATAAAAAATGGTACTAGTTCTCCACAATTTTCTAGAAATTTTAAAAGAAGGGAATACTTTCCAACTCATTCTATTTCGACAGCATTACCCTGAGAAGGAAAAATATTTTTAAGAAGAAAACTATACAACAACATAAGCATAAATGCAAAAAAATTCTAATCAAAATTTTAATAGATTAATTCCAATGATGTATAGAAATACTTCATGGCCAAGTGGGGCTTATCCAATGACAGAAATGTTGGTTTAACATTTAAAGATCAAACAATGTAGGAAGAGCAATCTTCTGGAAAGTCAGAGTAAGAACCTCCAAAAATCTGCTCCTCCATAAAATTAACAAGAACCCTGACCAAAAAATGGTCAAAATTCATTTTTCAAAGTTTGGAAATTAACCAAAGATTTACAAAATTCCAAAGAACATTTATTCAAAAAAAATGCTTGACTCTCAGTAAGAACAGCAAGTTTTGTGGCGTTTAAAATAATAGGCTAGCAGCCACTGAGGGAGGAAGAACAGCCTTGGAGATCCTAAAAAAAAAAACAAAAAACCCATACACAGAGAATTATCACCAAGTGACCTCTCTGGAAACTTCTTGGAAAAGGCCCATTCACAGGATTTGTATTTATTTGGACTAAGAGCTCACTCAGTGGGGTAAGCTTAACCCCAAGGAATTAGTGAAAAAGAATTCATGGAAATTGTGGAGTATGACATGTCCCTGAAGTGATGATAGCAATTGGGTCAACAAGAAGCTGACTGAAAAACTAAAAAGAAAAATCTTGGAAATGAGATGTCCAAAAGATGCTTTGAAAAGCTCCAACATATACTTTTTATCTAGAAGGCTGTATACGTGTGCAGAGCTGTATGCCTGCACAGGAAACACCTGATAAGGTCCCACGTGATTACCTCTGGCTTTCCTTGAAGATTTGTGCAAGCAGGAAGTGAAAGCTAAGGAAGAATTGTAAACTAGTAAATGTGAGTACTAAATGTGAACCCCCAACACACAAAGCCTCTTAGCAAAGGGTGAGAGACATATTCATTAGAGTCATTGAAGGAAATCTTGGTCCAATCATTTGCTGACCACTAAGATAACTGAGCAGAGACTTCAGTGTCCACAACTACTAGGAGTACAGACTTTGCAGAATTAGTTTAAGAAAATCATTTTTAAAACAAACAGCAATGCCAAGAAACACCAGAAACAATAAATTTTTGGAATGGGAGAATCTGATTTTTAAAATTATCATATTATGGGCCTGCCTGGTGGCGCAGCGGTTTCGTCCGCACTTGGCAGCCTGGGGTTTGCGGGTTCGGATCCCGGGTGCCCGCCGACGCACTGCCTGTCAGCCATGCCGTGGCGGCGTCCCATATGAAGTAGAGGAAGATGGGCATGATGTTAGCTCAGGGCCAGTCTTCCTCAGCAAAAAGAGGAGGATTAGCAACAGATGTTAGCTCAGGGTTGGTCTTCCTCACCAAAAAAAAATAAAATAAAATTATCATATTATATGTAAAATGTCAGTTTTCAAGAAAAAAAAATTACAAGACATACAAAGAAACAAGAAAGTTAGCACATACACAGGAAAGAAGTCAATAGAAAGTATCCCTGAGGGAGGCCTAATGTTGAACTTAATAGACACAGACATTAAATTCACTGTTAAAAAATAGTTTCAAAGAACTAAAGTAAAGCATATCTAAAGAATTAAAAGGAAGTGTGATAATAATGTCTTGCCAAATACAGAATATCAATAAAGAGGTAGAAAGGACCACATAAAAATTCTGTACCTAAAAAAATAACTAAAATTGAAATTACATAAAAGGGCTTCCAACAGCAGATTTGAGCAGGCAAAAGAAAGAAACAATAAACCTGAAGATAGGTCAGTTGAGATTATCCAACAGAAGGAACAGAGGTAAAAAGAATGAAGAAAAATGGACTGAGCTACAGAGAACTGTGGACATCATCAAGCATACTGATGTCCTCATAAATTGGAGTCCTGGAAGGAGAAGAATGAAAGGAGAAATAAATATTTGAAAAAATAGTGGCTAAAAACTTTCCAAATTTGATGAAAAACATTAATCTACATATCTAAGAATATTAACAAGCTCCAAATAAGATAAACTCAAAGAGATCCACATCTCTACATATGGTAGTCAAAATGTTGAAAGATAAACACAAAGAAAAAACCTTGAAGAACAGAAAAATGACAACATATACCTGTGATCCTCAGTAAGTTTAAAAACTGACTTCTTACCATAAGGTATGCAGACCAGAAGGCAACAGGATGACATACTCAAAGTGATGAAAGTAAAAACTCTACCAAAAACTATTTTTGTGTGTGAGGAAGACTAGCCCTGAGCTAACATCCATTGCCAATCCTCCTCTTTTTTTTTTTTTTTTTGCTGAGGAAGACTGGTCCTGGGATAACATCCATGCCCATCTTCCCCTACTTTATATGGGATGCTGCCACAGCGTGGCTGACAAGCAGTGCATGGGCCCATGTCCGGCATATGAACCCACGAACCCTGGGCTGCCAAAGTGCAAACTTAACTGCTATGCCACTGGGCCAGCCCCGCAACCAAAAATTCTATATCCACCAAAACTATCATTCAAAAAAGGAGAAATTAAAATATTCCCAAATTAAAACTAAGAGATTTCTTTGCTATAAGACCTGTTCTACAAAAAATGCTAAAAGAACTCCTTCACTCTGAAATAGAAAGACACTAGAAAGTAACTGAAATCCACGTGAAGAAATAAAGAGCACTAGTTAAGGTAACTAAATAGATAAATATAAAAACAAAATATAAATGTATTTTGTCTATATAATTTTTTCCTCTGTTTGATTTAAAAAACAATTTCAGTTATAAATTTGTGTTGATGGTCTTTAATGTATAAAGTTGTAACTTGTATGAAATAATAATACAAACTGAGGGGAGGGAATGGAGTTATATTGGAGCAAAGTTTTTGTATACTATTGAAATTAAGTTGTTATTGATCCAATATATAGATTGTTTTAAACTATGATGTTAATTGGAATTCTCAGGGCAACTACTGAAACATATATATATCTTGTACACATGTATATAAACAATGGTATTTAAATGGTACACTAGAAAATATCTATTTAACAAGAAAAAGAATAATGGAGAAATACAGGCTAAGATGTATAGAAAATAGCAAATTGGCTGTCATAAATCCTACCATATAAGTAATTACATTAAATGTAAAAGGAAAAAACACTTTAATCAAAAGGCAGAGATTGTCCAAAATAAAGGGAAAAAATATTAACCATACATCATGTACAAGAGGTATACCTTAGAGTCAAGACACAAATAGGTTGAAAGTAAAAGAGTGAAAAAAGATATACCATGCAAACTGTAATTAAAATAAAGATGGTGCAGCTCAGATGAAATAGACTTTAACAAAAATTGTTGCTAAAGGGCCAGCCCAGTGGCATAGTGGTTAAGTTCACATGTTCCACTTCAGCAGCCCGGGGTTCACCAGTTCAGATCCTGGGCGTGGACCTACTCACCACTCATCAAGCCATTCTGAGGCAGTGTGCCACATAGAGGAACTAGAAGGATCTACAACTAGGATATACAACTATTTGCTGGGGCTTTGGGGAGAAAAAAAGAGGAAGATTGGCAACAGGTGTTAGCTCAGGGCCAATCTTCCTCAAAGAAAAAGTTGTTGCTAAAGACAAAGAACATTTTTAAATGATAAAATGATCAATTGATAAGAAAGACATAACAATTATTAACACATACACTGAACAACAAAGCTCAAAATACACAAAGCAAAAACTGCTACAATTGAAAGGACAAATAGATGATTCAACTATTACAGTTGGGGACTTCAAAACCCAATTTTCAGTAATGGATAGAACAGAGTAATTTCAGCAAGACAGCTTGTATCCTCCCTCTTGAACAAAAATTTGGCAGCCATTCACAGACAAACATGCCTTTATGGGAGATTTCTATGTGGCACACTGCCTCAGAATAGCTTGATGAGTGGTGAGCTTTCAACAGTGTATAGATCATCTGGACAGAAAACAGGATACTTGAACAACACCATAGGCCAAATATACCTAAGAGGCATACAGACCATTTAATCCAACAGCACCAGAATATTCTTCTCATGTGCACTTGGAGCATTCTCCAGGGTAGATCATATGTTGGTCAATAAAGGAAGTCTTAACAAATTTAAGAAGATTGAGATCATATCTCAAGTATCTTTTCCAACCACAATGGTATGAAATTAGAAATCAATAACAAGAGGAAAATTGGAAAACTCACAAATATGTGGAAATTAAATAGCACACTGCTGAACAACCAATGGGTCAAAGAAGAAATCAAAAGGGAAATCAAAGAACATCTTGAAAAAAACTAAAATGGAAACTCAACAAGCCACAATTTGTGGGATGAAGCAAAAGCAGTTCTAAGATGAAAATTTATAGCAATAAACAGTTACATTAATAAAAAAGAAAGATTCAAATGAATAACCTAACTTTACTCCTCAAGGAAATAGAAAAAGAACATCTAAGTCCAACATTAGCAGAAGGAAGAAAATAATAAAGATTAGAGCAGAAATAAATGAAATAGAGATTAGAAAGTCAATAGAAAAAAGTCAACAATATTAGTAGTTGATTTTTTGAAAAGATTAAAAAAAATGACAAGTATTTATCTAGACTAACCAAGAAGAGTGAACTCAAATAAATAAAACCATAAGTTAAAAATGAGATATTACAACTGATACCACAGAAATATAAAATAATATAGGAGACTCATGTAAACAATTATGCATCAATAAATGAATAACTTAGAAAAAATGAATAAATTCCCAGAAACATACAACCTACAAAGACTGAATCATGAAGAAATATAAAATCTGAACAGACCAATAGTGAGTAAGGATATTGAATCGGTAATCAGAAATCTCCCAAAAAAGAAAAATCCCAGGATCAGATGGCTTCACTTAGAGAAGAATTAATGCCAATCCTTCTCAAACTCTTCTGGAAAAATAAAAAGGAGGAAAGACCTTCCAACTCCCTTAATGAGACCAGTATTGTCCTCATATGAAAGCCAGATAAGGACACTATTAAAAAAGCTACTGGCCAGGGGCCGCCCGGTGGCGCAGCGGTTTAGTCCGCGCTTGGCAGCCCGGGGTTCGCGAGTTCGGATCCCAGGCGCCCGCGGACGCGCACTGCCTGTCAGCCATGCCGTGGCGGCATCCCATATAAAGTGGAGGAAGATGGGCACGGATGTTAGCTCAGGGCCAGTCTTCCTCAGCAAAAAAAAGGGGAAGATTGGCAACAGATGTTAGCTCAGGGCTGGTCTTCCCCACAAAAAAAAAAAAAAAAAAAAAAAGCTACTGGCCAATATCCCTGATGAAAATAGATGCAAAAATTATTTTTAAAAATTAGTAAACCAAATTCAACAGCACATTAAAATTATTATACACCATGATCAAGTGGGATTTATGCCTGGGATGCAAGGATGATTAGACATACTCGTCAATAAGTGTAGTATAACACATTAAAGAATAAAAGATAAAAATCATATGATCATCTCAATAGATGCAGAAGAAGCATTTGACAAAATTCAACATCTATTCATGATAAAAACTCAAAAAGTTAGGTTTAGAAGGCATGTACCTCAACATAATAAAGACCATATATGACAAGTCCACAGCTAACATTATACTTGATGGTGAAAAGGTGAAAGCTTTTCCTCTTAGATCAGGAACAAGGCAAGGATGCACAGTTTCAACACTTCTGATCAACATAATACTGGAAGTTCTACCCATGGTAATTAGGCAAGAAAAAGAAATAAAAGTCATCAGAATTTGAAAGGAGAGGTTAAATTATTTCTCTTTGCAGACGACATGATCTTATATAGAAAATCTTAAAGACTCTACCAAGAAATTGTTAGAACTAATAAACAAATTCAGTAAAGTTGAAGGACATAATATTACTGTACAAAAAAATCAGTTGCATTTCTACACACTAACAATGAACTGTCCAAAAATAACATTAAGAAAATGTCATTTACAATAGCATCAACAATAAAATACTTTTAGAAATAACTTTAACCAAGGAGGTGAAAGAGCTGTACACTGAAAACTATAAGACATTAACAAAAGAAATTGAATAAGACACAAATAAATAGAAAGATATCCATGTTTATAGATTGGAAGAATTAATATTGTTAAAATGTCCATTAGTATCCATGGCAATCTATAAAAACAATGAAATTCTTATGAAAATTCCAATGGCAATTTTTACTCTGTAAAAATTTCTACTTCTAGTAGAAAAAAAATCGTAAAATTTACACAGAATCACAAAAGACCACAAATAGCCAAAGCAATCTTGAGACAGAAAAGCGCAGCTGGGAACATCACACTTCCTGATGTCAAACTATATTACAAAGCTATATTAATCAAAACAGTATGGCACTAGCTTAAAAAACAGACACATCGACCAATGGATCAGAAAGGTAGCCCAGAATTACACTCACACATATAGTTAACTAATCCATGACAAAGGCGCCAAGAACAAACAGTGGAGAAAGAATAGTATCTTCAATAAATGGTGTTGGGAAAACTGGATATCCACATGTAAAATAATAAAATTGGACCCTAACTTAACCATATAAAAAATAAACCCGAATGGGTTAAAGACTTAAACATAAAACTTGAAACCATAAAACTCCTACAAGAAAACATCGGGGTGGGGGAATCTCTTTGACATTGGTCTTGGCAATGATTTCTTGGATATGACACCAAAAGCACAAGCAGCAAAAGCAAAAGTTTATAAGTGGAACTACACCAAACTGAAAACTTCTGCACAGCATGGAAAGCAATTAACAAAATGAAAAGACAACCTATGGAATAGGAGAAGATATTTGCATGCCATATATCTGATAAGGAGTTAACATCCAAAATATATAAGGAACTCAACTCAATAGCAAAACCCCCACAAATCTACTTAAAAATGGGCAAAGGACCTGAACAGATATTTTTCCAAAGAAGATATAGATGTGCATTTTATATGCAGGTATATAAAAAGGTGCTCAACATCACTAATCATCAAGGAAATGCAAATCAAACCACAATGAGATATCACCTCACACCTGTTTTGATGACTATTAAAAAGATAACAGGTGTTGGTGAGGGTGTGGAGAAATTGTAATGGTTGCACACTGTTAGTGGGAATGTAAACTGGTACAGCCATTATGAAAACAATGTGGAGGTTCCTCTAAAAATTAAAAATAGAACCACCATATGGTCCAGCAATCCCACTATGGGGTATATACCCAAAAGAATTGAAATCAGAGTCTCAAAGAGATAGCTGCACTCTCATGTTCATTGTGCATTATTTACAAGAGCCAAGAAATGGAAACAACCTATTTGTCTGTCAAAGGACAAATGAATAAAGAAAATGTGGTATATATATATATATATTGGAATATTATTCCGCCATAAAAAGCAAAGACTTCCTGCCATTTGTGACAACATAGGTGAACCTGGAGGGCATTATGCTAAGTGAAAAAAGCCAGACAGAGAGAGACAAATACTGTATGATCTTATATGTGGAATCTGAAAGAGTCAAACTCATAGAGCCAGGGAGTGGAAGGGTGGTTACCAGGTGCTAAGGTGTGGAGAAGGAGGGCAGATGTTGATCAAAGGGTACTAACTTATAGTTATAAGATGAATAAGTTCTGGGAATCTAATGTACAACACGGTGACTAAAGTTAATACTGTGTTGTATACTTGAAATTTATTGAGACAGTAGATCTTAAGTGTTCTCAAACACACCAAAAAAGAAAGGTAACTATATGAGGTGATGGATTTTTTTATTAACTTTATTGTGGTAATCATTTCACAACATATGCTTGTATCAAACCATCACATTTTAAACCTTAAATATATAAAATTTTTATTTGTCAACTATGCCTCCATAAAGGCTGAACTAAAGAATAGATCAACTAGGCAAAATCAAGAAGGAAACAGAAAACTTAACAACACCTAACAGACAACACCTAACAGACATCTGTCAAATGCACTACCAACAATGGTAGAATACCCATTCTTCTCAAGTGCACATGGAACATTCTCAAAGGTAGACCATATGTGGAGAGACAAGGCAAGCCTCAATACATTTAAGAAGACTAAATTCATATCAAGCATCTTTTCCAACCACAATGCTATGAAACTAGAAATCAACTACAAGAAAAAGGCTGGAAAAGTCACAAATATCTGGAGACTAAACAACATGCTAATGAACAACCATTGGATCAATGAAGAAATCAAAGTGGAAATTAAAAAATACCTGGAAGCAAATGAAAATGAAAACACACCATGCCAACTCTTATGGGATGCATCAAAAGCAGCACTAAGAGGGAAATTTATAACAATACAGGCCTACCTCGACAAATAAGAAAAATCTCAAATAAGTAATCTTAAACTACACCTAACCGAGCTAGAAAAAAGAACAAAGCCCAAAGTCAGTAGAAGGAGGGAAATAATAAAAATTAGAGCAGAAATAAATGAAATAGAGACTAATAAAACAATAGAAAGGATCAATGAAACTGAGAGCTGGTTGTTTGAGAAGATAAACAAAATTGACAACTCTTAGCCAGACTCACTAAGGAAAAAGAGAGAAGGCTCAACTAAATAAAACCAAAAGTGAAAGAGGAGACATTACAATGGATACCACAGAAATAGAAAGGATTCTGAGAATACTATGAAAATCTATCTGCCAACAAATTGGAAAACCTAGAAGAAATGGATAAATTCTTAGACTCATACAACCTCCCAAAATGGAATCAAGAAGGAATAGAGAATCTGAATAGACCAATCACAAATAAAGAGATTGAAACAATAATCAAAAACCTCCCAAAAAACAAAAGTCCAGGACCAGACGGGTTCTCTGGAGAATTCTACCAAACATTCAAAGAGATTTAATACCTATCCTTCTCAAACTATTCCAAAAAATTGAAGAAGACAGAATGGTGTCTATATCATTCTGTGAGGCCATCATTACCCTGATACAAAAGCCAGACAAGGACAATCCAAAGGAAAATTACAGGCTAATATTACTGATAAACATGGATGCAATAATCTCAACAAAATATTGGCAAATCAAATATAGCAATACATTAAAAGGATCATACACCATGATCAAGTAGGATTTACCAAAGATGCAGGGATGGTTCAACATCCACAAATCAATCAATGTGATGCACTACATTAACAAAATGAGGATTAAAAAAATCACGTGGTCATCTCAATAGATGGCAGAGGAAGAAGTTGACAACATCCATCATCCACTTATGATAAACACTCTCAGTAAAATGGGTATAGAAGGAAAGTACCTCAACATAATAAAGGCCATATATGATAAATCCAGAGCCAACACCATACTTAATGATGAAAAACTGAAAGCCATCCCTCTGAGAACAGAAACAAGACAAGAATGACCACTCTCTCCACTGCTATTCAACATAGTACTGGAGGTTTGGGGCAGAGAAATTAGGCAAGAAAAATAAATAAAAGGGATCCAAATTGGAAAGCAAGAAGTGAAACTCTCACTTTTTGCAGACACCATGATTCTATATATAGGAAACCCTAAAGAATCCACCAGAAAACTGTTAGAAATAATCAACAACTACAGCAAAGTTGCAGAGTACAAAATCAACTTATAAAAATCAGTTGCATTTCTATACACTAACGACTAGCAGAAAGAGAAGTCAAGAATACAATCCCATTTACAGTCAGAACAAAAGGGATAAAATGTCTAGAAATAAATTTAACCAAGGAGCTGAAAAACCTTTACACTGAAAACTATAAGACATTATTGAAAGAAATCAAAGAAGACAAAGAAATGGAAAGACATTCCATGCTCATGGATTGGAAGAATAAACACAGTTAAAATTTCCATATTACCTAAAGCAATCTACAGATTCAATGCAATTCCAATCAAAATCCCAAAGACATTCTTCCTGGAAATAGAACAAAGAATCCTAAAATTTATATGGAACAACAAAAGACCCAGAATAGCCAAAGGAATCCTGAAGAAAAAGAAAAAAGTTGTAGGCATCACAATCCCTGACTTCAAAATATACTACAAAGTTATAGTAATTAAAACAGCATGGTACTGGCACAAAAACAGACACACAGATCAATGGAACAGAATTGAAAGCCCAGAAATAAAACTACACATCTATGGATAGCTAATTTTTGACAAAGAAGCCAAGAGTATACAGTGGAGAAAGGAAAGTCTCTTCAATAAATGGTGTTGGGAAAACTGGACAGCCACATGCAAAAGAATGAAAGTAGAACATTATCTTACACCATACCCCAAAATTAACTCAAAATGGATTAAAGACTTGAATGTAAGACCTGAAACCATAAAACTCCTAGAAGAAAATATAGGCAGTATGCTCTTTGACATCAGTCTTAGCAGCAGTCTTTTTAAATACGATGTCTACTCAGAGAAGGAAAAGAAAAGAAAAGCCATCAGACTAAAAAACTTCTGCAAGGCAAAGGAAACCATGAACAAAATGAAAAAACAACCCACCAACAGGGAGAAAATATTTCCAAATCTTATATCTGACAAGGAGTTAATTTCCAAAATATATAAAGAACTCATACAACTCATCAACAACAAGTAAAAACAACCCGATCAAAAAATGGGCAGGGTATCTGACAGACATTATTCCAAGGAAGGTATACAGATGGCCAACAGGCACATGAAAAGATGTTCAACATCATTAATTATTAGGAAAATGCAAATTGAAACTACAATGAGATATCACCTTACCGCCATCAGAATGGCTATAATTAATGTCAAAAAGTAACAAATGTTTGAGAGGATGTGGAGAAAGGGGAACACTCATATACTGCTATTGGGAATGAAAACTGGTGTGGCCACTATGGAAAACAGTATGGAGATTTCTCAAAAAATTAAAAATAGAAATACCATATGATCCAGCTATCCCACTACTGGGTATTTATCCAAAGAACATGAAATCAACAATACAAAGATGTTTATGCATCCCTGTGTTCATTGCAGCATTATTAGCAATAGCCAAGATGTGGAAGCAACCCAAGTGCCCATCAACTGATGAATGGATAAAGAAGATGTGGTGTATATATATACAGTGGAATACTACTCAGCCATAAAAGAAGACCAAATAGTCCCATTTGCAACAACATGGATGGACCTTGAGGGTATTATATTAAGTGAAATAAGCCAGACAAAGACAAACACTGTATGATTTCACTCATATGTGGAAGATAAAAAAAAACACATGGATAAAGAGAACAGCTTGGTGGTTACCAGAGGGGAAGAGGTGGGGGTGGGGGTGAAAGGGGTAAAGGGGCACATATGTATGGTGATGGATAAAAACTAGACTACTGTTGGTGAGTATGATGCAGTCTATACAGAAACTGATATATAACAATGTACACCTGAAATTACACAATGTTATAAACTGATATGACCTCAATAAAATAATTTTTAAAAAGAAAAAGAGCATTAAATAAACTCTCCTACTCTTCACACATGACTCTGTGTTTAGACTCTCTGCCAACACTTAGCCATGCCATTTACAACTCTGCCTTAACCTTGACCTACTTCTGTGACACCTGAAGTCTAGCTAAAGATGAAAGCTTAGCATCTTCTCAGGTCTTTTCTAAGCATGAGTTCTCCCCTGGGCATGTGCATGGACTTTTCAATTGCCTGGTTTATGCAGGAGCTTTTAAAAGCCCTTATTCATCCATGTATCTCTTTTCCCAACCTCTTTCTTTCCACTATATTCAGTCTGTCTATTGCTTGTCCCAACTTTTGTACCTTGCTGCCATGTTGCTGCAGCAAATATTTGTCCCTTTAAATGTTTTCAGCACAAACCACATAGGAGCTTCCCCAGCCATGGGTCTGCTCTGAGATGGGTGAAACAAAGGCAAGTCCATGCACCAGACTTTCAGTCAGCCACAAGACAAGTCAAAACCCACAACCATAATTCTTTAAGAGTAAGGACTGTATTGGTATCTCTGGCCCTAGTAAGCTTCACTAGGAGTTTGGAGTTGCCTTCCTCATGGCCATTTGTACTAGTTTGCTAAGGCTGCATAACAAAATACCATAGATTGGGTGGCTTAAACAGCAGGAATTTATTTTCTCACAGTTCTGGAGGCTAGAAGTCCAAGATCAAGGTATCAGCAGGTTTGATTTATCCTGAGGTCTCTTTTTGGCTTTCAGATGGCCATCTTCTTGCTGTGTCCTCAAATGGCCCTTTCTCTGTTCATGCACATCTCTGGCGTACCCAAATTTCATCTTCTTATAAGGATACCAGTTGTATTGGATTAGGGTCCACTTATATAACTTCATTTAAACTAATTACATCTTTAAAAGTCTTATCTCCAAATACAGTCATATTCTGAGATACTGGGGGTTAGGACATATTAATATTAATTTGGGGGGAAAACAATTCAATCTATAACATTCCATCCTCTGGACTCCCAAAATATATGT
Organism: Tapirus indicus; assembly: GCA_031878705.1. Classification (NCBI taxonomy): domain Eukaryota; kingdom Metazoa; phylum Chordata; class Mammalia; order Perissodactyla; family Tapiridae; genus Tapirus; species Tapirus indicus. The sequence continues at coordinate 72,162,658 of CM062918.1, read as the reverse complement.
CCTTCTAACATATAAATACATCCATTCCCTCTCAAACAGCTTCTGAAGTCTTAGCCCCCTTCAGCACCAACTCCAAATCCCAAATCTCATTTTCTCTCTCCAGCTGTGAACCTATAAAACCAGAGAAGTTGTCTGCTTCCAAAATACAAAGATGGTACAGTCATAGAATAGACATTCTCATTCTAAAAGGGAAATATCAGAAAAAAGGAATCATAAGTCCCAAGAAGTCCAAAATCTACCAGGGCAAATTCCATTATATTTTAAGGCTCAAGAATAATCCCCCTTTGCTTGATGCTCTGTCTTCCAGGCCCATCAGGGTGATGATCCTGGGCCCTAGGTGGCATAACTGAATCACCTAGGAGGGGTCATTCTTTCCTTTTTCTGTGTTCACAGCTGGATACTTCTGTTGTCCAATCCCATAGAATTCCAGAAGTCTGAGTTTTCCATCATTTTCTCCCATTTCTATTCCTTTAGTCCAATCTGACAGTGTTAGTGCCAGATTATTAGGGTATAATCCCATCTCTATTATTGGTTTCTGCTGAGATGGCTGGTTAGAACAATGGTCATATCTCTAATCTATTTATGGAGTTGTTTTTTCAGCCCCACATTGGTGTTCTCTTCAGAACATGCTTTATTGCATTTTACAATATGGATAGGCTGAGAATTTTTTCAAATATTCAAGTTCTGGTTCCTTTTTGCTTAACAATTCCTTCCATTTATCTCTCTCCTCTCACATTTTACTATAAGCAGTGAAGAGAAACCAGGATTTGCCTTCAGCACTTCACTTAGAAATCTCCTCAACTAAATATTCAAGATCATCACTTACAATTTCTACTTTCCACAAGACACTAGAACACAACTCGGCCAACTTCTTTGCCACTTTATAACAAAGATCACCTTTCCTCCAGTTTCCAATAAAATGTTCTTCGCTTCTATTTGAGACCTCACCAGAATCACCTTTGGCATCCATATTTCTACCAACAGTATCTTCAAGACAGTCTAGGCTTTTTCTAACAGGCAGCTCAAAACTCTTCCAGCCTCTAACCGTAATCCAGTTCCAAAGCTACTTCCACATTTTTAGGTATTTGTTACAATAGCACTTCATTTCATGGCATAAAAATTTGTATTATTTTGCTAGGGCTGCCAGATTAAAATGCCACAAACTGGGCAGCTTAACCAAAATTTATTTTCTCACAGGTCTGGAGGCTAGAAGTCCAAAGTGTTGGCAGGTTTGATTTCTTCTGAGAACTCTCTCCTTGGCTTGCAGATGGTCACCTTCTTCCTGTGCTCTCACATGGCCATTTCTCTGTGTGTGCCCATCCCTGGTGTCTCTGTTAAGTGTCCAAATTTCCCATTCTTATATGGATATTAGTCATATTGGATTGGGGGCCACCCATATTACTTCATTTAATCTTAATTTTCTCTTTAAGGGCAATCTGCAAATAGAGTCACTTTCTGAGAAAGTGGGGATTAGGGCTTCAACGTATTTTGGTAGGACACAATTCAGTCCATAACACCACTACAGGTCTGGCTTGTGGTATGGTAGGTAGGCAATTGAAAGTGCCACAACACTCTCACTCCAAAGCAGTTTTTTTTTCTTCAAGATTTCCCCTGGGCGTTGTGAGTTTTTTACTAAAACCCAGAGTTCTACTCAAGTTGATTAAGACAACTTTTAATTTAAAAACTTTACTTTTTAAATTAGTTTTAGGCTCACAGAAAAACTGAATTGAAAGGACAAAGATTTCCCATATATCCCCTGTTCTCACAAATGAGCAAACTTCCCCACTATTAACATCTTTGACCAGAGTAGTACATTTCTTACAATCAAAGAACCTATATTGACATGTCATTATCACTCAAAGTCCATAGTTAATATGAGGATTCGCCCTTGGTATTGTATATTCTGTGGATTTTGACAAATGTATGATGACATATACCCACCATTGTAGTATCATACAGAATACTTTCAGTGGCCTAAAAATCCTGTGTTCTGCCTCTTCACCCTTCCTGTCCTCTTACCTCTGACAACTACTAATCTTTTTTACTACCTGCCCATAGTTTTGCCTTTTCCAAAATATCATATAGTTGGATGCATTCAGTGTGTAGGCTTCTCAGATTGATTTCTTTCACTTAGTAATATGCATTTAATTTTATTCCATGTCCTTTCATGGCTTGATGACTCATTTATTTTAATTCTGAATAATATTCTATTATCTGGAGGCACAACAGTTTATGAATTCACCTCCAGAAAAACATATTGGTTGTTTCCAAATTTGGCAATTATGAGTAAAGCTTCTGTAAACATCCATGTGAACATAGGTTTTCTTTTTTTTAAATTGATGTCTTAATAGTTTATAACATTGTGGGGTTTTAGTTGTACATTATTATTTGTCCATCACCATGTGGATGCATCCCTTCATCCCTTGTGCCCGCCCCCCACCCCCTTCCCCTTGATAACCACCAACCAGTTCTCTCTGTCCGTGTGTTCATTTATATTCCACATATGAGTGAAATCATGCAGTGTCTGTCCTTCTCTCTCTGGCTTATTTCACTTAACATAATACTCTCTAGGTCCATCCATGTTGTTGCAAATGGGACAATTCTGTCTTTTCTTATGGCTGAGTAGTATTCCATTGTATATATATACCACATCCTGTTTAACCAATCATCAGTCGAGGGACACTTGGGTTGCTTCCACTTCTTGGCTATAGTGAATAATGCTGCAATGAACATAGGGGTGCATAAGCCTCTTGTGATGGTTGATTTCATGTCGATTGGGTAGATGCCCAAGAGTGGGATTGCTGGATCATAAGGTATTTCTATTTTTAATTTTTTGAGGAATCTCCATACTGTTTTCCATAGTGGCTGCACCAGTTTGCATTCCCACCAGCACTGAATGAGGGTCCCCATTTCTCCACAACCTCTCCAGCATTTGTTGTTTTTTGTCTTGGTGATTATAGCCATTCTAACGGGTGTCAGGTGATATCTTAGCATAGATTTGATTTGCATTTCCCTGATGATTAGTGATGTTGAATATCTTTTCATGTGTCTATTGGCCATCTGTATCTCTTCCTTGGAAAAATGTCTGTTCATATCCTCTGCCCATTTTTTGATCAGATTGTTTGTTTTTTTGTTGCTCAGTTGTATGAGTTCTTTATATATTATGGAGATTAATCCCTTGTCTGATAAACAATTTGCAAATATTTTCTCCCAGCTGGTGGGTTGTCTATTCATTTTCATCCTGGTTTCATTTGCCTTGTAGAAGCTCTGTAGTCTGATGAAGTCCCACTTGTTTATTTTTTCTTTTGTTTCCCTTGTCTGAGTAGACATGGAATCTGAAAGGATCCCTTTATGACCAATGTCAATTAGTGTACTGCCTATATTTTCTTCCAGGAGTTTTATAGTTTCAGGTCTCACTTTCAGGTCCTTAATCCATTTTGAATTCATTTTTGTATATGGCGATAGGAGATGGTCTACTTTCATTCTTTTGCATGTGGCTGTCCAATTTTCCCAGCACCATTTATTGAAGAGACTTCCCTCTCTCCATTGTATGTTCTTTGCTCCTTTGTCGAAGATTAGCTGTCCATAGGTGTGTGGTTTTATTTCTGGGCTTTCAATTCTGTTCCATTGATCTGTGTGTCTATTTTTGTACCAGTACCATGCTGTTTTGATTACTATAGCTCTATAGTATATTTTGAAATCAGGGATTGTGATGCCTCCAGCTTTGTTCTTTGTTTTCAGGATTGCTTTAGCTATTCAGGGTCTTTTGTTGCCCCATATGAATTTCAGTATTTTTTGTTCTATTTCCGTGAAGAATGACATTGGGATTCTGATTGGGATTGCATTGAATCTGTAGATTGCTTTAGGTAGTATGGACATTTTAACTATGTTTATTCTTCCAATCCTTGTGCGTGGAATATTTTTCCATTTCTTTATGTCTTCCTCGATTTCTTTCAATAGTGTCTTATAGTTTTCATTGTATAGGTCTTTCACTTCCTTGGTTAAATTTATTCCCAGATATTTTATTCTTTTTGTTGCAATTGTAAATGAGATTGTCTTTTTGAGTTCTCTTTCTGTTAGTTCATCATTAATGTATAGAAATGCAACTGATTTTTGTAAGTTGATTTTATACCCTGCCACTTTGCTGTAGTTGTTGATTATTTCTAGTAGTTTTCCAGTGGAGTTTTTTGGGTTTTCTATGTATAAGATCATGTCATCTGCAAATAGAGTTTCACTTCTTCATTCCCTATCTGGAGTCCTTTTATTCCTTTTTCTTGCCTAATTGCTCTGGCCAGAACTTCCAATACTATATTGAATAAGAGTGCTGATAGTGGGCACCCTTGTCTTGTTCTTGTCCTCAAAGGAATGGCTTTTAGCTTTTCCCCATTGAGTAGGATGTTAGCTGTAGGTTTGTCATATGGCCCTTATTATGTTGAGGTACTTTCCTTCTATACCCATTTTGTTGAGAGTTTTTATCATAAATGGATGCTGGATCTTGTCAAATGCCTTCTCTGCATCGATTGAGATGATCATGTGGTTTTTATTCTTCATTATGTTAATGTGGTGTATCACGTTGATTGATTTGCGGATGTTGAACCATCCCTGTGTCCCTGGTATAAATCCCACTTGATCATGGTGTGTGATCTTTTTGATGTATTGCTGTATTTGGTTTGCCAATATTTTGTTGAGGATTTTTGCGTCTATGTTCATCAGTGATATTGGCCTGTAGTTTTCCTTCTTTGTATTGTCCTTATCTGGCTTTGGTATCAGGATGATGTTGGCCTCGTAGAATGTGTTAGGAAGTATTCCATCTTCCTCTATTTTTTGGAATAGTTTGAGAAGGATAGGTGCTAAATCTTCTTTGAATGTTTGGTAAAATTCTCCAGGGAAGCCATCTGGTCCTGGGCTTCTATTTTGGGGGAGGTTTTTGATTACTGTTTCAATCTCTTTACTTGTGATTGATCTATTCAGATTCTCTATTTCTTCTTGATTCAGTTTTGGGAGGTTGTACGTGTCCAAGAATTTGTCCATTTCCTTTATGTTGTCCATTTTGTTGGCATAAAGTTTTTCATAGTATTCCCTAATAATCCCTTGTATTTCTGTAGTATCTGTTTTAATTTCTCCTCTTTCATCTCTAATTTTATTTGAGTCTTCTTCCTTTTCTTCTTAGTGAGTCTGGCTGAGGGTTAGTCAATTTTATTTATCTTCTCAAAGAACCAGCTCTTTGTTTCATTGATCCTTTCTACTTTTTTTTTTATGATTGTTATGTCTTCTTGGTGAAGTGTCCCTTTTATCATTATATATTGCCCTTCTTTGTCTCTCATTACCTTTTTTATCTTGAAGTCTACTTTGTCTGATATAAGTATGGCAACTCCTGCTTTCTTTTGTTTGCCATTAGCTTGGAGTATCATTTTCCATCCTTTTATTTTGAGTCTGTGTTTGTCTTTAGAGCTGAGATGTGTTTCCTGGAGGCAGCAAATTGTTGGATCTTGGTTTTTAATCCATCCCACCACTCTGTGTCTTTTGATCAGAGAATTCAATCCGTTTACATTTAGAGTGATTATTGATATATGTGGGTTTAATGTTGCTATGTTATTGTTCATTTTCTGGTACTTTTGCATTTCCTTCATTTCTTGTCACATGTGTTTTGGACTGCAAATTCAGTTTGGTATTTCTGCACGATGATTCTTTTAGTTTTCTATTTGTCTTATGTGGTTCTCTTCTGGTTATTTGTTTAGTGGTTACCGTGAGGTTTATATAAAAGATCTCCTGGATAAGATAGTACATTTTCAGATGCCTCCTGTTTCCTTAGGCTGAGTTGATTCAATCCCTTCCCTCTTCCCCTCCTTATTTGTTGTTTTCACTACTTATTCCATCTTGTGTCGTGAGTGTGTGTTTACAGTGATGAGCTTGAATTAATTGTTGATGTTTTCCAACTGTAGTTTGTTCTGGTTTAGTCTCCTTGCTTTTCTCCTCGCTGAAATCTTTGTATCCCCTTTCTCTTTTTTTTTTTTCTTCAGGCCTAAGGGCCTTCTTGAGCATTTCTTGTAGTGGGGGGTCTTGTGGTGATGAACTCTCTTAGCTTTTGTTTATCAGGGAGAGTTATTATTTCTCCTTCATATTTGGAGGACATTTTTGCTGGATAAAGTATTCTGGGCTGAAGGTTTTTGTCTTTCATGATTTCGAATATATCATTCCAGTCTCTCCTAGCCTGTAGAGTTTCTATTGAGAAATCAGCTGAGAGCCTGATGGGGTTTCCTTTGTATGTTATTTTGTTTTTTTGTTTAGCTGCCCTTAATATTGTTTCCTTGTCACTGAGTCTTGTAACTTAGCTATTATGTAGCGTTATGTTTGTTTATTCCTGTTTATATATTTAGGTGATCTATTGATTTCATTCACTGTTATTTCCATCTCATTCCCTAGGTTTGGGAAGTTCTCAGCTATTATTTCTTTGAAGAAACTCTCTGCTCCTTTTTCTCTTTCTTCTCCTTCTGGAATACTTATCATCCTTATGTTGCTTTTCCTCATTGAGTCTGATATTTCTTGAAGAATTTCTTCATTTATTTTTAGTCTTAGCCCTCTCTCCTCCTCTATCTGGAGTGTTTCTGTGTGGCTATCCTTGATAAGGCTAATTCTTTCCTCCATATTGTCAGTCTGCTCTTTAAAGACTCCAAGTTTTCCATTATCTTGTCCATTGTGTTTTTCATCTCCGATATTTCTGATTGGTTTTTCTTTATGGTTTCAATCTCTTTCGTGAAGAAATCCCTGAATTTGTTGATTTGTTTCTCTGTGTTCTCTTGTATTTTGTTGAGTTTGTTTATGATAACTATTTTGAATTCTCTGTCATTCAGGTTGTAGATTTCTGTGCCTTCAGGGTTGGTTTCTGGGTGTTTGTCATTTTCCTCTTGGTCTGTAGACTTAGATACTTTTGCATACAGCCAGCTGATTTACCTTTGCTATTCTTCATCTCGAAGATGGTCCTGCAGTTTCCACTTGCTGCCACTGGGTGGAGGTCATGAGCAGTGTGCTCTGAGCCTGCTGCAGTCCCTGGAGGGATTGTGCTGAAGCGCAGGGCGTGTGGGGGGAGGGGTTCTCTCTTTTGCCTGCCCGACCTGGGGGCTTACTTTCTGGCTCTCTTGGGGTATTTACAAAACCCCAACACAGTCTGTCATCACTTCCTGGTGGGGATCTCTCAATAGTCTGTGAGAGCACCTGGAGGGTGATAGTTTTTCCCACAGAGGGCCCCTCCCCCCATCTGTGAGCCACACTGTCTTTGCCGATCATTTGGGGAGGGGGAGTAAAACTCCTTACCTCTCCTCACATCCTTTGGGGCTTCCCATGCCTCCACTGTCAGACGTACCATGGCAAGGGTCTCTTAGAAGTCTTTTGTGGTGTTTGATTGACCTCTGTTGGTATATGAGTGATGTTTTTGTTGTGTATTAGGGGGCAGAGATTCAAAGAGGGAATCTCACTGTGCCATGATGCTGACATCACTCTGAGATTTCATCCTTTTTAATGGCTGAGTAGTATTCCATTGTGTATATATACCACATCTTCTTTATCCATTCATCCCTTTATGGGCACCTAGGTTGCTTCCAAGTCTTGGCTATTGCAAATAATGCTGCAATGAACATAGGGTGCATGTATCTTTACACACTCATATTTTCATGTTCTTTGGATAGACAACCAGCAGTGGAATGGCTGGATCATATGGTGGTTCTATTCATGATTTTTTGAGGAATCTCCATACTGTTTTCCATAGTGGCTGCACCAATTTGCACCACCACCAGCAGTGTATGAGAGCTCCCTTCTCTCCACATCCTCTCCAACATTTATTATTTCTCGTCTTCTTAATTATAGCAATTCTGACAGGTGTGAGGTGATATCTCATTGTAGTTTTGATTTGCATTTCCCTAATAATTAGTGATGGTGAGCATCTTTTCATGTGCCTGTTGGCCATCTGCATATCTTCTTTGGAAAAATATCTGTTCAGATCTTTCACACATTTTTTAGTTGGGTTGTTAGTTTTTTGTTTTTGTTGTTGAAATATATGAGTTCTTTATATATTTTGGCTATTAACCCCTTATCAGATATATGGTTTGCAAATATCTTCTCCCAATTGTCAGGTTGTCTTTTTGTTTAGTCGATGGTTTCTTTTTCTGTGCAGAAGTTTTTTAGTTTGATGTAGTCCCATTTGTTTACTTTTTCTATTGTTTCCCTTGCCTGGTCAGTCATGGTCCTTGAAAATATGTTGTTAAGACCAATGTCAAAGAGCATACTGATGTTTCCTTCTGGAAGTATCATGGTTTCAGACCTTACATTCAAGTCTTTAATCCATTTTGAGTTAAATTCTTGTGTGTGGTGTAAGATAATGGTCTGCTTTCATTCTTTGGCATGTGGCTGTCCAGTTTTCCCAACACCATTTATTGAAGACAGTTTCCTTTCTCTATTGTATGTTCTTGACTACCTTGTCGAAAATTAGCCACCCATAGATGTGTGGGTTTATTTCTGGGCTCTCGATTCTGTTCCATTGATCTGTGTGTCTGGTTTTGTGCCAATACCTTGCTGTTTTGATTACCATAGCTTTGTAGTATATTTTGAAATCAGGGATTGTGATACCCCCATCTTTGTCCTTTCTTCTCAGGATTCCTTTGGCTATTGGGGTCTTTTGTTATTCCATATAAATTTCAGGATCTTTGTTCTATTTCTGTGAAAAATGTTATTGGAACTTTGATAGGGATTGCATTGAATCTGTAGATTGCTGGATGGACATTGTAACTATGTTAATTCTTCCAATCCAAGAGCATGGGATATCTTTCCATTTCTTTATGTCTTCTTCAATTTCTTTCAACAAGTTTGTAGTTTTCAGTGTACAGGTCTTTCAGTTTGGTTAAATTTATTCCTAGGTATTTTATTCTTTTTGTTACAATTGTAAATGGGATTGAATTCTTAATTTCTCTTTCTGCTACTTCATTGTTAGTGTATAGAAATGCAACTGATTTTTGTATGTTGATTTTGTATCTTGCAACTTTACCATATTCATTTATTATTTCTAGAAGTTTTTGCTGGACTCTTTAGGGTTTTCTATATATAAAATCATGTCATCTTCAAATAGTGACAGTTTCACTTCTTCCTTTCCAATTTGGATCCCTTCTATTTCTTTTTCTTCCCTGATTTCTCTGGCTAGGACTTCCAATACCATGTTAAATAGGAGTGGTGAAAGTGGGCATCCTTGTCAGGTTTCTATTCTTAGAGGGATAGCTTTCAGTCTTTTTCCTTGACAATGATATTACCTGTGGGTTCATCATATATAGCCTTTAGTATGTTGAGGTGCTTTCCTTCTATACCCATTTTATTCAGAGTTTATATCATAAATAGATGCTGTATCTTGTCAAATGCTTTCTCTGCAGCTATTGAGATGATCATGTGATTTTTATTCTTCATTTTGTTAATGTGGTGTATCACATTGATTGATTTGCAAATGTTGAACTATCCCTGCATCCCTGGAATTAATCCCACTTGATGACAGTGTATGATTTTTTAAATATTGTATTCAATTGCTAGTGTTTGTTGAGGGTTTTTGCATCAAGGTTCATCAGTGATATTGGCCTGTAATTTTCTTTGTCTGTGTTGTCCTTGTCTGGTTTTGGTATCAGGGTAATGTTGGCTTCGTAGAATGAGTTAGGAAGCTTCCCCTCTTCTTCAATTTTTCGGAAGAGTTTGAGAAGGATAGGTATTAAGTCTTCTTTGGATATTTGGTAGAATTCACCAGGAAAGTCGTCTGGTCCTGGACTTTTATTTTTGGAGAGGTTTTTGATTACTGTTTTGATCTCCTTACTGGTGATTGGTCTATTCAGATTCTCTATTTCTTCTTGATTCAGTTTTGGAAGTTTGTATGATTCTAGGAATTTATCCATTTCTTCTAGATTATCCAATTTGTTGGAGTATAGCTTTTCATAGTATTCTCTTATAATCCTTTGTATTTCTTACATGTCCATTGCAATTTCTCCTCTTTCATTTCTGATTTTATTTATTTCACCTTCTCTCTTTTTTTCTTGGTGAGTCTAGCTAAAGGTTTGTCAATTTTGTTTATCTTTACAAAGAACCAGCTCTTAGTTTCATTGTTTTTAAAATTTTTTTAGTCTGTATTTCATTTATTTCTGCTCTGAATTTTATTGTTTCCGTCCTTCCACTGATTTTGGGCCTTGTTTGTACTTCTTTTTCCAGTTCCTTTAGGTGCACTGTTAGATTGTTTATTTGAGATTTTTCTTGTTTGTTGAGGTGGGCCTGTATTGCAGTAAACTTCCCTCTTTGAACCACTTTTGCTGTATCCCATAAATTTTGGCATGTCATGTTTTGATTTTCATTTGTCTCCAGGTATTTTTTTGATTTTTCCTTTGATTTCTTCATTGACCCAATTGCTGTGCAGTAGCATTTTGTTTAATCTCCACATATTTGTGGCTTTTCTGATTTTCTATCTGTAGTTGATTTCTGGTTTCATACCATTGTGGTCAGAAAAGATGCTTGGTATTATTTCAGTCTTCTTAAATTTATTGAGACTTGTTTGTTGTTCTAGTATGTGATCAATCCTGGAGAATGCTCCATGTGCGTTTGAAAAGAATGTGTATTCTGTGATTTTTGGATTGAATGTTCTGTATATATCTACTAAATCCTTCTGATCTAAAGTGTCATTTAAGGCCAATGTTTCCTTATTGATCTGTTTGGATGATCTATCCATTGGTGTAAGTGGAGTGTAAAGTCCCTTACATTGTGTTGCTGTCTATTTCTCCTTTTATGTCTGTTAATAATTGCTTTATATATTTAGGTGCTCCTATATTGGATCATAGATATTTATAAGTGCTGTATCCTCTTGTTGGATTGTTTCCTTTATCATTATGTAGTGCCCTTCTTTGTTTCTTGTTATGGTTTTGATTTTAAAGTCTATTTTGTCTGATATAAGTATTGCTACCCCAGCTTTCTTTTCATTGCCATTTGCATGGAGTATCTTTTTCCATCCTTTACTTTCAGTTTGTGAGTGTCTTTAGGTTTGAAGTGTGTCTCTTGTATGCAGTGCATATACAGGTCTTACTCTTTTATCTAATTGGCCACCCTATGACTTTTGATTGAAGCATTTAGTCCATTGACATTTAAAGTAGCTATTGATAAGAATGAACTTATTGCCATTTTGTTACTCTTTTTCTAGGTGTTTTAGTAGTTCTTCTCTGTTCCTTTCTTCTCTTGCTCTCTTGCCTTGTGGTTTGATGGCTTTCTTTAATATTATGTTTGTGTTCCTTGCTCTTAAATTTTTTTTGTGTATTTATTATAGGTTTCTGGTTTGTGATTACCAAGAGGTTCACATATAGTAAACTAAGTGTATAGCAATCTCTATTAAGTTGATGGTCTCTTAAGTTTGACCTCTTGCTAAAAGCTCTACTCTTTTACTACCTTCCTCCCACACTTTATGTTTTTGATATCATATTTAATCTCTTTTTTTTGTGTGTGTGTTTCTATTAACCTCTTTTCGTGGAAATAGATAATTTTAGCACTTTTGTATTTTGAACTTCATATTAGCTTCAGAAGTGATTGATCTACCTTTACCAGTGATTTTTTTTTTTTTTTTGTGGGGAAGACCAGCCCTGAGCTAACATCTGTTGCCAATCCTCCCCTTTTTGCTGAGGAAGACTGGCCCTGGGCTAACATCCGTGCCCATCTTCCTCTACTTTATATGGGACGCCACCACGGCATGGCTGACAAGCAGTTCGTCGACGGGCGCCCGGGATCCGAACTCACGAACCCCGGGCTGCCAAGCGCGAACTAAACCGCTGCGCCACCGGGCAGCCCCAACTCTAAGAACATTCTTTTCTTTTTTTTTTTTTGTGAGGAAGACCAGTCCTGAGCTAACATCCGTGCCCATCTTCCTCCACTTTATATGGGACGCCGCCACGGCATGGCTGACGAGCAGTGCATTGGCGGGCGCCCGGGATCCGAACCTGCAAACCCCGGGCTGCCAAGCGCGGACTAAACTGCTGCGCCACCGGGCGGCCCCCCTTTACCAGTGATTTTATTGGTTATTTTTCATAATTTTCTTATTCCTATTTGTGATCTTTTCTTTTCCACTTAAATAAGTCCCATTAGCATTTCTTGTAAGACTGGTGTCTTGGTGATTTTCGCTTGTCTGGGAAACTCTCTCTCTCCTTCAATTCTGAATGATAACCTTGCCAGGTAGAGTATTCTTGGCTGTAGGTTTTTTCCTTTCAGCACTCTAAATATATCATGCCACTCCCTTCTAGCCTGTATGGTTTCTGTTGAGAAGTCAGCCGATAGCCTTGTGGAGTTTCCTCTGTATGTAACTTGTTGCCTTTCTCTTGAAGCTTTTAGGATTCTCTCTTTATCTTTAATTCTTGACATTTTAGTTTTAATGTGTCTTGGTGTGGGTCTCTTTGAATTTATCTTATTTGGTACTTTCTGTGCTTCCTTTACCTGGATGTCTGTTTCCTTCCTTAGGTTAGGAAAGTTTTCAGCTATTATTTCTTCAAATAGATTCTCTGCCCCTTTGTCTCTCTCTTCTCCTTCTGGGATAGATATAATATAGATGTTAGTGTACTTGATGTTGTCCCAGAGGTCCCTTAGAATGTCCTCATTCTTTTAAATTCTTTTTTCTTTTATCTGTTTGGCTTGAGTGATTTCCTCTCGTTTTCACCCAGCTCACTGATGTGTTCTTCTATGTCATCTACTCTGCTATTGAGTCCCTGTAGTGAATTTTTCATTTCCAGTATTGTAGTCTTCATTTCTGATTGGTTCTTTTTAATATTTTCAAATTCCTTGTTGAAGTTATCACTGAACTCATCCATTCTTCAATGCAGGCCTACCCCTCACACAAGCCCTGCCCCACAGCGGTGGGCCCACTCGACTGGCTGCAGAGGTTCTAGGCACCCCAGCTATGCCAGCTCACAAGTTGTCTGAGGGCTTCCTGTTGAGTGGGGCCCGTCCCTAGGGTGGGCTCCCTGCCCTGGCTGAGTTGGACTAAATTGATGCTCTAGTGGGTGGGGCAGGCCTCGGGGCTAACAGGCCAGGGGGAGAACTCCAATGGCATCTGCCAGCGTCTGTGTCACCACACCTGTATTAGATCACAATAATGGCTGCTGCCAAAGTCTCAGTCCCTCGGGAGGTGGTCCAGCCTGGGGAGGTCTCACGTCTTGCTGAGGTGCACCCAGAGCTTATCAAATGAGTCCCTTTTCACCAAAGGACTTTGCACCTTTCTTGTGATTTTAGGTTGCTTTCCAAAATGAGTGAATTTGTACATAGGCCCTTTAAGAGCAGGCTTTGTTTTCCCCTTGTGTCCAATAGCTTTTCTGGGGATATTCCCTGTTGTTGTTAATGGCCAGCAAAGCTAGATATTATGACACTCATTTTGGTTGTACTGAGTCCAAAAGCTGCTTATTGTGGTAAATCTCCTCCACTCAGATTCTCCACTTCTCCAGGAAAGGCTTCATACCTCAAGATTACTCCCAGCCAGCCATGAAGCACCATGGCTAGAAGGTGGCTTTTCCCTCACCAGCAAGGAATTTCTGCCTCTTCCACCTCAGTCAGCACTGTCCCTTGTGGGGTTCTTTTAATCAAGTTTTCAGTTCTCTCTCAGAGATGATTGTTCCAAGAGTAGTTGTAAATTTGTTGTGTCCATGGGAGGAGATGAGTTCAGAGTCCACCTATGGCATCATCTTGATCGTAAATACATTAATTAATTTTTTAATGTTGAACTAGCCTTGCATATGTGGGACAAATCCTGCTTGGTCATGATGTATAATTCTTTTTATACATTCTTGGATTCAATTTGCTAATATATGTTGAGGATTTTTGCATGTATGTTCATGAGAGATGCTGGCCTGTAGTTTTCTCCTCTAGTAATGTTTTTGTCTGGTTTTGGTGTTAGGATAATGCCAGCCTCATAGGATGAATTAGGAAGTATTTTCTCTGCCTCTATTTTCTGAACAAGATGGTAGAGAACTGGTATAATTTCTTTCTTAAATGTTTGGTAGAATGCACCAGTGAATCCATCTGGTTCCGGTGCTTTCTTTTATGGAAGACTATTACTTACTGATTCAATTTCTTTAATATATATAGATCTATTCAGGTTGTCTATTTCTTCCTGTGTGAATTTTGGTAGGTTGTGTCTTTCAAGGAATTACTGCATTATGTTTAGGTTATCAAATGTGTGGATACAGAGGTATTTATATTTTTATTATCCTTTTTTATGCCCATGGGATCTGTAGTGATGTCTCCTCTTTCATTTCTGATATTAGTAATTTGTGCCCTCTCTTTTTTCTTAGTTAACATGGCTAGGGGGTTATCTATTTTATTGATCTTTTCAAAGAATCAGCTTTTGATTTTGTTGGTTTTCTCTATTAATTTCCTGTTTCCAATTTCACTGATTTCTGCTCTAATTCTTCTTATATTTTTTTACCTCTGCTTACTTTGGACTTAATTTGCTCTTCTTTTTCTGGTGTCCTAAAGTGAGAGCTTAGATGATTGGTTTTAGATCTTCCTTCCTTTGTAATATATGCATTCAAGGGTATACATTTCTCTCTAAGCAAAGTTTTCACTGCACCCCACAAATTTTGATAAGTTGTGTTTTCATCTTCATTTAGTTTAAAATATTTTTAAGTTTCTCTTGAGATTTCTTCTTTGACTCATATGTTATTTAGAAGTATGTTATTAAATCTCCATGTATTTTGGGGTTTCCCAGATATCTTTCTGTTATTGATTTAGAGTTCAATTCCATTGTGATCTGAGTGCAGATATTGTATGATTTCTATTTTGTGTGTGTGAGGAAGACCAGCCCTGAGCTAACATCCATTGCTAGTCTTCCTCTTTTTTTTTGCTGAGGAACACTGGTCCTGGGCTAACATCCATGCCCATCTTCCTCTATTTTATATGGGACGCCGCCACAGCATGGCTGACAAGCAGTGCATCAGCCAGCGCCCAGGATCTGAACCAGTGAACCCCAGGCTGCCAAGCGTGAACTAAACTGCTGCGCCACTGGGCCGGCCCCATGATTTCTATTTTTTAAAAATTTATTAAGGTCTGTTTTGTGGCCCAGAATGTGGTCTATCTTGGTGAGTGTTCCATGTGAGCTTGAGAAGAATGTGTGATTTGCTGTTGTTGGATGAAGTAATCTATGTCAATTATATCCAGTTCATTGATGGTGCTGTTGAGTTTCACTATGTCCTTAGTGATTTTACACCTGCTACATTGTCCATTTCCAGGAAAGGGGCATTCAAGTCTACTAGGATAGTGGGTTAATCTGTTTATCACTGCAATTCTGTTCATTTTTGCCTCACATATTTGGGCCCTGTGTTTTTAGATACATAAACATTAAAGATTGTTATGTCTTCTTGCAGTATTGACATTGTTATCATTGTGTCTTCTTGCAGTATTGACATTGTTATCATTGTGTAATGCTATTCTTTATCTCTGATAACTTGCTCTGAAATCAGCTTTGGTGAAACTAATATAATTGCTCCTTTCTTTTGATTAGTGTTAGGATGGTATATCTTTCTCCATCCTTTACTTTTAATCTACATATGTCTTCATATTTAAAATGGGGGTTTTTAGACAACATATTGCTGGGTTGTGTTTTTGATACACTCTGACAATCTCTGTCTTTTGCTGTATTTAGATCATTGATGTCTAAAGTGATTATTGATATGGTAGGATTAATATCTACCATATTTGTCCCTGTTTTGTATTTGTTACCCTGTTCTTTTGTTCCTATTCTTATCTTCCACACTTTTTCTGCCTTTTGTGTTTTTAATTGAGCATTTTCTGTGATTCCATTTTCTCTCTTTTCTTAGCATATCAAGTATTTTTTTTTAACTTTTTTTAGTGGTTCCCCCAGGGTTTGCAATATACATTGCAATATACAACTGATCCAATTCCATTTTCAAATAACACTATACTACTTCACAGGTAGTGCAAGAACCTTATAATAACAAAATATTCCTTATTCCACCTTCCTGTCCCTTGTATCATTGCTGTCATTCACTTCACTTAAGTATATATATATATAGATATACATATATATATATACATTGTATATAATATACACACACATACATATATATAATACACATACACACACATACACACACACATGCATAAGCAAAGCATACATAATCAAATATATTGTTGCTACTATTTGTAACAAACTTTTCTGTTAGATCAATTAAAAATAAAAGTTTTTATTTTACCTTCACTTACTCATTCTCAAATGCTCTTCCTTTCTTTCTGAGTTTATTTTTTTTAAACTTTATTGAGGAATAATTGACAAATGTAATTGTATATATTTAAAATGTACAAAGTGATGATTTGACATGCATATGCATTGTACAATGATCACCAAGATCAAGTTAATTAATACATCCATCATCTCATGTATTTTTTGCCTCTTAGTGTGCCTTGTAACTTATTCTTGAAAGGTGGATATGATATACTGGGTAAAAGGAACAGTGCTAAATAGGCCTTTACTAGTATGGTGTTAAGGTGTGGTGAGAAAGGAAGTAGTCTATATTCCCCTGATTAAGTCTCAGTCTTTTGGTAAGCCTGTGCCCCTGGACTGTGAACTTCACCTGTGCTTCTTAGCTTTTTTCTTAGGTGGGAGAGGAGGGATAGAGAGGGCTGGAGTTGAGTGTTTCCTTTCCCCCAGGTAGATTAGGTTCTGGTAAAATAGTTTCTCCTGTGAGCAAGTCTTGATAAGAAGAACAGAATCCTCTGGCCAATTTCAAAATGGTTCCTTTTCTACTCCTCCTGCTGAAAATGTGAGGAGATTTTTCTCTGATACTCACTGTGAGGACTAGGTGGAGCTTCTGGAGAGAAAACTCACAAAAGTATGGGGGACCCCCATGATTTGGTTTCCCTGGAGTTTTTAACTCTCAATCTTGTCCACACTGAGCCTCCATCAATTCATCAATTATAGTGCAGGTTTCCCTGCCCCAGAACTGGTTCCCATAGAGATTTCTGCTCATGGATTTTTGCTCTAGTAAATTGTGACTCTCTGTTTCTGCCCATCTGTCTCTCCAACTTTCAGGCAGTGGTCTGCCCTGTAGTTTTACTTCTCTGATGGATCTAAGAATAGTTGTTTATTTTTCAGTTAGTTCAACTTTTTACTTGTTGACTTCTAAGCTCCCTACAGGCCAATTCTGACAGTTTTTTTTTCCAGCTCATCGGTTGCTTCTTTGAAGAGATGGAGCCCTGTATTTCCACTTTGCAATTTTAGGTGATGTCAGTCCTTTGTCTTTTAATTGGTGTATGAGACCAATTACATTTGAGGAAATTATTGTTATTTTAGGGCTTACATGTACCCTTTTATTTGTTCCTTGTTTATTTTTCTCTTTTTTTATTCCTCTGTTTCTCTTTTCTGGCCTTCCTGTGGATCACCTGAACTTTCTTTAAAAAAAAACAACTTGACATTTATGAATGTCTTTGAGTGTATCATTTTTTTATAGTTTTCTTTGCTCTAGGCATTACAATATACACATATACCATAATCACAGTCCACTGATAATGACAATTACCACTTCAAGTGGGAACCTTACTTCCATTTAGGCGACTTTACTTTCCACACTCTTAAAAAATATATATCTTAAGTATTTCCTCTATCTATTTTGAGAACTAAATCAGAAGGTATTATAATTTTTGTTTCTACCATCAAATATGTTTAAAGGCCTCATGAAAAGGATAATCTATTATATTTTACTCTTATATTCACCCATTCCAATGTTTTCCTTTTCTTTCTGAAGTTCCAAGGTATCTTTATTCTTTCTTTATGTTAGAGAATTTCCTTTAGACTTTCATTAATGGTAGGTTTGTTAGAGACAGATTCTCTTTGTTTTCCTTCATCTGAGATTGTCTTTATTTCCTCTTTTTTTCTGAAGTTTAGTTTTGCTGGGTATAAAATTCATAGTTGATGATTCTTTTCTTTTAGCACCCGAAAAATGTGCTATTTCCTTCTGTCTTCATGTTTCCAGATGAGAAATTGATTGTCATTTGCATCTTTATTTTTTTTCCCTAAAAGTAATGTGTCATTTATCTGTAGCTTCTTTCAAGATTTTTTCTTCTTTAATGTACAGAGTTTGGTTATGATTTATTTTAGCATGGACTTCTTTGGGTTTATTCTATTTGGGTTTGTTCAGCTTCTTAAATCTGTAGGTTAATGTGTTTTTCCAATGGGGGTCGTTAAGCCATTATTTCTTCAAATGTTTTTCAGTTTCACTCTCTCTTCTCTCTTCTGATACTCTGATGTTTTGAATGTTAGTTCTTTTGTTATTGTCCACAGATCCCTAAGACTCTGTTCATTTTTTTCAGTCTTTTTTTGTCTGTTGTTCAGATTGGGTAAATTCTTTTCATCTGTCTTCAAGTTCATAAATTTTGCCTCTGTCATCTCTTCTCTACTATTTGAACCCACTATTAGGTTTTTATTTGATTATTGTTTTATTAATTACTATAACTTGCTCTTGGTTCTTTTTTATAACCTATTGCATTGCTTAGATTTTCTATTTTTTAATTCATATTAAGAAAATTTATAATTGTTGCTGTTGCATTTTTGTGATGGATTCTTTAAAATCCTGTCAGGTAATTTCAACATCTGATTCATGTTGGTATTGGCACTTGTAGATTGTCTTTTCTCATTCAAGTTGTGATTTTCCTAGTTCTTGGTATAATTAGTGATTTTAAATTTTATCCTGGACTTTCAGATGTTATTTGACTCTGTATTCCATTTAACGTTTTTTTTAGCAGGGAGTTTCCCTATTTGGTTGTAGATCAAAGTCTTGATAAGTGTGTATGTTCAGCTTACTATTGCCCCATCCCCCATGCATACCTTTCCAGCAAAAGTGGAGGGCTGACTCACAGTGGTTTGTTGTGTATGGGTGTTAGAAGTTCAGCTTCCCTCTTAGCTCTACCAACACCTTCCTAGCAAAAGTAAGGCACAAACTCACACCACATTGTTGCCTCTGAGTGTGTAAGGTCAGTTGCCCATTGGACCCTGCTGACACCTGAGGAAGAACTAAACCCATCACACCCTGCCTTGTTTATTCTCATTGATGCCTAGTGGGAGTGGAAGCTCAGATCCCTACTGGGCCCACTGATACCAGCATGTGCTTCACATGGGTAGAGTAAAGAGGAGTGGTGACTAGCCTTGCCTCACACTGTCTTATTAAGTCTTATTTTTTCATGGTGGGGGTGGAGGCTCAGCCTGCTGCTGAGCTCCATTGACAGTATCCTGGGGGAAACTGGAGCACTGCACCACCTGCTTCCCCTGGCAAGTGATGGAAGTTTACCTCCTTATTTTGCTGACACTATTCTGGCAAAGGAAATGTGCCCTGCATGCTTCCATCAGATGGAGGATGAGAGGTCACTTGGTAATACCACCCTGACAGGGAATCAAAATATCACTACCTGTTCCATGGTGAAGGGAAGTGTAGTAGAATAACAACTCCTCACTCAAACCTTATTAAACTGCAGAGGTGGGATCCACAGTTTTGCCATCAGTGCTTGGCTGGAGTAGGGTGTATACTGCCCAAAAGACTCTGTTGTTAGGTCCTTTGGATAGTGAGAACAGAATTTGGGGGAGCCTTTTTTATGTCTGTGCCTATTGGCAGTTCAGGATGGAGGCTCGGAGCAGTGCACTGCCTATGATATGCAGGAAGCACTAAGGAAATCCAGGGACCTCACCACAACATTATTCCTCAAGTCTCAAGGTTCGTAGGCAGTCCACCTTCTTCCTTACACATAGGTGAGCTGTTGGAGTCCTATGATTGCTTGTTGGGCTATGTCCAGGGTGTTTTAGTTGAAAGGGGTAAGATCTGAGAGTAATGGGTATGGTCCCTCTTGGTCTGAACCAGAAGTCTCTCTCTTACTACTTTGCTTAAATTTTCTCTCCCTTCCAATATACCGATTGCCTGGACTCAAGGAGTTGTGGCCACATTCTACATTCACAAAATGATTCCTTGTGATTTACCTAAAAAGTTTTGAGGTTTTACGTAAAAGCCAACTAGATATCATTTTGGCCTTTCTGGTGTGACTTCCTTCACTGCTATGTCTCAATGACTTTCTGACTCAACTTTGTAATAAGGCTCATGAGTGTTTTTCAACCTTCTAACAAATTCAGACATCATCTCCAATCAAAGCAGGGAACAACATAGTATTCCAACATCATGCTGCAGGCCTCCCAGAGCTCCCAAAGTTCCCACAGATATATCCAATGGTATCCCATATTGCATAGACTGAGGAATTTCCAGTTCCAGAATTCTGTCTTGGCAAATCTAGGCATTATTTTAAAATCTTGATCTCCTTTCTGCAGCTTTTCTAGACACTCTAATTATATATTTTACTCCAGAATAGGAGTACGTTCACTTGGAGGAATTACTCCAACATTTGACTGTCTTCTTACTGCAAGTCCAGGTGAACTGATCATTAGATCAGTTTTTCTGGTGTAGATTTATCCTTTATGCCTTCATTAGGTCCATTCCTCTAGAAACTGTGGCACAGTTTGGAGTATTGTGGTTTGAGATGAATTCAATATGCCAACTGAAACAAAAATCATGATTCTATATAATTGTGCAAGGAAGGAAATATGTCAAGATTAGTTCTGATCATAGTGGAAAAACAAAAATTTTATAGATAAAATGTTTCTTGGGTATTGGAGAAGGTTTTTTAAAATATCAATAATTTAATAAAAATTCTGTACTGGATCCCTCTATCTCTATGATGGTATACAGTTTTTCCAAAGTTGTGTGTTTGTCCTTTTCCCAATTTTCCCTTTGTGGCTCATCAGATGATTGGGTAATATGTGGAAATATGGAGAATTATTAGTTTATGCAGATCCTGGGTATTCCATGCTTTCAAAATCTGTCATAGAGTACCTCCTTTTATAGATACTGCGTATCTATATCTTTCCCTCATATTCTTATGGTTTGTGTAGGTATGAAATATTAATCATGGTTATACTGTATTTCTACAGTGGCACGGTTGAGACTGAGGAAGATTGCATGATTTATGACTGATGTGTGCAATTTTCTCAGGTTTTGGCACTGAGGCTACAGTCCAGTCAGAGATGCTGAGTACAATGGTATATATACATATATTTCTCCTTGAAGTTTTCCTTGGCTCCCACTACATAAATTTGAACCCCAGGATTCCCTCTCCCTTATCTTGAATTTACTTTTTAATTTTATTTATTTATTTTTTCCTTGAGGAAGACCAGCCCTGAGCTAACATCTGTTGCCAATCCTCCTCTTTTTCCCTGAGGAAGACTGGCCCTGGGCTAACATCTGCGCCCATCTTCCTCTTTGAATTTACTTTTCTTCAGAGCTTTTATCACCATCTTATATGCCATTTGATATCTGTCTTGCCACATATGAGCATATAAGTTTACAAGTTTATTGCTTTTTAAACATGTAAGCTTTATGAGGTAAGCATTTTGTCATTTTTTTAAACTACCTTTTCAGTGGTGTGTTTTTGACCATCTTTATTCATGTTCACATCTAGTTATTTTAAGAAGCAAAAATAAGTTACTTTTAATAAGTCTGTCTGAGATGTGGCTTCTTTGCTCTAATACTGCTTCTTTTCACAAACACCACTTAGATTCACCTGCATTTGCTGTAAATGGCAATAAGTAGTATCTTTGTGTGGAGCACAATGTATGAATTGATGGTTTTCAAACATACTATCAAATTCATCTTAACTTGCTCTAATAGGAAGAAAGTTCATTTAATACAAATGTGTCTTTCTGAGATTTTTGCTCATGTAAAGCTTATAGTCATGTCAGGTTTTTTTTCTAATGGGAAAAATAAGTTTCTTTAGTGAGAAAGGTCTAATTCTGAGTTTCAGTTCATCTTGGCTTTTTCTGGAATAATACATGTGTTGTTTCATCCAAATTTCTTCTACTAGCAATAAGAACATACTTTTCAGAAAAATGTGTGACACTGAAATAGTTTATAATTATAATTGTTTAAATACAACTTTGATTCATTTTAGTTTTCTCTAATTCAAAATAAGGATGAACTTCTGAGGACAATGTATGATTCTGAGTTCATTTTCACGAATACTGCCTAGATTTATCTTAACTTTGCTCTTACAGTAAGAAAGTAAATTTGAAATTATTGTTTTTCAAATGTCATTGCCAACATAATGCTTACAGAAATATTTAGAATTGAAACATGTTAGAAGGAAGGGGAACAAAGGGGAGAAAAAACAGGAAAATCTTGGAGAATAGGCAGGGGTCAGAAACAGTGAATAAAAGGAGAGAGAGTAAATCCTGCAGAGTCAGCATGTGTTAGGTGAGGTGTAAGAAGAAGGAGAATAAAATCTTGAGGAATGAACAGATGTCACAAGGGAGAGATGAGAGAGAAAAGGGGCAGAAATCTTAAAGAATAAGAAGATTTCTTAAAGGAGAAAATTGTGGAAATTGGCAGAGATGAGAAGATGAGAGAAGGGTAACAAGGAGGGAGAAAATCATGGAGAATTTGCCAAAGTGAGAAGGAAAAAAAAGGGCTGATAAAATAGGCAAAGGGAAAGAATGGGTAGAAGTGGAAAGAACTACAGAGAAAAATTTGGAGACAACACTGGGAAGGTAGAGGAAGAAATTCATAGAGAATTGGCATGCTTTGGAAAGGGGGATGGGTAGAGTATACCAGAGAGAGTCGTGGAGAATTGGCATGTATCAATTATAGAAATGGGATGGAGGGGAAGAAGGGAGTGAAAATTTTGCAGAATCACAGGGGAAAGAAGTAGTGAGAATGTGAGAGAAAATATTGAAACATTGGCAGCTGTCAGAAGGGGTATTTGAGGATAAAAAAGGGGACATTACCCAAGGTACAGATCCAAAATTCAGGATGAAGTTCCAAGGTCAAGATCCAAGAATAAGTACAGGGCCAAGGTCCAGGTTCTTGTCCAAAGTCCAGGTGAAAGGTCTAAGTCAAATCCAGGTGAAAGCTCTAGATCCAATATCCAAATCTAGGTATGACGTCCAGCTCGAAGGTCAGATTCAGGGCCAAGATCAAGATCCATAATGAAAGTTCAGGGACAAGGTCCAGGTCTGAAGTTGAGATTATGGGTCCAGTTCCAGCATCACTGTCTAGATCTGAGGTCCAAGAACAATGACCAGGGTCAAGGTCAGGTCTAAATTCAGCTCTATGGTCTAGGTCCTAAGCTTGTACCAGAATATTGATAAGGATGTGGAACTATGATAAGGATCTTGGGCTTCTGGCAGCCATCCTACCCACCATGTGGGAAAAAAACCTGAGGGATAAAGTTCTGAAGACCTCATGAGATGTACCTTAATATTTTTTAAATTGAGGTATAACTGACATATCATAAACTGCACATAGTTAACACTGAGCACATCCATCACTCCACTAAGTTTCCTCAACTTCTTTTCTTCCACTAAGTTTCTTCTTCCCTCCCCTCCCCAGGAAACCACTGACTTGCTTTGTGTCATATTAGTGATAGAACTTTACATAATTGGAATCACACAGTATGTACTTTTTAGTTTGGCTTTTTCATTTAGTATATTTATTTTGAGATTCATCCAGGTTATTGTGTGAATTAACAGTTCATTCTGTTTTTGTATAGATAGACCACAACTTGTTTATCCATTCACCTGTTGATGGACATTTGGGTTGTTTCATTTTGAAGCTATACGAATTAAGCTGCTAGGAACATTCATACACAAGTCTTTGTAAGGACATCTGCTTTCATTTTTCTTAGGTGAATACCTAGAAGTGGTGATGGCTGGATCATATGGTGGGTGTATGTACAAACTATTTTAAAAACTGCCAAACTGTTTTCCAACATTATTTTATCATTTTACATCCCCGACAGCAGTGTATGAGAGTTTTTTCTTCACATCCTTGCCAATACTTGGTATGGTCAGTCTTTTTATTTTTAGCATTCTAATAGATGTGTAGTGGTATCTCATTGTGCCTTTAATGTGCATTTCCCGATTGATTAATAATGTTGAGCATTTTAAATGTGCTAATTTGCCTTTCATATATCTTCTTTGGTAAAGTGTTTTTTCCTCTTTTGCCAGTTTTTAAATTGGGTTGTTTGTTTTCTTATGGTGGATATTTAATAATAGTTCTTTATATATTCTCAAGAGAAGTTTTTTATTAGATATGTGGTATCAAATATTTGCTCCTAGTTTATGGCTTTTCTTTTCATTCTCTTAGTGTCTTCAAAAAGCAAAAGTTCTTAATTTTTATGAAGTCTAATTTATCAGTTTTTTCTTTTATGAAATGGAGTTTTGGTGTTGTATCTAAGAATCCTTTGCTTAACTCAAGGTCATAAATATTTCTTCCAGGAGTTTTATGTTTTACATTTACAACAGTGATCCATGTTTTAGTTAATTTTTGTATATGGTGCAAGGTACAGAAAAATTTTTTTCCTTTTTATTTTTTTTGACATATAGATATCCAATAGTTCCAGCACAATTTGTTGAAAAGACTAAGCTTTCTCCATGGAATTACCTTTGCATCCCTCTTACAAATCAATTGTCCATGTAAGTGTAGATCTATATCTAGATTCCCTATTCCATTTTGCTATATTTATGCCAATAGCACATTCTTAATTACTGCAGCTTTATAATTAGTCTTGAAGTCAGTTTTAGTCCACTCACTTTGCTCTTGCTTTTCAGTTATTTTGGCTATTCTAAGCCCATTGCATTTCCATATGAATTTTAGAATCACCTTATTGATATCTACAAAAATGCTTATTACAATTTCAATTGGGATTTCATTGAAACTCTAGATCAATGTGGGGAGAATTGACATTTCAACAATTTGAGTCTCGCTAAACTCGCTTATTAGTTCTAGTTGCATTTTTATAGATTCCATCAGATTACCTAATAGGTGATCATGTCATCTGTGAATAAAGACATTTTTCTTTCTTTCTTTCTTACCTAAATGACTTGTTTTGATTTCTTTATTTGACTGGCTAGAACCTCCAGTACAAATGTTAAATCAAAATTGAGAGACTGGGCATCCTTGCTGTATTCTAGATCTGAGGAAGAAATAATTCAGTCTTTCACTATTAAGTATGATGTTAGCTATGGATTTTTATAGGTAACCTGTATCAGATTGAGTAAGTTCCATCTATTTCTAGCTTGCTGAGGAATGAATATTGGATTTCTCTGTGCTTATTGAAATGAGCATGTAGGTTCCTTTTTAGTTTATTAATATTGTGAATAACATTGATTGACTTTCAAATTGCAAACCAAACTTGCTTTCCTAGGATAAATTCCACTTAGTCTTGATATACTACTTTTTAAATAATTGTCGGGTATGATTTGATAAAATTTTGCTATGAATTTTTACATCTATATTTATAAGGGTTATAAGTCTACAATTTTCTCTCTTTTTAAAATGCCTATTTGGGTTTTTGATCAGGGTAACACTCATAGAATGATTTGGAAAGTATTCTATCCTTTTCACTTATTTTCTAGAAGATTCTATGTAGAATTGGTATTATTTCTTCCTTAAATTTTGAGTAGAATTCAGCAAGGAACTCATCTGGGTCTGAAGGTTTCTTTGTGAATAGGTTTGTAACTACATATTCAATTACTTTAAAAGATATAGGGCTCTTCGAATTTATCTATTTCATTTTAGGTGAGTTTGCCCATTTCATCTAAGTTCTCAAATTTATGGACAAAATTTTCACAGTATTCACTTGCTCTCCTTTCATTGTCAGTAGAATCTGAAGTGAGGACAAGTTTTTCAGTCTTTATAATGGCAATTTGTGTCTTCTCCATTTTTATCCTGATCAATCTGGATGGAAGTTTACAATTTTATTGATTTCCTCAAAAAACTAACTTTTGGTTATATTGATTTTTCTCTCTTATTTTTCTTTTTTGTATTTCATTGATTTCTGCTCTGATCTTTATTGTTTCCTTTCTTCTGCTTATTTTTGAATTTATTCTTTGTATAATTTCTTGAGGCGGAAACTGAGATCATTCACTTGAGACCTTTCTTCTTTTCTAATATAGATGCTTTTGCACTCACTATTGCTTTGGTGACATCGAACAAATTCTTATAATTTGTGTTTTCATTTTAATTTAGCTCAAAATTCATCTTAATTTCCCTTTTGATTTTTTTGTGTGTGTTTGGTAATTAATTTCAAATATCTGTAATTTTCCAGAGATTTTCCTGTGTTTGATTTCTAATTTAATTTCATTGTGGCCTGAAAACATATTTTGTTATGACTTGAGTACTATTTTTTATTACTGCAGCAAAAGTCACATAACATAAAATTAACCACTTTAAAGTGTACAAATCAGTGGTATTTAGTACATTACAATGTTGTGCAACCATTACCTCTATCTAGTTCCCAAATATTTTTATAATTCCAAAATCAAACCCCATATCCTTTAAGGTATCTGCATGTCTGTAGAACCACTGCAGCTTTTACCACCAGTGGATGTTGCTTTTCCCCATCTGAGATCTGAGTTAGGAGACACAGAGACCAGTCCTTCAGGCAGCTTTCAGGCAGGTAAGAATGTTGCAAATGTCTGTTCTGCTCCCTCTGGCTTAAGGGAAGGAATTGGGAATTGAACTTGCACCTTCTCCAAACCAAGACCACACTATGCCAGGGAGGTGGTGGGGCAAATGGGAGTAAAAACAACCATAAAAATTCCTACCTACCTAATGGGTTTTTTTCTTGATTGGGCATTTGCTTGGTTTCTATAGAACTTTGTCTGTTTTCCAGAACTCCTACAAGGTTATTTTAGCCAGTTTCTGGTTCTTTTCTGACATCTCCATGGGAGAACAGTTTAGACCTTCCTAGTCCACAGTTTTGCTGGTGTCACTATTCTGTATTCATCTTTAAATATATTGACACTTGTTTTATGGGCAAGAACATGGCCTATCTTGGTAAACATCCCATTTGCACTTTAAAATTATGTGCATTTTGCTGCTGTGTGAAGTGTTCTAGAAATGTCACTTAAGTCAAGGTGGTTAATAGTATTGTTCAAGTCTTCTATAATGTTGCTGATTCTCTATTTATTCTATCAATAATTGAGATATGTATTACAATTTCTGACTTTAATTGTGGACTTGTCTATTTTCCCTTGCATTTCTATCAGTTTTCAATGAAAGTATCTTGAAAATCTGTTAGGTGCACAAATACTTCAGATTATTATGTCTTGTTAAATTGACTCCTTTACAATTATGAAATAAACTTCATTATCCCTGCTAATATTCTTTGCTCTGAAACATACTTTTCTGGTATTAATATAATCATTCCAGATTTCTTTGATTAGTGTTAGCACAATATATGTTTCCATTCTTTTACTTTTAACTGATTTGTGCCTTTATATTTAAAGTGCATTTCCTGTAGGATGTGTATAGTTGGAT
Source organism: Tapirus indicus (assembly GCA_031878705.1). Taxonomy (NCBI): domain Eukaryota; kingdom Metazoa; phylum Chordata; class Mammalia; order Perissodactyla; family Tapiridae; genus Tapirus; species Tapirus indicus. The sequence continues at coordinate 72,135,257 of CM062918.1, read as the reverse complement.
CTTTTTTATAAAATCCAATCTGACATTCTCTGCCTTTTCCTTGCAGTTTTTATATGATTTACATTTAATATGATTATTGATATGGCTAATATTATGTCTATCATCTTGTTACTTGGTTTCATTTTGTCTCATCAGTCCCCCTTCCCCCTTTTCTTCTTTCTTTTTGGATTGAGTATTGTATTAGTTTCCTAGGGGTACTGTAACAAAGTACTATAGACCAGGCAGCTCAAAACAACAGAAATTTATTGTCTCACAGTTTTGGAGGCTAGTCATCTGAAATCAAGGTGTCAGCAGGGCCATGTTCTCTTTGAAACATGTAGGAGAGAATCCTTCCTTACCTCTTCTAGTTTCTAATGTTTTCAGCAATCCTTGGCACTCTTTGACTTCTAGATGCATTTCTCCAATCTCTGCCTCCATCATCACATGATCATCCTCTCCCTATGTGTCTCTGTTCTCTTCTTCTAATAAGGACATTAGTTATATTGAATTAGGTTCCACCCTACTGATCTCATCTTAAGTTGATTACATCTGAAAAGAACTTATTTCCAAATAAGGTCACATTCATATGTATCAGAGGTTAGGACTTCAACATATCCTTTTGGGATACACAGTTCAACCCATAACAAGTATTTTATATGACTTCATTGTATCCCCTTCATTGGCTTTTTAATTACAACTCTCCTTTGTTAATTTAATGGTTGCTTTAGGGCTTACAGTATACATCTTTAGCATAGTCTAACTTCAAGTGATATTACACCTATCACAATGTGTAGTTTAAGAACCTCATAATACCGTATTCCATTTCTTGTCTCTTTCAGTCTATTGTTTGCATAATTTCATTTACACTTACATTGTAAACCCTACAATATATCATTTATATATATATTTACTCAAGTAGTTACCAGTTTTGATGCTTTTCATTCCTTACTGTAGATCCATATTTCCACCTGATATCTTTTCCTTCTGTCTAAAGACTATGTATAAGACTTTTCTGTTTATCATTGTTTTTTATAAATTTCATTATTATGTACTTTGGTATTGTTTTCTTCTTGTACTTGGGGTTCATTGATATTCTTGATTCTGTGAATTTAGTTGTTTTTTAAAAATCAAATTTGGAAATCTTTGGCTATTATTTCTTCAAATACAGACATAACTCAGAGTTACTGTGGGTCTGGTTTCAGACCACAGCAATAAAGAGAACATTGCAATAAAGTGAGTCACAGAAATTTTTTGGTTTCCCAGTGCATATGAAAGTTATGTGTACAGTCTACTGTAGTGTGCAATAGCATTATGTTTAAAGAAATGTACATACCTGAATTAAAAAATACTTTATTGCTAAAAAATGCTAACCATTATCTGAGCCTTCAGGAAGTTGTCATCTTTTTTGCTGGTGAAGGGTTTTGCCTCAATGTTGATAGCTGCTGATTGATTAAGGTGAGCCTGGGGATCAGCTGATGTAAAAGCTTAAGGTCTTCTCAGAACATGCATCTTGCCTTTGCCTGTGTGTGACCTTCTCAATTCTCCTGTGTACATACACAGCTCCTTTTGAATGTCTTAATGTTGCTGAAGGTTGAGGTGGCTGTGGTAATTTCTCAAAATAAGATGACAATGAAATTTGCCACATCAATTGACTCTTTCTTTCATGAATGATTTCTCTGTGGCACGTGATGCTGTTTGATAGGATTTTACCCACAGTAGAGCTTCTTTCAAAATTGGAGTCAATCCTCTCAAACCCTGCTGCTAATTTATCAACTAAGTTTAAGTAATATTCTAAATCCTTTGCTGTGATTTCAACAATCTTCACAGTATCTTCATCAGGAATAGATTCCATCTCAAGAAACCACTTTCTATGCTCATCTGTAAGAAGCAACTCCTCATCCATTAAAGTTCTATCATGAGATTGCAGCAATTCAGTCACACCTTCAGGGTTCACTTCTAATTCTAGTTCTCTTGCTATTTCCACCACAATGCAATTACTTCCTTCATTGAAGTCTTGAACACCTCCAAGTCATCCATGAGTATTGATCAACTTCTTCCAAACTCCTATTAGTGTTGATATCTTGACCTCTTCCTATGAACCATGAATGTTCTTAATGGTATCTAGAATGGTTAATCATTTCCAGAAGGTTTTCAGTTTACTTTGCCCAGATCTATCAGAGCAATCACTATCTATGGCAGCTATAGCTTTACAAAATTTATTTCTTAAGTAATAAGACTTGAAAGTCAAAATGGCTCCTTGATCCATGGGCTGCAGGATGGATGTTGTGTTGACAAGCATAAAAACATTAATCTCATTGTACATCTCCATTAGAGCTCTTGGGTGACCAGGTGCATTGTCCATCAGCAGTAATATTTTGAAAAGGGTCTTTTTTTTTTTCTGAGCAGTAGGTCTCAATAGTGGGCTTAAAATATTCAGTAAACCATGTTGTAAAAAGATGCTATCATCCAGACTTTGTTATTCCACTTATAGAGCATAGGCAGAGTAGATTTAGCATAATTCTTAAAAGCCCTAGGATTTTCTGAATGGTAAATGGGCATTGGCTTCAACTTGAAGTCACCAGCTGCATTAACCCCTAACAAATGAGTCTGTCTTTTGAAGCTAGGCCTTGACTTCTCCTGTCTAGCTATGAAAGTCCTAGATGGCGTCTTCTTCCAATATAAGGCCGTTTCATCTACATTGAAGATCTGTTGTTTAGTGTTGTCAACTTCATTAATGATCTTAGCTAGATCCTCTGTAAAACTGCTGCAGCTTCTCCACTAGCACTTGCTGCTTCACCTTGCACTTTTATGTTATGGAGATGGCTTCTTTCCTTAAACCTCATGAACCAACCTCTGCCAGCTTCAAACTTTTCTCCTGCAGCTTCTTCATCCCTCTCAGCCTTCACAGAATTGAAGAGACCAAGGGCCTTGCTCTGTATTAGGCTTTGGCTTGAGGAAGTGTTGTGGTTGGTTTGATCTTCTATCCAGACCACTAAAACTTTCTCCATATCAGCAATAAGGCTGTTTCACTTTATCATTTGTACATTCACTGGAAGTAACACTTCTAATTTCCTTCAAGAACTTTTCCTTTGCATTCACAACTTGGCTAACTGGTGAAAGAGGCCTAGCTTTCTGCTTATGTCAGCTTTCAACATGCCTTCCTCACTAAGCCTAATCATTTCTAGCTTTTGATTTAAAGTCAGAGACTTGCAACTCTTCCTTTCACTTCAACACTTAGAGGCCATTGTAAGATTATTAATTGGCCTAATTTCAATATTATTGTGACTCATGAAATAGGGAGGCCTGAAGAGAGGGAGAGAAATGGGAGAATGGCTGATTGGTGGAACAGTCAGAACACACACATTTATCGATTAAGTTCACCATCCTATATAGGCACAGTTTGTGGCACCCCAAAACAATTACAATAGTCATTGATCACAGATTACCATAAAAATATAATAATAATGAAAACGTTTGAAATTTTCTAAGAATTACCAAAATGTCACATAGAGACATTAAGTGAGCAGATGCTGTTGGAAAAATGGCTCCAAGAGACTTGTTCAATGCAGGGTTGCCAAAAACCTTCACTTTGTAATACAATATCTGTGAAGCACAAAAAGCAGTGTGATAAAATGAGGTACACGTGTGTTTTTTCTGTTCCCTTTGCCTTTCCTATCCTTAAGGAACTCTGTTTTATACCTACTTTTATTAGGCTGCTTGAAGTTTCCACAGCTCTTTTTTTATCTCTGTCATTTCATTTTGGATAGCTTCTATTGCTACCTCTTCAAGTTCATTAATCTTTTCTTTTGCAATGTCTAATATGCTCTTAATCCCACCCAATGGATTTTTCATTTCAAACATTGTTTTAATCTCAAGAAATTTCAGTTGAGTCCTCTTTGAAAATATCTTTCATGTCTCTACATAATTTTTGAACATATAGAATATAGTTATAGTAACTGTTGTTAAAGTCCTTGTCAGCTAATTATAACATTGTTTTTTAGATAAATGAACATTAAACACGTGAAAAGATGCTCAACTTCATTAGGCATCAGGGTAATTCAAATCAAAGCCATGAGATACCACTTTACTCTCACTGTGGTCAAAAAGGCAACTAATAAGAAGTGTTGGTGAGGATGTGGAGAAATCAGAACACTCATACACTGCTGGTGGGAATCTAAAATGGTGCAGCATTTTGGAAAACAGTTTGGCAGTTCCTCAAAAGATTAAACTTAGAGTTACCATATGACACAGCAATTCCATTCCTAGGTATATACCCCAGAGAAATGAAAACATAGTCCACCCAAAACTTTAACACTAATGTTCATAGCAGCATTATTCATAATAGCAAAAAAGTAGAAACACCCAAATGTCCATCAACTGATGAAAGAATAAGTAAGCTGTGGTATAGCTGTACAATGGAATATTATTCAGCAATAAAAATAAGTGAAGTACTGACACATGCTACATGAATGAACCTTGAAAACATGTTAAATGAAAGAAGGCAGACACAAAAGACCACATAGTATGATTCCATTTATGTGAAATGTTCAGAATAATGAAATCCATAGAGGAAAAAAAAGCAGATTAGTGGTTGCATAGGGCTGAGAGGGTTGGGGGTTAATGGGATGTGACAGCTAATGGATACAGGCCTTCTTTTGATTGTGGCAGTGGATGCAGAACTCTGAACATACTAAAAACCACGGTACATTTTAAGTGAATTGTACGGTATGTGAATTATATCTTAATAAAGCTGTTATAAAAGAAATACTACAGCATAAAAAGCTTGATATTATGTGTGTTTCTGTTGGCCTTAGACCCCAGATGCAGCTAGCATTCCTCCAGGAAGCTATCCCCAGGTGACCAGCTGGCTGTATGTTCACGGGCAATGCTCCACAGGAGGCAACTACATAAGCTTCAGTCATCTCTATATTCTACATACACCAGAAGCCTTGCTAATTCCATAGTAAATGTTAGAAATGGGTTTCTATTGGTGATATTGGTCACTTGCTAATTAGTGTGATGTTAGAAATTGAGTTGCACTGGTGAAACAGAGGGCATTCAAAATATGTATCCTGACTAAAATACTTTAGAGACCCTCTCCCCCTTGCAAGAATAAGGTACAGGAATCCAAGGAGGCCTGTAGCCTGTCTGTCAGGAAGGACACTCAGGGCTTGATCCCTAAACATGTATAGAAATGAGGTCAGAAGGTCTCTGTTTTGACTGATGTCAGTGGTAAGGTGGCAGAGTCTGTCTCTGGATCACTTAAAAGTGCCTTGCGTGAACCTTTCATGTAAGTTGAGAGGTTGCAAGTCTTGAAAGCATAGAGAGCTTACAGTACCTCATGTGTGAACACTCCAGTGTGTGCTTGCTAAGAAATGTGTTTTAAATAATGTCGTGGCGCAATTTGATCTGACACTGGCTCTTCTTATAACCTGCTAACAAAGTTGTGGAGCCTAGCTAACTCTTACCTACTTTCCCTGCCAAATAGGAACTTACTGTTACCTACAGAAAGTACCTAAGAGCTGTACCTGACCAATAGACCAGTTAAGTCAAAACACCTTGAAAGCAGAGCTTGGTGTAAGAAAATCAATGATGTCACAAAGTATCTCTCTCATCAGGGTGGGTACAAGTTTTTCACAACTTGATAGGTGTTCAAGTATTTGAGTTTTAGACACAGGTGGTAACTCTCAGCTTGTGACAGGTCTATTATATTCTCAAAATTATTTTTGAGCAGATTACCTGGAATTTGAAGCACACTAACTATACCTAATAGGGGTTCAAAGGGAAATATCTGATGCTAGAAAGAGCTGCCCAGGTGCACTGAGCAAAATGGATGTAGATTTCCTAACTCAGGTCACAAGCATGTGTGGAGCCCACAGTGTACCTTGTAAGAAGAGAGCCCCATCAGCAGTGACCTATCCATCTCAGCCTGTGCCAGCCACAGTTTCCATTTGAGGCCTCAGACACAGGGCTTGCCTGAAATTGTTTTTAAATCATTTTCAATTTGATTTTTGCTCTAAAAGTGGCTTGACAGAAAGGGGTTTCTGCATCACTTGCCCAGCAAGAGAGAGGGTAGGAGGGGAGAAGCCCACTCGCCTCCACAGCAGAAAGCACCTATGCAGATGGCAAAGGGGGAGAACCACTTCCCCATTCAGTTTGGATGGGGACATGGGAGCTCTCTGTAGACTCCCACTGGGAGGATGGTTTTCTCAGTTGCTGCATCTGCAAAGAGCACTCCTTGGCTTTGGCCTTGGTCAGCCTTCTCCCCAACAAGGCTATGAGCAGAGGCAACCCAGTGCAGTACAAAGAGCACTGGATTAGGAATCTGGTGTCTCAGGTATGATTCCTAGGTCTAGCTCACTGTGCAACAGTGGCAAGTCCCATGCCCCTTCTGGCCTTCAGACCCATCATCACTTGGGTTATGTGACTTCTGGCAGTCTTTCCTACTTTCACATTCTGTAATCTCAGAGGCTGAATGAAGTAAGGAGTGACCCACAGGAAAGTTCTCAGCCTTCATGGGAGCAAAACTCACATTAAACACACAACAGACTGAAGAAGCCACTTTATAAAGGAATGAGTCAGAGGATCCTAGTGACTGATATCATCAGGCTATATTAGCCCTGAGTTCCTTATGGAACACCAGTTCCTTATAGGAATACACTCCTGGGTTGATAGGCTACATCCTTCATAGGCATGAGCCTGTCCTTCTAGCCATCAGTTCCTCCAGGGCTAGCCTGTTTCAGTCTTTCTGTAGAGATTTCTGTGGCTGGTCAGTCCTTTTCATTGATACAGGCATTTGCGGAAGGGTCACTGTCTTGCACCAGGTTATAGGCCTGGCAATCCTGCCTTGTTAAGGGTAATCTTATTTCTCTACTTCCAAATTCTACAGGGAGGTAGAATTTGGCCCCTTAGTCTATGTGAGAGGTTAAGTGGACCAAGGACTAAGGAGGGAAGATGATGTCAAGACCATTTCTGAGATGATGTATGCAAAACCAGGAGGACAACTAGATAGGGAGGGTCAGAAACAAAGAGCCAGAGATGTCTCTGAGGTTCCCAATGTGGGTAACTGGGTGAATAGAACGTTATTCAAGAAAGCATCAACATGGGATTAAGATGCAGTCTGTAGCCACCAAACTAAACTCTAAGTATATACCTTGCGGACCTCAAGGGCATGGTGAGCTGATCATATGAGCTAACAGTCCTATGACTCTAGAACAAAATCATGTAGCCCAGTGCTGTGCCAATGGTCAGGGTAAGTGTCAGCACTAGAATCACAGTGGGACAGTGCTACTGGGTATTCATCTAGAACTTGGTGCAGGTTCCACATTTTGTGGTGCTCACCTCCACCAAGCGCTTTCTGGCCCTTTCCTTTTTTCCCCAACATCAGTAAATCATGGCAGAGCCAATCCTCATATAATAGTGTGTTAAACTAATTGATCTCTAAGATACCTTATGGTGCTAAAATTGTTCAATCATGTGGGCACATGTAACATTAAAGGCAGTGTTTCAGATGCAGATGGGTTCTCAGTTGCAATTGTTGTTTACATTTGGCATCTATTCCAATTGTTTGTTCCCACATTGTTAAATATTTGAAGATTATCCCTGGATGTTTTAAAGCACAGTGCTGGGTTCTGTTGACTATATAACAAACTAGCATTTCTGACCTATAGGGGCTCAGGCTAGGATTAATAACCCTGAGGGGGAAGCAAAGACAATCAATAAACGCATAACTGGGTAAATTCAGCCCCTTCACCAGTTGCAATAAAATAACCCAACCACCCAAACTATTGTGATGGTTGTCCTTCTATTTAAGGTCAGTGAGGTCAAAGAGGGACCCTCCTATACAGTGTGCAATAGGTCAGCATCATTTTTACAAAGCCACTTCCCCCCACAAAGGAATTCTGATACTTGTCTAAGAAGCAAAATTTTCTTATGTCAGTTCCAGAAGTTTATCTGTTGATACTGTTAGCTGAAGAGTTCTGGGATGATTTAATGAAATGGCTCAGCCATGTGATTTAAAATCTGGGTTCTGTCCCTCCACAGGGACATCCACAGGGCAGCATCATCTCAAGGCTGGGTGGTAGGAAGACAATAGCAACTGGAGCAACATTTCCTTGCTCGGCCTGAGTGTTACTTCCCAAAACTCACGTAAGAGCAAGCATGCTCTTTTTCTCGAGCCATAGTAAACATCCTGTCATATCTTATAGGCCCACAGTGGTTTTAGGCAGCCCTGGCACAAGCCAATTACTGTGGCAAGGCAGGTGGCATTACCCTGATTGGCTTAGACTAATCCATCTACTCCTGGGGCTGGGGAGTTTTGAGGTCAGCCCTCCAAACTGCATGATAGCCATTCAGTGGGGGAAAGGTGGCCTGGATGTTTGTGGGCAACCTGAATTCATGAAAACTCATTTAGATTTATATAATATTTTCTAATTTAGAGATCACTTTGATAGCACTTAATTTTACTAATAAAAATACCACCTTTACCCTAAATATAAACAAAGATAAGATCCAGGTAGGAGCGGGAGCTATCAAAGCTTTGTGTTTTTACACAGTAGGGTTTAGCAAAGCTGCAACTCTCAAGGAAGGAGAACAAACATGGGGTTGGGAGGGAGTCTAAGACTGTGAGAAAGTTTGGTGGACTGAAGGAAGGCTCAGCACTATTTCAGGAATATAATGTTTAGATAAAAGAGGTTAGGGTCTGCTGATCTTGAGGAGAGTTGAGGATGGACTGGGGAACAGGAGTAAGAAGGATATGAGGAAGAGGAAGGGGATGGATGATTTACATACTGTATAGGCAACAATTATTGGGCCCTAAGAAAAAGAAGATTATAGTTGATAAAAGGTCAGTTGTAAAAAAACAAAACAAAACAGACAGCTAACAAGTAACAACAGAGTTGCAAACTGACTGGGTCACAAACACACTAAATTCATGGTAGAACAAATACAGCAGCTTATTTAAAGGTGCTTCTGTAAATGGGGCTATGGTTTGAGGGATAACAGCCACCAGGGTTAGGAACTTAGGGCTTCTGCAGGCTGGCACCAGCACCGTCCAGGGGGGTCCATGCCCACCCTGCTGTCACCCTGTCTGAGCCTGTCTAGAGAAGGTCTAACACCCGTTTAGGGCCATATTTCTTGAGCTCAGCATTCAGAGATAGACGGTCGACCACAGCTGATGTGCCCTCAGTAAGGGTTTCCTCATTTACATCTTCTCTTCTTCCTCCTCCTTCACCTCCCTCTCCCACCTTTCTTTAACTTTTGGGAGGTCTCATCTTTGAATAAAGTTCTTACATATCACAATTAAAGAAGAGATCCAACTTCAACCAATTGATCAACACTATCCTCAAGGTTCACAAAATATAACTAAAGTATCTTTTTCAACAGCCTACATAAAAGCTCTCCTGTAAGATTATACTTCTAAACCTCATCTCTCTGTTAATAATCTTATTAAAAACTTCCCCCATCACCTTCCAGGGAGATAGAGGGAACCAAATCTAAGAAATCTCCAACACCTGTAAGTGACTGAAAAGTAAACACATGGACATTTCAGCCTTGCCCCTGTGGGTTCAGCTCCTATCACACAGAAACAGGGTGGATGGCCTTCAAGACCCCTTTCCCTTGGAAGGGAGACAGTTCTCAGGTGGAAGCTGTGCCTGCAGTAAATAGGCCAGTGAACAAGCCTCCCAGGACCTCTTGGGAGATGCACTTGGCCACCAGGCTACATGTCCTGATGACCCACAGAGTTCTTCACAACAAACACTGAAGCCCAGAATAGAACCCTGTGATCATAGTGCCCACATGTTACTAAGCACCCTCATGGGTCTACTGACAGAACACTGGCTTCCAGGTACCCAGGTGGGCAGAGAAATGTCAGATCCCCAGACCCAACTGGGCATCTCATGGAGAAGCCACCAGCAGAGTGACTATCAGAGCTTGTTGAACAGCGTGGGCACTCAGGGAAACAGGCGCTATTCCATATTTGGAGAGAACATAAAGCTTATGGAAACAGAGAAGTCCTACTCAATTCTGTCCTTCAACTGGAAAGAAGAGAACTTGCTGAAAAAGAAACTCAGTTTTTTGGAGTCCATGAAGAAATATGAAGCTAATGCCCGGCTAATGGAGCAAAAAGCCTTTTATAAACGATGCCACTCAAAACTCCAAAGGTCAGAGCTGGCACATGCCCGGTTGCTAGGCAACAAGGACCTGGTCAAACGGCTTACCTCCAAGAACATGTTGTCCAACTACACCACCGCCTTTGTAGATGACAGCGAGGCAGCAGTGAAGGCGATAGTCCAGAACAGAGGGTGGGAAAAGAACATGATGCTCTTCAGACTTAGCCTGGACAAGGACAGACTCTATTCACCCCTCAGCAGTGGTCTGGTGAAGAAGGTGGAGGCCCAGGCAGCTTCCAGGGCAACCTTAAAGGCAGACTCCAAGAAAGACAGCATGAGGACAACTGAAAAAATAAGTAGGTCTCCCTCAAGAGAGGAGGGCAAGCCAGCTCTGGTTTTATCTTTAGAGTCTCTCGAGAGTCCAGAGCAGAGAGCAAAGCAGAGAAAGCTTCCTGTGGACAGCAGCCCACTGCAGGAGGGGGAAGGGATCACAAGGGACTTCAGCAGGCCCTCAAGCATTGTGCAGAGGCATAGCCAAGATCCAGCCATTGGCAGGAAATCGAAAGGCAAGCTTCTTCAATACATAGTCTATGGAGACAGAAGTGTGGAGCACCCCAAGAAGAAAAGGCCAAGACCCAGGAACAACCCCCATGGCCCAGAGGATGTGCAAATGGATCCGGCACTGCTGACTCATATCCAAGACATCCTGAAGCAAGAGTTTCTCATGAATGAAAGTGCTAAGTATCTGGAGGACAGAATCCAAAGTCTCCCTCAGCCTACACATTTTCAATATTACTCTTCCAACAGCCCCTTGAAGAAAGGAAGTGAGAGACTACTGCATGCTCCACGAATCAGAATGCATGGTGCAGGAAGAGGGCAGAAAATCGTTCTTGAAAAGATTGGAAAACAAATCAGAAGCAATTCCATCACCAGGAAGAACGAACACCTTTTTTTCTAAGGTACCCTTCCCCTTTCCACCAGTTTATCATTCAGCAACTACTTCTTAATACTTACCAAAAAACCCCCCCTTACCCCTGACCTCAAGACTGCTCCTGAACTCAGAGAGAAAATGCTTTCCCCCTTCTATAAAAACATGACAATCAAGGCAGGATCTAACAGTAAGAAAGTGGACCAGGGTCATGACTAGCCCTGCAGCCCTTCAAATGAAGACACGGAGACAAGCGGCGAGCGTGGGCAGCAAAAAAGGGCAGGCCGGGCTGGGCCAGGGCATCTTGAACTCTCCACACCAGGCTTCATTTCCACATCAAACAACCCCTTTCAAGGAGTAACATCTAAGAGGAACATGATTCTGGGAAACTTTTTGCCAGTATTGCTTTTACTGTAAAAAGAGAGAGTAAAAGACAATAATTTGGGGAATGTTAGCAAATTTCTTTCTTCGGTGGCTTGGGGAGGGAACGGGAATGCAACTTGGCTCCAATTTCTGACCTTTTTAAGATAAAAACAATCAAACAAATGAAAACTAGTTGACTTGACAGCTAGGAGAGATCTCTCTCTCTTCGTTTCCCTGCACTCCCCACCCCCAGGTGAGCCCCAGGGCGAGCCTCCTTACACTTAGTTAAGCACAGACAACATGGACTGAAGCTGAAGTCAACTGGGATGACGCTGTGGAAAGAGCACTGAGTAGGAGGCAGGGGCTCTGGTTTATTTATATAAATTTATATATAAATGCAATGGCCAGATTAATCCTGAGCAAAGTGCTTCACAGTTTGAGACCTCAGTTTCCTCATCTATAAAACAAGGCCTGGACAAGATGATCTTTTAGGTCATTTTTACCTCTAAACTTCCACAATACAATTACTTTAACTTGTCACAAAAGCATATATTGGATGGCTGCCCTTGAGCAAAATAAAACATTTTCAGTGTTTTGTCCCTCCAGTCACCAGTCCAGTGGTCAGTTAACATTTCGGAGATAATATAAGGCAGTTAAAATCTTTTTATCATCAATTAGATGGTCATGAGATAAATATGTATAGGAGGTGGAGCTTTTACATTTAAATGAATAAGTGTAGCACTTCCTTTAAATATTATTTCTGTGTATTTCCTAAATATTGAAGTCCCGTGACGACAGCAACAGTAACCTAAGAAAGTGGAATTCATATTCTGAAGCACATGGCTAAATAATTGTAGGTTTAGTGTCAGCTGTGAAATCAGATGGCTGAAGGGAGGCCCGTCTGCAGGCAGAAGCTACTCCTGTCCACTGCAGTGGTCTGTGCTGTCCCAAATGCCTGCGCCCACTTCATGTGGGTGCAGCGTAACGTTTACTAATTTCTTCTATGGGTTACTTGCATAGAAGCATTGAAAGCACACAGATGGTTGTGATGAGAAACAAAAAGCCACCTTAAATAAATAATGAGATTACAAGTGTGATTTCAGAGTGGGGAGGGGAAGTGGGGAGCTGGGACAGAGAAAAACCAAAAAAAGCTCTCATAAAATTAAAGTCACTTAGGAACACAGGATTGATTTACTCACCACCTTTTTAGAAATATATGGAAAACAAACTGGTTTTCCTCTTACTGCTTTCCAAAACCAGCTAACTGCATGAGAGCTTAAAATTTAAGGAAGGAGTTAGGCAATAATGAAGTAAGCAAAATAAATAAATAAATAAATACATTGTGATAGGTGCTATGGAGTTATGAAGATGATTTTGGAGAACACAGTTTCAATTTTAAAAATATTTCAGTCCTATGAACAATACGTATTAAAGGCAAAAGGCATTTTCACTGGGTCTGGATGCCAGATGAAGCACACTTGGGGCAATTCAGAAATGCATTTTTTGGTAATGGGATAACTCCTATGTGACAGGCCCAAGTGTACATACACTGTCTAGTGTGGTGAGCTGGGAGTCTCCGCTCAGTCTCAGCTGGAAGCATAGCAGGTTATCTTTCTGCCCTTGGTGGTTATCTCTGGGGCAAAATCACTTTCGTATTTGCCTCAAGAAACAGATTTGATCTCATTACTGTGCCCTTTTGGACTCTCTGAGAAGTGGGCCAAACCCAGCAATGTCAGGCAGTGACAGGTCCTGAAAGGTGGAGGATTGGCGTAATTGATGTTTTTAGAGTTAATATATACCACATTTCAAAAGTTTTGAAATATTTTCACTTAGCTGATTTATCTTCATGGGATGACAGTAAATATATATATGCCTTTCTTAAAAGCTGCAGTTAAGAGTTGAGACTGGGGGCTGGCTGTCAGCCCGTGGTATGCAAACGGCCAGCAGGGAGGAGGATGGGGAGGACTTTGAGACACCCTGGCTGCTGTGTAGCTCCATAAAGCATGTTTACATTCTGCTGTAGGCACTGCGGGCACAGCCACAAGCAAAACAAAGTCCCTGCCCTCACGGGGCCTGGTTTCTAGTGGAGCAGATAAAAATGAGCAAACAAATAAATGAAGTGCTTTTCATTTACTGAGAGTTCCTTGTGTAACTCTCAAATGCTAGCATTTTCCAGGGATTCTGTCCATGTTCTTCTTTCCTCCCTTTATTCACTTTCCCTGTTGATAATGTTTCCACTTAGGGTTCAGCTATGATCTATATGCTGAAAAGCCATATATTTTTATATTCTGTGTAGGTTTTTCTCTAGACCCATATTTTTTTTTAACTGCCTCAGGACAGCTCCACTTGTATATCGCTCAGACACTTCAACTAAAACATGACCCAACTCTAACATTCCCTCCAAAACCTGCTCCTCTTCTGTGTAGACCCAACAGCACCACTATTGACCCAGTGACCCAAACTAGAAATGTGAGAGCTGTCTGACTTATGTCTCTCCCATGCAAAAATATCTAATCAGTCACCCAGTCCCAGTCTCTAACATGTCTTAGATTGTCCCCTCCCTTCTATCATGAGGCTTTTATATGCCTTTCCAGGATTATAGCAATAGTCTCCTAACCACAAAGACTACATGGCACTTATGCTCCTCCAGTTTATATTATAAAGTAATAGATATAAAATGCAAAACTGATTGTCTTTACTTCTCAATGTCTGCAAAATAAAAGTCCAAAGTCCTTGGTATGGTCTACAAGGCCCTCCATGATCTGACCTTCTTTCTTTTGAATCCCATCTTGATCCCTTTGAGCCCTCACTCAGGGATACTGAACACCTGCCACTTATCTGCCTACTATACACCTACCCATCCAGTAAGATTCAGCTAAACCTCTATTTTGGGATCTGACTTCTCTGTCCAAATTGTACTTTTGCATACTTCTATTACCCTGAGTGGTTTGTACATATATCTGGCCTATTAGATTGTCTCCCCATCATAGACTCCTTGATTGAACAAAGCAGCTCTTAATCAATCTGAAACCTCCAGCAAACCTGCAACATGGCAAGCATTCAGTTGGTACTTGCCTGGTAAACGTTAATGAAAGGAAAAAACTTCACACTTCAGTTGGAATAGGATTAGAGGCAGGTTTTGAAATCATCCATAGAGATCTTTCCTCATCATAAATGTCATTGTCACCCTAAGTGTCCCAAGTCCTTTCCATAGATTTGATTTACTAAATAACGAGGACTGTGTGTGTGTGCAGGTGGAAGGGGAGCAGGGCAGCAGAACACAACTTTTTTTCTTTTTGCAAGCCTGCTCTCTGGCTCTGGATTTGTTTTTCCAAGGATGAAATCTCAGGTAGGGTGGCTTTTCTGGTCACTTTCAGATGATATACAAAACATCTACTTTTCTGGGTATTAAGTCCACACTAGTGAAACATCAAAATGATACTCTCTCTTAATTGAAAACATAATTTGCTCAGGCCTTCCTCTGGGTGGGAAGCCTGAGGAGTGTGAGCAACCAGTTTTCTCTTCCTCCCTTTACTTTCATTCTCACTCAAAAGCTGTTTCTGACCCTTCTTGAAGGGAGAGAATTAGAGAAAAAGATCCTGCCTTATCCAGTTGGTGGAGTTATAAGAGGATATTGAGCCTTCAGGGAGAGGTGGGGGTTAATGGCTTTCTTTCATGAAATACTCTGCTGGGAACTCCAACAGAATCTCCGGCTTGACTGTTAGCTTTCGATTTCTCCTCCCCTTAGTTTCTACATTTGATGGTACTCAGATGCTGGGTGCCTGGCTCCCAGCAGGAAGCCCACTTTTGCAGAGTAATTTTCAAGATGTCTCAGGGCCCATCTCTTATAATGACAACATGTAGTCTCTGGAAAACACACACCTCGGCCCCATCATAGTGGATGTGCCCTTTATTCACCTGTCATGGGCCCGTTCAGCCACATCTTACTGGAGGACCCTTTCCAGGAAGAGTCAGGTACCATTCTTGTGCTCCCCAACAGCTAAAGATCACAAGGTGAAGGTTTCCAAGTAGATCAGAGAGTCAAGGTCTCTAAGAGGTTCATTTGAAACATATCTCACTGAGTTTAAGATGAAGGGAAGCCCCCGACTCATTCTATGAGACCAGTATTACCCTGATATCAAAACCAAAGATATAACAAGAAAACTACAGACCAATATTTCTTATGAACACAGTTGCAAATATTCTAAACAAAATGCC
This sequence comes from Tapirus indicus, assembly GCA_031878705.1. Lineage (NCBI taxonomy): Eukaryota > Metazoa > Chordata > Mammalia > Perissodactyla > Tapiridae > Tapirus > Tapirus indicus. Next base: position 72,119,657 of record CM062918.1, on the reverse strand, counting down.
AGCAAACCAAATCCAGCAGCATATAGAAAGGTTTGTGTACCATGGACAAGTAGCATTAGCTCAGAAATGAAAGGTTGGTTCAATATACTAAAATCTATCAATGTAATACACCCTATTAATAGAATAAAGGACAAAAACCGCATGATCATCTTAATGGATGCAGAAGAAACATTTGACACAATCCAATACTCTTTTTTTTTTTTGTGAGGAAGACCAGCCCTGAGCTAACATCTGTAGCTAATCCTCCTCTTTTTGCTGAGGAAGACGGGCCCTGGGCTAACATCCGTGCCCATCTTCCTCCACTTTATATGGGACGCCGCCACAGCATGGCTGACAGGCAATGCATCGGCGGGCGCACGGGATCCGAACCGGCGAACCCCAGGCTGCCAAGCGCGAACTAAACCGCTGCGCCACCGGGCCGGCCAATACTCTTTCCTGATAAAACACACTCAACTAATGAGGAATAGAAGGTAATTTCCTCAACCTGAAACATCTATGAAAAACCCACAGCTAACATCACACTAATGGTGACTGAATGCTTACTTACCCCCTAAAATCAGGAATAAGACAAAGATGTCTGCTCTTGCCACTTCTAGTCAATATTGTACTAGGGGTGCCAGAGCACTGAGGCAAGAAAAAGATGTAAAAAGAACCCAGAATAGAAAGGAAGAAGTTAAACTATTTCTACTCATAGGTGCATGATCTTGTATACAGAAAATCCTAAGGAATTAAAAAGAAAAAAAAAATAATAAATTAGTTCAGAAAAGCTGCAAGATACAAGATCAATATACAAAAATTAATTGTATTTCTATACACTAGCAATGAATAACCCAAAAATGAAGTTTAGAAAACAATTCTATTTATAATAGCATCAAAAAGAATAAAATACTTAGGAAAATATTTAACCAAAGAAGTCATGATTGTACATTGAAATCCTTAAAACATCAATGAAAAACATGAAAGACCTAACTAAATAAAGGGAAAGACATCCCAGGTTCACGGATTGGAAACCTTTATATTGTTATAGCTCCCAAATTGATCTACAGATTCAACACAATCCCTAAAATACTCCGCCGCCTGTTTTGTAGCAATTGATAAGTTGATCCTAAAATTCATATGCAACTGCAAGGAACCCAAAATAGCCAAAACGACCTTGAAAAAGAACAAAGTTGGAGGAGTCACACATCCCAAATTCAAAATTTACTACAAAGCTATAGTAATCAGGACAGGGTGGTACTCCCATAAGGATAGACACATAGATCAATGGAATGAAACTGAGAGTCCAGAAATAAAGTCTTATATTTATGGTCAATTATTTCTCAATAAGGGTGGCAAGATCATTCAGGGGAAATAGACTTTTCAACAACTAGTGCTTGGACAGCTGGATATTCACATGCCAAAGAATGAAGCTGGACTCCTACAATGCATCAGATGCAAAAAAGTCAATCAAAGATCTAAGTATAAGAGCTAAAATTGTAACACACTTAAAAGAAAACAATTGTAAATCTTTGTGACTTGGATTAGGCAATGGTTTCTTAGATATGACACCAAAAGCACAAGCAACAAAAGAAAGAAAACAAATAATCTGAACATTACCAAAATTAAAAACTTTTCTGCTTCAAAGGACACCAACAAGAAAGTGAAAATCCTATCTAAAGAATGGAAGAAAATATTTGCAACTAATTTATCTGGTAAGGGACTTTTATCCAGAATAAAGAACTCAATAATAAAAAGACAACCCAATTAAAAAAATGGGCAAAGGATCTGAATAGACATTTTTCCAAAGATGAACAAATGGCCCCAAAACACATGAAAAACCGCTCAACACCATTAGTCATTAGGGAAATGCAAATCAAAACAATGAGATGCCACTTCACTCCCACTAGGATGGCTAGAATCAAGTCAGATGTGTTGGCCAGGATGTAAAGAAATTGGAACTCTCACACACTGCTGGTGGGAACGTAAAATAGTGCAGCCACTTTGGAAAACAGTTTGGCAGTTCCTTGAAAGGATCAGGCAGATGACCCAGCAATTCCACTCCTATGTACATAACCAAAAGAATTGAAAACTTATGTCCACACAAAAACATGTATACAAATGTTCATAATAGTATTTATAATAGCCAGAAAGCAAAAACACCACAAATACCTATCAAATGAATGAACAAAAATATGGCATATCAATATACTGAAATATATTCAGCCATAAAAAGAAATGAAGTACTGATATATGCTACAACGTGGATGCACCTTGAAAACATTGTTCTAAGTGAAAAAAGCCACAGACAAAAGGCCGTATATTGTATGATTCCATTGATATGTCTCCAATAGGCTAACCTATAGACAGTAAGTAGATTAGTGGTTGTCAGGGACTTGGGGTGGGTGTAGGGCAAAGGATAGTCACTCCTAACGGGTACAGGACTTTTAATTTTTTTTTCTAGTAATGCAAATGCTGTGGAATTATATAATGGTGATGGTTACACAATTTTGTGAATATTCTAAGTCACTAATTTTAAATGGGTGAATTTTTAAAATGTGAACTGTATCTTAAATTATATGTCTATATATCTTAATTTAAAAAAAGATGAGGGGAAGCACCCCTCCTCCACTTTGACGTGGATGAGGAATGGTCAACTCCTGCAAAAGAAATCATTGCAAACATCTTCAACCTCTTAATGAACTCTCTCTTCTCTTCTTTAACTGGCAAATGCTAGGAGAACCCACCTCGCAGTCTCTCAGGATGTCTTGCAACATGTTGTCTAGCATCTGTTCTCAATTCATTAAATCTCAATTTCATTGAATTCTGACAACCAGCAGTAAGGTAGGCTTGGATATGATAATCTAAGCTGAGGGATGGGGAGGACCAGAAATGAGACCGTCATCTGACTCTGAAGGCTGCACCCTCAACCACTGTGCACTATTTACTAGACACATGCCCATCCCATTTTCTATGGTTTCCCGGAGACTGCATGATAGCTAGGATAATTATTCCACATGCTGTTCAGCTGAACCTAAGAATTCTGATTTGAGGGTCGATTTGTAGCAATGGCTGTGAGGTTCTCGCAAAACAGGTATTCGTTGTGGTGAGTGCTTTATTTAGTATAAAAATCACAGTATTTGGCAGAGAATTGCTCCTTGATAGATGTGAGGGGTTGGCAACAGTGGGATGGTGTAAGACGCCTGCCCCGCTCTCCACTGGGAGAGGAGTGTGGCCACAGTGGCTGCACAGCAGCAGCTCCTGTTTGCCAGAGCACATTCAAAGGGCAGGGCGGAAGTCACACACAAATCTTGCTCTCAAGGACTTTGTCCTTTTCATCCTTCCCCTCCTACAAATCTATCTTTCCACATTTCCATTTGAAATGACAGAACCAGTGATTCTGGGGAGCCACTTCCTCAAGGAGCAAGTCCTTTACCCACTACGCAAAAATTTTTAAATAAAAACCTTTTTTAGGGAGGGGGGAGACAAGGAGACAGAGGCCATCTTTAATGAAAAAATATGAAGCTTCATTGAACATTCTACTGGATGTTGCATCATTTTCAATCATTCATCAAGCGGTGACTCTGACAAGCTAGTGCAAAGATGGAGCTAAACCTTTAACAAGTCATTATGCAACTACATGGGAGAGGCACAAAGATAAAAAACACATTCTTCCATAAATCTGCTCACATTCTAGGTTAACAGTTATGAAAATAAAAAAAAAAAAAAATCCCAGCAACTCCTTACTGTTCAAACAAGAAATGTTCCCCACCATGCTGTGCTACCATGTGTTGCTGAGGTTACAGAGGCACTTTGAGGGTTGATGAAATCGGTGAGGTGCTTTTTGAAGTTTGATCTTGAAGAGTACTTGAGAAATATGAAATAATTAAGCATAGCGAGTGAAGATGTTGGGTGAGGATGCAAGAAGCGCCTGTAACGGACTGCAAAATTGGAAAAGTGGGTGGGGGCCCCTTGCTGGAGGGCTTTGGATGCTAGGCTTGGAGATTTATTCAAAGGTGAACAAGTTTTGAGGCAGAGGATATTTAAGTCAGCAAAACTGTGTTTTTAGCAGAATGAAAAAAAATTAGAAGAGGAGGTTAGAGTCACAGAGGTAACTTAAAGAGGCTTAAAGAGGCTACTAAAAGCATCCAGGCGAGTCAAAGGATCAGGACCTGAAAAGAAGTATGAGGGAGGAATGACTAGGGAGAGTTGAGGGGCAAAAATTCATACAAGCTGTGACAATTGAGGGATGAGGGATTTTGATAACTGGGTTGAAAGTGATGCTTTTAAGAAGAAACAAACAAACAAAAATGGTACAGATGCAAGATGAAGGGTTTTGTTCTTAGGTGTACTGACTTTGACGCACCAGAAAGATATCCTGGGGATAGGGTTTGAGTAGAACATACAGAGTTATAGAAGAATCTCCAGGAGTGAATGAGTTTGACCAGAGAGAACTGAGCAAGTACAGACAAGAACTTTAAGCAGAATCATAGTAGTATCCAAGATCCAGAATAGTATCCATCCAACCCAAAAAGGGAGCAGTCAGCTAAACTAAGTTTAGGGTGTTGTCAAGGTTGAAGAGTTCCTACTGGCAGTTAGGAGGATATGTATCCTTCAGGAGAGCATTTTCAATGGGACAGCAATGGATCAGCAGCATTTCTGAGTGAGACATATGCATCAAAATCTCCTCGCAGCGGTTGTTAACAAATACCAACCCACTGGATTTGAACAGGGAAGGGGGAAAAGCCTTGGGACTCCGCACTTGTAACATTCTCTACCTTCCCCAAGAAATTCTTTATAAACTAACACTGTAGGTATGAGAAAACAAGAGGAGCAAGTGGAAGCTTGGTGGTTCAGAGAAGGGCTGGGAAGGGTAGAGATGGTCCATAGAGGCTGGCGGAAGGTCAAAAAAATATATTGAAGGTAAGCAAGTAAAGAGACCAAGACTACAGATAGAGTAGCCTTGGGAAGACACTCCTTCCTGACAGTTCGCATAAATTTTTTTGAGAAAACCTTGAAGTGGGCCTGGAATCCCAGCACAGTCATGTTTTTATGGGAACAGGGTGTGATGTTGCCAGGTTACAACCATCTGTCCTTTCTAATAAGATATCTGTACCAAGTGAGGAATGAATAACACCAGGAAGTTCTGTTTGAAGACTCATTTTCAAGTTTCTTTTTGGTATGTATCTCCCTACATAGGTATCCTAAAATAAAGCTAGGGAATTTGTAATTAGATTTTACCACACAATTAACCACAGCTCAGAAAAGTAGTATATAGGGTCAGGAAATCCAACTCATTTGCTGAAGCTGCCAGGATCCAGAAAAGTTTGGCTGCAGGCTGTGTTTTTACATCACATGTTTGAAATTTTCTATAATAATACAATATAAAAGAAAGCTTATATTTTATTTGGAAAGGCAATTATTTTAGTTTATGGTTCACTTTTTTCCCCAGAGCTTCCTGGAGACTGTGGGCTGATTCAGAAAAAACTAAAATATGTAAGAGAGTATCTGGGCAAAAAAGTACTTTTATGACAAGATGTTTGGGATAGAGGGAGGGAGTAGCCACTATAGTTAAAATTTTTATTGTTTTCCTCTTCCTTAAGATATTGTTCAGTGACATTCTAGTAAACAGTAGTGAAAAGGAGGCAATGATAAGAGAAGTGGTAACATGCCCAGGATAATTAATTACTAAGCAAGTGAGAACAGCTAGTCTGGACAACCAATGACTTTTTCTCTTAAAATATTTTTAAGGGTAGGTTTATTTTCAACTGTTTGTTAAAAGTCTATTTGATCTGAATTCTGTATCTGATAACCTATGCTCAATTACCATTCAAAAACTTCATGGATATGTTATTACAATTGTAGAACTTCAATACTGTAGTGATAATAAAACTTGAGAACTGAAGAGCACAAATTTCTTCACGAATTTATTATATAAAATGCCCCCAGAGTATTTGATTTCTCTTCTCACTTTCATTACACACAAGAAGCACATGGATGAGAGGCCCTTTAAGATGACTGTAGTAGCAATGAGGGTCCCTTGCATCAAGGTAGTGTACATACCTTAACAGTGTTCTAAAGGCTGGCCCAGAAAAAAACCATGTTACCTTGTCACAATATGGAAAGCATTGTCTTCTTTTTCCACTAAATTATGGTGAAATATGTCACTGTTTTATTTAGCATTATGGTACGTAACAGTTCTGTCTCAATTACTAAAAGAATTAAAATAATCCTGAAAGACATCCTTTTTCCCCTCCAATGATTTGAAAGCTGTATTGTTCCTGCCAATTTCAAACAAATCATTAGGTTGATCTATTGTAGTCACTTAGAACAATCATCAAGGCACAAGCTCAGCACATTAGCTGTAGCTTGTAGTAAAAGGATATATCAATATGTCTCTCCTTAGTTAAAAATACATAATCCTTTTATTTTATATTGCAATAAAAGAAATTAACATCACAGACACAGAAGACTAGAAAGGGGAAACTACTTACTTCTGAATGTCCAGTAATTTAAACCTATTTGTAACTTTTCCATAGTACATGAAAGTAATATTTAACACTTACTTTTGAAATAAAATTTAATCTTTGGGGATATACAATGTAAATAGGACTTAAGAGTAATAGTTCCATTCATTTCTAGGTCTGCTTACTGTATGATTAAGTAAAACAAGGCACAGTAGCCATTTTTCCATTATGTTGCAACACTGATCATGTGCCTTGATAAAATGGCAGATTAGACAAGATGATGGCAACACGAAGGGAAGACTTTGGATTGTCTATTTAAAATGTAGGTAATAATTAATTAATAAAAAACTTATTTTAAGTGCACTTTTACATGCTTTGTGTTTATAATAAACAACAAACTTCCTAACTTTCTTGCAACAGGCTTGACTACCATTTCTTTTGGCCAAATGCACTTTTCCCCAGTAAACTTAAAACAACAACAACAATAACAAGAACAAAAAAATCCCTGTCCTTTCATATACTAAGAGGATTGGCTACTGAAACAGTTCATTGCAAGACACATGAAGACGACATACTGTGGCATGAGTTGTTTTGTTTTTAATCTGTTGTGCTGTTACTAAAGGAAAGTTCTGAGGGCTGCAGTTAAACATTCCACGTTCTCCCTTCCATCTTTATTGATTTCAAGATTTTGCACAGAAAACTCTTTGGGGACTAGAACAGCAGCAATTGCATCACACTGTTTTCAAGACTTCAAGTTTCAAAAGCAAATTGTTTTAAAAAAAATACAGTTCCTGATTTGAGTTAGATACAGGGACAAAAAAATAGCACATACTTGAAGGTTACATGGTCTACAAATGGTGGCAATATTTTCCTTGGGAGAGTAGTTTTGTTGGTATATATTTTTTTAAATACTCAAAAAGGCTCAACCTCAAGCAGTAATAAACACAAGCAAAAGTGATTTAACCCTTAAAATAAATATTCAGAAAAACCTCTCTGTACATACAAGTGAAAGAATAAGTAACACTTTCACGCAAAAAAAATAATAATAATAATAAAGGATTTGTTCATATAAGTAGCTGAAATCTGCTGTTCCAGCCCACATATCCCCAATAAAGAAGGGAGGCACAAACATGGGTGACTACTGTGGTTCACTATCTTACAGCCTTTTTGTACTGGGACATTATCACCACCAATTTTATCCCTCTTGTTATATTTATTAAAATTTTAAATTTTCTTTTCCTTTTTTCATTTTTTTTCCACTTTTTTTTTTTTTTTTTTTTTTTTACAGCATGCCAAATCCTTTGGCATAAGTGATGGCCTTCAACAATCTCTCTTTAAGTTTTTCTTTGCTTGAATATTCCGGAAGTAAAAGGACATTAAAGCAAGTATGAGATGTAGGTAACCTAAATAGAGAGAAAGGGGAAAAAACAGGAAAATAAGTCATGGGAAATATGCTCAGTATTAAATGATCCTACTTTTAGATGGTATACATAGATGAGATAGTTTGCAATGCAGACTACATAGGCTAATGCAAGTCACAAACTTTTTGTTTTTGCTATGCAACAACCAAATATCAGTTTGTCTTTATAAGTTACTCAATGCTAATGATGAAGATGATCGATGATAACGTACTGCATCCACTGAGTTATTACTACATAGCAGATATTGTTTTAGGCATTTAACCCTTGGAGTTCATTTAACAAATCTTCTCACAATAAACATACAGAGTGGGTATAAGTATCCCCACTACAGAGTTGCAGTCACTGAGAAGTTGAATAACTTACTCTAAGGTGGAGGTAATATTTAATCCTGGTTTTCAAGATTTCAGTGTACACTCTAATCTTATTAGAAATATTCCTGGCAGTATGACTATGTAAATTATTTCATAAATATAAATAGATTTACATTAATACATTATATGTCAAATAATGTAGAATACTAATAGAAATGTTTCTACACATTTAAAACAATAAATACAGGCATACCTCGAAGATTATTGCAGGTTTAGTCCAAGACCACCGCAATAAAGTGAACATTGCAATAAAGCGAGACACAAATTTTTTGGTTTCCCAGTGCATAAAGTTACGTTTATACTATACTGTAGTCTATAAAGTGTGCACTAACATTATGTCTAAAAAAACAATGTACATACCTTAATTAAAAAACAGTTTATTGCTAAAAAATGCTAACCATCATCTGAGCCTTCAGCAAGTTGTCATCTTTTTGCTGGAGGGTCTCGCCTTCAATTTGTAAAAAAAAAAAAAAACAAAAAAACCCCACAGTTATCTGTAGAGTGCAATAAAACGAGGTATGCCTGTAGGCTACTGCTCATGTATCGTCCCTACTCACCAAAAATGTTAATTTATACAATAGAGCAAGAAAAAAATTAGTCAAGATTATGAAATCAGGGATTCTAGCATAATCTAGTGCTGAACAGACAATCTCCTGAGCCTCAGTTTAACTACTCTAAATAGATTACATAATGTGGCTTTCAATTAAAAAATTCTGAACCAAAAACTGAATGAATCATACCAATTTGCAAAATTCCAAATCAGGTAAGCCCTATAATAATTTTTAACTAGGCCAGTGGTTAAAAAATTTCCTCAAACAATATTAGCAAAAAAGTCTCTGAACCAATTTGTCATGTGATTTGGAGATTTCTATATAAATTGTAAAAGTGCTCAGAAGCTACTCGACAGTTCACATGTGTGTGATGTGGAATGCAAGGTTTTTGGTACGTAGTCCAAAATTTAATAATTACCTTTAACAATTTAACAATTACCTTTAACAATTTAATAATTACCTTTCTGTGTCTGGGCCATTTTTGGCTATAATCATCTTTAATTTTCCTAGTCCACCCACAGGTGCTCTGTCTGTGCCTGTTGTAAACTGCAAGAAGAGTCTTTTCTGCTCATCTGTAAATGAATGAACGATTTCCCAGAACTCCCTTATGAGAAAAAAAATATAATACTGATTTTAGTCTGGCATTCATTACAACTAGCACAATTGTAAGTTTATGATTTGTATTAAAACCATATTAGAAGACAACTTGGAAGTTAATCTCAGGAACCCTTAAGATTCGTTACTGGCGATCTTGGATCTAGGAATTCCACTTATACAAATTTATCTTAAGGAAACAGTTTTAAAAATATGTAAGTTTATGTTCATCAGTGCATTATTTATAAAAGTAAAAACTGGTAGACCTAAGTATCCAACAATAGGAAATAATTATGTAAACTATGGCATATTCACAATACATAATCAGTAACAAACAAAAGACAAAATTCAAAACCCAAATCCCATGAATTGAAAAGGAGTGAAAGGAAATATCCTGAAAAATTAACTCCAGATGTCTTTGGGTATATATGTTTTACTTATCCCTCTTTCCTTATTCTCTTAGTCTAGTCATACCTTATTCAACTCTGGAGGAAAAGGTAGTACAGATTAAGGAGAAAAGAAAAACAATGAACAAACAAAAAAACAACCTGCATATCTAATTGTAGTAATACAAAAGTACACAATTTTTACATAAACTAGAAGGCTTTTATCAATAGTGTGTGCTATGGAAGGGGGAATGGGGGATTATTCTGATATTTCTGCCATATGCAGTTATTTTAAAAGAATGATTTAATCCCTAGAATTCCTAAAACCTATGGGATAAAAGTCATGTTATAATGATGCTTGTTCTAATCATTCTAAAAACAAAATGTAAGCTCATTAAGAACAATCTTGGCATGCTTGTTTGAATAATCAGGTACCCATAAATTTAACATACACACTAATTCTCAGCTAAAAAATTTCAAGATTTTAGAAAAAAATAAGAACATGTTTAATTGGTGAAAGAGTGCATTTTAATATTTATTTGAAAATTTCTTTTCAGAATCTTGTCAGAGAACATCACACTTCCCACATTCATAATTACAATTCTAGCTTTTGATATTCTAGTATTCCAGGATACAATTTCAACTACCAAAATGCTGGCATTTTTGTTGGTGCAATGCCATTATTTCTGACATAGATTAGCAGCTTTATTAGACTTCTTGGCTCTCTCCAGTGTCTTGATGCTTCCCTTCCCTGACACTCTAACATCCTCCCCACCCCTCAGTTTCTGCAAACCTGCCACTCACCTAGAGGAAACAATAAAGAAATACAATAGGAAATTGGACGTGGAACTTGCAGGTGCATCTCTCAGTTAGGAAGGAAAGAAATCTATACAGTTTAGGTCATTCCATTAGGCTGGCTAGCAAGAAAAAGCAAGTCTGCTGTAGCCCAGAGCCTTCTGTCCGGGCAGAAAAGCTGCCCTACAATGGGTGGTCATCAAGCCTCCTCACATTGCAGGAGTGCTCTGAAGCCTAACTGAACCAGCTACACCTGAAAAGAAAGATGAAGGGTGCCCCGGAGTGGAGCAGATAGACCCTGAAGGAAGTAGGAGACCAGCAGTGGTCACTGTGACCAGTCTGGCTATATTATTTAGGAGCTACTTCTTTGGTTCTCTTTAAAAAATTAGAACTTAAAATATTGGAGTTACTATCAGTTTATATAATGAAAACATTTACTGAACAAAATTCTTCTCTTCCTCTAAGTGTTATGTTCTACATTAAAATTCTGAAGAATGCAACTATTTAGAAAACTGAAAATAAAAAAAAGAAGTTTGTTTCAACATAAAAGTGGAGATCACATCCCATTCGCATCTCCTAAAAACCTATCCATATCAATAAGGAGAGAGAATTCGATAAAAATACCCATAACCTACGCCTAGATTAAACTAGGAAAAAAGAGCAGCAAACTCCAACTGACATGTAAAACTAGAGTGTGAACAACCGAGCCCACACTAGCGGAGTCCAGCAGGAGCAATTGGAAGAGTGGGGTGTACAGAATAACATGGGCTAGGGTTCACCCCAGAAGGGCAGAGCCACACCCCAAGAGTGAACTACTAAGGGCAGGTAAGGGCACTGGCAACAGGTGGCTAAAATGAAGGGCCTTGGAAAGTACCTGGGACCAGAAATGGCAGTCTCAGGAAGGCACCATGCCTGGAAGAGGTGCGGGGCACCTTGGCAGGCAGAGATGTCCCTTGAAAGTAGCTTCTGGCTGTAAAGGGATGGAAGCAGCTGATGAAAAAGGTCCTAATTAAACAAGACGGAATTGAAGAATCAGAAGGCGCTGAGCCACATAACCATATTTATCAAAGAAACTGCTATTGCTATAACAACAGAAGACCTACTGAGAGCCCACTAAAGCCACCCAAACTCCTCCCCACTCTCCCATGAGATTTACTAACAGCAGGTCCAGAAAAATCCAATGTATAGAAAGACAAACGAGAAAAACAGAATTCCAAAATCCAAATAAAGACATTATGAAACAAGTCCAGCAAATAAATGAGAAGCATAACTTTCTGGCAGAAAAAAGTACACCTGAAAAATTCAGTTGAGGATAGGAAATCTGTGAGAACCACACTCCAACATGAAGGGAAAATGCAACAACAGATGGGAAAGAACATCATTAATCAGAAATACAAAACTCAGGCAGAGATGGACAAATCTGAGATAGACATGAGAATACTTAAAAATACTCAAGAAATATACAAAATAAACTTGGAAATAAAGACTAATTTATAAGGTGACAAAAGGAGAAGCAAAATGACCATAATTTCTTCTAGGGACACAGAGGTCAGAAACAAAATCCTGCATGCAAAGTCAAAAGACAAATGACAAACTAGGAAAAAATATTTGCAAATCTACCAAAGTTAAAGCACGAATCTTCCTAATACACAGTTCCTAAAAATGAAGAAAACGACCAATAACTGGGCAGCAAAATGAACAAGACTATAAAAAATACAAATAGCTCTTAAGTACAAGAAAAGATGGCCACCCTATTTCATAATGAGGAAAACATAAATCATAACTACACTGAAATACCATTTCTCAACTAGCAGATAGGTAAACATCCTAGTTTAACAACACTTTGGATTTGGAAAATTGTAGGAAAAGAGATACTGTTATATACTGTTAGCAGGAGTGCAAAATGTTACAATTTCTGTGCAGGAGAATTCGGCATTATCTAGCAAAATTACATATGTATGTACCATTTAATGCAGCAATCCCACTTTTAGCAATTTAATGATACCCCTACTTATGTATGGAATAATCCATGCATAAGATGATTCACTGTGACATTACTTCTAATAGCAAAAGGTTGGAAATAACCACTATGTCCATGAATATTAATAATCTATGCTGCATCCACACAATCCGACAGTATTCAGCCATACAAAAGAATGGGGAAGGTATCTCTGCATTGATATGGGGTGATTTCCAGGATATATTGGGAAAATTTCTTCCTGGCTCTGTCCCCTGAAAAAGGCCTGCAAGCAATAACATTTAATAACAAAGGTCATATCTTGTACCCAGAATTGAATTCTAAATGCCATTTCTCAATAATTTCTTATAAAAATGGCTTATTTCAGGGGCTGGCCCAGTGGCATAGTGGTTAAGTTCACACGCTCCACTTTGGTGGCCTGGGTTTCACAGGTTCAGATCCCGGGCACATACAGACGCACCACTTGTCAAGCCATGCTGTGATGGTGTCCCATATGAAGCAGAGGAAGATGGGCACGGATGTTAGCCCAGGGCCAGTCTTCCTCAGCAAAAAAAGAGAAGGCTTGGCAACAGATGTTAGCTCAGGGCTGGTCTTCCTCACTCACACTCACACTCACACACACACACACACACACACACACACACACACACACACACACAAAGGCTTATTTCGGGCCTATGGGTTAAGAATGTTCAAGGTGAGCTAAAAATTTCAAAATTTAATGGGGTCATATTAAAAAATATACCAAGACTAAGCAATTTGAATATCATTAAGACTAATGACTGTGAAACACATTAAATGTAAAAAACCATGAGTTCATAAAATATTCAGAAAAAGAAGGCAAAAAACAACTAAAAAGCCAAACAATTGTCACTACTGAAATTATTACATTAACTCCTTACTCTGAAGTATTCAAATATATTTTATCATGCCTTTTCAGTAGAACTGTTTTTCAAAGTAACTAAATAGCACCCACTAATGAGGAAAATGAATGGCAGGTATAAATATAGAATGAACACAGAAGAAAATTTTTTCCAAATCAGCATTTTGCAACCCCCAGTGAAATAATGGATTCAGGTAAGGATACTAATAGATAACTAAAATCAGGTGAAAGATAGATAAGGAGTTTTGGGAAGATGATAGTGACAGTTATTTTGTTTTTGCCTTTAAAAAAAAAAAATCTTCCCAATCTCTCCCATAAAAACAGAGCTAACTGGATGGGAAAATTGAAGACCTAAAGGTATTACCTACAACAAAACTAGGTGTTAAGATATCCCCCCATGCATCTTCACATGTAAGTGCATAGGAACATACCACTGACAGCTAGAATACCTGGTAGGTTATCAGCACCAGTGAGTGGGGAAGCAGAGGGAAGGCAACTGGGTTTCTTACAGCCCCGAGAAAAAGAGAACCTCAAAACCACCAACCTGCTGGAAAGCACAGGCCAATTTGAGAACAGTAGCTAAAAGTCAGAGGTAGTTCCACAGGATCCAATTTGCAAATGATTACAAGGGGATCATGATATAATCAACTCCGGGCCCTTAAGACTCTTGACACCAAAATTCCCTTCCAAAATAAACCTTGCACTGAGGAGAAACTGCTGGGAATAACATCCAAACTGACCAGATCAAGGATAGTAAAGGCAAAGAAAAATTAAATAAATGTGGGCAGGGGAGTAGAGAAGGCATTTCAGAAAACACAAGGCCATATTTTTTATCATTTTGCAAAAACAAAATGCAGAGAGACCTCCTGAAGCATGAAAAGCTGTCCTGGCCTATTTCTCTCTCTTGCAGGTATGGGAAAACTCATTTCAGTTTTAAAAAAGGAGCAACAGAAAAGAATTACAGTCAAACTTATTAACAGAGAGAAAGTAGATGTGCATGTGCACAAGAATGATGTCCCTATAGAGAATGAAAATGAAAGTACACCAAAAGATTTGCCAACAAAATATACGAAAATTGTAAATTTCAAATTAAGCTAAATTTTTTTTTAAAAAATAATAGAGGCTATGAAAGAACAACTAAATCAGAAATAGAAAATCTCAGAACAAGGGCAACCGAAGAAAAGGAAGATTTTGGAAGACATGACAGAACTAAGGAATAATTGGAAATAAAAGAAAAAAATCACGTCAAAATGAAGAAACTAAAACTAAAGTAAAAGAACCACAGGGTGAAGTAAGCACAATACCACCACTGAAACAGAAAACAGAAGAAAAATCTTAAAAATCAAAAAGAAATGAAGCCATGCCTGAGACTCTCCATGCCAACCCAGAGACACAGTTGGCAGGGGAATTCTGCCACAAATGGCCCCGGCCTGGGAAGTGCTCTCCTTCCTGTGGAGCCTCAGAGTCTCTCCCAGCCCAGAGACAATGAAAGGCTAGGAATACCAGCAAGGGGGATCCTGCCACAACAGGCACAGGGCCCAGTAGGAGCCCCAGTGGAATGAGATACATGAAGCACACCTGAATAGTGCCACAAAGGCTCTGAAAATCAAATTTGTCATTGGAACCACAACCTACACAAAGTATGCCAGGACCTACATGCTTAACCTGAACAGGATGACTGCCTGCTGAAGTAAAAAAATGTCAACAGGACCCAGAGTTTCCTAACATAACAGCCAAAATGTCTAGGATATAATCCAAAATCACCTGTCATACCAAAAACCAGGAAAATCATAACATGAAGGAAAGAAAATCAACTGAGATCAACACAGGAAGGAATAAGATGTTGAAATTATCTGACAAGGATTTTAATGCAGTCATCCACAAAAATGATTCTACAAGCAATTACAAGTTATATTGTTTCACAAATGAAACAACAGAAAATCTCAACAAAGAAATAGAAGTTATAATAAAAAAAAAGACAGGGGCCGGCTCGGTGGCGCAGCGGTTTCGTCCGCGCTTGGCAGCCCGGGGTTCGCGGGTTCGGATCCCGGGCGCCCGCGGACGCACTGCCTGTCAGCCATGCCGTGGCGGCGTCCCATATAAAGTAGAGGAAGATAGGCACGATGTTAGCCCAGGGCCAGTCTTCCTCAGCAAAAAGAGGAGGATTAGCAACAGATGTTAGCTCAGGGCTGGTCTTCCTCACCAAAAAAAAAAAAAAAAAAAAAAAAAAGACAAATGGAAATTATAGAACTGAAAAATACAAAAAAAAAAAAAAAAACTTACCGGATGGTCTCAAGAAGAGTGAAGATGACAGAGGATAAAAATCTGAACAAGAGAGAGAAAAGAGACTGAAAAAAGAAATGAACAGAGCCTCAGGTATATGTGGAGCAATGGCAAATGACTGAACACTGGCATCATTAGAGGCCCAGAGAGAGAGAAGAAAGAGTGGGGCTGAAAAAGTATTTGAAGGAACAATGGCTGAAAACTTTCTAAGTCTGGTAAAAGATACAAACCCACAGATGCAAGAAGCTGAACAAATCCCAACTAGCATAAACAAAACTATTTTCAGGAATAAAAGGAAAAAGTCATCTTCAGATAAAGGATAACTAAAAGAATTTGTCATTAGCAGACTTGTCTTTGAAAAGTGACTGAAGGAAGTGACAAAAGATAGATTCTTGAAGCAAATGGAAGGAAGAAAGAATGGAAATAGCAGAAATATAGGTTAATAGACTACCATTCTCTTCATGAGTTCTATAAATCATATTAGGTAACTGATACAAAAATTGTAACAGCATTAATATTCAAGACAATGATATTTAAAAGTGGAGAAAGTAAGAGACCCAAATGGAAGCAAGGTCTCCACACTTCACGGGAAGAGATGTTAAAGTCAGTATCACATATGTGTAAGGTAATACCAACAGCATTCATGAAGAACACTATACTAAACAATACACACAAAAAAAGAATACTAAAAATGAATCAAGAAGGAATCCTAAAAAATGTTCAAGTAACTAAGTAACCCATGGAAGGCAAATAAATAGAACAAGAAACCATAGAGGAAAGAAACAGAAAACAAACAAAATGGCAGACTGAAGTCCTGACATATCAATAATTACCTTAAATATAAATGGTCTAAATATATCAATTAAAAGGCAGAGATTGACAGAGTGAAGGAAAAAAAACATGACTCACCTCTATCCTATTTATAAGAAACTCATTTCAAATTCAGCAACATGGAGAGGTTGAAAGTAAAAAGACAGAAAAAGATATATCACGTAAACATAAAAAAACCCAAACAGGAACGATTATATTCATATCAGATTCAGAGCAAAGAAAATTACAAGACATAAAAAGGGACCTTATATAATGATAAAAAGACCAATCCACCAAGAAGACATAATGATTCTAAATGGGTATGCACCAAGTGACAGAGCCTCAAAATACATGAAGCAAAACCTGATACAGACAAAAGGAAAAAGAGACAAATAACAGAAATAGACATAAACAATTATGTTCAACTGATTTCTGACATACATGAAAAAGTAACTCAATCGAATGATAGAATAGATATCTAGAACATGCAAAGAACTCTCAAACTCAACAGTAAAAAAAAGAAACAACTGCACTCTTGGCATTTACCCCAGAGAAATGAAAACTTAGTTTACCTAAAAAACTATACATGACTGTTCATAGCAACTTTACTCATAGTAGCCCCAAACTGGAAACAACTTTAAAGTCTTTCAACAGGCAATGGTAAAAAGACTGTGGTAAATCCATATCAAGAAATAAATAATACTCAACAATAAAAAGGAAAAAAATTATTGATATATGCAAAAATGTGGATGACTCTAGAGGGAATCGGGTTAAGTTAAAAAAAAAAATCTTAAAAGGTGGCATACTGTATATGATTCATTTATATAACATTCTGGAAATGACAAAATTAAAGAAAAAGAGAACAGATTAGTGGTTGTCAGGGGTTAGGAACTGGAGTAGGGGGAGATGTGGATGTGGCTCTAAAAGGGCAATACGAAGGATTCCTGTGGAGACTGAACTTTTCTGTCTCTTGACTATATCCTAGTTGTGATATTGTACTAACTAATGTTTTGTAAAAAGTTATCACTGAAGGAAATGGGGAAAGTGTAGTACAGGGTCTCTATTATTTCTTACAATTGCATATGAATCTACAATTATCTCAAAATAAAAAGTTTAATTTTAAAAAAGTGTGAAAGAGGATTAACATTATTATCAGATAAGTAGGTTTTTGGAGGAAAGAAAATTAGTGGAGACAAAAAGACATGTTGCGTAATGATAAAAAGATCAATCCATTAAAAAGATATACTGGAGCTCTAAGTGTATGCACCAAACAAAAGATCAAAATACACAAAGCAAAAACTGATAGAGCTGAAAGAACAGACAAATCCACTACTACAAAGCATTCAACACTCCTCTCTGAGCAATTGATAGAACTGCTAGTCAGAAAATCAGCAAAATCATCAACCAAGAGTATCTACCTTGACATTTATAGAATACTCCACCCACCAACACAGAATACACAGATTCAAAAGTATTGAAGTCATGGAGAATAAGTTCTCTGACCTTAAAGATATCAAACCAGAAATCAATAACAGAAAGAAAAAAATACGAAAATATCCTCAAATCCTGGAAATTAAACAACATACTTCTATTTAAATAAAGGTCAAAGACGAAGCCTCAAAATAAATTTTAAAAAATATAGATAAGAAGAAAAATGAAAATATATCAAAATATTTGGGACACAGCTAAAGCAAGGCCGAGAATAAAATTTAAAAGCATTAAATGCTTACATAGGGAAGAGGAAAGGTCTCAAATCAATAATCAGTGTTTCTATCCTTAATAAGCTAGAATGAGAGGAGCAAAATAAGCCCAAAACAAAGAAGGAAATAATAAAGACCAGAAATCAATTAAACTGAAAACAAAGAAAGAGAAATAAAATATAGATCTTCACTATAATCAATAATTTTGACAAACCTCTCAGCAAGACTGACCAGAAAACACAAATTACCACTATCAGGAATTAAAAAAGAGGATGATCAGTTCAGACCTGCAGATGCTACAAGGACAAAAAGGGAATATTATTAACTCCGCACACATAAATTTGACAACTTAAATGAAATAAATCCACTCCTTGAATAAAACAAACTACCACGACTCACCCAGTACGAAAGATAATTTCAATAGTCCTATAACCATTAAAGAAATTAAATTTAAAATTAAAAGCTCCCCCAAAAGAAAATCTCCAGGCCCAGATGGTTTCATTGGAGAATTGTACCAAACATTTAAGAAAGAATTAACACCACTTGAACACAATCTCTTCCAGAAAGTACACTTCCCAACTCATTTCATGAGGCCAGGATTAATCCTAATGTTAAAACAAGACGAAGACAATACAAAAAAAGACATAACTACAGACCAATATCTCTCATGAACTTAAACACAGAAATCATCAACCAATTACCAAGTAGAATTCAACAATAAGCCAAATGGGACTGAATCAGGTATGCAAGGCTGGTTCAATATTGGAAAATTCAGGATAAAGAAAAATCATGATCATATCAACTGATGCAGAAAAAGCATTTGACAAAAACCTAAAGCCCATCCATAAAAGGTACAGAGGAGAACCTCCTCAAATTTGTAGAGCACTAACTATATTAACATCAAGTTTAATGTTTAAAGAATGAAGGCTCTCTGCTAAATATGAAACCAAGGCAAGGTTTTTGCTTTACTACTTTTATTCGGCATAGTGCTAAAAGTTCTCAGGGCCAGCCAGGTGGCACAGTGGTTAAGTTCGTGTTCTCCGCTTCAGTGGCCCAGGGTTCACAGGTTCGGATCCCAGCTGTGGACCTATGCACCGCTTATCAAGCCATACTGTAGCAGGCGTCCCACATATTAAGTAGAGGAAGATGGGCACAGATGTTAGCCCAGGGCCAATCTTCCTCAGCAAAAAGAGGAGGATTGGCAACAGTTGTTAGCTCAGGGCTAATCTTCCTCACACACACACACACACACACACACACACACACCTTCTAGCCAGCATAATAAGACAGGAAAAAAGAAATAAAGGCATACAAATTTAAAAGGAAGAAATGCAACTGTCCCTATTTACAGATAACATGAATGTCTACACAGAAAACTCCAGTAAGTCTAAAAAAAAAACTTCTAAAATAAGTAAGTTCAACAAGGTCTTAGGACAAAAGATCAACATGGAAAAATCACATTTCTATATACTAACAACAAACATGTGGAAACTGAAAATAAAAATAAAATACCATTTATAATGGCTCCAAAGGAAATCACACACTTAGGTATATATCAAACAAAATAAATATAGGATCTGTATGCCGAAAATTAAAAATGCTGATGAAAGATATCAAAGAAGATCTAAATAAACACAGAGCAATACTGTGTTCATAGATCAGAATGGTCGACATAGTAAAAATGCCAATTCTCCTCAATTTGATCTTAGTATAATTCCTATCAAAATCTCAGCAAGGCTTTTTGTAGAGAGATAAGGTGAACATAAAATCTATATAGAAAAGCAAAGAGCAGCTAAAAAAATTTAGAAAAGAAAGAAATCTTTCTTTTAAAGTGGCAGTGAGCCCTCTATCTGATGTTAATGCTTATCATATACCGATGGTAATAAAGACAGTGTGGTACTGGCAGAAGGATGGACAGGCATAGAGATCACTGTAAGGACACAGAGAATTCAGAAATAGATTCACACAAACGTTACCAACTGATTTTTTATAAAGTTACAAAAAACAGCAAAGAAAGGATAGCCTTTTCAATAAACTCTATGGGAACAACTGGATATTCACTGGCAAAAAAGTGAATTTTGACTTAAACCTCTCATATTATATAGAAATTAACTCAAAATGGGCCAAAGATTTCAAAGTAAAATGTAAAACTATAAAATTTTAGGGGAAAAAAATAGAAGAAGGGCCGGACTGGTGGCGTTAGTGGTTAAGTTTGCGTGCTTCACTTCTGGCGGCCTGGGGTTCACAGGTTTGGATCCCAGGCGCAGACGGACGCACTCCTTGACAAGCTGTCCTCTGGCGGCATCTCATACAAAGTAGAGGAAGATGGGCACAGATGTTAGCCCAGGGCCAATCTTCCTCACAGAAAAAAAAAAAGAAGAAAATCTTCAGGACCTATGGCTAGGCCAAGAGTTTCAGATTTGACATCAAATTTATGATCCATAAAAGGAAAAATTGGAGTTCATCAAAATTAAAAATTTTCTGTGCAAAAGAGTCTACTAAGAAGATCAAATGACTAGCTATAGAGTGGGAGAAAATATTTGCAAACCACATACCTCACAAAGGACTAGAATATATAAAGAACTCAAAAGTCAACTGTAAAAAAACAGACATTTCAACAAAAACAATATACAGATGGCATATAAGGACATGAAAAGATACTCCACATCACTGCCAACAAGGTAATTCAAATTAAACCACAAAAAGATATCACAGCATATCTAACAGAATGAATAAATGGGTAAAATTAACAATTTTGATACCACCAAATGCTGGCAATGATATAGAGAAACAATCACTCATCTATCACCCAGGGAAATGTAAAATGGCACAGCAGTTCTAGAAAGTGGTTTGGCAGTTTCTTAAAAAAGTAAACAAGCACTTATATGACCTAGTGACTGCACTCTTGGGTATTTATCCCAGAGAGAAGAATATTCATGTTCACATAAAAATTAGTGCCTAATTGTTCACAGCAGCTTTATACTTGAAGGCCAAAAACTGAAAACAACTCAAGTGTCCTTTAACAGCTGAATGGCAGCTGAATGGTTAAACCAACTGTGCTACATCCATATCATGGAATATCAAGCAGCAATAAAAAGGAATAACTGTTGTTATATGCAACACCTTTGACGAAGTTCAAGGGAATGATGCTGGAGGGGTGTGTGTGTGGCTATAAAGGAATTAATACAAGGGAGCCTTCTGGTGATGAAAAAGTTCTGTACTTTGATTACGGTGATGGTTATGCAAATATATACATGTGATAAAAGTGCACAGAACTACACATACATGCATGAAAAACTGATGAAATCTGAATATGATCTATAGATTGTACCAATATCAATTTCCTGATTTTGATATTGTGCTATAGTTATGCAAGATGACACCACTGTGGGAAAATGAATGAAGGGTACACAGGACCAACCTATACTTAAAAAAATAAAATTCTACTCAATCTATAACTATTTCAAAATAAAATTTAAAAAAATAAACAAAAATCTTCCCCAAAGAAATCTCCAGGCCCAGATAATCTCACTGGTAAATTCAATCAAATATTTAAGAAAAAAATAATATCAATCTTACACAAATATTTCTGAAAATGAAGAGGGTACTCTTTTCAACTCATTATATGAGGGTAGGAAAATTTGATAAATATATACAAGAAAAGGAAATTACAGGTCAGTATTCCTCATGAATATATATATAAAAAATTCTAAACAAAATGTTAGCAAAACAAATAGAACAATATATTTTATAAACTAACAGACTACAACTAAGTTGGGCTTATCTAGCAATGGCAGCCTGACATAACATTGAAAAATTCACATTAACAGGAGGTGAAAGGGATGGATGGATCAAATCTGAATCTGATCAAGTCTTTGAAACAGAAACTATCAGTTAAAAAGAAACTGCAGTTTTTGCCTCTTACCCCAAAAAAGTAGGGGGGGCAGCATTTGAAAAGATATCTCTAAGTCTCCTAGCAGTCAAACAAATGAAACCAGGGAGAGCTTTATCAGCAACTGGAAAACATACACAAAAAACTTGCTTGTGACTCAACATTTTCACACTTTGTTTTTATTAATGCTACACTTTAAAATGTTCATGTTTTAAATATAGGGTTATTTTTGGAATAATAATTTATTTTCTTTGATTTTATTATTGGTAAAAGTTTTAGTAGAATTATATTTTTATAATATTTAAAATCAAAAATCATTCTTTCTAGTGGTGCTTTATATTATAATAAATGTTATGCTAATTTTTAGTTGAAATGTATTAAACAGTTCCAAAGTTTTTATTCATCTCATTTTAATGGATTCTGAATATTTTATATGAAATAAATACCAACCAAATTACCAATATTGCCATTTTTCTTGGTATTATAATTACTATTCTAAGTCTTCAACTTCCTACTAGTTGTAAACTCTACTTAACAAATTAATACTTTCATATTTATATTGACAAAACTTATAAGTTGAATTTTGTTTAAAAAGATTTTTAGAATATCATTAACTGTAAGAATGAGTTGGAAGCTACTATATCCCTATCTTTGTACATAGTACTAGTTTGCCCTTCAAACCATGCATTCACATGTTATCTTAAAAATATGTATCAAGTGGGAATTACATTATTATAAGAGCTAGAAATACAATTAAGACCATAATTTAAAAAATTTTTCCATAAAAGAACAGCACAAGATATTTTTAACTATTCTCAAAGAAACATTAAGATGCTACAAAGTCCTATTTGTGATCAATAATATCACTAACAGAGATACTGCCCTGATACTCCTTATGACTCACAAGTGAGGTTTTCCTATCATCATGTTATCTCAACCCTTTTATGGGTCACCCTTGAAACTTCAAGCAAGTAGCAGAATAGTGGTTGCTAAGAGTAAATAAATAAGTTTATGACTGCTGCTAGACATGATCAAGGATGTACTAAAAACAGGAGATATTAGTAACCTCCTACAAACCAGGATAAACAAAAGAAAATAATGCAACATAAAATAACATATTACTTATACCTAGATACAGTTGATATTCATTCTGCTGTTCACATACTTGAGTCTTAGAGCAATAACCTTGAGAGACAACCTCCAGGAAGTTATCTGTTTGCATGCCTTTTCATCACCTCACCTTTCTAGATGGTGCCAAAAGGGCATCATTGTCCCCTTTTACCAATCTCAGCAGGGGAGGAGGAAGCCTATGTCTTTCAGGATTGGATACACAGTATAAAAAGGAGACAGTACAAGAGCATCTGCTTGGAAGCAGGTAATGTTGGGACTCTCTCTGCCTCTTTCTGTGAGAATCTGGGGCTCAGTTTCTTCATGTGACAAAGAGAAAAATACTAATAGGTATCTTGGTATGTTATCATAAGGACTAAATAAAAGAATGTACCATTTCACAGAAAAGGTGCTTCATATAGGGTAGGTAAGTAACAGTTCACAACCACAGAATTCAAAACAAAGGAGAAATATTCAGATGTGGTAGTTCTATTTTCATCATCTAACCAGCAGTAAACACATTCTAATCAAAATCACTAAGAGTATCAGATAATTTATACCTCAAATGCAGACGAAAACATGTGAGTTACATAAAACATTTCTTTCAGGAAATAAATCACAAGATCAACCACAAAAACTGGGGATTATATTAGAAAAACACTTCTAATTTTGTAGCCTAAGAATTTGTGAGTTTGCTTATTTTGGAAGTAATACTTAGAGACAAAGGTCTATAAAGCATAAAGCAACCCACCCCATTGCTGAATTAAATCTTCCTTTTAAGATTTAAGCACCTCACCTAATCAGAACCGAGTCCTTGGTATAGCCACCGTCATATTCTGTAGTTTCTTCTAGTGCTTGGAAATCTAGATTCTGGAAATTCAAGAAAATATGTTTTAGTATCTTCTTTACCACACCATTACAAACCATAAATCAATACATGATACTTTTGCAGACACTTGCTTTCTTACCCGGCTTCCACATATAAGCAATTCTATTTCCTCTGGTCTGAATAAGTACTTTAAGGGAGATTCATTGGTTACCATATGAAAACCTCTCCGGAAAGCCTTGAACTGTTTTTCTACTGATTTATTGAGAATGTAGTCAGAATAGAGATTGACAAATTCCTGCAGAAAACATTAACCACAAGAACTTCTTATAATATGCTATTCAAACAATACACAACAAGCTACTTGGGTGCATAGCTTTTTTCTTTTTATTTTCCCAAACAAAACACATCCAAGACATTTTCAAAAATTCAAACTTTGAAGGAAAATACCTTTAACAATTTCACAGCTCTCTGCAATAGCCAATATTAAACTGTAAAAAGGCCATGTACTTAAACTAATAATACATATACGTTTCAATTTTGATATTGTAGTAAACAAGACTAGGCTTCAACACAATTTTGACGTTCCCTCAACTAGGTGCGCAAACACAGAGACATTTAAACCATGTAAACATCTATTTATAAAAGCTAACATTTTTAATAGAATGCAATGTACTGGATTTGAGCAAACTAGGAACTCTCATGTTTTCTATTCCAGAATATTTGGGAAGCTGCCTATTGTATCCACTGCAGCAAAAAATGTTTGTGCTTTACTTGATACATAAGCTGTTGTACCAAATCATAAAAGGAAAATGTATTTTGTATTCTTAAATATTTTATCAAAAATTAATATAAACATGCTTTTCAAAGGTTTATTACATATTTATCATACTTTTCCTGTTATGTTCTGGGTTATTCCCCTCTGCTTCCAGATGCATACTTTTCTAGTCAACAGAAAACATGAATCTGATTTAAAGAATACTTTTCAGAAGTGTATTTAAGTCACATATATGTGTGTACATTAAATGCAATTATTATTTGTTTGGTGATAAAGACCTTAATCACGAGATCTGCTTCCCTCCCCTTTACAGCCTAATATGAGAAACACCCTGCTTCTTGCTTTATATTACAGCCACACTGAGTCATTCACTATCTCCTAATCCTGTCCTCTTTCTCTAAAAAGGTTTAGTTCCCAACTAGGTGCTCTCACACCAGCTTATACTCAATAGAAAACGGTGGCTATTTCATTTACAGTAACTTGGTTACTTGACTTCTCGGGTCTTTGTATTGACTACATTAGATACTTTTTAAAAAATTACAAGCATATAAGCTTTGAAATTTTGTTAATAAAGCGGCAAAGACAATGACAATATAAAAACATATATTACCTTTCTGTTTTCATTTGTAATTGGGATTTTATCACCATTTTCCTTTAGATCATACATCATTGGATTACCAAAAAGATCTGTCTGAGATATCTGGAAAGTGATCATCATATCATCTTCCACATTCCCTTCATACTCCAATAAATCTTTTAAACTCTGATACAGAACCTAACAACCAGAAACGGAAAATTAAGGCAACTATAGAACTACGAAATACAACAGTCGGCATCACTCTTCTTGGAAGAAAAAAATTTGACAATAAGAATTAAAGCATAGATAGTATCCCTCTTGTCCCCCAAATAGTTTACAATATAGAAACTAAAGAAAGATTGTCAGTCATTGATGATGTACCATTCTCTACTGAGAAACCCTGCATGACCAGTTTAGCAATGGATTTCACACTGTGCTCTATGAGAACCTAAGAGGTGTCTCACCATTAGGGAGGGGCTGAGGAGAGAAATGGATACACTAACTGTAGTCACCAAGCCCCTTACCCAGGGCAGCTCTGATGTCACCTGGCATTCTCACATGATTTCAAAAAACAGACAAAATGTTTAAAAATACTTTTCTACAGAATCAATCTTATAAAACCTGCTTGCTGACAGCAGCGTATAAAAACCTTCCCCTTTGAGTTTTTAAGTGTTCAGGGTACTTCAGACAGATTGAAACAACTTGATTTTATTAGGGAGGTATAAATATTAACAAATATTCCAAATGAAAATTTTAAATTTTTTAATATAAATTAAACTATATTTTTACTTTTAAATAAAATCTAAAAGATCAAATAAAAAAATGACAAAGACTTACAGGGTGAGAGTCTCCCAAGTCACGAAAAGTTCCTTTTTTCCCCATTAGCTTCCTGTAGACAACCATGGGAAAATGTACATCCAGTATACAGTTATTGTAAATAGCCAGACCCAGTACTATGCCAATCAGAGTGAACTGACCCTCAGTTTCAAAAGAGGATGGATTAAACCAAAACAATTTTGTAGATTCATCATATGTGAACATACCTATAAGAAATGATTTTTAAAAATACATTAATTTTATTAAAGACTGATAAACAAAACAATATAAAAATAATTACATATGTAAACTTATATGTACTAGGTATACAAAATTTTTTTCTCTATTACATTAGCACTTGAGAAACCAAAGTTCAAATATATAATTGTTACAAATCGTGGCAAACGGTAGCATACAATTTTAAGAAGCCAAAGAAACAAGGTAATAAGCAATTTTGGTGGCCTTTTCCAAGAAGTTAGGGTAAATGTTCATTAAATTCAAGTTCTCTAATCTTCTACTAACACAAATTAAAAGTTAATTTGCATTCACACTTTATCCACTGAATGGGCGAAAATAAAAGCAAAAAGGGGGAAAAAAGCTATCATACTTTGAAAATGTTTCACTTATAAAAACATACTTAATCCACATGCAGTTTTAAAAAACAATTTTGAATTTCATTAAGGAAAAGCTTGTTTTTGTTTTTCCAAAATTGCATAATGGTCCCATGAAGTTTTTGTAGCACCTTTCTAACAAAGCCAGAGGACACCAAGTACATAAACTTGATAAAACTTAGATTATGTCCAAAACCCAAAGCTATTTAATATACACATTAATTGTGAGCCAGTAAGTAAAACAAAAGTAGTTTGTATTTCTAGTCTTCTTTCAGTTTCACGTGGTCTTTACTATTCAAAACCCAAGCTTGGAGACCTTTTTTATATCACTCATTTTAAAATAGGAATCTTTGGTTTTACCTATCTGAAAAACCATTACTAAGGCAGAATTATCATTTTCCCTTTAGATGAACATCTTGGGAAAAGCTTAAGTGATGTTTTAATTGAATTTACAACTTTTTTCTTTTTTATTAAAATATTTTTCAGCTGCTACTGTGAAACTGAATGAAAATATTTTAAGAATTAGGTCTGAAAAAGGGGGAATTTCCAACAGAACAAACTTTAAAAATAAATATAGCATATGAATAAATTAATTTTTAAGATTTTTAATGCTTTAAAAATGTTTCTTTGTTTTCACGTTTAAGGTGAATATAAAAGGAACTTGAAAATATCCCCTTGATCATAACTGCATAAATTAAGCTATTTTTTTCTAATGCACGTAAGAGTTTGAAAATTATCCCATTCGTACCTGAATTCCACAGTTTAGATCTAAACTTTTTTTAGACCTAAGTTATAACATCCACTGAAGTGCTAAAAACTACATTTAGTTATAAACATGGTATTAATAGGGTCGAGAATAGTTGAAAGCAATTATAATTAATTAATAAATTTGATGAAATCTCATAAATGTATGTCCTTGGTCTCAAGAGCAATAAACTACAAATTAATCAGAATACAAATTACACAGGTCACTATTTTCATCTCTGTGCATGAAAGATGATAATTTTAAAGTCCAAGGAGATTTCATTTTGGGCACATTTTTCTCAGGTCCCTGGAAGGAAAGCACCATAAAGGGTGGCTCTTCTAAAATATTCCCATTTCATACTTCTCCGGCCATCATTTCAATTACCTTACTATGAAGTGGAAATGTTTAACACATGTTTTTTCTTAAAAGTATTTCTGCATACAATCTAAGTATACTTCATGGCTAATGTTTAATATTTCTAGATACATCAGAACCTAGAGCTAAGGTTTATCAAACTTATGAAGCTTATAAATTAATTTTCTATCTCAAAAAGAGCATGGTTTTCTGTGTCTTGGCTTACTTGAACAAATTATATACAAATGACATAGCCTTCTGATTATTAGTAAACATTAGCTAGAATACAGATATAGTTTTACCTTAACTATATTTATGTCGAACTCAAAATTTCTACTTCCATTTACGTATGTATGTACATATATCACTGACTAAATATAGTAACAGAAAAGTCAATTCTATGTACATTCTGATCATCAACAGGTTGTAACAGCTCAATTTTCAAGCTTAATAATGATCTGCATTATTCTATGCCACATTCTTCACAATTCTGATGGTAACCTTTAGTGGAATCCTTTTCCTATAATTGTCACACATTCAATTTTAAAAGTAAGCAAACTTGGTAACCAAGTAGTTATACTGTAGAAACTGAATCAGTTCAGAATTATCCAGTTAGTACACTATCCAAGAAGCTGTAGTATTTTCTGTGTTCTACTTGCCTACTTTGTGTATCACGCTGTCTATCAGTAAAACTCAAAACCTCCGCTTTCAGACTGATATACGTAGATCAGTCTTTCCCAAACTGTATTCAATGAAAAAATCCTTCTGGGAGGCAAATGTTATTAGATGCAGGTTGGAAAAAGGAACTTTCTGAAGTTCAAAAAGTTTGTGAAAACATTACAATATTAAGCCCCAAGATATCCTGTAGCAAAAAACCCTAATTAATTTGATATCAGCCAGTGTTTCCAGACTTTGAGCATGATACATTTGGTGAGGCATTCTCAACATTCTTCAGACCATTGTTTTATGAAACTCATTTCAGAAATGCTGTGAGTTTGATGTTTTAGATTAAAAAGAGCAAAGAAATCCTTCACCTGTTCCAATGTACCATTCTAAAGTGTTTTCAATTTCATTTACCTAAGAGATAATTTCCTATATTAAAATATTTGGCCAAATAATCTAAATAAGGACTTGAGTAAATCACTGATACAAATCAGCCCCCAAAACCCACAAATTCAGTCATTATCTGTGATTCTAGGTAATCCATACCAAAGTCTTCTGCTGCTGCTCTTTATAACTGAGAATATTTATAAACCTAGGTAAACAAATTCTCAATTCAAAAAGATATGACACCATGATCACATCACTAAAATATTTACCAATATCTGGATTGAAGATTTCCTCCACAACCAGCTGAAAAAATTCTTTGGAAACACCTCCCTCATCAACTCCTTGTTCTCCTTCAAATTCCACATACAACTGTTTCTTCAAGTCTGCAGGATTTTCCATAGCGATCATCTCTAGCTAGTGAGTGAAAAGATAAAGTGAAAAGATGACTGCCAGTGTTAGGATGAAGGCAAAATAAAAAGCAAAATAAAAACAAGGAGTAGGGCTAGGGAGCAAATAAAAGATATTGACTTTTTTTTTTTAATGGAAACAGGAAACAAACTGGTGAAAACTGCCAGTGCAGGCAAAGATCCAGTCTCAGAGATAATGGCAAAAAGGGACAGAAAAGAAATAGAATTGTAAAAGGGCTACCTTCCCAGTACTGATTTGTTATGAAATTAACATATAGTAGAAAATCAGAATTAGATTTTCTATTACTTGTGTATAACAAACCTGGGCTGTAAGGTTAGGACATGGAAAGAAGTCAAGACAGCAAAATGCCTAAGTGACTACTCAAACCAAATCATTTCAGCAAAAACAATGGAGTATGGAAGTGTGACTTCAAAATTGTTCGCTAGTAGTACTTTATGTTTATCAGAATAGAAATTCAAGAATTAAGTCTTAATATCAATTAAGCCATAAATAAAATAATTTCAATTAAGAAAAATACATTGGATAAACAGGGAAGCAGTTTATGATCTCTTATAATAGCGCTTAGCATAAACTGCCACTTTTTAATGGATTAGAACACATATCCACTTTTTTTTGAAAGCAGATGAGACATACGCTTGCTCATATCCTTAGCCTTAACTTCTTACTAACAGTTATGAAACTCTAGTATCTACCATTTCTTCCACTATAAACCTTTACCAAATACTTTTTTGTATCTACAGAAAAATGAATATACATAGTGATTAATCTCAGTCATTATGAGATTAATCATAAAATCAACACTAGATTCTAATGTGAAATATTTACACTGCAATTTGTTTGGTTTTTTATGTATCCAAAACTTACTAACAGCAGCATGCCTAGTTGATCATCCATCTTACTTGCTAAATTCACTTAAATGTCTTCTGGCTGTCACAAAAGTAAAAAATTTGCCAAAACAGAATATTTAAGGGTGTTCAGGTTATTGCAACTATTCAAACGAGAATTTTAAAAATGGTTTTGAGCAACACAAACATCATCGGAATAAGTGTCCTATAGTTGCAAAGTGATTAGGTAACAGCACTAGTTTGGACATTCTAAGTGTATCTATAAAAATAAAATCTCATAAATTTATGAATCAGGTTACCCTAGATCAGTGTTTTTCAAACTGCCAAATGCAACACATTAGTGGGTAGTCCAATCCATTTAGTGGTTTGCAACCAACAATGCAGAAAATAATCAGAATGTATTCCACACAGTAATGGCATCTATTGTTTTATAAAACTTTTGTTTCAATTATATGTACAGACAGATATGCATGCAAGTACTGGGATGCTATGTAAAATATCTCTTACCAGGTGTTGCAGTCAAGAACATTTTAAGAACAAAGGCTGAAATGAGTTCCTGGATATCTTCAACTTCTGGATTCTATGATTCTGTGAATTTAGAATCTTTAGCTTTAAAGAATGTTTGACCTGAACAACAGTGGTCTCCAACTTTACAAAATCATTTTTATGCCAGTTGTGTTATGATAATTTACTTTTGATACAGAGTGTTGTTGTGGAAAGATTGAGTTAGAATACTCTGTACTAGTACCAATTGTCACGTAACTTGTAACCTCTAAACTTTAGCAAGTGACTCAGTTAAGCCTCAGTTTACTCATCTGCAAAGAAAAAAAAAGGGATAGTACTCTTCATACTGCAAGGTTGTGAAGGCTTAATAAGAATATATGAGAAAGAGTTCTAGAGTGGGCAATATTAAGACAACATACCATGTTGTCACCTTTTAACACAACTTTGCTCTTTGAACAAAAGATTCACAATTTGATGTTATAGCCTAGTCCTAAGTTTTGAAAATAAACTTAGGTGAAAAAATAGTTCCAGTTGGAAACCTGTTTCAAGCCACAACATATAAAAAATTCTGAGGACTAAATTAGAATTAACATCCTAGCTCAAATGTGGTTTTCCAATCAGGCCAACATCCCATATCGCCATGGAACCCATTCCTAGTTTCCTTCTCCCAGTTCCCACCTGCCTAGGTGTTAAAGGAATGTTAAGTTGTTATTTATATATGCCTTTATAACACAAAGACAAACCTGCTTCTATCACGTATAATGTATTCCAAGGTGAGAAAAAATGATTATCGGATATTTAGATTATGCTACCTATAGCTCTTCCTCATTAACATTCATAAATGAGAGCTGACTCTATATCAATGTGACTGATACCTTTTAAAGGATCTGGTGTAGAGTTTCTACAGGATTCAGAGGCCCTATGTTCTAGTCTTAGCTCCAGTTGAGACACTTCATATGGCAACTGGAAGCAAATTCATTTTCATTCTTAATAAAATATTATTATCTGTCCATTCCCAACAATCTCCACTCTCCCCTCCCCACGTGGATGGCCAAAAGAATTTAATGCAATATGTTCTATTATGATGATTGGAAACATGTAACTTTCCTTCTCTTTGCTTTAGTTTCATCTGTAAAATGAGCATAATAACATATCAATAAATAATATATGTGAAGCATTTAGATGAATTCCCCATACAACAATGCCTTGTAAGTACTAGCTCTTGTTATTGTTACTTTTCTTTTATTGGTCCTAAAATTTTTTTCAGGCTTGCCTGAAAACTTAACCACCCAGATGTTATAGAACAAAAATATTTGAGTAATAACAATACAACAATAATATATAGCACTTATGAGCCAAGGCACTATTCTAAGCACTTTAAATACATCAACTCATTTAATTTTCACAACCACCTTATGAGGTTGGTAATATTACTAATCCCAATTTACAGATGGAGACCCAGCAGTAATAACAGGTTCAATAACTTGCTCAAATCAGAGTTAGTAAATGGTAGAACAGAGATTCTAATCCAGGCAGCAAGCTCTGAACTACTATGCTTTACTGCCTCTCCTCAATGACTAGCAATAATCTTTTTTAAAACTGAGTGATTTTTATTTTCTTCTTTATGCTTTTCTGTATTTTTCATTTATTTTTACTATATATATTACTTTCAGAATCAGAGTGTATTCAAATGTAAATATGCAAAAATAATAATTTGAAAAATAGGTGGCAACTGAATTCTGCTGATGAAAATTTACCATTATTATTTTAGATTACCTTCTCAGATATACATAAGCGGTTCTGTAAAATACTGT
This sequence comes from Tapirus indicus, assembly GCA_031878705.1. Classification (NCBI taxonomy): domain Eukaryota; kingdom Metazoa; phylum Chordata; class Mammalia; order Perissodactyla; family Tapiridae; genus Tapirus; species Tapirus indicus. Next base: position 72,087,094 of record CM062918.1, on the reverse strand, counting down.
ATCATTTACGCATACATGGGTAGCCTACGTTTTAAAAAAAACTTACTTTTAATTGTGGCAGCAAACACACAGCAAAATTTAGCAATAATCATTTTGATGAAGGCCATTATTAAGTAAGGGGCTGCATTTATTTTTATTTTTCTTAAAAATAACCACTTCCAACCCAGTGTTCAATTAGAGAATGATTTAAGAATTAAATTGTAAAGGTATATCCCTTTATATAATAGATACATACCATTTAAAACTGAATTTTTAAAATCAAAGGCTGTCTTGAATGCAGTAGGATTTTGGAAATTAGAAGAATACGTCAGTAAACATTCTGAAAAGGAGAACTTGTATGCATCCTTGAATTGAATTCACTTAGTATATAGACCTGGAGTTTTATATATAGGTTTTCTTAAAGTAAGGTATATTTTGTATTAATTTAATATGGAGACTGGCAAAAGACAGATTACTGGGGAAAAAATAAACAAAAACAGACTGGATGTAATGACATCTACCTCTTCCTTATATGACTTCCTCTTCTAAGACTCTTGATTTCATCAATTGTTGGATAAAACGATTTTCAATTTCTGAACTTTTAATTGGCCATGATGATGAAATCCTAGAGAGATCATTTTTAAAAAATTGACCTGATATCAAAGTTTTCCCAGAATACCTAGGTAGGATGACATCTCAATATAAAAATATTATACTTGCCAGATTTAACAAGAGTCAAAAAGAAAACCCATCCTGTAAAATTTTATAATATTCAGGACTATTATTCATGTCAAATCCATCCTTATCCATAGTTGAAAAAAATTCTTTAATGGCATGAATATTTAAGTTGATGTAGTAGTATTCAGATAAAACAGACCTAACACTTAAGAATGCCTAAGATCCCTAAGAACAGCTGGCTTAAACTATTTCAGTTAACTTATTAGACTCCATGGTTAAACACTTTGCCAGTGAGTACATTTAAACTACTGAGTAGAATGGGATTTTTACATTATTCAGATACATTAAATTTTTTCATTTCTCTATAAACAGATGAAGGAATGTTTTTTATACCTTAAATATAAAGCTTAGATGTTTGGGTAAGAACCAAATCACATAATCACATCTGCTTGTGACATCAGGAACCCTTAGTTCTGCTTCATATTCTTTCATTAATTTCTGCAGACCAGAATCTCTCTGTTTCATTTTCCTCACACGTAATACTAAGGAGTTTAGCAAGTTTCATTGTTTTAAATTACTATACGATGTTGAGAATCTATGCAGATCTACTTCATTCTCTTATTCTACTTTGAGAACATAAATCAGGCATGAAGTTCTTCAGTTAGAATAAATCATAAGAAACAATAATGGTCATTGCATTAAGTACAATATAGTGAATGAATAAGATACAATTAACCATACCCAGAACAGCATAGAATAATCTTAGTCCTAAAGCACTGTAGGTCAATTGTTAAATAAAAGCAGCAAGTGGTGTTTCAATAATAACTAAGGGTGTTTGCCAACAAAAATACTGGAGCCTGGGTTAGACAGTGCTGTCAGAGCCCCCAAAATACGGGTGAGTGATTCTGAGAGGATAGAGCAGAACTTCTTGATATAGTAGGGCTTTTCATTTGTGCCTAACACCTTTATCTATTCTAGTTCACATTTTTGGACTTTCCTATCCAATTCTACATCTCAGCCATTCATTTTGATCTTTACATCTCTATTCAAAATGCTGGAGCTCTCTGACTAATCTGAACCAAGTCTCACACCACCATCAACCCCTGTTCTAAGCCTGCTAGTCTCTTCATCCTCTTAAGGCCTGCAAGTTTGCTAAATATGTACTTGTATATAAAAACGGCCTCAATATGTATGTATACATAAACTGTACCAACAGCCATCTTCCCAAATACTGGTTTGTAGTCTGGTTTTATCAGAATTATCTGGTGGTGGGGGGGGGGGGTACTACCAGAAATACAGATTCCCAGGCTCCACATCAGAGCTCCTAATCTGAATCTCTAGAGGGTAGAAGCTTGGGTTTTTTTTTTTAAAAAAACAAATTGCCAATTCAAGATGTGAAGGCAGTTGGGGCACTTCACAGATGACAATACTGTCTTCTTCCATTCTACTCATACTCCCATCTCCTAACATAAAAAGTAAATAAGAAAATTTTTTATACCCTCTTCCCTTGGGAATGCCTTGTCTAAGAAAAATGACAAATTATCTATTTTAACAGATCATACAACTAGATAAATGTTATTAGTAAAACACTGTAAAAACTCCATCATGTTAGGACTGTTTTCATTCAAACAGAAGCTGAGTTCTGAGTTCATGTTTATCACTGTACTATTTTCTAAGGAACAACACAAAAAAAAGGGAAAATAAGTCTAGGGGGAAATATTCCGGTAACTTAATGGTGTGGGGGTAGTTCTTAAACAATTCTGAGATATCTATTTGTGGAAAGACAACTTATATTTTATATTTCATTGACTCTAAAATTCACTTTTTTGTTTTCACATTTCAACATCTCTGAAATCAGGATATACCATACAAGTGATAGCATCTGACAACTAATTGGTAGCATTTTTTATTTTTCAGTACTAATAAAATAACAGCATGATGTACAATCAATGCTATCTTAGGTTTGATATAATACTGTAAACACTAATTCTTCTGTTGTCATCAAGGACAATTCCTCTAAAAACTCAGGTTAGGAAACAATTTGCTAGTCTGGTTTGAATTACATGGTAAATGAAAGCAATGAACATATTTTTCTTTAAAAAAAAATCTACAGTTATTAATGGAAGCTACTAACGCTCCCTCTCCCTCTAAGCTAGTCAGTCTTAACAATTAATAACTGAAAAATAAGACCCAATAGAAAACACACTCGAGTGTCATATATGTACTCACTATTTTCTGAGCCTCATTTGTAAATTAATGAGTTGATGAATTCCAAGGCTCCTATTAGCTCTTAAAGTTTGGGATCCTATTACCTTAATTATGTAATTATTAATATTGAGCTCGCCACAAAGTTTCTCATTTCCTCTTCTCTTCCTGACCCTACTCTGCAGTTCAAAAATAGCAGGTCTTATGAAATTGGTCAATAGGTTTATTTCAGTTGTCAAACTGTGATATAAAAGGAAGAATAAGGCTTTAAAAAAGCAAAGGAGATCCTTGGGGAATAAGATGTTGAAAATCCATCAGTATTTTTTTAGAGTGCACCTGAAAGGATGACAAACTATTTTTTGTTGTAAACCTTCTACTTTTTGTGACTAAAATACTGTTATCTATCACAATCATCACCTGCTATGAATATTTCAAAAAAAATAGGCAGATTATCAATTTGACTTCCAAGAACTATTTTGATGCTTATTTTTCTAACATTTTCACATTCTTATTTTTAAAAAAAAGAAAGTAAAATCTGCTTAGTGCATTTAGAGCCCCTAAAAAGCTTCTCAGTGGTCATGATTCATCTTTATATCTCTATTGCTTAGCAAAGTGCCTCACACACAGGATTCTGAAGTGAACTGCTTTTGTGGACTGTAATATTCAAGTACAGATATTATCTAGTGAAGCCTAACTTATAATAGGTCAAATCATAATATTCTGTTTTGATATAATTAAGCAGAACTCACTAAAAAAATCATTTGCTACATAATTAAAAAGCTCACAGTTAATTTTATCCTAACATCTGCTTAAAGGAAGGCTTCATAAACCAAAATGGTTGTTTTCCTCAAACTCCTAGATGATAATTTAAAAAATAAAGTAAGTACACAACAGGTACCTAAACTTTTGTTGGTTCTTAGCCCTGCTTTACCGGGAGGGGGAAAAAATGGGTCAGGAGAGGAAAATAAAGCTGGGTAGATTTCTGAGCAGAAGGCAAATAAGGAAGGTGGACTTCTTTTTTCTTAACTCTGGGCTGAATTTTACAGAGAGTGATTTCATTGCTTTTTAAAGGCCAATCATAGCTTTTGCTAGAAGCAGATGAAAGGATACCAACCCAAGAAGCCAAACATAAAACGTGTAAGTTTTGGGATTTGTATTCTGCCCTAACAATGGAAAATCATAGACCTCAACGTGCTTTCCATAAAACATCACTCATGTCCTTATCTGATACTTTACCATTCTGTTTAACTACGTAAAATTAGTTGCTAGCTGCCTGATGATCCGTTATTAAGTATATAAATTATTCATGTAGCTCAAAACTACATAAGTAAAATAAAAAGGGCACCAGAAAGCAAGCAATAATCACTCGAAGCAGTTAATGTCCCTTTCTGTCTCTGTTGAAACACTGCCTGAGTTGCTTAAATAATGTACAATTTTTCTTCAACAGTATAAACATATTTGGTATTTTTAAAAACCAGTAACAAAGAAAAGAGGCACTGAACCCTTGCAACTTTTAAATTTCTGACATAAACAACTTTTTCCACTGGTTTACAGTTTTATGAATTCTCAGATTTAGACAAATCCATTCTAAAACTAAAATATATTTAAAATACATATCACTATTTCCTAGTAGTCTGTACCATGGGATCCTATCCTTTATTAGTACAGAAGGTTGACCATATCTTAATTTTAGTTGATATTAAATTTTACTTGAATTTGATGAAAAAGAACTAGCAATGAAAGGGATATCTGATAGTATGAATACAATAAAACTCTGTGATAAAAGTACCCTATGACAAATGAAAATTTTGGTATAATGTGATCGGCAATTGGTTTCTGTCTTCTAGCCAGGCCTGCATTCTTGAATGGGAGAACTAAAATTCCTATTTCCCTGGAGGGAAGGAATGAAGACAAGTCAACCTATCTGGAAAAAGAGGAAGTTAGAAGGTGGGTACTTGTGTTCTCAGTATTCTCCCAGCTCAGTTTCCCTGGATTGGGTTGATGATATAGGCACGGTTAATTGCAAGGTTCCTGGAATGGCTGCTGTTTTCCCAGAAGTTCCAACCAACTCCAAGACCCAGAGTAGTCTGTATGGATATTTAAGTAAGAAAAAACTACCACAATCAGGCACTGCCATACAAGGACATTCTGAGTGACCTTGCAGGAACTCCTACTAGCAGCATGCACCAATCTGCCCGGGTCACTCCATCAACTTCATAATGACACAGCTCTAAATTTTACATAATGGAATTTTTGGACACTACTTATTATTTTATGGTGTGGTTTTATTGTACCACTTCTCTCAGTTAAGACTTAACATTCATATTTATTATTAGATATCTCCACATTCCCCTTGTTCCTGTGCTCTAATCTTTTCCCAATGTCCACTTCTCTTCTGAAAGTTTCAGTGTTAGTTGTCAAGAACAGAAAATTTGGGGCCGGCCCCGTGGTGCAGTGGTTTAGTTCGTGCTTTGGCAGCCCAGGGTTTGCGGGTTTGGATCCCAGGCGCCCGCCAACACACCGCTTGTCAGCCATGCCATGGCGGCATCCCATTTAAAGTAGAGGAAGATGGGCACGGATGTTAGCCCAGGGCCAGTCTTCCTCAGCAAAAAGAGGAAGATTGGCAACAGACGTTAGCTCAGGGCTGGTCTTCCTCACACACACACACACACACACACACACACAAAGAATAGAAAACCCATTCTTTTTCAAAGAGACTGTCATCATACAAGACAACCAATACTTTGTGGAACACACTGATAAACTTGGACAGGAACAACAAAAGTATAATACTTACATTTACAATAAAAAAAAAGTCCATGTGTTCCTATGCTATATACCATATTTCTTTTTTTCAAAGAGTCACTTATAAAATGAATTCACTGAAGTGTATCACAATCTCCCCATCATTAGGTATCTGATCTAGTACTAATTTTTATACAGCAGCCCAACTTACCCGGACAAGTGCATCATCTATGATATGGTCACGTCTGACTTTGAGTCTCAAATATGGATTCAACTGCTGTCCTTGAACTAAGCTGTAGAGAACAGTGATTCTTCGTTCACTGTACATGCGAATTCTATTGTCATAATACAATCCCAAATTCTTTGTGACAGCATTCAATATAAAGGGACATGTCATAAAAGAAAATTTGTTCTCTGTTTCTACTTTGAAAAAAGTATAATCTTTATCCATCTCTAGAACTTCATTCAGTGGTTCATTAATAAACTCTTCAAAAGGGATGAGTGGTTTTCGACAATCCAGAGTTTTAACACCAAGTTCAGTTTCCAGTGGGTCCACTCGAGGACCTTTCTTGTTTCTTCTTTCCTCTCCCAATAGCTCCTGAAGTGTCAATTCACTGGACTCAGGGATGGGCTCTTCATCATCTTCTTCATTATGATTTGTGTCCACTTCCCCTCCCACTACATTTGCATAGTAAACCATTTTCAAGCACTTTGAAGCAGCAACAATAGCATCATCATCGTTCACTAGATTTCGACTGTTAAATTCATTGCTTATGACTTTGTAAGTAATAAGTTGCTGAAATGTTTCCATCATTCTCCGAATCTGGTCTGCACTGTATTTAGACCACAGTCTAATCAGTTTTCCTTGGGCAGCAAGGGGTAGCTTACTCATTGCTTTGCAAAATAATGGCAAAGCCATTTCCAGATATTCAGGACTGTGGAGATTTCTATTCTCCATTACAATAATGAATAAATTCAGATAATTAGGATCTCGGGAGTACACATTGTGATACGTCAAGTCACATTCCACATTAGGTGATAAATACACAAGTGCATTGAGAAAGGCAGTTTCTATTTTTTCATTAGAGAGCAATCTGGTGTAGACCCTTCTAATGGCCTCAATATCCACAGACACATCATCAGGGCCTAATTTTTGTAAGTTGTTATCTCCTTGTGAGCTATCACTTATCCTTGAGGAAGATGCTTCTGAATCTTCCTCCATAGCAGCAGCAGCAGAACATGCAGCTTTTTCCTTTTCATCTTCATCTTTGTCTTCATCCTTTCCTTGAAGAGATTTCAGCTCTTCCTTGGTGTGTTGTTTGACTTTCCGAAAGCTCTGTACCAATGCCTCAGCACTAGAAAAAACTCTTCCAATAACACGGATTAAAGGGGAATAATCCTCTCTCTCTCTACATAATTCAAGAATTTCATATACTGTCTCTTCTGTTAGATAAGTCACATCTAGAAAATCAGAGAAAAAAAGAGAATATTTATTTTCATAATATACATGTTTCCTTTGTTTTAATAAGTTCTAGTGAAAAGTAAAACAGCCAATTTGCACTCAATACAATTTATGATTTACAACTCTTGAAAAAAAGTACCTAATACTTTGATTCAAAAAACAAAATATTATATTTACCTATTTTTTTCAATGAACTACTAATAGCAACAACCTCACCCATTCTTTCAATAAGACATAGCTTTTATTAACGTTTATTCAAACACTTTTCAAAATCATGGAATATATTAACATGCAGCTTTAATTGTAAATATGAACCAAGATATCATGTCCTGATTCATCAAAATACACCTCTTACAACTTTTAGAGAGTAAAAGTATGACTGTACTCTATACTCAAAACACTAGGAAGGCAGGTTTTAAGGTTTCTTCAGCATCCTATTTTGGAAACAGCTCTTGTCCTACTTTTGAATACTGCATATTAAAACCAAGTATATCAAATTTAATATATGTTTAAATTATATACAGTAATATATGGTAAATATACTGTATACTGTAATATACAGTAATATACCATATTTTAAATTTAATATACTATATATTAAAACTAGTTCCTTCTTAGTTTTTTCCAGGGTGGACATTCTGTGGCTAAGAAGAATTAATATACCATTTCTCATAAGCTCTGAAGTTGACAGGCATGGCCATTTCTTACAGAGTGACAGGAAATAGTTATGGAGCAATAAATAGAGTGGGAAGAAGGCAACTTATGAGCAGACAAGTGAAACAGACTACTACACAGTCACCAAAAATTATTTCCTCTCCTTCCTGGGCAAAGTTGGCCCACATTTCCCAGCTTTTTGAGATAAATGCTACTTTCAGGCTAAGGCTATTCTCCTTCTGGCTAGTGGGATGATGCTCTCAGGATGCCTCTGAAAGCCATGTGTTGAAGATAACAGTGCCACAACAGCTATCTCTCTGAATGACTGCATGAAGCAGAAGTCTCTGCCAATGTACAATATCATGGCTGTGAGAGGAGCTGGAAAGAAATTTCCACTGTGTTTCAAGTAGTGCCCTTAGTAGAGTCTACTTAATGTTGCAGTCTAGCTGATCCTGACTAATATAGAAGTCTTTCACCTTTCCCCATCTTACCTTCAGAGTCTTTAAAATACCAATACATCCCTCTAAATTATGCTTAATCCTTCCTGGTACTTTTCTTTTAATACAGATTTTATAAGTAAGGTAAGCTGATTCACTATCATTGTTTTTGCAGCTTGTAGTATTTAAGTCCAGGGAATTCTACTATGTTTTTCTATTATATCCATCCTCCCCCATAAAGAAATAATACCATAAAAGGCAAAAATGACAGGAGGAAATGAAAGACTAGACTGAATACCAACTTACTACACATTTTCAGAGTTCCTTTCAACAAGCTGAAATTCTAATGAAATCACAGAAGAAAATACTTCAAGGATTTTTGAGATAAAAATCTCTAGAGCCATGAACTATTGGAGGGGTGAAAGAATTTGTAGGAGTTTGCTGGGAGGCATCTTACTTCCCTCTCATATCTGTCTCTAAACATAGTAGCTTAAACCTCCATTATCACCTTACGCCATTAGACTGTTTTCATATTTGTCATTATTCCCTTTCAGACAAAACCAGACAAACCTCTGGCTCTCACTTTCTTCACCAACAAAATTTAAATCTATACATACTCCCTTGAGAGGAATGAAGACTAAGTTTGGAGGTTATGAAATGCATGAGTATTAAAGGGGAGTGCCACTGGATGAAATACGTTAGAAAAAGTCCATGTGTTCCCTCTCTTATACTTTTCTTACTCGAGAAGAAACACAAGCACAAACAAAAAAATGAATTTTAACATGCTGTTTCTAAAACTCCAAGTTGTCATTTTACTCAAATGTTAATTTGTTTCATGGAGTTTGAGTTTTCATAGTACTTGACTTTTCATAGACAGCACTGAGTACAGTGACTAAAGAGGAAAACAATGTAAAACATTCAAACTCAAAGAGTAGTAAATTCCAATGCTTGGGGACATCATACAATTGACAACTTGAAGATTTAACACCTCAAATCATAAAACTCCCTGGCACTTACCATGAGCTTCAATTAAAAAAAGAAAGGAAAAAACTAACAATTTTTAAACTAAAATTAGCTTAGCTATAATGCACTTACTCTCATGATTATAAAAAAAAAAAAAAAACCACCTTACATTCTCTCACTTATTATCTGAGATATGCCTATATAATAAAAAATTTCACCTTACCAAGGCTGAGAAATATAACTCGATAACACAATTTTTTCTGTTATGACTTGCATGAATATTAGATAACTAGGGATAAAATAAATTTTTTAAGTTAAACAATAGCATAAATGATTGCACTTTAAATGAAAATGCAGAAATAAAAAATATTCCAATCTTACAGTCAAACAACTTCATTAATAAAAGAAATTAGTGAAAATATCCTTTAAACAATAGATAATCAAATTTCACTTTACAAATCAACCATATTAGCTGTTCTAATAGCTAAAGGAAGAACAAATACCCTGGGCAGAGATAATTCAAAAACGTGAAAGCTCCATGTTATTTGTGTATGTATGTATGTTTTTTGTGATTTCCTAATGACCATCATACATGTCCGGCATTATCAAAAACACTCAAGTGTTTGCTGACAAGTAAGACTAACCAATTACTAAAAGGATATGAAGCCTCTAATGACTGACCATAGGACCTCATTCTCAACTGACAGAAAGAGGTCTTTGTTCAAAGCTGTGCAGTACCCCAAGAAAGTTTCGTGTTCTGAGTTATACTAGTTTAGTTTACACGGATATGCCAACTTAAATTTTCTATTGAGATCACTTCTAACTCCAAATAAAGTGTATCTATATCCGTATCTGAAATGTGATCTTCTGAAACTGTTCTCTTCTCTCCAGTTCTCAATATATCTGGGCAGACACTGTAGGCAGGCTAACTCCAAATCTAGTCACCACCTTTTCCCCAACATGTCATTATAAAAGAAACTGTAAAAACTACACACTAGTATTCCAATCCTCACTTGCACTTGGGGCATGGCATGTGACACAAGTCTGCCAATGACCTCAGTGGAAGTCTACTGGTAGACTTCTGAGGGTTTGTTTTCCCAATAAATGGGGGCAAACACAATAACTCATATTTTGAGTAGGAAAAAAAAAAATCACTAATTTTTATTAGTTGATATACAAAATAAGCTAACTAATATCATCATTTTCAAATTTCCCAAGCAAAGACTATACATTTATAAAGACTACACAAATTATAAAATTGTCTTTCAAACTTTAAAAAATAATGTTTACTATTATTTCAAGACCATCTACTACTATACAGGCCAGTAAAGACACTATCAAATTGTGGAAGATAAAAATGGAGCAACTCAAGTAAAGAGTTTTTGTCATTTTAAGTAAATTATTCAGATATGTTATTTTACAGGAAAGAGAACAAATATATTTTGTCTATTGGTCAAACACTATAATACTGACAAAGTCTTAATCTTTCCCTTTCCTTAAGAGAGGGACAGACTTGTCATCAAATACTTAAGCAGAGGATAATTTTAGAGTCATGTACACAATCCTATCTTCATTGTGACAAATGGACCTTTACACATATACTGTACAACACATGAAATTTCTTAATACAATTCCTACCTCTACTTTAATATATTTGCTTCACAGTAAAAGAAAATATAAAATGCAATTGATCATTGAATGAACAGCCTCCAAAAGTTGAACCACAAAAATACCAAATTTTACCACACCACAAATCTGTTCTTTGTACCCTGCTATCAGACTGTCAGCACCTATAGAGTTTCTTTTTTTTCTGGTGAAGAAGATTAGCTCTGAGCTAATATCTGCTGCCAATCCTCCTCTTTTCACTGAGGAAGACTGGCCCTGGACTAACATCCGTGACTGTCCTCCTCTACTTTACCTGTGGAACCCCTGCCACAGCATGGCTTGACAAGTGGTACATAGGTCCGCACCCAGGATACGAACCTGCGAACCCTGGGCCGCCGAAGCAGAGCACATGAACTCAACCACCATGCCACTGGGCCGCCCCTAGAGTTTCTTTTATGGGCCTTAATTCTTTAAGAACTAATCTTCAGGTTTGTCTATTAAGGATATATAGTTATCTTCTGTTAACATCAGAATCTCTTCCTGAAAAGTGTGAAATTGCTAACTAGGGGCTTATTTCCCATTATTTTAATTGGAAAAAATTATATTACCTTCTTACAAGACAAGGCAAAACCCCTATATAATTTCCTAAAATCTAACCAAAACACAGTAAATAACTATTATAAATAACTATCCTGTTAGGATGTAAAACACTCTGCTTTCTAATCCAAATCATGAAGTTGTTAACAAAGAGTTGCTATGCATGCAGTAACATGGCCTATCTTAGGGACAGCAACATTCTAGACCCGCGCACCCTCTGTTGACATGTCATGCTCTTCAGAACATCTTCAAGTGATTCGGACATTCTACTAATTCTGTATAAAATGTACCAGTAATTTTTCCACAGTGTTTTGTTTAAAATGTTGAACTGAATTTTTCAGACATAAATATAGATTAGTTAAAAAACCTTATAACTAGAGATACAAACAATCATAAAGGTTTATTCATCAACATAAAGAGGTGTTCTACTGAGAAAACGTTAAATGAAGAGACATTTCTGTATGACATATACCTGTGTATTTTGTGACGTGTGTGTTCCTGAAAATATTCTTAATCTAAAAAATTTTGCACTTGAAAAAATTCTTAGGCAAAAACAGTTTGGGGCAGATTATTCAATATCTATGGATCTTTGTAACTAGAGCTAACAAATATAATCAACAATCAAAATAAAAGTACTAATACAGTTGATACATTTATAATTCTTAGTACAAAAATACTACAGTAAACACAGAATGTTGCAGAAAAAAGGGGAAGGTGGGGGCCATTAGCATATTGGAAGAAAGTATAAGGAACTGCTAAATTACATAAACGAGCAAAACCAGCAAACAAGAACTGGGGATAACCACTCAATAAGCACCTCTAAGAGGAAGCACATAGCCAAAAAGAAGATGAGTACATCTCTCCTGTACTATAATGGATGGATGGCTGCATTCAATTGTGCCAGCAAGTTCTACAGTTAGTAACTGTTGCTCTGTGGTGCACACTTAATGGGGAAATGTGTATAACCAAGTCAATAGACTTCTACATTATACATACTGACAACATTCACCTACTTATCCACATTGTGTGAGCTAATTCATGTAACAGAACTGTTCATTTTGAAGCAATAAAATTGTATAAACTTACATAAACATCCTTATTGTGGAAACAGAGTAGAAGCTATACCACAATTCCATTTCACTAATTAATTTAAACTTCATTCAAACGGAGTTACTGAAAACTTTAGAGGTATTCTCTAACTTATACACGTCCTAAACAAAATGCTTCCTCTTTTAATACAATTACCTTTGGTAGGGCTGAGCCCTGTCAGTCATTGAGAAATTTGATTACCTTGTTACTGATACTGAGTACCTTCACTGAGGGAAAGAAAGCTTGGAGTTGAGCATTAAAAAAAAAAACAGGTTTAACAGTTTTGAGATACAGGATCATTTAGAAAACAAACTAAGGCTTGGGAGAAGACTGCCATTGGTAGGTGATGATTCTTGGCAGCATGAGTGTGCCAAATGCCTGGGAGAAAGTGAGCAGGATACGGGAAAGACGTTAAAAAGAAAAATTAAATTATTTTTCAGGTAACTATAACACAATTTTGCCTTGCCTTCAGAAACAGGAAAAGACCAACGTTCCCTCTTTCACCACATAGTGCTGCGGTTCCACAACTCATGCCAGATATTTAATCCAGCTATTCTATAATTTAAATAAACTCTGCAGCCTAGTTTAGTAAATTAACTACCACTTAATACATTTTCCCTAGAAGAAACTGTTGAAAAGTTCCAATCAACCTATTAACAAAAGAACTTGTGGAGTATAATCTGCTTCTAATTAGAGACTATTAGAACAGTAAAATGCAGTTAAAGCATTAACTCAATTATTAGTTTTGTCATTTACCACAATAAAAAAATCAGTTCCACTATACTATCATGTCCAAATGTCACGCAATTAGACAAAACAAACAAAAAACCCTCACACATTACTGAAATATCAAATTTGATTTTCAGTCAAAAATTCTCAATTAAAAATAGAACATCTTACCTTTAAAATCATCTCTCGCTCCATGTCCTTCCTTCTTGTTCATTTTTATGTCAGAGCAGGAGTTGTTAGGGGCACCTTTTGAGTTTTCAAGGTAAGCTGAGCTTGCTCCTTTCTTGGAGGGATGAGGATCACAGAGTTTTGCATTAATCTTATAAAGCTCGAGGGCTTTAATAGCCGCTGCATTGTTATCCATACGAAGAAAAGTTGGACAGGAAGCACAAAACTCATTCGTGCAGGCCTCATTTCCACAGCCCTCAGTTAACTGGTGGTAGTAGCGTTCTATTAGATGCTTTGCAGCTGCTCGCTTCCTGTATCAAACATTCAAACAATAAGCACAGTGATTAGTACAGCTCTCAAGTACAAAGCTCAACAGATCATCAGCAAGGCAAAAGTTAGTCAAGCACTGAAGTAATAAACTTGCATATTAAGATGACGTATAGAAAATGGAGATCCACTATTTACACAAAACTTCTAATTAGTGAAATATTTTCTAAGATACTATGATAAAGAATACTGCTTATTAGAATCATTGTTTTAAGAGAATATGCTTTCCTTTGGTTTTAAAAAAAGGGGGGAAAGCTTGTTTGATGGTATATGTGCTTAAACTGTTTAGCACAACAGCTGAAAATCACAAGGTTTATGGCTCAGAGTTTTAGTATTTTATCACTTCAAAAATTAACATTAAAAAAATGAGAAATCTGGGGCCAGCCCAGCAGTGGAGTGGTTAAGTTCGCCAGCTCCACGCCAGTGGCCTGGGGTTCGCAGGTTTGGATCCCAGGCGTGGACCAACGCACCGCTTGTCAAGCCATGCTGTGGCGGTGTCCCATATAAAGTAGAGGAAGATGGGCACGGATGTTAGCCCAGGGCCAATCTTCCTCAGCAAAAAGAAGAGGACTGGCAACAGATGTTAGCTCAGGGCTAATCTTCCTCACCCACACAAAAAAACCCTTCAATTCCTCTTACTTTGCGAACTTAAAGTATGTAGATTAATGTTCCATTATGGTTCTTCCAGCAGAGCTACCAAGAATACTGAGGAAGAGATTACTTCATCAAGCAAGAAGTTGAACTATACTATCTCTATGGTTTATTCAACTCTAAGATCTATGCTTCCACTATCTGATGATATGAGATTACCATAATTTAAGTAGAGTAGTCTACTGGATCCAAAGAAATGTAATTCATAGCTATTCCTTTTGGTCTCAAATTCACGTGATGCACTGGAATAAAAACTACAAAAAATCAGAACTATATAAAAAAATTACCTAATTTAATTCTCAAAATGTTCCTACAATTATCTTACTAACATGAAGGACTAAATGACAAATGGCATTAGAGTTTACATGTTGTTAATTGCGAAAACTCAAGAACCAACAAGGCAAATAAGTAGTAGATAAGCAACACACTATTCAAGTCCAATTTTGTCTCAAAAGTACAATTTTGTCTCTAAACTATCAACGTAAATGATAAGGAGTGATAATGCAAACACATTCAATTCATTCTATGCTTCTACTTTTCAAATGTTCCATGCAAATTTACCACTCATTGCATGCCAATAGCGAAAAAAGAAAAAAACTAAAAAACACACTTAAAAATTGCATGAACATGACTTTGGAGATATTTTATTATATGTACTTATAAACAACTTCACTTTGAAAAATTAAAATTATTATTCCAGATATATCACTATGCAAAATATTAAAGTGACAACATGTAAAGAAAGAGAAATACAGAATCTAGAAGATTTATACCACATATTGCTATTTTTCAGTAAAGAATGGGAGATTAATGTCATCCTCTCCCAAATTGCAGTAGCTTTCTCTAGTGACAATATAAATAGGTATGTATTTCCTTTTTGGAGGAAAATTATGAACATGTATCAAAAGTCCCCAAAATTAATCAGAATAAACCACACAAATTAGAGATCCCATTTGTGGGAAATAATTAGACAATTTTGCAAAAATGCATTGTTTCCATGAAATCTGGAAAAAATGGACATGCCCAAAATAGGGGATTACTTAAATGATCCAATAACCATTCAGACAATGGAATAAATAAAAATTACCAAGATCTGAATTTGGCAAAAACAGTCTTCCTCATACATCACTAATTGACAAAAGTCAGTTACAAAATAGTAAGTGTAGGATGAAGCTATTTTTATTTCAATGTATTAATAGTCATTTTCTCTGAATGATGTGATTGAACGAGTTTTTAAAATTCTTCTATCTTTTAGCTACTAATTTATTTTTTCTATAATAAACATGCTACTTATATATTAAAAATTAATAAATATGAAAGGAAAATGTTAGTGGTTTTAAAACTTCATATACATAATTTGAATGGCCTCAAGGTTTACTAAATTGTTGACATGATTTTTTAAAGATTAATTATCAAAACTCAAAATACAAAAACACGCTATTTTTCTTAATAAGAATATCAGGTTTTGTCCTAAAAAAACCAAAACCCCAGTCATATACGTAATGCTTCTGTATATAATGCATAAAGGAGAGTGAACAGTAAAAACAGGATAAGACTGAGAAATCAGAAGATCTTCATTAAGTGACAGCTCCTTCTGCCTCTAAGTAGCTGTATGATCCTGAACAAGTAATTCTCTGGGCCTCAGTTTTTCCCATCTTTAAGATTCAGTTCTAGATTTTAGGTTTTTCTATATAATAAGGAGGTGAGCAAGGAACTAGCTTTTGTTGAAAGCCTGATAACATATTAGACACATTGCTAGGCACTTTGACATAGATTATCTCATTTGAATCCCACAACTTTGAGGATGATATTTAGTCCACAGCCAAAAAAGAAGACACAATTGAAAGAATCAAATCACATACCCAAGATCACACAAAGGAAAAGTGCAAAACCAGGACAAGAACAGGGTCCAGGGTCTTCTGGCTCCAGAGTCGTTTCCGCTATATTGTCTTAAAGTAGGTAATTCATTTCAAAATAATTCTTAACAATAGTAGTACTAAAAATTTTTATGGAAAAAAAATCCCATAAATAATATGTAATTGAAAAAAATTTAAAACCTTCTGAAAATTCATAATTTGAATCTCATATTTATGCATGATATCTGGTATCACCCAAGTACACTAAGTTTCTTGAGGAACAGGTACTACTATATTCTGTAAAGTTAATATATGTAAAATTTGTTGAGGACCCACATGCTAGGCACTTTACAGATGTTCCCACTTTGGAAGGCAGTAAACCCTAGCAGTTAAGAGCTCATACTCTGAGGCCAGACTGCCCAAATTCACATGCTGGCTCTGCCACTTATTAACTATGTGACCTTGAATGAGTTAGTTAACCTTTCATCTTTCAAATGATGGTATACATGAGAAACATCATGGCTGTGAGAGAATTAAATGAGTTAATATCTATATACAGTGCTCAGAACACTGTCTGGCACATAGTAAGCACCATGTAAATGTTAGCTGCTATTATTACTGTTACAATCATTATTATCATCCTCACAAGTCTATGAATTAGCTATAATAACCCTCATTCTGCTGATGCTTGGAGTAGTCACAATCTAATAAGAGATTTGAACCCAGGCCTGACTCTAAAACTTGGGCTTTTAATATTACTAAGGGGAGATTTAATACCAGTAAGGGGAGGATGGACCCCTCTATCTGATCTGTTTCTCCACCCCAAGACTTAGAAATAGCAGCTACACTGATGAGACAGGACTGAAAAGAGACTGTGTCAGAACCACCATGTTATCAATAGAATCAATATTAAGCATTTTTCTTCTCTCCTCACTCCAACGACAACTTGAATTATCTGTGTACAATTCTGCATCCCCATCTAATTTAAAGCATATAAAAGGCCTCCAAGTTGAGAATGTACATATTAATAATGACGTTTCAGAAAATAACTTGTACAAGGTTAATCTCTATACAGTAGGAGTCACCAAATCATAGCACCTGGGCCAAATCTATCCCACCACCTGTTTTTTTATAGCCCACAAGCTAAGAATGGTTTTACCATTTTAAATGGTTGAAAAACTCAGAAAAAGAATAGTATTTTGTGAATTTAAAAATTACATAAAATTCAAATTTCAGTGTCCATAAAGTTGTCTTTATTAGAACATAGCCAAGCTCATTCATTTATATATTGTCTAAGGCTGTTTTAGCACTACAAAGGCAGAGCTGGTAGTTTTAACAGAGACTGTATGGCCTGCAAAGCCTAAAATAAATACCATCTGGCCCTTTACAGAAAAATTTCCTAACTGTTAATTTAAAATCTGCACTCTCTGCCCTCCAGTGGCATTTCCATCTAACCGCATGGCATCCTTACTCTCTTTCCCCTCAGCAAAACAATGCAGTAAAATGTATACCTTTCCCCAAGTATGATTAAATAAAAGAAGAAAAGGAGAGAGGGGGACAGAAGGAAGGAAAAAGAGAGAAGATGAAAAGAAGAAGAAAAAGAGATAAAAAAAGGAAATAAATGAAGAGAGGCCTTTTCCTGCCTTAGTCCCTCTAGTGACTCCTTATCTGCCATTCATAATCAAAACTACCAGAAAAGGAGCTATGGCTTACTTTCTATAATTTCCTCATCTCGCTGACTTTTCTTACTATTCAAAAAACAAACTAAGTACTTTATAATATATTGATTTCCTACAAAAGTATGCTTTTGTTATCAAGTTGGCAATGAAGATCAAGTGAGCCCTTCTAGTGAGACAGCTCTCAAAGTTAGACACCTGAAAATATTTACAAATTTAAAACAGACTATACTTTCCATTTACATATTTCTATGACTGAATTAGTGAGACAGTGCTACAAATAAATGTTCTATGGAATAAATCATGTGTAGAGGGCCCGAGTTACCCTAGAAAACTTGACAGAAATGTTTTTAAAATGGTTTCACCTTAGGGGGAAGTGTACTGATGCCAGCAATTAACTTTAAAATGCATAAAAAAAAGGAGATGAATTTATGATAAAACAATGTAAATATTAATGGTAGAATCTAAATGGTAGATTAGACATACGGTGTCAACCATAAAATTCTTTCTACTTTGCTGCCTGTTTGGAAGTTTTCAAAGTAAAACACTGAGGGAAAACACTGTTATCATATTGCAACTTTTTTAGAGAGGAGGTCAATTGACAGAGGAAATGGTTTCAGTCATCAGTGGTAGAAAAAGGAAAACCAGTGTCAGCATCATCAATGGCACTAATATCAAGTTTGCTGACTTTAACTCCAGTTTTTAGAACAGTCCAGTACTTAACAAAAACAAAACAAAACAAGCAATAATAATTATAATAATAATGATAAAAAAGAGCTATAAGCTGACCATAACTATGCACAGCAACTTAATCTACTCGCCAAGGAGACAAATATTAGGAATGTATGTTTAATGTTCCTATACCAATGGCAAACCATTGGGGTTAAAAACCACTGAAATGGCTGCCAACAATACAGGAGATAGAAGTTGAAAAAGATCTTACATTGAACTTAATAATAGGCAGTTGGAAAATTAACAACAAACACAAGAACGAAGAAGATGAATCCATAAAAATAGCAATTGTCAGAAAGCAAAGATGTGTCAATGAACAATGAGCAAACAAGACTGAAATTAGAATTAAAAACTTCAATGATAGAACATAAAAGAAATGGTAACTGTGACATGCAACACAAAAACTAATGGTGGATAAAATACAGAACAACAAAAAGATTAAAAAAGGCAAAGATGAAAAAAAATATGTGCATGTAAGTAGAGTGACTTCAACTGAAGATGAAGTCAATTGAAGATGTGAGGAATTGAGAAGTCAGAGATAAAACAGAAAGGGCCCAAGCCTTGCATAATTGGTATACAAACCTAATAACCACTGCTTACTGGTTTCTCAAAGTAAGTGGAGTATCTCTTTGTTCCTTCTAGGATGCTGCCTTTGCAAATACTCCACCCCTCCCCCAAAGTTATATTTAATGTAAAAATTGTGGAATAATGAACAATGGTATCCTAGATAGTATTAAGCCTTATAGAAATAGATTTGACAAAAGACATCTGTAACACAGCTATGTCCAGGTTTAAGGTTGGCTCTGCTACAATGGAACTGAATGAATTATTAGATTATTTCAAGACTGTATCTACAACTGTGAACTCATTAATTGTGGCTCATTAACCAACAAGCCATTAACTATAGAATAAGATATAGTTTTATGAAAAATAAACAAATACAAATTGATATTTTTTACTGTTAGAAATATGCTTAACATAATGATAACTCTTAAGTATTGTTTTATTGATCTTTATAATCTCAATGGCCAGAATGCTGGTTATACAGTAAATACAAAGTAAAACTGTAGAACTAATAAATATTTATAGAAAATTATTCACCTTTAAAAAAAACCAGTGTCACATTTTACAGTGAAGTTATAATAAACAAAAAACAAAATATATCCATCCACCTTCCTCCAATTAAGATCCGAAAAGGAAAGGAACACAAAACACATGTTGGCATTAGTGTAGTGCACCTATCAACTCTCTGTAATAATCATGAAATATGGTCTTTGATATTTTTTCCTGATTCAAAGATAGCCAAGACAGAAAGTTTATTCCTTGACTAATTATACACAAGTGTCTGCTATGGACCAGGCAATATGTTGTAAATTCTGTTATAAAGATCTCGTTGGCTGATTATTTTGCATTCTAGATATCTGGACCATTCTTATAAAATTATCTTTTTTAGGGGGTTAGGGAGCTGAGAAAACCTTGGAGTTATGAGCAAACTTAATAGCTTTTATATATACTATTGAGAAACACCTAGAGCTCCTTCAGTGTTAAGGTGAGAAAATCCTTAAGACTGATCTTTGAATTCCTACTAAAGATTCTCTGATATACATCAAAGTTAGCTTTGTATAGGTGATAAATGAATCTGCAGGCATGTTCCTTCTACCAATTGAATTGGAGAAATACTAAATTTATCTGAACAAACATAAAAAGCTAACCACGAGTGACATTAGCAAGATGGAGAGAAAAGAAGCCCCAGAACTCATTTTCCCACAGAAATACTGACTTAGATATTGTCCAAAAACCCTTTAAGAGACCAGCAGAAACCAGTTAGAAAGTTGCAGTATTCCAGGTGAGCTCAAAGCCAAAAATAGCCAGAAACATGAAAGAAAAGTTGTTTCATTTCAATTGCTTCAACCCCTCCTCAAGCTGGCAGAGTTCACAATCACGATGAAAAGCCCAACTTGCAGCTTCACCTTTGGGAATAAAGAGAAGAGCAGAATTATGTCCAACATTCTAGTTTTTCAGAGGGGCTTCCCAAGAGACTAGTTTCTGTCTTGCCTGACTAGGAGCACTGATGGAACCAGCACACACTGGATGCCTGGGACACACAGGAAACACAAGACAGTTCCCTGGCTGGTTGCAGCATGAGAGAACCTGAAGTACTGCCAACAGACACAAGAGAAGGCAAAAGACTATACGCTCTTACAAAAGAAACCAACAAACCTCTTCAATTGGGAAATTACAAGCCCAAGTCCAGAAAAGATGCACCTTCACAAAAAGTTTTAGAGGTACCAAGAATCTTTAGCTGGGCTGAATGGTGAAGGCCTTCCCCTCTATGAAGCCAGTCCATAAAGACTGGGAGAAGTGGCTGTTTTTCCAAATGCAAAATCCACAACAAAAAATAGCAAAGCACACAAAACAGGGAATCATGGACCAATCAAAGAAACAAAAGAGCTCTAGAAAATGACCTTAAAGAAACAAGATCTGTTAATACCTGACAAAAAAAATTCAACATAATTGCCTTAAAATTCAATGTGCTACAAGAGAACAGAAAGAGACAACTAGGTGAAATCATGATGCATGAACAAAATGAGAATTATCAACAAAAAAATATTAGAAAGAACCAAAAAAAATTCTAGAGGTGAGTAACACAATAACTGAGCTGAAAAATTCACGAGAGGGACTCAATAGCAGACTTGATCAAGCGAAAGAAAGAATCGATGAACTTGAAGGCAATCATTTGAAATTATCAAGTCAGGGGAAAAAAAGAAAAAATAAATAAAAAGTGAAGAAAGCCTAAAGGACTTGTGGGACATCAACAAGCTGACCAATATATGAATTAGGGGAATCCCAGGAGGAGAAAAGAGAATGGGGCAGACAGCTTATTTTAAAAAATAAGAGCCAAACACTTCCCAACTAGGAGGAAGGAAATGGACATCTGATTTTAAGAGGCTTAGGACTCCAACTAAGATGAACCCAAAGAGGCCCATACTAAGACATATTATAATCAAACTGTCAAAAGTCAAGGACAGAGAAACTTGAAAGCAACAAAACGAAAACGACTAGTCATGTATAAGGGGGCTACCATAAGACTATCAGCAAATTTCTCAGCAGAAACCTTATAGGCCAGAAAGGAGTGAGATGATATATTGAAAGTGCTGGAAAAAACCCCACAAAACTGCCAACCCAAATCACTGTATCTGGCAAAACTGACCTTCAAAAATGAAGGAGAGGGCCCAGCCCCATAAGCCGAGTGGTCAAAGTTCCTCGTACTCCACTTCAGTGGCCCGGGTTTGTGGGTTTGGATCCCAGGTGCGGACCTACTCCACTCACCAGCCATGCTGTGGCGGTGTCCCACATACAAAACAGAGGAGGTTTGGCACAGGTGTTAGCTCAGGGCTAATCTTACTCCAGCAAAAAAAAAAAAGAGGAGGATTGGCAACGGATGTTAGCTCAGGGCAAATCTTCCCCAGCAAAAAAAAAAAAAAAAAAAGAAAAGAAAAGAAAAAGGAGAAATAAAGACCTCCTAGGATAAACAAAAGCTGAGACAGTTCATCACTAGGCTTGCCTTACAAAAAACGCAAACAGGAATCCTTCAACTTGAAACAAAAGGAGAGTAAACAACAACACAAAAGCATATAAAAATATAAAGCTCTCTGGTAGAGGTAAATATATAGACAAATACAGAATCCTGTAATACTGTAATTGTTGTGAGTAAATCAGTTTTAATTCAGGTATTAATTTAAAAGGAAAACATTTAAAAAAACTGTATGTTACTGGATATAAAATACAAAAAGATGCAATTTGTGTCATCAATACCATAAAGGGGGAAAGAGATGTAAAGGAGTAGAGTTTGTATGCAATTGAAATTGTTATCAGTTTAAAATAGATCATTACAAGTATAAGATGTTTTATGTAATCCCCATGGTAACTGTAAAGAAAATACCTACAGAAGATGCGCAGAAGAAAGTGAGAAAGGAGTCAAAGTATGTTACTACAAAAAAAAATTAACAAAACACAAAGGAAAACACCACGGAGAGGGGGAAAAATGACTACAAGACACAAAAAACAATTAACAAAATGACAATATTAAATTCTTCCCTATTGGGAATTACTTTAAATGTGAATGGATTAAACTCCCCAATCAAAAGACACTGTCTGAATGAATACCAAAAAAAGACTCAACTATATGCTGCCTATAAGAGATTCACTTTAGCTATGAGGACACACACAGATTGAAAGTGAAGGAATGGAAAAAAATATCCTATGTAAATGATAACCAAAAGAAAGCAGGGTGGCCAAACATATAACACAAAAAAGAGACGTTTAAGTCAAAAACTGTCATAAGAAACAAAGGACACATTATATAATAATAAAAGGGTCAATTCACTAGAAAGATTACAATTATAAATAAATATGCACCTAAGAGCAGAGCACCCAAGTATATTAAGCAAACACTGACGGAACTGAAGGGAGAAACAGAGAGTAACAAATTAACAGTAGGACATTTCAATATTTTGCCTTCAATAATGGACAGATTTAACCAGACAGAAAATCAATTAGGAAGCAGAGTCCTTGAACAATATTATAGACCAAATGGATCTAACAGGCACATACATGATACTCCACCCAACAACAGCCCAATACATATTTTCTCAATTGCACATGGGACATTTTCCAGGAGAGATCACATGTTATACCACAAACCAAGTCTAAACAAACTTAAGAAGACAGAAATTATACCAAGTATCTTTTCTGACCACGATGGAATGAAGCTAAAAATCAAAAGCAAAAGGAAAACTTGAATATCCACCAACATGTGGAAATCAAGCAACATAGTCCTGAACAACCAATGGGTCAAAGAAGAAATCAGAAGAGAAATTAGAAAATATCTTCAGACAAATGACAATGAAACACTGTATACCAAAATGTACGGGATGCACCAAAAGTAGAACTAAGAGGGAAGTTTATAGTGGTAAATGCCTATATTAAAAAAAAGAAAGACCTCAAATCAATAGCCTAATTTTAGACCTCCAGGCACTAGAAAAACAAACTAACCCAAAGGTAGGAGAAGGAAAGAAATAATAAAGATTACAGCAGAAATAAATAAAATAGAGAACGGAAAAATAGAAAAAAAGATGCTAAGAGATGGTTTTTGGAGAATATCAAGAAAAGCAACAAATCATTAGCTAGACTAAGAAAAAAGAAAAGATTCAAATAAAAATCAGAAATGAAAAAGGACACATTGTAACTGATGTCACAAAAATAAAAAGGATCATAAGAGACAACTATCAACAATTATATGCCAACAAACTGGGTAAGCTAGAGGAACAAATATACTTCTAGAAACACACATCTAACAGGACTGAATCATGACGAAATAAAAAATCTGAAGTGACCTATAACTTAGTAAGGAGACTGAAATCAGCGATAAAAAAATTCCCAACAAAGAAAAGCCCAGGAAGACCAGTTAAGTCCAGATAAAGGATCAGATAGCTTCAATGAAGAATTCTACCAGAGATTAAAAGAATTAACATTAAATCTTTGCAAACTCTTCGGAAAAACTGAAGAGAAGGGAACATTTCTGAACTCATCTTATGAGGCCAGCATTAACCTGATATCAAAATGAGACAAAGATACACGAAAAGAAAAATACAAATATCCCTGATGAACACAGACGCACAAATCCTTAATAAAATACTAGCAAGTAGAATTCAACAACACAGTAAAGTGATTCTATATCATCACTAAGTGGGATTTATTCTTGAAATGTAAGGATGTTTCACCATGTGAAAAATCAATGTAATACACCAAATACACCAAAAGGAAGGACAAAAATAACATGATCATTTCAATTGATAAAGAAAAAGATTTGACAAAGATCAACACCCTTTCATAATAAAAACACAACCAACTAAACACAAGGAAATTACCTCAACATAATAAAAGCCATATATGAAAAGCCCACAGCTAAGATTATACCCAATGGTGTAAAACTGAAAAATTACCCTCTAAGATCAGGAATAAGGCAAGGATGCCTGCTCTTCTCCACTTATTTTCAACACTGAAATCCTAGCCAGAGCAATCAGGCAAGAAAAATAAATAAAGGCATTCAAATAGGAAAGGAAGAAACAAAATTATCTCTGTTCACAGATGATGTGATCTTACACACAGAAAACCCTAAAGACCCACAAAAAAATTGTTAAAACTAATAAACAAATTCAGTAAAGTTGCAGGATACAAAAATCAACATGCAGAAACCAGTTTTCTATAAACTAACAATAAACAATCTGAAAAGAAAATAATATTCTTTTTGATGTGGCAAATGGTAACACTTAGGAATACAAAGTTAAACAAGAAGGCAAAAGATTTGTAGGCCGAAAATTACAAAATATTGCTGAAAGTAACTAAAGAAGAACAAACAAATGGAAAGACATCCTTAGTTCATGGATTGGAAGACTTAATATTGTTAAAATGTCCATATTACCCAAAGTAACCTACAGATTCAATTCAATCCCTATCAAAATCCCAATGGCATTTTTTTCAAAAATAGAAAAAAAATCTTAAAATTCATTGGCAATCTCAAAGGGCGCCAAACAGTAAAAAACAATCTTGAGAAGGAAAAACAAAGCCAGAGGTCTCACACTTCCTGATTTCAAAACACTTTACAAAACTACAGTAGTCAAAACAGTATGGTACTGGCATAAAGATAGGACATACAAACCAATGGAACACAACAGAAAACCCAGAAATAAACCCTCACATACATGGTCAAATGATCTTCAGCAAAGGTGCCAAGTCTACACAATGGGAAAAGGACAGTCTCTTTGACAAATAGTGTTGGGAAAACTGGATATCCACATGCAAAAGAATGAAGCTGGACCCTTAACCTAACACTACATACAAAAGTTAACTCAAAATGGATTAAAGACCTAAAAGTAAGACCTGGAACTATAAAACTTCCAGAAGAAAACATAGGGGGATAGCTTCATGACATTGGATTTGGCAATGAATTCTTTTGATATGATACCAAAAGCACAGGCAACAAAAGCAAAAAGAGACAAATGGGACTACGCCAAACTTAAAAACTTCTGCATAGCAAAGGGAACAATCAACAGAGTGAAAAAGCAACCTATGGAATATTATCTATTCAATCTCCTTGGTCTGACCAGTCCATGCTAGGAAGGAGAAAAACCAGAGAGTTGAGGCTGGAAGATAGTAGAGGGGCCATGGGACATCTCTGTAAGAAAAGGAAGAACAGAGGGGATGAGAGAAAGAAAATAAGAAAGTTAAGACTGCAACCCAAGGTGGGTGTTTTAATTAAAGGTTACAGGCGTAAGACATTTCAGACTGGCATGCCCATGGGAAGGAGCAGTGAAGCAGAGGTGAAGATTACTAAAGATAACTGAAGATAAAATGGTTGGAGAATTGAGATGTTAGGAAGTTGGAGGTTAACAATATAAACAAAGATGGCAGGGGATCCAGAGTAGGGTGGAAGAGTATGAGTACTGCAAAGACTGAGAAGGGACTGGGCGATCACTAGACAATAAAGACAGAGGATGACATAGCCCGAAGGCAAAGCCTCAAAAAAGCAGGGATTTTTATGCTGAGAGAATAACAGGAATAGTCCAGACACATCAGTAGAAAACAAGAAGAGCAAACAGCATGTGGGAAACGAGCAGGTCAAGGCTTACTGTGCCTATAACCTAGCTTCTGTATCTAGTAATGTAGAAACCGTTCTCATCAAATCACCACTTTTCACTCCTTATTTTACTTAACCTTGCTGAGAAATGCAGACCTTTTGGAAATCATTTTCTGTGGGCTTTCAGGACACTATTTCCTGATTTCCTCCTTTCTCTCTGGCTATTCTTCAGACTTCCCTTCCTAATCTAGAAATGTTTGTAATCCCCAGACCAGCCATTAGACACATTCTCTTTTAAATTTCTCTTTGAACAGTTTCATCTTCTTTCAAGGCTTCAGCAATACCTGATGACTTCCAGATGTCTCCTTCAGTATAGTTCAAACTCTGCTTGAGAATCCAGCACTATTCCAGGTCCTCTAGCTATTTTCATATAGGCTCTTTCTTCAAGAAACTTACTGTTTAAAGGAGGAGAAAGCCAGATGATTTCAATATTATAGGGGCTACAGAGGTATGGCAATATAGAGAGGCAACTTAGCGAAGATGAATCACAAAGGATGACTAGAGCTGATGACACAAAAGGTGGGAAGAACATTTCAGATAAGAAGGAAATGAGTGAGTAAAGGCACAAGGGCCTGAGAACATGGTCTTATGACAACTGCAAGCAGTTCAATAGTATAAAGTTCAAGAAAGGGCCCAAAGACTATGAAGCAGCAGGGAGGAGCCAGATTATGGGAGACTTTGTAAGACATGATAAAGAATTCTGATTTTAGCCAGCAAAGGAGTAATCTAATAAAAGCTAATGACTTTCTCCCCATAAAAATACACATAAACTCCATTTGCAAGAAATTTCAAAAGATTCACACACCATTCACAAACCACTAATTAAGAACACCTGCAATAGGAGTCGCTGAAGGGTTTTAAGCAGATCAGTGACTATGTCAAATCTGCCTTTATGATAATTCCACCTTCTAAACGGGGACCAAGGTTGGCAAAACTAGAGGCAGGCAATCCAGCTAGGTAATGACTACTATAATAGACCAGGCAAAAAATGAAGTAGTAGCAGGAATGAAGAGGAGGAAACTGATACAAAAAATATTTAGAAGACCATAGTTTGTACAGTGTAAATGAGTAGGAAGAGTTGAATACCTAGGTTTCTGGTATGAGCAATTGAGTAGAAGGTAGTGCTACAAGCTGAAATGATAACAAGAACAATGAGCATTCATTAACATACAGTGAGTGATTTTGTACATTATGTCCTTTAACCTTCACAATTATCCTATGAAGAAAATAGAAGAAGCCAATAAAGGACCTAGTGAATCAAAAAGGCCTGCTTTTAAGTAATCTGGGGGGAATAGCATCCCTTTTATTTTCACTGACCTCTTTTAGCTTTGAACCCCATTAATAGCTGACAATTTCTATATAATAAAGGTAAACTCTTCCCATTAATGTTTCTTAAAATCTAGTTAGGGACACACGGGATATAATGAATAAAATGCAAAATTCACATTGATTCTAAAAACCTTTTCATTAGAGTACCTCTTCATTAGAGTACCTCAACAAAAACAACCAGGTTTGCTCGTTCTACTTTCTCAGAAGACTCAGCCAGGGGCAGTTCATCTACTCATCCATCCCTACCAAGAACTAGGAGCAGGTTTCCTTCGATTTAAAAAAAAAACCATGCAAACAAGAAAAGTGGAATGAAATATTTAATGTATTGAGAAAAAAAAAACACCAATCTGGAGTTCTGTACCACGTAAAATTATTCTTCAAGGGTGAAAGAGAAAGAAAGACTCTCTCAGACAAATAAAAATTGAGGGAATTTGCTATCAGCACACTTCTTTGCAAGAAATGTTCAAAGAAATTCTTTAGAGAAGAGGAAAATGATATAGATGAGAAACTCCAATCTACATAAAGAAAGACCAGTGAAGAAGGAATAAGTGAAATTAAAATAAAAAGTTTTATTTCTCTTAATCTTAATTGATTTTACTGATAACAGTTTACTCCAAATAATACCAACAATGTATTCGGTTATGAATACTCATGTGTGTATATAACTATGTATGTATAATTATTTATATATAAGTGAAATGAATGAGAGCAATGATGAAAGGAGCAGGAAGGAGGAATTAGGATTATTTTGTTATTATAAGGTACTCAATTCACACTCCCTGTGATGTGATGTAGTGCTATCTGAAAGTGAACTAGGATTAGATATAAATGTATATTGCAAACACTAGGACATCACAAAAGGCAGAAAAGAGTAGAAGACAAAAATAGGAACAAAGAACAAGGGCAACAAATAAAAAACAGTAACAAACATGTTAGATATTAATTCAACTACATATCAATGGTGTAAATGCACCAATTAAAAGACAGAGATTGTCGGAGTGGATCAAAAAACAAGATCCAACTATATGTTGTCTACACTTTAAATATACAGACACATATAGATCAAAAGTAAATAGAGAAAAATACACCATGCTAACAATTATCAAAAGACAGCAAAAGCAGCTATATTAATTTCAGAGCAGACTTCAAAGCAAGGTAAGTTATCAGGGTTAAAAAAGAGCACTACATAATGATAAATGGGTTAATTCTCCAAGAAAACCTAACAACTCTTAACATGTATGCGTCTAACAACAATCAAACTACCTGAGGCAAAAACTCATAGAACTACAAGAAAAAATAAATGAACCCACTATCATAGTTGGAGACTTCAACACTCCAGTCAGAAATGGACAGATCCAGCAGGCAGAAATTCAATTAGATTGTAGGTGAACTCAACAGCACCATCCATCAACTGATATAATTAACATCTATAGACTACTTCATCCAACAACAGCATATTACACATTCTTCTCAATCTCACATGGAACATTCCCCAAGACAGATCACATTTTGGGCCACATAACATACCTTAACAAATTTAAAAGAACAGAAATCATACAACGTCTACTCTCAGACTACAACAGAATTAAACTAGAAATAGGTAACAGAAGGATAATGGAAAAATTTCAAAATATGTGGAGATTAAACAATATGTTTCTAAATAACACAAGTCAAAGAAGAAATCACAAGAGAAACTAAAAATATTTTGAATATGAAAACACAACTTATCAAAATTTGTGAGATGCAGTGAAAGTAGTGCTTAGAGGGAAATTAATAACATAGAATGCATGAATTAGAAAAGAAGACCTAAAATCAATCATCTTAAGCTCCCACCTTAGTAAACTAGAAAAAGAAAGAGCAAATTAAATCCAAAGTAAGTAGAAGAAAAGAAATAATAAAAATTAGAGCAGAAACCAATAAAATGAAAAAAGGAAATCAACAGAAAAATCAACAAAATCGAAGGCTGGCTCTTTGAAAAGATCAATAAAATCGGTCATCCTCTAGCCAGGCTAACCAAAAAAAAAGAGGGGACAAAAACTACTAATATCAGAAATGAAAGAAGGGACATCACTACAGATCCCATAGACATCAAAAGAGTAAAGAAATATTATGAACAACTCTATACCCACAAATTTGATAACCTGGAAGTAATGGACCAATTCCTTGAAAGATACAATCTGCCAAAACTCATAAGAAAAAATAGACAACCTAAATAGGTTTATACCTAATAAAGAAATTGAATCAATAAACAATAACTTTCCAAAACAGAAAGCCCCAGAACCAGATTTGTTCACTGGTGAATTTCACCAAAAATTTAAGGAAGTAATTCTACCAACTCTCTACAATCTCTTTCAGAGGATACAAGCTGTATCTCCATAGTCAACTCTGATTAAAAGGCTCAGCTCTCCTATCAAATCATATAACACATGTAGCATACTGAGCACAATGGTCTGTTACATGGTAAGTCCTCAAGAAGATGTTGGCGTTATAACCCAAGTTCTATGGGCTGTGTACCTACCTATCAGTTTATTTATATACAAACTGATCCCAGAAAATTCTTCCTACATTTCTGCAGACAGAAATAACATTTTGCATAAAATTAGTCATTTCAGGGGCTGGCCCTGTGGTATAGTAGTTGGGTTCAGCACGCTCAGCTTTGGCGGCCCAGGTTAGTGGGTTTGGATCCTGGGCGTGGACTTACATCACTCATCAGCCATGCTATGGTGGCGAACCACATACAAAGTAGAGAAGGATTGTCACAGGTGTTGGAGCAGGGCTAATCTTCCTCAAGCAAAAAGAAAGGAAGACTGGCAACAGAAGTTAGCTCAGGACAAATCTTCCTCAGCAAAAAAAAAAAAAAAAAAGAAAGAA
Organism: Tapirus indicus; assembly: GCA_031878705.1. NCBI lineage: Eukaryota > Metazoa > Chordata > Mammalia > Perissodactyla > Tapiridae > Tapirus > Tapirus indicus. Next base: position 72,056,642 of record CM062918.1, on the reverse strand, counting down.
AAAGAAAAAAAATTAGTGATTTCATTCTTTCATAAAATAAGTATTTACTGACTACCTATTATATGCCAGGCATTCTCATTAGGCTTCCATACTAGCATTAAATGAGCCAGACAACAAAGAAACCAATATGAAACAAGTCAAATGACATTAAATCCCATAAAGATAAATACAGCAGGTTAACGGGAATAGAAGACAGAACGTGACTATTCTTTGATGAAAGTTGGTCAGGCCTATCTGATAAGGTGTCATTTGAGCAGAGAACTTTGAAGTAAGTAAGAAAGGAGGCCAAATGGATATCATAGAGAAGGGAGATAACAATAGGCTCAAGTCTTAAGAACACCAAGGCATAAGAGCAAGAGCATAAAGCCACTGTAGACAGAGATGAGCAAGAGAAATGGAAAGTCACAGAAATGAAAGGGAACTCATACAGGGCCTTGTAGATCTTTAGATTTTACTTTGAGAGAGATGGGAAGCCTTTGAAAAGATGCTGAGCATAAGTAACATGCTTTACCTTCAATTTTAAAAAGATCACTCTGGCTGCTACACAGAAAATACACTGTAAGGGGCAAGGATGGAAGCAGCGAGACTACCGGAAACAATTTCATTCTTCTGGCAAAAGATGATCCCTTTAAACAGAGTGGTAGAGGTGGAAATGGTGTGGGGAAAAAAAAGGCATGGCTGAATTATCGACATTTTGAAGGTAGACCAACAGGATTTGTTGCTAACTTATGTGAGATGAAGAGAAATCAAGAATGCTTCCTAAGTTTTGGATGAACTGGAAGGGGGAAAAAAAAAAAGAGTTGCTACTGATTGAAATAGCAAAAAGATGACAAGAGAAGTAGATCCGAGAGGCTAGAAATCACGAGCTCTATTCTGGATTTGTTAAATTTGAGAATCAGACATCCAATTATTGGATATGAGAGTCTACAAGTCAGAGTTGGAGATGAAAACACAAGAGTTGTCAAGAGTACTTATGGTAAAGCTCTTATCTAAAGAGAAATGATAACAACAGCCTGAAGGCTGAGTTCTGGGTCACTCCAACATTCAGAGAAAACTGAGTATTTATTTAAATAGCCTTGCTAAATACTGAACCATAATCACTTGATAGATTTACCCTTGTTCCATTTACTGTCTTACTTATACACTTGAAAACATAACCTAAGTGTTAGATAGGGTTGGAAAGTAACCACCAAAGATAAGAAATCTGAAGTTACTATAAACTACTTTGAAATCATTAAGAAAACTAAGGAGTCTAATACGTACAGAAAGACGTTACTACATGGTATATATAAATTAAAAAAAAATCCAGGTAGAATATACGTACAACTGAAATAAAAAGATCTGGGTTATTGTGTTAATTCTGTTTCTAGGCTAAACTATAAAATGGCATGCAGGTGTTAAAATTTTTTTACTGTTTTTCTGCACCCTAGGAAATAGGCAACACTAAGAATCCCTAAAAACAAACAAGCACATTCTTTAATTTTATATAAATTACTATCTAAAATGCACTCGAGGTGTTCCTAAAGGATGCCAAATGCAAATGTGTCTCAAAGTGCCAAAAAAAATCATGCTCCAATAAACTGCCATTATTCAAACACCCCAGCTAATTCTTAGGTAAAACCAAGAATCCTTCATTACCTATTTTTTAAATCAAGGCTCACAATATTATGGAAGAATAAACCTGGACCTACTCACCTTACTAAACTACTGCCTGGTTATGGTTTCTGCAGGTACAGAAATTTAAGAAATGGTGGCAGACTTGAAGACTTAGAGCTATATTCCCACAGCAATTATGGCTAGAATCTCAGATGCCTTTGTGGAGAAATCATGGTAGGCCTAATTTCCTATAATTTTACCTTAACATGGTCAAGTTAAAACAGTATGACAGCTTGCTGAACTCAACCAGAACTTAACACCAGAGTTTTATCTGGAATCTTATGATAAATACCCTATCATGCCTCACATTCTTGCCATCCTGGGTTTTTACTACAAAATGCAAGCCTCATCTATATTTTTCCATTCTTTACTCTTGATTCATCCGCCTAACCTATTCCACCAAGATCTCTAAAAACACATTTATCATACACGTTGTCCCCTATCTTCAACTACTTTATATAATGGTTCCTCAATCACTTAGCTTTCACTAAAGCCAGGCTTATCCGCAAAGGCATTGCTTGTCTTGCAATCCTTTTATGTGAGAGTTTCACAGACAAACCCTTAATTCTACCATTATTCTTCTAATTCCTTGTATTAAAAACAAACAATGCCCATCCCCCCAAACAAAACAAAACACAACACAAACTGTGAAACTCGGGTTATCTGCCTGATACCTTCTGCCTTTCCTTTCTGTTCTAAAAACTTATATCCACATATTAAAGACTCTATTTTGTCCCCAATTACATCATTGCCATGGTAACTTTGATGTGTGTACATGAACTATCCCAACACTCTAGCCCCCAAAATACCTGACTTTCTTGAGTGACCTTCACCTTCTTTCTAACAGCCAGTCACCACCTGAGGCATATTAAACATCCAACCTCTGATCATTATCATCCTTAAAGAGTTTCACTTACACTCTCTCTGACCTAACAGGCTTTTTGTAATCAACTCAACACCATCATCTGGTACCACCTTTCCAATCATGGCCATTGCATTAAGACATATAAATTCAACTACTCCAATGTTAACATTCTACACACATGTCACATACATACATCTTCTGATTATTAAACAAAAGTGTCTAAACTACAAGTATGATAAGGTCTCTAACCTCAGCTGGCCACTCAGTAGTTTGAAACACTCAATAATATGTGGTCCACTCCTTCATCCATTCCCCCTCAGTAACTTTCCAAGTTTTCAGTCTTCTCAGATCTCCTAACCAAACTCTGTGTTCCACAAAACACTATTAAAAAATGTCTCAAGTTACACAGTCACAAAACTACGACGACATATCACTTCACTCCCATTAAGATGGCTACTTAAAAAAAAAAGATAATTACAAGTATTGATAAGAATGTGGAGAAATTATAATCTTTGTGCACTGTTGGTGAGAATATAAAATTGTATAGACACTGTGGAAGATAGTACGGAGGTTCCTCAAAAAATTAAACATAGAATTACTACATGATACAGCAATCCCACTTCTGGGTATATACCCAAAGAACGGGAAGCAGGGTCTCGAAGAGTTATTTGTATACCCATGTTCATAGCAGCATTATTCACAATAGCTACAACACGGAAACAACCCAAGTATCTATTGATGGATGAATGGATAAACAAAATGTATACACACAACAGAATATTACTCAGCCTTAGAAAGGAAGAAAGTTCTGACCCATGCTACAACATGGATGAACCTTGAGGACATTGTGTTAAGTGAAATAAACCAATCACAAAAAGACAAATATTCTATGATTCCACTTATATGAGATAGAGTAGTTAAAATCAGAGACAGAAAGTAGAATTGTTGTTGCCAGGGGCTGGGGAGAGGAGTGAATTTGGGAGTTATTGTTTAATGGGTATAGTTTCAGTTTTGCATGATGAAGAGAGTTGTGGAGATGATGGTGGCGATGGTTGCACAACAATATGAATGCACTTAATACCACTGAATTTTACACTTAAAAATAGTAAAGATGGTAAATTTTACATATATTTTACACACACAAAACAAAAAGGTATATGGACATATAAACTTGAGAAATACATTATAGAGTCCCATCTTGGAGATTCACGATGTATAGAAGCATTTTGAAGGATTTACACTATTTTCAGTAAAGAAACCTGCTATTTAAGTCTGCAAACAAACATTATTTCCCAAACTTATTCAACAATCCAACCCCTTTTTCAAGAAGCACTTAGCATCACCTCAAAGGAGACAGAAACAGTGGTGTAACAGACCTAAACTACTTGACTGAGAAAATTGATAGTTCAGGCACAAATGATCTTGACTTCCCCATTCTTACCTACTAACAGATTTAACGTCTCGTATCCACCTTTACCTCCTTCTTCTAGTTTCAGAAGATGCGGGTCTTTGCTCTTATTCAAAAGCAATCCTATATTCTTCATTCCAACCCTGACTACCTCAAAAACCTTGCTTCAATAATTACCACCTCTCCTATTACCTTAAACTTTTTAACTTCTCAAAAGCAATCACTGAAGTCTTACCTATTTCACTTTCCAAATATTTTTCTTAAATCCAGAAAACATTATCTTGAATTCCTATTATACCACTGCCCTTGTTAAGGCTTTCACTGACTGAACTACTGAAGCCCTAACTATATCCACAACACAGCACCTGATGCCTTACACATAGAAGGCACTTAATAAATGACTGTTAAACTGAACTCCTCCCCCATCTCTGTAATTCCCCACAACTGCTAGGTGAGCAAAAAGACATAAGAATCCAGGAGTATGCAATTACCCATCTACAAGTAGAAATCTAGTGACATGTTACCACGGCTTACAGGTATTTATTTGTAGGGAAAAGAGTAGATATATTCTTATCTTCCAATTTATTTTTTAAAGCATTACTTTCATTTAACTGGAAATTATTTTCAAATAATGTGATACCATTTAAAGCAAGGTAGGGCAACTTAAAAGACACCACAGCCTCAACCAAGTTACACTTACATTCGGCTAGCTTCAATGTCGTCGGACTGAGGTTTTCCTGGTGATCTGTAAAATGCAATTGAGGAAAGTTAAGCAAAATATTCCATATTCCAAAAAGGGGCAGACATACTATTTTGGAAGACAAATTTGAAAGCAAGATTTAATCATTAACAGTTTAAAAAGTAATTAAAGATTTCAACATGAGAAAAAGTGGTCAGATCAGATTGCCATACAACACATTTACTATTAAGGACTAGAATAATAAAAAAACTCAGTGCATTTTTTTAAGGAAAGGAAACTATAAACATTATATTTAGATACCATCACACAAACCAGTATAATAAATCATAATTACTCACAAAGTCAAATATTTACAATAAACACACACACCTATGAAACGTTCTACAGCCAAGTATTGGTTATCCAAAATATCAAGGGTATTCACTGGTATTCGCAGTCCCAAATTTTGGATCAGGGGTCAGCAAACTACTGCCTGGGATAACAAACTAAGGTCTACATCAGCCACCTATTTTTGTAAAGTTTTATTGGAACACAGCCACACTCATTCATTTACGTATTGTCTACGGCTGCTTTCATACTACACAAGCAGAGCTGAGAAACTGATGGAAACATATGGCCCGCAAAGCCTAAAATATTTATTATCTGGCCCTTTAAGAAAAAGTTTGCCAACCTCTGCTCTAGATAATTTAAATGTAAATATAACAGCCTTCGTGAATTTTGAGACACTTAAGTGAGATTTACCATTCTGATCATGATTATCTTGGTTCAACAATGAAATTAGCTTTCCCTGAAAAAACACTGGCAGGATGTACTACCTGTCAAGTGTCCCATCCAGAGGCATTAAAATTTTGCTGTGGATAATTGTGAACTAACTTCAATTTTAAATAGTTGCCAGTTATTTTCTATTATTTTTTAATATACTGCTGCTCTCTTATGTAGAAATATTCAAAACTCTAAGACACTAAGAAGCCTTTTATTTTCATTTTGGGGCATGAACCAATTTTGCCTATCCCTACCATGTTGTTTAAAAAAAAATTCGTGTTACCCTATTCGCTTGTATGAACAGCATCAGTCAATGAATATTAAGGTGAATCAACATAATACTGATTTCTAATACTTTCAAATTCTTAAAACAGGTAAATACTTTTTAGAGATCAAAAGGTAAATTTTCAAAATGACATTCCAAGGCCTTGATTTGTGAATTTATCACTGACTTGAGACTTCAAATTCTGAACTTTAACAAAAGAATCTGAAAATCAGAGCCACTAGCAAAAAAAAAAAAAAAAAAACAGAAAGAAAGAAAATCAGCTGTCCACATTTGTTAGCTTTTAAAAAACTCACGTTTTTATCAGACTTTCAAAATTACCCCTCAGTGCAGTTCATTCAGAGTCCAAGGACAAGAATGCAAAAATAAATAAATAAATAAATAAATAAAAGGACCCCAGCAGCTCAAATATTAATTTTAGATCTTCTTTGTTGTGTATTTATATTTTCAGTTTTGTACAAAATTATATTAGAACTAAAAATTGGGGCATGCTGGAGGTGGCAGTGACTTGGCAGTGACACAAATGCAAAAATTTCACTCCACCCTCTCCCCCAGGGAGCAAGCAAATCACCTTTGTGACACACCTGGTCTCCACCAGCCTTGTGGGTAAGTACCCCAAGATTGCTTCCAAACTTGTATCTCTCAGACAGAAGAGCTAAAAACTGATGATAACCCCATGTACCAGCTGACTCATTTTTGAAAGTGCGACCCTCCAGCATCAGATGTCATACTGTAAGGAGGCAGAGCAGGCTTGCAAAACAAAAAATAAACCTGCTGGCACTAAGGGAAGAGAGGCAGATTAGAAGCTTTCAAACACGTAGGCGGCAAAACTTTCAAAATTAACAGGGAAAGAGAGAGAGAGAGGGAAAAAAATGATGACACAATGACAGGAAAATTAAAATACTGCTGCAAAAAGGTAAGACACAAGCAAGAAGAAAAACAAGTCCGAGTTTTAGAAGCACAATTTATAACTGCTGCAAAGTTTTGAGATTCTGAAATGGGATAGAGGTTCAATACATCATCAAATAATAACTACATTCTGTTTTCCAATTTCTGTTCCCCAAACAAGAGAATACGTAAACATTAGCATCAAAAGGTCATCAAATTATTGTAAATATACTAGATTATCATTTTATATTAACATATATCAAAGTGAGCTACCAAAAGCTATTTATAAGTCAAACCAAGTAATTTAAACCAATTCAAACTAAAAGAAGGACAAAAGAATAAGAAAGGATTGAAAGATTATTACCCTAAAACAGATCTACCCTGGGTGTCTTAAACATGGTTAGCAGAAGTTGTTTCCTACTCAAAATGGAAACTGTTTTTTAATCTAGAGAAAAGTGAATATACACAGCAGAAATATTTTTCTGGCAGTGAGTAGTAAGAGTACACATCTGAATAAATTTCTAGTCATTATGCTGAGTATATTTCTATAATATTCTAAATAATTTACCAAAAAAATCTTAAAAGTTAGGATTCAAATTCTCAAAACTATGAAATATCTAACGTCTAGCAATAGTTTTCAAGCTTTACTTTGGCCCCTAAAGTCTCGTTATTCTTTACTGTCAAGATTTTGGAAGTAAGGATCCAGAACACACTAGTAATTTTACCAAATTCAGGACATATGATCAAAGGGGGAAAAAAACAAGAACTACTGACTTAGGTTAACCTAAAGTTTGTCAGAATAACAAATCAGAAAAGAAATTTTAAAACTGAAACAATAAGCAAGTAACATTAGAAAACAAAAAATAAGTCTTGGAAGAGTCTCAATTTTAGGTCTTGATTTGGATCAAAGAATATGTGATCACAAAATGCCCACTAATCTGAATTCTGCAGCATGAGCTAGAAAACTCAGATGGAGGCTCACTTCCAATAATAGTGAGTGCAGCTTCTCCAGCCTGCAAGCCATTCCTTTGACCTCCACTGTAACTCTCTAGGAGAGAAAAGTATACTAGTTTTATTAAAGTTGTAAAAACTTCTACAGAAATATTTAGTTAAAACTCTCACCACATAAAAGGCACACTTTAAAATGCATATTAAGAATTTTTTCATAGTTTTTATAATGTTCATAACAAAATGTTTACTTAAAAAGTTGACATTTTGAGAAATGCTTTCCTGCATACTCACACAGATAGGTCTGGGGAAAAAAAACGCACAAAATATTTTAGGAAGATTACATAGAGAAGCAGCTCAACTCTTAGGTCCACTATTCTTAGCAGTATTTCTGCCAACTATACATTTTCTTCATTTTATACAGCATGTATTTTACTTTACAATGACAGCCTTTTAAAGGCTGTAAAATAACATTCAAAATTACCTTTTACAAGCTGTGGCCATTCGGTGACATCAGGGTGATCACAGCTTTGAGTCACTGATTAAAAACAGGTTGTCACACCAGTCTAGCTGCTAACTTGATCTGAGCGTAGGTTTAATAACTCTAATAAATTAAACAAATCTTTCGTTAGAACACTTTAATATATAAATCCAATTCATTGTTCAAAAAATAATCTTCAAAGCTTTGAATTAGGTGTCAACGCAATGTTCGTCAGAAGAGTAATTATTATAGAAATGCTTTTAAGGACTATTTTCCAGCATTTTTTTCCTTAAATTATCTCTTCACTTGAGAAAATGTGGCAATAATTTCTTGTACTTTTATGCAGCATCACAGTTTATAAAGCACTTTAGTCAACAGTATCTTGTTTGAGTCTCATGACAACTTTGGCTCCACCTAATCAAGGTAGACAAGATAGTAAGAATTAAAAAAAAAAATTAAGCAGTCTTAGAGTGATTAATTGACTTGCCCAAGATTTTAAAATTAGTGCTGAAGCTAGGACTAAAATCCAGATCTACTGACTTTCTATCCAGGGTTAGAATTTTTTGATTTGATTTAGTTTTGCTATACAGAGTTTCATGATTTAAAAATACATAACTGAGCAAAGATTTAGAATATGGACTGAGACCCCACAATTATGGCAACAGTTCAAATGGGACTAATAGTCATAGGTTTTCCAGGTAGCCAAATGCTTAATGGAATAGTTATATACATACACATACACACAGACAAATATACACCAAAGTCTAGTCCTATTTATTCTACATTTAAGTAGGGAGATCAAACATTAGCCAAAACCCCTTGGGTACTTCATGAAAACATGTTCCACTCATTCTCAGCCATAAATCCTTTCATATTCAATTTCATGAAAGAGAATGGCAAAATATGAAAACACTTCTCCTCCTCCCTCAACCTAATATCTTTTGATCCCCTTATCTGGCCTTAGCTGAACTTTCCTAATTGTCATGGTTCAAATTTCTCAGGCATCCTAATCATATTGTAGTTCTGGCAAAGATACACATCTGAAATATCCCAGTACCAAGAACTCAATTCATGCAACCAGCTTTTCCCCTAATGATTTCCCTACCGAACTGTATATCCAGGTCAATTCTAAAAAGCAAACTAAGGAAAGATGAGAAAATTACGAGAGAGAAAAAGGCCTTTGATAGTTAACACCTTCAAAGTGACAACAGATAACCACAGAAGGTGGTTACCAGCATGGGTCAGAACCCAAGATAGAATAGCAAGGTATCTGAGAACCCCAAGAGAAAGGCTGAAACATCAATGCTTGAGCCCATACCTCTGCAGCCTATGAACTTGGGCTTCTAATTCATAAGGGTGAGGGCTGGCCTAAGTATACATAAGAAATTTTAGAGGACTCCAATAAATGGAACTTATAATCCCTGGAAGAAATAATTCAATTTCCCAGATTTTTCTATCATAACTACATGTCTCCTAATATGAACCTAGAACATTCCTGAGGTCATATGAAGAAAAGGAAATGGCACCCCTGAAATGAACACTGTTCCCTCTTGGGTTCTCACAAGACTAATAGTGTACATGGATTCAGAAAATCCAAACAAGTCTAACTTTCCAACCTGTAAACATAAAAAGGAAAAAGTTAAAATACCTTTTAATTGACTATTAACTGAGGTAAATTAATTCATTAAAGAGCTACATGTATTTTGAAAACCACTCAGTCAAGTTCTCTCTTCCAGTCTCCCTTTTTCATGAGTTTCAGTACCCAACACAGCACAACCAGGCTCCAGAGCCAGTCTGGATTCAAGTACCTGTTTAGTCACTTACTAGATGAGAAATCTTGGGCAAGTTACTTAACCTCTCTGAGTCTCAAATTCCACATGGGCAGAACTAAAATGATAGTAGTAGCTATTTCAGAGGGCTGTCACAAGGAAGAACAGACTAACGTACAAATTGCTCAGAACAGTGCATGGCACGTAGTAAGAGCTCAACAAATGGAATCTATTATTAACTCAGAGCCTCACAGCCACACCTGCCCCTCAATCTTCTTATGCATATTACTTTACTTCTCACAGCACACTAACCTCCTCTAAATTCTTTCAGAATCCCATTTGGGTCCCTCACATAGTCTACCTGGTAGCATAGTGATTAAGCACCTAGCACAATGCTTTAAAAATGGCAGGCACCCAAATTTGCTAAACACATTTGTCATTACTCTAACTATGACATTAAGATACACATGCAATTGTGAATTCCAAAAAATAAAACAGAAACATACCATATTTCGCCAAACTTCTGAGGAGCTGGTGAATTCTAAAATCAGGCTCTTAGAGATTTTTAACCTAAAATATAAAACACCTCACTCAATTCTTTTTACATAGACAACTGGATAAACTTTCAAAGAAAAAATTTTTTCGAAAATTTATCATAAAAGGAAATTAATTTTTTTGTAATATTCATGAACATCCAAAAACATATCAAGAGACAAATGCCCCAACTGCTGTGGCCAGGATGCATGGAAGGGTGGTTAGGCAAGCCCTATGGCCTGAGTACTATCAGCTGGTAGAGCCATGTTTCCCATTTTCATCCACAGAGCTTAGTGCTTGCCATTTCTTTACTCGTCTCTCCCTCCAAAAGGGCTGAAAATATATAAAAACTGTTTGACTACATTCCTCAAATTCCTTCTGATACCTACAGCAATTTATCTTTTAATTAAATCCTATATGCTGAGCATCTGCTATGTTAGGTACAATGAGCATTTGTTCACGACCTCCTGGAGTAGCAGCCTTGGGCAGGTCCTTTGACCCCTGAGTCTCAGGTGTCAGATTGCTGTGAGTATTAGAAAGTATGTAGGACAATGCTGCCTCGTACATAATAGGGCCTCAATACATGGTAGCAATTATTATTTCTTAAATCAAATATTTAACATATCTTTCAAAAGTTAACTCATCAAAAACCAAATTCTGAAGCTTAAAGCATGCACTCAATCACTGTAAATTCTTAACTTATGTGTATACAATCAGAGCATTTCTCAGTGGAAGAGGAACTGAAGTCTTTTAATCCATTTCCTTTTATTATATATGAAGAAACCACGTCCCAAAGATTAAGAAGCCCACTCAGAGGGCTGACCCGGTGGCAGAGCAGTTTAGTTCGCGCTTTGGCAGCCCAGGGTTCACAGGTTCGGATCCCGGGCGCCAGCCGGCGCACTGCTTGTCAGCTACGCTGTGGCGGCACCCCATACAAAGTAGAGGAAGATGGGCACGGATGTTACCCCAGGGCCAGTCTTTCTTGGCAAAAAAGAGGAGGATTGGCAATGGATGTTAGCTCAGGGCTGGTCTTCCTCACCAAAAAAAAAAAAAGAAGCCCACTCAGTGTTCTATAGGTTTATGGTCGAAAATGAATACACTGCATATAAATACATTTTTTTTAAATTAACCAAGTTTTAAGCCTTAGAGGACGGAGTCTCACAATCTATTCTATAAGAGAATCACCTGGGGAATCTCCAAAAAATGCAGATACATGATCTCTATCTCTGGAGACGGTGATTCAGTGAAAAAAGTGGGGGTGCATGACTTTGTATTTTTAACATACATTTCAGGTGATGTGCAGACTCCAATTTGAGAAACTTTTCCTTAGAAGATTAGGAGCACATAATCAGAGGAAATATACCAAATCTATAAAGATACAGGATAAGTAACAGATACTGTAAGCACCAGAAATGTTAGGTATACTTTTTACAAATTTAACCATTAGCACTCTAATATCAGATCTAATGCCTTCATTTTATTTATATCTGTGTCCCTCTCCAACAGAGGGCTCAATATAATAATCTAAGAATAAGAAATGTAACCCAATAGTAAGAAATGCCTACATCAATCTACATTCATCTGCCCTGCTAACATTTTCATTTATTCTTAAAATAGTCCATCTGCCAAGACTCTCTCCCCGCTCCATAAATACTTGTACACACATACATATAAATGTTTTTTACTATTACACCTGGTATTCCTTCATCATCTCTCCAATAGCCTATTTCCTTCACCTCCTTCTAAACCTAGGTCAAAACTTAATTTCACAGACTACCTTTTCTATCACTTATTATTGTGTCCATTCAGCTTCTGTTCTCCTCTGCACCATGTTTATGGTGTCTTACACTTTATGGGTAAAGCTATTTGTTGAAACTCTTTAAGTTTTGTATATTTATAAATTTCACTAATGACCAGACTGTTTTAGTAACTTCCTTCCTTAAGTCTTCCTGCCTTTAGGCTCTATTCATTCTAGTTCATTCTACAGACTAAAATATTTTAAATACTGCTTTCACATAATACTCTCAACTCTCCATTAACCCTAGAGTACCCTTTCCTTATTCTCCTTCCTTTAACTGCCAGAAAGACCTGAAAACTATTAGCTCATCTGCTAATATACAAAACCTTCCACCTACTGAAATTTTTCTTATAAAAGTCATCATCATTCCTGTACATTCTAAATCCTGTGGCCCCTTAATCCTACCCTATTTCTGTAGCATTTCACACTGCCAACCACCTCTCACCTCCCCTGGCTTCCATAATGCTGTACCCACCTGTCAGAGGTTCTTCTACCTCTGACAGCAACTAGGTCTTCTGCTAGTTCATCAGCCTACGCCTCATTTATGACCACCTCCAAGTTTCTATCACTAGCCCCTTTTCTTAACCTAAATTAATTCTCTGTTCATTGTCATCCATTCCCATAGCATCTTTACACTTAGGATCCCTAACTCTACATCTTTAAGCATTTTATCTCTTGAGTTATAAGCCTGCTACTTTCAATTACCAATGATACACATACATTTGGATCTCATTAGCATCTAAAATCAAACTCAGTTACTTCCCAAAAAACTCACTCTGCCCTGAACTGCCTAATCTTGCTGTCCTCCTAGTTACACATTGAAAAAAATTAGTACCATTCTTTAATTTCTTCCCAAATTTTTATTTAGCCTAACCACCATATGGGTTGATACTTGTTAACCTTAAAATTCTTAATAGTCATTCATTCAAAAAATGTCTACTAGCTAAAACTAATATAATGTTATATGTGAATTATATCTCAATAAAAAAATGTCTACTAGACTCTGAGTGCCTACTAAGTGGATGAAGGAACAGTGGTAAAGAAACTAGACACAACCTCTTCTCTTCATATGATGGGGAAATGGGCACAAATAATAAAAACCACAACAAATTATGTAATTGCAAAGCACAGTGAAAGGCTGTAAAGGAGAAACAGAGGATATGGTAAGTACATATGGAGTTCTTACTTTGAGGAAAAAGACATTTTTCATGAAGTGATGTATAAACTAAGCTTTGAAACATAAGCAAGATTTATCATATACAGTAAGAAAAACCCTGTGAGGTAATGGTAGCGTTATTAGTACAATCACCCAAAAAGAAAAATTTTGAGTCATATTCCAAAGAGAAGGCCCCTATCTTTCCCAGTACAGCAAATTGCTCACCCAGTGCTATTAATTATACCTCTGAAATTCTCCAATACTCCAACACTACACCAATTCTTCCTTTGTTGGCTTTTATTGGTCAAATTTTCCAAACATTTCAGGTGAAACTATACACAATTTGGCCAAAACCTGCCAGTCCAGCCTCTTCTCCTAGACTAAACCAAACTGAACATACGTTATTATTCATTTTTATACTTCCAGTGCTTAAAAATGTTCACGGAATAAACATCTTACAAAAGAAGAAAGTTTTCTCTTGGGTAACTTGCTTTAGGTCTTTTAACTAATAAATACAAGGTTAAGATTCAAACCCAAGCTGTCTGATTCTAAAAGCCATGCTCTGATTCTAAAGTACTACACTTGTGATAGTCAAATCCTGTAAATTTTATTTTTGAAATATCTCCTGCTTCATTTTTTTCCTCATGCATACCGATACTGTCATACTACAGACCCTCATTACTTCATCTGGTTTCCCTTAGGCCTTTATCCTTGACTCTGCTGTTAAAATCACGTTCCTAAAAACCCAGATTTCGCCATATCAGTCTCATGCTCAAAATCTTTTATGCTTTCCCAATGCTCACAGGATAAATTTCAAACTCAATATATCATATGAGGCCCTAGCCACGGACACCCACCTTACAAGCCTCACTGCCTACCATATGACATCATTACCAGGTACCTGATGATCTACATCCATCACTGGATTACTGGCTATCACATACCGACCATCTGATGGTATTTCTGATTTCGATGCTCTTGTTTTTCAGGATACTTCACTCAGAAATACTTCCCTATCCTTTGCTAACCTCCACCCCCCACCCACCCATCATGCCCTGTTAAAAACTCTCATCATTCTGAAAGCTCTGAGTTCTCTAAGCTCTTCTTTAAATAACCACTGTCTTCTTGGGGGCTTGCTATATGTTCCTAATATAAAATAATTTATTAATTCCTACCCTAAATTTATTATTTTATACCTTATATTGTAACTATCTGTGTACATTTGTCAGTGCCTCTAGTTGTAAGCTGGTTGATGGTAGGGCTCATCTTATCCATATTTTTGTTTTCATAGTAATGGGGGCTATGTTTTCCTGACACCACACCTGCCTCCACAAAAAAAAAAAGGAATCAAGGAGGCCAACCCCATGGTCAAGCAGTTCAAGTTCCCTGTGTTCCGCTTCAGCGGCCCAGGTTCACAGGTTCAAATCCCAGGCGTGGACCTACTCCACTCATCAGCCATGCTGTGGAGGCATCCCACATACTAAATCAATGAAGACTGGCACAGAAGCTAGCTCAGGGCTAATCTTCCTCAAGCACAAAAAAAAAACAAAAAAAAGAGGCAGACTGGCAATGGATGTTAGCTCAAGGTGAATCTTCCTCACCAAAAAAAAAAAAAAAGAAAGAAAGAAGAAAGAAATCAGGATGCTTGGCCTGACAAAGAATTTTGAGCTAGTTTCAAATGCAATTCATGGATGAACAAAGAAGGGTATCATTTCTTCTCAAATTAACACAAATTTAATCCAATGCCAATTCAACAAAAGTGTATTTTGATGACCAGACATAAGAATAACCAAGAAAATTTTATTTTCTCATAGAAGAAGAATATCTCTTTCTCCCAATGAACTGGTTCTACTAGGGATTAAGGTGTAGAATATTAACTTAAATGTATAATTAAAGTCAGCATAACTCCTTCAAAAAACTTTGACAGTATCTAAAACTAAATGTATGCACACCCTAGGACCTAAAAGTCCCACTCCTAAGTATACATCAAACAGAAATTAGTATATAAGTTCACTAGAAGACAGTGAAACGTTTAGAGTAGCAATACTCTTAGTAGCCCCAAACCAAAAATGACTACAATGTCCATCAACAGAATGAATAAATTGTGGTATATTCCTAAAACCAAACACACAGTACCTATTATAAGGAATCAACTACTACAACCAACAATGTGGATAAATATCACAAATATGTTAAGTGAGAGAAGCTAGACATAACTAAATGTGACTTATTCTAAGCATGTAAAGTATAAAAACAGGCAAATCTAATCTATGCTATTAGAAGTCAGGATAGTGGTTACTCTTGGGGGAAGAGAGGTAGCGACAAAGAGAGCACAAGTAGTTTCAGAGGAGCTGCTGGTGTTATTTCTTGATCTAAATGCTGGCTAAACATGTGTGCTCAGTGTATGAAAGTTCAACAAGCTATGAGTACATTTGTAAGTGCACTCTTCTGTAGGTATATTACATTTCAATCAAAAGTTTATTTTAAAAAACCCAGTATGATATGAGCATTAGATAAATAGATAAGTGGAACAGAAAGTAAGTCCAGGGAAAGATTAGAAAGTATGTTAACAGTTGTTTCTTGTCCAAAACAAGAAAACTGGACAGCATATATGAAATGGCTGTTTCAGACCCTGGATAACAGGCAGTGCAGGTCTGTGATCTATGAGAGAACAAATAAATTAAGACAATCCTTCAATGCTCAGATTTCTGCCTGGAGGTACTTTCTGAACAATGGAGGGAAAACTCAATCAGAGAACAGCAGCCTCACTGAGGTGAGAAGCAAGAGATCAGTGATAAGGAGGCTGACAGAGTGCCAGAGATGAGGGGAGCTATGCAGAAAAAAAGGCTCCAGAAATCTGCCACTTGGGGGTCCTTTGAGTCTGCTAGTGTATATACTAAACTGTGCATGAGTAAGCTGAAAGACTCCATGAAGCTAGACAAAGAAGAGTGGTGAGCTGAAATACACCCACTGCTCACATAGGACTGGGTGATCCCTGAGTTCCTCCCAACCAGAGAGAAAAGAATACACTGACACTGGGTGCATTTAGTAGAGAACTAAGAAGGGTCATATCTTTATAGTGGCTACTAGCCTTAAAGTAAAGCTTTCTCTAGACGCCTAATATAGCCTTGAAAGGATCAAGCTGACCAGCAAGTTACTTAGCTGGCTACCAAAACAAAGTTTAACACCCTAGAAGACAACAAAATCCAGTCACTCAACAATAGACTCTTACAATGTTCAGCATCCAATAAGAAATTACTAAATATGCAAAGAAACAGGAAAATATGACCTATAACTAACAGAAAAACCAGTTAATGGTCCCTTAAGTGAAAGAATTGATGGAATCAGTAGACAAGGACTTTCAAATAGCTATTATAAATACACTCAAGGATTCAAAGGAAAACATGAATACAGAAATGTAAAACATGAAAACAAATCAAATGGAACTTCGAGAAATACAAATTAAAATATCTGAAAGTATTTGACGCTTCAGGGGAAAAAAAAGAACAGTGAAATAGAAGAGAAAGCAAACTGAAGCACAGAGAGACAAAAAAACAAAGTCTGAAGACAATAGCAAATGGTCTAATACACATGTAACTGGAGTCCCAGAAAAACAGATAGTGTAGGAGGAAGAGATGTGATTTAAAAAATACATGTGGAGAAATAGCTGATACTTTTCCAAATTTGATGAAAACGTCAACATACGGATCCCGTCCCCTCGCCCCCACAAAAAAACCCTCAACAAATCCTAAGCAGGACAATCACAAAGAAAACCAGTGTTAAAGAGAAAATCTTAAAAAGAGGCCAGAGGAAAAAAAGTTTAAGTACAGGGGAAGAAAGATAAGAATAACCAGACTTCTCATCAGAAGCAAATGTTGAAAGAAAAACATGTCAATCTACAACTATATACCAAGTGAAAATATCCTTCCAAATACCAAGGCAAACCACTGTACATTTAACCAGAATGGCTATATCAAAAAGACAGCCCCAAATGTTGACAAGGATGTAGGGCAAAACTGGAACTGTCATACATTGTTGGTAGGAGTGTAAAACAAAACAACCAACTTGGGAAAAGATCTGGCAATATACTCTAACTATCCTATAACCCAATAATCACACTCCTAGGTATTTACCCAAGAGAAAAGAAACCATATATAGCCACACAAAAAAGACTTCCGCACGTTGTTTGTTGCAGCTTTAATCATAACAGTTAGGAACTGAAATCAGCCCAGGTGTGCCTTAATAGAAAAGTAAAGTTACAAACTACTGACACACGCAGTAACATGGATGAATCTCAAAAAGATTAGGCTAAGTAAAAGAAACCTTATACAATTAAGTACCACAAAACTATTTATATGAAATTCTAAAGCAAGCTAAACTAATCTATGATGAAAGTCATCAGAACAGTGGTTGATTTGGGAGGGTGATGTAGGGGCAGGAACCAACTAGGAAGGGGTATAGGTTCTATAAGTTGATAGGACTTTGTGTTGCAAAGGTATATACGCATTTGTCAAAACTCACAGAATGGTATATGTGGCAGATTGTATTTTCCAAAGATGGCCACCACAATATAACCCATCCCACATGCTCTTCTAACAAGGTAACACTGGTATTACCCATCAGGGAGTGGCTATGTCCCTTCACCTTGAATTAGAGTGGCCTTTGTGACTCTTTCAATCAAGAGAGTATGGTGAAAGGAAGTGCTCTGTGACTTTTAATGCTAGGCCATAAAAACGCCAGGCACTTCTACTTTGCTCTCAAGATACTCACTCTTGGAATCTAGTCACCATATAGCAAGGAAGCCAGCCAACTGGCAAGGAAGCTCAACAACCACATATAAAGGCAATATGTAAGTGTTCTAGGCCAGAGTTCCAGCTGCAGTCCTGACTGACAGCCAGCATCAATCTCCAGATGTGTAAGCAAGCCTTCAGACGGATGAGTCCAGCCTTCAGTCATCAAATTACCCCAGTCATCAAGCCATTTCAGCTGACATGCTTGAAGCCTAGACAAGCTATCCTTGCCAATCTCTGCCCAAAGTACACATTAATATGCAAAATAAATGACTGCTGATGTTTAAGGCACTAAGTTTGGGATGACGTGTTACACAGCAATTGATAACTGGAACAATATACTAAATTCAGTTAAATTCAATATACTAAATTCAGTTAATAATGCTAAATTATTAAGTTTTAGTTGACAATATACATGGTGAAGTTAAGGATGAGGTACACTAACACCTGCAACTTACTTTGAAAAGCACCCCAAAAATAAGAAATTAATAGATGGATAAATGGATAAATATGAGACAAAGTAAAGATACATTACATCCTACAATTATTTAACATTTGTGTAAGTCTGAAAATTTTCCTAATAAAATGCTAAAGAATGAAATAAATGCATTTCATAAATAAAAGCTGCAAGTTTTTTTGGCCAGTAGACCTGCACTTTAGAAATTTTTAAATTTTTCAAGTAGAAGGAAAATAACACCAGACAGAAACTTGGGTCCATGCAAAGCAATCTACACAAATCTACACGAACAAAAAGGAATGAAAATGGTAAATATAAGCCTAACTATCAAAGAATATTGCTCTTGGTTTTTAAATTTCTTTACTAAACAATTGAGTTTAAAAAAATAATTACAAATTCTACTGTGGAATTTGCAACTTATATAGAAGTAAAATGTAGTAAAACTACAATAGCAAAAAGGACGAGGGAGGGTAAATGAATTTATACTGTTCCAGAATTCTCACATTATACTCTAAGAAGTATAATATTTTTGAAGGTAGAGCGAGATAAACTAAGGTGCAAATACTAGTGCAACCACTAAAAAAAAGAGTAGGGGCTGGCCCAGTGACGTAGCAGTTAAGTTCACGTGTTCTGCTTTGGCGGCCTGGGGTTCACCAGTTCTGATCCTGGGCGCGGACCTACTCATCACTCATCAAGCCATGCTGAGGCGGCATCCCATGTAGAAGAGCTACAACTCTACAACTGCGATATACAACTATGTACTGGGGCTTTGGGGAGAAAAAAGAAAAGAAAGAGGAAGACTGGCAACAGATGTTAGCTGAGGGCCAAATCTCCTCAAAAAAAAATCTATCACTTAAAAAAAAAGAATAGAGGTATAAGCTAATGGTGGAAATAAAACAGACTTCTAAACAATGCTCAATCCAAAGGATAGCAGGAAAGGAAGAAAAAAATAAAGAAGTATGTAGACAGGACAAATAGAAAACAAATAGTATCTTGGTAGTCTTTAACCCAATGATATTGACAATTAAATGTAAGTGGACTGAACACAAATTAAAAAGCAGAGATTGTAAAAATCAATCAAAAAGCAAGATGCAACTATACACTATCTAAAAGAAAGACACAGTAAATACAGTGACAGATAAGTTGAAAGTAAAGAGAACAAAAGTTATAATATGCAAACATGAATCATAAGAAAGGAGTAGCTATACTAATACCAGACACAAAATAGACTTTAGGACAAGGAACATTACCAGATATCAACATAGACACTTCATAACGATAAAGAATCAATTCATCAAGGAGATCTAATAGCCCTAAATGTGAATGCACCTAATAACAGAGCTTCAAAATACATGACGCAAAAATGGACAGAGCTCAAAGAAACAGCAAGTTCACAATTACAGTTGAAGATTTCAACACTTCTCTCTTGGTAATTAATAAAATAAGTAACCAAAAAAATCAGCAATGATACAGAAGGAATATATAAATATACACACATACATATATATACATACACACACACACACATATATATACACACACATATACTTTTTGGTATATCTACCAAAGGACTTGTATCTTGAAAGAAAAGGAATGCACAGAATATCTGGATACTCACAAAAGAAGATATACACATGGCCAAAAATACATGAAAACTTCTGAACTTCGTTAATCATCAAGGAAATGTAAATCAAAACACAGTGACACTTCACACCCATTAGTATGGCAATCACTAAAAAAATAATAACAAAATAAGTGTTAGCAAGGATGTGGTGAAATTGCAACCCTTGTACATTGCTGATGGGAATGTAAAATGCTACAGCCACTGTGGAAAATGGTGTGTTGGTTCCTCAAAAAAATTAAACACAGAACTACCATATGACCCAGGAATTCCATTCCTAGATGTATCCCCAAAAGAACTGAAAGCAGGGACTTGAAGAGATATTACACCCATGTTCATAGCAGCATTATCACAATACCAAAAGGAGGAAGCAACTTAAGTGTCCACTAGTGAATGAATAGTTAAACAAAATGTGGTATATACATAAATGGAATATTTATTCAGCCTTAAAAAGGAAGGAAATTCTGATACATGCTATAATATGGGTGAACCCTGAGGACATTATGCTAAGTGAAATAAACCAGAAGGACAAATATTGTATGAGTCCACTTATATGAATACCTAGAATAGTCAAATTCATAGAGACAGAAAAGCAGAATAGTGATTATCAAGGGCTGGAGGGAGGGAGAAGATAACAGGGAGTTACTGCTTAATGGGTCAAGAGTTTCAGTTTGGGGTGATGAAAAAGTAACAGATAGCTAAGAGTGATGACTGCACAACAATGCTAATGAACTGTACACATAAAAATGGTTATTATGATAAATTTTATGTTATGTATATTTTATTACAGTTAAAGAAAAAGAAACTTCAATGAGATACCACTACACAACCATCAGAATGTCTGCAGTTTGAGAGTATCAAAAGCTGACAAGGATTTGGAAGAATTGGAACTTTCATACACTGCTGGTGGGAATGCAAAATCATATAACCATTTGGAAAATAGTCTGTCAGTTCCTTATAAACTTAGCATAAATTTACCATGTGATCCAGTAATTCCAATTTAAGGCGTTTACCCTAGAGAAATGAAAACATGTTCATACAAAGACACATGTGAAGAGTACCTTCTTCACAACAGCCTAAAACAGGAAAAAATCTAAATGTTCACCAAAAAAATTAACAAACTGTGGTATAGCCATACTGTATTTAAAAAAAAAAATTAATGATAAACACAAAATGGAGGAATCTTAAACATACGCTAAGCAAACGAAGCCAAACAAAGAGTATATACTGTACAATTCCATATATATGCAATTCTAGAAAAGGCAAAACTAATAAACAGATTCGTGGTTGCCTGGAGCTAAGAGGGAGGAATGACTACAAAGGGACATGAGGAAATTTGGGGAGGGTAATTCAAATGCTTTATATCTTGACTGTGGTAGTAGTTACAGTGTATATATGTGTCAAAATACATCAAACTGTACACTTTAAAATGGGTGCACTCTATTGGATGTAAATTATAGTTCAATAAACTTGATTTCAGTTTATGAAAACTTAATATAGAAAAAGGTAGCATTTTAAATCAGTGTGGAAAGGATCCTTTAAGTGGTCTAGTGAATTGGCTACCCAGTGGAAAAAAATAAAAGGTAGATATTTTCATATCCTATCCAAAAATATGCTGAATGTACTCAGATCTAAATTTATAAACTTAAACCTATGAAGTAACCTCATTAAAGTGCTAGAAAAAAATACAAGAGATTATTTTTATATTTTTGTAAGCGTGCTGAAACTCAGAAGCCATAAAAGAGATTTACCTACATCAAAATTTTAAAACTTCACGACTAGACACTATAAAAAGATAAATGATTGATGATGAGACAATATTTGCAAGTTATAGTAATACAGGATTAAATAATGATATATAAAAAGTGCCTACAAATTAATAAGAATAAACAAACAAAGCATATAACAGAAAACGAACCCCAAACTCTAGGAAATTTCATAAGGCTAACTATAAATATTCAAATATTAAAGATTTTATACATACATAAAATAAATAAGCAATGAGATAAATGAGCAGTCCCATAGTGTGTTGGGAATGAAACTTAAAAACATTTTTTAGAGAGTAATTGGCAATATCTATCAAATTTTTAAGCTGACAAAGCCTCATGGTCTGACAATCATATTTGCAGAAATCTACCTTACAGAAATACTAAGTACCGTTATTTGTAATAGCAAAAATAGAAAACCTAAATTCCACAATAAAAAGTTTCATAACATATTATGAACTCTGAGTTAGTTTCTAGCTCAGTTCTAAAGACTGACAGAACTCATAAGATTTATAGTCGTCCAACTCAAGTTTACCCCAGGAAGAATATTCATTAAGGCCCAATTTCCCATATTTAACATTCTCTTCCTTTCTTGTTTTTTATTTTCCTCTTCCCCCCCCAAGCCTAAATGGTAACATTATCTGTAGTTTTGTGGGCATGTGATATGATGCATAGATTTAATGCAGTAATTAAAAATAATTATTCAACTCCATTCTCTCAGTTGCTCTGGCCAAAAACCTCAGTGTCATCTTTTACTCCTCCCTTTATTTCACACAAACATCTGATCTACTACCAAATCCTATGGGCTATCGTTTCAACATTTATCAATAATTTAACCACTTCTCATCAACCTCACTGGCATTACCCTGTCCAACCCATCACCACCTCTTATCTATATTACTCTTGCCTACTAACTGCTTTCTTGATTCCGCCTTTGTCCTCTTTCAGTCTATGCTCAACATGGCAGCCAAAGAGATGTTGCTAAAACACTGGTCAGATCTTTTCACTCCTCTGCTCAAAAACCTTCAATGAGGCCAGCCCGGGAGGCCTAATGGTTAAGTTCAGCATGCTCTGCTTCAGCAGTCAGGGTTCAGTTCCTGGGTGCAGACCTACACGGCTCTGTTAGTGGCCATGCTGTGCTGGCAGCCCACATACTAAAAAAACAGAGGAAGACTGGCACAGATGTTAACTCAGGGCAAATCTTCCTCAGGAAAAAAAAAACAACCAAAAAACCTTCAACGGTTTCCCATCTCACTCAAGGGTTAAAAGTCAAACTTATTATGATCAAATGATCTGTACCCTACATTTGCTGACTCTATTTCCCGTCATTTACTTTTCTAAACCCACAATGGCCACCTCACTGTTCCTCAAAGACATTAGGCACTCTCTCACTGCAGGGTTTCTGTATTCACTACACTCTGCCTGAAATACTCTTCCTCCAGATGTCCACATGGCTAGCTCTCCCATCTCCTTCAGTTCTTTATTCAAGTTATCATCTCAGAGATTTTCTCTGGCCAACTTAAAATCTGCACTTATCCCCTCCATCCCAAATACTTTATATCTCACTTCCCTTATTTATCTTTTCTCCTTAAAAGTGCTATACAACACACAATATATTTTACATATCTTGTTTATGATCTCTCTTTCCCTACTAAATATAAATTCCTTGAACACGAGTTTGAGTGGGTTTTGTATACTGCTGTCTCCACTAGCATCTAGAAAAATGCCTATGACACAGTAGGTGCTCAACAAATATTTGCTAAGTGAATCAGGTAGATGCTTATGTAGCCATTCACATGGGAAGATTTCTATAACACACTGTTAAGAGAAAAAACAAGTTGTACAGACACAAGCTCAGTACAAAAATCTATACACAAGCAATGAATAAGCTGAAAATGAAATTAAGAAAACAATTCCATTAGCAACAACATAAAAAATGAAATTCTTCAGAATATATTTCTTTTGAACAAAACCAGAAGACCTATACACTGAAAAGTACAAAACACACAAAAAAATTGAAGACCTAAATAAACAAAGAACTCCCATGTTCATGAATCAAGACATAATACTGAGGTAGCAATACTCCTCAAATAGATCTACAGATTCAACACAAATCCTATCAAAATCTCAGATGCCCTTTTTGCAGATATTGACAAGCTAACTCTAAAAGTCACACAGAAATTCAAGAAACCCAGATAGCCAAAACAGTCTGGAAAAAGAAGAAAGAAGTTTAAATATTCACAGTTCCCAATTTCAAAACTTACTACAAATCTACAGTAATCAAGAATGTGTCAGTGGCTGAAGAACAGGCATACAGATCAATGGAAGAGAACTGAGAGTCCAAAATAAATTCTTACATTTATGGTCAATTGATTTTCAATAAGTCTGCCAAGACAATTCAATGGGAAAGGATAGTCTTTTCAACAAATGGTGCTAGGGATCCACATGTAAAAGAAAAAAGTTAGGAGATAGCCCTGATGGCCTAGTGGTTAAAGTTGGGCGTGCTCTGCTTCAGCAGCCTGGGTTAGGTTCCCAGGAGCAGAACCACACCACTTGTCTGGCAGTAGCCATGCTGTGGCGGTGGCTCACATAGAAAAACTAGAAGTACTTACAACTAGAATATATAATTATGTACTGGGGCTTTGAGGAGAAAAAAAAAGAGAGAGAGGAAGATTGGCAACAGATGTTAGCTCAGGGTGAATCTTTCCCAGCCAAAAAAAAAAAAAATAGAATAAAGTTGGACCCCTACCTCACACCACACCATATGCAAAAATTAACTCAATAAAGATGATAGACACAAATGTAAGAGATAAAACTACAAAACTCTTAGAACAAAACAGGTATAAATCTTTATGACCTTGGATTAGGTAATGGTTTCTTAGACACCACCACCAAAGGCAACAAAAGAGGGAAACAATCATAAAAGTGAAAAGACAACCTATAGAATGGGGTGAAATATTTGGAAATCATATATCTGATAAGGCACTTGTCTCCAGAACATATAAAAAATGCTTAAGGGACCAGTCCAGTGGCATAGTGTTTAAGTTTGCACACTCTGCTTGGGCAGCCCAGGGTTCATGGGTTCAGATCCCAGGCTCAGACCTACACACCACTCATCAAGCCATGCTGTGGCAGCGTTTCACATACAAAACAGAGTAAGACTGGCAACAGATGTTAACTCACAGCCAATCTTCCTCATCAAAATGACACAAAAAAATCCCACTTAAAATCCAACAATAAAAAAAAAACGACCCAACTTAAAAATAGCAAGGGATATGAATAGACCCTCTTCTTGAAAGAAGATGGCCAATCAGCACATGAAATGACGCTCATCATCAATAGTCATTAAACAAATATTAAAAAAAAATCCACAGAGATACCTTCACACCCACAAGAATGGCTAAAATAAAAGGGTCAGGCAATAAGTTCTGGCAAGGAAGTAAAGAAATCAGAAAGAACTCTCACGTATTGCTGGTGGAACTGTAAACTGGTGCAGCCACTTTGGAAAAGAGTTTGGCAGTTCCTCAAAATGTTAAACATAGTTACCCTATGACCCAGCAGTTTCACTCCTAGGTATATACCCAAGAGATCTGAATATATATGTCCACAGAAAAGCTTGTATATGAATGTCCACAGCAATATGATTCATAATAACCAGAAAATGGAAACAATCCAAATAGTTATCAACTGAAGACTGAATGAACAGTAATGTGTATACAGTCATGCATCATACATTCTGAGAACTGCATCGTTAGGCAATTTTATCATTGCCTGAACATTATAGAGTATACTTACACAAACCTAGACGGTATAGCCTACTGCACACCTAGGCTATATGGTACTAATCTTACTGAACAACCATTATATATGAGATCCATCACTGACCAAAACGTTGTTATGCAGCACACGACTGTATTCACACAACGTAGTACTATTCAGCCATAAAAAGGAATGAAGTACTGGTATATGCTACAACATGCATGAACCTCAAAAATACTATGCTAAGTAAAAGAAGCCAAACACAAAAGGACACATCTTTTATTCTTCCATTCACATGAAATGTCCAGAATAGGCAAATCCACACAGAAGGAAAACAGATCAGTGGTTCCCAGGGGCTGGAGGATAGGAGTAGTACCTGTACTACTAACAGGTACAGGGTTTCTTTTTGGGATGATGAAAATGTTCTAAAATTAGATAGTGGTGATGGTTGGACAACTGAATACACTACAATATGCTGAACTGTACACTTTTAAAGGGTGAATTTTATGGTATATGAATTATATCTCAATAAGGTTGGAAACTGTAAAAAAAAGTACAGCATGATTCTTTTAAACCCTTCCAAAAAGGGAAAAAAGCTACATGTAACTGTACTTATACAGAATATTTGTTTGGTATTTGCCAGGCATTTTTATGGTTTTCTACACTTAAATTTGACAACTGTTAAGTTCTGGAATGGGCTAGGAAGAAAAAACTTTCACTCCTTTTTATACTTAAAAATATACATTTAGGGGCCGCCCGGTGGCGCAGAGGTTTAGTCCGCGCTTGGCAGCCCGGGGTTCTCTGAGTTTGGATCCCGGGTGCCCGCCGACGCCCTGCCTGTCAGCCATGCCGTGGCGGCGTCCCATATAAAGTAGAGGAAGATGGGCACGGATGTTAGCCCAGGGCCAGTCTTCCCCGGCAAAAAGCGGAGGATTAGCAACGGATGTTAGCTCAGGGCTGGTCTTCCCCACAAAAAATAAATAAATAAATAAATAAATAAAAATATACATTTATTTATCTATATTTCCTTACTCTCAAAAACAATCCTACATGTCAATATTTGAAGGGGGGGAACAACCAACTACAAAATACAAGAGGCTCTCTGGAAATATAAAAATGTTAGAATTCCTGGTTTTATGATTTATGAGAATAATCTAATATTTAAAATTGAGGCTGTGCTGGTAAATCTAAGTTGTATGGTCACAGATACATACAAACAGAACTTTGGGATCACTGTGCATTGGAAAAGAACTTTCATTCTAAAGTAGCCCTTGCTCCTCCCCTCCCTCTGGGTTCTGTGAACATTTCCAAAAGTAAATAAACTATGCTTTTTTACCTACCTGAATAAGAAAGCAGACTCATGACCTGCCACTATTAATGCTATCTTTCCCCAATAAGATACCCTTACTTAAACAGTGTTTTCTTCTGTGGCTTACTAGCAGTGAGACAATCTTATCTGAGTGTAGATCTCAAGTGTCATCTGCGGAGATCCTTTAGAAAGACCAAATTACCAGAATTATTTCAATTTCCTGGCTTTAATGATAAATCACTTATTCTGGTCAGCAAATCTCTGATCTGAAAACAGAAGCAAACGTGCTAATAACAGAGTCCTAATAATTTATTTTTGTGAAACTTTCCTCTAGGTTCTTTTTGCACTACAGTTGACTTGAGTTCAATCTTAAATAGTGCATAACCTAAAATTAAACCTAGAATTATGCTAGCTTTCAGTTTGTTATATGCACACAAAAAAAGACATGTAATGCAATATACTAAAAGAATTAAAGGTAGGTGAGTTTTTCTTGAAATAATCATGAACATATATTTTCAGGTTTAATTTATTATATTTCATCTGCCTATTAAATGTAGCATCTAAACTCATAAAATTTGATTTAAGGATAACAAAAGACGATCAGCTTCTAATTTAACTTCAAAATGCCTTTAAGAAAATTTACCACGTATAATTTTAAGTGAACTAGACTGCATTTGTTAAAAGAAAATTGTTGTTCTAAAGACCATCCATACTTGCAGGACATAAATATTAAACACTGAGGAAATTTAATCTTCTATTAACATCTAGTAAAATACTTCAGTGTAACCTAATTAAAAATTTTCTTTTGAGCAGCTATCAACTGGAGTAATATTTCTAATTGGAAAATAAAAATGCAATTCTGACCAAGCAGTATATGAACGTTCATTCCTTCAGCACTCATAAATGCCTGAAACTGCACACGAAAAAAAAAAATGAGACAGCATTTACTTTTCTCATAGAATCTTCAATTCAGGAGTAAAGAAATTATTTAATTTCAGTTGAGGTAACACAGGATCCAATAACAGTATAATACAAGGAAGCCCTAAAAAAACCAGTGAATTCAAGGAGATTCTCAAGGAAGGCTTCTCTGAGTAATATTTAGGTTGAGCCCTAAAGGATGGGTAAAATTGATGCCTGTGTTCTAGGCAGAATGAAATGCACCGGCAAAGGCTTTGGCACAGGAAGGAGGTTGGACAGTTCAAAAAACTTAAAAAAAAAAAAAAAAAAAGGCCAGTATTCTTAGATGGTTCTGAACAAAGGAGAGTGTAGAGGAAGGTAAGGCTAAGGAGGTAGAGATCCAGATCAAGTGGGACCTTTTAGGCCAATTAAGGATTCTGAACTGTATTCTAAAAACAACAGAAAGCCAGAAAAGAATTTTAAATAGAAAGTAACAAGGTTAGACTTGTATTTTTAAAAGATCACTTGAAAAGACAAGAATGGTTATTTGTTCACAATAACCCAGAAGAATCACAGACTATTAGAACTGATGAAGTTCATCCAAGTTGATGGATACAAAATCAATACCAACAATGATCAAAAGAAGTAGAAAAAAGATGCTATTTGAAAAGCAAAAAAAAAAAAAATTATCAAATATCTAACAAGTAAATTTAGTCAAGTATGTGTAAAAGGCATTTATGAAGAAAACTGCAAAATACAGAATCAAATAAACCATGTCAATTCTCAAGTTAATTTATATATTCAATGCAATTCCAATTAATATCCCCAAAGGAACTATAAACTGATTTTAAATTATTACAGAAGAGTAAAAGTCTAAGAGTCAAGACAGTTCTGAAAATGAATAAAGGAGAGGCTTTGACTCCCAGATTTCAAAGCTTAATATAAAGCTATTTGAAATAAAACAATGTAGTACTGGTGTTAAAAAAAAAAAGACAAAAAAAAATTAAATGAAAAAGAATAAAGGACCGGGGGCCACCCAGTGGTGCAGCGGTTTAGTTTGCACTTGGCAGCCCGGGGTTCACGAGTTCGGATCCCAGGCGCCCACGGATGCACTGCCTGTTAGCCATGCCGTGGCGGCGTCCCATATAAAGTGTAGGAAGATGGGCACGGATGTTAGCCCAGGGCCAGTCTTCCTCAGCAAAGAGGGGAGGATTGCCAACAGATGTTAGCTCAGGGCTGGTCTTCCCCACCAAAAAAAAAAAAAAAAAAGAATAAAGGACCTAAAACCAAACCCAAGCATAAGGCAGATGACACAGCTTGACATTGAAAAAAAAATTAACGGGGATAGAATTCAATACTTAATGTTGGGACAACTAGCTTTTCATATGGAAAACAAAAATTGATTCCTAACTCCTTCCCAGATGGACCAAAATGCAAAAAAACAAACAACAAAATCCTCAGCTATTAGCAGACAATACAAAAGGGGGATTTCTTAAACAAAAGACACAAATCATAAAGGAAGAGACTCATGGTTTTTTAAATCAAAAATTGAGATTCTATATCCCAAAAGAGAATACCACAATAGGCAATAAGTCGGATTTTGTATTTTATTTTTCTGATAACCTTCCTGGCTGCATTGTAAAGTGAGAAGGTTGGATAAAATGATCTCCAAGGTCCTTTACAACATAAACAATCTCATATTTTCTTTTTAAAACATTTCTTTAACTTATGAAACACTGAAAACATACAGAAAATAAAACTGGTATCAATTTATCCATTGCCCAGAATTAATAATCAAGGAAATGCAAATTAAAATGAGATATCTTTTTACATCCATCAAATTAGCAAAAAATTTTAAATCTGACAATCCCAAGTATGGGCTAGGATGCTGGAAAAAGAAATGCCCATATACTCCTTATATAACTATTTTAAAGAGGAATTTAGCAGTATCTAGCAAAGTTAAAGATATTCACAATCTATTCCCCAGAAATTTCACTTCTATGACTCTTCCCAAAGAAAAACCTGCATAAAGAAATGTGTAAAAATGATCACTGCATAGTTTATAACAGTAAAAAAGGAAACAACTCAAAATATCCATCAATAGTGGGACATGTACATTTTCTATATCCATACAATGGAGTACCATACAGCAGTTGAACTGAATATAAACTAGAGCTACATGCACCAACACACATATTCCAAAAAATACTGAGTGAAAAAAGCAAGCTGACAGGAGATATGTACAATATTTTTACAAAGTAAAGGATTGTCCTGATCATACTTAGTTCATTAGCCCACGGCAGATATCTAAAAGTAGTCCTGAACTAACTAGAAAGCAGTTCATTCATCTAGCACTCACAAACACCTAAACTGCACACATGAAAACACATGAGACAGACAGCAAATGTCTACTGTTCTCATAGAATCTTCAATCCAGGAGTAAAGAAATTAACTTCAGTTGAGATAAGTGAACTAGCTATTCTCCAGTTGAGATCCATCTATATTTAAGTTCACCCTTCCTACAGCTAGCCGAAAGATGGAAGAGGAATTTTCAGGGGGAGGGAGTAGACTGACTCCCAAGTGAGTTAAACGAGACCCCAAGATTTTACTTTCTCATTTTGAAGATAATTTGAAATACAGTACACTGGGCAATAATTAAATTTAAAGAAATATACAATAATATGATTTGAAACGCAGAAATGTGGTTTTATGTGTATAAAAGATTAAAGTTACCTCAGTTTTTCCAATATATTATACTTAAGTGTTCTCATTTCAACACTATAATCAACACTTAAGAAGCACTTCCATTCTGTCAAGCACAGTATATCCCTACCTTAGCAACCAAATTTTATCCATTTAATTTTCTATTTTCCCTCTCTGTTCTTTAAATATATTTAACACGTGTCCTAGTCCATTCGGGCTGCTGTTAACAAAATACCATAGACTGGGTGGCTTATAAACAACAGAAATTTATTTCTCACAGTCCTGGAGTCTAGGAAGTCCAAGATCAAGGCTCCGACAGATTTGGTGTCTGTTGAGAACCAGCTTCCTGGTTCATAGACAGCTGTCTTCGGGCTGGATCCTCACTTGGCAGAAGAGGCAAGGTAGCTCTTTGGAGTCTTTTATAAGCGCACTAACCCCATTCATGACGGCTCCAATCTCATGACCAAATCACCTCCCAAAGGCCCCATCTCCTAATGCCATTACACTGGGGGTTAGGATTTCAACCATATGAATTTTGGAGGGACATAAAAATTCAGTCTACAGCAACATGTTAGAGACACAGCAAATGTGTAAGAAACTGAATATGAATAAAGCAGCTTAAGTAATTAGCGATACTTCATTTCTTAGAAGCTCTAAATTTGGGTTATCTTCAACAGCACAGTTTCTATCACCAACATGGAATATGACATGTTGTCAGTTTCCTTCAGAAAACCAGAAAAGGAAAATGTTACCCAATTAATCTTTGTGTGAAATAGGATTTATCAATTAGTATACGTCACATACAATAGGTACTCAAAAGATACGTATTTTTTAAATTCCCAAAACAAAAACTTTAAATATTTAGCAAAGTATTTAATATCCTTATTGATAGCACACTGGAAGGTTATCAATATTGATAATATTAATATTATATTAATATCAATAATATCAATATTAATCCACTTTTCAATAATTATCACATTCGAAAAACACAATCTCCCAAAACAGACCATATTGGCACATACACATACAGAGGCACAATAAACAGAATTCTTAAGAAAAAAGTATTAAGATAATTATTAAGCTGGAAATAACCCATATTTCTCCCTATGACCCATTAGGGAACTGGAAATAACTCATATTTTGCCCTATGACCCATTAATGACCTCTCCATACAGAAAACACTGCTGGGCATTTCATCCTTTTCCTTCCAAAGAACAAGATTATGCTTTACATCTGATAAGAGATAGGAAAGCATTTGTTGGCAGTATGAAGAAATTCTTGTAGTGGTATCTGCAGTGCTAGAGGTATCATCTGAGAAGAAAATAAAGAACACCAGTTTTAGAGAGGGAGCTAGAGTGCAAGGAAGTGACAAAATGTGACATTTGTCTATACTTTATGGAACATACATGGTTGTTATATTATTCTCTGTATTGTCTGTATATTTAATTTGGGGGGAAATTCAGAATTTATTCTACATCACAAGGAATATAAAAATAAATCAGTTAGGATAGTGGCTACAGTCCACAAGAGCAATTCTAAGACTACTGTCTCACATTCAAGAGGAAGGCTGCCGAGGTAGAAGTCTATTAGACTTCTTACCGAAATGGATAAGCCATCCCTTTTGATACAGAGACAGAAGTTATCAAATGAAAAGAACATGTGTGGAAGTACAGCACTGGCAGCATCTCCATTCAGTCCCCAGCTATGTAATTTGTGTGCAGCACTACTCAAACTTGAAAAGGAACATTCTGAATTACTGAAAGAATATACAATGGGTACACATTAAGAACTACAACAGAGCTACAAGCCTGCACACCACAAAAAGGTCAAAAATTTTTTTGATGTTTTATTTCTGTAAACATAAAGGCATGTGTGCTCGACTAACCTCAAGTGATTCCCAAAGGGTACAGATGATCAACTTCTGGGACACACTGAACTCTTCAGAGTCACCACATTAGACTCCACACTGGCCAGCCAAGAGTTTCATTTAACGAAGATTTTATCCTACTTGTATAACAAGTGTTCAGGGCTCATACCCTACCTCCATGCTTTTATTTGCAGCAGAGATGCTGACTTTAATTTAAAAGTCTCACACAGGATTCTCTTCTAACTATGATCCACATGTGATGTTTATATGAGATTCCAGCAGATTTCTGAGAACTGAACTTCGGGAATGATACTATCTAGTAAGGTTCTGTGTATCCAAAACCTCTTTTCCTTTCAGGTCAACCTTATGATTCACTTGCCATTTATCAAATTAACAGGAGAGGTCAAAAGTAAGCAAATTACAGAGGGATTTGACTTTGGATTAATAATAATGAATAATGCATCACTAACTATTAAGATCAATTATTTATTTCAAATGTAGTTACCAAATTTAAAATAAATTCACACACTAAATATTTCCCAAAATAATATTTTTATGAAAAGGTTAAAATGTTAATAGAGAAAAGCAGGAAAATATACCTAGGTTCCAATCACCTGACTACCACTAACCAACTTGTTTTCTTGGGCAAGTCACTAAATCAGTTATAAGGTCACTTTATAGAGTATTAATCCACTTTTTCAATAATGATCACATTCAAAAAACAATCTTATGAAACAGACAAAACAAGTATCACCTTCATTTGACACAAGGAACAGAACAAAGGCTTAGAAAGCTAAATGACCTACTCATGACCAACTAGGAAGCTAGAAGGACGAATCTATGATCTTCTGACACCAAAGTTAGTGCTTCTTCCTCCACATCAGTGGTTCTCTGTGGCTTTTGTTCACTAAACCTGCTGAGACTCTGAAGCACTTAAAATTTTACATATAATTTTAAAAGTTCACAGTCACAAGGCTTAGAATCAAACAATAACTGCCAGCTAAATCTCATGTGCCAACATAAGTATTCCCCCCCCTGAAAAAAGTACTTGCTTTATTTCATTCTCAGATAGGCCTTATACTTCATAATCTTCTTTTTGACTTATTATCCAAAATGGTATTTACTTGTTAAAAAGAACTTATATCAAAGCACTATAGGCGACATTTCTGAGATTAAATGAAAAAGAAAGCTGGCAAAGAAATTTATTATGTATTTATTTTAATTATTTTATTGAGGTCACATTGGTTTATAACATTGTGTAAGTTTCAGATGTACATATCTGATAAGGAGTTAATTTCCAAAATATATAAAGAACTCATACAACTCAACAACAAAAAAACCCGATCAAAAAATGGGCAGAGGATATGAAGAGACATTTTTCCAAAGCAGATATACAGATGGCCAACAGGCACATGAAAAAATGTTCAACATGACTAATTATTAGGGAAATGCAAATCTAAACTACAAGATATTATGTATTTATTAATAAGTCATTTCATTAAAAAAATATAGCATCCTTAAATATTTCAAACATCTCATGTTTTGGACATAGGATATAAGTTTATAAATTAACACTATTTCTATTTACTGTAACTTTACTATATTTCTTCTATTAGAAGAAAAACTTCCATTTCCTGCACTAACTGCTATGGTCAGAGAAGGTCCCTTGATGGCATCTTGTGAAGGCTGACTTCTATGAACAGTGGAAAATACTCAGATACTTCCAAAAAGGTGGGTAGGTAATCCCAAAGCAAAGTAACTACTCGTCTCAACGGGTAGGACAGAACATACGCCATTGTGTGCAGAGAGTCCTGAATTAGGTGTCTTTGAGAAAACCATTTTAAAGCTTTGCACTTCAATTTCCTCATGTGTAAAATGAATGGAGTAACTGACCTCAAGGATAGTCCTACTCAGGTTTTAAACTTCTATGAATCTATAACCAGAAGACAGAATGATATGCATCCAAGAAAAATATCAGAGTATTTACAGGTAACTGCCAAAGTAAATTTATTTTTTATTTTACACACACACACACACACACACACACACACACACTCTAAAACACTATGTGCCAGATACTGGGTAGTGGACTGGGACTAAGATATGAAGATATGAAGCTGTAAAAAGAAAGGGGTAAAACAATATTCTTTAGAATAGCAGCTGAGGGCAGGGGGTGTTGCATCCACAGAACTGCCCTAAGATTGAAAGGGTATGGGAGAATGAGACTCCATTATGTGATGGCGTTTCACAAAATATGGAGTTATGTGGAGAAAACTCACTAGCCTATCAGCTTCCAAAAGACAGAGACACAATTCTTGTCTTTGTAGCCCCTATACCTAGCTTAGCTCATAGTAGCCACAGTAGGTACCTAATAAATGTTAGTTGACCATTTACTCATTTACTGATAACTAATTCACCCATACTTTGGTACACACTCTCTGGTAAACACTAGGAGTCCTTGACCTTAAAGAGTGAGTTCACAGCTAGCGAGAAAGAAAACAAACAATGTCAAGGATAATATGCTAGAGTCCACTGCATATAAGGGGCTTTGAGATCATTCAGAAAAACTGGATAAGAAGACTTCAAAGAATAATACTTATTGAGTATGTGTTAGGCATTTTACATACTTGAATCCTCACAACTGTGAGTTTCACCATCCCATTTTACAGATGACAAAACTGCAGCTTGCCAAGATTAAGTAACTTGCCAAGGGTCAGACAACTAGGGTAAGGCCAGAATTAAATGCAGGATCTAATTCCAAACCTATGTCCACTATACATACCATAATGTTTTTAATTTTTATATTTTATCTTTACTTGCAGTGGGGGGAGAGTGGGGATTGTCAAATCAACCAAAACTCTCTTGTCCTGAATCACCATGAAAAGAGCATCTAAGACCTTACCCAGGTATTTTACTTGAAAAATCACTTCTGAAAATGTCTTCACTCAAAAACCAGAAAACTATTTTTTAATAGCCACATATATATTTAATGTTTCTACATTTTGACCTATACAAGTACAGGTCTAAACAAAAGCGTGCAACATGACTGAAGAACATAACCAGTAATCATTTAAGGAAATAGGCACTTGTAAATATCATTTCAAGTGCTTGGGTTGAAAAGTTTAGGTATCATCCATAGTGTTGGATTATTCCACTGACTGCATATTGAGAGAAACAGCAAATTATTCCAGATTTTTTTTTCAGGGGAGAGAGGAGAGGTCATTTACAAACTATATAAAGTTTAAGAAATACAATTGATTACATGTTACATGTCAAAGACACTGTAGGTACCCAACAAATCTCGTAAAGTGGACTGGACAAGTAGGATGAGAATGTGTTCCTTACACTAGTGACTAGTAAGAACAGTTACTTAAGAAATTATTTTTTAAGCCATGAAAAAAAGTGTAGAATTTAGGAGAGAGAAAATAAAAGCAGCTTACAAAACCTCTGAAAAGGAATCAAAACACTCAATTTCTATCTGTGTAAACTCCTCAGGAACAGGTAATGTCCACAGGATGGTGTACAAACTGCTTAGGACACTGATGCTAGTTAATAAATATTGACACAATAAGACTTTCTTAGTTCACATTCTAATTTTGTAAATAGAGAGTCATTATTTCTTGTTTTTGTTTTGTCATGATTATTAGCTTCCTTAAAAGGCTTCTGGTCATCTTTTCAGCTTATCACCACCATCATTAATATTGAATTCATTACATTAAAAATGTGATAAGTAGGTCAGATTTATAAGTAGGGTCTAATTCCAAAGTTATTTCCACTATACATACCATGATGAAAGTTTCTTATCTTCCTAAATTCTAAACTTTCTTACATGGCTTACAAAATAATCTAAGTAAGAGGACTTACTAGTCATAGATGTGAGATAAATACCCCTCATCCCACTTGTCAATTCATTCAGCAAGATTTATTGGGTATCCACAGTCTTTGACACCTAACTTCTTAACAGTTATACTTCTAAACTTTAGGTCATTTTCATTTTAAGCCCCCTACCTTCCACCTCAAAAACTCTGGAATAATATGACGCTTTCCTCTATATTGCAAGCAGTGGAATGATTCCAAATTATGGGTCATATCCATATTCCTTCATGATTGATTGAGGGTAACTTGGGACTGCAAATCTCATATGCTATTACGTAGGTTGCATTTTCAACAGCACCCTAGCTACTTAATAAATACAAGTCCAAATAGACTTTGTAATGTTTTTATTTTAGCATACCAATAGGGCGTTTTAAAAAAATCAGAGACTAAATTATCTTTCGAGGATTCCAAGCTTAATCAAATAGCGTCTATATTAAAATTATTTTTAACAGTATTATGGCCTAAAGCATTTGACTTTATCAACAAAAATCTCCACACCATGAGGAGGAATGAGTCCTTTTCATTTTCTCAACGGAAAAGGAAGAAAAAAGGTCAACTGTTTGCAGGTTTGCATTTAACAGTCTCTGGCAAACCCAGTAGCTCACATTTAATTTCAGAATCCTGATGAGTAATCTGTGAATACAACCCTTGGGTTTGATTTCCCACTTCATCCGCCCCCTTACCCACCAGTCCACTCCCAAAACCCCAACCCACCAAAGCCCACATCTAAATATTCCTTTACCAAAAGGGTCAAAACCTGGAAAAGACCGAGAAAGAGCTCCCCTAGAAAGTAAAAGAACAGCTCGGGGCCCAGGCCGGCTCCCCGAGCCCCGCTCCAAGGAGGGGC
Source organism: Tapirus indicus (assembly GCA_031878705.1). Taxonomy (NCBI): domain Eukaryota; kingdom Metazoa; phylum Chordata; class Mammalia; order Perissodactyla; family Tapiridae; genus Tapirus; species Tapirus indicus. The sequence goes on along the minus strand of CM062918.1, from coordinate 72,019,499 downwards.
CACTCTCGACGCCCCGCACGCCCCGCCCCGCTCCGAGCCCGCTCGTTCCCCTCGGGCGACAAAACCCTCCCTCCGGCGCACAGCCAGGACTGACAGTTACAGCACCAGCAGGCGCTACTACCAGAGGCCTACTTCTGGCGCCGGCCCCTCCAGACCACGCGCCCCAAACACTCGCCCCGGCGGGGGTGGGGGCGCCCCTACCCTCGCCAAGCCGGTCCCGAAGGGTGGCCTGGGCGACAGAGAAGACGAAGGGAGGGGCCATCCGGCCTCCCTGACCAGTCCCGTCCTCGGCCGCACTGACCTGTGGTCGCCCCCGCGCCTGGGCTGCGGCCCTCACAGCAGCGGCCGCCTCACTAGTCGTCGTTGCCCTCTTCTGCCGCCTCCGCCCGCCACCGCCTCGTTCCCTGTCGCTGCCGCCACCGCCGGGGCTCATGCGGGACCCGCGCTTCCTTCTCCGGAGACCGAGGCCGGGAAAGGGCGCGTCGGGGCCGCAGAAAACCCCGCGTTCGTCGCCAGCCGCCGCCGCGCCGCTGCCTGTCCACACCGGGGACTCGGGCCCGCCTGGCCGGGGAAGGCTGCGAGCCGCTCCGAGCGCGGCCCCGAGGAGGAGCCGAGGGAGGCGCGCCGCCCGCGCTGTGAGCGCCGGGTCGGCAGAGGTGAAGCGCAAGTCGGCGGCGGCGGCGGCGGCGGCGGATGGCTACGCAGCAGCGGGGTGCGCAAGCGAGAGGAGGGCGGTGTGTCGAGGTTCTGGCGAAAGGGATTCAGACTCTGTCGTCTCCTGCAGTCACCCCGAGCCCAGCGCCACCATCTTGGGAAAAACGCGGATCTCGCGGCCGCAGCGCAAGCCGGGAGGACTGGCTGGGCGGGCCGAGTATCCCGGCAGGCAGCGCGCGTCGCCGGGCCAGGCAAGGGCTCCAGGCCAAGACGCAGGGACGCGGGGCGGAGCCGGGGCGCGCGCGGGATGGCGCAGCGCTATGCCCCGCCCCCCTTCGCCGGCTCCGCCCCCCTCCTGCTTGCCGTCGTCGCCAGCGCAGGGGCTGTTGGGAAGGGGAAGTGGCCCGCGGGTCCTCAGAATCCTATCAGGATCGGTCGCCATCTTGGGACTGAACAGAGCGGGCAATGCTCACTTTGAACCATTGCTGTCTGTGGCCCGACAGAAAGAAACGGGTGTACTCCGGAAACCCCCTAGAGGCCCCAGGAGTATTGGAGATCTCCCTGGTCTGCCCAACCGAGGAACGTGCCGGAACTTGGACGCTCCCGATTTTGTTGGGCGACGAATCGACTCCGAAAGTCGCTGAGGGGGTTTGGTAGCTCGCAGCCGCGCGGCGGGCAGAAGCCTCCGGATGCTAGGTCTCCGACCCTAACCCTTTTCTGCCCCCAGCTGCCTTTGTAAACACCGTAGAGGTAGCCCGAGAGCGCAGGCCAACTTTCGGAGGACCAAGGTCATCTGCTTAGGCCTTCTGCCAACATTTGATGTGTCATTAGTTTACCAGAAGGTAAAAGCCCGTGTCCTGCAGGTTTGACATTCGGTTATGTTGTCGATAAAGAGAAAGTGGCCTCTTGGTTGACCCCAGCTGGATAGAGGCTGATTTTGATCCATATGACAACTAAACTGACCCATTTAAAACTGTGCGTCTTCATATTTAGTACGAAGGTCACCATTTTTTTTAAAAGGTTTTTTTTAAGGTTCCGCAACACTTAATAGCAAAGTATGATGGGATCACTAACAATTTCATAGTCTAACGGCTTGCAGTTTTCCTGATAAGACCGTAAAAAGTATATGAGATCCCATTCATCTAGTATTCCGAGTTTTTATATCAACAATCGTACGTAGCGGTGTATTTAGCTGTCATTCTTAGAACATCTCTTTTGTATAGTCAGGGATATATATATAGCAGTATATATATATATGTATATATGTGTGTGTGTGTGTGTGTATACTGCTTCCCAACAATAACTAACTATAAAAAATTTAATTATAAAAAATAACCTAGTGGAAGATCAATTATTATAGGACAACTGATGATAAATGACAGTATTAAGTCATGTCCAATTTTAAGTCTGTCCCTTATTCTTTTTTCATTTCTCCTTATTTAGAAACTATTTGAGGTTCTATATTATGGAAGAGAGTAGTCAAAATCATAGTCTTTTAAGGAATTATCTTTGCATATTATCAAAATAGGCAAATGAGAATGAAAATCTTTAAAGACTTAAAATGTTACTACAATATCTAGCATGTGAAGATACTTTTAGCTATGATTCTACTTCCTCTAGAAATTGAATAAATGAAAATGTAACTTTATAATAACTTGGTATATCAAAATGTAGCAGAAATCCCTGAGTTCTAAAAAAATCAGACTGAAGAGAAATAAATCTGCTCTTAGTTAAATGTCAGAATGACTATCTAGTTCTTTTACTAAGACCATGGAGAATCCCAATTCCTCCTTGGAATGTGGAGAAATTACCCATAGCCCTTTCAGTTAATTAACATTAAGTAGGTATTCTTATGTGTCATACTAGTGTCAGATTTGATTCAAGAACCCTCTGTGCTCTTTGCCTTATCCATTTTCAAATTTTGAAATGTTTGCTGGTAAAAATTACCAGCATGAATATTGTCATGAATCCTTAGAATACTAATAGTGTTCCACCTCCATATATATTAGTTTTTGTGAATAAATTTTTTTCTCTCAAATCAGAACCACATTTTTCTTCAGGTGTGTTTTCCCAGAAAAATATCTTAGTGTCTATTAAGTAAGTAGTAAAGTTTTTAGACTATTCTAATTAAAATGAGACCCAGTAGTTTCTAATAATTTTCTCATTTCAGGCGTAAAGTGAAATGAGCAGTTTAATTTTTTTAGCATAATACATTAATTCCTTGAACAAGCTTTGAACTTCTCTTTACCCGGAGCTGTGCCAGGCTTTGGGAAACAATAAAAGATCAACAGTCCCTGTCCCTGCCCTCAAGAACTCACAGTCCAAGAGGAAGTCACACCTGTAAAACTGTGGACCCCCTTTTCAGAATAACTGAACACTTCAGTGATTATTGGAGTACTTACTAATATATATCTTCTAATACTCGTGAACTTTTTTTTAAACGAAACATTTTGCCCTAAATTGCTGAGTAAGTTGGTTTTTTGACAGAGCTATTTTGGTGCTCAAGATTTCTTGTTGATGAGAGAGACAACAGATGAATCAAAATGCTAAAACAATTTTTTATTACCTAGCATGCCCCTGGGATCAGGAATAAGCTGAGAGTATGGAACAGAAAAGGGTCTGATATGGTGGAATGAAAGTTACTGTTGATATCTTTAGGTTGCATCAAAATGTTATACACTCACTATTGAAAGAGACTAAGCTTTCAGTATGTGAGTGGCTCTCAGTATTTAAGAAATACTGTTGAAGCAAAATTAGCTCCATGAAGAACATTGTCTGGCATATAAGTGCTCAGTAAATGTTAGTGCTTAGTAATATTACTATCTATATCATTATTTAGCATTACACACTTCAGGCATGAACTCCTTCACACGTCCACCCTTATTCCTACAGGTCTACCTAAATTTGCACTCCCCTTGATCTTCTATCAAAGTATGAGCCATCCTTCTTCCTTTCTATGGCTAATTTGGGGTGGGGGGTCTCAAGATTCTTAATCCCTCAGTAGTTCCCTCTCCTTTTCATAAATTCTCCCTCTACTAACTTGCCTCCTTCTATTTAGAAGAACTATCTGTACTCAGATTGCCATTTCCTTCCAAGTCCCTTTTCAGCTACTGAAATTTAGCATTTGCCCCCATTTTACTATATATGTTGCTTGTATTAATGTCGGTAATGGCATAATGGCCAAGTACAAAGGTGGCTTCTCAGTTTCTGTGGTATCTGACCTCTTTGCAGACTTCCACACTGCTAACCACTGCCTCCTGGAAACTACTCCCTTGGTTCCATCACCTTGCGTTCTCCAGCCTCTCTTGCTATGTCTTGGGCCACTGTTCCTCAAGTCTTTGCAGAATACTCTTCCTCTCCATCCTTGATTCTCTTTGCCTACTATATTATACAGTCTCTGACAGTACCGTTTACATATACTCTTCCTCTATCACTTATTTCAGTCCGGAATCAAGTCTGAATTGAATGCTGACCTCACTCAGAAAGTTCAGGCACATATTTTCAACCCCTTATTAGAAATTTATAGTGGATGTTCTATAGGTACCTCAAACTCAACATATCTAAAATTGAACTGCTGAACTTGTCCAATTTTCCACCATTAACTGAGATGGGGATAATTGTGGAGAGGAGCAGGTATTGGAAGAACAAGCAGGAATTGGGTTTTGGCAGTGTTGAATTTGAGATGCCTATATATCTGTTGTAGATATATGCAGTAGAGACTGATTGCTAGTTGACTTTCAATATGCATGCTCTTCATCCGTGAGAATGGAATATCTAGCCAGACACACGTTTGCCTATAATAAACTCTCTAAGTATGACCATGTCACTAAGTTCTGGCCAGTAGATTGTGAGCAGAAATGATGTGTGCAATTACCATATCATACTCTAAAAGAAATGGGATGCTCCTTTCCCTGTATCCCTTTCTAATGATTGGAATTTGGTTGGGGTTGTGAGCTATGTTGGAGGGATCACAGAGCAACAAGGTGGGTCCCTGAGGAGTTAATGGGTCAGAGCCTGTGTACCAGCTTGAACTTTGGTATGAGACAAGCTACTAACTTCTATAATCTGTCATAGTTATTCTAGATCCCTTCTACTGCAGCTGACCTTGTATCCTAATATTCAAGTGAAGAAATCAAGGAGGCAGGTGGATGTGGGCATCTGGAGTTAAGAGAGAATGAAACCAACTCATCCTACATTTCTTGACTTGATTGATGACTCTACCTTCTGTAATAGTCCCCAATCATAATAATGTTAGTAATTCTAGATTTCTTCCTCTCCCTCACTTTCCTGGCAATTAGGATGCAAAGTCATATACTCCTTAAAGAATTGGTTTTAGAATTAGGCAGCATAGCAAAGTAGTTTAGGGCACAGGCTCTCAGTTTATTAGCAAGTGCAAAAATGCCAGGGAAAATCATAAACCCCTCTCTGATTCAATTTTCTCATCTGTAAGGCGGGGCTGTTGTGAGGATTAAATGTTAATATACATAAAGCACTTAGAATAATGCTGGGCACATAGTACAACCTCAGTAAAGGGAAGCTTTTTTATCTCACACAAATCCCAGTTCTGCCACTTACCAGATAGAGGATCTTCACTGAAACCTTCAGTTAATCTCTCTGTTGCCTCATCAGTGAAGTGGGAAAAATAATAGTACTGACCTCAAAGGGCTACTGTAAGCCTTCATTCATCCATTCAACACGTATTTATTGAATAGATATGATATACTAGCACTGTTCTAAGTGCCAAGAATAAAGCAACAAACAAAAAGGCTGCCCTCATGGAGTTTATGATCTAGTGGAGAAAGAAAACCCACAAATCTGGTGTGTCAGAATGTGATAAGTATTAAGGAGAAATACAAAGCAAAGAGAATAGTGGATGCTACAGGAGTTATATCATGCACGGTGGCCAGAGAGGGTCTCACCGAAAAGATGACGTTAAGCAGAGTCTTGACAGAAGTGAGGGAATGAGCTGTGGGAATATAAGGGAACAGCATTCCAAGCAGAGAGGACCCTGAGACAGAAAGTTGCCTAGAGCCATCTAGGACCACCTAGGAAGGCACTGTGACTGGAGCAGTGTGAGAGAAGTTGAGATGAGCTCAGGGAAGTCAGGGTAGGCCACAGCCAGGCGAGCCTTGTACCTCATTCTAAGGACTTGGTTATTTGTGCTGAATGAGGTGGGAAGCCCCTAGACGGGTTTGAGAAAGTTATGACAAGATCTAACCTATGGGAATCATTCTGACTACGGTGTGGAGAATGGACAGAGACAGCACATGTGAAGTGTTTAGTGCCCAACATATGGGAAGTGTTGAATAAGTGGTAATAAGCACTATTATTGTTACTAGCTATTAGTGTCATTATTATTATAACATCCATTTCCTTCCATGAAATCCCACTGCTACTACCTTAATTTAGACTCTTAGTGTTTCTTACTTGAACTACAGTGTAAGCTCCAGAAGGGCAGGGCCATATTATCTTATTCATTATTGTATTCCCAACCCCCAACAAAATGCTTGTCCATATTACAGTATTCTCCTACTGAATTTCCTCATCATGGAATGTTTTTTAAAGAAACAGATATGATCTCATTGCTCCCGTGCTTGAATCTATCAGTGGCTCTTCATAGCCTTCTGGATAATGTCCAGACTCCAAGAACAAGGCCCAGTAGATGTGGGCTCTGCCTCCCTTCCAGCCTCATGTCCTTCCACTCCACACATGAACCCGTTGCTGGAACACTGTGTACACACTTAAGAGTCATTTGGAGCCCTTTGGTATGCAATTCCTTCTGCCTTTTAGACAAGTTCAAGTACCTCCTCTGAGAAGCCTCTCTAATCTTTTCAAGCAGGTTTATTGTTCATGCCTCTGTGCCGCTTCTTCCCATCATGTCACTTCTCACAAACTGTTGGTATATGTGCTGTACTTATACTTCTGTCTCCCCTTAAATTCCTTGAGAGAGGAGAGTACCTTTGAGTTGCTTTGTGTTCCCAGTACCTCTCTCGGTGGTTGAAACCTGGTGTCTCCTCAAAAAGTTTGAATGAGTGAGCTAATGTATGGTGAAGTAGTGTATGTTTGGATATTTCCCTTTCCAACTGTGTCAAGCAGAGATACAAGGTGCAGAGGTGCCTGCTAATATAATTCATTGGGAACAGAAAAATCAGGCAAATTAATTTACTGTAAGAAATGTTAACTTGTTGTGAACTCCAATAACTAAGTAAGCAACAATGTATAAGTCATTTAATCTTTCAAGACCTTAGTATTATGATGTATGAAATTAAGATATTGAACAAATGACCTATAAAGTCTTCTTAAATCTGTGACTCACTCACCCACTAATTTTTACTAATTGCACGGATATCCAAGACTACATAAGAAGCCATTCAAGCAAAAACCTGGAAATCCTATCAAATCATGCTTTGACCTTGGTCATTTCAGTCTCTTTGTGCTCGTCTTAACCCAGCTGGAGAGTAGGTGGAAAAGAGGAGTTTCTTTGAACACCAGCTGCTGCTGCTACTGCTAATCTGAGCTGTTCTGAATGAAACAGTTCCACTCAATCAATGAAGCAACCCTTAGAAATTTTGCCTCCTGACAAGTGCAACATTTGAGTTCTTTGAAATCATTCAAACTGCATCCCTGTGTCTAATATGATGTTTAATACACATCATACTGATTCCAACAAAATTTTTTAAATCTAAGGAAGTACATTGGTTAAATAAAATCTTGGTTATTAAAAATGGTGGAGACAACTACACTTAGTGTTTCTCTTCAGGATATCTCAACTAAAGAAAACATCTGGCTAGGGAATAATCATGAATATAGTTTCCAACTGATAAGCAATATTTTATTTATTTTTTAGCTTGACACTAACAGTACAAAATTATCAAAATGATAGAATTTACTATGGACTCTTTTTGAGATTGCCTCAAACAATTTTATAGCTAAAGCTTACCTTTTCTAATTTTTGTTTTGTGACAGTAAACTTATCATAATATAGAAAGACCAAGGTTTTTTAAGATTGTAATGTAGATATTATTCATGACATAAAATATTTATATTGCTTCTTTTTTTTTAGTTCCTGCTAAGCATGGTACTAAAAGTGTCTGTATTTCAGTATGTAACAAAGTTCCTGAAATGATAGTTTATTTCCACAAATTGCATTTGTGCACTCATTAGGAGCTAGTTGCTTGGATAAATCTCATTAATTCTTACAAAAATCTTGGGTATTATGCATTTTACGCATTAGGAAATTGAGCTTGGAATAAGTAACTTGCCCGTGTCTCATAGCTAAAACGTAGTAAAGCTAGGATTTAAATCCAGGTGTGTGCGTGTGTCTTCTTGTTCCTGCTTTCCCAGAAAACAAAGATAAGTGCTTTGAATTTCAAAAACATGTTTCAGTGAAAGGTTTTCTTAATCATTCAGTCATGCCTTTTCTTCATTGCTTCCTAATAGTATTATACCAGAATAATATTCTCAAATTGTTACCCCAACAGGAATCTTCTTTTCCATACTGTTCAGTTCAAAACTGGGCTTCTGAGTGCTTCAACCAGTATGATCTGCCACCACTCCTTTCCAGCACTCAGTCCTAATTATGTGGTGTTGAGCCGGCTGCTTATGTTCTTTAAGCCTCAGTGTCTTCGTCTGTAACAGGGGTGATATTGTGATAATTAGAGACAGTGTGTTGCTAAGGACTTGACTCAGTGCCTGGCACACGATAAATGCTCAGTAAATGTTAATGAACAAATGGGTGAATGGGTGAAATTGTCTTAATTTGAGGTTCCCCCAGAAACAGATCTTGAGAAAATGATTTGAGTACAAGTAGTGTCTTTGGGAGATGATCCCAGAAAACATTGGTAGGGAAGTAAGGAAGTGAGTGAGGGAAGGGAGACAACCAATAAAAGGTGCCTTATTGTCAAGCATCCACTGTGGGCAACTAGTGCTTAATTCTGTTGAGGATCTCTGGGAGCCAATGTAGAACACTCAATTCACAGTTACTCTGTCAGAAGGGAGAGGGAGCTGTTGTATACACTGACTGTCCCAGTGATGACTCCTCATACTGCTGTGGAAGGGCACAGCAGCTCCAGCTGATCAAAGAGCCCAAAGCAAAGAAATGCAAATGTTGGCAATTGGGACTAGGACTGGCATGCATTATGTTGGTAAGACACAGGGTGCCAACAGTATCTGCCAAATGAATGAATGCACAAATGAACAAAGGAACAAACAAGCCAAATTTGAGGAATTTACCACAGTTCAAATCTAGCTCTCATGGTTGCAGGCTTAGAAATCTGTTAGCAGACCACCAACCAAACATACTAACCAAGCTCAAGAGATGGAATTATAAAATCAGAATGCCAGTTTATTGATTTAAATTGAGAAATAACTGTTACAGGGACTGGAATACTGGAGGTTCATATGACCAGGGCATTCTTTCCCTGTAAGAAGACGTACAGGGGCCCCAATAACAGAAGGTTGCTTAGGAAGCTTGAAATCTAGACAGAGGGAGTCGGAGGAACTCAGTTTTGATGGCAATAAGCTAAAATATATGATACAGCTAACTTCTTTTAAGAATCATCTTGAGAGAGGAATGAGAATATTTGAAGTTCATTGACCACCATCCCATAGGAAGGTTGTATACCCAGCATTTCCTAGTCTGACTCTATTCAATGTTTCCACTGATGACTGGACCCCTTCTTTGAAAATGTCAGGTTTCAGTTATGTCTTGCAGGCCTGGAAGCCAGTTCTTTTTTTTAAAAAATGACTTATGCTGACCTCTGCCCTGGTCAATTGTGTGGCTAATCCAGAAGTGTAACATTCAAAGGGCAATCTACTTTCTTTCAGTTCCATGTTTTTGTGGCACTTCTCACTGTGGGTAGCAAGTACCAACAATATTGTACTTTATTACCTGAATGATTGTAATCTCCTCTCATCCAGAAGTTTTTTTCCACTATGTGTAATCTGAACTTCTTCAGGCCTGTCAAACTCACGAAACTTACTAATTCTCAGTAGCTTATCTCCTATTTCTCTTTCTCACGTCAAATATTTCTTATATGAAACAAGCTATAGTTCTTATTTCCCTATTTTCTAGTTATTATTTAAGCCTAAAGAAATGTTTAAAGAATAGTGCAATTAACACATATTTTCTTCGCCTAGATTTCACAATACTACATATTTAGCTGTATTTGCTCAATCATTTATCATCTCTAACTCTGGTACCATTTGACATAAATGACAGACTTCATAACACTAGTCTTACATACCTTAGCATGTTTTGCCTAAGAACAAGGGCATTCTTATATATTACCACAATACCATATGAGATTTAATATTGATTCAATAATATTATCTAATATACAATCCATATTCAAGTTTCCCCAATTGTTCCAATAATATTCTTTATAGATTTTTTCATCCAAGATCCAATTAAGTAACACCTTTAGTTATCATGTTTCTTTAGTCTTCATTTAGCAACGTCCCCAGAACATTGTTTTTCTTTTATGACATTGATAATTCTTAAGATTCCAGAGTAGTAGTTTTACAGAAGTCCCCACAATCTGACTCATCTAATTGTTTCCTAATGATTAGATTCACATTACATATCTTTGGAAATGACATTATATAGGTGGTATTACAAACTCATTGTAGCACATAAAGAGGTACATATGATAGTTTGTTGTATTATTGGTGATTCTAAGTTTGATTACTTGGTTAAGGTGTCTGCTATATTTCTCTGTTATAATGTATGTTGTAATTAAGTAATCTGAGTGGTGATACTTTGAGAATTGAGTAAATATTCCAATATTTTACCCACTAGTTTTGGCATCCATGGATGATCATTGTCTGAATCAACTTCACGTTGGTGTTTGTACAATGCTAATGTTCCCTCTATTCCTTCTACATTTATTAGCTGAAGTAAAGAAGAACTTTTCCTCCTACCCACCACTTTTCTTTAGTATTAATGTGGATTCCTGGATTCCCTTTTATTCAATATGGCATAATACATTACATCATTATTCTTTTATTGCTCAAATTGTCCCATATTTGGCCAGTTGGGGTCCCTCAAGCCAATTTTGTATCCTTTTGACATGTCCCTGTCAGTCTGAGCATTTCTTCGCTTTTTGGCACAATAAGATGTTCAGGCTTATTCTGCCCGAGACCTGGACTCAGCCATCTCTCAGAAATCTGGTTCCTTTCAGTAAATCTGGGCAGTAGTCATTGTATCTAATTTGTCATTGCATCTAATTTGTCATTGCTTCAATGGCCATATTTATGGAATATATATATACACACGCGCACGCGCGCACATTTTTTTTTAAAATTCTGTTCATAATGATATTTCACATCCAACACTACTGGGTTCTTCTGCATCATCTCTTATTCCTTATTTATTTCTCCCTTCTCCCACAATTGGAACCCAATATATTTATCATATGCTCTATCTTACAATACACACAAATTACCAATACCACTGTTAACAACAAATCTACTAAAGTTCAAGATTTCTTTGTAGTTCTTATAGTCCTTAAACTAGATTCCACTAAAGATGTTCAGAATATTGTGTTTGGAAGTTTCTTGAATTAATTCTTATTAGTTTGATATGTAGTTAGGTTTATTTGTTTCTGTCCGTAGAAATTTTAGGGCTTGGTTCTTTCATCTTCATTAGTTTAATTTTTTTGAATTTGTAAAATGCTTTGATGTTTCAAATATCAAAACTACATAAAAAGATATACTCAGAGATGTTTTACTCTAATTCCCGTCCCATCAACCCCATTCCTACCTACCCCCATAAGTAGCCATTTTCATTCTTTTTAGTTTATCTTTTCTGAGTTTCTTTTTACAAAAATAAGCCTACACACACACACACACACACACACACACACACACACACACACACACTCATACATATCTTTATATATATTATTATTATTGTCCCTTTTTTCTTTGTATTTACTGAGTTTATTTCTTTCATATTTAAGAAATGTAAATTAGCATAGAGAAAACCTTACACTAATACTTTATATAATCCCCGTAGTCTCCTTTATTTAGATTTCTACTATTTTGGCAGTATCCTTTGAATTCTACATATTGCCTGTGCAACAATCAATGAGCATATTCTACCTTCCCTGTTCTCTCTCCCTTCTATTATTTTAAAAGTTGTGCTAGTTCTACTTTATAATAACACGATTTTTATGTACTATTCTTACACCTAGTTAACAATTTGTTTTAGGGTTAGAGCTATAGTTAAATATAATCAAAGCTTATAATTAATCCTTTTACTGATGTTTCCTTAGTTGTATCTTGGTTTGATAAGGTTATCTTTCAGTAAATTTCTCTGGAAGAGGTCTGGCATACGGTATTCCCTGAGTTTGTTCAAGTTTAAAACTGTGTTCATATACCCTTGGTATTCAAAGGACAGCTTGGTTGGCTTAAAAATAATTCCTTGGTTCACATTTTCTCTTTAATCTTCATGTGTATGTTGCTCCACTGTTTCTTAACTTTTGTTGATTTTAAGAAATCTGATGGAAACTGGATTTTCTGGTCTTTGTAAGAAACTTTGTCTTTTAGCATGGAGCCAGATTTTTCTTTATATTTACTTTAACAGTTTTATTAGGATATGATTTGGATATAACCATTTAGAGGCAATTTTCCAAGTTCATAGTGAGGCCCTTTTCAACATATAGATTCAGATCTTTTATTATTTCCATAATGTTTTCTTGAAATATAGTATAAGATCAGGTAGGACCAGCATCAGTTCATCATAAGAGTAGAAGTGATACATCCAGGATCAGGCTTGAGTGAATCCAAACATGTAAATAAGCTGAAAGAACAGCTGTCTCTCACCCCCATTTCTTACCACTGTTGCACTGTTGCCTCTCCCTTAGCTCATATCTTTGACCCAATGGAATATTCTCATAACCAGCTAACAAAGAGGAAAAAGATCTGACCTTGATTCACAGTAGGTCAACTTATGACATTGGTATGATCAGAAAATGAAAAATAATGGTGTGACGTAGGTGAAATCCTTTCAATGGGTAGAGCTTTAGGTGGTGCATGATCCACTTTGTGTGGAGAGAGAAGGTATGAATACACATGGACTCATGGGCAATAGCAAATGACTTAGCTGATTCATCAAGGGCTATAGATAAAATTGACCTAGCTGGCAAGGGATAGGGAGCATTCCCTCAAGATGGTGACTAAGACAAGGATTTTCACTGTCATTATTTCTATTTAGTATTTTCTTGGAGGTCTTAGCCAGTGAAATAAGGCAAGACAAAGAAATAGAAAGGATACAAATTAGAAAGGAAGAAGTAAAACTATCATTATTCATAGATGAAAAAATTATATATCCTACTACATAAAGAGAATCCAAATGAATCAGTAAGTCATCTTTTAGAATTAGTAAGGAATTTAGCAAGATTGTTGGAAACAATCAATATATAAAAATCGGTTCTTTCTATATATTAGTGACAAGAAATTAGAAAATAAAATTTAAAAACAATGTTATTCATGATAACATTGAAAAAGCAACAAATACTTAGTAATAAATGTAATAGATATACTAGTCCTCAACACAGAAAATTACAAAATGTTACCGGGAGAAATCAAAGACCTAAATAAATAGAGAGTTATACCATCTTTATAGATTCGTGGATTCAGCATTTGTAAGATGTCAGTTATCTTTAAATCAATGTACAGATTCAATGCAGCTGTGATAAAAATCTCAGCATTATTTTGTGGAAATTAACAAACTGATTTTAAAATTCACATAGAATAAAATACTTAGGAATAAATTTAACAAAAGGAGTGCAAGAGTTATACACTGAAAACTACAGAGCATTGCTAAAAGAAATTAAACAGGAACTAAATAAATGGAGAGATATACCATGTTCATAGATTAGAAAAGTCAATCTTCTTAAGATGTCAGTTCTTTCCCAAGTTAATCTATGGGTTCAATGCAATTTTTTTTGTAGAATTAACAAGATGATACTCAAATTTATATGGAAATACAAAAGATCTATGATAGCCAAAAATATTTTTTAAAATGGTTCTTCTGGTTGTTCTTTTGTATACTACCTGATTTCAAGTTTTATGATAAAGTTAAATTAATAAAGACTATGTGGTATTAATATAAGGATAGATAGGTAGATTGATGGATCAGAGTAGAGTCCAGAAATAAATTCACACATTTATGGTCAATTGATTTTCAACAAAAGTGCAAGAGCAATTCAATAGGGAAAGCGTAGTCTTTTCAACTAAGGGTGCTAGGACAATTGGATATTCATAGGCAAAATATGAACCTACACTCTTATCTCACACCATATACAAAAACTAACTGAAAAGGAATCATAGACCTAAATGTAAGAACTAAAACTATAAAACTTCTAGAAGAAAACGTAGGAGAAAATTTTTTGTTCCCAGTGTTGGTAAGAGTTCTTTGATATGACACCAGAAGTACAATCCATAAAAGAACACAATAAATTGGACTTCATCAAAATTAAAAACTTTTGTTCATCAAAATTCACCATTAATGAAATGAAAAGTCAAGCCACAGACTGGAGATAATATTTGCAAATTATGTATTTAATAAAGGACATATTCAGAACATATAAAGAACTCTTAAAAATCAATAATAAAAGACAAACAACCCAGTTAACAAATGGGCCAAATATTTGGATAGCCCCTTCACCAAATATGGTATACAAATGGCTAATAAACACAGGATATTGAACATAATTAGTCACTAGGGAAATTCAAGTTAAAACCACAAAGAGGTACCATTTCACACCCACGAGAAGGATTATAATGAAAAAGGCTGATAATATAAAGAGCTGTCCTATATGTAGAGGAATTGCTAGTGGGTATATAAAATGGTGCAGCCACTTTGAAAAGCAGTTTGGAAGTTTCTTGAAGAGTCAAACATGTGCTTATCATATGACGCAGCAATTCTGCTCCTAAGTTTCCATCCACAAGAAATGAAAACATATATCCATGTCAAGACTTGTATGTGAATGTCTATACAGCATTACTCATAATAACAAAAACTGGAAATAATCCAAATCTCCACCAACTGGTATGTCTGTACAACAGAATGCTAATCAACAATAAAACAGACCAAACTACTGATAAATACAACATGGATGCATGTCAAAAACATAGTGCTATCCAGACAGAAAAAAAAGTCTCTTGTAGGATTCCATTTACTATATGAAATTTCTAGAAAAGGCAAAAGCATAGACATAGAAAGATGATCAGAGATTGCCTATGGCTGGGAGTGGGAGCAGGTATTGGTTGTACATTGGGATGAGAGAAATTTGTGGAGTGATGGAATTGTTTTAAAATTATATTGCAGTGAAATTTGCACAACTGTGTACATTTACTAAAAAATCGTTTAACTGTGCACTTACAAAGGGTGAATTTCATAGTATGTAAATTATACTTCAACAAAGAGACATGGCAACAAAAAATATTTATGCCAATCATTAGATTATGTATTTTTTACTAGTAGGCAGGGTCACTGTATGTTAAAAGTTGTTTCTCTCTCTCTCTCTCTCATTCCGTGTGCCAGGGTGTAAAAGTTCATTTGGGGATCCTCTTGAGTCCCAGCCATCTTACTCTGCATATGCTTGCTTATAGTTTGACGAAACTGGTCACGGGAATTTAAATATAAAGGACAAAAGATAGTCTAAGCCTCATGCTTTAACATGGCATTTGCTAGAATCTACACTGAGAGTTATTAGGAATGTGTAGATGTGTTAATAAAGAGACACTATGATTCTATTTTAGTTAGGATTCCATGGTTGATTACCACAGTAGGAGGGTAGTATGCAGGTAGGGGAAATTGGCAGGGCAGGATTTGGGCATGCCTGGGTCCCTATGAGAAATACCAGGTAAAAGCAGCAAAATATCCTTCTCAACCTCAACTTTGGGCTGAATAGATACATACGAAGGGACTGGCATTCAGAAACAAGCACCATGAGGAGAAGATGAGGCTGCAACTGGCATCAGCAGGTACACAAATAGGACTGGGTTAATAAGAAAGAAACTTCTTTTTTGAGAGTAGAGTAAAATTGTACCTCAACTGTTCAGAGCCTCAACCTAGGTCTATCTTTGGTTATAGATATTTTTTCTCATGGTTCCTGAGGAGCCTGCTTGAAGACCTCAGATTGCAGAGGTAGCAGGCTTGAGTAGAGATCTTTAAGCAGGCTTGTAGACAAAATGTCTATCAAACCTTTGTCTGTTTTTAAGAGGGTCATCTCTACCCAAGAGATGTGATGCTACCTCTGCAATCTGTGGAGTGATTAGTTTTTGGTCGGGCCAAAGATGACCCCCTTAAAAACAAGCAAAGATTTGATAGATATTTTGATTCTTCCATTTAAGCTATGCTGGAGAGGTCAGTTTCTGCTACAGAAGAAAGATAAGCTGTGGAAAGAGATTTTGTCATTGTTGTAGTAGTAGTGAAGGCTTACTAAGATTTGGGAAATTAAAAACTAAGGAAAGATAAGTTTTGGGGGAATTATGTAAGCAGAGATCTTTGATTCTTATTTAGTATTTGAGGATACAGGCTTGGAGAATGCCAGCAGCAGAATTACAGAATTGAAAATTTTGGCTTCTGCAGGGTCTGGGGAAAGCCACACAGCAACACAATTTACCTTGTCACAGGATATTCATTCCCAATAAAATTACAGAGGTTATGGGCACTGGCCAATAACAACCTGACTGAGGCATCTAAGAGAAACTGAAGCCAAATTCTCTTCTAATGTGTTCTTTCTCTTCCTTATTGACCCAAATATTGTGAAGTATTTGCTGGGGTCTTCTCCTGTCAACTGTCGTGTGGGTCTAACTGTGTTCTAAGAATTGCATATTGCATGGGATAAACTGTTGAAATACCTGCAGAATTTTAACAATATTTCCCATAATTTGTCAGTATGTAATAACAGCTGTGATATTCTTCTGTGTTGTATGAACTCTGAAATGTTGAAAAGTAGGCTTACAGTTAGAACAATTGATTATACCAATTCTGTGGGTACTGAAGGAGCTGGATCCATTCTAAGGGAAGTTTGTACAATTTGCAAGTGGTGAAGCATGGACCCCAAATTGTACTCAACCCATGAGTTGCAGGAGATCAAACCAAATCAGAAATTGAAGTGGAGATAAATTTGAACTTTATTTTTTATTTTTCAATGACAGATAGCAGAATCTATTTGTATTAGTTTTCTATTGCATCTGTAACAAATTACCACAAATTTAGTGGCTTAAAATAACACAAATTTATTATCTTATAGTTCTGTAGGTCAGAAGTCTGAAATGGGCCTCACTGTGCTAAAATGAAAACATAGCCAGAACTTGTGTACCTTTCTGGAGACTATTTAAGGGAATCTCCAGACTCCCTTAAAGTTTCCTTACCCTTTTCAGCCTCTAGAAGCCACCTACATTCCTTGGCTCATAGCCTCTTTGCTTCATTTTCAGCATTTTTCCATGTAAGATAAAATACCCACAGGAATTAGGATGTGGACATCTTTCAGGAGACCATCATTCTGCCTACTATATTACTGTAGTTAGTTTAAGCAAAAGGGATTTAATACATGAAATTGAATAGTTGACAGAATCATTAGGAGTGCTAAAGCTACAGACTATAGATTGGTCTTTCTGGAAAGACTTCCAAAGCCACACTGCATATCCAGGACACCAAGTCTTCCCTCTGTATAATTAGACATCCACCACTATAAAGAAACTTTCCTAATAAAGAAGATATTCTAGTACAGCTGGGCTCTAGGACAATGCTGCACTTGTTATGATTTACACTCCCAAAATGCATATACCACAGCTTGCCTCTCAACATCTCCTAAAGCTAATGTCTTAATGCTGGGACCTGTGCTAATGCAGCCACAGAAAATCCAAACACCTCCAAAATTATAGCTGCCAGCAGTGGTGTGGCCTCTGTCACACTGCCACCATCTAAGAACCTTTCATTAGCCAAATCCAAATCACTTCTGGAAATTTAACTATATAAGAGTCCTAAAAATGCAGTTTTTCATTTCTGGCCTCTGCCCAACAAGTAGGCATAGAAGTAAGATGGGAATGGATTTGAGGGCCAGTCTACTATATCTCCTCAGTTGAATCTTCATACACATCCATCTTCCCATTTTTAAACTTACATGCAACACCAACATCTTCCTGCTTAATATTAAATAACCATTCCTCTCTCTTAAGTGAATAAAACATGTTCACCCTCTCCTCAAAAGTGGAGACACAGTCATTGCATCCATCTGTGCGTGATGTTAGTACATCTTCTAGATCAGGTTAGAAACCTAGCTTGATATTCTGAATTTATGGACTACAATACAAAATCAATCACCTCTTAATATGCCCTAGTTAAAATGCTAGGGAAGAGGAAGAACAGAGGAAACTAATTAAAATGTAAATATTTTTAACAGAACAAAGGAGAAAATCTTGGAAAGATAGAGTCTGAGCCCTTGGTAGTTATTCTTGAGTGCAGTTGCTATAGTTTTCCATTAACTCTGACCACTGGACACGGAAGTGCTAGGAGGCACCAAGAGCATCCTGTGGCTTCCAGATATACTCTTTTGTACTCTTATTGTATAGCAATAAAACTACACATGCTTAGTAACAAGGCTCAATTACCCTAACATAGTAAATCTCTTTTGCCAGTTAGCTCACTGACTTGATGAACCCCAAATGAATAGATGTCTGTCTCAACTTCAGTTAAAAGGAACCACTGGTGTAATCTTCTGGCATAAACATTCTTTGAGTACCAGGACTTCTGAATCAGCAGAACTCAAAGTAGCAGAGATAGAAAGCAAAATGTTGCAACTGGGTTATTAGTCAGAGAACAACGCCATTTCTACCCCTTGGGTTCTGGACTTCAGTATCCTAAGGGAGAAAGAACACTACATATTTGTTGCTGTATTTTGTGGGATTGCACCCCTACCTCACAAAGTTGATTCCAGTTGCATTAATTGAATCCTCAATAGGCCTTTTCACTGTTCTATGAGGCCAGCTGCTTCTGATGATGTTAAGATCAATGAATCCCTTGGGTATCAATCCATTGTCTTACTTCTTTTGCTGTAAACTGTGTTACTTGGTCAGAAGCAATGTTGAATGGGAGACATTGTTAGTGAGTATGACATGTAGTTAGTCGATGGATGGTGGTACTTATAGAAACATGGTATGTGGAGAAGGCAAATATTAAAAATAAGTATTGATTTCAGTGAGGACAAATTGCTATCCCTTCCATGACAGCAGAGGCCCAATGTACTCAGCCTATGATCTACAACCAGATGTTTCTTGTGTTATAGTTACTAGCAGATTTGTCAGTCAGCAAAGGTAATAGCCAGACCAACAGTGGTGAAGAGAAGTCCATATTGTTGAACCCATGTATTTTCTCATTATCTGTCACCTTGGTCACTTTGTTCCTGAGACCATTAAACAAACAATGGGGTGAATGGCACAAGAAACTGACATTCACAAAATCATCATCTTGTCTACCTGATTAATGAGCACCTTCTCTGTAGTGAGTGCCCTTTTGGTAAGCAGTCACATGGGGCATAAATATTCTTACACTTTTGGCCCATTCTGAAAGTCTAATCACTTGGTTCCCCCCAGGTCTCCATGACACCAGTCCAGTTTTTATCCATCCAAGTTATTGATCATCCAGTCAAACCATTAGCCATTGCCAGGAATCAATCATAGATCTATACTCCTCATGAACTCTCCTTCCAAGAAAAGGGAACAACTAATTTGTACCACCCAAAGTTCTACTAACTTGAGAGAATTATCCCTTCTTCCCTGTTGTTTCAGGGCTACATTTAAGTAGGACTGTAAAGTTGTATTTGTCCTCTTCTGGCTAATGCCAGAACCATCTGTAATCCAGGCTCATATTTTTCTCTCCGAGCCAACTGGTGGTAGGAAATGTCCCATATATGTGTTGAATAGATTATGGTACATGGTGAAGAATGCAAGTCACTTGATTATAAAAGTTAACTATGCCTTAAGGGTATATTTTCTTATGTGATGGGTCTTGTTTATTTAAAAACAGTCTATTCTGGGGCCGGCCCGGTGGCGCAGCGGTTTAGTCCGTGCTTGGCACCCCGGGGTTCGCTGGTTCGGATCCCGGGCACCCGCCGACGCACTGCCTGTCAGCCATGCCGTGGCGGCCTCCCATATAAAGTAGAGGAAGATGAGCACAGATGTTAGCCCAGGGCCAGTCTTCCTCAGCAAAAAGGGGAAGATTGGCGACGGATGTTAGCTCAGGGCTGGTCTTCCTCACCAAAAAAAAAAAAAAAAAAAAAAACCAAAAAACAGTCTATTCTGATAATTTCTGCCTTTAATTTTAATTTTGTCATTAATAAAGTTGGATTTAGGTCTACCATTTTGTCATTGGTTTTCTGTTTATCCTCTCTGTACTTCTGTTTCTCTATTTCCTTTCTTTCACATTCTTTTGGTTTTGTTTGAATGTTTTTTTTAGATTCTATTTTATCTATTGACTTTTTAGCCATCTCTTTTCATTTTTTAATAGTTACTCTAGAAATTACAATGTATACCTTTAACTTTTCACAAATTAATTTAGAGTTAATATTGAACAACTTCCCATGAAATGTAAAACTTTGCAATTGTATAGGTTCATTTACTCCTTGAGATTATAGTTGTCATATGTAGTACGCATGCATGCATGATAAACTCCACAAGAAAATGTTGTAATTTTTTGCTTTAAAAAAAATCATGTGTTTTTTAAAGAAATTAAGAGAGGGGCCGCCCGGTGGCGCAGCGGTTTAGTCCGTGCTTGGCAGCCCAGGGTTCGCGAGTTCGGATCCTGGGCGCCTGCCGACGCACTGCCTGTCAGCCATGCCGTGGTGGCGTCCCATATAAAGTGGAGGAAGATGGGCACGGATGTTAGCCCAGGGCCAGTCTTCCTCAGCAAAAAAAAAAAAAAAAAGGGGAAGATTGGCAACAGATGTTAGCTCAGAGCTGGTCTTCCCCACAAAAAAAAAAAAAAAAAAAGAAATTAAGAGAAAAAACAGTCTATTACACTTATCCTTGTATTTAACATTTCTGATGCCTTTTTTCATTACTGATGATCCAAATTTCCCTCTGGCATCATTTCCCTTTAGCCTGAAGAACTTCCTTTAGCAGTTCTTTAGCAGTGCAATGTTGTAGTAATAAATTCCCTTAATTTTCCTTTGTCTGAAAGTAGCTTCATTTTACCTTTATTCTTGAAGAATATTTTTACCAGATATAGAATTATAGATTGAAAGTTACTATTTTCTTCAGTACCTTAAAGATGTTTCACTGTTTTCTGGCCTTAAGTGCTTTGATGAAGAATTGGCAGTCATTTGAATCATTGTGCCTAGGTACATGTTTCTTTAAATTTATCTTTTTGGAATTCATAGAACTTTATGAATGTTTATTTCTTTCACCAAATTTGAGAAGTTTTCTGCCATTATTAATTTAAATATTTTTCTGCCCCACTCTCTGTCTCCTCATCTTCTGGGTCTCCAATTACTCATATGTTAGACCTTTTGAACTTGTCCTTCAGGTATTTGAAGCTCTATCCATTTGTTTTTCAATCTCTTTCATCTCTCTTGTTTATAATAGATGGTTTTTATTGTTTTATCTTCAGGTTCACAGACTCTCTACTCTGTCATGTCTGCTATTAAACCCATGCAGTGAGTTTATTTCAGATATTGTACTTTTCAGGTCTAAAGTTTCCTTTTTTTTAATATTAAATTTTTTTTCATTCGTTGCAAGTATATTTTTCTTTACCTCACTGAGCATAAGTACAATAGCTGTTTTTAAATCCTTTTCTGATAATATCTGAGTCATATCTGGTTGGCATCTGTCAACTGTCTTCTCCCTTGAGACTATGTCTTATTTTCCTGGTGCTTCATATATCAAATATTTTATATTGTATCCTAGACATCAGGAAGACATGTTCTAGAGACTCGGGCTTATGTTATATTATTCTGAATAGCGCTGATGTTTTTGTTTTAGCAGGCAATTAACTTGATTAGACTCAAACTGAAAGCTGTCATACCTGATGTGGGCAGCATGTGCACACTGTTTTCAGTTTGCTTCATCCATGTGTGTTTCAGTGACTATCAAGAAAGTTTGACTGAGTTTAAACATGGAATTTAGGGGTCATCTTCTCTGTCTCTCTTATTTATGGGGTTCCTCCTCATTCTCTGGTTGCTTTGGTCTCCTTCTGTTGGTTCCTCTGGCCAGAAGGTGGCAGGCTTTCTACCGGATTTCACCTGCCCCACGTTGCCATCACCCTGAAAAGCTGCAAAAAATGGGAACTCTCTCCTTTAAAGTCACTTGTTCCCAATTTCTGTTCTTTCCCCAAATCCACATATCTTTGTTGAGTCTCCAGAGCCCTCAGGCATTTTATTGTTGCTGTTCAGAGTTCATAGCTATTGTTTGCAGGAAAATCAATTTGTCGGACTTCTGATCTTATATAAACGGCTTTCAATTTATGATGGAGTGCTGCTGGGCATGACCAGCTTTATGGCTTGGTAGATCAAATAATAGTTCACTATGGAAATTGATGAAGTCAATTGATGTCCCCTTATCAGGCACTTAGTCTCTTTGAGGGCCAAATAGCAAGCTAGGGACAATTTCAGAATAGGATAAAAATTATTTGCTGCCTACTCAAGATTCACCATGGCTTACAGTTTCTGACTGAGAACATGTGTCTTCCCTAGGGGATACACACTGGGATAGGCCTCTCTTCTTAAATGAGATCTTATTTATCTACTCTAATTCACAGAGTTTCAACTAAGAACAGAGGAGGATAAGGTGGAGGGGAAAAGGAGGCATTTCTGTACAAATCATGCTTAAAAGAAATCTAAACCATGTATTATTATTTACTTATGGCACATTAAGAAATATGACTTCTGCTGTGGATCAACTAGAGAGCCTTCTCTTGTTTTGGTCCCCAGTCAGAGATGTGCCAAGCATTGTGTCTCTTTCTTAGTGTGGTAGGAGGTACAAGGCACAAAACTCCTTCTTTCATTTTGGAAGGAATATTCAGACATGCCCCAGACACTGACTCCTAGAAAGCACTGAAGTGTCAGGCCCCTAAATTTTGATGGATTATTTTTCTCTTATCTCTGTGCCTTACCTGGGTATATTGAGTATCTGTCATTCTCAGGTTTCCAGTCTCTATCAGTAAAATGTCATTAATGTAGTAGATAAAAGTGATTTCTTGTAGGATGATAAGATAATCAAATCCTTTGAAGGTTGTTATGGCACAGAGTTGTAGTGGTTATATAGCCCTGAGGTAAGAGAAATAAGATGTCTCACTACTTCTTCCAGACAGTAAATGTTTT
Organism: Tapirus indicus; assembly: GCA_031878705.1. Lineage (NCBI taxonomy): Eukaryota > Metazoa > Chordata > Mammalia > Perissodactyla > Tapiridae > Tapirus > Tapirus indicus. The sequence continues at coordinate 71,996,514 of CM062918.1, read as the reverse complement.
CTGGGCATTGGGACAGAGAAAATACCATATTCCAGATAAGTCACGATGAACTAGTAACCAAGAACTGTGTTTATTTTCTCTGGTAAGGAAACTACACCTGGGACAGCAACTGTAATTATAATCACTGTTTGATTGAGCTTATAGTAATCCACTTTCATTCTTCAAGACCTATCTGATTTCTGTACAAACAAACAGGGCAGTTAGATGGAGATGTGATAGGAATTAGCAACTCCTATATATTTCAAGCCTTTGGATTTGGTATAATATCAGAAATTTTTACAGGGATGTGGTTTTTGTTTTGTGAGAGAGAGGCCGCTCCATGGGTTCCTCTTGGTCCTTCATCCAACAATGTTCTTTGCTCCACTGATTAGGGAGCCAACTGAGGATTCTGCCAATTGCTAAGGTTAGTTAGTACAACCATGCTCTCAAGATCTAGGAAAGTAACTTCAGCTTGTGTTCGTGAACCACTGAGAGTTAGACACAGGCTCAAATACATTATTTTTTTGACCCTCATAGGTCCCTATCTGTTCAGCAGACCATAGGATTAGTTCCAAGTCAGTGTCCACAGAAGACCGGGGTTTTCTTCTTTCTCCAGCACACCATTGCACTTGTAACTGGCTGCTACTCAGACTGGGAAATGTTTGGAAGAAGATTTACCATTTATGCTTGTGATGTTAACAGAAATTGCTTCCTCAATGGTCTCTATTTCATTCAAGGGGCTCTGGGTCTGTGAACTAATGATAACTTGAGACTTGGGAAGGATTTTGAATCTTTATGGTGATAACTCAAATCAGGTATTTGTTCACCAGCCCCAGAGTTCCTTTTGCCATACAGATTAAGTTAAATTGCTTCATGGATTGCCCCTATACTTTTCTTTTATGTACCCTGTAATCACTTGGCCAATACCAAAGAGCCCCTGCAGGGCAAGCCTTGCTAATTATCATTCTGGCCCTGCTGCACATTGTAGCTCCACACCTACCTTGTCTCTGGCAGTGAATTGCTGCTACTCTGCCTCTGCTTTACTATTTTGCTATAAGTATCTGAGTGAAAGCAGAGAACTTATGAAGTCATAAATTCAAGCATTGTAGTGCTGGACTAACCCAGGGAACTTACTAAAATATTTGGGGGGGAGGGTTTAACATGATAGATTGGGATTCAATAGGTCCTAGATGAACCTCAGGAATCTGAATTCTTACCGAATGCTTTAGGTGATTTCAGTGGTAATGTGGGGGATCAGAACTGGCCACCTCAAAATGTCTATTTTCTCTGAAGGAGGCTTTGACCTTGTCCACCCCCCAACTGTCTAAAGGAATTTGGGATGGAAGGCCTGTCCCTGGAACTGGCCATCACCTTGTGTAACTCTGGGTATCAATAGACTGGGAGTGTCTTTGCTACGCCCATTCTTATCAAAGTTCTGTTTACCAAACATTTACATTTGTAAGGAAAATCTCCATTTGTAAAGGTATCTTCTTCTCTGCACTGGGAAGAGGGGCGGATGACCTCATCTCTAGAAACTTGTCAATGTGGAAGGCGAGGCCTTAAATCTGCATAATAATCTTCTTGTGCTTTTCTGGTAATCTCCCATAAATGACCCAACCCCCAATATCCTCATTTGTCTATTTAAGAGGAGAACCTCTGCCATTTTGTCAAGAGATACTCAGTTTCCCCAGGTCTCTCCCATGTATACATGTTATAAAGCTTTGTTTGATTTTCTCCTTCTATTTGGCCTCATGTCAATTTAATTTGTAGCCCAGCCAGAAAGGACCCAGAGAGGGTAGAGAATGCTCTTTCTCCCCTTCACTAATTATCCAGACACCCCCACCCCCACCCCACACAGGTATGACAATAACCCACTTTAGAGAACATCTGTCATTAATCGGTAATGGCTGCCATGAATTCCTTTGAACACCCTGCCTTGACTTTGATACATTCCCACGTTTCGTATCCTACCTCCCCAATGTGGAATTGAAACAATCTTAACATTCCTCAGTCTTCTGTCTGTCTGTGAAGCCTGACTTGGGCTCCATCTATTAGATAGTAGTAGCCTTCTATTTTCAGCAAAAATAGTCTTGTCTGAGTTAGCAGGGACAGCATCTCCATTAACAGGCCAGTTCTATGGTATGGTTCTGGGAAATGCTCTCAGAAACATAATCTAGAGGCTGTCCCTTCATCCCTTCTGATTATATCTGATTATACAGTAATCTTTCCATATTTCTTTATAAATCTTTTCCTGATGAGCAGGAAAAGGTTGACTCAGTAGCTAGGTTATTCAAACCCTGAACATTTTAAAGAAAGGCCTTTCTTCAAAACTAGCCTCTGACTGATCCCTGGGAGATACTCTCTGAGTCCTCTTAACATGCTGCCTGATAAGAGTGTTTTGTGTGCCTGAGGGCTTGTGCCGTGTTGTACCAGATAAATTCATCCTAACAATGTCATTTCTGGTGAATGCCTGTTTTTGCTGGGATTGGAAGAGGGGGTGGCTGGAGTATGAGCCATGCAGGCGCTACACACCTACATGATTGACCCCCAATAAAAGCCCTGCACACCAAGGCTTGGGTGAGTTTCTCTTGTTGGCAATATTTCATATGTGCTGTCACACATCATTGCTGGGAGAATTAAGTGCATCTTCATATGACTACACTAGAGAGGACACCTGGAAGTTTGTACCTGCTTTCTCCTGGACTTTGTCCCAAGAACCTTTTTTCTTTGCTGATTTTAATCTGTATTCTTTTGCTGTAATAAACTGTAACCATGAATATAACAGCTTTTCTGAGTCCTGTGAGTCCTTCTGGCATATTGCTGAGCTTGACGATAGTCTAAAGAACCTGTGACACACTTGCCTAAACTAGTTACAGTGAGTTTTTTAATCTCTAAGCAATAACCATTTCTGACACAGAATTGATACTAAAGATCCTCAAATAAATAGAAACCTGGGACTAGCATCTGACATGTTTGGGTTTGAAGGTAGTGAGAATCTAAGTAGTATTAGAGAATGGGGCAATAGTCTGTGGCAAATAGTGACCAAATAGTTTCTTAAATGATTTCTTCTAGTCAACAGGACTAAAGAGGATATTGAAAGAAAGGCTTTGGTGAGTTAAGAGATTGTTGGTACATATCATTAGAAGGCTCCTGGAGGCCATTTACAAAGTCCAACTTAGGAGGAGAAGTCTTAGATAAAAGAGCTAGAGTAGCAATCTGAATGGGTTGGCCTACATGGATCTTTAATATTTCTGATCTAATTGGTCAGAATTACCAAGGACTGAAGTAGGTGTGCAATCCACTCTGTCCCTTTTGATCAGTACAACTCTAGTTCAGGTTAACCGAAGCTTGACTCATGCCATCTCTGTGGAGACTCACGGCCCCTCACCAAGTCCCAAGCCTGAGTCACTTGGTGATTCAGAGGACAGAGAGTCATATGAATGAAGGAAAGTCCAGGTGCACTTGAGGATAACTCCACAAGTTTATACTGTACAATTTCCTTCTATCCTTTCTGGAAGGATCCTGTGACTATTTAGTAGTATCACTGTTCACTGAAGGAAAGGAAATATCCAGACCTTTTGGGGATTTTGGGGCACTAGTTCTGAGATAACATACTTCCCAGAGACCAGAAAGACACCCTGTTCCTTCAGTCAGAGTAGGGACTCATGAGCATCAGCTGCATCATTTCTCAATGGTTCCAGAAGGTCCACAAGCTGCCCTGTAGTTAATTTTCCAGATCCTGAATGTAGGTTGTAATAGGCATGCTTGTCATCTGGCAGGATCTGCACATTAATTCCCTGACCTATGGAATGAAGGGCTACCATGGTATAAACCTACCTTGTATTCAAAAAAAAACAAAAAAACAAAAACAAAAATAATACCATTCCACAAGGGGAATATTGGTGATAAGTGCCACTACCAAAAACTTGATAGATACAGGGGTGTTGATTTCTACCACCTCTCGCATTTAAACTTGCCTGTTTGGCCTGTGCAATCAGGTGGATACTGGAGAATGACAGTGTGATTTGTCATAGGTCTAATCAGGTGGTGATTTCAATTGCAGCTGCTGTTCCTAAGGGGGTTATTCATTCCCTCGCTCTCGTCTCTATCTCTGTCCTTATCTCTAGCTCTCTCTCTCCCACTTCATTTTTCTCCTCCATTCCCTCTCTTTTTTTAAATTGTAAAATATATAATACCTACAGAGGATTGTATAAAAATATATATGTACTGTTTCATCAATAATAAAGTGTATCCCCATGTAGACACTACCCAAGGTAATATGTGAATAGTGCTAGAAACTTAGAAATTCCCTGCATGCCCTTCTCTCATCATACACCTTCCTTCTCCCCTAGAGGGAATCATTATGCTGACTTTAGTGACAATCATGCCCTTGCTTTTCTTTATAGGTTTATTATACATATGTGTACCTCCAAGTAACTTAGTATTTTAAACTTTATATAAATGAAATTATACTATATGTTTTCCTTTGTGATTTCTTTCTTTTTCTAAATGTGTTAGTTTTCTATTGCATTGTAACTAATTACCACAAATTTAGTGACTTAAAAACACAAATTTATTATCTCGTAGTTTCCATGGGTCAGATCATTGGGGTTAGCTGAGTCATCTGCTCAACGTTTCACTAGGCTGAAACGTAGGTGTTGACTAGGCCTGCAGTCTCATCTGAAACTCAGGATCCTCTTTCAAGCTCACTAGTTATTGGCGGAATCCAGTTCCTTGCAGTCGTGGGGCTGAGGTTCCCATTTTCTTACTAGCTGTCAACTGGGGACTACTCTCAGTTTTTAGAGGCTACCCTCAGATCTCTACCCTGTGGGTCCCTCCTCTCATAACATGGCAGCTCGTTTCTTCAAGACCAACAGGAGAATCCCTCACCAGTATGCTACAACGGAGTCATATAACATAATCAAGGGAGTGACTATCCCATCATATCCACAGGTCTCACCCACACTCAAGTGAAGAAAATTGTTGTATATACCAGAAGGTTGGAATCTTAGGGCCCATCTTAGAATTCTGTGTACCACATTGAACATGATATTTATACTTTATTTTAATTGCTATGTGTTATTCCATTGTGATCTATAACGTTCATTTACCATTCAACTGTTGATTTACATTTGTATTAGTCTCTAGATTTTTATTATAACAAACAAGCTACCATGAACATTCTCATACATGTGTCTCCTGCACATATGCAAGCATTTCTCTATTGTGCGTAACTAGGAGTAGAATTGCTTGTTCATAGGTTATGTGTGTGTCCAATATCACCAGGTGATGACATACTATTTCCAAAGTCACTTACCAATTTACACTCCCCCTAGCATAGTAATGAAAGTACTCATTGGTTTACAGCCTTAGCAATTCTTGTTTTTTTCAGACTTTTAAATTTTTTGCCAAGTTGGCAGTATAATAATTGTATACCATTATGACTTTACTTTGCATTCCTACGGGAATCCTATGATTGCTAATGGGATTGAGCATCTTTTCATGTGTTTATTGACTATCTGCTTTTTCTGCAAATAGTCACCTAACTGGAAAGGCTGCAATGAAAAAGTGATTGTGGGTCTTCTTTGGGTTTTGGAGGCAACATATGCCACATTTGGGCATGTGGTTCCAAACTCCTTACTGAGGAATCCATTAGGCCAGATCTGAGTGGATCTTGAGCAAGAGAAGGCTCTCCAGCTGGAACAGGCTTCAGGAAAGCATCTCAGACACCTGGCCCCTAGAAGCCAATGGATCCAGTCAAACTTCAAGTGCCTGTGATTGACTAAATACCGCATGGAGTCTGTGTCAGGTCACAATAAGAAAATCATAGCAAAGACCTCAGGGTTTTGGAGCAAAGCTAGGTCCTCTTTAAATATTCTCCCTTTGAGAAATAGTTCTCTTGCAATTGAGCTTAGGTAGATAGGACATCAAATGTCAATGCATCCTGAGTTGCCTTCATGTACTGGATGTTACCTGGCCCACTGAGCAATAAACTTCCACCAAGTGGGTTGTCTATAGAACTTTGAGATCAAGCAGGCCCTGAGGGTTAGGTAAGTTACTTGAGCAGCTGGATCACATTCCTAGCAGGCCAATTCTGATGCACTGCCACCTCTCATTCAACCCTCATCTATGAACTTAAGATTTTACCATTACCACTTGATTTGAGCCTAGTACGCAGTTGGTCTATATGAGATGCTCTTAGCCGCCAGAAATAATTGCCGCAGTGTTTTATCTCTACTCAAAAGAAGGCCTGAAGATTGTGAGAAATAAATATTTCAGGTGGGAAGAAGTTTGAGTGGTTCACTGAGTTCACAAAGCCAATTGGCAGTGGCTAAGGGTTAGCTGGATGGTCAGGGACTTGTAAAGAACAACATGGAAACATGTAAAGACAGGATGGTTTGGTATGAGGGTGGGACTCTCAGAATGTGCCTACTTTGTGAGCATAGCAGTGTCCCATGTGAATGCCACCGAAGAGATATCCTCATGCAGTGTATCAGTCAGGGTCCAATCAGGACAGAATCCACCTTAATAATCCGAACAGGGAAAATTTACTGTAAAGAATTATTAACTATATAGGGGATTGGAATAATGAGGGATTGTCTAATTAGAAATAAAGAGAAAACTAAAGAATACAGGGACAGCAGACTAAAGGAGGATCTGCTGTCCCTGGGCCGAGGAAGAGTCCCCCAGGGCTAAGATGCAGACCTGGTTGGAAAGGGTATGGCCGTGGCTCACTGGATGGCAGAGAAGCTGCTGTGGTGCTGCTGATGGAACTTCATGCTATTCAGGGAAGCTATCTCACCAGAAGCACCACCCAGTGAAGAATGATGCTGGTAGAAGCTGCTGGGCTGCTGATCACAATGCTCTATAGGAACTGAGCAATGGAGAAGTTGCCCACATTGCAGGAGCTGCTGAGTCAGCATGCTAGAATGAAAAAGCTAACTCCTTTCCTCCCGTAACAACTCTTCAGCACCTTCTACTGACAAAAGGGCTCAGATCCATTTTCACAGAGCAGACAGAAAGAGTAAATTTGGAGCTGAAGTCAATAAATAGCATAGTAGGAGAGGCTCTCAACAATCTGGTGAAGACAATGACCTATTTTGTAGATGTTAGCCATATTCTTTCCTCAGCCACCTCAGCGCTTGCTCAATGGATTTGTGAATGACGAACCCATCTGGCAAGGGTGGGGGTTATGCCTGGACCCAACAACATAAAATTATCCTACTGGGGCTAATATGGCTATAACTAGTAATGAATGCCTATTCCATCAACAGCAAAGAACAACTTTGGACCCTGCAAAAAAGGCAAAAACCATCTGAGGTAATAAAATATATCTGTCCCATTCCATCATGGAGAGAAAAATGAATACTGGATTAGACACATATTTTTGAAAGGAAAATGGAGATCCTTTTCCCCAGCTCTAGTTTGAAACATCACAAAAAATTTCTCTGATTGTCCTAACTTGGGTCACAAACTCGTATCTTGGCTTAATCTTTGGGGCCCATGAGATATCACGACTGGCCTACATTATATCTTAAGTCTGTGACTAAAGGGATAGCGTCTCTATGAAAATGGAAGCTGCTGTTCAGACAGCTATGTGGATAGAACAACAGGAAGACATATTAGCTTGCTGGGGCTGCCATAACAAAGTATTACAGACCAGGTGACTTAAACAACAGAAATTTATTGTCTTACAGTTCTGGAGGCTAGAAGTCCAAGAACAACGTGTCAGCAGGTTTGGTTTCTGCCAAGGCCTTTCTCCTTGGTTTGCAGATGGTTATCTTCTCACTGTGTCCTCACAGGGTCTTCTATTCACCAGCATCCCTGGTGTTTCTCTGTGTGTCCAAATTTCCTCTTCTTATGAGGACACCAGTCATATTGGATTAGCACCTCATTTTAGCTTTGTCACCTCTTTAAAGGCTCTATCTCCAAATAGGGTCACATTCTGAGGTAATGGGTGTTAGGGTTTCAACGTATGAATTTAGGCGGAAGGGACACAATTCATCCCATAAGAGAAGAGGAATGATCTCCCACGAAGGAGGCGTATAGATTATTTGTGACCACTTGAACAATTGTCATGAGTCAGTTTGAGTTACTTTAAATGCAATGTAGTGGGGCACAACTTGGAAGCAGGGACAATCAGAAGCTGTAACTCAAATGTCACTAGACTCTGTCTCTTACCTGCTTCTTTCTGTAGGATGACTTCAAAATTTTCTACTGAAGATTGTTTGCTTCATGTAGCTATTACATTCAAGAAGCCGGCAACTTTAACTTTTATTTTTGTCTCCCTTTCTCTTTACATTTTTAAACGTAGGACTGGTTCTTCCACTGTCCCTGGACGAAATTTATGGAAGAATCAATGACTTTTTGGTCCTTATTGGGTAAGAAAATATTCCTTGATCACTCTAGTCCCCCAAAAGTCTCAGTTCAATAATTAAAATGTCTGATCCAAGATGATAATCAGAAAGGTCAAACTTTAATGTTGAGGCATATTCTTCTACTCCTCCAGCTTAGGTCTATTGTAGACTGGCCAGTTGCAATGGGAAAAGGGGCATGGTGTCCATCTTCTGTCTTTATCGCTTTGAGCTTCTACTGATCCTCCTTCTACTGCTCCTCCTTCCATCTCTCAAATTCCAGTTTTTGTTTCTCTATAAGAAAAGGGGCAGGGAATTTTTACCTGACTAATGCTGTTGTGAGATACCATGAATGCTCCTTGCCATATGTGGATGTTTAAAAGTGACTATCTCAGGGCCATTTTAGTGGGATGCCTTGAGACCCTCTTATCCACATCATTTAGGATCCCTTCCCTGTAGTTTCCTTGATATAGGCAAATGCATCTTCTGTGGTTTATTGTTTTTTAGCTACTTCTTTTGCTTCTGAGATTTTGGAATTTTGTCCTGATGTTGAGTTCCTGTCACATATTGGTGGCTTTCTTGTATAGGATCTAAGATAACTCCACACCAGCTCTTTCTCAGGCGTGACCCGTCTCTAAGCCCTGAGAAATGTTCATCCATTTTTTTCCCTGACAAATGTGGGCCTAAAGGTCATCCAACCCAGTCACACTTCCTTGCTTCACTCACAGAACAGCTAGCCAATTAGTTTCCCTTTTAAGATTTTTAGGTATGAATCAGTGTATTAGTTTCTCAGGGTTGTCATAACAAAGTACTACAAACTGGGTGGCTTGAAACAACAGAAATTTATTCTCTCATGGTTCTGGATGCTGGAGGTCTGAAATCAAGGTGTTGGCTGGGCTGTGCTCTCAAGTCACCAGGGAAGGATCTTCCTTGCCTCTTTGAGCTTCTGGTAGCTCCAGGTGTTCTTTGGTTTGTGGCAGCATAATTCAGTCTTTGCCTCTGTCTTCACATGGGCTCCCCCCTAAGTGTCTCTGTCTTCACACGGTCATCTTCTTATAAGGACACCAATCATATTGGTTTAGGGGACCACTCTACTCTATTATGATCTCATCTTAACAGATTACAAATAAAATGACCCTATTTTCAAGCAAAGTCATACGCTGAGGTATTGGGCTTAGGACTTCAACATATCTTTTTGTGGGGGACACAATTCAACCCATAACAGTCAGCTACCAGTTTATACCCTGTGAGACTGCAAGGACACATGTTAAGCTCTCCAAATGATTGCTCCAAGTTTCATCCCCTGCCTTGAGGTGAAGTGGGAAGCAATACTCCCCTCAGCCCAGCAGCAGCTCTCTCCCAAAATTCCTCTAATAATCTCCAACCCTTTTTCACAGCATCTCCACGCACTTTCATAATGGAAGAGTGTATTCTTGAAGGCACTAGAGGGCTAAGAAGTATCTGGAAATAGACAGAAACCTAGAGAGGTGAAATAAGCACATGGAACTTCTTCTTACCAAGGAGCCTTTTGTGAATACCAGAAAAAGTGGCTGAAAATAAGCATCATTTTTTACAAACTTGTAAGCCTGGGAGAAAAAAATTAGGATCCAGGGCCTATCATGGATGGAGTCACTGGCAAAACCCCATGTTTTGAGATGAGACCCTGAAGGGTGAAACCTTACAAATAAGGCCAAACATAAGTAGACCAAGATATTTCCTAAAATTGCAAGATTGAAATTGAATTAAGGTGGCCAAGGATTTATGATATCCTCAGGAAGGAATCAAATACAATGCAAATGGCAAATCTAAATGGATGAGGAATGAATAAAGAAATAATAGTATCTAGTGGGGTTTAAAAATATGTATAGAATTCAAATATATGACAATAATGCCTATAGGTTTGGACAGGGTTAATGGAGTTAAAGTGTTCCACAATCCCTGGATAGTCCAGAAAGATGACAAAAATACAAAATAACTTATAAGGCAAGGGTGCAGGATAATTTCCAGCGTGACTACTTATAGAATAGTAAAAAAAATTATTTCAAAATTGTAGAGTGAAAAATGCAATAATAACACCAATCAATTCAATACAATACCAAAAAGAAAGAGAAAACAGAAACAGAAAAGATGGAAAAATAAAAGATAGGAGAATAAAAATAATTTTGTCAGTAAATATGGTAAATGAAAATTAACTGTTTCAGATAAGGAAAAGATTGTCAGACTGAGTAAAATAAAACCCAACTATATGCTGTTATCTTAAATATAAGGATACAGAGAAATAAAAAGTAGAAAGAGAAAGTTAAAGGACAGAAAATTATATACACTAATAAAAAGAAAGCTAATATCACCATATTAATACCAGATAAAATAAACTTTAAGGCAAAAGCCTAACAAGAGATAAACAGGGATATGTCATGACAATAAAAGTTTCAAGTCACCCAGAAGATAAAATTGCTCTAAATATATATGTATCTAATAATGTCACTTCAAAATATATAAAGCAAAAACTGATACAACTAAAAAATAAATGGACAAATCCACAATTAGAGTATAAAATGTTAATATACTCCTCTCAATAATTGTAAAACATACAGACCAAAACTTAGTAAGCATATGGAAGATTTGAAAAACACAATTAACAAATTTGACCTAATTGACATATATGTCAGTTTTCCTCACAGGACAGTTGCTGGTTTCTGAGGCTGGAAACTTGAGCCTGAAGGACAGAGTGAAATCTCCCATGGTCTCATGTTGCTAAATTCCAGTTAGAGAGAGGGGCCTGCAATAAACAGATGATTGGTCTCCTCTCAAGACATTTGCCAGATTTTGAACCTGCATGAGTTAAAATAATAGCCAAATTCAGAGCCTACAAAGGGCAAAACTTACAGGTTTCAGAAGATAGACACAGTCTCTTAATCAAAAGCCTAGGAGCACCATCTATGATTAACGTTTTTTTTAAAAAAAACAGAGATGAAAAACTAAATTCATGAAAAGCTGGAGACTTTCAACAGAGAACTGCACTATAAAAAAGAATAATTTCAACAGAGACCTGGAACTCTAAAATATAATTAAACAGATATTCTAAAAATGAGAAATACTGTGTCTAAAATTAAGACTCATTGGATGGATTTAACAGCCAACCAGACATAGCAGAAGATAGGAACAATGCAGTTGAAAATAGGTCAATAAAAGATATCCAAACTAAAGCACACAGAGAAAAGAAGAATGGAAATCAAGATGAGAGCATAAAAGATAAGTGAAATAAATAATCAAACAATCTAAACAGTCAGATAATCTACTATATGTTTAATGGGAATTCCAGAAGAGGAGAAGAGAAAAAATGAGGCAAAAGGATTATTTGAAAATAGAAGAGTAACAATTTCCTCAAACTGTTGGAAACCATCAATCCACAGATTGAAGAAGATTGGTGAGCCTCAGGCAGAATAAATACAAAGAATATATCATTGAAGCACATCACAGTCAAACTGCTGAAAAGATAATGAGGTGACGCTAAGTAGCCAGAGAAATGAAACACATAAGCTTTAAAGGACCAACAATAAGACTTACAGATAACTTTTTATCGAAATTATGGATGCCAGAAGATGATGGAATGATATCTTCAAAGGACTGAAAGAGAGAAAAAACCCAGCCAGGTTAGAATTCTATACTCAGAGAAAATATCCTTTATAAACAAATGTAAAACAAAAATGTTTTAGACAAAAAAGTTGAAAATATTCCTGACCAGCAGGTCTTTTCTAGAAGAAATTCTAAAATAAATTCTTTAAACTGAAAAAAAAAATATCCCAAATGGAAGCATAGAACTGCAAGAAGACATAATGAGTACTGGAATGGGTAAATACGTGTGGAAAATATAAACAGATAATAACTGTCAGAAATAATTACAATGTGTTGTGGGATTTATAACATGTAGAAGTAAAAATACATGACAGCAATAGCACAAAGAATGAGGACATTAAATGGATTAAAAATGTTGTTAAGTTCTTGCATTGCTTAGGAGGTGGTAAAAATAACTAACTTAAGGAAGACTGTAGTGAGGGGTTCATATTGAATCTGTAGGTAACTATTAAAATGCTCAAGAATAGCTAACAGAGGTGAAATATAGAAAAACAAACAAACAAAAAAATACTTGACCTATCCAAAAGAAGGCTTCTGAGAAAAAATATGAGATACAGAATAGATAGAATCAATAGAAAATAAATAGCAATATTAGAGACCTAAGTCCATCTATTTAATTAGTTACACTTTATATGAATAACTAAACATTCCAACTAAAGACAGATTGTCACATTGGATACAAAAATAAGACTTGAGTATGCACTATTTATAAGAGAAGCAATTTAAATATAAGGGCACAGTTAAATGGAAAGTAAAAGGATAGAAAAAGTTATACCATTCAAACAGTAGCCAAAAGCAAGCTGGTTATTAATGTATAATATCAGATTAATAGACTCGAAGGCAAGAAAAATCACTAGAAGCAAACAGAAACATTTCATAATAATAAAAGCATCAATTAAACAGAAGACAATCCTAAAATTTTCTGCACCTAATGTTTTACCCCTGTGTACCTAGGAGCTTCAAGATATATAATGCAAAATTTAACATAAATAGAAGAAGAAACTGATCCCAAATCATATAATAATAGTTGAAGATTTTAACACATTATTTCTCAGTAAGTATTGTAGCAGCAGTAAAAAAATCAACAGATATAAAATACTTCAGCAACATGATTAAGAAAATTAATCAAATTGACCTATTGTAAAATACTGCACTTAGCTGCAGATCAGACTTCCTTTTTATGTACACATGGAACAGTTACCAAAGTACACTGCTGATCCCTAAATCAAGTCTCAAAAGAAAATCAAATAATTGAAAAAATTTAGGGTGTGCTCTCTGACCACATTGAATTTAAACTGAAAATCAAGAACAGAAAGATAAATGGACAAATCCTTAATAGTTTAGCAGTTAAGTAACTCACTTCTAAATAACCCATAAGTAAAAGGATAAATTACAGTCAATGTTAAAAAATAGTTTGAACTGAATGGTAGTGCCGTACGTCATATCAAAACCAGTTAAATGCTGCTAAAGCAATGCTTAGAGAGAAATCAATGACTTTAAATAGAATAAAATTTGAAAATCAATGATCTAATCCAGGGGCCAATAAAATTTTTCTGTAAAGGCCCAGATAGTAAATGTTTTAGGCATTTTGGGCCACATGTCTCTGTCCCAACTACCCATCTCTGCCATATAGAGTGAAAGCATTCGTAGACATTAAGTAAACAGGTGGTTAGGCCACAGGCCATAGTTTGCAAAAAGGAGTTATACTTAATTCAGTGGCTATGAATAACACATGCTCTTTAGATCTAGTGAAAATAAGCAATTTATCTGACCAACCCAAGGAACTAGAGTAAAACAAACAAACAAAATCACATCGTAGCATATGCTGGGAAATCATGGAAAACTTCCATTTCTCTGTGATGGAACATCTTTCAAGTCTTTGAGCATTGACTCCTCAGAGAAGCCTTCCCTGGCTTGTAAATATCAAAATAATATTTCCCACACACACTTTTACTTTATCTTTTTTTCCTGGTACATTTTTTTCTAGTGCTAACCACTACTTTAAATTATATCAATAATTTTTATTATTTGCCTCTTATCTTCCCATCTCACCTACTAAATTGCAAGTTCTTGAAGGCAGAAGCTCTGTCTCATCTACTTGCCGTATCTTTAGGACCCAGAACACTGCCTGGCATACAGAAGGTGCTCATAACTATTTGTTGAATCTGTAAATGAATAATGGGGAAGAGGAATCTAAGTTAGAAAGGCCTAAGTCCCAGCAGTGATGTTATGTGCATGAATGAAGAGCTATTCACAGTGAATCCCTCAGAAACAGGCACCCTTAGATGTGAGGCATGATGAGTAAGCCCTGTCAGATTTCTGATTCTTTACTTCAAACCTGCTCTGTCCTTTACACAAGAAAAGGAGGACTCAATTGCCTTTCCAGTCAATTTCCAGGACATTCACTGAGAATTGTTGATAGAGCCCAAACACAGTTTCCCCAGCTCTCTTGTTGGCATAAGCAGGCAAGATTACTAGCCAGAAGGGCCAGTATGGAGTGATAGATGCCATAACCCTCTCTCTCTTCCCTAAAGGGGATATTTATAGAGATAATCTCCTTGCATTTCTTTATACTTTTGCCACCCAAGTTTAAATTCCTAAACACTATAGTTTAGTTTTCTTTGTTTTTTGAACTTCACGTAAATGGAATCCTGTATCATGTATTCTTTTGTGTCTACCTTCTTTCACTCAAAATTATGTTTGTGAGATTTATCCATGTTGTGCCATGTATCTGTAGTTACTTCATTTTCATTGTTACATAATGCTAATATACTACATCTTATTAATCTATTCTACTGCTGATGGGCATTTGGGTTCTTTCTTATTTTTAGACATAATAAATAATGCTGCTAGGAAAATTCTTGAAGTGACTGTAACCTTCTTCTGCCTGAATCATGAACAAAGGACTCTTCTACCACAGAAAAAGCTTTCCAGGTTCTCTGGGCTTCCTATTATTGTTCAGTTTTATGATCTTCAGTAACTGTTTGATTGACGATATTCTTCCACTAGACAATGTGATTCATCAATATGAAATACAGCTTCATTTTCCTTATTGTTCTATTAATACATGTTTGCCATTAGAGAATATTCTGAGAATTAATGAGATTTAAGATTCTTGAAGTTCTTTGAGCCCCTTGGGAGAAGTACACTAGACTCACTTCCTGTTTATTTATGCTAATGGAACCCAGGCATAACACAGATAAATGCTATCAACAACGCACTGAAACCTCATTTTGGTCATACAATTTAGTCATACATTGTAAATTCTCCTCCAACTTCTTCAATAAAGCTTCTGAGAGCAAAATTAACAGCAACAACTAGCAATGATTTTGAATTCTTAATAAGATTCACACAGATAGTTTATTGACATTCAGCTTCCCAGGCTCCAATCAGAGAGTCTGGATCAATAGGTCTGAGGTAGAGCCCAGGAAACTGCATTTTTAATAAGCACCTGAAGGAGATGTCGATCCAGGTGTTCTTTGGACCACGCTGTGTCAGAGCTATCAACAAGAAATGGCAGGAAGGAGAAACAGGGATATGACTACCGAAGTGAAGAGAAAAACAAAAAAAAGTAGAAAGATTACAAGAAAACCAACTGTACGTCTTGCTGGGGCCAATGGTAAAGATCTGAGTGTGGGAAGTGATTAGTACCCAGGGTCCTCCACTCTGGCACATCTACCTCCTACACCAGGGCTGAGGCAAGTTGGGGTCTTACTTTCCACACTGCCTAGCAGATTAGCTAAAGCTTCAAAGGTACATGCATTTACACCCAAAGAAGAAATCATCTGAGGAGAACAATAATTTCAAAACTAAAAGTAACATACTCTATTATAGTGTCAGAAGGAGAAATATTAAAAGAGGACAAATAAATTATCTCAAACATACTAAATGAGACAAAAGACAAAATTGGCAGTGTGAAACAATAATAATAAAAGGCTGAAAAGAACTAAGTAGAAATATTGGGTATCAAAAATAATACTTAAAGAATACATTCATTGGGATGAGTAGCAGAATGGCTGTGTCTGAAGAATGAATTAATAAGTTAGAAGACAGATTGAGGAAATCTCTTAAAAGAAAAACCAAAAAAATTTTAATAGAATAGAGAGGAGAGAAGGAGAAGTACAAATATCCAGATAATAGGAGTCCCAGAAAGAGAAAATATAAACAGAAATGAGGAAATATATGAAGAAATAATGGAGATAAATTTTCTCAAATTAAATAAAGATGAAAAATCTCTTTCAAAGGCCTCATAGAGGGTCCTTGAGGAGAGGTAAAGAAAAGCTCACACCCAGACACATTGTAGTAAAACTTAAGATATCAAAGGCAAAGAGAAATTATCAGGCTTCAGAGGTAAAACAAATCACAAATGAGCCCAAAAATCAGATTGACATTAGATTTTTTTTCCACTATCAACTCTAGATGCAAGAAAACAATGACATATGATTTTCAACAAGTTGAAGTGAGACAACTAGAGAGAATCTAGAATTTTATATCCAAACAAACTGTCATTTAAATTCAGAGACATGATAAGATATTCTCTGGCATAGAAGACCTCAGCAGTTTTGCCAAAGATCTGCATGGGATTTAGGGGTGAAATATTTCTATTTAGGAAAATAGAAAATTTAGGAAGATATAGGCAGAAGATATGTGAGGGAATAAGAGATTTCATACCTTGGTAAAATTTATTGTTATCTTTAAAAAATAAGATCAAAGAAAAGGAAAAAATATGTCTATAGTAAATACGAATTTTAAATATAGGTATTACCATCATAAGGAGTGAGGAGTCTGAAATATTTAAAAGTGTGCTAAAATTCTTTCTTTTGGGGGGTAGAAGAGATGTAGACATCAATACTAAAAAAAAAAAAAAAAAAAAGTAAGACAAATTAAAATGATGAAAAAAGTGGGAGAGAACGAAAATAATAAACTAAGATTGTAAAAACGTTTTTCTTTTTTTTAAGATCAGATTCCCCCAAAGTACACTCAGAGATGAGAATTCTCAAAGGAGTGTTTTATTAAGGAAATGTTCTGAGGGTCGACTGGTAATGGAGTGGGCAAAAAAGAACATGGAAGAGAAGAAAGCTGAGCAAAGTACAGCCTCGTGAACACACAGCAGCAGTGGTTTCAGCGTGACCCTGCAGACCAACTCTGGAGGGTGGGTTGTGCCTTTCATACCCCTACACCCATCTGGCATTATTGAAGGCATTTCCCAAGCACTTCCAGAGGGTGTGGCGGCAAAATGAGCTCCAGGAGGCTGAGGCAGTTATTTAAACAGTGGTAAGTGCTTGCTGTTGGAAGCCAAAAACTCAGTGATGATGGGGGATGAACAAAAGGAGTTTAATAAGATCCACGTGCATCTGGGCAACATGACATTGTCCACTATACAGGTCCAAATATATTAATAATGTCAATAAATGTAAATGAAATAAACCTACAGTGAAAAAAAATATGGACAGGCAAAATTTGAAAATATAAAGATGGGAAAAGATATGTCAAATACAAATCTTTCATCACGTGTAGTGACCCTCTCCAACCCCACAAATACTTATGGTCTTAAATCCTATTCTTTCTTATATTATTAGGTAGGAAAGGTCACCATATAATGATAAAAATTTCAACATACCCAGTTGATATCTCAGTTTTAAACATGTATGCACTTGATAAAACAGCTTCAAATATTTTAAGCTAGTGATTCATAAGGTAGAATAACAAGTTAAACAGTTAAGTTGAAAGGCAAGTTTCAATAGTATGCATACAATTATAGAGAAACAGATACAGTATATTCATAGCAGAATTTCTCCTGTTACTCAAGGTACTTAAATCAGTCAAGCCATTGTAAAGAGGGTGGAATGCCCCAGGTAAAAATTATATCTAGCTCCAAAATGATTGGATATTAAATTTTTTCCTTCATGATATGAAATTATTTCCAGTGTTGAAGACCAGGGAAGCTGTTTACAAAATATTAAAAGCTTTAAAAACAGATCATAAAATTATGAAACTCATTTTGTATAAAACTACAAAAAACCCCAAACTACAAAATCTCATTTTTGTAACCATATCTGGTATATGTATATAAATTAACAAAACTGGAAATTTGTTGTTGTTAATGCTATTGAGTTGACTTCAGCTCCTAGCACAACCTTGTGTACAGCAGAGTGGAACCCTGCCCAGTCTTTTTGTGCCATCCTCTCATCTTCAGGCACTATATCATGCAACGCGCTCTACCGCAATTCATTGAGTTTTCATAGCCAATTTTTCAGAAGTGGTGGCTAGGTCCTTTTTAATACTGGAAATATATTGACTAAATTATAGAAAAAACAATAAAGTAATACAAAACTTTATAGCTTTTGAAAATTTCTAAAAATTATAACAGAACTGCTTAAAAAACAGAATACTATAATTATGAAAGAAATTGAAGCAATGGTTAACAATATTCCCACAAAGAAAACATCAGAGTCGAAAGGTTTAACAGATGAGATTTATAGGTGACAAAGACATTATAATAAAGAAAAATTACAGGCTCATTTAACTTATTAATATAGATGCAATAATCCTAAACAAAATATGAGCAAACCAAATCTAACAAGGTATAAAAAAGCTGATACACTATGACCAATTTGGATTTAGTCCAGATGTGCAAGGATGGTTTAATATCAGATCAATAAGTATAGTCCATCACACTAATAGATGAAAAAGTAAAGCCATATACATTCAAGCTGTCTTCTTTAGATGAGACTTTCTAGATCTTTTAACATATTCCTGTCCATTGCAACTCTCCAAGTGCAGAACTATAGTTAAGTGGTGTTACCATACTTATTTGAAAATGGGACCATGCTTTTCACTGCATAGTTCTAGGGACACTCAGGACACATTGACCACAACTAGAGTGGACATACACAATTTCCAGGTCCTATTCCTCTCTCACATGGCCTAGCCCATTAAGCACCATCTGCATTCCAGGAACTGCGATAAACACCATGGATAAGCAAATATCCTTGGTACCCAGAGAGCTCACAGTCCAGTGGTAGAGAAATATTTCCACAGGTAAGTGGAAATACAATGGATAAGGATCATGTTGAAGACAGGAAGGAGTAAATAATTCTGCCTGGAGTATTTGGAGAAGTTTTTCAGAAATGGGATATTTAACTTGGGTCTTGAAGGATGAGTAGGAATTCTGTTTAGGCATGTTCAAAGATCCAGAGTCATGTAGTGCTGGATGTACCTGGGGAGTGGTGTGGTTCAGTGGGTCAGAGATGCAGGGTGTGAAGGCCAGGTGTAAGAGATGAGTGTAGGCTGGAGCCAATAAGAAAAGGGATTAAAATAAAGAAGTTAGACTTTGGGGTGGCCAGAAAAAGTTTTAAGAAAGTTATAAGTGAAGTAGTGATGTGGCGTGTGGAGCAGATCCAGGCTCTGATCTTGGTGCAGATAAAGGCTCAGCTCATGAGGGTTGGCATGATGTAGACTTCCCCTAGCTTGTCATTCATACCATCCTTCTGGACCACATTCTGTCTTACAGGATGATACTTTTTCAAGGTGGAGGATGGTATTGGCCTTTTTTTTCTAGGCACCTTACACAGCGGCTCATCTCAAGTGCATGCATAATAAATATTGGCTTTTAGAATAAATAAAGTGTTAAATAATTCTGTACAGCCTACAGGTACCATAGTTTTTAGGAGAAGGAACTCAGCGGAGGCTAGAGTAGAGAGGGTCAGAGCCCTGGAGGAGGTCTGACTTGTCGTTGGGATGTGGATGAAGAGGGGGCACTCATCCTAGGTGCAGCCCCTGAAAGTACCCGAAAAGGGCTTGGCCAGGATTTAGAAGACGTATAAGCCCAATAAGCTGGGCATGTTATCAAAAGGGCACTGTTTGCATGAGGACGACAGAGACTCAGGGCTCTGGGAGCCCCAAGAGCAGGATTGGGACCTGCCTCTGCAGCTGCCTCCAATGGGAGCTCTCCAAGCCCTTAAAGGGCTAGAAGTGGGAGTAGGGTGGAAAGAAGATGAAACTGAACTACGGGGCAAGGGTTGGAGAAGGATATGGTTATTAGAATTGAAGCCCAATCAGGGACTTGGTGTTGAAGGCAGAGGAAGAGCTCAAAAATAGGACAGGGAGGGAATGAAAGATGAGATTTGGATGAGCAGCAAGGCTGACTTGAGGACAAGCTGCAGAGACATGGTTGGGCTAAATGTAGAGTTACACACAAGCTGTGGTTAAAGGAAGGGCAAGGGTAATGCAAACCACATCAGCTACTGAAGAGGAAGGGAAATGACCATTGATTGGCAGCAAGGAGGCTGGGCTGATTAGAACAGAGGGTGCATGTTCGGGGAGTAGAAAAGAAATAAGAGTTGTAGTTGAATCAGATTGGGGTGGGCTTAGTTTAAGCAGAGAAATGTAAATTTAAGCACCGGAAATGAAGAAGCCTAGATTTTTGAGTGGAGAAGGGGTGTGAGGAAAGCAGCAATAATCATTACAGGTTAAATTGAGAACCTGGAGTCAGGACTACCCAGGGAATGTCACTGGAGCAAACTGATGTGGTTCCAAATTCAGGAGGGAGCCTGAGACTGGAGTAAAGAGATACAATGAGATTTTGGTGGAAGAACTGCCAACATGGGTGACTGATGGGATATTTGCACAAAGAGGAGGGAAGAAGTCAGGGACCACATCAAAGTTTTGAGCTTGACTGACAAACAGCATGAGAGTGCCATTGACAGAGGCCGCCATCATGGAATGTCATGACTGGCAAGCACAAAGATAACATGTTACAATTCGCTGTTCATGCAGTCTTATGCCATTGGTACCCAGGGAGCTTGTGTTGATTTTGAACTATGAATTGTTATTCCTCAGGCCACTGGAGGGAGAGAGGGAGGAAGGTGGGATCACCTCCACAGGGCACAATGCATGGTGGAGCAGGTCCCGGTGTCAGTGATAAGGTCGTGACTGGCCCAGGAGAAGAGTGCAATACCAAGGCTCCTGGCACCTGCTGTCAGCAGGAGACAGGACAGTTGCTTTGCATGTACTGGTTGATGATTGGGAGGAAGAGAATGATTGGGGCAGGGATGCCAGGAGACTGGTTTAATAAGGCCTAGACGGTTTCTCCAATCCTGAATATCCCAATAGGGGAAAAAAAGAAAAGTAAGCATAAAGGTTATATAATGTAAAATGAGAGGGTAGTGCCAGTGGAAAAGACCTTGAGGAAGTCAGTGAAGCTCAAAGTATTGTCCAGATTAGTTTTTGGTGCCAAAATCCTGTTGTATCAAATATTACTTTATATTACTTTAGATTGTCAGCCAAGTCTTGGGGATGTTTTATACAATGTGAACTATCACTTTAACTGGGTTTGACCACAGCATAGAATCAGATCTGAGTCCCTGGCACAGATTTTAGGAAGTAGCAGGTGAAGCCACTGAGTTTGGCATGTTGCTGAAAGCAGTGCCCAGGGAATAAATTCTGACGTCAGCTATCTCAGCTTACTAAGAATGCACCACGCTTCCTTGATCCTCTGCCAAGGAGCACAGCCAACCTCTGACACAGAAACCAGGAGAGAATGCTAGATGTCTAATATTCTCTTCACCCTCAGAAATAATCCCAAGATAATTCCACTGGACCCGGCATGGAGCAGCTCACAGAGCTGACCAGACCAGCCTGCAAGAAGGGTATGTCTGCTGGCACTTTCTCTGAGTTGTTACTTCCGTCCTGGCTGTGATGGCTTTTAATGATGGATTACAATTTTTCCTAGATGAGGAAGAGGTGACAGCAGCCTGGCCACTGGAGGATTTGAACATAGAGGTCAAGAGGTCAGTGATGTATTATGACTCCATGCTAAATCTGTAGGGGAACTGCCAGAAACAGAAACGGTTCTTCAGTGCCCTGTCTCCTGAATGATACAGTGGCTGGTGAACTTGTGAAAGCCTGGTCAGCACAGAACATAAAGTTTGTCTAAATCAGTGACAGTGTCAAACAACACTTGGAATCAATAGATCTCAGAGAAGGGAACTGAACTGAGGCAACGGGCTGCCCTCAAATGCCTCACCACCCCAAGAGGGACATTGTATTGGTGGGCTTGGCAGGGTCACCCTTGCCTGAAGACCTCACTGTAAATGGCCATGCCCACCAGTGGCAGCTTCTGAAGAACTGAGCAATTGGAGTTCTTTTTCATCAGAATTCACTTTCAAGTCTTCCTGGTGTCTGTTCGTGAGTCAGCAGAAGAGTCTACCAGAACACGTTAGAAGATGTTGTTGTAATTAAAGAAACTTATTTGAGAAACTTTGAGAGGGCAGTTAGCTAAGTTTAATGTTTACCTGAGTACACAGAAAACCCCACCAACACATACCTTCTCCTATCCCTTATTGAAAAAAACTGTCCAGGATATGACTTGAACATATAATAATAAATGGATTAACAAATAGAAAAGATGCACTCAAAGAAAATAAAAAAGACTTTGGAACCAAGTTCTTCATCCTCAGTGAGGACTCTGAAGAACATTTTAGGTTAGAAAGGGTAGATTTATGTGGGTACACACTTGGACCATGCCATGTGGTCATGTTTAGTTATCATACCATTTTTTATACTCCTGTTAGAAAAACAAATTTTGAAGCTAAGTGTTAAAAACACCACAAACCTCGAAATAACTGCCCAGATTTAGAATGAACTTTGCAAATGTTACAAATGATTAAAGCGATTGGTTAATTTTTAAATTTTTTATTTTAAAAATAATTTTTCTGATTATAAAAGTAATACATGCTTATATTATTGTGTTTTTCTGATTATAAAAGTAATACAATAATTCATTCCAAAGAAGAAAGAAAAGATTACCCACCATTCTTCTACTCCCCCAATATGGAGAAACTAATGTATTTGAGCAGTCACTCATTTGAGAAGTATTTATTGATCCTCTACTATATGCTCGACACACTTTTAGATGCTGGGGATATGATATGTAAAAGATACCATTTTCATCTTTCAGGAGCATGCAGTCTACAGAGGAATACAGAGGGGAACTGGGCACACTGTGATAGCAGTGTGTGCAGAGGGAGAGCAGAGAGACAGAAAAGAGTCAGAAGAGCAAGAGGGTCTTGGGGTAGACAGAATCTGAGACGAGTTACAAAGGAGAGGAGTGGAGGAGGAGGAGGTTCCAGGCAGAGGGAACAGCACACAAAAAGATGTGGAGGTGTCAGAGAGTGCAGCAAGTCCAAGAAGTCATTTTCTCTGGGTGGAGGTGGAACACTAGCATTTGATTAGACTGGAAAAGTGAATCAGGAGAGCCAGCTTGTGAAGGACTTAGGTGCTCAAGAGTGTGAACCTGATTTCAAACATGAAGGGGACTTTCAGATGTATGGCTTAGACAACGTAGCCATCCTCCAAGGTAGAGGATACAGGTTTGATCTAAACTTTGCTCCTAATCCCATTGACTAACCTGGATTTTGTAACCTGTGAGCTTTGGGGGCCTCTGCTTTACAAACTGTGTGCATTCTCATTCAAGGTAGTATCACTGTCCCCCAGAGTTAGCATCCTTCCACCAAAAGAAACTTTAGCACAAAAACAAGCCGGACAAGCATGGTGTCACAATGCCCTGCCTCAGGTTGAACATCCAAGAAACCCCTACCTGTCCCACCTGAGGAGAAGAGGATGATGGGAGAGGTGTCATTTATAGGATAGGGGCTATTCAGAGGGTTAAAAAATGAGGTGATAACTAACTAGTACTGAGACAGAGATTCCTGGATACTCTCCAAATCTTAAGGTTTAACCACTCTCTAAACTATCTCATGGATCACAGGTCAATTTTGTGGCTAAATAATAATAGCTAATGTTTACTGAGCATTTTCTTTGTGCCAGGTGCTTGCTGAGTTTTCATGAGATAATTATAATGTCTGAGTAACTGCTTTCCCAATTGTAACTCTACAGTCAAGATGGTAAAATCTGCTCAGTGCAAGAGTAAGCACATTTTACCCTATTAATGTGAGGAGGTTTAGGAAAGTGGATACAGACGGGCATGAAAATGCTCTAGGTGAAATGACACCTGCAGGGCACAATGTGAGTCTAATTGTATCTATATTTGAAAGGCACATTAAAGCAAAAATTTGTTTATTTCCCGGAGGTGAGAGTCAAGTAATGTTTATTCCTGCTTTAGACCCTTCTTCTAGGATGAACACAAACTATTATTGTAAAAAATATTGTTACATTTATAAAAGAGCAACTTATCTTGCTGACTTGAAGCCCAGAAGCTATGAATGAAAATAATCTCTGGGTGCCTCTAACTGCCCCTTAAACCATTGAATCCTAAGAATTTGTTTGTATCCATTGTTATGTCTGAATGTTTTTATTCTATCATGGGGGAGTTCTGGTGAAGTCAGTGGGCAGAGGCAGGATTTGAGTTTCTATAGCTAGAGGAGGGAGGCAGGAAGTGGACAGAGCTACTATTCATGGAAGACTTGGTAGAGAGGAGAGGTCAGAAGTTGACAGACCTATCGAAGAAAAACTTTGAATGGCTAGGCATAGCAGAACTGTTTAGGGGCCCAAGGAGCTGAAAGTGGCTCAATGCGGAAGAACACATTCTCCTTGTCTCTGCAGAGCCAAGTGATTGTCTGGCATCAGGAGCATCCTAAGACCACAGGCAGGGTGTAGGTATTGTCACATGATGAGTAGGGGCCCGGTGAGAGGGCTGGGATAAGGCCCCTTCAGGCAGGTGTCTGGACTGGTGGGAGCTGAAGTTGAAGACCAGGGCAGGTACAGCTCATGTTGGGGTGAGCATGAGGCCCCTTTCAGGACTTGGAATAATGGGGAAAGCTTAAGGCCAACTGATTTTTAAGCCATCAAGGATGGTCTTATTTTGTGATCACAAGCTGATAAGGTTATATTATTAGGACCTGAACGAAGATGCATTTATGAGCAAGTAAGGACTTCTACAACTGTTGGAATTCATCCCAAAGTTTGGCACAGTTTTTGGTTGGCTTCATGGTCCTGATAAGCACCACAGTAAGCAAAGCAGCTGGTGGCTGCTGGGAGCCTTATAAGGAGA
Organism: Tapirus indicus; assembly: GCA_031878705.1. Taxonomy (NCBI): domain Eukaryota; kingdom Metazoa; phylum Chordata; class Mammalia; order Perissodactyla; family Tapiridae; genus Tapirus; species Tapirus indicus. Next base: position 71,971,533 of record CM062918.1, on the reverse strand, counting down.
GGTGGCAGATGTGCCAACTGCCCCTTCCAGCCAGGCCCATAGGGGACTTAAGGAGAGGCAGGACTTCAGCGTTAGGGGATCACACCTTCGTGTTAGAGGCAAAGCCACAATCATCTGCTGCAGCTCATGCAAACCAAGTGCAAATGGGGTAAAGTGAAACGAAAATTGATTGACTTAAACATTTGTTGTGCTAATAAGACCTTCCTGACATGACTGGGGAAGCCCAATTGTGCTTGAATGCAGACCTGGCCAGAAGTCAATGTGATGCCACAGGTTTGACGAGAGCCCTGGGGGTCGTGCTTCATCGTGATGTGGCCATAGGAGGCTTCCTTCAGGATAGATGCTGAAGTCAATGACGAAATCAACATAAAGAACTCCCCTGCTGAGAAAGAGTGGGTTTACTGAGAGAATACTATTTTCAGATTTTTTTTTCCCCCTCTAGGACAGATTTAATAAAATTTCAGAAAGAATGTGATTCAACTAATGTCTAAACAAATAAATGGATCCAGTAGCCATTATATTATTTCTGAACTCAAGAGGGGAATGACTACATTTTAAAAAATCTATGTGTCCCATTTCAGATGAAATATAGCTGCTGTTAAAGCATAGATCTACCGTTCCATCAATGAGAATAGACTTCAAATTGGTCTTATACCACTTGGCCCCTTCCATGGAGTTTGTGACCCCCAGCCCAAGTGTGAGGGTGACCTTGTGTGTCCTTGGTGGTGCACCCCATGTGAAGACCCTAGAATGGTCTCCAGTGTTCCCCTAAGTGTGTTCTCAACACCACCAGCTTCTGGATCACCCAGGGAGTGATGCTGCCAGATTAACTCTGACTGGCAGCATCTGATGCCCCCTTGGACATTCATTATGGGCCCCGAGAAGTCCTTGGGTTAAGGAGTGTCTTGAAGCCTGTTTAACAGGAAATGCTCAAAATTATTTGATTGGAGTTTTTGTTTTTTATGTTTTTTTTCCCTTGGTAACACCTCATAGCACAGAACCCTCTGCTTTCTGGTGGGGAGTCTAAGTAGCTCTTTCCCATTGTTTCCTGGGACACACTCTTTCATTTCCTTCTGGAATTTAACAGAACGTAATTATTTTTCTTTTTGTCTTTATGCAATGTGATTGTCTGTCCTCCAGGACACGGGCCACAGCTAACTGATCCTCATGTTATCAAAGCACCTTGGCCAGGGCTTGGCCAACAACTGCCACAGAGAGAAGACACTTCTGTGAGGTCCAGTGCGTGCCTGCAGGACCACCTGGCCAGGGGAGATGGGGCTCAGCCTTCAACTTTCTAAGGATTTCTCTTTCCATCTGCTAGACTGTTAGCTAAACAATAGGTACTATATGATTTCCTGGTAGATATGCTATTTGAGGGTTCATATGAGGGGATGGGACACCTCTGCCCTGGGAACCCTCATGCACTGGGACAGAGTTATGCCTCCAGCATGGAGAATTGAGGTATCCTCTGGCCCTGTGTTTCAGGGTTCAGCCTCCTGTTATTGGTGAACAGAAATATAGCTGGAAGGCAGCTGCTGGAAAAGGAGGCAGCCTACACATCACTCATCTTTAATCTGCTAGACAAATTTTAAAAAAATTGGAAAAAAAGGAGAAAATTCACCTTTTTCTGAAGTCTACTTATCTTCAATTTCCCTTGATTTTATTTTTAAATTTTTGGAATTTCAAATAATTTTTATTTTTTAAATTTAATTTTCTTAATTTCTTTTTATTTTGAAATAATTATGGAATCACAGGAAGTTGCAAAAAAATAGTACCGAGAGGTCCTCTTATCCAGTTTCCCCCAATGGTAAGATCTTGTATGAATACAGTACATTATCACAATCAGGATAAAATGGGGATGTTCCTGATGTTGGTAATTTGTATCTTCTCTTTTTATCTTTGTAGGTCTTGCTAAGGGTGTGTCAATTTCATCGAGGTGTTCAAAGAACTACCTTTTGTTTTATTGATTTTCTCTACTGCCCTTCTGTTTTCAATTTCATTAATTTCTGCTCTTTAATATTTCCTTTTTTCTGTTTGCTTTAGGTTTATTTTGTCTTTCATTTTCTAATTTCTTGAGATGGGAGCTTAGATTGTTGATCTGAAACTTTTTTCCTAATGTTAGCATTTAGTGCTATAAATCCCTCAGCGATACCTTAGCTGCATCCCACAAATTTTGATATGTTTTAATTTTATTTTCATCAGGCCCTTTGTATTTTTTACTTTCCTTTGAGTCTTCCTCTTCGATCCATGGATTATTTAGAAGTGTGTTGTTTAATTTCTAAGTGTTGGGAGATTTTCCTCATATCTTTCTGTTATTGACTTCTAATTTGATTTCTTTATGGTCAGAGAATGTACGCTGCATGGTTTTAATTCTTTTAAATTTGTTGAAGTTTGTTTTATGACCCAGGATATAGTCTATCTTGGTGGATGTTCCATAGGTGCTTGAAAGAAAATGTATTCTACCATTATTGATTGTTATGTTGTTATTGATTATGTTCTGTAGATATCTATTAGGTCCTGTTGGTTGATGGTGTCATTCAATTCTTCTACATCCTTGATGGTTTTCCATCTAGTAGTTCTATTCCTAATTTCATTATAACATTTTGGTGGTCTTTCCTCTTTACAACTGCTCTTGATATTCCGTTTAACTTGATTTTACCATAAACAAATGTTGTATAAGGCTACAGCAGCATGTTAGAATTATCTGGGAGCTTTAAAAGATGCTGATGCCTGGGCCATATTCCAGACCAATTAAATCAGAATTTCTAGGAGGCATCTGTCCTGGGTATCTGTCCTTTTAAAAGCTCCCCAGCTGATTCTATTGTGTGGCTAGGGTTGAAGACCACTGGGTAGAGTCTCCACAATGTGACCCAGCTCAAGCCTCCCAGGTAACCCACCTGGGTAGAGCCATAAGGTCAAATCTAGCGTCTGGAGTGGCACTGTCCAGTTGAGCTCTATGAGGTGGTGGATATGGTCTGTCTCTGCACTGCCTAATACAGCAGCACTAGCCACAAGTGGCTATTGAACACTTGAAATGTGGTGATTGAGGCTGAGGAACTGAATTTTTAAATTTTATTTTTACTTTAAGTAATTTAAATTGAAGTGGCCATATGTGGCTAGTAGTTACTGTTTTGGACAGGCAGCTCTAGATTCATGTGATTTTTGTCTTATTTTACCAAAAAAAGACATATGTTTTCACCCCAAATTTCCAATGAGAAATGATTGTAAGTGGAAATCTTCTCAGTTAAAAAGTGTTCTTTTCATTTTAAATAGTACATTTGTCAGCAAAACACATGAATTGATATTATTCCTCTCTGTGAAGCAGTGAGACCATAAGAAACAGTTCAAAGCACCTTTTTGATTACAAAATTGCACTGATGGAAAATATTTATAAATAATGTTGCTAAGGAATAACATGTGTGCCAGAAAATAAACTTACATTTTCTTTCAAATACATATGTGTTATCTGTGGTTTTTAAAGCTGACTCCGAACACCCCAGTGGACACTGTTCCCCTCTCCATTTAGTAAGGCTTATAGTTCACAGGAACACAATTGCAACAGTAAAAACATTCAAATCCAGATGTATTGGACCCCAAAAATGCTTGCAATCACTCTGTAAGCTGTAATCAAGGTGCTGTGATAAAAGGCACTTGTATTGGCTTTTCAATGTTTGCAGTATGACTGACCTGTGTTTACAGTGTGAGCCAGCCCAGGAATTCTTCACTAGTCACCTTAGATAGTGACCTACCATAGCTAGCCTAGGCAAAAACTGCTTGAAGATAGATCCCAAATTCTGATATTTTACATGCCAAACACGAGGTAAAAGGTAAACAACCGATTCTTTATTTTGAAGCAATTATTCATTCTCTGGTCATTTTTAAATGCTAATTTTTAGTGATGGAATGAAACTAGAAAGAGAAGGAGTGCTATCATAAGTTAATCAAGAAAAAGGGCTACAAAGTTTCACTGATGCATGATGAATAAGTTCTGGAGATGCACTCCACAGCATATGCCTATAGCTAACAATACTACACTATATACTTAAAATATGCTAAGAGAGTAGATCTTATGATAAAGGGTGTTACCACAAAAAATTATAATACTAATAAAGTGGTGGGAGGAAACATTGGGAGGTGATGGACACATTTATGGCCTTAATGAGGAAGATGGTTTCACAGGGGATACTTATCCCCAAACTCGTCGAGTTGCATACAATAAGTATGCACAACTTTTTACATGTCAATTATACCTCAGTAAAGTGGTTTAAAAACAAAATAAAATAAAATTACCAAAAAAAGAAAAAGGGCTATAATAAGATTATTTTTAGCTTTTCTTTCCAAAAACATTTCTGAAAACTGAAATACTAAAATATAGCATATCCTGTCGGCATGAGAGTTGGATATAATTTTTCCATCTTTTGTCACTCAATAGCAAACCATTAACAATACATATAATCTTGGCAGAAAATGTTGAAAAAATTCTTAATGGAAAATTATAAATTCTTGCTTTCCATAGCTGCTTTCAGCTCTAGGATTCAAGAGGTTTATTTTTCTCTCAGGCCTGTCCAATTCCTGAGAAAACCCTAACCCATTCTAAGTTGTATAAATAGGCTCTTTCCTAGTTGGTTAAAAATGAAATCAGCCTGCAGCCAAGAGTCTGATGTACGCATTGAGAGAAGTGCCCAGACAGGGGAGAGAAGCCCTGAGTCCACGCACCTGCCAAGGGCTAGCTTTCTTCTATTCCACTGTTCCTTAAGCTTTTTAAATAACAGAACCTTTTGGAAATATAAAACTGTGGACTCTGTCCCCAGAAAAATACACATGTATTCCCACTTTTGCTTATCTTTCTAGGTCCTTTAAAGACTTCCAAAGTCCATCCATGGGCCTGACGTTATGGACCTTGTTCTGACCCCAGGGGGGTCTCATGAGTGGCCTTTTGCCATAGGTCCTGGTTAGCATGCCAGTTCTCCTGGGCTCTGGCTGCTGGCCTGGGGCCATGCAACTCACCTGGTCCTTGCAAGCTCTCACCCCTCCTCCCGCAACTGCAGCTGTACCCTTCCCTACTCCTCAGTGTGCAGAAGTCCAGCTCCAAACTCTGAGCTGGCTGCAGAACCTTGGTGTGGTCCAGATGGCATGGAGGAGTTGGACAAAACCGTGGTTTTGTGATAGCGAATGAGATGCCAGGGTGAAAATTATTGCTAAGTGAATAGTCATATGGCATTTCCAACGTATCATTTTAGAGTTTTTAAAACATACTCTCTTCTGTCTTGAACTCCACTAAATCTGAAGCTCTGGCCCATACCTCTCTCTTAAGCTCCTGATACGTATTTACAGCTTCCTTTTGTGTTTCAAAGCTTACTCTATCCATCCAAACCCAAATTTACTACATTTCCCATTCAAACTTATTTCCTGTCCCATATTCCCAGTGTTGACTATTGACTCCACCATCAATCTTGCTTCCCAAACTGGAGACTCATTCATGACTTTGTTTCTTTATCACTCTCATCAAATTCATCAGACACTGGGTGTTGCCCAGGGATTTTTATTTTTAACTGTCCCCCAGGTGATCCTCACACAGGGTTTGGCGGACATTCTTTGAGAAACACTCCCTGCTCCATGGAGAAGAGGCATCCTTTCCATGACATTTTATTTTTACTGACTCATCCTCTGGTCAGTAAAGGTGTTCAAATTTTTCCTAAGAAGAGAATTCCTTCTCAACCTCTTTGCTCTGTACTCTTCTACAGCCAAGATCTCCTGAAGAAATAAGCTCACGCTGGTTGTCTATTTCCTCACCCTCATTCACGTTTCAGTTCTCTACAATCCACTGTCTGTCCCTACCACTCCACAAATACTCTTATTACGCTTAAAACAAACAAACCCACCAACGAACCCAAATCCAAACCCTCTAACGAAGCCCTCAGAGCCCTGACATGGCTCAGCTGCCACCTCTCCTCGGACAGCTCTGTTCCATCTGCATTGTTTGCTGCCTTGCAATCCTGGGCTTTCTTATAGGTTCTTGATGTGCAGGGCTCTTTCCTGCCTCAGGGCCTTTGCACTGCAGCTGTCTGGAATCTGATATCCTCTCCCTGCTTCCTCCTCACAGCTTGTAACTTGGATATCAGAGAGAGGCCTTGCCTGCTCACTTGATTTAAGATAAGGCTCCGTATTATTCTCTTTCTTATAGCTCCTGTTCTTTTCCTTGAGAATACATTTCCTAATTTATATATATATTTACTTGTTTATCTATATTGTCATTCTCTAGGCTGTGAACTTCAAAAGGATAGAGGCTGCATTAGTGTAGCTTATCACTGTACCAAGCCCAGTTCCTGTAACACAGTAGTTGCCTTACTTCTAGAAAAAGTGAATGAATGAAGCTGTTTTGTCAGAGGTCACCAATGACCCCCTCACTTCTAGGTTCTTTGCCTGGATGCATAAGTGACCTAGCAGAAAATCTGTGACTCAGCACTGGCTGCCCCCTTCCATCCCCATGTTCTCAGTTCCTTCAGGAACAAATCCATACACCTGGCAGTTGTTGTTGCTGTGGCTGATCCCCATGCTGGAAAGGCCTTGGAGAGTTTTGTTTTTAATGATTTCACTCTAAAGAAAACCAAAAGTCTAGTTTCTTCCTCTGTACAGAAAGATGGTACTGCTGATGTTATCTCTGTGATTACAGGATAACCTCAATAATCTTTTGAGACCTTTGGTTTGCCTGTTTTTGCAGAATACATGAACTCAAGGGAGAATTACTGCATCCACCAGGTACCATCTTCCTGTCAAGTGCTGTGATTTCCAGGTTCCCTTAGAAATGAAGGTTTCCAGGGTCTGAGGGCTTTGTCTCTCAGCATCCCTGCACCGCACTCTGGCTCCTGAGTGCAGTGCCTATAAGGTTCCCATTTTTGCTGCATTTCACTTTCCTTCTTTGGGCATGTAAATCTGCTAGCAGTAAAAATATCCAGCTGGGTAATAACGTATGCAATGTACATTGTCAGCTTTCCTAATTGCTGTTAAGTAGTGATGGGACTTAACTGCTATTTTGAATGGAGCCTTTAAACAGTCTTTTTAAAAAGCTGGTGCCTGCCTAGGTACAGAAAGTGCATGCACACCCCCCCATCCCCGACACACACACAATGGAAACTTCAACAAATCATTAGGTCTGCCCTTCAAGATGCTTTCTTAGCAGATGAGACACTCTGGATAAGCGTCTTGGAACTTTGTTATTTCTTTTATTATTTAAGAATGTTTGAAGTATAATACAAATGAAACAAAAATAAGAAATATAATTATTCAAAAGAGGAATGTGAATGACCACTATTGCTAAATAACAAGGCTAGAAAACACACGAGAATCACTTGCCTAGAATTAGCTTAGAAGAGTGGCTGGATACGAAATAAAATAAATACTAAAAATCAATGCCTTACTGACTACATGCTTAGTTGATGTGCTTTACATATATCATCCCAAAATGCTGAATAGATAGCGGAGCTCCAGGCTTACCTAGTCAATTCTTGGTATCTCTTTGCTACTCCTTGAAATTTTCAATGTCACTGCCAACTCAATCGAGGTCCTTCATACAGTTTATCTGAATTATTGGAATGGATTGTTCCCATTGCTAGGACTTAATAGCTGATCAGATGAGGACGAAGGGTCATTCATAAACTCACTGAGCATCTACTACTCTGTGTTAGGCCTCGTGCTAGATGCCTGGGCTAGTGTGACAAAGACCCAGTGCCACCTCAAGGACACACAGGGAAGGCTGTGCTGAAGCTCCCAGATTTGGTGATGAGAACAGAAATGGGATTTATGGAGAAGAGCGAGTTTGGGGGAAAGGTGGTGAGTTCCGACTTGGGAACAAAAGACTTGAATTTCCAAAGAGCTATCCAGATGGAGATGTCCAATAAATAACCCAGAACAAGTGACTGGAGGAGAGACAGAGGCCAGAGTCTGAGATGGACCCCAGAGCCAGGCCCAAAGCATTCACTGAAGTCCTGCTATTTGATGCGTTTGCTAAGGAAATTCATGCAGAAAAGGGAAAGTTGATGAGAACAGAAGCTTGAAGAGAGCTCATGAATTTGGGATCTGCAGTGAGAAATAAAATAGTAGAGGAGATGGAGCCAACATCATGAGAAAAGTGTGAGAGCCAGGAAAGTGCCCAGGAAACAAGGCTAGGGAGAGTTCCATGAAGTGGATGGGCACAGTGATATATGCAGTAGCAGGTGAGGCAACGAGGCTAGAAAAAGGCTCTGATGTTGTGATAAGAGATGCTGGTGACAGTTCATCAGAGCGAGGGAGGTAAAAATTGTCTGCCAAGGGCTGAGAAGTTGGGGTGTGAGGTGTGGAGGCTCCAAGGGAGCCTGGTCTGGGGGGTGTGGGTGGCTGATGGAAGGGGAGAATGTGGGAAAAAGGGAGAGACTGATGTGCTGGGAGACAATGGATGATTATCCAAATGGAGTTTAGACTGCAAAGGAAAGCAACATGAGAGAAGGGAAAAGATAAGACGATTAGATAAGAAAATGAGATGTAAAGGAGAGAAAGTGGAGAAAGCATTCATTGGGTGTCCTTGTCCATTTTACAAAACTGACAGGAGAGGTAATTTGATAAAAATGGAGAGGGGCAGAGCTGTCACTGGGGGCTTGAAGGGGGTGACACAAGCTTGGAGCAGTCACTTTAGACAATTCACAAGAAAGTCGAGAAAAGATTAACAAAGCTGAGTACTGTGCAATCCCTCTGAGGGCCAAACTATAGTTAGCACCCCTTTTGAGAATCAAAACAGCACAACTATGTGACTTCCTCCAGAAATTCTTGGACAGGAAAAGAGTGGTGGGTTGGTAAAGCAGCAATTGTAAGGTCCTAAAGTGTCCAGTGATTTCAAAGGACTGACCAGCCTAGGTAGACATGAAAGTGATGGCAGAAAGGCGAAGAAAAGCCATGAAAACGAGAAAGGTTTTAAGGACAAGAGACTATGCATTGAGTCGAATACCTCAATTGTCTTAGAAGGAAAGACACCATTACAAGGGCCGGTGACGCTCCCCCTTCCTCCTTTCTGTTGCATGCCCCTTCCTCCTCACAGGAGCTGGTGGGCGAGCAGGTTGTAGCCAGAGTTGTCTGAAAGAAGCCCATATTCCTGGTGGTGGTTTCCCTGGGATGCTGGGGTCTCCCTTGCCTGATGTCAGTGTGTACACTGCAGGTAAAGATGTGGCCCTAATCAAGGGGTGGGGATTGAATAAACCATATCCATAATGTCTGTCAATACTAATAAGCTACCAAATGCAAAAGGTAATTAATGAAAACAATACTATCCTTCTAGCAATACAATCGTGCACCATAGTTACATATACCAAATCACTGATCTAACCTGTTAGACTCCTGGAGAATTTAAGTGGCCAGAGGGGAAAGCTGTGCCTTTTGCATGCCCTGAAAGGCATATATATGCCCCTGCTGTCCACCATTTAATACAGAAGGTTATAATTAATCACAAAGGTGTGGCTGAAAGCACAGTCTTGTTCCTTCTGTTGTTTCCCGCTGCCAGGAAAGGAACCAGCAGCCCCTGAAAGACCTGTAAAAGCGGCTCCGTTTCCGTGTGTGGCATTAGCCTTAAATCCCTATTACTCAACCTTGCCTCCCTGCTGTCTTGGCTTTCCTTTTTCTGTTCTTTCCTTTTCTCTTGGCTTGCCAAATTTGGGCTTAGTCAGTGCTGTGGTGTTAACACTGCAGCTCATAATGAGCCAACTCATGCTGACTCAGAACCAGAAAGCCGGATCAGTGCTGCACCTAGAACTGAGGACAAAAGCAGGGGCTGAGACCCTTGGGCCAGGTCTGCTTCCTGGAGTGCCTCTCTGTTCAAAGGCCTACAGATGCCTGAGGGGAGAGGGCAGGGACAATGTGAGAGGGGAGGGACTCCCAAGAGGAAAATACTGTCTCAGTGAGAAGTGAAGATTGCAAGCTTTACGTGTGTGTGTGTGTGTGTGTGTGTGTGTGTGTGTTTTAAAACAACTCTGAAGATGCAAATTATTTTTAATTGAAATTTTTACTGATATAATTATAGATTGACATGCAATCATAAGAAATAATACAGAGGGATTCCATACATGCTTTCCCTGTTTTCCTAAATGGTAATATTTTGCAAACTTATAGTATAATATCACAACCAGGATATTGATTTTGACACAATCCACCATCAATTTCAGATTTCCCAGTTTTACTTGTACTCATTTGTGTGTGCGTATATTTAGTTCTACACGATTGGATCACACATAAGTTTGTGTATCCACTCACAGTCAAGATCCTGAAAGTTTTATCTTCACTAGAATTGCCATGTTGTCCTTTCAGAACCACATCCACCCTTTGCCCATCCTGTGCCCCTAACCACTGGCAACCACTGTTCTCCATTTCTAAAATTTTGTCATTTTAAAACTGTATGTAAGAGGAATCATACAGTATGTAACATGTGGGATTGGTTTTTTTCACTCAGTCTAATTCTCTTGAGATCCATTCGAGTCACTGTGTTTGTCTATAATTTGTTCCTTTTAATTGCTGTAGTTTTTCACGGTGTGGATGAACCAGTGTTTAACCATTCACCCATTCAAGCTACCTATATGGTTATATTTGAAGTGACTCTCTTCTAGACAGCATATAAAGGGGTTATGTTATTTTTATCTACTCTGCCAATCTCTGTCTTTTCGTTGCTGTATTTAAACTATTTATATTGAAGGTAAGTATTTATATGTTGACACTTAAGTCTGCCTTTGATTATTAGTTTTCTGTTTGTTTCCTCTGGTTCTTATTCCTTTGTTTCTCTTTTCTTGCCTTACTGGCGTTACTTGAACAATTCTTTTGGATTCCATCTTGATTTATTTTTAGTGTCTTGAGTATATTTCTTTGTATAGTTTTTTTTTTAGTGGTTGCTCTGGGCATTACAATATAAATATGTCACCTAACACTGTCTACGAGTATCAACATTTTACTACTTTGCGTTAAGTGTGGAGTTTCACATCCACCTGGATCTCTTTGCTTTCCTCTCTCTTCAATTTCATTGGCTTCAGTATCAGACGGTGCTAACATTTTTGCTTCAATCATCAAACATGGTTTAAAAAACCCATGAGGACAGTCCATTGTATATACCCACATTTCTGTTATTCTTTTCTGAATGCTCCAAGATTCCCTCTTTCATCAGTTCTTTTCTGTTTGACAAATTACTTTAGCCAGTCTTTACAGGTGGGTCTGCTAGCAACAAATTCTTTTAGTTTTCTTTTATCAGAGAGTGTCTTTATTTTCCTTTCATTCCTGAAGAACAGAGTTTCCAGACAGAAGATTCATGGTTGAATTTTTTCAAGACTTGAAAGATGTTGTGCCACTTTCTTCTGGCTCCTATTGTTTCAGATGAGAAATCTATTGTCATTTGAGGCATTTTTCCCCTATGGGTAATGTGTCGTATCTCTCTAGCTTCTTTCAAGATTTTTTTTCTTTGTCTTAGGCCTGGATTTCTTTCAGTTTATCCTGTTTGGGGTCCACTCAGCTTCTTGAATCTGTAGGTGCATGTGTGTCACCAAATTTGGGAAGTTTTCGGTTATTACTTCATCAAGTACTCTTTCAGCCCCACTCTCTTTCTCCTCTTTTTCTGGGATTCCAATGACAGAAACATTCGATGTTTTTCTTTATGGTCCCTTGGGTCTCTGAGACTGTTTATTTTTTTAGGTCTATTTCTCTCTGTTGTTTAGATTGGTTGCTCAAATTGGGCAAATTATATCCTCAAGTTCAGTGAGTCTATCCTGCGTCATCACCATTCTACTCCTGAGCCCATCCAGTGAGTTTTTAAAAAGATTCTGCTACTGTATTCTTCAGTTCTCTGATTTTCATTTGGTTCTTTTTTCTAATTTCTATTTCTTTGCTGAGATTTTGTAATTGCTTTTATTTGTTTTAAGAGAATTTGTTATTGATTGTTGAAGTATTTTTATAACAACTGTTTTAAAATCCTTACTGGGTGGTTCCAACATCTTGTTCATCTCAGTGTTAATATCAGTTGATTGTCTTTTCTCATTCGAGTTGTGATCTTCTTGGCTCTTCATATTGCGGGTGAGTTTTTACTGTATTCTGGACATTTTGTCTATGGTGTTAGGAGACTCTGGGTCGTATTTAAATCTTTAATGTTAGCAGGCAGTCACCCTGTTTAGCACTCTGCTCCTGGGTTACTTTTCCAGGCTGTGATTCCAAATAAGTTATATTTCAGAGCCTTTGGTCTTCTTGATTTATCTACTGGTGCTGGGACTCCCACTCCCTCTTAGTGCTGCCTGAAGGAGTGAAACAGGTTTCCCCGGATTGGGCTACCAAGTGTCTTGAAGGAGGAGGGGAGTCTCAGGCCATGAGACTAAGATGCTTCCTGGGCTGAACCACTGGTCATGGTGGCATCCCTCTGCTGATTTTGCCTGCCCACCAGGTACATTAGGGAGTCTTGGCATAGTGGGGTCTGTTGTTTGTATTTTTCCTTTACTGTAAACCTATGGAGGGAAAACCAAGTCTGGCTGCAGATGTGCAGCTGTAACTGTGCATGGCACAGGATAGACTGTGTAGCAGGGTGTGTGTGGTGGGCTGGCTGTGCAATTGTTCTCCAACGCCCAGGGCCCCTTTGAAATTCAGCTTATCCATGTAACTCCCGTGGCTAATGAAATGCAAACAGGAATGATGAGTGTCACTTACAGGCGGAAGCTATGAGAGCCAGGAGGATCTTTGCTTTGCACTCTTCCCTCTGTCACGGTCACTGATGATATTTCAGACAGCGGCTGTTCCATCAGCCCACGTCCCAGAGCGAGGGTGATGACAGCTCAGAGCAGAGCCCCCGCAGATCTGGGAAGGTGCGTAATGTGAGTGATGTAAATGAACAGGAACCTTTTTGTGTGAATTGTGGAGATTTGGGGCATTGTTCATCACTATGGCATCACCTAGCCTGTTCTGCAGTGAATTTTGCTTAAAGGAAAAATCAAGTGAAGAGGCAAATCCTGATAGCTCTGGAGGGTTCAAGAAATGCATAAAACCATATATCTTAAAAATTAGATAAATAAAACATTTTATTAATTCAGCTTGTGTTCCTTAGTTAAACGTGACAAATGGGATTTTACTTTATGGAAATGAGAATCCATAAATTTGGTTTGGCAGTATCTGTCTATATTAAAGTACCTGAGTGGTCTCTGCAGACATTTGCAATATAGTGTACTTTCCAATAGAATGGAGGTGGAGCTATTTTCAGAGAAAGCTTTATTTCTTTCTCCACCTGCTGTGGTCTGAATGTGCCCGGTCCCCCAATTCATATGTTAAACCCTAAAGCCCAATGTGACGGGTACTAATTAGGTCATGAGGGCTCTGCATTAATTATGAGATTAATAGCCTTATAAAAAGAAGCCAGAGAGAACTCCCTTCCCTTCTACCATGGGAGGACACAGGAAGAAGTTGGCATCTGCAACCCAGAAGAGGGGTCTCGCTAGAACCTGACCATGCTGGCACCCTAGTCTCGAATTCCAGACTCCAGAACTGTGGATACAAATTTCTGTTGTTTATAAGCCACCTAGTCTCTGGTATTTTGTTATAGCAGCCAGAATGGACTAAGATACCATCCCCAGGATGGACTCTAGCATTAAGGATTATTGAGCTCGTGGCTCTATGCTTATCCCCCAATTTTTGCTGTCCATGGCATTTGCATTTCTTTGTCATTCTTCTGTAAATTTCTATCTCACTTTATAGTCTTGTGTTAAGATCTGCACAGGTCAGTAATGGGATCAGCTCAGCTTCTACCAGACCACAAGTACAGCCTCCAGGTATGAAGAAGGCCATAGGCAGGGAAACTGGATACCATTCTAGAGGAAAGAAATCAGGTTTCCTCTGGGTACTCTTATGTAAACCCATGGCACTTATGTTATTGCTAGATGATGTTTATTAGATTAAGCTGGCCTTGACACATTCTCCAATGCTCCTAATAAAATTTGTACCAAGGAAAGGATATCCTGGTCATTTTATGAGATTGCAGAAATACTTTCTGTCAAATTATAAGAAAGAAATCTACACCTTTTTACAATATTGAATTAGTGAAAATGAAATCACTTTTAAGTAAAATAAGAATGACACATGCATTTCCGAATTAGGGAACCACAGGGACCTTTGGCCTGTTAAGCCCCTGGGGCAAAGCCCCTCCATCCCTGGTTGTCCCTAGCACTGTTTTCTACTGAAGATAGCTGGGGCATCCAGCCCACTATCTTTTCTCCCTTTCTATCTTTATTCTATAGCCGCTACCACTTACTCTTTATTCTTGACGTTTCTTTCTCCCCTAAGTCTAGCAACGGACAAATTTCCTTTTTCTGCATCTTCTGATCCTTTTCTGCTGTTCTGATCAAAGCATATCATAAATTCTTGTATTTTAAGAATGTTATTATTTTCTAGGTAGAAATAAAGTGAAAAATACAAAAATTTGGGCAAAGTTCAACATGTAATGGTTTCATATTGTCCCTATAGTTCTTATTCTCTGTCTTGGACAAAATGTAAATGGAAGTGGATGTGTCAGCCCCTTCACTCCTTTCCCTGGCCAGATTATCCCTCCTTTAGTCCTAAAGAAACCTCCATTCATTCCTCAGCTCACTCATCCCTATCCTTGTATCCATTTCCTTTGTGAATGGTGAGTTTTTGAAAGTGCTATTTCTTTCCCACATTTAGATCTCCAGGACGTGGCCCAGTGCCCAGCAAAGACTAGATGCTCAATAAACTTTTATTAAGTAAAATACCTTCTCTTTGTGGGTTCATTCTCTTGTAATTTAACTAATTAAAGATTTACTACTGGAATGCTAGAGTGAGGAGCTCTGTAAATCCATATCTCCACAAAAGCAATGAATACATTGCCCCAAACCATCAAATCAACTTTTTAAAGAACTCTTGAAGTTAACCAAAGTCTTGCATTAATTTGAGGAGCGTTTATTCAGGGAAAACTGCTGAAAATGGGTAAAAACAGCAGGGTCTGTGACATTGTAATGCAATCTAAATCCATCTCTCTCCATACAGCTGGGTAGTAAACTTGAAACCAGCAGCCTTACAATGACAGTGACTGTCAAAACAAGCAGCCTTGCAACCACTGGAGGAGGGAGATCATGTTTGGAGCTCCTTAAAAGGTCCCATCCTCAGAGTACTTTCATTATTTGATCTGCTTCACAGTTCCCTGGAAAAGCCCCATTTTTCAGGACATTTTAGTTATTTGACCTGACTTGGAGTTCTACTCCATGGGAAAGTCTTATTCCCAGGGCACTTGTCAAAAACAAATAGCAGCAATTATTTAACATTGCAACTGCCCCACACTGCAATACAAGTTGAGACAGAACTTAAAAGGAAGATCAAGGTCATGAAGATGAAGAAGATGTCATAGGAGTATTGAAAAATTCTGTTTTGGGGGATCTAAAAGGTACACACATGTGCAAGTCTGTGTGAATGCTCAGGAAAGACCTTGAGGCCTTTACTGAAGGCTAAGGATAAGTTGTAAACTGCCAGAATATTGAAGGAAGACATGCTTCAATGCACACACACACACACACAAATGACACTTTAGTGTCTGCATACTACAGGGAATGCAGACTTTATAAAATTGTTCCAGGCATTCACTAAATTAACAAACAGCCCCAGCAACAACAAACAGCAACAATAACACACTTATAGTGGGAGGGGGAGAATATGATTTATAGAATTTTCACATTATATTATTTAAAATAACCAGTTTTCAACAAAAAAATTACACATCATGTGAAGAAATAAGAAAGTATGACCTACACACATGAATAAAACAATCAATGGCAACTGTCTCTGAAGAAGCCCAGGTGTTGGATTTACTAGACAAGAACTTTAAATCAGCTATTACTCATGTGCTCAAAAAACTAAAGGAAAGCATGTTTAAAGAATGAAAGGAAAGTATGAGAACAATGTCTTACCAAATAGAGAATATTAATAAAGAGATGGAAATTATAAAAACAAAGGACCAATAGAAAATCTAGAGCTAAAGATACTATAAATGAAATGAAAAATTCAGTAGAGGAATTCAACAGCACATTTAAGCTGGCAGAAGAAAGAAGCAATGAACTTGAAGACAGGGCAATTGAAAGTATCCAGTCTGAGAAACAGAAAGACAAAAGAATGAAGAAAAATGAATAGACATACAAAGACTTGTGGGATACCATCAGGTGGACCAGCATGCCCACAATAAGAGTCCCAGAAGGAGAGAGAGAAAGGGGTAGAGAGAGTATCTGAAGAAATATGTCCAAACCAAATTTTGATGAAAGCATTTGTGTACACATCAAAAATATCAAGTTAGGGGGCCGCCTGGTGGCGCAGCGGTTTTGTCCGCGCTTGGCAGCCCAGGGTTCTCGAGTTCGGATCCCGGGCGCCCGCCGACGCACCGCCTGTCAGCCATGCCGTGGCAGCATCCCATATAAAGTAGAGGAAGATGGGCACGATGTTGGCCCAGGGCCAGTCTTCCTCAGCAAAAAGGGGAGGAGTGGCAACAGATGTTAGCTCAGGGCTGGTCTTCCCCACACACACACAAAAAAACATCAAGTTAGATAAGTGGAAAGAAATCTACATCTGTACATATCATAGTCAAATGATTGAAAGACAAAGAGAAATTTTGGAGACAGAGAAAAATGACTCATCATCTACAAGTAATCTGCAATAAGATTAATAACTGACTCTCCATAAAAAACAATAGAGATGAGAAGGCACTGAGATAACATATTCAAAGTGCTGTAAGAAAAAGAATGTCAAGCAAAAATTCTATATACAGCAAATCTATCCTTCAAAAATGAAGGAGAAGTTAAGGCAGCCGTAGATAAACAAAAACTGAGAGAGTTCATCATTAGCAGATCAGCCCTACAAGAAATAATAAAGGAAGTTTTTCAGGCTAGGATTAAGGGACACTTGGTAGTAACTTGAATCCACATGAGTTTGTAACACTCTTCCTATCTGATTTAAAAGATAATTCCATAAAACAGTAATTGTAAAACTATGTTAATGAGCTTATAATGTGTAAAAATGTTATTTGTATGATAATAATGCAAAAAGGAAGGGAGAATGGAGCTATAATGGAGCAAAGCTTTTGCATACGCTTGAAATTAAGTTGGTATTAATCTGAATGAGATTGTTTTAAGATATCAGCTTATTAACCACTCAAAAATAACTCAAAAATACATAGTAAAAGGAACAACAACAAAATTAAGTGGCACACTAGAAAACATATATTAATATAAAAGATGGCAGTAATGAAAGAGTACAGGAACAAAAACCATACATACAGAACATACAGGAAACAAATAGCAAAATGGCAGACAGAAACCTCACCTTATTAGTAATTACATTAAATGTAAATGAATTAAACACTCCAAGCAAAAGGCAGAGTCTGGCAGGAAAAATAAAAAAACATACTCTAACTCTATTCCATCTACAAGAGACAAAAGCCTAACAGACTGAAAATAAAAGGTTGGAAAAAATATACAATGCAAGCAGTAATCAAAATAGAGCTGGAGTGCTTATACCAACATTGGACAAAAAATACTTTAAGAAAACACTTGTTACTAAAAACAAAAAAAGAATATTTTATACTGACAAAGTGGCAATCCCTCAAGAAGACACAACAAAAATAACTATATATGCAAATACATAAGAAACCACATAACAAAACCTGAAAATATATGAAGCAAAACTGACAGAATAGAATGAAGAAACGGAAAATTCAACAATAGTTGGAGACTTCTTTGAAGTATTCACTTTCCGTAAGTAGAACCACTAGGCAGAAGGTCAACAAGAAAATAGAACACCTGAACAACAGTATGGAATAAATAGACCTAACTGACAAACCATTAGCTAGACTGAGTGAGAAAAAAGAGAAGACTCAAGTTTTAAAACAGGGAACCAAATTCACAGAAACAAAGAGCAATATAAGAGAATATTATGAAAACTATGCCAACAAATTGGATAACTTAGAAGAAACAAATTCCTAGAAAGACACAAACTACCAAAACTAACTCAGGAAGAAATAGAAAATGTGAATAGACCTATTAGAAAGTAAAGATATTGAATTAGTAATTTTAAATCTTCCCCCCCAAAAAATTCCAGGCCCAGATAGCTTCACTGGTGCATTCTACCAAACATGCAAAGAATAACACCTATTCTTCAGATACTCTTTAAAAAAAATAGAAGAGGAAGGACCTTTCCCACTCATTCTACATGGACAATTATTACCCTGATACTAAAACCAGACAAAGACATCACAAGAATGTTGACCCAAAAATCTGGATCCACCAATATGTAAAAAAGATTATACACTGTGACCAAATGGGACTTTTCCCAAGGATGTAGTGTTGATTCAACATTAAAAAATCAATCAATATAATACACCACATTAACAGAATAAAAGACAAGGTCACAGGACCATTTGAATAGACACAGAAAAAGCATTTGACAAAATCCAACAGCTTTTCTTGAAAAAAACAATCAACAAATAAGGAATAAAATGCAAATTCCTCTACCTAATAAAGGAACTTTGAGAAAAATCCCAGCTAACATCATATTTAATGGTGAAAGACTGAATGCCTTCCACCTAAGATCATGAACAAGACAAGGATATTTACTCTCACCACTTCTAGTCAACATTGTACTGGAGGTTATAGCCTGGGCAGTGAGTTGTGAAAGAGAAATAAAATGTATCCAGAGTAGACAGGAAGAGGTAAAACTATTTCTATTCACAGATGACATAAAAATCCTGAACTAAATTGGACTTCATAAAAATAAAAACTTATGCTTCAGAGGATCCCATCAAGAAAGTGAAAAGATTATCCACAGAATGGGAAAAAGTATTTGCAAATCATAAATATCTGATAAGGGACTTGTGTCCAGAATATATAAAGAACTCTTACAATCCACAGTAAAAAGCCAATCCAATTTTTTCAAATGGAGAAAGTATTTGAATAGACATTTCTCCAAAGAAAATATACAAGTTGCCAATAAAAACTTGAAATGATTCTCAACAGCATTAGTAATTTTTTATTAGGAAAATACAAATCAAATCCAAAATGAGATACCTGTTTGTGCCCAATAGGTTGGCTAAAATAAAAAAAGAAAACAATAACAAGTATCGGCAAGGATGTGGAAAAATTGGAATCCTCATATATTGCTGGTGTGATTTAAAATAGTACAGAAGACAATTTGGTAGTCCCTCAAAATGTTAATCACAGAGTTTCACATGACCCACCAATTCTACTCTCAGATATATACACAACAAAAATGGAAAATGAAAATAAAAACTTATGTCCACACAAAACTTTATATGAATGTTCAAAGCAGCATTATTCATAATAGTCAAAATTGGAAACAACTCAAATGTTTATCAAGTGATGAATGGATAAACAAAATGAGAAATATGCATACTATGGAAATTATTCAACATTAAAAAGGAATCAAGTACTAATACGTACTCTTTCCTCTCTGCTTCCACCTCCACCCAGACAGCAAGAATGACCTGTTCAATGAGTATGTAGCTTTCATGAAAATGAGAAGAGCCTCTAAGAAGTTTCTGCCTTCCATTCAGCAAAACTTTTGATGACTAAGGATCCTTCTACCTGCTGAAACAGAGGAAGAAAATACCATTGGGTGACCAAACATAAATGAATTTTTAAATTAAATGTCATGCCACTTGGGGTGAAGTTGGAGGGAAGCAGTCCCCACAACTTGCATGGTGGCATCACCATGTTCTGGCCTCTTCTTCCTTTCATTTCCTGGCTGAAGTTACCTGATCTGAGGAGAAATGGTGCAGACAGAGCCTAGACTCTTGTGGGACCAAGAGACTTCACTCTCTGGTCTCTTCGTATTTTCCTGAACCTCTCCCAAACCCCAAGATGCCTTAGATTCCCTGTGGTTCATTGCAGTTTTCTTCCTTCATGTAGCCTACCATGATATATCCATCTTTTCTGTAGACTCAGCAAAAACAAGGACAATTACACTCCCTTACTCTTGGGGCTATCTTAACCATGTGTCTTCACCCAGAGCTCTCTGGTTTCCTTCCAGATATGGTTTTCTCTTCCAGGAAACAGTCTTTCCACTTGTTCCCCAGACTTGTTAATTTAATGGTGAATTCCTAGGCCACACAGTATGTAGTCACCACTCCCATTGACTTCACTGAAATTGGTGCTCCCTGGAGTTGTGTGTGTGGCTACCCTGGTTTCTCAAACCTTGTATGCTGGCTCTTGCCCCCAGACCTTAGAGCCACACAGGTTGTGGATGACTCTCTCACCAGCTCAGAAGATATAGAAATGTGGTATTCATACCCACTCGAGTTTATGGCTAGTCTTTGGGCTGCCCAAAGACTACTGCTGCACATATAGGATAATCTGAGGCAGAGGAGATTTATGAACTGGGTCAACCATCATTAAATTGTTTTTATGAAAGACAAATTTTTGTGTGTGTGTGAGGAAGGTCAGCCCTGAGCTGACAACCATTGCCAGTCTTCCCTTTTTTGCTGAGGAAGATTAGCCCTGAGCTAACATCTGTGCCCAGCTTCCTCTACTTTGTGTATGGAATGCTACCACAGCATGGCTTGATGAGTGGTGTGTAGGTCCGTGCCTGGGATCCAAACCTGTGAACCCTGGCCACTGAAGTGGAGTACATGAACTTAACCACTATGTCACTGGGCTGGCCCCAAAAGACAAAATTTTTTTTTAAAGATTATACTTCCAGTTTCTCTTCCAGCATATAAGGAGCTTAGAAGTCACCAATCCATCCTAACAACAAGAAAAGAGCTGAACAAACTGAAAAATCAACAGTTCTTCAAATCCATCAGAGAAGTAAGATCATCAACCCAGAATTCTGTATGCTGCAAAGCTATCCTTCAAAAGTGCAGGAGAAATCCTTCAAAAGTATAAGAAAACTTTCTCAGACAAAGTTGAAGAAATTTGTTTCCAGTAGACATGCCTTGCAAGAAATGTTGAAAGAAGTTCTTTAGAAAGAAAGAAAATGATATAAGTCAGAAACATGGATCTACATAAAGAAAGGAAGAGCACTGGAGAAGGAATAAGTGAAGATAAAATAGAAACCTTTACCTTTCTTATTCTTAGTTGATATAACAGACAACAATTCTTCAAAATAATAATAGCAACAACATATTAGATTATGTGGGTACATACACACACACACACACACACATATATACATACACACATCCATTGTATCAGTGCTGTTATTCATTTCACTTATACATAAGCAAATATCTGTATATAAGCATACACATTCTTATGTATGCTTATGGATATGCTTATATATATGCTTATGTATGCTTGCATATAAATGAAATGAATAACAGCACTGATGTAAGGGATGGGAGAGAGGAATTATGATTATTTTGTTATTATAAGGTACTTGCACTAGTCGTGAAATGGTATAGTGTTATTTGAAAATGGACTTGGATTATTTACAAACTCTAGGGTAACAAATTTAAAAAGTAGAAAAGAAGTATAATTGATTTGCAAAGAAATGAGAGAAATGGAATCATATAAAATGCTCAGTCAAAAGCATAAAAGACAGAAAGAGTGTGGAAGACAAAAATAAGAACAAAGAATATGGGTAACAAATAGAAAATAGACGCAAATATGGTAGATATTCATCCAACTATGTCAGTAATCGCTTTAAACTTCAATGATCTAAATACACCAGCTAAAAGACAGAAATTGTCACAGTGAATCAAAAACCAAGGCCCAATTATGTATTGTCTATAAGAAAAACACTTTAAATATACAGACGTATATGTGTGAAAAGTAAAGGGATAGAGGAAGACATAGCATGCTTGCACTAATCAAAAGAAGCAGGAGTGGGGCTGGCCTGGTGGTGTAGTGGGCCAGTAGGCCAGTGTAAATTCATGCACTCTGCTTCAGTGGCCTGGGGCTCACAGATTCAGATCCCAGGCATGGACCTACACACCGCTTATCAAACCATGCTGTGGCAGGTGTCCCACATATAAAGTAGAGGAACATGGGCATGGATGTTAGCCCAGGCCAATCTCCCTCAGCAAAAAGAGGAGGATTGGCAAGAGATGTTAGCTCAGGGCTAATCTTTCTCACCAAAAAAAAAAGCAGGAGTAGCTATATTAATTTCAAACATGTTATATTTCAGAGCAAGGAAAGTTATCAGGGATAGAGAGGGGCATTATATAATGACATGTTATGACCAAAAAGACATAATAATTCTTAATACATATGTGCCTAACAACAGAACACCAAAGTCTAGAGGCAAAAACTGATAAAACTGCAAGGGTAAGTAAATGAATCCTATTAGAGTTGGAGACTTTAATACCCTTCTATCAGAAATGGACAGATCCAACCTGCAGAAAATCAGTAAGGACATGTTTGCACTCAACAGCACCATTAACAAACTGGACATAATTGACATCTATAGACTATTTCATCCAACAATGGTAGAGTGGACATTATTCTCAAGCTCAAGTGGAACATTCACCAACATAGCCCACATTTTGGACCATAAAACACACCTCAACAAATTTAAAAGAACAGAAATCATACAATGTCTGCTCTCAGACCATAAAGGAATTAAACTAGAAATCAATAATAAAAAAGTAGCTGCAAAATCTCCAACTACATGGAGATTAAACAACACACTTCTAAATAATACATGAGTCAATGAGAAATCTCAATAGAAATTAAAATAATTATTTTGAACTAAATGAAAATAAAACATCAAAACTATTGTAATACAATGAAAACAGTGCTTAGAGGGAAATTTATAGCATTGAATACATTTATTAGAAAAAAGAAAGACCTGAAATCAGCCATCTAAGTTTCCACCTTTGGAAATTAGAAAAAGAAATGCAAATCAAATCCCAAGTAAACATAAGAAAAGAAACAAGAAATAATAAATAATAAAAATTAGAGCAGAAATCAATAAAATTGGAAACAGGAATACAAGAGAGAAAAATCAACCAAACCAAAAGGTGGTTCTTTAAAAAGATGAATAAAATTGATAATCCTCTAGCCAGGCTAACTAAGAAAAAAATGAAGACACAAATTACTAATATCAGAAATGAAAGAGGGGGCATCACTATAGATCCCATGGACATTAAAAGGATAATAAAATAATATTATAAACAAGTCTATATTCACAAATTTGATAACCTAGATGAAAAGGACCAATTCTTTGAAAGACACAAACTGCCAAATTCACTCAATAAGAAATAGGCCCTCTAGGATAGCTCACATATTAGGCCACAAAACAAGTCTCAATACATTTAAGAAGACTGAAATAATACCAAGCATCTTTTCTGAACTCAATGGTATGAAACTAAAAATCAACTAAAGGAAGAAAATCATAAAAACCACAAACATGTGGAGATTAAACAAAATGCTACTGAACAACGATTGGGTCAATGAAGAAATCAAAGGAGAAATCAAAAAATACCTGGGAACAAAGGCAAAAATTTATGGGATAGGGCAAAAGTGGCTCTAAGAGGGAAGTTTATAGCAATACAGGCCTACCCCAACAAATGAGAAAAATCTTACATAAACAATCCAACAGTGCACCTAAAGGAACTGGACAAAGTAGGACAAACAAAACCCAAAATCAGTAGAAAGAAGGAAATAATAAAAATCAGAGCAGAAATAAATGAAATAGAACCTTAAAAAGAGGTAGGAAAAATCAATGAAACTATGAACTGGTTCTTTGAAAAAAATTGACAAATATTTAGCTAGATTAACCAATAAAAAAAAGAGAAGGGTCAAATAAATAAAATCAGAAATGAAACAGGAGAAGTCACAATGGACAACTCAGAAATACAAAAGATTACAAGAGAATTCTATGAAGAGCTATACACCAACAAATTGGATAATCTAGAAGAAACGGATAAATTCTTAGAATCATACAACCTTCCAAAACTGAATCAAGAAGAAGTAGAGAATTGAATAGACCAATCACCAGTAAGGAGATTGAAACAGTAATCAAAAACCTCCCCCAAAATAAAAGTCCAGGAACAGACGGCTTCCCTGGTGAATTCCACCAAACATTCAAAAAAGACAATACCTTTCCTTCTCAAACTCTTCCAAAAACCTGAAGAGGAGGAGAAGCTTCCTAACTCATTATACGAAATGAACATTTCCCTGATATCAAAACCAGACAAGGACAACACAAGAAAAGAAAATTACAGGCTAATATCACTGATGAACATTGATGCAAAAATCCTCAACAAAATACTAGCAAATCGAATACAACTATACTTTAAAAGAGATCATATGCCATAATCAAGGGGGATTTATTCCCACGATGCAGGGATGGTTCAATATCTGCAATACAATCAATGTGATACACCACATTAACAAACTGAAGAATAAAAATCACATGATCATCTCAATAGATGCAGAGAAAGCATTTGACAAGATATAGCATCCATTTACAATAAAAACTCTAAATAAAATAGGTATAGAAGGAAAGTACCTCAACACAATAAAGGCCATATATGACAAACTCACAGCTATTATCATTCTCAATGGAGAAAAACTGAAAGCTATCCCTTTAAGAACAGGAACCAGACAAGGATGCCCACTTTCACCACTCCTATTTAACATAATATTGGAAGTCCTAACCAGAGCAATCAGGCAAGAAAAAGAAATTAAAGTTATCCAAATTTTAAAGGAAGATGTGAAACTCACTATTTGCAGATGACATGATTTTGTATGTAGCAAACCCTAAAGAACCTACCAAAAAACATTTAGAAATAATAAACAAATATGGTAAAGTTGCAGGATACAAAATCAATGTGCAAAAATCAGTTGGGATTCTATACTCTAATGACAAAGTAGCAGAAAGAGAAATTAAGAATACAATCCCATTTACAATTGCAACAAAAAGAACAAGATATCTGGGGATAAACTTAAGGAAAGAGGTGAAAGACCTGTACACTGAAAACTATAAAACACTGTTGAAAGAAACAGAAGAAGACACAAAGAAATGGAAAGATATTCCATGCTCTTGGATTGGAAGAATTAACATAGTTAAAATGTCCATACTTCATAAAGCAATCTACAGATTCAATGCAATCCCTATCAAAGTTCCAACAACATTTTTGACAGAAATAGAACAAAGAATCCTAAAAGTTATATGGAACAACAAAGACCCTGAATAGCCAAAGGAATCCTGAGGAAAAAGAACAAAGCTGGAAGTATCACACTCCCTGATTTCAAAATATACTACAAAGCTATAGTAACCAAAACAGAATGGTACGGGCACAAAAACAGACAGACAGATCAATAGAACAGGATCAAGAGCCCAGAAACAGACCCACACATCTATGGACAGCTATTTTCGACAAGTGAGCCAAGAACATAAATTGGAGAAAGGAAAGTGTCTTCAATAAATGGTGTTGGGAAAACTGGACAGCCACATGCAAAATAATGAAAGTAGACCATTATCTTATGCCATACACAAAAATTAGCTCAAGATGGATTAAAGACTTGAATGTAAGACCTGAAACCATGAAACTTCTAGAAGAAAACATAGGCAGTACACTCTTTGACATTGGTCTTAGCAGCATATTTTCAAGTACCATGTCTGACTGGGCAAGGTAAACAATGAAAAAATAAACAAATGGGACTAAGTCAAACTAAAAAGCTTCTGCACAGCAAAAGCAACCATGACAACCTAACAATTGGGAGAAGATATTTGCAAATCATATATCTGATAAGTGGTTAATATCTAAAATATATAAAGAACACATACATCTCAACAACAAAAAGCGAACAACCCAACTTAAAAATGGGCAAAAAATCTGAACAGACATTTCTCCAAAGAAGATATACAGATGGCCAACAGGCACATGAAAAGATGTTCAATATCATTAACTATCAGGGAAATGCAAATCAAAACTACAATGAGATAACACCTCACACCCGTCAGAATGGCTATAATTAACAAGACAGGAAATAACAAGTGTTGGAGAGGATATGGAGAAAAAGAACTCTCATACACTGCTGGTGGGAGTGCAAACTGGTGCAGCCACTATGGAAAATAGTATGGAGATTCCTCAAAATATTAAAAATAGAACTACCATATGATCCAGTTATTCCACTGCTGGGTATTTATCCAAAGAACATGAAAGCACAGATGCATAAAGATATATGCACCACTATGTTCATTGTAGCATTATTCCCAATAGCCAAGAATTGGAACTAACCAAGGTGCCCATCAAGGGACAAATGGGCAAAGAAGATGTAATATATATACACCATGGAATGCTACTCAGCCATAAAAAATGATGAAATCTGGTCATTTGTGACAACATGGATGAACCTTGAGGGTATGCTAAGCAAAAATAAATCAGAGGGAGAAAGTCAAATACCATATGATCTTACTCATATGGAAGATAAAAACAACAATCACATAGAGACAGAGATTGGATTGGTGGTTACCAGAGGGGAAGTGGGGAGGGAGGAGGGCAAAACGAGTGATTAGGCACATGTGTATGGTGATGGATGGTGATTAGTCTTTGGGTGGTGAACCTGATGAAATCTACACAGAAATCAAAATATAATGATGTACACCTGAAATTTATATAATGTTGTAAAGCAATGTTACCACAATAAAAAAAAGAAGAAATAGACCATTTGAATAGGCATCTATTTATTAAAGAAATTAAGTCAATAATTAATAACTTTCCAAAACAAAAGGCATTAGGCCCAAATAGGTTTACTGGTGAATTTTACCAAACATTTAAGGAAGAATTTACGCTAAATCTCTAATCTCTTCCAAACCATAGAAGCAGAGGTAATACTACCTAATTAATTCTCTAAGGCTAGAATTACCCTAATACCAAAACCAGACAAATACATTACAAGAAAGGAAAACTATAGATGCATATCTCTTGAACAAAGATGCAAAAATTCTGAACCAAATATTAGCAAACCAATCTTACAACGTATAGAAAAAGAATTATACATCATGACCAAGTTGATTTAGTATAGGTATGTGAGAGTGGTTCAACATTCAAACTAATGTAATCCATTAATCATCAAAGAAAAAAAGAAAACTCACGTTTATATCAATAGATGAGAGAAAGCATTTGACAAAATCTAATACATATTCATGATAAAAACTCTCTGTAAACTTGGAATAGAGAGGTACTGACTAAACTTGATAAAGAATATCCACAAAAACCTACAGCTGGCATCATACTTAATGGTTAGAAATGTGAAGCTTCCTGCTAAGATCAGAAACAAGACAGGGATGTTCCCTCTCACTATTCCTTTTCAATGTCATACTATAAGTCCCAGATAATGCAATAGGACAAGAAAAGGAAATAAAAGATATACAGATTGTGAAGGAAGAAATAAAACTGCCCTTGTTCTCAGATGGCATGATCATCTATGCAGAAAATCCAAAAGAATTGACAAGAACACTGCTGGAACTAATAAATGATCATAGTACAGTTGCAGGATACAAGGTTAATGTACAAAAGTCAATTACTTTCCTATATGCCAGCAATAAACAAGTGGAATTTGAAATTAAAAACACATTACCATTTACATTAGGACTCCCATAAATGAAGTACTTAGTTATAAATCTAATAAAATATGTACAAGATATATATATGAAGATAGCTATAAAACTCTAATGAAGGATATCAAAGAATTAAATAAATGGAGAAATATTCCATGTTCATGGATAGGATGACCCAGTATTGTCAAGATGCCAGTTTTTCCTAACTTGATCTATAGATTCAATGCAATACCAATCAAAATCCCAGCAAGTTATTTTGTGGACAGCAGCAAACTGATTCTAAAGTTTATACGGAAATGCAAAAGACAAGAATGGCCAACACAATACTGAAGGAAAATGAACTCAGAGGACTGACACTACCCAACAAAGATACAGTACTGAAGACAGTGTGGTATTGGCAGAAGAATAGATAAAAAGATCAGTGGAACAGAATAGAGAGCCTAGGAATACATGACGAAGGAGCAAAGGCAATACAATTGAGCATAGATAGTCTTTTCAACAAATGGCACTGAAACAACTGGACATCCACATGCAAAAAAAAAAAAAAAAAGAATCTAGGCACTGACTTTACACCCTTCACAAAAATTAACTCAAAATGGATCATAGACCTACATGTAACACACATAAAACTATAAAACTCCTAGAAGATAGTATAGAAGAAAACCAAGATGACTTTGACTATGGCAATGACTTTTTAGATGCAACACTAGAGGCAAGACTTATGAAAGAAATAATTGATAAGCTGAACTTCATTAAAATTAAAAACTTCTACTCTGTGCAAGGCAATGTCATGAAAATGAGAAGACAAGCCACAAACTGGGAGAAAATATTTGTAAAATCCTGATAAAGGACTGTTATCGAAAATATACAAAGAACACTTAAAACTCAACAATAATAAAATGAACAACCCAATTAAAAGTGGGCAAAAGACCTGAACAGATACCCCAGCAAAGAAGACATATAGATAGTAAGTGTATTAGTCAGGGTTCTCCTGCAAAACAGAACCAATAGGAGATATATATATATATATATAAGAATTGGCTCACATGATTTATGGAGGCTGAGAAGTCCCATGACTTGCCTTCTGTAACCTAGAGACCCAGGAGACCTGGTGGTGTAGTTTTAATCTGAGTCTGAAGGCCTGAGAACCAGGAGACCCGGTGGTGTAAGTTCCAGTCTGAGTGCAGAAGAAATCTGATGTCCCAGCTGGAAAACAGGCAGAGGGAGCAAATTCTTTTTTACCCTGCCTTTTGTTCTATTCAGGTCTCCAGTGAATAGGATGAGGCCCACCCACATTGGAGAAGGCAATATGCTTTACTCAGTTTACTGATTCAAATATTAATCTCATCCAGAAACATCCCACAACACAACCAGAATAATGTTTAAGCAAACATCTGGGCACCTAATGTCCAAGTCAAGTAAGAGAATTGCAAATTAAAACAATGAGATACCACTACACACCTATTAGAATGACTAAACTCTGGAATACTGACAACAGGAAATGCTGGCAAGGATGTGAAGCAATAGGAACTCTCATTCACTGCTGGTGGGAATGCAATTTTTGGCAGTTTCTCATAAAACTAAACATACTCTTACCATACAATCCAGCAATTGCACCACTTGGAATTTACCCAAATGAGCTGAAAACATGTCCACACAAGAACCTGCACATGGATGTTCATATCAGCTTTATTCATAATTGTCAAAACTTGGAAGCAACCAAGATGTCCTCCAGTAGGTGAATGGTTAAATAAATCATGGTACATCCAGACACAGAATGTTATTCAGCACCAAAAAGAAATGAGCTATCAAGCCTTGAAAAGACATGGAGAAACCTTAAATGCATATTTCTAAGTAAAAAAAGCCAATGTGAAAAAGCTACAAACTCTTTGTTTTCAACTATATTGACTTTTTGGAAAAGGAAAAGCTATGGAGACAGTTAAAAAATCAGTGGTTAAATGGGGTTAAGGGGGAGGGAGGGATGAATAGGCAGAGTACAGGGGATTTTTAGGGCAGTGAAACTCTTTTATATGATACTATAATGGTGGATACATGTCATTGTACATTTGTCAAAACTCAAAGAATATACAACCCCAAGGGTGAATTGAACTCAAATATAAACCATGGACTTTGGGTGATAATGTTGTGTCAATGAATGTTCATTGATTGTAACAAATGTACCACTCTGGTATGGGATGTCGGTAGTGGGGGAGGTTGTGAGTGTGTGCGATCAAGAAGTATGTGGGAACTCTATGCTCTCTGCTCGATTTTGCTGTGAACCTAAGACTTCTCTAAACAATAAAGTTTATTAATTAAATAAAATAAATAAATAAAGGAAAACTAGATGAAAAAAAGAGAGAGAGAGAACATAATGTCCTCTTAGTTCCTTTAGTATGCTACCTGCAAGGATTGTTGGCATACTTTCATTCTCTACCACTCCCAGCCTTTACAATCTGGAGAATATTAGAGTAAGATGCAAATAACTAGGTAGCCACACCATCCTCATATTAGTTAACTCCTCCAGAAAAGGTTCTGATACCAATTCCAACGTGTATGTGTGCACGGGTTGGGGGGGAGATTCCCCACACCAAAGAGCAATTCTCCAACACTAGCTGGGTGTCCTACAATTCAACTCAATTCTGTCACTATATACCCAAAGACAACATCAGATTCCTCATGTTAAAGGCTCAGTCCCACAAGACTGCTCCCACCTCGCTCCACTTCAGATGCCAATTGCAAGTCCAGGTTGTCACCTGTGCTTCTGACTGACCTTATATAGACTGGAGGTTCCAAGGACACCCCATCCTTGGGCTGGATTCATTTGCTAGAGCAGCTCACAGAACTCAGAGAAACATTTTACTTAGTAGATTACAGGTTTATTTCAAAGGATAGTAAAGGATAGGAATCAATAGCCAGAAGAAGAGTTACATATGTCAAGGTCCCAAATGAAGGAGCTCTTGTCCCTGTGGAGTTTGGGCCCAGCATGGCAGTACATGGAAACTTTCTGGTTCCCCAGCCTGGAAGCTCTCTGAATCTCATTCTTTTGGGGTTTTATAAAGGCTTAATTACATTGGCATGATTGATTAAATCATTTGCCGTTGGTGATTGATTCAGCCTCCAGCCCCTCTCCCCTCCCCGTAGGTCAAGAGTGGGGGTGGGACTGAGAGTTCCAACCTTCTAATCACATGGTTGGTTCTCCTGGCAGCCAGCTCCATTCCTAAGTGGGATCCAAAAGTCACCTCATTAACATAACAAAAGACACCTTCATCACCAGTTAGGAAATTCCAAGGGTTTTAGAAGCTCTGTGCCAGAAACTGGATGAAGGCAAAATAATAATAATTATATATATATATATATATATATTTTTTTTTTTTTTTTTCTGAGGAAGATTAGCCCTGAGCTAACATCCATACCATTCTACCTCTATTTTGCATGTAGGTCACTGCCACAGCATGGCTGACCAGTGGTGCAGGTCTGTACCTGGGATCCGAACCCACGAATCTGGGCCACCAAAGTGGGGCATGTTGAATCTAACCACTATGCCACAGGGCCAGCCTCAATAATATTTCTTTTAAATCACAATATCATACTCAGTCAACAGGTATTTGTTGAGCATGTAACATGTGCCAGCGGCGCCTGGAGAGTATGAGATGGAAAATAAGTTAAGAGCTCTTTGTAGACCCTTGCCCACAAAGACCTAATCATCTACTTGGGAAATAGAATGTCACCGTGAAGCTACTAGTGAACATGATGATATTACATTATTGCTAAGTCAACTAGGAATTAGGATGATAGCTGATGAACTAATCATTATTTAGCACAGACAGTAAGTGTGAAAGGGTTTGGTGTTGGAGAAAAGATTCACATGAGCTGGAAAACCCTGAGAAGACTCCATTCAGAGTAGGGAAGAGCAGGGTCAGCTTCCGCAGGGCTCACGCTTACGAGGGCCGCACACTTGGCTTAATGCTCTGTTGTCACTATCTTGAAATTCTTAATAATTTTGAACAAGGATCCCTGCATTTTCATTTTGCTCTGTACCCCACAAATTAAGGCCCCCTCTTCTCCTGGGAGGAGACATTTGTGAGGGTCATGCTTGATTTGAAAATCATAATTGCTCCCACTTGTGCATTTATGAGTGCCAGGAAGGATCCTAGATGTTTAAATGTTAGTCCCTTTAACCCACACAAGGGAGAAAAACACCAAGGCACAGAAAGATTACCTGAAATCAACTAGTTTGTGGCAAAGGCAGGATTCAAACCTAAGCTTGTTTCTTTTCTTTCTGATTCATTCCTTTTGGGTTTTTATATCAATTCTTTAAACTCATGATGCATCATTTGAAATAAATGTTAAAGTTTGTGAGGGGAATAAAGCAGCCCACCTCTGTGAATTGTTTGGTCCAGAGGTTCCCAAATACTCTCAGTTCTCAGTTCACAGCACCCTTACTGTCTTAGCAATTTTTTTCTCTAGGCCCAAAGAAATGCTTAATATTCTGTTTATAAAGCAGTCAGGTCCAAACACCTTAATAAGTATTTATGTCGTAACAACTTAGTAGCTGATTAAAAAACAATATGTACAAATTGAAAGAAAAAATAACATTTTAATTTTATTTTTAACCACAATTTCTTACAACAGTATCTGGGTGCATCTGTTGGATACTAACAGCATCTAAAATGTTGGAATTAGATTAGACATGCCTACTTTTCTTCCACGTCTATCCCAACAACTACCAAAAACACAGCTTTGCAAAGATATGACATCACAGAAGGAATGTAGTGATCTAATGTTAATGCCAACTTACCTGGAGCTAGCAGTTCCTGAGGTGTCCGACAGACTTTTTTGTTTCCCTCAAAAATTAACATCCAGGAGGCTCTATGAGTCCCCCCAGGTGGCCGCACCAGGATGTAGCCTGTTTATGCAAAGCAATATCTCCTTGTTGGGAAACAGGTGTAGGTAGTCCTTTTTCCTCTGCAAGATGATATTAGCTATGCAGAAAAGTGTGGATAGGAATAGAGCAAAGGGAAAAAAGGGGGAATAAAAATAGAATTAAAAAAAGAGCTCCAGAAATGTATTCTTTATGCAGTACCACAAAAATAAGCTAAGTACTCAATATCAGGATACAATTACAATTGAGATAGATTACATGATCTACTTGACTTTACTATAACTTAAATAAGTTAAATGTAATCCCAAATGCAAGGAGAGCCACTGCTTTCTAACATAAATGCTTTCTCAATTTGAAAACTAGAATCGCAGTAATGCTCACAAGTGTAATAAATTCCAAGAATTAGGTGGTGCTTAAACAATTGTTGGCAAACAAGGGGTCCTTTTTTTTTCTTCAAAAATACTAGTATGTGGAAAACTGAAACTATATTCAACCACTCACTAAGTCTAGTTAATTTTAACAGATAAGAGAAATAATCGTTTCTAATCCTTCTAATAAAAACAAACACAAAAGCAATTGTTAGTTATAATTTGTAATCGAGAACATTATTAGTGGGCTGTTGGTTGATTTTATCTAGCAGTGCTTAAGTGGGTGTGTATTTGTTTTAATTCCATGTTACTTCAAGAAGAATGGATGGATAACTTGGCTTTTGATGAGGATAGGAAGATTTGACATCTCATTTCACTGATTTATTTTTTTCTTCTGAACTTTTGTGCTTATTTTAAAAAGTATGTTGTTACTGCCATCTGTTGGGTGGAATGTGAGACCTATCCAGACACATGGACCTTTTAAACATCCAAATATCTGTCCCTTCTTCCTTTTAACATCACAGCTTGTCTCCTAAAGGGAAGATTCTGCCTTTAATCTACAGAAGTGAGGCACAGTTGCTGGCTCCCAGCCCCAGAACCTAAATTCATTTTTAGGAACCTATTCTATTGTGGTAGGACACATTTCTCTTCAGAAGTTTAAATTCTTTCTACTGGAGAGAGAGTCTGAGGATTTTGTCTTCTCCATAATACTTAGAGAGTGAGGCAGGCTTGTGGGGGAGAAGGGATGCGGCTGTGTGTAAATATGTTCAGGAACAAGCACATTTTTAGCACGGGGCAGTAGAATCTACACTAGACTAAGAGGCAGAGGAATCAAATTTCTGTTACTAGATTGTGGTGCATTTTGAGGCCAGTGATTTTACTTCTTTGGGCTTCAGTTTCCTTAGCTGTAAGATAAGAAGACTGGACTAAAACTGAGAGAATCTGTGAGTTCAAGATCCACGTGGTTTCCTCTCTCCAAGACTGATAGTCAAAGAATAGCAGTTGCAACAGCAAATACAGATTTAAGAAGAAACACCAATCTGCATCTCTTGAAAAGCCTAAAAGCAGAACCAATCTACCAATTCACGGGAAACCCATCTTACCCCGTGCCCTTTTTCTGTCCTCCTCAATTCTTATTTCCTATTTTTCACATGTTCTAATGGTCAACCATCCTTCCATCATCACCCCTCCGCACACTTTCTCTGAGGTGTGGCTGTTTTCTCTATCCTCCCCATTCCCACTCTTGTTCAGCCTCTTTCTTAGTCCTTCCCTCCTCACCTAGCTCCTCTGGTCCCATATATCTCTGTCCATTCTCTGATTCTGCATTGCAAAGTTCCAAGAACCAGTCTTGGAAAAATAGCCTCTTCTCCAAGGAGGGAGAAGGGCAGCGAAGCTGAACCAGATGGAACAAACTTCACATTGGTCTTGGGAGGTAGAAGGGGAGAGAAACACATACACATCCCTAAGCATCCACCCACCAAGAGGCGTCAATCCTATGCAGGATACAACTACGGCTCCTATAGCTGAATTAACTGTTGAAAAGTGCACAATAGGATTTGTTCACCTTGCATTGGAGATTTTTGAAGGTAGAGGCTATTTTATCCTTTCCTCCTGCCTTGCTAAAGAAAGGAAGACTGAAACCACTATTGAACTCAGTTCTAATTTACCAGCTTGAAATTTGACGTCCACAAAACCAGGAGTTTATTCACTTTCTCCTTGTCTCCTTACATTCAATCAGTCAGACATGCCATTTGTTTATACGAGAACGGGGAAGGAGACTGTTTAGGGGGAATTCCTTTATCATTTCTTCTCTGAGGACGAAGTCTTGGTTGAGCCTTCAGTGGACACGGCCAGAATGGGAACCTGGGAATGGAGCTGTACTTCTCCCAATGCGAGTTCTCCAGTGGAGCAATCCTGAGGTTGTTTTCAAAATCTACCCTGGGGTAGGCTGGCTGTCCTTGCCCCTTGCTGCCACCCATCTTCTCTGTGCCCTCCCACCTCTTCTAGGTGTGCTGAGATTTTCTGTGGAGGATGGAAGTGCAGCCAGCCCGCACTCAAACTTTCAGGGAAATGAAAAACAGTTTCTCCTTACAGGAGGTTTCAGGAGCTTCCTAGACTTGTCTCTTACCAGTTCTGTCAGTGAAGAGAGGGTTCAGAGGACTCCAGGTGGCTGGGATGGAAGGGAGTGGCCAGCAGTGTGACCAGGCCGAGGTCCACCCTAGAGGAGGTCAGCAGAAGAAAGATTCTGTTTGTTATCGATGGAGAGTAACAGCCAGTTCTGCATTTGGTGATGATGATTCATTTCCCCTCAGTAGAGGTTTGGGAGGATTATAGTTGGAATTTGAAAAAGTCATTTCTAAATCTGGCAACAAAGTGACTCTGAGTGATCAGCATGTACTGTAAGATGTTTTGTCATCTTTGGTAATATCATCAGCATCACTGTACTGAGAAAAATGTAAAATGAAGCTGTCATATTACAAAAGAAATTATTCAAACAAAACTCCATGCTATTATAATGGAGGTCTACCATCACGAATCTCTTTAAGTGTACAGGTTGTATATATATAGTTCTATGTATACAATATGTATGTCTGTGTATATACGTATATATATTCTTATAAATTTTCTGAGCATTCATGCTTTTAAGGACATAATAAAGTAATGAACAATGCCATATTCCCAGCCGCCAGAACTAGTGCGTTTCTCCAAACACTTGGGTGGGGAGGCTGAGTGCTTTAAGGATGCCCTGGTATGTCAACAATGTCCTCTCCAGCTTTGCTTGAGGAAGAGGGTGAACATTTGTTTAATGACTTGACAGCATACAAAATGAGCCTGCCAGGAGCCAAGTCCGTTCACTCAAAGACATTTCCTCTCTGCTGGCCCTGGAGGATCCCTGTCACCACGGTCTCAGTGCAGAGAACTCATCGCTAGCACAAATTCTCACCTGGGATGGATATCTCCAGTTCCTAATTCTCAGCCCAGAGGGGTGTGGCTGTTTTGTTTCTAGTACCTTCTGTACTGGGGGAGTCATTGTTGAGGACTGGTCTGCGGAGGTAATCATCTGGCTTAGCTCCTGCACAGTAAGTGAACATGGAGGTTGCCCTGCATTAGAGCATTGGGTTCTGGTACGGGTCCCCCAGGCTGCACTGCCTTCTAGTGCTGTCCCTGTCTGCTAAGATGAATGACTTGTAGGAAGAGAGGGCACTGGCACGTGGTGACTGGGTGGACCTGATTCCTGGGCACTGGGGGGGTGCAGAGTTGCCACCCCACTCATGGAGCTACATTGTTGTGGGACATCTTGGCAGGAGATGGGGGACAATCTGAAGTACTCAGGCACTCTAATGCCTTTAAAACACTATTATGGGATAGATCATACATAATATAATATAGTGAAACATAATATAATATGATATATTAATATGGGCAAAGAGAGGTGGGGTTTAAAGGATTAAATGGGGACTTTGACTTGAAGTCTATGGAATCCTCTTTTATTTATTATTTATTTATGTATTTATTTTTATTGAGGTATAATTGACATTTAACATGATATTAGTTTCAGGTATACAACATAATGATTCAATATTTGTATATACTGCAAAGTGATCACCACAATAAGTCTAGTTAACATCTTTCACCATATATAGTTACAAAATTTTTTTTTATTGCTATGAGAACTTTTAAGATTTACTCTCTTAGCAACTTTCAAATATGCAGTATAGTACCATTGACTGTAGTCACAGTGCTGTACGTTACATCTCCGTGACTTATGTATTTTTTAACTAGAAGTTTGTACCTTTTGAACTCCTTCACTCATTTAGCCCACCCCCCACCCCCTTCCTCTGGCAACCGCCAATCTGTTCTCTGTATCTACGAGTTCGGTTTTGTATTGTTTTGTTTGGTTTTTTAGATTCCACACATAAGGGAGATTATACAGTATTTGTCTTTCTTTGACTTATTTCACTTAGCATAATGCTCTCAAAGTCCATCCATGTTGTCATAAACTGCAAAATTTCGTTCTTTTTTTTAAGGCTGAATAATACTCCATTGCATATATATATATTACATTTTCTTTACTCATTCATCCATCAATGGATACTTAGGTTGTTTCCATATCTTTGCTATTGTAAATAATGCTGCAATGAACATTGGGGTGCACATATCTTTTTGAATTAGTGTTTTTGTTACCCAGAAGTGGATTTGCCAGATCACATGGTAATTCTATTTTTAATTTTTTGAGGAACCTCCATACTGTTTTCCATAGTGGCTGCACCAATTTACATTCCCATCAGCAGTGCACAAGGGTTCCCTTTTCTCCACATCCTCACCAACACTTATCTCTTGTCTTTTTGATAACAGCTATTCTAACAGGTGTGCAATGATATCTCATTGTGGTTTTGATTTACATTTCCCTGATGATCTTGTTGAACATCTTTTCATGTACTTGTTGGCCATCTGTATGTCTTCTTTGGAAAAATGTCTCTTCAGATCTTCTGCCCATTTTTTAATCAGACTGTTTGGGGATTTTTTTTTTTTTTTTGCTATTAAGTTGTCTGAGTTCTTATATATATATATATATATATATTTTTTTTTTTTTTGAGAAAGATTGACCCTACACTAACATCCACTGCCAATCTTCTACTCTTTTTTTCTTTTTTCTCCCCAAAGCCCCGGTATCTAGTTGTGTATCATAGTTGTAGAGTTGTTGCTCTTCTATGTGGGATGCTGCCTCAAGATGGCTTCATGAGCAGTGAGTAGATCCACGCCCAGGATCCGAACCAGCGAACCCTGGACTGCCGAAGCAGAAGGCGCGAACTTAACCACTATGCCCCCGGGCCGGCCCCCTATATATTTTGGATATTAACTCCTTATCAGATATATGACTTGCAAATATTTTCCCCTCTTCCATAGGTTACCTTTGCATTTTGTTGATGATTTCCTTTGCTGTGCAGAAGCTTTTAGTTTGATGTAGTCCCACTTGTTATTTTAACTTTTGTTGTCTTTGCTTTTGGTGTCAAATCCAAAAAATCAATTCCAAGATTGATGTAAAGGAGTTTACCACCTATGTTTTCTTCTAGAAGTTTTATGCTTTCAGGTCTTTCATTCAAGTCTTTAATCCATTTTGAGGTAATTTTTGTGTATGTTGTAAGATAGGGGTCCAGTTTCATTCCTTTGTATATGGCTGTCCAGTTTTCCCAATACCAGATAATGAAGAGATATCCTTTCCCTATTGTGTATCCTTGCCTCCTTTGTCACAAATTAATTGATCATGTATGCATGGGTTTATTTCTGGGCTATCTATTCTCTTTATGGATCCTCTTTTAGATTATACCTTATTGTAGATTTTTTTTAACTGCAATTATTTATGTTTTTCTACTAAAATTACCTGTAATTTGACTTTGAGTTTATCAGAAGTCTATATTTTCCTCCTTTGATAAGTCCTGATGACTGCTAGTAAGAACTTAGAGTTATAGTTATCACAAGTGAGTCATCACCAGCCAGTCATCGCCTGTAAGACCGAAGCTGAGACATGAATGATAGTCACTGAATGAATGATGATAGTTGCCACTCATGGAGTGCTCCTCTGGCCATGCTGAGAACATCATGTGGGTTATCACATTTATTCCCCAATGCAACTCATGGGACAGGGATTCCTAGTTTCTGAAAGAAAATTGAGACTCAAGAGAGGCTCATACAGTAGAACTAGGCTTGGATTCAGGCACCCTGATCCCAAAACTTTGACCTTGATGGGGAGCCCTGCTTCTTCCCAGGAGCTCTAGCAAGCAACTAGCATGAGTGAGAGTTCCTACTTTATGGTATCAAACCATTAAGGGGCTCCAAATTTGCTTGGCAGTTGTAGCTGTAGGTATAAACGTAGTCCCTGTCCTCATGAAAATTACAGACTTGTTAGTCTAATGGTAGAGATACAGCATCAACATAAAGTAGTAACTATTTATTAATCACTATTATTTCAAAACAATATTACTCTTTTATGTCATTGTAACTAGTCTCTTTTATTTGTATGTCTGTAAATCAAGTAAATGTATTTCCCTATATCCTGAGAGAGAACAACTTAAACAGTTAGATACAGTAGTCCCCCCTCACCTGTGGGGGCTAAATTCCAAGACCCCCAGTGGATACCCAAAAACACAATAGTATGAATCCTACATTTATTATGTTTTTTCCTATACATACATACCTATGTTAAAGTTTCACTTATAAATTAGGCACATTAAGAGATTGACAGCAATAACTAATAATAAAATACAATTATAACAATATACTGTAATAAAAGTTACCGTAGATTTTAGAAAACTCAGCATATGATTTTTTTTCTTTCCTTCTTAATTCAAGAACTTTCACCTTTTCACTTAAAGGAAGCACTTTATGGCTTCTGTTTGGCATATCTAAATTTTCAGCATCACTACCCTTGTGCTTTGAGGCCATTATTAAGTAAAATAAGAGTTACTTGAACATAAGCACTGTGATACCATGACAGTTGATGTGATAACGAAGACAGCTACTAGGTGACTAGCAGGCAAGTAGTGTGTACAACGTGGATATGCTGGACAAAGAGATGATTCATATAGCAAGTGGAATGGAGCAGGATGGCTAGAGATTTCATCATGCTACTCAGAACAGCACACAATTTAAAACTTATAAATTGTTTATTTCTGGAATTTTCCATGTAATATTTTGGACTTTGGTTGACCATGGGTAACTGAAAACCTGGAAAGCAAAATGGCGAAAAAGGAGGGACTACAATACTTTCTTCATTTATCCTCTGTCCTACTATGCATCCATCCAACAAATATTTGTTAATTTTGACTCAGCATCAGGTGCTTTTGCTAAAGATTAAAGGCCATACAAGGATGTTAAAAAACAGGCTTCTTCCCCCAGAGTGCTCAGAGTCTAGTGGGGAGAGACCCTCTACATAGAGAATTATAACATAAGGGAGAATAAGGCAAGTGTTGTGAAAGTGTTTGTAAGAGAATTAGCTCTTCTTGGAGAGTCACACAGTCTTGATGAAGGAGCAGGGGAAATGAGTGGGTGGAGAGGACATTCCAGATGAACAAAGGAAGCTGGACGTGTGTGGGTCTTGGAACTGTTAGTGGAAGGAAGAGCTAGAGCAAGGTTGAAGAGGCAGGCTAGGGCCAGGACTCAGAGGGCTTGAATACCAGGGTTGGTGGCTCAGATTGAATTCCACAGGAGTGGAGTCCACGAGAGCTTGTAGAGCAGGGGAGATGCATGACGCAGGATTAGTGGGAAAAGCGTGCTCTTTAGAGTCAGGAAAATCCTGGCTAGAATTCTGACTCTCTTTTTAGCAGTGTCTGCTGCTAAGTTGTTCTCTGAGCCTCAGTTCCCACTTCTGTAACCTGGAGGACATGATGCCTACCTTGCAGTCTCGTTTGGAGGACACAAGGCAATCATGTGTGCAGAGCATGTGCCCGTGGGCGTACTCTGTGGAGGTGGCATTCTGATGGGGTTAGGAAACTGGTGCTTTGGGAAGTCTCACTGTAGAGGCGGGCAGTGGAGGCTGGCAGCCAGTTGAGGTAATTACAGTGGTCCTATGAGGTGCCTGAGGCTTGAAGGGAGTGGCAGTAGAAATGGAACAAAAGCAGGGACTCTGGGAGACAAGGAAGAATGGACAGAACCTGAAGCATGATGGGAGATGTGGCCATAGGGTGAGGGGGCTGTGGAGGCAAATGTGACCACAAGGCATCCTGGGGCTGCCTTTCCAGCAGCAACCAGCCCAAGAATGCAGTCACAATGGGGCTGTGAGCCTAGAACAGTCCTTCTGTGGAGCTGGACTTTTTCTTTCAAGCCAAAGCAAATTCCAAGAATCCCTATTTTCACACAAGTTGCTGATGTCTGATGTCAGATTTACAGCTTGAAGTGGCAAAGGATTTTCAGTTTTCCTTAGGGCTTGAACCACATGGTGCCGCTTGGCTTCCTCCCATGCAGCCAGGTTGGCCAAGGAAACTTGTTTTGCTTTGAACGGAAGGCACACTACTGTGTGGCTCTTGACATTTACTTTACCCTGGGAGAAGAGCTTCATTTGGCATGCAGTGGTGGTGGGGGCAGAGTCGGAAAGACAGTCCTCAGCAGGTGTGTTTTCCACATTTGGATGTTAGTTCTCAGCTTCAAACACTTTTATCCCTGATGCCATTGTTTAAAATCATGCTCGAAAAGCAGAATTAGGGAACAAAATTAACTCTGGATTACTGAACTGTGATGAGGTAGATGCTTGTAAGCACTTTCCCTCAGGAAACCAAGCTGGCATCTACCATGTGAAAAATGTATCACATTAGAAGTTGAAACTAGGCTAATGAATCTGAGAAAGGAAGAATTGTTTTAATTATTGATGCATTGTCTTAATTAAATTGTGTGATGTTCCAGGATAACACTTCTATGTACAGCAGGTACGAGAGTCTATCCTGGGGGTCTCACGAGGGGTGTTTGGATGTCCCTGTGAAGAGAAGGCCACGAAAAAAAGACTCAAAAATTCATGCTTCTTCAATGCTAATCCATTTTGTGGAACTTCCAGATCCCGTGTAAACGCTTCTGTATTTTTACCAGCAGATGTCACTGTTTACACATAAAATGGAAACAACCGCAAAGCCTTTTTTTTTCCCCTTTTCGTGTTCTGAAACAAGACAATCTTATCCACGTGTTTTCATAGAGCCTTTTCATGTGGTCATTTTGTTCAGGAAAAGAATGATATTGTTCATCCCTTTAAAGAAAAACTATGTGTAGAAAGACTGGATTATAAGACACACACACATCTAACATATTAAGTTATACTGTGAAACTCCATTTTAAAAAAACTGTTGAACACTTACTCTTTGCCTGCAACCAGCTTATGTGACAGGAGCATCCAGAAACAGCGGAAGAGCTGCTCCTCAGGGTTAAAACCTCTTTTGGAGAGATAAGACTT
Source organism: Tapirus indicus (assembly GCA_031878705.1). NCBI lineage: Eukaryota > Metazoa > Chordata > Mammalia > Perissodactyla > Tapiridae > Tapirus > Tapirus indicus. The sequence continues at coordinate 71,929,796 of CM062918.1, read as the reverse complement.
GAATAATAAAACAACTTAGGACCTCTGAAGTTAGGTACTAAGACTAAAAGTGAGTGTCATATTGTTTCAGGAAGATGGGAGGTCAGTGGGGGCCAGAGCAGATGGAAGGCTTTAGGGGAGGGAGCCCCAAGACAAAGAGGGTGACTTCATGTGGTTGGCTATGGAAAGATACCATGAGTTTTCGTTTTTGTTTGTTTTGCTGAGAGAGTGAAAAGAGAGTTACTTTTGGAGGGTCTGTTTGGTGGAGTTGTGAAAAATGAAATGGAGGTGGGTAGCATTATTATGGAATCCAGGAGTGAGAACAAGAACTCCTGCCGTGGTAACTAGAAATAATACTGAGACCCAGAGGGCATACGGAAAGAGCAGGCCACCAGGCCAGTATATTGACAGCACAGTTATTTCAGCTTCTTGTCCTCTCAGTCCTAAATCAAATGAAAGCATTGACACATGGTCAGACAACAAAACAGAAGAACTGAGCTCAGAGCTGTTTTCAGAAACTAGGACGTATGGCTGCTGCGAGTATATAGAGGAGAGTGACTTGAGTCTTTTGATCCTGTGGGACCGGTGGGTGATGGTGTTGCCATTGATAGAAATGGAAAACCAGGAGAGGGAGATGGGTTTGGATGGAAAGATGTCAAGTACAGTGTGATCTGTATTGCTGAGACTGATGTGGGTCAGGCTGGCAGAGATCTGGAGGCACAAAGGGTGAGAAGCCAGAAGCTGCACCAGAATTAGGCAGGGAGTGAGACTGTATTTAGGAACCGGTGACCTAGGGGTGGGAACAACAATAAAGACTAGAGAGAGAGAAGGCACCATGTCTCAGTGAATGCCCACAGTTAAGGGGTGACATCAGAAAACAGGAGAGGTATCAGAAAAGAGACAGAGAAGCAGGCTGTGAAGCAGAAGGAAAAGAAAACCAAGAGGGAGGGGAAGGCTTCAGGAAGGGAGTTAGGACTAACACCGACAAGGACCTCAGGGAGGCGAAACAGTCAGACACCACCACAGAGCTATTGGGTTTGATAAGAAGATCCTGGTCTGTTTGAGAAACCTTGACCTTACTCAAACTGCATTATAATTGGCCAGCTGCCTCCCAGGTGTGAATGCCCAAGAGTGTTTAAATATTGCGAAGGTTCTGCATTGAATAACAGTTAAGGTTCCTTCCACTCTGAGTTCCTTTGAATATTCTCAAAGTGCTCTGAGGCTAAAGATGTCATGATTTTACAGGGGAGCCTGATTAAAATGTCGGTTGCTGTCCCGCCCAACCCGAGGGTATAGATTATAGGCCCAGGATGGACAGACCATTTGTGGGCTGCAGCAAGAGCTGTAGCAGCTAATATTTCAGAGGATTTTAGTGGATAACAGTTTGGGTTCAGACGCCGTTTCTGCTGCTTGCTAGCTGACAATGGGTGCTTAAATACTGGTAAGTCGCTGACACAATGGAGATTCTATGACAAAATGGTGCCAAGAGCCAAAACTACTTCAGAGGGACCAGTACATCTGTTGAAGTTGGTGTTCAGTAAGGAGAGAGAGAAAACTGAAAAGAAGGTATTGGTTACCAGGTCCTGAGTTAAAGTTGATTGTGAAAATCAAATGAGATGCTGTTCATGCAAGCATGCATTCTGATGTGCACTCTATTGAATAAGGCATTATAATTTAGCAGCACTAAATGAGAGCTCCAAAAATATTCCAGGATCTTTTAAATAAATATATGAGTTAATGGCAGCATCTGTGACACGGTATATATATTGTGGGAAAAATTGCACACTGTGAATCAGGTAGGATTTATTTGCAAGGCTCTCCTTGCTTTTTGACCATGATGATGTTGATGATAATGGTGACTGTGATAATTGTTTCCTAATTGCTTCATTTATCAGATGGCCCACCAGTCCCTATATGCCAAGCTGCCCTGGTTTGAGTTCCATGGGTACATGACATACCAGTCCTTCTGGTACATGGAGCCTCATCCATAAGGCTCATCACACCTCTCAGAACCCTGAGTCACAGATCCATCTTCTGGTTAGAGGATTTCTTTAACATACCTGTCATACCCTGGACATTGGTTGCATGGAACCTGCCTTATTGAAGAGGTTGGGCATGCCAATTCTATGAGACACCAGGACTGGAGAACCTAGGGACACTCAGTGTAGGAAACCTAACATTCAGGAAAGTGTCATCCACTCTACCTGGCTCTGATCCTTGCTACTATTAATATAAAAGAGCTAACCTTTATTGATCACTTACATGTCAGGCACTGTGCTAAATGCTTTACATAAATTAATCCTTACAGTAGTACTGTGAGATGGACATTATCATCCCACATTATACAGAAGAGAACACTGAGGCTAAAAGAGGTTAAGCATAAGAGAGGTATGCTAACGTCATACCTAGTAAGTGATAGAGCCAGGATTGAAGGCAGATGGTTTGTCTCCAAAGACATTACACTTAAGCCCTGTTCTACACTAACAGTATAGGGACAGGTCACATTCATAACATGACTTTGGGTCATTATTCAGATTTGCTGATTTCTACCAGGGTTATAGAATCCTCTTCCCTGTCCCCTGCCCCTGCCTACCCGCAATAAACTTACTGAACAAAGACATTCATTTTCATTGCTGAATGGGAAGCACGTGGCAGGTACTCAGTGGATACTTGTTGAATGGATGTATGCCTTCGTGTTTTCTGTGCATCACCAAAGTCTTCACCCAGTTGGAAGCTCACAGTAAGGCTTGGGTGACTCCCGATGTGTAGATAAAATCCCTGAGGTGCACAGAATACCATTCTGAAGACTCATTACTTTTTACTGAATTGTAGTAGCCAAGTGTCATGTCTTTAGGAGCCAGTTGACTTTATTAAGTTACATGTATAAATAAGGAATATTCGGGAAGTAAGATAACTAAAAACACCATTTCTCTCTCTGGTGTGGTGTGTTCTTAAGTGCAGAGGTTCCCTCTAACCCCTGATCCTTACTGCATTTATATCATGGGAATTTGTGGCCAGAAGCCTTCAGCCTGCACTCCTCTGCCCATTCCAGGGTTTCACCACAACTACCTGGAACCCCTAAATTTTCCTCCACCAATCAGCTGCCCATTATACTTGCTCACCCTTGCGGATCTCTGAGAAGGCAACTTCTACCTCATGGAAAGCCTTGCTCTTGACATAGTTCAATTCATGAATCCTATGAGGAAAGAGTTTTTTTTTTTAAGATTCCATTTCCCTGGAGGACATGCATATGTCTTTTCCTATTTAAACATTAACAATGTCCTACCCACAGACAGGCAGGGAGAAGCCCATAATCTGATCCTGACTGGGAGGAGAAGGGCTCAGCCTCTGATCAGGGAGAAACATGAGTGGCTCGATGGCCACCTCTGTCCCTGTGCTTATAGGACCCTGCCTGTTGGGAAAGGATGGCTGCCCCTCTGTCCTGTGGCACTTAATACTTTGATGGTATCTCATCAGCGTCTGTTAACACCTGCAGGGTGCAAAGATGATGTCAGCTTCCCCACAAAATATTCATAATTCTCTAGTTATAGCTCCAGATTTTTATTCCAAGCAGCCCGAAGGACTATAGAGACTTCCTAAAATAATACATTTGATATGATAATTGTTCACTAAGTATCAGGCATATTTCCTATCTTGGAAGAAACATGCTCTTCCTTCAATAGAGAGGTGAGGGTGGGCAACCTCCTCTGCTTGGAGAGTGAGGAACAACTATGTGCTCCAGGTCCCAGTTTCCTTGTTCTTTCACAGGATGTCAATCTCATGCCCATGGGTTCTTATGACCATTTATGATGGAGCAGTAAGGGATGATGATTGGGAACCTGGGCCTTCAAGTTCGACAGAACTGGGTTGAAGTCCTGGCTCAAATCCTGCATTTTCCACTGACTCACTCCCTGAACCTGACAAGCTCCTGAATAGATCTGTGCTTTAGTTTGCTCAACTGCAGAATAGGGAGAACAATGCCTGCCTCTCAGGGTGGAGTAAAGAGTGATGCCTGTCAAGCCCAGTGGGGTGCACCGTTAGTAGTCATACATGTTAGCACCAATTTTGTGGTTTTCACATTGGGTGGGTGTGGGGAGAGTCTGGTGTGGAGAGTGCAAATGACAGAATCCCAGAGTAAGTCCTCCTCAGGTGGCATAATTGATGAAAACGCAAATTAAATATTTGACCAGAGATAAGAAATTTATGGGTGTGAATGCTGCAGCTCTGATCACTTAGCCTATGAGTGTGTAGTAAGAAGCAGTATTTCTTTTGTTTAAAACCCTGTGTACTCAATTTGCATTCAGAGGAAGGTTGTGGAGTCATCCAGGCCCACTGTAAACATGAAATCGGGATGCAAGCAAGGCCAATGTTTTTGTGAGAATGTTGGGCTATTAATCACAAAATAGCAAAACGGGGCACTTTTATTTATAGCAAACTGTTGCTAAGCAGATAATAAAGACCCCTTTCAAAGCTTGCATTTTTTTTTTTCTTTTTCACAGAAGAGTGCTTGGCTTGTACAACAGTTTTTCAGATGAAATAAAAAACCCACATGTCAATGAGCCCTGAGTGTTTGTGGTTTTTAGACCAAAGTCCTTCGCATCAGTTGCCCCTGCAGAATAGGGCACGAGATATAGGGCATCCTTATGAAGGGATTCCAAGGCACCGCTGGCTCACTTTAACAGAGACTGGGTTCAGGAAGTCCCTTTAGATTGGAAATGAGTGAGTAGCCCTAGGAAGGCCCAGATGAGCTGTTGCACTTCCTCATTGGTTGGCTGAAAAGTGCCAGGCCACCTCCTGCTGCACTGGGAGGGGACCAGTGGCCATCACTCAGTCAGACTTCCCTTTCCTGCCCCCTCTTGAGGTGGGTGCTGCCTCCGTCCAGGAAGTTTGTTGGAGGACACCAGTTCACTGAAGTCCACCTGTGCTCGATCCCTACTAGTATGACTTCCAAGCTCTTTGAAATTGAAATTTAGCCTGCAAAAGGGATAAGCATTTGCAGTTTCTGGATAGAGCAGGCACTTAAATATTTATGGAATTCATGAATGACTTCATGCATCACTTTCGATCTGTACTCTAGCAAATAGGAGGTGCGGGAGGCTAAAAAATAGCCCCCCAAAGATAGCCACATCCTAAATCCCTCAAACCTGTATGTTTTGGAAAAAGAGTCTTTGGAGATGTGATTAAGTTAAGGATCTTGAGATGGGGAAATTATCTTGGATTATGGGGTAGATACTAAATGCAATCACATGTGTCCCAAAAGTGGGAAGCAGAGGGAGATTTACATACAGACAGAGAGGAGAAGGTGATGTGAAAACAGAGGCAGAGATTAGAGTAACACAGCCACAAGCCAAGGATTGCCAAGAGCCACCAGAAACTGGAAGAGAGTCTCTCCTAGGCACAGGGGGGAGTGTGACCAGCCGACATCTTGATTTTGGCCCTGTGAAACAGAGCTCATACTTCTGACCTCAGGAAGTGTGAAGAACAAATTTCTGTTGTTGTAAGCCACCAAGTTTGTGGTAGTTTGTTAGAGCAGCCATAGGAAATGAATGCAGAAGACACAGTCATTTCTCCATCAACAACCAAATTCCACCTTGGTTTTACAATGTCAGAATAACTAGCATGAGATGCTTGTGTCCCACACAGATGTTACTGGGATGACAACTACATTCTATTCACATCTAGTTTACCAAGAAGAGAATCTTTTAAAATAGTTTTAAAAATTATCATAAAAGTAAAATATATTCATAGTAGAAAAAGCAAACAGTACTGTGAAGTATGAAGTTCAAAGTGAGCGTGTCCTCCACTCCAATTCCCAGAGGCCAGTCCTCCAACTGTTTTTGGAATTCTTTAAATTACTATGACTAGAAGTATATTTACATCTCCCCATTTTGACACAAACCAGATCATTCATTCACACCCCACAGTTCCTTTGTGCTCGTTTGAAAATATATCGTGGGAGATCTTTTCATATGCATGTACAGATATTTCCTCATTCTTTTCCAACAATTGTGTAAATATTTCATTGTATGGATATATTATAATTTACTTAATTGGTCCAAAATGGTGAATTGTTAAGGTAACTGAATATGCTTTGGTTTGACAAGGACAAGATGACTCTAATCTGTACTTATAAGAGCATAGAATACATTTTTCCCCTAAATCATGGCAAACTATTGTGATTGCCCTCAAAGGGCAGCATGGTTGATGAAGAGTTTTGGGTTATTTGCAGTAACTGTGGGACTGGGGGGATGTCTGGGATCCACCAATATCCTCTCTTCTTGCTCCTACACTCTCGTGCCCTGGACAAACACAACAGCAATTTCTTCATTCATTCCTTCATTCAACCAGCATGTTTCAGAGCCTTTTGGGTTCCCAGACCTGGGCTGACATTCTGCAGGTGACAAAGATGAATAATATAAACCACCCTGCCTTCAAGTAGCTTATTGCCAAGTAACATAATAATTGCTAACGCAGATTGAGGGGTGTCTGTGGACAGGCACTGTTCTAAAATAGTTTACATCCATTACTTTATCCAGTTCTCCCATAATTGTTCCATGTTTCACATGAGAAATCTGGGGTGGAGAGAGAGAAGTCAAGTTACTTACTTGAGGTCTCAGTGCTGGTAAGTGGCTGAACCAGAGTGTTAACCTCAGCTGGTAGACACCTGAGCCCATCCACACTCTTAGTAAAGGCAAATTCCATGGCATCTAATACTGCATCATAAGCCATCTCAAAACTCAGTAGCTAAAAACAATGGCAATCATTTATTTGCTCATGATTCTACAATTTGGACAGTGCCTGGTGAGGACAGCTCATCTTTGCTCCCTGTAGCGTCTGCATAGGCTGGAATGTCCAAGATGGATTTTTAACTCATGTGTCTGGTTCCTCATCTGGGTGTTTGGAATGCAGGGGCTGGCTGGGCATCTCTCCATCTGGCCTCTTCAGGAGACTAGTTTGGGCCTCCTTACAGTATGGTGGTCTCTGGCTAGTGGGCCTTCTTACATAGCAGCTGGCTTCTCTCAGAGCACAAAAGCAGAAGCCACCATTTGCTCTTAATTCCTGGATTTGGAAATTCAAGAACATCACTTCCATTGCTTTCATTGGTCAAAGCAATCACAAGGCAGATAAGATTCAAGGGGAGAGCAAAGCAGCCCTCTCTTTCTTACTGAGGGAAAGTCAAGGTCACATTGCAAAAGAGCATGTGAGATGGGAGATATTGTTGTGGACATCTTTGGAAACACACTCCACAGCAGGTGATTAGCTGTGCATATAAACAGCTATCATATGAAAAGAAAGAAATATACTGTTGCAAAAAGGGTAGAGTTTGTGAGGTTGACAGATTACTTCCAGTTTGCAGAATTGAAGACAGAGATTTATGGAGGGTGCCTTTAAATTGGTTTGTGGGTAGGTAGCATTAGACAAATTTATGTGAGAAGAAAGAGGTTTCAGGAGCAGAGTGTGAGCAAAGGCCTGAGGTGGGAGGGTGGCTGGGGGGTATGTGTGTATGTGTGCATGCACACATGTGTGCAGGAACCCTATGCCACTGTGCTTGAGCATAGGATGTGGGAATTAGGGTGTGGGAGACAAGCAGAGGAAGACAAGAGGGGCAAGTCCACAGGATACTGCTTTTGAAAGGAGCAATGAGTATGGAGACAGGAATGAGTCACTGAAAGGATTACTTTGGCAGAATTGATTAACAGAGAGTGAAGCTGAAATGGACAAAGCAATTAGGAGGCCAATAGTAGCCATGAGGTCAAGGTGAGAGGTACTGGGAATAACCAGTAATCACCAAGTGTCTGGTAGAAAGGCGGACTTGAAGATATTTTGAAGTGTGTGTGTGTGTGTGTGTGTATTTTAATCAAAAGATCTAGCAAGAAAAGGATTGAAGAGTTGTGGAGTGATCTATCTTTAACCAAAAGATCAAACGTGGAGCAGAGGGGACTGATGAGACTGGCTTTCTTTGGCATCAGTGAACAGGCACATGTTGGCTCCCAGGGATTGCAAATATGGGTGGAGGTGAAGACTGGACTTCTCTCCCTCTCACCCTATGGGGTAGTGGGAACAGCTTCCTTTTTGAGGACCATTGCCAAGCAGAGATACACGTCTGTGCCCCTGGGCACTGCCATTGGCTCGAAGATGAGCTCCGAGTAGGCTCCCACCCAAGAGCCAGCTAAGTCACCTCCCAAGCCCCCTCCTGGCACTGCACCTGCAGGGCTGGCACAGCTGTGGTGGCAGCACCGCAGTAATTATGGGAAGAAAATGCTAATGAGCAGATGCCTGTGATTAACTTGCCTTTTCTGTTGCCTGTCAAGCTCAAGCTGCACTTGTTGGAAAAGATAATTAAATCAGAATCAGATGCCTGCAGTAAATATTTTACTCGGAGCCCTACACAACAATAGAAGAAGTTGATCGTGAAGTCTAACTGCAAATTCCCACCTCTGTCCGAGGTCTGGGCCAGGCTCAGGGTGTGAGCTGGAGTCTCCTTAGATGGGATTCTTGTTAAATAGTCATGGGCTCAGTGGTGCATGTCATGCTTAGTAACTTATTAATGCTGGAGTATTAGGGTGATTCTTATCTGCTCCCCTACCAGTGGACAAAACTGGACACAGAAAGTGTGGAATCCAGAGTGAGTAGGCCAGGCCAGCCAGTTTACTCGGGCCTAGTTATGAGGAGTCGACATGTGTGTTTCTGCCTCTCTGGTGCATGTTTCTCCCTTGCTTTGGCAAGCAGCAGTCTTGATGGTGACTTGGGTGGTTAGTACCCAGGACAAATCCCATCAGATTCCTTTTCCTCGTGTGACACACTCACTCTAGCACATCTTACAGTATGGAAAAGTAAAAAGTGTTTGGTGGCAAGTGGCTATTTCTTTTGGATCTAAACAGTAGTTTTCTTTAAGGACCTTCTATGAGAAAAAGATTTATAAAGAGAAGCCAACATGCCCCACCACATCTTGTTCCTAAGACACCAAATGCTGCCACCGTCCTCACGTGATTGGTTCTCCCCTCATGCCTGGACCCAGGAAGGGATGATAACTGGTCTAGTCCCTTGCTTGTTAACAATGGAGTAAAGAGACCCAGAGAGTGAAACACAGCATGATGGAGCACACCTTTCAGACCCAGAACGAGGACCTGGGGGTCTCCACTTCAAATAGTGGGAACTCCTTGCAGGAGTCAGAGAGCTTTGCTCAGAATACCTGAGAGATGAGTCATTCCCATGCTCCGCTTTAATTTTTAATTAGAGATAGGGAGAAGAGGCTTTTCCCCACCATCTGTTCTACACATCTGTCTATTAAGGAAAGAGTAAATTAATTTAATTGTAGACTTCTTTGAAGCTAAAGATCTCCCCCCATTTCTCATGCTTCCAGGTTATCTTATTTACAGAACAAAATAATTCAAATATTCAATTAAATCAATCTATAAATTAATGAACTCAACAAACATTTATGAGTAATACCACATGCCAGGCAGTCTTCTTACTGCTAGGGATGCACGGCTGAATAGGACAGTGGGCTCTCTGCCCTCGTGGATTTTGCATCTAGTGAAAACAGAAAATAGACCAAACTCAAGCAGACGTGGCTGAGACCCCCATAGATGGTGTGAGCTCATCAGAGGTGAGCAGTGCATGGCTTTGCCCAGGGAAGTTATGAAGCTTCCATGGTCAAATACAATGCTGTCATGTATCCTAAACACTACAAATCTCAGCTATGGAGAGAGACCGAATGTTTTCCTTCCCTGGACAGACCCTGAGAATTCCTTATGTATCTTAAACATTTAATTGGAGAAATACAATAACCTCTTTCATAGGCCTCAAGACCTCTTTCATGGTGTCATTGTTACCACCCAAGGCGGCTGGGGGGTGTCATCTGCCTGCTACAAGACATGCCAATAGTCAAGAGGCAAAGTGGTAGAAAAGAAAAGACTTTATTACAGCTTGCTAGCAAGGGGGGAAGTTGACTAACTAATGTCCAAAAGAACTGTTTTACAGAACAAAGACTACAGGCCAGTTATGTAGGGGGCTGGTCTCTGAGTGGGGGAGGCATCTGGTCTCTGTGGGGGGGCACCCATCTGATCTCCAAGTGGGGGCAGACATCTGGTCTTAGTTCCTGATAGTCTTTTATTTCAATGAATATGCATGAGAGACCAGAGCAACGCCCTGTACCCAGATCTTTCAGTTGTCATTAATGATGGCTATCAGCATAGACTCTCTGCCAGGGTATTATTGCATTACAAGGAACTCAAAAGAACAAAGTTATCAACTTATTGCAGCTGAGAGGGGCTATAAAATCTACAGAGCATTTATATCTCCTGGAGGGTGCATATCCAGCTCAGTTAGTTAATCAGATCATTCAAAGTTACAATATGGTTTCTTTTCTACAATATGGCTTCCCTTATGTCAACATTGTGTTGAGTCATTATCAAGTCTCCATTTTATTTTTCATTCCTCAATCTTGAGGGACATCCTGCTGATGAGGGGCATAGGCTATTCCATCTCATTGAACCAGTCTCTTAGTAAGATGGTGATGCAGGTGGGCTCCCAAAGTTAGGCCTATATTGTGTAAGCAAGTAACCAAGTATTTAATAAGAAGCATTTCTAGAGAGATAAAAAGAAAAACAAAGTTAATGGTGGGAGCAAATTATAAGCCTGTTTCTGAGCCCAGGGGGCAGCTAGTCAAAAAGATTTATAGATGTCAGAGTTGAAGCATCTTTTTCAGTTTGAAATGTCTCTGATGATGTCATCAGGTATAGAGGTATCTTTCTGAGTGGCTTACATAGCAACAGACATGAATCTCTCTTAAGTTTATATCAAGTTGTTCAGCTTCAGTTTGCAAGGCTTCACGAAAAAGGACAGGTTCAGTTGTCCATAATTCTAAATGAAAATGATGGAAAAAATTGAAAATATTAGTTTGGAGATTTGTAGGCAGATATTTCAGGAAACTAGAAGAATTCAGGGTCCAGTCCAGTTAACAGATATAACAAACCCTCAAAGATAATTAACAGAACTGGAATCTAATATCCATGAATGTTCACTATAATTTCTACTGAAACATAATTTTTCTCTCTAAAATGTTTTATAAAAGATAGCCAAATTAAGACTAATTGGTTTGCAAAATAAATCAGTTTCAATAAAACTTGATCCAATTATTTACATAAGTGCAGCAAGAACAGCTATTGATCATATAGGCTCTTTTAAATCTGCTTTGCTGGAACTTTTTATAAGGAATTTCAGATTGAAATTTAAAGCCCTCTTGAGGCCAGGAAGGCCAAGCCAGGGATTTGTCACCAGGCTTCACCTGCAACACCTTAGACTTGGGTGAATTCCTCTCTTCTCGAGGTCTCCCAAATATTCTGAGGTTCCAGGTACCTGCCAGAGAAGTAACCTTCTTTACTCACCTGGTAAGGTTGCTGGGAGCCTCAGTATGACATTCCAGTCAAAGTCTTGGTAATATAACCAATGTTTCCAATTGTGTGCTGTTATAAGGAGAACAGGTTCTTATTGAACTTATGCAAATAACTATATTGCCATGAAAACAATACTCACTCGCTAAGAGTTTCCAAATTCTGGAGGGATCAGGTAGGGAGAAAAAATAAATGTTTCAGTTCTGCTTACAAAGGTATAATTTACCAAATTGCTATAAATCATAGCTTGAGAGAAAAGAGAAAAAGATTTCCTTAAATCTGAAAATAACCCAAAACATTAAAAAATCAGAATATTTCAAACAAAATTCATAAAAATTATAATCATCCTCATCAGTTCATTCAGTCCTGTGTAATAGATTCTTGATCTTAATCTTCTGTCAGCAGTTTCATGAAGTTATTAGTTTCTCCATTAGAATTCTGTAATCTCTTACCCAGTTCAGTTTCATGATCTGAAATTTTATCAGAAGCCTTATTCTAGGTAAGTTTCACAGTATTTTCCATGAATCTCTCTGAAGATGAAACATATTTGAAAAAACATCAGAGTCAAACAACAACAATCTGCAATTGACAAAAGACTCAAAAGGGCAATTGATGAAGAAACTTGGCTATTTCTGTGACATACAACACTTCAAGAAAATAACTACAGTTATGGCTGAAACCAGGAAAGATCAGAATTTTATATAATTTTTAAAACATTTATAGCAATAACATTCACCCACATAATATCATAGGTCCCCATAAAACAATGCTTAGTTATCCATTTAACCATGGTGACAACCAAAGATCTTAAAGGCAAACATAGAGAGCCAAATAGTTTAAAAAAGCTTAATAGAGAGACCTCAGTCTTTTTGAACATAAGAAATTATTTTAACAAAATATAGTTTTCCTGTCTTCTAGGTTGACTTACTCAAAGATAAAGAAAAATCTTTTATAACGTCTTTATCAAGAGTAGATTAAAAGTCAAGGAAAATTATCATTTTAAGAGAGAGCACCAAATTTTAATTTTTGCATCAGCTTATTTTTGACATTAAAACTTATTTACTTAATTAGATTTACTTTGATCTTAGCCAACTTGACCATGCATAAAACTCTTTTTAAGGTTCCTCTTCTACAAACTTTCTTTTTATATTCAGAATTTGTCCCATGCCTTCTTTCTTCCCTTCTAGTACTTTAGGACAAATTTATCTTTCTTAACAACAAAAAAATTTTTATTCTTTATACCTTCTTTACTGAAAACATATACTTTACTTTTCTTGAATACAAAGATGTTTTCCTTATTCATTTTTAGTAGAATTTTTAACCCTTACAGACTTTAGTGAAAACTGAAAAGTTAGCACTTATGAACTGTCTTTTATATTAGCATTCTAAACACTTTTCATAATTTCTAGAAACATGTTACTTCATGGTACAATTTTTAATAAAATACAAGACATGCTTACTAACAGATCCAAACATTTTTTAGTTTCTTTGTAATAACAAGTCAAAAGTAGAGAAACAGACATATATAGTGATGTTTCAGTAAGTTATCTTATTTGAAAATGACCCAGATATTCAATGAATATTTTATCATTTAATTTTAGCTAGCAAAACTTTAAAGTTTCAAGGTACCAGAAATATTTTGGAAGTTATTTTAAATACACATGCCATAACACACAATTATTGTTAAAAAGTTCACCCAACACTTTTATCTTTTTCACATCTGTTTTGTTTACTCATTCTCAATAATTATTTAGACTGCCTATAAAACTTCATGAGACATTAGATGAAATTAGCTATCATTTTAAGTTACTTTTGCAAACCAGTTTTGTAATAGAGATAACATCAGCTTACATGACCAATAAAAGTAGAGTAAAGGCTGCATGTCTGCATTATAGCCAATGCTGATAACTCTGAGGACGTGTCCATTTTAATCAAACCAACAATCTTAAATAAGCTTTCAGTTACCGAAGATTAATTTGTATCATGTTAACTTGAAAAACATTTGGGTTAGTTTCTATTACATTTAGAAATAATTTATATAAGCACTTACTTTAAGCCAATTAAATAGAGCTCTTTAGAAATTATACCATGCAGAGGTAAAGTATTACACATATATAACATATATAGACACACATACAGAGTCTCCACACCTATTGCTTTAAAATTACTGCCATGAATCAGGTGCAGTAATACAAATCTCCCTAGTTATGAATCCAAATTTTGTTTTATGCCTTTTTTTACTAATATTTGTGGAGAAGACACTCAAGATGCTAGATTTTTGGTGAGGGTGCTCTTATAGGCATTTTTCTCTTTTTTCCTTCAGCCCTAAGAATTAGTGATTGGATAGATATTCCCTGGAGGTTTTGCTAGCTGTTTGAGATAAGGGAAATGGGTGGAACTTGAACTGTCTCTAGAACTGCATTTCCAGTCATGCAAGGATTTTTTTTTAAGGACAATTGCTCTTGATTTCTCAGAAATTGGGTTGTAACTTAAGTGACATTATAGGTTGACCTACCTGTCCAGCTATGTCACAAAGGCACAGAGAAACCACTCAGGTTTTCTCCAAGATGGAGTTTCTGGGGCATAACCCATTCAATTGAAAGTGTTTTTTTTTTGTGTGTGTGTGAGGAAGACTAGCCCTGAGCTAACATCCGTCGCTAATCCTCCTCTTTTTGCTGAGGAAGACTGGGCCTGAGCTAACATCCGTGCCCACCTTTCTCCACTTTATATGGGATGCTGCCACAGCATGGCTGATAGGCAGTGCATCGGCAGGTGCCCGGGATCTGAATGGCGAACCCCGGGCTGCCAAGCGTGAACTAAACTGCTGCGCCAGTGGGCCAGCTCTCCAATTGAAAGTGTTTTTAATCAGTTAAAATGCACCTGAGGAGTGAGTCTCCAGGGATGCTTGGGGAATTCCCCATTGTGATAAAGCTGGTGTCCAACTATCAGCAGGCCTGGAGAAGGATGCAGAGCCCTACTGTGGGCATCAATATAGTTATAAGATTTAGTCAAATCCCAGTCAGCCCAGGCACTTAGTCCCTGAGCCAGCACAAAGCAAGCCAGGGAGGCAAGAGGCAAAGACCTGGGGCAGGCTGGGGCTCCCAATGCCAGGATTGAGAGTTAAATCCCAGGCAAAAGTTTTTCAAGTTTTCAATTTTACAGAAGGTCCAGGTTCTGCTCAGGTCCAGCCTGAGCTTAACCTTGACTTGGTGACAACAGAGGAGGTGATGAATGGGACAGACAAAGAAGGGGAAGAGGTAATCAGGCCTCACCCTCATGGCCTCTTCCCAAGGGTTATCAAGATAAGGGTTATGCAAACAACAGTTCCCATGCTGGGGCACACAACCCTGGCAGGACAGTTTACAGAATAAATTACAGGTCTCCTGTCCCCATAACTGACTCAGTAGGTGCTTAAAATACTCAACAGGTGCTTGACAGGAGACAAAGCAGGGTTCTAGATCATCAGTCAAAGGACTGACCTAGGGACCAACCTCGAATAACTCCAGGTGCCCCCAAACCAGAGGAGAGCTTCCAGGGGTGGAGCACTTGACCCTTTACAGATTTCTTTATTTCTCAGATCCAAAGCTCAAATGGAGCCCAAAGTGGCCACTGTAATTTAAAATTATCCTAAGTTATCTTGCCAGCTGTTTACAGCTATCCCCATTTTAGGGGGCTTTTCCCAAGGTGGCCACAACAAACAAGGGAATTTTCTAAAGAGAGTTTATTATCATCACTGAGAAACTCAGTCTCCATGCAGCCAATTTTAAGCTATTTATTGACACAGACACAGACACAGACACAGAAAAACCACACACCAGTGAACTAGTTCTCAGATTTAGGGTAACAAGTCCTACAACTGTTCCCACTCCAAATGCATTCCCAGATGGTCCTATTGTACCCCAGATTGCCCTGTCATAAATGGAAGGACCCCAGATGGAGGGGAAGGGAGTTCACAGGCATCCCTGTGGTGACTTACCCTATTCCAGATTGATCCCATGGACTTGTCAGATGTAGCTGTTTCTTTTCCTACCACAGTCAGTGTTAGGAGGCAGCCAGTGTCAGTACAGAAAAGAAGGAAGGGCATTTCCCCAAGACAAAGAGAGCCTCTGCAGCTGATAGGGACTTACCCAACAGGTTACCCATCTGAGGTTGACCAGCAACGAGCAGGAGTTAATGTCCCGCCAGAGTCACCAAATTTGTTATTGCCCAATGTGGGGGTCATCTGCTCCCCACAAGACATGCCATAAGTTGAGAGGCAAGGTGGTAGGAGAGAAAGGGATTTATTACAGCTTGCTAACAAGGGGAAAGATGGTTCTTTTGGGCATTAGTTGGGCATCTTCCCCCTTGCTAGCAAGTTGTAATAAATCCCTTTCTCTCCTACCACCTTGCCTCTCAACTATTGACTTGTCTTGGTGGACAGGTGACCCCCGCCTTGGGTGGTAACATCATCACTGTCCATTTTTGAACAGTCTTTTTGCAGTTTTCTGATTTATGACTCAGCATTTACCTTCTACCTCCTCAACTGCACCCCATCTGCGTGCCCACAGACCATCAGGGCATTCTCCAATGTCCTCACATTTGAAGCATGGAATAAAATGAAATCTAAAAGACCTCTTAGAACAAGATGGACCCTGTGTGGCTAACTGGGGCCCCAAAACAAAATAGAGCCAAGTGGCCATGGCAGAACCAGCATACAGTCACATACTTTGTTCTTAGAAAAACCACAGAATGCAATTTTAAGCTTCTGACTTTAGTTCCTGATTTTGCAAAAGCCCTTAACAGCCAGCTCAACGTAACCAATAAAACTGTGACCTGTGCCAACCAATCAGAACTAACTCGCCTTGCATCCCTCATTTGCATAAGTGGACCTGCGTGGGAACCTGGGCAGGAAATTTTTCTATAAAGGAAGCCTTTATTTGTTCTCCCCGAGTGTACCTTCCATTTGCTGCTGAAGGCTAGGGTCTCCCCCAGTCTGCAAACTGTAGGAGGAATAAAGCTTTCCTAAGTAAATTCTTGGATTCCAACATTTTTGTTGACAGAAGCAAAGACTGTCATTTGAGGTGTTAGGAGCCAGGGGTGGTGGCTCTGTTTCTTGCATGCCCCTCCTTCCTGCCTATCACACAGTTCTTATAAACAGCAAAAATTTGCTTTCAAAATTTTAAGACAGTGGTCTTTTTTCTTCAAGAAATCTTAGGTCCTCCTCTCTCCACAGAGGAAGACTTCTTAAAAATCAAAGTAAAACAAAACCCCTTGGGAGGGGTGAGTGTGTTGAGAAAAGAAGGGAGATCTTGCAGCAACAGGAGGACCAGAACCTTCCTTGGGGTAAAATATAGAAGCTATGATCAGAGGAGACCAGCCTGGCTGGCCTGGGCCACACCCATCTGGCACCTGTCTGCAGTGTGGATGGGGGACACTTCAGGGGCAGGGCCAGTGGGGGGTTTTGAGTCCAGCATGAGGAAGGGAGTTGTCAGTGCCTGAAGACATCTTGGCTACAGCATTTACCTATGAGTGGGGAGGGAGATCAGAGTTGCCTGCAAGGTCATGCTAGAAGGTGGGAGAGAACTCCTAAATGTCAAATGGGAAAAATACTATCTCTGTAGTATTTTGGAACTGTTTGAGTTGCATAAGGTGAGCAAAGCCTCTGGCTGACAAGGACTTCATCCTTTACCAAACTTTAGTCAGGTTCCTCTGAGCCCTTTTTCTACTAGGCCTCATCCTTGGCCCTGACCTTGACCTGCCTAGCCCGATTTTAGCAAGAAATTCTGCTAAGTCAGTTTAGTGAGAACCCCTCCACCCTTGATATTCTCTCAAGTTCCTCATCCTCCTCCTTAATACCTAATCAAGGTCCTCTTAGTAATTTTCCATCCATTCCCTCTCTCTGCTCCTTGGCTATAAGTCCCCATTTGTCCCTTTCATATTGAGTTGAATTCAAGCTCTTTCCCCAATGGCAGTAGTGTTGAATCAAGTCTTCCTTGGTGTTTTAAAAAGTGTCAGAATAATTTCTCTTTAACATGGCCTAGTGCCTGACACTCTAGAGGCCCCATTGATGTAATTTCTTTCTTTATCAGTTGAATTTATCTATTATTTTCCCTCTGCTTCCTAACTTTCTCACCTCCAGCAGGTAAAATTTAAAGCCATGCTACATTAAGTGGAGGTTTATTTGATCAGAGCCTGACTAGGGAAGATCACTGTGTGCCTGTCTTAGTCAGCTGAGGCTGCTGTAACAAGATACCATAGACTGGGTGGCCTAAACAACATGAATTTATTTCTCACAGTTTTGAAATACTGAGAAGTCCAAGATCAAGTCCAAGGTCAAGACATGGGAAGATTTGGTGTCTGGTGAGGACCTTCTGGTTTGCAAATGGCCACCACTCACTGTGTCCTCACATGGAGGAAGAGTAGAAAGTGGGAGCATACTCTCCTGTTTCATCTTATAAAGACACTATAAGACTTATAAGGCCCTGTCCTCATAGCCTAATTACCTCCCAGAGGCCCCACCTCCAAATACCATCATATTGGAGGTTAGAATTTCTACAGAGGAATTTTGGAGGGACACAAACATTCAGTCCTTAACAAGCCTTTCTTGTCCATTTCAGAGGCATTGGAACATAATACAACTGGAATATTTTTCTGGGTTGATCTCTCTTTCCTTGAGCATGTTTCACTCTTCAATATAAAGAGCGCTGTGCAATCCTGTAAAATCGCTAGAATATAATGGACGGTTAAGTGATATTCCTACCTGTTAACCTTCTGAATTAGGACCTGGCATTTAAAAGTTAGCTGGATATGTCACTGTTGGTATTTTCTCTTGTGAAATTCACTGACCCCATCTGAGTCCACTCCTCACATTAAACTTATCAGTATCTTATACTTTGTAAGATGTAGCAAGTTATTGGGTGAGAAATTGGGAACACACTTCTTTCATGTGGAAGAACTCATTTCATACCCAGATAGATGAGTTTACTCTTAGAGCTTGTAACTAACAGGTTTCACCAAAGTTACCAGTTAATGGGTAAAATGTTATTCACTACAGACAGGAACTGTGTCCTAGGTATGTTATTTATGAGGTAGTGGCTGAACTTTGAATCATAGGTAGGAAGATCACACACAAAAGAAAAAATATTTTCCTAATTTTCTATTCTGAAATCAGCTGACAGTATGAGAATGACAGAGGGACATACAGCATTCTTCTACCACTGAGTGTCCATGCTCAACCACATTTAGACTTTGAGGGAGGCCTACTTTGATGCTTAGGATGTGCAACAGCCCTGTGTTGGAATTACTGTTAAAAAAGTGGATATAGCCCCAGCTTGCTGGGGACAGTTCAAGTTTATACTATTGTTCCAGCCTTATTAGTGATAGTGCGACTTTAACTCTCAACACATCCTGCATTTGCTGATTTTAAACCATAAAGTCACCCTAACTATAGCACATTGATGAAGATGTGATTTACTTCATTGTATAGAGTCCTCTTCATGAGGATTAAGGAATATCTTTTGTCTTTTTCTTAGTTCTCAACCAAGGATGTTTCTACTACTTCTTAGTAACAATTTTGTTATTATTTTAGGGACAAAGGGATTCATGTAACTAATCAAGTTTCTATTTTTGCATTGAGTTAATGGGAAGCTCAGACCCACTTTTAGTAATTCTACAAGTCTACACTGCATGCATTTTTACATCACCTCACTCCATTTGCTCCAAATTCTTGACTGTGCTTGTAGCATTGTAATTTGTAAGATTCCTTTGAATCAACTTTGGAACAAGGAAGTATAAATGAATCATAATGGCTAAAACACACAGCACTCTTTGTAACATTCTGGAAACCCTGACTTATTCTGCTCTTAGACCTGTCATAGGCTGCCACATTTACAAGCTTTAAAAAAAATAATCACATTCTCTATTGTTTTCTAAGGTCAACACTGGACCTCTGCTCCCAGGAAGATGGAGTAAACATATGTTTTTCCCTATTCCTCCCACAGTGTACAAATAAAATCCCTGGACATTATATATAAAACATATATAAGAAGACTCTTAAAGATGGAGAGAGGAAAATAGACCTCCTAGGGACCTCAGGACACAAGAAACAACATTGTGGTGAGTTCCTAGGGTTTCTTTTTGCCTTGTATATCTCAGAATTAGAGCTAAAGAAGTCAGCCACATGGAAACTCCAAATGCTGCACACAATCCCCCACCCAAGCCTGCTCTCTAGTCAAAGGATCCCAAAATAGGCAGCCTAGCAAGACGGAAAACTTTCAGATAGTAACCACTCCACTATAGATCAATGCCATGGAAAAACTGTTCTCCACCTCTAACCATTCCAACAGAGGCCTAGTGGAGTGCCAAGACTTCTGCTTTTCCAAGGCTATAATGAAGCACTCCAACACCAACGCTGTGGTGTTAGCAAAGGTCATGTAGGGAATGGAGACTTTCATTCCCCATATGTGGTAATGAGCACCCCCTCTAATGTGTCAGTGGAGACCACATAGGAAGCAGTAATGAGTCACTCGTACACTTTCCAGCCAAGAATATGTAAGTGGAAGCCTAGTTAGGAGCTCAGATTCCCATCCTTATGCATCAGTAACAAGGAGTCATCCCCTCCTTGGTTGTCAGAAGAGGGTAAGTAGGGAAATTGAGTTTCTACCAACACCTGACAACAATGAGTTGGTGCCCCATTCCTTCTCCTGCTGGAGTAATATCAAAGGAAGCCATCTAAAAGAGGGTTTAATAAGATCCAAAGTCTCGTGATAACCCAAATATCCAAGTTCCAGTTGAAAATCACTTATCAGACCAAGAACCAGGAAGACCTCAAACTGTGCAAGAAAACAATCAATAGATGCCAACAATCAAGACATGTTAGAATTATCTGACAAAGATTTTAAAACAGCCATCATAAAATACTTTGATGAGGAATTATGAATAGTATCAAAACAAACAAAAAACTAGAAATTCTTAGCAAAGAAATACAAGATATAAAGAAGAACCAAATGAAAAATTTGCAACAGAAAAAATACAATGAATAAAATAAAACACTCAATGGATCAACTCAACAACAGAAAAGAGTAGATACAGGCAAGAATCAATGACTTGAAATAGAATAGAAATTACCCAATATGACAAAAAGAGAGAAAATATACAGAAAGAAAAAAGAACAGAGTATCAGGGCCCCAAGGGACCATAAGACAAAATCTAACATTTGTGGCATTGGAATGCCAGAGGAGAGGAGAAAGAAGGCATGGCTGAAAAAGTAATTAAAGAAATAATGGCTGAAAACTTTCAAAATCTGGAAAAAGACATAGCCTACAGATTAAAGAAGGGGGGAGAATTCCAAAAATGATAAGCCCAAAGAAATTAATACCAAGATACATATAATCAAAATAGGAAACTAAATAGAAAAAAATCATTAATAACTGGCTACAGAGAAACAACACCTTATCTATAGGGGAAAACCAATTCAAATGACGGCAGATTTCTCATTAAAAATCAGGGAGGCCAGGAGGAAGTGTCACAACACTTTAAAGTGATGAAAGAAAAGACCTGGAAACCTGAAATCCTATATCTAGTGAAAAATATTCTGTAGGAATGAAGGGTAAATTAAAACATTTTCAGATGAAGAAACCAAAGCAACTTGTCACCAGCAGAGCAACCCTAAAATAATGGCTTAAACAGGAGGGGAACCATGAAAGAAGGAAACTTGGAACATCAGGAAGAAAGAACACAGTAGCCAAAAATATGGGCAAATACAATAGACTTTCTTCTTGTGTTTTCTAAATTATGTTTAATGGTTGAAGCAAAAATTATAACACTGTCTGATGTGGTTTCTAATTATGTATCTATATTATAAATGAAGTAGGATATAGGAATGTAAAGGGAGGAAAGTTTCCTACATTTCATGCAAACTGGTAAAATGTCAACACTAGTGACTATAAAAATTGATGTATATATGATTTAACATCTAGAGCAACCATTTAAAAGTTATACAAAGAGATAAACTCAAAAACACAGATAAATAAAAATAAAATTCTAAAGAATGTTTAAATAACTCACAGAAAAACAGAATAAGAAAACAGAAAAATGAAAAGTAGAGAGAACACACAGAAAAAATAAATAAAATGGCAGACAAGCTTAAAATATCAATAATTACGTTAAATGTAAATAGTCTAAATATACCAGTTCAAAGGCAGAGCTTAAATATAAGTGGTCTAACTATACCAATTCAAAGCAGAGAGTGGATTAAAAAATGACAACAACAAAACCTGACCTAACTCTGCTGTATATAAGAAACTCACTGCAAATATATAACAATATAAACAGGTTGAAACTAAAAAGATGGAATAAAATATATCACAAAAACATTAATCAAAGAAAAGCAAGAATGGCTATATTAATATCAGAGAAAGTAGACTTCAGAACAAAAAAAGTTACCAAGGACAGAGAAGGATATTACATAATGATAAAAGGTTCAATCCACCATGAGGAAATAGCAATCTTAACACCAAACAACAGAGCTACAAAATATGTAAAGGAAAAAGTGATAGAACTGAAAGGAGAAAGAAAAATTCACACTTGTATTTAGAGGGATCACACGTTCCTTTCTTAGCAGTTTATAGAACAACTAGACAAAAATTCAGATAGGATATAGGAGAACTCAACAATATCAACAACAAACAGGATATAACATTTACAGAACACTTCATCCAACCATAGGAGAATTTACTTCCTTTTCAAGTGCCCACAGAAAATATACCAAGGCAGACATTATCCTGTGAGATAAAAGAAACCTCAACAAATCTAAAAGAAATAAAATCATATAGAGTGAGTTTTCCAACCACAAGGATTCAAACTAGAAAGATAGCAGCAAAGAGAGATACAATAGAATAGCAGGAAAATCTCCAAACACATTCCTAAATAGTCCCTGGATCAAAAAGGAAGTCTCATGGAAAATCAAAAAATACCTTGGAAAATTTTAAAAAATGCATTGATTTGAATAGAAATGAAAATACAACACATCAGCATCTGTGGGACTGAGCTATAGCTGCACTGAGAAAGAAATTATAGCACTAGGAAATTTTTTTAAAAAGCGCAAAATAAATCCAAAGCAACTAGAAGGAACAAAAGAATAAAAATAAGAGCAGAAATAAATGAACTTGAAAACAGAAAAACAATGAAACAAAAAGCCAGTTTTATTTTAAAAAATCAACAAAATTAACAAACTTCTATCAAGACTAACAAAGAAAAAAGACAGAAGACACAAAGCACCAATACCAGGAATAAAACAGGAGACATCCCTACAGATTCTGCAGACATCAAAAGAGAATAATATAAACAGGGAAGGATAAATAACGGAATACTAAGACCAACTCTACAGACAAATTTGATAACTTAGAAGAAATTGACCGATTACTCAAAAAACAGAAATCACCATTAAGGAATTTGAATTTTTAATTTAAAAACTCTCAGGAAGAAATTTCTATGCCCAGATGTTTTCACTGGAAAATTCTCTTCAACATTTAAAGAAGAATTAATACCAATTCTACACAATTTTTTCCAGAAAATAGAAAAAGAAGAAACACTCTCTAATTCATTTTTATAACTCTAGAATTACCCTGATATCAAACGCAGAAAAGTAATAGAGAAATTTAAAAAAATACTACAGGCCAGAAATATATAAAAAGTATACACTATGACCCAGTGGGGTTTGTTCCAAGATTGAAAGACTGGTTCATTGAAAGATCAACTATATAACAGTATAATCCACCATATTAAGAGGTTGAAGGAAAAAAATCACATGAAGATATCATTTGATGAAAAAAGAGCATTTGACAAAATTCAACATTCATTCATGATAAAAACTCAGAAAAATAGTAATAGAAAGGAATATCCTCAACTTGGTAAAGATTGTCTACAAAAAAACCCTACAGTTAGCCTTATATTCAATGAAGAAAGATTGAATGCTTTCTGCCTAAGATTGGGAACAATGTAAGGTTGTTCTTTCTCTTCACTCATATTCCACATAATGTGGAAGTTCTGGGCAGTGCAATAAGGCAAGAAACTGAAATAAAAGGTGTACAGATTAGAAAGGAAGAAATAAAACTGTCCTGATTTGTAAATGACATGACAGTCTACATAGAAAATCCCAAGGAATCTACATATATCTCCTAAAAGTAATAAGTGCCACAGGACACAACATCAATGTGCCAAAATAAATTGTATTTTCATAGAGTAGCAATGAACATGTGGACAACACCATTTATAACAATTTTTTAATGAAATAATTGCAAAGCTAACAAAACATGTATAAGACTTCTATGCTGAAAACTACAAAAGGCCAACAAAAAGAATCAAAGAAAATCTCAATAAATGGGGAGACATACTTTGTTCATGAAATAGAGACTTGACATAGCAAAGATGTCAGTTTTCCCCAAATGATATACGGGTTTAACACACAATTCCTATCAAAATCTCAGCAAGATTTCTTTGTAGATAGAGACAAGATCATTTTTAAATTTCTATGAAATGTCAGGGAAACTAAAATAGCTAAATCAATTTTGAAAAATAAGAATAAAGTGGATAGAATCAGTATATTCAATTTCAAGGCTTACTATATAGCTACTGCAATCAAGATTGTGTGGTACTAGTGAAAGGGTAAACACATAGATCAACACAACAGAATAGAGAACCCAGAAATATATCCAAATCTTTTTTGACAAAAGTACAAAAGCAATTCAATAGAGGAAAGATGGTGTTTTCAATAAATGGCTGAAGAAATTAGACATCCGTAGGCAAAAATCAAACCTTAAACTAAGTCTCACATGTTATCTAAAAACAAACTCACAATAGAACATGCACTTAAATGTAAGACAAAAGTCTATAAAACTTTTAGAGGGGCCGGTCCAGTGGCATAGTGGTTAAGTTCACACACTCCATTTCAGTGGCCCAGGGTTCATGGGCTTGGACAGCAGGCTTGGACCTATACACCACTCATCAAGCCATGCTGTGGTGGCATCCCATATACAAAAATAGAGGAAGATTGGCACAGATGTTAGCTCAGGGACAGTCTTCCTCACACACACACAAACACACAAAACTTTAGAAAAAAATATAGGGGAAAATCTTTGAGATCTAGGGCTAGGCAAAGAGTTCTTAGAGTTGACACCAAAAGCAAGATTCATAAAAGAAAAAATTCATAAACTAGATTTCAACAAATTTGAAAACATTTCTATTTTCTGTGAAAGACCTTGTTAAGAGAATGAAAAAACAGCTACAGACTGGGAGAACATATTTTCAAACCACATATCTGACAAAGGACTCAGATCAAATATATAAAGAACTTTCAAGAGTCAGTAGAAAACAACAACAATCTAATTAGAAAATGGGAATAAGACAAAGAAACATTTCACCAAAGAGTGTGTTCAGATGGCAAATAGCAAATGAAAAGGTGTTCAACATCATTAGCCATTAGGGAAATGCATATGAAAAACACAAGGAAACATCATTACACACTTATTAGAATGGATGAAAAAAATTGTCAAATGCTAGTGAGGATGTAAGGATGCAAAGACACTGGATCCTTCATACATGTTAGTGGCTATGTAAAATAGTACAGCCACTAAGGAAAACAGTTTGGCAGTTCTTCAAAACTAAACATTCAACTACCATGCAATCCAGCAATTACACTCCTAAGCATTTATCCAACCTAAATGAAAACTTCTGTTTACACAAAACCCTATAAATGAATGTTTATAGCAGCTCTATTTGTACTAGCAAAAAATTGAAAGCAACTCAGATGTCCTTCAATGAGTGAATGGTTAAACAAACTGTGGTACATCCATGACATAGAATACTACTTAGCAATAAGAAAGAACAAACTATTGATACACCCAACAACCAGGATGAATCTCCAGAGAATTACTCTGAGTGAAAAAAGCCAATCCGCAAAGGATAAATACTGTATGGTTCCATCTATATAACATTTTTGAAATTAAAAACTACAGAAATGAAGAAGAGAAATGGTTGCCAGAGGTTAAGGAGGGAGTAGAGATGGAAGGAAAGTGTTTGTTGCTGTAAGAGGTCAACATGGAGGATCCTTGTGGTGATGGAAATGTTCTGTATCTCGACTGTGTCAGTAGTGTTCATATCCTGGTTGTGATATTCTACTGCAGTTCTGAGGAACCGTCATACCATTTTCCACAGCAGCTGCACCACTTTTCATTCCCACCAGCAATGCACAGAGGTTTCAACTCCTCCATATCCTTGTCAACACTTGCTATTTTCTATTTCTTTTGAGTTTTTGATGACATTCATCCCAATGGATGTGAAGTGGTTGTACTATAGTTTGGCCAGATGCTGCCATTGGAGGAATCCGGGGAAAGGGCACATGGGATCTCTGTATGATTTCTTACAGCTGCATGTGAATTTACAGTTACCTCAAAATAAAATGTTTACCTTTAAAAAAAAAATCCTAACTGCCAAAATTAGATGATCATGAAACATGAAACACGTAAAGAAAAAATCATGAAGCACCCATAATCCCACTAGTTAGGTGTAATTCCTTGCCCCACCACTTCTTAGCTCTATTAGCCTCTGTTTCCTTCTCTATAAAATGGGAATGATATTAACATCAAGAATTATAAAGGGTCTAAAAATTTACCCTATGTGCAAGCTAACAAATTAGTCTGCCACAGTTTCATGAGTGCTAGCAGAAAACCCGTGATTCCCAGGCCAGAGACAAAACCTATATTGCTCACAGCAGCAGCAGTTCCAGAGTATCAGCACTTCAGCCAATTCTCCAAGCCTCACTGCCCACAGGACAACACAAAGAGCACAAGGTGATGCCTCCACATTCAGTGGTTTGAGTTATTGGAGAGGAGCTTAGGGAACTCAAATCTTTCACATCAGGTAGCAGGCTTGCTTGACCTTTGCCCTGGAGAGAGATATCTTTATGATACTGGACAAAGAACCCAATTGCCCAAACTCTATCTTCCAAGGCTGTTTGCTATATAAACACTCTTGAAAGGATAGAACCAAACAAAGGGAGTCAGTCCTTTTGCTTGCAAATCATGCAGAAACCAAAAAGACTCATGGGGAATTGTCTGCCAACCATTACATAACTCAAAAGGTTTTTGTGAGGTTGCTTATTTTCTTTGGGGGGAGGGGAGGGTAAAGCCTTTGCAGGTAAAGGATTAGCACTGTGCCTGGAACATGGTGATTACTGAACAAAAGTGAGTTGCCAACTTTTTAAAACATTTCACAATAATATAAGTCTCCACCAGTCAATTGATCATGTCACATATCTTCCCACTTGCACTTTCCATCAAAGTTCCATGATCTTTGGCCTATGCCTAAAACAGCAATTTTTTGACTCCTTTTCCTTCCTTTGTCTCCTTAAGAAATCCAGGAGTTCCAGAAAATAGCTATAAAGAATGTTAGGAAGCTCTGTGCTGCCAGCTTCATTTCCCAGGATAAGCCTGATGAAATTATCTGTGATTCTAACAGCTTTTCAGGTTTGTGGAAGATTAAATTGCATGTGCTTGGGCAAGTAATAGCTTTAAAACTCTCTGTTCCTAAGTGGCTTCCTGGTTTATTTTTGGCCTTGATCTTACTTTAGAAGTACAGGTTTAAGTATTTTAAAAAATAGAATGAATAAAGAGCTGAGACATGCTAATGAGAATTTAAAGTAGGGGACTTGGTGGGAAATGGATTTGGAGTGGAAATTTATCTTTTATTCCTTTGCATATTAGTGTTTAATAGTGGCCAGGGGACCACGTAGAAAAGACTGGAAGATGTTACTAAAACTTTGACTTGTAAAAAATGTTTCTCTTCCACCTTCAGGTTTTCCAACTCTGTTCAAGCAGAGACTAAGGACATTGCACAGGAAAATACCTACAAGTTATCAAGATCTCAGTTCTCAGAAAAGTCTAATGAAGATTTACTTTAAAAATTTCTCTCCAAATAAAATGTCTCTGATATGATTTGTGATTTCTCCAACTTAAGGTCCAGGCAGAAGAGAAGGTGAAAATAATCTTCTTAGGCTTTTATCAAAACAAAACACTCCACTATTCAAGCTAATCTCTCATCTACTTTTCCTCCCAAGCTGGCCCATCACCCCATACTTCTGTTAACTCTAAAGGGACAATATTTTCAGTTGGTTATAGTTTCTTATAGTGCAGAGTAGAGATATAGAAGGAATGTCTGTTCTCTTGGAATCAAGAAATTTTATAGACCATCTCCATAAGTTAATTGTTGGAAAGAAACTTCTTAAAAGCTTTCTACTGAACTTTATGCATACAACTACAGGAGCCGCTGTAGGAGACACAGAAGCAGCCTCAGTCTCTACATGTTAGGAACTGGTAGTCTCATTGAGAATAAAAGTAACATGTAGAATACAGTCAGACAGACCAGATTAAACCGCTAGGAAGACAAAGGAGGGATGCAGGCAAGAGGGTCTGAGGGAGACATCAGAAGTGGAGAGATGGCCAGAGGGATTAAATCCACCCTAAATATGAAAATACTTTCAAAAGTAACTGTAGGAAATAGATCAGAACAGAATGCAGGAAAGGAATTTCAAAGTCCCAACCATTTAGTGAGCCAGACAAATGATTTAAAGGGAGAGACTCAGTTTAATGGAGAAGGCATGATTTAAGGGCTAGTCTTCCAAATACATAGACACTGGAGGAGATTAAAAGAAAAAGGAAGGGGAGGCCGCCCGGTGGCGCAGCGGTTTAGTCCGCGCTTGGCAGCCCGGGGTTCGCGAGTTCGGAACTCGGGCGCCCGCCGACGCACTGCCTGTCAGCCATGCCGTGGCGGCGTCCCATATAAAGTAGAGGAAGATGGGCACGATGTTAGCCCAGGGCCAGTCTTCCTCAGCAAAAAGAGGAGGATTGGCGACGGATGTTAGCTCAGGGCCGGTCTTCCTCAGCAAAAAGAGGAGGATTGGCGACAGATGTTAGCTCAGGGCCGGTCTTCCTCAGCAAAAAGGGGAAGATTGGCAACAGATGTTAGCTCAGGGCTGGTCTTCCCCACAAAAAAAAAAAAAAAAAGAAAAAGGAAGGAAGAGGAGTCTTTTGGCACTCGGGTAGTGAAGGGGAAAATAAGTAAAAGGGAAAAATGTAGGACCTGAAAGACAAAAGATAACCACAATATCTGAGGACCCATAGACCTTCCACCACCACTGAAACAAAGAAACAAAAGCTCCATTAAAATATCCAGTCTTTGCTACACAGAAAAGGGTGCCATTAAACTAGAAATCTTGTAAACACAATATCACAAAAATGAAAAAGAGGAAAATTAAATTCACAGAGAACTATTGATTTGCAGAAAATCAGGAAATGAATTTTTACACAAATTTGTTTTCAAAAAAGAATCACAAAGCAGAAGAAAACTGTAAATCTACATTCCAAATAGGATTGTGTATACTCAAACAAGCATTTGGGGATATAAACCACTTTGAATCAGAAACTAAGAGTATAAATAGACACTAAACGAGAGAAAATTTTTAAAGTTGATTGAGTTCAGGGAAGAAATGGAAGGAAAAGACAAAATTCTCTCAGAGACAAAAACTAAATTACAAGACACCCAAGAAAGAATAGACTGAAATGAAAATTTAGTAAGAGGCATCAGAGAAAGGCCAGAAGACAGCCAATACAAAGAAAATGACATAAAGACCTAAAATGGGAGAGAAAATAGTGGAAATGGAAGATAGGCAAAGATGGAATAATATTCCTATCAGTGAAGACCCTGAAGGAGAAAAACAAATCAACAGAGCAGAAGTAATATTTAAACTGTAATTCAAGAAATATTTTCAGAATTAGAAAAAGACCTGAATTTATACATTGGAAGGACTGACTGGATACCTGGGAAATTAACAAAGAACGATCAACTCTGAGGCATTTCGTAGTCAAACTATTAGATTTCAAATATAATGATCAAATCCTCAAGATCTACAGGGAAGAAAAGGTAAATAACTTTAAAAAGCAAGAGAATTAGACTGGCAACAAACTTTTCAAGACCAAAATACAAAACTAGGCAGAAAAGGAGCAATATCTTTAGAAAGCTTAATAAAAGAAAGTATGAGTCAAGGATTCTCTACTTCTCTCTTTCTGTATACATTAATTAATTGAAATACCACTATGAGGAAGCAGTCTCTTCTCCCCATCTATTTATCTGATTATTTATGTATATCAGCATAGACTCATAGCTATTTTATTTTGTTCTATGGGTTAAAATCCAATATTATTATTATTATTATTTATTTTGTTGTTCAAATGGTTCCAGCTGTGGTGATTAGAGGCTACTTCAGATTTTTAAATTTCCGTGAGGAAAGTCTTTTTATTATTTGTTTTTCTTAGTAAATTTTAGTTTTATTCTATTGTGATCAAAATGTGTTGTTTGAAATATATCTGCATGAAGGTTACTAATGTTCTTTATTTGTGATCTAACCCATAAACTCTCCATGAGTCCACGCTGATATAAATATATAATCAAACAAATAAATAAGGAGAAGAAACAACTCTTCCTTTCCATAGAATTTCAATTGATTATTGTACACAGAAAGAGAGAAATAGAGATTCATCATTAGGCAAACACCACAGAATTAAATGTTGTAGACAAGATCCACCAGTGGATGCTAAAATTAGTGGCAAAAGTTTGAGACAAAATTTTGAGAATTTGTATAGTCTCAAAGTGTCTTCCTCAATATACTTACCAGCTTTAGTAACCTTCACGCAGATATATTTCAAGGTGAAAGATACTAACTTTACAGTGGACAAATTAAGCAGACACCAACTTACCCAAGTGATCAAGGTAAACAAGAAAAGGCTGAGAAACTATTACAGACTATAATAGAATAAAGTGAAATCAATAAATATAATAAAGAATCCTGAATAGGATCCTGGAACATGATGTAATCTACACAAAAATTGAAACATAATGATGTACACCACTTCCAAAAAGAAACTTGAAAAAAACATACATACCCACTAGAATGGCTAAAATTAAAAAGGGTGACGATATTAAGTGTTGATGAGAATGTGAAAAAATTGGCATCTTCATATATTGTAGATAGGAGTGTGAAATGGTACAACATCTTCAAAAAATGTTTTTGCAGTTTCTTATTAAGTTAAACCTACATCTACCCTGTGACTCCAGCAATTCCATATCTACGTATTTTGTGTATGTCCTCAAAAAGATTTTCATTTGTTCATTTGTTCATAGCAGTTTTAGTCATAATAGCTAAAATCTGAAAACAATTGAAATGTCAATCAACAGAGAATAGATAAATTGTGGTATACTCTATAAGGAAATATAAATTAGAAAGCAACAAAAAATAAACAATAAATAATAATTAGAAGAAATAAAAACTAAACAAATTACTGATATATGCAATAGTGTGAATAAATTTCCAGACTCCAAATTAAGGAAAGTTATATGGTATGATTTTATATACATGAAATTCTAGAAAAGGGTCAACTAGTTTATAATGATAGAAACAGATTAGTGGCTGCCAGAAGGTAGAGGTTACTGTGGGGGTTTTGACTTCAAAGGGGTAGGAGGGAACTTTCTGAGATGTTCCATTTTATATCTTGATAAGAGTGAAGTGACTCAGGTGTACACATTTGTCACAAGTAATCGAACTGTACACTTAAAATATATGCATTTTATTTGATGTAAATTTTACCTCAATAAAGTTAATTTAAAAAATAAAGAAAAATTTAGAGTCACACAAAAAGATGCTCAAAATTGTTAGCCATTAGGAAATGAAAACTGAAACCACAATAAGATACCATTAAGTACCTATTAGAATAACTAAAATAAAAAATATTGGCAATATCAAGTGGTGAAAAGAATGTGGAGCAACAGGAATCCATTGCTGGGAATGCAAAATGCTATAGTCCCTCTGGAAAATGGTTTGTAAATTTCTTCAAAAGTTAAACACATATAACACCAGGAATGAACCCTAATGTGAACTATGGACTTTGGGTGATATTGATGTGTCAATGTAGATTGACAACTGTAACAAATGTACCACTCTGGTGAGGGATGTTGATCACGGGGGATGCTATGTATGTGTGGGGTCAGTGGGGATATAAAAAATGTCTTACCTTCTGCTTAATTTTTCTGTGAAGCTAATACTGCTCTACAAAATAAAGTCTAATAATTTTTTTTTTAAGTTAAACATACATTGTATGATCCAACAATCACACTTCTAGGTATTTTTCTTAGAGAAATGAAAAGTTATATTCACAGAAAAACTTGTTTGTGAATATTTATAGCAGTATTATTCATAATTACACCAAACTGGAAGCAATTCAAATGTGTTTCAATTTGTGATTGACTAAACAAACTGTGGTACATCCATACAGTTGAATATTACTCACCAATAAAGAAAAGAACTACTGATACTTAGAATAACATGAATAAATCTTAAAACACATTATGCTCAGTGAAAGAAGCCAGTTTCAAAATGTTGCAAACTGTATTATTCTATTTATATGGTGTTCTGGAAAAGAAAAACAATACAGAAATAGAGAATGTATCAGTGGTTTCCTGGGGTTCGGGGTGGTATAAGGGGATTCTTTGGAGTATTACAATTTTTCTGTGTCCTGTCTGTGGTAGTGACTACAATAATCTATGCATCTGTAGAAACTTATAGAACTATAACTCCCAAAAGTGAATTTTACTATATGTAAATTTAAAGGTTTAAAGAAAGGTATTGCTCTGATGGACCCAGGCAGACTCCAATTTTTCCTGGGTTTCCATGATTTTGTCATTTCTGTACCACCAGCATTATTGTTTGCCATATCTATGTGCCACCTGATGTGCACCCATCATTACTTAATACTTTCATTTAAGTCATCTAATTCCTTTCAAAAGGGATTATATAATACCTTAGAATTCACTGGTTTGGTGTGCTAGTTCTATTTTTTCAAGAAACTTTAATATAAATATATAACTATTTGAATAACAACAAAAAATATAGCCAGAAACAATGTTAGGAAGAAAGTGATAGACTATTGGCTCTTGAAACGGCCCTTAAAAATGATGTGGTCCAATTCAACTATTTTTCAAATTGTGTGTGAAGGGACTGCACGAACTTGTTCAAGCAGTGCTAAAGGAGGCTGCTTCTCAATGGTTCAGAGCCACAACAGTGGTAGACTAGCACATTCTGACTGGACCAAGAACTTCTTGAGGATGAAGAGCACTCGTGGCTGATTCCTGATTTATGATCAATAAACTCAGTGCCTAGCACTAAGTAAGTGGTCAAAAAGTATTTGTTTGGTGGAATTAAATATTGGAAAGGCATAGAAGTGTCTTTATGGAGAAAGAAGTGCATTAACTATGTTCTGACCCTATGATTTTTTGGAGTTTTTCTATTTTGGTCGTATATTGATTAGCTTGGGGTAGCTCATGACTGTTCTTGCCCTTTTGAAGTAGGATTATTACAAGCCTACTCACCACTATGTACTACAATGAAAAGCCTGGTGGTTACATGGAAAAATGATACAGGAGATTATTAAGTGGTTCTAGCTCTGGATGCAATGTGGGGAAGAATGTTTTATTTAGAAAAAGAAAAAAGTCAAGAGAAGTTGTATAAGATTTCTGTACCTCCACCTTTTATATATTAAATCATTTTATCCATTTAAGTGAACTTGGTCTTCATTTTTTAAAAGTGCTCATCTTACAGGAAAATAAGCTAACCATCCATTTCTAATTAAAGCATTAGCTAAAACTGTATTGTAGCTTGGTGTGTGCATGGCTGGGTGTGAAGAATTAGTATAATAACCCATATCCAGCCATCCTATTGAACTTGCAATATGAAAGATGTAGTCTACCATACGGCAATGCCTGGGATGCAGATTTTTTCTGCCAAGGGCTAAAGGCCAATGTCTACTTATCAGCACAGGAGGTTGGAGACATTTTGGTTGAAGTCTCACTCAGCATATCACTCAGCATATTCCTCTATTGAGTAGTAACTTCTTTCCTTTATTTGAAAATGTATAATTTCAGGGCCGACTCAGTGGCGTAGTAGTTAAGTTCATGTGCTCTGCTTTGTCAGCCCAGGGTTCACCGGTTCAGATCATGGGCGCAGACCAACACACCGCTCATCAAGCCATGCTGAGGCGGTGTCCCACATAGAGCAACTAGAAGGATGCACAAGTATGACATACAAGTATCTACTGAGGCTTTGGGAAGAAAAAAGCAAAAAAAGGAGGAAGATGGGAACAGCTGTTAGCTCAGGGCCAATTTTCCTCAAAAAAAAAAGAAAATGTATCATTTAATATCTTGCATTATTAAAGTGTTTTTATTCAGGGTGGATCCAAGTTTTGGGGGAGTCCGAAGCCCATACAACTTTTGTGATCCTCATTAATAAAAAGAATAGAAAATTACAAATACAAAACTAGGTGCAAAAGACAATATTTATTTATAATGAGAAAATCAATTTCAACAAATCACAGATTTTCAGAAGCTGAAAAATATCACAAAATCCAGGAAAACACCATATTTTTTATTTTATTTTATTTTTTTTTATGATTTTTTTTTATTGATGTCTTAGTTTATAGCACTGTGGAGTTTTAGTTGTACATTTTTGTTTGTCCGTCACCTTGTGGATGTAACCCTTCACCCCTTGTGCCCCCCCCACCCCCCTTCCCCTTGGTAACCACCAATCAGTTCTCTCTGTCCGTGTGTTCACTTATATTCCATATATGAGTGAGTTCATGCAGTGTCTGTCCTTCTCTCTCTGGCTTATTTCACTTAACATAATACCCTCTAGGTCCCTCCATGTTGTTGCAAATGGGACAATTGTATCTTTTCTTATGGCTGAGTAGTATTCCATTGTATGTATATACCACATCTTCTTTAACCAATCTTCAGTTGAGGGACACTTGGGTTGCTTCCACTTCTTGGCTATAGTGAATAATGCTGCAATGAACATAGGGGTGCATACGCCTCTTGTGATGGTTGATTTCACGTCCATTGGGTAGATGCCCAAGAGTGGTATTGCTGGATCATACGGTATTTCTATTTTTAATTTTTTGAGGACTCTCCATACTGTTTTCCATAGAGGCTGCACCAGTTTGCATTCCCACCAGCAGTGAATGAGGGTCCCCGTTTCTCCACAACCTCTCCAGCATTTGTTGTTTTTTGTGTTAAAACACCATATTTTTGTTAACTCTGTCTATTCTGTATCACACTTGTTTCCTGCATTTTTTGACTACATTCTCTTTGGTCAATTTTGTAATACCCTTGGTGAGATTAGAAAGATAGATTTGAGAGAGATTAGAAAGGTAATTCAGACTTTCCTCTAATGGATTTACATTTTTAATTATTATTGATAGTCGGGATGCATAAAACATGAAACCCCAGTACTGATTGAAACAAGCCTATACATATAGGAATTCTGATCAATACTCTTTTGTGTAATTCCCATCAAAAAAGAAAAACAAACCATTTGGTTTATGCTCCCCATCAAGTGTGTTCCTGAGAGAAGAGACATTCTGTTTTGACTGTTGTCTATGATAAGTGACTCTTATGCTTACTATTCTCATATTTAGGTCTGCACATTTCACTGCCTACACATTTCTGTTGTTGGAAACAATGGAACAATTTCTGTCATGATATATCTTCTGGCCATACCTAGAACAGTTTCATTTCAGAAATTAATATGCCCGATCCCATGTAGGAATTAAGTCTGTGAACTCCATCCAGGTTAAAGCTCACAGTTGCTTGAGGCTTGGAAGTCTGCAGGGTGGGCAGGGGGCTCTTCTTTTGCAAGCTCTAATTTCTGACCCTCCCAGGGTAGTGTCCCAGGGCAAAGGGAAAGTGCACAGCTTGCCTGGCTGCAGTTGTCATTTTAGTGTTGGGCCTCCTAGGTGACTGGGTGTTCTGCTGACTCTCCCATGGGTAATTTTGTGGATTATTTTAGAGAACTCTCAGGGCATCTTGTAATGCAGGCTATGCTTCCTCAAGCTAGTGACTTTCATTTGTTCTCTGGGCTTCTCAGCTACATCTACCACCCTCCCTTTCTAGGTCATTTTACCCCTCCAGATGACCTTCTTGGCCAAAGTATTCTTCAAGTGGCTTCAGGTTGGTTCCCTTTGTGGGTCCCATGCCTAGTCCCTGGAAAAAGTGCACATTGGAGGAGTGAGCTGCTTCCAGAGAAATCTCTCTCTCTCTCTGTGGTCTCAGGCTTTTGAAGGTACAGCCTCTTTCCTGTGTGAGTCCCTTTCTCCCAGACTCCAGAAGACACATGCTATTATGTGCTCTCCTTGAAGCATCTCTCACTTGGCATAAGATGAGGGGGATGATGCCGCTTCCTGCCACCATGGGATAGAAAGAAACACCTCAGCATCTTCACAGGAATGCTTTCTCTCTCTCTCCCTTCAGCTGTACTCATTCATAGTCTGGAACATGGTGGAGGATTCCTGCTGGCAGAACTGGTTTTAAAATTACTTAGCAAATCCAGCATTGGTTTTTGCACCTCAGTCTAAGTTGTAGGGGTATTTTCCACCTATTCTATTTTTTTTTTTCAGCTAACACTAAGACAAAAGCAGTTCTAGTTTAACAACATATTACAGAAGCATGTGTACCTCTATCCATTTTTTCTTTTACTCAGTCAAGATTATATCAAATATTACCAGCCTTGCACCAGTGAAATTCACTTCTGAAAAGCCCCTACAGAGCACTCCTTTCATCTGTAACCTAGTTGCTATTTTTGTTGTCTTCATTGCTCAGGACTGTGTCCTACCTACCCATCTGTTGTTGTATTTCCATCCATTTCTGACCTAGCACCACATTGGTTTTGACACTCCTCCTCAAAAGGTATACAGAGGTTCCTATGTCATATAACTTACTGAATCTCAGAAATTTTCTTTGCAGTTACACAAAGCGAAATGTTTGGGTGATGGTGATGGTGATGTTGATGGTGAAGGTGGTAGTGCTGGTGGTGGAGACGTTGATGAAAGTGGTGGTGTTTGAAGTGTTGGTGGTGATAAATGTAGGGGAGTTGGTGGAGGTGGTAGTGTTGGTAGAGGTGGAAGTGGTGGAGGTGGAGGTGATGATGTTGGCAGAGGTGGTGGTAGTGGTGGTAGAGGTAGTGGATGTGGTGGAGGTGGTGGTAGAGGCAGTGGAGGTGGTGGAGGTGGTGGTAGAGGCAGTGGAGGTGGTGGAGGTGGAGGTAGTGATGTTGTTGGAGGTGGTGATGGTGATGGTGGAGGTGGAGGTGATGGTAAAGGTGGCAGAAGTGATGGTATTGGAGGTGATGGAGGAGAAACCTGTGAGGCTGTGGTAGACAAGAGACAAGGCAATCCTGAAGGAATCCTCTATACTCCAGTGTACAGACTTCCACAGAACACAGTCTCCACTGAGATGAGCTCATAGTGAAACAATTACGAACTGTAGTAGGAAATGAATTATATGAAGGAGAGTCAGCAGACAACACAGATGGGAGAATTTGCAACCCAAGATACAAGTTTAAGATCTCAAAGAGATCTTAGAAGTAGAGAATTTAAATCATGGGAAGAGGGAATATTCAAAAAAGAATTCATAAACCCTCCGATTGTTGAAACACACTTAGCCCTGAGCAGAATGAATAAAACAAATCTATGCCTAGATATATTATAGTGGATTTCCCAAACTTCAAAAACAAAGAGAAAATCATAAAAGCCACCGAGATACATGACAGATGGTGAAAGGAAGCGAAGGGCACTTGGTGGACCTCCAAGGACTGTGGCTCCTAGAAGATTCGCAACTGGAGATTCAAGAAGAAAATGGAATCATACCTTAAAAGTGTTGGGGAACTGAGTAGTGGGCATAGAAGATATTTTCAGGCACAGAGATTTTTCAAGTGTAAACACTTGTAAAAGGTCTTCACTTGAATATAAAAAATAACTTAAAGCCTGAACTTCAGCAAAAAGGAAATTAATCTGAAAGGGAAAGAGTGAGACACTAAAAAATGATGAAGAAAGAACTCCATGAATGTGTTGGCAAATCCAAGTAAGTATTAATTATAAATAATAACATTAAAAACTGATCTGGGTAGATTTTAAGAGATGGTAGAACTAAAATATTGAGAAACAATAAATATGGAAGTTGATAAGCATTTATAGGGAATGGAGTCTGAGAGTCCTGTATCTATGGGGCCAGAATGCAGATATCTGTTAACTATCAACTACGTTGAAATAGTTAAGAATAATCTCTCAAAGAATATAAGTGGATGTATAACTTCCAAACTGTATAATATGGGGAAAAAGAAAACTTATCAATAAAACAGAAAGCAGGAAAGGAAGCAGGTGGGAAGCAAAGAAAATGCTGGTGAGTAAAACATACAAATGAGGTGGGAGAGATCACTCCAGGTGGCTGTGTCAAGGCCAGCTGTGGGGTGGCTGGCTGTCTCCTACAGCACCTGGTTTAGCCCCAGTTCAGCGTGACAGAGGAGTCTGGGAATCTCACAGGGAAAGGCAGGGAAATGGAGACACAGCAATCAGCAGAATCATGGGTCTGCTTGTGCTGGGTTCCACTCCAGCCTCCACTCAACACAACCATCCTGTCTCTGAGCTCCTGTCCTTATTTCCAAACCAGTGTATTGCTCTTAATTGTCTCTAGGCATCTCTGCAGGCCCTTCAGGGTCTGGTATGTTGTTGGGTCCATAGTCAGCTTAGATTGATGGAATAATCAAGCAGAGTGTAGCCCATGTTTTCCCTTTTTCAGAGG
This sequence comes from Tapirus indicus, assembly GCA_031878705.1. Taxonomy (NCBI): domain Eukaryota; kingdom Metazoa; phylum Chordata; class Mammalia; order Perissodactyla; family Tapiridae; genus Tapirus; species Tapirus indicus. The sequence goes on along the minus strand of CM062918.1, from coordinate 71,891,715 downwards.
AAACAAGCCACACACAATATAAATTTATTGTCTACTCTCTGCTCATCTGTGCTCCAGCTGCCTCCTGGAGGATTGCACCATCCCTGGAGTTTCAGAAATAAATGTATGCCCTTCCAGCTAAATGCAGATGAAAAGCAAAGGACGATTGGGTCTTTGGTGCCTGTGAGAAAAATGGATTCCTTTCTGCCCACATTTTCAGGTGGTTATAGAATTTAAAATTGGCTCCTTAAAATACATGAACTCTATAACCCAGACATGGCAAAATCTGCTTCTGTTTTAGGAAGCTATTTGAAATCCACTCCATCAAAGGATAGGCCTTTTGGTTCCTCTCTGGGCCCACTTCATCCTATCTATTTGTTTCCTTCCTTTGCAAAGAGAGTCAAAGCAAGGCAGGAATAAGCACTTCTTCACCTGACCTTATTTTCTTGCATTGCAAAAGATCATTCTTGCCAGCCTGAATGAGAAGAAAAGAAACCCACAGTCCTTCAGCAGAAATAGGCTAGGCTCCTGGGGAGAACCAGGGGCTGGATTTAAAGAGACAATCTTGACAAACCTCGGTAAGTTCTGAGTCATCAGCCAAAGCTACTGAAGGCACACAGTATTTGGAGCATTTGGTATTTATGCACTGGAGAGGGCTCTAAAAGTCAGCTTCCCTTCAGCATTTCCACATGAGCCCCAGTGGCCTTCCCCATGCTCCTGCCAGACAGCAGGAATCCGCCATTTGCTTTTTCCTCAGAGACAACCCACAGGCTTCTCCCTCATAAACACTAAATGCTTTTCTTGTGGGCCTTTTCCCCTTTCTTTCTTTTTTTCCCTTCCTTCCTTCCCTCCTTCCATCCTCCCTTCCTTCCTTCCTTCCTTCCCTCTTTCCTTCCTCCCTCCCTCCCTCCCTCTCTCCCCTCCTTCCTTACAATTTTATTTTATTGTGGAAAGAGCAATTAACATGTGATCTTCCCTCTTGGCACATTTTTAAGTGCACAATATGGTATTGTTACCTATAGATACAAAGTTGTGCAGCAGATCTCTAGAACTTAATCATCTTGCTTGACTGCAACTTTATGCCTCTTGATTAGTAACTCCCCATTTCCCCTCCTCCGGGCCCTGGCAATCACTGTAGCACTCTGATTCTATGATTTTGACTATTTTAGATGCCTCATATAAGTGGAATCATCCAGTATTTATCTTTCTGTAACTGGCTTATTTCACTTAGCATAATGTCCTCAAGGTTCATCCATATTGTTGCATACTGCAGAATTTCCTTCGTTTTTTAAGGCTGGATGATATTTCATTGCATGTATATACCACATCTTCTTTATCCATTCACCTGTCAATGGACATTTAGGTTGTGAATAATGCTGCAATGAACATGGGAGTGCAGATATCTCTTCGAGATTGTATGAAAACCAGCATGGAGGGCCTCAAAAAGTTAAAAATAGAAATATCATATGATCCAGCAATCACACTTCAGGGTATTTATGCTCTTTTGTTTCTGTATTAAGCACATTTTAAAAACATCTTTACTTTATTCTATAAGAAATGCCATGTACCCTTTTAATATTTTTGTTCAGTTTAGTATCATGACTGTTTTTTAAGTTCCTACCCTGTGCCTTCATGATGCAGCTTCAGCATGCCTGGGAGCTGGGGAGGAACACAGGACCTGGCAGCCCACATTGACCAGCTCTGCAGTTTCACATCATTTTAAATCTTGAGGTGCTCTGATCTCAACTGTATCTGCCTCTAAGAAAGAAATCCCCTAGATGTAAACTGGTTGACTGCTGTCCATTAAGCTACCACTGTTTTCCCTTAGTCTTTATTTTTAAAAGGATTCCTGAACTTTTTCCTTTTTGATTTGTGGTCTTGCTTCCTGCTATAGGAAGGAGCCGGCAGAAGGCATTTTCTCACATATTGGCCAATTAGTTCCCCATCCTCCGCATTATGCCCCTAATTTCCCTAAGGTAATCATGACATTAGCCACAACACAGTCAACAAAAAGTAATACCAGGCCATTAGACAGAGAGCCAGTCCATGAGATAGAGAGGATGAGCAGGAAGCACCACTCGACAGGGCTGTGGAAACTTCTCTTGTCTTCATTTCCCTAAAGAGAACAGTGTCAATATATTTACAAACCTGGCTGTGTGTTACACACCTCATCTGCTGATGAGTCTACAATATCCTCTTGTCCCTTTCGCAACCTACTGGGTCATCTATGCATTCAGTGTGTATTAAAGAGGACTTTTTTTCTTTTGGACTAGAGTGCTTTAAAGAAAATTTGCAGCTTCACTGCTGACAAGAAAAGCAGATTCTTCTCTAGGTAGGTTCCAGACAGTCCCTAATTCTCTTTTGAGCACCAAAAATAGAGAGAACGGACCAAGCCGAGATGAACAGATGTCTTACCCCCAAATCTCAAACAAGGTATTTAAGCCCCAGAATTAAACAGCAAGGGGTGTGACGGCTGGAATTTCACTCCTGTCAGGTTCTTTCTGTGTAAGCTTGGCAGGGGGCAGGTATCCCTTATTGCATGTGATATATGCATGACTTCAATACTGTTTGTTAATTTAAATGTTTGCAATTAAATTATTTTGCAAATGGGCAACTTATTATTGAAGAAATCTTATGATGAGATATCTTTATAAAGCAATAAATCCTTTATTTTATTTAATTGTAAAATCAATATAATAGAATTACAGTCAAAAATGATAAAAATTAATTATCTGCAATCTCCTAACTCAAATGTGATTTCAATTCCCCCTTTCTCTAGCTTTAGTGTATCAGACATATCTGTTTCACTTAATTGAGACTACAAAATAGATTAGCATCAGGTTCTTCCTTTCCCTCCACCCTGCATCATTATATCTTAAATAGTATCCTCTTTTTTATTACTGTACATTGAATTCGTTTCTAGTATTTTTACCATGGCGGTAAATGCAATGAATGTTTTGAGCATTTACACCCCCACCCAGTTGTAATTAATTCACAGCAGCAGCAATAGGGTAAGCATGGCCATTTTGTGGATAGATGTGAGACTGTTCAATGGGCCACCAGGATGATACTTGGAAAACACTTGACTGCAAATGAAAAGATCACCCCCACCCTCTTTAGTCTTCTGTAGAATAATTTTCTTAATAAATTCCCAGGAGCAGTATGCCAGGCCAGGGAATCCTTTCATCATTACCAATGTGTCTAATGTCTTAAGTCTGAATTTTTTATATTTTGAATTTGGTTCGATGGGGCAAATGACTGTGGCATAAGATTTCCTAGTTCTTTTTCCCATATGGCTTCCTGTGGTTAATAAGAATGGCCTCTTTTGAACCTTTCAGTTTGGTATCTTCTACATGGAATGTGCATGAGCCAGGTAATTTTTACAGAGCAGGGTTTTCAGAAACCAATGTGGTAGTTAAGACTGAACACATTGCATTGCTATTAGAAGAGGTGTCTTTGGGGCCGACCAGGTGGCGCAGCAGTGTAGTTAGCGCTCTGGCAGCCGGGGGGTTTCGTGGGCCTGGATCCCAGGAGCGCACCCACGCACTGCTTGTCAGCCATGCTGTGGTGGTGTCCAATGTAAAGTAGAGGAAAATGGGCATGGATGTTAGCCCAGGGCCAGTCTTCCTCAGCAAAAAGAAGAGGATTGGCAATGGACGTTAGCTTAGGGTTGGTCTTCTTCACAACAAAAAAGAAGAGATGTCTTTTGTTGGTAAATTGAGGCCTGAATGCTGATTCCATACCCTGTAGAATTCCAAAGCAGAAAAACATTCCCCAAATTCTTGGAATTGCCATTGGGAGTTAGTGTGTGTGCTAGACACTGTGCTAGGTACTTCATCAACCTTACCTTGTACAAAGGGTGGCCAATTGAATACGAAAAGACAATGCTGTGGATCCTCTTATAAGATAGTAATTTGCCAGAGGCTCTGAAGTGAGGCATCCACACACCCCCTGTCTTGTGTTAGGCAGATTTGAGCTTCTTTCATTTAATTTGAATCATTGGGAAACCGACCTTTCCTGGGATGTCTATATGCCTGGTCCTCAGGCAGTGAACCTACTGTAGGGGTGATTATCTTGCCTCTTTTTCTCATTAACTGGTGTTGTGTGTGAATGTGTTTGTGTATGCACATGTGTGTGTGTGTGTGGTGTAACTCACTTAGAAAAAAGTACACACAAAATAAATGTATGATTCAACAAATATCTCCTAAGAAGCTCGTCTATCATGATCACTCAGATTCAGAAATAGAATACTTCCAGGACCCCCCAAGCCCTTTCCCCCACCCTCCCTCCTTCTGAAAGGTGACTGTATTAGATTTCTATTTCTATTGTAACAAATTATCACAAACTTAGTGGCTTAAAACAGCACAAATTTATTATCTTACAGTTTCGGAGGTCAGAAGTCCTAAAATCGAGGTGTTGGCAAGACTGCATTCCTGTTTGGAGGTTCTAGAGAATAATCCATTTCTTTGCCTTTTCCAACTTCTAGAGGCCACCTGCATTCCTTGAGTCAGGGCCCCTTCTTCATCTTCAAAGCCATTGCTATGGCCAGTCAAGTCTTTCTCACATGGCGTCACTCTGATCCTGCTTTTGTTGTCACCTCTCTGTTTCTGACTCTCCTGCCTCCTTCTTTCACTTTTAAAGACACTCATGATTATATTGGGCCTGCAGGATAGTTCAGGACACTCTCCAATCTCAAGATCCTTAACCTTAATCACATCTGTAATGTTCCTTTTACCATGTTTATATAATCACAGGTTTGGGGAGATTAGGGTGTGGACATATTTGGGAGGCCATGATTCTGCCAACCACATTAACACTATCCTGACTTCTTGCATGATGGTTTGTATTGCCTGAAATTACACTGTGTGTACCTTTTCATGTTTGAATTTTTTTCTCAACACTGTGAAATTCATTATGTTGTTGCATGTAACTCTAGTTCATTTATTCCTTACTGTAATATTCCATTGTGTGAATACACCACAATTTATATATACTCTCTAAGTGGATGGATATTTGTGTTGTTCCCAGTTTGGGGCTTTCACATGTGTTGCACCTTTCTGAGCCTGTGTCTTGGTGTTCCTAGGAGTGGCATTCCTGGGTAAGAGAATCCACCACAATTGATGTGAACAAACATCCTGGTTTGCCTGCAACAGTCCAAAATTATGCTTTTTGTCTTGGTGTTCTATCTGGTTAGAGCCTCCATTCGATCTCCAAAATACAGTCATCTTAGTCACAGTGAATTCTTATTTCTAACTCCAGTAATGATGCCAGATAGTTGCCAATTTGGTGGTAATTACCCACATCCTCACCAAAACTTGTGATCAACCATCCTTTTCATGAATTTGAATTTCCCTGATTACTAATAGGGTTGAGGAACTTTTCGTATATTTATTGTCCATTTAGAACAATAAATCTCTTGGGAAATCCCTGTTCAAATTACTTTCCCATTTTTCAATTGAGTCATCTATGTTTTCTTATTGATTTGTTAGGAATGCTTTTGATATTCTGGATATGAGTCTTTTGTTGGTTATATGAATTACAAATATCTTCTCTGGGTCTGTGGCTTGCCTTTTCACTCTTATAATGGTGCCCTTGGAGGAACATTCTTAATTTGAATGTAATTCAAATTATCTATTTTTTCCTGTATGACTAGTCCTTTCTGTGTCCTATTTAAATCTTTCCCTGCCCCTAAGATCGTGAAAATATTTTGCTTTATTACCTTCTTGAAAATTTATTGTTTTACTTTTCTATTTAGATCTACAATGTACTTGAACTTGATTTTTGTGTAAGGAGATCAACTTTAATTTTTTCTTCAAGAAGATATACAATCGACCCAGCACCATTTATCTAAAATACTATTCTTTTTTTCCCATTGTTTGCTGTACCAAGTTTTTCAAAAATCAAGTGTTAAAATATGCATTGGTTTGTTTCTAGGCTTTTTGTTTAGGTTCATTAGTCTATCAATCTATTCTTGGAATAATGTCATGCTATCGTAACTACTACAGCTTTATAATAAATCAAGATATGTGGAAGAGGAAATCCTTCTTCATTGTTCTTTTTTAAGGCTGTCTTAACTGTTCTTGGCTCTTTGCATTTCCATTTAGGTTTAGAATTATATTATTAATGACCTTCAACAAACTTGCTGGGATTTTTATTGAGATTGCATAGATCAATTTAGGGAGAACTTACATTTTTAACAGCATTGTATTTTTCAATATGAGATTGTTTGGAAATAAAGGAGAAACTGTCAGTAATATCTAAAATACTGCAATTCTAAATCACTAAAAGAGATCCTGGATTTATATATACAGTCTTGCATTGCCTAACAATGGGGATACTTTCTGAGAAATGTATCATTAGGCAATTTTGTCATTGTGTGAACATCATAGATGGTATAGCCTACTACACACCTAGGCTATGTGGTGTAGCCTATTGCTCCTAGGCTATACTGTACTAATCTTATGGGACTGCTCTCATATATGCAGTTCGTCGTTGAACCACATGAATGAATTCAGCGCATGAATGTAGACCGTGGTACCCAATATTAATATTAATGCCTATAATATGACAATAGTCACTTTATAGCTTCTGATGTGAATTAATCTGAACTATGTAACAAAAACCAAAAGTTTCCTCACTGGTGTTTTGTCTGAAGCTATGCCATTCATTTAGAGTCTTTAATTTTTTTTAACCAGTAGGAACAAGATGGAGAGGTGGCTCTTCAGAAATTTTGGCTCTCTTGGAGTGGATTTCTGGATGAAGATTTGGAAAACTCTGGCACAACAGGCAGTACCCAGTTTTTCAGTAGGTGGTATGTCAGGTAGTTTGTATGAAATGGTTTTTCCAGTGGAGCATTATTGTCTGTGGGGCTTCAGAACCCAGAAAGGCCCTCAAGACCCAAGAAATATGTACTATTATCCCCATTTTACACCTGAGCAAATCAAGGCAGAGGCAGATTAAGTGACTTGCTCTGGCTCACACAGCTAGTAAGTAATTCTGTTGGTATTTGAAGCTAGAAAGTCAGGCTCAAGAGCTACTGTCCTGAACCATTTACACAGCATTGCCTTTAAAAAATCTCTTAAACAAATTAGGATTTATTTTTCTCAATGAACAAAGAATCTGGAAGTAGGCAGCTGCTGGCAGTGGTTCAGCATCTCCAGGTCACAATTTGTATCTCTGTCATTGTCTTAGTCTTTCTCTTATGCTCACAAGATGGCCGCCACACTCTGTGCATCTCAGCTGCATGGCAGGCAGGACAAAGTGGAGGAAAAGGTGGTACCAGCAAAGTCTGCTCTGTTAACATGAATGATTTTCCCCAGACTACCTCCAACAGGGGAACATGACTCTCTACCAGAAGTCGCCCTTTCTGTAGTAGCAGTGGATGAAGGAGACTGTAGGGGGGAGCTGGTCGTGGGTGAGTCTGTCCACAGTCAGTCTCAACTTCCAAAACTTGAGCCAGGGCTCCAGCAGGAGAAAACAAACCATGACAAAACATCACATTAGGAGGGGCTGTAGCTTGGAGACCACTGAAAACTACCATTTCCCTTCAAATCTTTTAAAAATTTTCTAGAGTCTCTTACCTGTAAGTGAAAAGTTTAAAGTTTCAATACCTTGTTTCTTGGTCTTTATTTAAATTAAAGTTTTAATTTGATCCGTCAGAAATTTGTGTTATAAAAGAAAGCTGGTGATTTTAATACCCTAAAAGCAGAGAACTTCTTGTGTTTCTCTCTGTAATTCTCCACAAAAATCAGCACAACAGAGCCCTAGACAGAGGAGAAAATCAGTAAATGTTTATTGATTTGAATTGAATTTGTCTAAAAGTAGGGCAAGAAAATAATATATTTGATAATGACATTGGATAAAAATGGACAATAGAAAGCATAAAAACACCTATAGTGTGACTAACCAAAAGTGGATCAATTCCTTGAGCATCTAAACATATCTCAAGATTAAAGTCTTCACAAAGTATCAAATTTCTTTACACTGGTCGTTAGCGTAGCACCCCCATCTCTTCCCCCAACCCATCCTATAATCAGGAATTTGGTCTCACGAGTAGCTCTGACTCAGTCAGCAGCAACTAATTCAAAGATTGAATCTTCTTTCCTTCAAAGAGAAGCAGTATGAAGTTGCAGGATTGGAGTGGGTCTGCTCACATGGGGTTTTTAACATACTTTCACATCAACTTATGGAGCACAAGAATAATTTAGGTTGCATGTTCCACGAGGACAGAGAATGGTAGTCTTTGCCTGGTGATGATATAAAGTCAGGGTGATGTCTCAAAATTCTCTGAATTTTTGCGTGAAGTGGGTGATTGTTAGTGGTGATTTAAAATTAAGCATAAGTTTGTGATGAAGAGAGAGAGTTGACTAATTTTTAAAAAGAAAGGAAGAAAGCAAGGAAGGAAGAAAAGAAAAAGAAAGAAATATAAACATGGCTTAGAATTGAGGACCCTTGACTTCCTTTTCTGCTTTCATCATGAATTGTACAAACTTTAGGCAGACAATTCCATCTCCCAATGCCCAAGTTGAAATAGGAGCAAGAGAGCTTCTTTCTGAACTTATTCTAAGGGGGCAGTGCTCTGAATTACTTGAAGGAAATGGTTTTATTTATTTATTTGTTGATTTTTTGCAGAACCCTCCTGCCTTTGTTGTGTGCCCCTCTAGTTTAGCCAGATTCTCAGATCTGTTCTTCATCTGCAGGCTGCATTGCTTTATCAACGATGGCCTATTTCCAAGATCTGGGCTGTGAGCCAAGGTTTGGTAAAATGTAACCCAAGAGGAAAGAGTCTCATTCCTCCCCTATTTCATTTGGGTCAGGCTGTAAGTGGTATCTAAGGCAAAGAGCTGATGAGGGACCTACTCTGCTCAGGAGCCAAGGGGACATTGCCGTCACTCTAGTCATCTGCTGGTTTCTCCCTAAGACTCCTCTGATTTTTCATTTTCCCCAGATCCCCATCAGGTTTCAACTTCTCATCCCTCAAGCCTCTCTACCTGTTTTCAGCTTTCCTCTTCTCTTCCCATCAGTCTCTCCAGTTCAGTCTGCCTCTCTCTCTTTGTCTCTGTTCTTCTTTTTTCTTCCTCTCCTTCCTCATGTCTCTTCTCCTTGATTCTCTATTATTTTCACATTTTCTCTTTGGTCTTTTTCTGTGTTTGTGCCTTAGAACGGCTTTTATCATTCATGGACCTTAAAGGAAATGTGGAACCTCAGAATAGGCAGGGACCTCTAGAGCCAGTTATATCACGAAGCCCAGACCAGCACCATGAACACAGACCACCAGAAAGGTCATGATAATAATGTCCTGATTGTGGCTATGCATTTGTTCATTCATTCCCTCACCAAATATTGATTGAGTGCCTGCTTCTTCCAGACACTCTACCAGGCACTGGGATACAGAAATGAAGATGCTACTTCTGTCTGAACGAATGTCACGTTTGTTCTTATGGCCTTTCTCCCAAAGTTGTCCAATTAATCCTCATGCTTTTTATATAAAGAAGAGCGACAAGTGTGGGATGTAACATTAACACAGACAGTTGCTAAATGATTTCAGCAAATGCCCAACTGCTCTAAGCCAAAAAGCATACAATTAAATTAGGATAGACAAAATCTGGATGGAATCCCAAATGGATTACATATATTCTCTCACAGGTGACCTGAGGCTACCTTCAGAAATTTACATAGAATTCTTTAAATGACTTTTTAGAATGAGGTAAGGCTTTCCATAGTCATTAATATACTCCTATGTTATAACCCTTTTCCATCTTTTGAAACAAATTTTAAGATAAGGTCTGAAGTAAGCTTGGACTGGAATGGTCCTGCTATCCTTCCAGAGAAAATAATTTTTAAACAATTTAATTAGTTTATGAAGCCATTTAAATAATAAATATTGTAACTTTGTAAGGCACCTTTTGCCTTTATCAAGGAGTATGTGATGTAGCACACTGTCAAAGTAATGGAAATTCCTGGCAAAATCAACACAGTGGCTCTATGTGGTTACATGTTTTGTTTTAGGATCCACAGAACTACTAATTTTCCTGTGAAATTGTCACATTCAAACCCCTTCAACTATAACCTCCAGTTTTCTGGTGGTGCAAAGAATGATTAAAACTGCTTTTGAGTGTACGTACTCCTTGACGACATGAACATACTAAGATGCTAAAGGCCTTTATAGGTTTTCCATATGCCAAGAGCTTGTCACAGTGCCTGCTTCATCTCAAACAGGTGATTAATAAATGTGGATGGTTGACTCTACCTTGTACATCTATTAATCAGATTGAATCATTTTCCAATATGTTGATTAAACTCCCACCTGTGCACCACGCATCTGATTTTTCAGAACTCACTGTTCATGGGCCAATAAGTCACTCTCCTTCCACCCACATGTGATACTGCACAGTTGTCACAGTGCATCTGCACATTCATGGAATGCTTCACCAGGAGAGAGGGGAACCAAGGGAAGGACAAAGTTGGATAAAGAGAATAATGAACAGTTACATTCAAAAATGCTGTTAAGTCAGTGAATAAGATATTAGTATTGTGTTTTACAATTAAATGTTATCTGTTTAAAGTCTCCTGTGATAAGCACATGGAAAATAGATCGAGAATAAGGAATTTTAAAGGATTTCAAGACAAATCCCAATAGAACTCGGTAGAGTGGATGTAGAAATGGAAAGAAAAATGAAGACGAGGACCTAAGAAAGTTAAGTCAGCAGAAAGGAATTAAAAGTGAGAAAAAGGGAGAGTAAATGTCCTTGAATTAAAATACTTTAATGAAAGGCGAAGTCCTAACAGCAATGCTTTGTTTACTCTGTGACTCTGATTGTCAACCAACGTAATGAACGTGCTCCCACTGATGCAGTTGGCTCAGCTTTGATGAAAAATCTGTGGTATTCAGAACACCGCATTAGGCCCCACAGAAAAGGAAGGAAAACACACTCTTCTTGCACTTCCCTCACTTACTCTCCAACATGAGGGGAGAGGGGTAGAAGAGGCAGAGGAAGAGCAGAGTAAAAAACAAAAGAGGTGGCAAGCATTTAGTTAGTTTCTTTGCATGTTGTCTCATTTAATCCTCAGTCCAAACCTGTGAGCTAACTATTTTGTAGTTGGCATTATTTAGGTATAATTGACTGATATTGAACTACACAAATTTGAACTGTACAATTTGATGTGGCTGATAAAATGATAACCCCAATCAAGATAATGAATATATCCATCATCCACAAAAATTTCATGTTCCTTGGAATCCTCTTGCTTCTTCTGGCAACAATTTCCACCATCTCCAGGTGACCTCATCTTCTTTCTGTCACTATAAATTGGTTTGTATTTTTTAGAATTTTACGTAAATGGGATCATGCAATATGTATCTTTTTTGGTCTGGCTTTTAAAATCAGTATAATTATTTTGAGATTTATCCATGTTGCTGCATGCATCAGTAGTTCATTCATTTTTATTGCTGAGTAATATGTTGTTGTATGGACATGCCACAATTTGTTTATTCATTCACCTCTTGATGGACAATTGGGTTGTTTTCAGTTTAGGGCCATTATAAAAATGCTGGTATGAATGTTTGTGTGTAAAGTCTTTTTGTGAGCATATGCTTTCATTCTCTTGGGCAAATGTCTAGGAGTTGAGCTGCTGAGTCATATGGTTGGTGCATATTTAAGTTTTCAAGAAACAGCCAAAATGTTTTTCACAGTGGATGTTTTAGTTTTAATTTTCACCAGCAATGTATGGAGAGTTTTGGTTGCTTCACATCCTCACTCACACTGTGGTCAGACTCCTTCATTTTTGTTATTCTAATGAGTATGTAGTAGTATCTGTGGTCTTTAATTGCATTTCTGTAATGACTTATGATGTTGAGCATCTTTTCATGTGCCTTTTGGCCATTTATATATCTTCTTTGCTGAAGAGTTTTTTCAACTATTTTGCTCACTTTTAATTGGGTTGTTTGTCTTCTCTTATTAAATTAAAAGAGGTCTTTATATATTTACAATAAAAAGTTTTTGTTAGATATAGGTTTTGCAAAGACTTAGATGACCTTTTCACTTTTGTAACTGTGTCTTTGAAGAAGAAAAATGTTTTTATTTTGAATAAGTGCAACTTATTGATTTTTTCTTTTATAGTTTGGACTTTTGTGTTATATCTAGTAAATCTTTGCCAAATCCACAGTCATTAACATATTCTCTTAGTTTTTCTTCAAGAGATTTATAATTTGAATTCTTAAATTTATGTCTAAGATGGTTTTTGAGTTAATTTTTGTACATGGTATGCTAAGAGCCAAGGTTAATTTTTTTATTTTGATGCCCATTTGTTCCAGCACCATTTGTTGAAAAGACTATCTTTTCCCTAATGAATTACCTTGGCATCTTTGATCAATAAATCTCAATCAATTGATAACTTCCATTTCTGGAATGATGGAAGAGATGTACATTTATGTATTTCTCCTGCTAAGTAGAGCTTAAAACTCTGGAAAAGTGACAAGGTGATGATTTCCTCAGATTTTATTTTTGCCTCATATATATCAGACTAGAAAATGGAGAAACTGGCAACAGAAACACCAATAGGCACAAAACAAAACAAAACAAGCCTAAGAAAAGCTTTATTTTCAGCCAAAGGATTAGGAAAGGGGCAACCTTACCAGACCAAAAACTTTTAGACAATAAACTACTACAGCAACACACTACAGAAGAAAAAAAAATGAGGCCCAACCTTATCCTCACCAGCAAATATAGAATGAAGAGTCTAGACTTCCATATTTGCATTCCAACTCCTCTTCCCTGACCAGAGTGTTGTCACAGATGGCCAAGTAGGGAGCCAGCTCCCCACTCCCCACCTCCACAGTGTCAGTGGAGACCATATGGGAAACCTAGACTTCCACCTTCACTCACCTGGTCTTGATGGGGCAACTGTACCCCTCCTCACTGGGATGGTGTCAGAAATAGCCTAGATAAGCATCAGAATTTTCACCACTGTTCAATGGTATTAAGGCCATCCACACATGATTTCAGAGGAGGGTACATGAGGAGGAATCACAAGATATTCCACTCCTTCCCAGGTAGGGATATGTCAGTGGAGGCCTGTTGGAGGTACTTCCACTGGTACTTCCACAAATACCTCACAGTAAAGGTGAGTCATTCCCTCAGGTGTCAATGGAGGCCAAGTAGTAAATCAGGATTTTACTCACATTCAACAGTAATGAGGCAGCACCCACTCTTCCCCTGCTGAAGTGGTAACAAAGAAAGATAGTTAGAAAGCTTAAATAAGATCCAGAAGTCTCATAACATAATAACCAAAATATCCAAGTATCAATAAAAAAATTACTCATCATGTCAAGAACCAGGGAGATCTCAACAGTAGAATAAAAAGGAGAGAGAAAAACAACAGTGAACTTGATGACAGGACAGGAGAAATTACCCAATCTGAGCAACAGAGAGAAAACATATTTAAAAAATAATAAACAGCCTCAGGGATATGTGAAACTATAGAAAAAAAGTCTAATATTCATGTCACTAGAGTCCCAGAAGAAAAATGTAAGGTGGGTGGCAATGAAAGATTATTGGAATAGTTAATGGCTGAAAAATTTCTAAATGATGAAAATCATAAACTTGTAGATTCATAACACTGAGAGAAGTCCAAATAGGATAAACCCAAATAAATCCACACAAAGTCACATTGTAGTCAAACAATAGAAATTGAAAAATAAGAAATACCTTGAAAGCAAGGAGAAATGATGCACTGCATGTAGGGTAAAAACAATTAAAATGACAGCAGATTTCACATCAGAAACCTTGGAGGTCAGGAGGAAGTGGCACAACAATTTTCCAATACAGAAAGAAAAGTATTTTAAACCCATAATTCTATATTTAGTGAAAATATCCTTCTAGAATGAAGGGGAAATCATTTTCATATGAATGAAAATTAAGAAAATTTACTGTTGGCATACCTAACCTAAGAGAATGGTTAAAGAAATTTTTTGAAATGAAAAAGAAATGATAAAAGAAAGAATGTAGGAAATTGGGGAAGAATGAAAGAACAATGAAAAGAGTAAAAATATGGGTAAATACAATGGAATTTCATCCTCCTTTTGAGTTTTCTAAATTATATTTGATGGTTGATGCAAAAAATTGTAATTATATCTAATGTAGTTATCAATATATTTGGGGAAATATTTAATATAGATATATTATGAATGGGGAGGTAAGTTCGCAAAAGGAGGAAATACTTCTACACTTCATGTGAACTAGTAAAGTGTTGACATAAGTAGACTATGATGTTATGTATATATAATGTAAAACCTAGAACAAACATTTAAAAACTATACAAAGAGGCATACTCAAAAACATTGCAGATAAATAAAAATTGAATTCTAAAAATGTTCAAGAAATCCACAGGAAGTCAGGGAAAAGAAAACAGAGAAATGAAAAACAGAGAGAACACACAGAAAACAAAAATTTTAATGTCAGACTTAAGCCTTAATGTATCAAAAATTAGATTAAATGTAAATGGTCTAAACACCAATTCAAGGACAGAGATTGGCAGACTGGATTAAAAAGCATAACCCAAATTTGTGCTGTTTATAAGAAACTCCCTTGAGATATAATGGTGCAGGTCAGTTGAAAGTAAAAGGATTGGAGAATGTCCGCTGATGTAAGAATCAATCAAAAGAAAGCAGGAGTGGCTATGTTAATATCAGATAAAATAGACTTCAGAACAAAGAAAATTACTAACGACAGAGAAGGACATTACATAATGATAAAATGATGAATCCACTAAAAAGACAAAGAAATCCTAAATTTATATGCACCAAACAACAGAGTTGCAAAATATGTGAAGAAAAAATTGATAGGATTAAAAGAAGTAGACAAATCCACACTTACATTTAGAAATGTTGACATAACTTCCTCAATGACAGAGGAAAACTCAACAGAAAATCACCAAGGATACAGAACTGAACAAACTTTCATCCAATAGGATCTAATCAACATTTATACTGTACCCAACAACATCATATCCATGTTATATTTAAGCTGTCATGTAACATATACTGAGATAAATTTTATTTATGTTCTGTGTGAGAAAACAAGCCTCAGCCCATTTCAAAGAGTGGAAATCATTGAGAGTTTACATTCTCTGACCACAGCAGAATAAAACTAGAAATCAATAACAGAGATATAACAGGAAAATCTCAAAACATAGAAATTAAATAACACATTCCCTAATATCCTATCAGTTAAAGATACTCTTCAAGGAAAATAAAAAATATGTTAAACTGAATGAAAATGAAAATACAACACAGAAAAATTTGTGGAACACAGTTTCGCAGCATTGAGAGGGAAATTTATAGCACTAAAAGCTTATATTAGAGAAGAGAAAAAGTCTCAAATCAAAAATCTAAGCTATCACCTCAAGAAGTTAGAAAAATAAGAACAAAATAAACTAAAATCAAGCAAAGGTAGGAAATAATAAAAAAAGAACTGAAAAATATAAAAAAAGAACCAATCAGAAATGAAGAATACTATACTGGAAATGAAAAATTCACTAGAGGGACTCAATAGCAGAGTAGATGATACAGAAGACCAGATCAATGAGCTAGATTAAAGACTAGAGGAACTTACCTAAGCTGAACAGATAAAAGTAAAAAGAATTACAAAGAATGAGGACAGTCTAAGGGACCTCTGGGACAACATCAAGCGCACTAACACCCGTATTATAGGTGTCCCAGAAGGAGAAGAGAGAGACAAAGGTGCAGAGAATCTATTTGAAGAAATAATAGCTGAAAACTTTCCTCACCCAAGGAAAGAAACTGACATCCAAGTACAGGAAGCACAGAGAGCACCAAACAAGATAAACTGAAAGAAGCCCACACCAAGACACATTATAATTAAAATGTCAAGAATTAAAGATAAAGAGAGAATCCTAAAAGCTGCAAGAGAAAGGCAACAAGTTACCTACAAAGGAAAGCCCATAAGGCTATCAGCTGACTTCTCAGAAAAAACCTTAGTCTAGAAGGGAGTGGCATGATACATTTAAAGTGCTGAAAGGAAAAAACCCACAACCAAGAATACTCTACCCAGCAAGGTTATCATTCAGAATGGAAGGAGAGATAAAGAGTTTCCCAGACAAGCAAAAACTAAGGGAGTTTATCACCAATAACCCAGCCTTACAAGAAATGCTAAAGGGACTTATTTAAGTGGGTAAGAGAAGGCCACAAATAGAATAAGAAAATTACAAAAAAAAAAAAGAAATAAAATCACTGGTAAAGGCAAATATACAGTAAAGGTAGCAGATCAACCACCTATGAACATCATATGAAGGTCAAAAGAAAAAAATACTAAAAATATCTATTTCCATGATAAGTGGGTAATGGATACACACACACACACACACACACACACACACACACACACACACAGAAAAAGAGGTTAGATATGATATCAAAAACAGAAAATGTTGGAGGAGGGGAGTAAAAGAGTATAGCTTTTAGTTAGAGGTAGAACTAAAGAGACCATCAACTTAATATAGCTTGTTATATACATAGGTTATTATATACAAACCTCATGTTAACCAGAAACCTATAATAAATACACAAAAAAATTAAGAGAAAGGATTGCAAACATAACACTAAAGAAAGCCATCAAAGCACAAGGGAAAAAAGCAAAAGAAGAAAGGAACAGAGAAGAACTACTAAAGCACCCAGAAAAAAAGTAACAAAATGGCAATAAGTACGTACTTATCAATAGCTACTTTAAATGTCAATGGACTAAACACTTCAATCAAAAGACAAAGCGTGGCTGACTGGATAAAAAAAAAACCCATGTATATGCTGCATACAAGAGACACACTTCAGACCCAAAGACAATCACAAACTGTAAGTGAGGGGATGGAAAAAGATACTCCATGAAATGGCAATGAAAAGAAAGCTGGGGTAGCAATACTTATATCAGACAAAATAGACTTTAAAACAAAAACTGTGGGGCTGGCCCCGTGGCATAGCCGTTAACTTCATGCTCTCCACTTCAGCGGCCTAGGGTTTGGATCCTGGGCACGGATCAATGGACCACTCATCAAGCCATGCTGAGGCAATGTCCCACATGGAGCAACTAGAAGGATGCACAACTATCTACTGGGGCTTTGGGGAGATAAAAAGCAAAAAAGGAGGAAGACTGGCAACAGATGTTAGCTCAGGGCCAATCTTCCACAAAAACTGTAACAAGAGACAAAGAAGGGCACTACATAATGATGAGGGGAACAATCAACAAGAGGATGTAACAGTTGTAAATGTCTGTGCACTCAGCATAGGAACACCTATATATATAAAGTAATTATTAACAGACATAAAAGGAGAAATAGATGGTAATACAATAATAGTAGGGGACTTTAACGTTCCACATACACCAATGGCTAGATCATCCAAACAGGAGATCAATAAGGAAACATAGGCCTTAAATGACACATTAGACCAGATGGATTTAATAGATATATACAGAACATTCCATCCAAAAACCAAAGAGTACACATTCTTTTCAAATGCACATGGAACATTCTCCAGAATAGATCACATATTAGGCCACAAAACAAGTCTCCATAAATTTAAGAAAATTGAAGTACTACCAAGCATCTTTTCTGACCACAACAGTATGAAACTAGAACTCAACTACAGGAAGAAAATCAGAAAAGCCACAAATATGTGGAGATTAAACAAAATGTGACTGCACAATGACTGGGTCAATGAAGAAATCAAAGGAGAAATTAAAAAATACCTGGAGAAAAAAGAAAATGAAAATACAACATGCCAAAATTTATGGAATACAGCAAAAGCAGATCTAAGAGGGAAGTTTATAGCAATACAGGCTTACCTCAACAAACAAGAAAAATCTCAAATAAACAATCTGATAGTGCACCTAAAGGAATTGGAGAAAGAAGAACAAAGCTCAAAATCAGTAGAAGGAAAGAAACAATAAAAATCAGAGCAGAAATAAATGAAATAGAGACTTAAAACAATAGAAAAAAATCAATGAACCTAAGAGCTGGTTCTTTGAAAAGATAAACAAAATTGACAAACCTTTAGCTAGACTCACCAAGAAAAGAAGAGAGAAGGCTCAAATAAATAAAATCACAAATGAAAGAAGAGAAATTGCAATGAACAACTCAGAAATATAAAAATTTTAAGACAATACTACAAAAAGCTAATGCCAACAAATTGGATAATCTATGAGAAATGGATAAATTCATAGAATCACGCAACCTTAAACTGAATCAAGAAGAAATAGAATCTGAATAGACCAATTACCAGTAAGGAGATCAAAACAGTAATCAAAAACCTCCCAAAAATGAAAGTTCAGGACCAGATGGCTTCTCTGGTGAATCTACCAAACATTCAAAGAAGACTTAATACCTATCCTTCTCAAACTCTTCCAAAAAATTGAAGAGGAGAAGCTTCCTAACTCATTCTACAAAGCCAACATTACCCTTATACCAAACTCAGAGAAGGACAAAACAAAAAAAGAAAATCACAGGCCAATATCACTGATGAACATCAGTGCAAAAATCCTCACCAAAATACTAATAAGTCAAATACCACAATACATTAAAAAGATCATATACCATGATCAAGTGGAATTTATTCCAGGGATGCAGGTATAGTTCAACAACTGCAAATCAATCAACATGATATACCACATTAACAAAATGAAGAATAAAAATCACATGATCATTTCAATAGATGCAGAGAAAGCATTTGACAAGATACAGCATCCATTTATGATAAAAACTCTGAATAAAATGGGTGTGGAAGGAAAGTACCTAAACATAATAAAGGCCATATATAAAAAACCCACAGCTAATATTCTCAGTGGAGAGAACCTGAAAGCTATCCCTTTAAGAAGAGGAACCAGACAAGGATATCCACTTTCACCAGTTTTATTTAACATAGTATTAGAAATCCTACCCAGAGAAATCAGGCAGGAAAAAGAAATAAAAGGGAAACAAATTGGAAAGGAAGAAGTGAAACTGTCACTATTTGCAGATGACATGATTTTATATATAAAAAACCCTAAAGAACCCACCAAAATCTTTTAGAAATAATAAATGAATATGGTAAAGTTGCAGGATACAAAATTAACATACAAAAATCAGTTGCATTTCTATATACTAACAACAAAGTAGCAGAAAGAGAAATTAAGAATCAATCCCACTTACAACTGCCGCAAAAAGAATAAAATACCTTGGAATAAACTTAACCAAAGAGATGAAAGATCTGTACACTGTTGAAAGAAATTGAAGACACAAGAAATAGAAAGATATTCCATGCTCTGGGATTGGGAGAATTAACATAGTTAAAATGTCTGTACTTCCTAAAGCAATCTACAGATGCAATACAATCCCTGTCAAAGTTCCAACAACATTTTTGACAGAAATAGGACAAAAAATCCTAAAATTTATATGGAACAACATATAAAATGCGTGTGGAAGGAAAGTACCTCAACATAATAAAGGCTATACCCCGAATAGCCAAAGGAATCCTGAGAATAAAGAACAAAGCTGGAAGTATCACATTCCCTGATTTCAAAATATACTACAAAGCTAAAGTAACCCAAACTGCATGGTACTTGCACAAAAACAGACACAGAGATCCATTGAACACAATCAAGAGCCCAGAAATAAACCTACACATCTATGGACAGCTAATTTTCAACAAGGGAGCCAAGAACATAAATGGAGGAAGGAAAGTGTCTTCAATAAATGGTGTTGGGAAAACTGGACAGCCACATGTAAAATAATGAAAGTAGACCATTATCTTACACCATACACAAAAATTAACTCAAAATGGATTAAAGACTTGAACGTAAGACCTGAAACCATGAAACTTCTAGAAGAAAATGTAGGCAGTATGCTTTTTGACATTGGTCTTAGCAGCATATTTTCAAATACCATGCCTGACTGGGCAAGGGAAACAATGAAAAAATTAAAAAATGGGACTAAATCAAACTAAAAAGCTTCTGCACAGCAAAAGAAACCATGACAACCTAATAATTGGGAGAAGATATTTGCATACCATATATCTGATAAGTGGTTAATATCCAAAATATATAAAGAACACATACATCTCAACAACAAAAAACAAACAACCCAATTAAAAAATGGGCCAAAGATCTGAACAGACATTTCTCCAAAGAAGATATACAGATGGCCAACAGGCACATGAAAAGATGCTCAACATCACTAACTATCAGGGAAATGCAAATCAAAACTACAATGAGATATCACCTCACTCCCTTCAGAATGGCTATAATTAACAAGACAGAAAATAACAGGTGTTGGAGAGGATGTGGAGAAAGGGAACTCTCATGCACTGCTGGTGGGAGTGCAAACTGGTGCAGCCACTATGGAAAACAGTGTGGACATTCCTCAAAAAATTAAGAATAGAACTACCATACAATCCAGCTATTCCACTGCTGGGTATTTCTCCAAAGAACATCAAAACGTGAATACATAAATATACATGCAGCCTTATGTTCCTTGCACCATTATTCCCAATAGCCAAGACTTGGAAACAACCTAGGTGCCCATCAAGGGACAAATGGATAAAGAAGATGTGGTAAATATACACAATGGAATACTGCTCAGACATAAAAAAGATGAAATATTGCCATTTGCAACAACATGGATGGACCTTGAGGGTATAATGCTAAGTGAAATAAGTCAGAGGGAGAAAGTCAAATACCATATGATGTCACTCATAAATAGAAGATGAAAACAACAAAAAACACATAGAGACAGAGATTGTATTGGTGGGTACCAGAGGGGAAGGGGAGGAGGGCAAAAGGGGTGATTAGGCACATGTGTATGGTGATGGGTTGTAATTAGTCTTTGGGTGATGAACATGATGTAATCTACACAGAAATTGAAATATAATGATGTACACCTGAAATTTATATAATATTATAAACCAATGTTACTGCAATAAAACTATTTAAGGAAAAAGAAATGCAGATTCCCTTATTCACAATAGCCAAGATATGGAAACAATCAAAGCATTCATCAAGAGACGAATGGATAAGGAAGATGTATATACACACACACACAATGCAATATTATTCAGTCATGAGAAAGAGAGAAATCCTGCCATTTGAGACAACATGTATGTACCTTGAGGGCATTATGCCGAGTGAAATAAGTCAGACAGTGAAAGACAAACAGTGTTTAGTATCACTTATATGTGGAATCTATCTAAATAACTGGTCAAACTCATAGAAACAGAGAGTAGAAAAGTGGATTCCAGGGTCTGAGGGTTGGGGAAAATAGGGAGAGGTTGATAAAAGGGTATAAACTTTCGACTATAAGATGAGTAAGTTCTGAGCATTTAATGTATAACATGGCGACTATAGTTGATATACTGTATTGTATAATTAAAATTTGCTAAGAGAGTAGAACTTAAATGTTCTCACCAAATATATACATATGAACAAACATATATATATCACTATATATATATATATATATATATATATATATATATATATAGTGATGGATGTGTTACTTAACTAAAAGAGAGGAATCCTTTCACAATGTGTATATATATCAAATCATCACGACCAATGTACCCTTTAAGTATCTTACAATTCTATCTGTCAATTATACATTAATAAAGCTGAAAAATATATGGAAACGAGGAATGTTGTATTATAAGGTTAGAAAATTTGTTAAAAATTATGCAAGAAAAATTGAATACACTAATACTATAGAATTATAAATACCATGTTAACAAGTTTTCAAGTTAATTTTCAATATTTCAAATTAAAATATTTAATTATTGACATTCAGATAATGAATTAAAGGGTATAAATTATAGCAAAAATACGTATTGCCATTTTTTTGTCGGTAAATGCCAATAAGTAAAGCTCTTTATGTGGAGTTGATAGACTTATATTATATAGTTAGTATCAAAGATATCACACTTCTTTTTTTTTCAATTGTGTCTTTTCATTTTGTTTTAGACCATTCCTAGCTTGTATATATGCTTCTGAGCTTACTGGTTTATAACTGCAAAATATGTAAATAAAATAAAATTCTCATCCTGTATTTAAATAAAAGGTAAATAGATTGTTAAAAAAATAGAAAAAGAAATACAGACTCTCAGCTCCCTGCTCCAACCGCCCCTGCCCCCTCGGACCCCCGAATTAGAAGAGCCTCAGATGTTGCTTTGCAAATTGAAGTTTGGAAAGCACTGAGCTAGCTTCCCAACGTGTTGCTCCTTTCAATTCCGTATTCACTTGTATGTTATTTGACTGGATTATGAATGAGATATGGTTGATATATTAAAGTATGAATGAAAGTCATTTTGAACAGTAGATCTTGAAGAAAGAAATGGAGATGGTTTAAATTTTATAATTTGGGATACCTGTGTAAAAGTACTTGGCTAAATCTTAGGGGCTGTAAAAAGGTCTTGGTGACAGTCCTCGGAGATGGGAGATAAGGATTGGGGTATGTGACCAGCTGAGGCAGGGTATCTACCCCCGACAAGGGCAGTGCTGCTGTTTTACACTTTTGACTTTTATATATCGAATTCTTCCTTCTGGCTTCCATGATTTCAGATGAGAAATCCACTGTTATTTAAATTGTATTTCCCCTAAAAGTAATGTGTTGCCTCTCTGGCTGCTTTGAAGATTTTTCTTTGTCTTTAGTTTTCAGAATCTTATGACGTGCCTTGGCAAGGATTTTTTTGGGGGTTTATCTTATTTGGACTTTCTTCATCTTCTTGAAGTTGTAAGCCTGGTGGGCTGACAAATGGCCCCTTCCAAAAGATATCTATGTCAAACTTCCGGAACCTGTGAATATAACCTTATTTGGAAAAAGGGTCTTTGCACTTGTGATTAAGTTAAACATTTTAAGAGGAAGAGAGAAGACTAGATGATCTCAGGTGGGTCCTCAATCCTTACAAATATCCTATAAGGTATCCTTATAGAGAAGAGGAGAAGACAAATACATAGAGGAGGAGATACAGAAGGAAGAAGGCAATGTGACCATGGACACGGAGATTGGAGTGATGCAGCTAAGGAACGCTGACAGCCTCCAAAGCTGGAAGACGAAAGGAACGGATTCTCCTCTCGAGCTTCTGCAGCTTGCTGACACCTTAATTTTGGTCCAGTGATACTGATTTTGGACTTCTGGCCTCCAGAACTGAGAGAACAAATTTCTGTGTTTTGTTTTGTTTTTCTTTTTGGTGAGGAAGCTTCTGCCTGAGCTAACATCCAGTGGCAATCTTCCTCTTTTTTGGCTTGAGGAAGATTAGCTCTGAGCTAACATCTATGCCAATCTTCCTCTATTTTGTATGTGGGATGCCTCCACAGCACGGCTGATGAATGGAGTAGGTCCACATGGGGATCCAAACCTGCGAACCTGGGCCACCGAAGCAGAGCCTGTGGAAATTTAACCATGTGACAACAGGGCTGGCCCCATGTTGTTTTAAGCCACTAAGTTTGTGATAATTTCTTACAGCAGCCACAGGAGGGTAATACTGTAGATTTATTTCTTTTTCCAAATTTGAGAAGTTCTCAGACATTATTTTTTTGAATACTTTTCAGGTCCACTCTCTCTCTCTCCCCTTCTTCTGGGACTGTGATAATTTGAATATTAGCTCTTTTTATTATTGTCTCACAATTCCCTGGGTTTCTGTTGTTTCTTTTTCTTTCAATCTATTTTCTTTCTCTTGTTCAGATTGGGTTAATTCTACCAATCTGTCTTCCAGTTCATTGATTTTATACTTTGTCTTCTCCACTCTACTATTAAGCTTATCCAGTTAGTTTTCATTTCAGTTATTATATTTTTCAGTTCTGTAATTTGCATCTGGTTCTTTTTTCATTTGTTCTAAGGAAATTAGTAATTGCTTGTTGAAGCATATGTATGATGCCTGCTTTAAAATCCTTGTCAGATAATTCCAACAGTTTTTGGTTTAACGCATGAGCTTCAATTGTATCCTGGCCTTTTTGGATATTATGTTAGGAGACTCTGGATTCTATTTCATCATCCTTTTGTAGCAGGCATCTCCCTGTGGAGGTGCAGCATAAGGGCCTAGTGGGTGTGTGTATTCATCTTCCCACTGAGCCCTGCCAACACCACACCACAAAGTGGAGCACACTAACTCACCTGCCTCCTTGTGGAGGGGTGGGTGAAGGTTCAGCTTTCACCTTGGCCATTGACTCCTTATGGGTGAAAATCAGACACTAACTCATACCACCTCATTACCTCCAAGTTGTGGAGTGTAAGCTCAGCTCCCAGCTGTGCCCTGTTGACCCCAGGGAGGGGAAGCAGAGGGCTGACTCACACCATTGGGGTGGAGACTCAGTTTACCCTAATGAGACCATGACGGGGGAAATTGATGTCCCAGCAGCATCCATGGGCAAGGGGTGGATGATGAGCTCACTGCTCAGTCCCATGACAGAAGGGCAACGACCTGCTCCGTGGTGCAGGGGGTTGGTAGATAATCAACTTCCCGCTAGGCCACTGAAACAGGGTGAGAGCATGTTTTTTCTTAGGCATTTGGTTGAAGAAGGGTGGATACTGCCAAAAGGTTTTCTGTCCTTAGCTCAGCCTTCCTGGCCCTTAGCTTGAGAGCTGGCCTGCCCCGGGGCCTTCTGTATCTGTGCTTGCAGCATGCTGGATGGAGGCTTTGTGGCCCTGCTGGGGTTCTGGGAGGTGACACCACATGTGGGGTCCCAGGTCCCTAGTCAGCCCACCCTCCTTCTCCCACCCGCCAGTCCACCGGGGTGTGTTTGTTGGATTATATCCAGGGATTTTTAGCTGTGAGGGGGGGACCTGGGACGAATGGTGCTGCTCTGTCTTGGTGGGACCAGAAGTAATCACATACTGATGTTTTTGTATATTTTATTGGGAGGAAGGTCCTATAAAAAGTTGAAAACTGCTCTAAAAGCCCTCCTGGGGCTAAAACTCTCAGTTTTTGACATTTCAAGTAGGTTGGAAACAAACCCTTTTCTTTGTTCATTGTATCCCAGGGCTGTTGGTCTTCACAAAGCTACCCCAGAGAGACAGTAGGTGGTTTAGATTAGAACATCCGGCTTTACCTCCTGACCCACCCACTCACCCGTGACTTTAGGCAAGTTACTTCACCTGTCTTTACCTCAGCCTCTTCAACTGTAAGAAGGGGATAATAATAGTATTAGAAAGTGCCTGGCCTCAGCTGCTATTATTATTATTGTTTCTTGACCTCTTTGCAAATTTTACACCCATGAATACCCTCCTCCTTTGGAATTCTCTTCTTTTAATTCCATGACCCTCTTTTCTCTCATTCTGCTATTGCTCTGGCTCTTTTCTATCTAAATTAACACAAATTCTGAACTGGGAAGGATCGGGCATAGAATTAGAGACACTTTTCTGTGTGTCGGAGCAGGAGATACTCAAGAACAGTCTGGAAGAGGTATGTTGATGGTGAGTCACCTCCCTTTTCCACTTGAATGTTTCTATAGAACTCTGACAAGGAACCTCATGAAGACATTTGATATAAACAAATGTTTTATATCTTTATAGTGAGTCTTGCTTCAAATATTATTCTCTTAACAGATATTCAAAAACACCTTTCAACTTTCTTGTCCACTCAGCAAAATCCAGTCTTCTGGAAATAAGCAGCTGGGTGGGAATTCATTTTCCATGAAACTTCCTACATGACTGCTCAGTGGAAGGAATGGTTATTCAGAAGGTCTGGTGACTTCCTCCATCTGCTCTGTCGTTAGTGATCTATAGGGGGCTTTTAGCCCAGAGGATTTGCTTAGTTATTTTAAAGATATGAACAGTAAACCATTTACATAATTCTTTCCTATGCTTATTATAAGAGCCAGTATTTACTGAAGGATTATTCTTCTTAAACCAAATTCTCATTCTTGTGTTTTTGATTATGGAAAAAGCAATGGTCCAGGCACTTTTTAAAGCAAAATTTCTTTCTGTATATTATTGGAGAAAACTGGGGGGAGGGAAATGTCCAAAGCAAAGCATATGTGAAGTCCTGGGGCTTTTTGTACCAGTATAAACAAAATGCAGCAGGGTATTGCAGAGTCCATTTTTGACGTATTGGATGAAAGACTAGAGACTATACAGCAAATTACATTGTTCTTTTGGGGGATAAGCATCAGGATTTCCCAGTTTGAATGCACCCATGTTATCTCCTACTATCAGCTTATTGAAAAATTGGTACCATCAGAACAAGTTTGGAGGTAGAAGAAAGTCACTTCTGGAAAATTCTAAGTAGGAGTGAAGTTATGAGGAAGGCCACACCCCAGGCTTCCTTGCTTCCACTTATATTGATGGTTTTATCTCTCCATCCTTGCCAGATCTCTTATAATAGCTATAAATGATTCATGCTTGACCCACTGTGAAAGATGACATGAGAGGAGCCATATTAAAATAGAGTGGCACAGCCATTTCAGAGGAATTGTCTTGCACATCTTTTTTTTTTTTTTTGATGAGGAAGACCAGCCCTGAGCTAACATCCATCGCCAATCCTCCTCTTTTTTTTGTTGAGGAAGACTGGTCCTGGGCTAACATCCGTGCCGGTCTTCCTCTACTTTGTATGGGACGCCGTCACGGCGTGGTTGACGAGCAGTGCATCAGTGGGCGCCCGGGATCCGAACTTGCGAACCCCGGGCTGCCAAGCGCAGACTAAACTGCTGCGCCACTGGGCGGCCCCTTGCACATCTTGTTTTATCTTCCAAACTGGACCAAACCACCAACATTCCAGGAAGTCAGTAAGGACAAGAATATTGTATCTGTGAGGACTGAGGTAGTTGGACTTGGTTGATAATGATCTCTAACCAATCAGTGAAGTACAAGTCTAGCCTTGTGCCTGATGACCAAATCTCAAGCCAATCTATGAAGTACAAACCTAGCCACCTCATCTAGCAGCAATGAACTCTTCTTTAATACAACTTACCTCATCTTCCTCACTTTTTTCCCATAAAAACCCTGAGCCCCTCTCCTGTAATTGAAACACTATTTGCATTTCCACCTGAATCTGTGCTCCCCAAATTGTAATTTTTTGATTCCAAATAAACACTTTGCCTCTTAAACTGGTTTCTGTTTTTGTAGGTTAACACCACTGTGTTACTGGATAGAAACTGGCCAAGGGCTAGAGGTAGAAAGACATTACCCAGAGCAGGGACTCATTGTCAAACTGTCCTTTTTGGGTGAATGTGTCCCCCAAAAGGACTAGTCTACCTAGAACTACTAGGTAGGAAGACAGTTGATGTTACCCTTACATGGACATCTCAGCAGAACTACATTTACCTGATGAACATACTTTGAGACAAACCTTCTTACTTTCCTTGTTCCCCCCTGCAGCTTCTAGAATATTCCCTGAAAAGAATTGCTTCCTGCTACCTGTTATGGCACTCAGCATACTCTGGTGAACTCCGCAGTTTCACAAGATGACTTCACAGGCTGTGACCTGCCCACAGGACCCCACCCTTGGTTTCATGTTCTGCTGTCTTCTCCTTGAAATTATTAACAATTTTTGATAGAGAGGTCTTGCATTTTCATTTTGCACTTGGCCCCACAAATTATGCAGCCAGGCTTGAGCGAATGCTTTACAGTCTGTGTTTTTCATCTACAAAGGTCTGTCTCTCATTAACAGAGTACTGCCCATGCACTTCCAGCACCTACCCCTCTGGATAACACTGACCCCTCACTCAGTCTTTCTTTTTACTGCTTAAACTTCTGGAGAATAGAAGATGGGGTTGGTTTACCATTTTATCTTCAAATTCTGGCCAGAGCCTTTCACACAGCTTGGCCTCAATAAATAGCTGAATGTATGAATAAGTTTCCTTGGCATCTTTATATGCAAACTCTTACCCAGCTTGGATTCCATAACTGCTCTCTCTCTCTCTCTCTCTCACACACACACACACACTCCTCAGCCTTCTAGCTCCTTAGATCTATTGATTGAAAGTAAAAGCTAAATTGTTGGAAATACAATATAAAACCCTCCAATTCGTAGACCATCTCAATCTATGCCCCCCAAAAATCACAGGTTAGATAATGCAAAATAGTTAACAAATTCACCAAACATTTCTGAGTGACTTTAGAGTACACTATACAACTTGGTTTTATTTGCTT
Organism: Tapirus indicus; assembly: GCA_031878705.1. Classification (NCBI taxonomy): domain Eukaryota; kingdom Metazoa; phylum Chordata; class Mammalia; order Perissodactyla; family Tapiridae; genus Tapirus; species Tapirus indicus. The sequence continues at coordinate 71,863,620 of CM062918.1, read as the reverse complement.
AATTATATTTAACTTGGATTGCTAATAAACTTGAGTTTCCACAGCAGAGCACATCCCCAAAGGAGGTGTTTGGGGGGGCCCAGGGTTGTACTGGGGCAGAGGGAGTCTGCTGATCTGAGTCACGGGAGGTTGCCCTACAGAGAGTGGAGCAGGAGCCCCAGGGAGGTAGGGGTGCTGTTCCCACCACATTAAGGGACTAAAGGGCGCCTCCAGGTGGGTCTAAGTAACCCCACTTGTCCGAATGTGGTTGGTAGAATCCTGGAAAAAATGCTGTCCCCTGGCTGGGGAGGGAGAGCCCCCTGTGCTGAGCCTTTGTGGAAATGCCTGGCCCCCCCGCCCTGGCGGAACTGCAGAGCAGGGTGGACATGACCCAGACTCCCACCTGGGCACCCCTTCCTCTCCCTGGCACCTCTCCCTCTTATTCTGATAAAACCACTTTAAGGTAGAATGACGGTACTGTTGACTTTCTTAGGCACACTTGCATTTTCACAAGTGCCCAAAGATTGTCGAAAGTAAGGTTTCAGGAGGGCAGACGCGGCTGCGGGAGGAGCGTTCCCGCGCAGGGACAGGTCTCTGCGGGATTGGCAGGATGCCCCTGGAGACAGGCTCTGCGTCACAGGCGCATCTGCCTTCACCGGGCACAGGCAGCACAGTGGTTCCCGCGAGCCACGGAGGCTAAAAATAGCAGCGCGGCGGGGGCTGAGCTGCAGAGGCTGCGCCTGGCCGGCTGGCTCGGCGCCTGAGAGGACCGGAGGACGCAGGACCACGCGGCTGCCAAGCCAGGATGCAGAGACCCAGCCACCGAGCAGGAGCGCAGGGCAGTAGGTCCTGAGCCCGCTGGTGCACAGAGAGGTGGGCTGTGGGCGGTGCACGCGTCCCACCCTTTGTTTCTGGGCTCTTTGTTGAGGAACAAGCCTGGTCAATTAATGGAATCTGGAGCCGTATATCACGTTAGTGATTCCAAACCGAGAGACGGAATATACAAAGGCACAATGATGTATAAAAATAAAACTTGGACCCATAACCTGCAGCAACCTAACTAACCAACCCCTTTATCTACAATAAACAGCCAGGAAGCCAGCCTGCTATCGATCAGACTTGCAGGAAGACAAACCACTATCACTAGTCCCTGTGACAATCCAGGAAGCTAAACAATAACTTCTGTAACAATCAGCTAAAATCGGCCACGACTTGATTAATAACTGACAATTTCTCTAATTTTTGCCCCTGCTTCCAATTTAGAACCAACCAGAGAAAAATCAAATATGCACCCCTAACCTATCATATAGGACACTCCACTTCTAGTTAGCCCACCTCCAGCCTCCCCAGGCCAACAGATTCCAATCAGGGCACCCCTAAAGCTGTCCCTTTTTTGCATTATAAGACTTTCCCACTCCTCTGCCTGCCTTTGAGTCTCTGCCAAACTCAAGTGATGCTGGTTGACTCCCTTGCTTTAGCAAACTCTGAATAAATAGCCTTTTTGTGTGTGTGTTTGGTTGATCTTATTTCTGCAAAGCCCATAGCTGAAAGTCTGGGACACAGCCATCACCTGATGTTCTGGCCCACCCCCCATGAAGTCAGTCCTTGTGCACCTCCATCCTGCTTGTCGGTGCTGGAGCGCTCTCATCTCAGCCCCAGATGTGCAGTGAGAAAGAATCTTCTCTCAGTATGTAATTGCTTAGAAAGCTTGTGTCTATTTTCCGGTTTTACTTGGCATAACCTGTGGTTTCTGTGGCATGAAACCACATATTTCCCTTATTGATTTGTTATGAGGGATGTAATTCTGATGGAGACTTAAAAGGCAACAAAAAAGTTACTTCACCAACATTATTTAGAGCCTCCTGCTGTATGCCAAACACGAGAATGAAAACAAAGATGAATGACTGCTCCACCTCCCAACCACATTTAGGGTGTTCACAGTCTCGAGGGGCTGCTGGCATGTAAACAAATTATTATATCTCAGCCTCCAGCTGTCCCAGCAATGTGGACAGAGGGCGTGAAGGAATCTGGGGGAGTCACTGAAGGCTTCTCTAAGGAAGTGACATTTGTGTGAGATCTAGAGGATGCGTGGGAATGTACCAGGTGGAGAAAGAAGAGTAGGCTGTGAGGAATGAAATTCGTCATTCATAAGACCCAGTGCCTTTTTCAATTTGTCTTCCCTTTAAATAAGATGACAAATAAATACTCCAAACTTGATGGGCTCAGGGAGATGGGGAAGATCTGTGGCCTAGGGCAGCCCAGGGAAGAGGACCTTTCTCTACCAGGACAGATCCTCTTCTGGAGACTGTTGATGCAAAGGCAGCGGTGGGCCCAGGGATTCCAGGAAATCTGAATGCTTCCCTGGATGGAGAGGCTTAATGGAGGCGAGAAGGTCAGTGATGGGCTTCTCGGGCTTCCCCAGATGTGAGTTTCAGACAGAGCAGATAAGGGAGAGATTTGGAAGACAGAGGAAGCAGAGTCGAGCTGCAAGGTAGGACCCAAGGTCCAAAGGAAAGAGACTGAAAACAGTGGTGATGGCAGGCCTGCAGACATCCACCACCTCAGGCCCCCGAGAACTCCACAAACGCTGTCCATGTTGTCAGGCGCAGCCATTTCTGGTCTTTTATTTCTTGGGCTGTGCAAGTGTGGGGTGCCTCCTTCAGTATTTCATTCTCATAATGGAAGCTCCCAATTTCTCTAGGCAATTTAGCTCTTAGTCTGGGAGACCCTCAAGGCCTTGGAGAAATGGAACAACTTGGCACGAACAGGCAAAGATTGCCAAGAACCTGAGTGGGAAGTACTGGATACTTGGGGAGGGGATCATGATTCCTTCAGAGACGTCTATGCCCCAGCCTACAGCTGTTTGGAGGCACCTGTTGCCTCCAAAACTGGGTAGATTGCCCTTCGATTGCATCTAAAATTTTATATTTATTCATCCATCAATTTGTTTGATAACTATTTTGCTCATCTATCACTTAAATCAATTCAGAAAACATTTATTGAGCTCCTACTGTGTGTACAGTACTGTATGCTAAGCACTAGGCATACCAATGAGACATATATTCTATTATTGTTCAGATTAGGGATTTATGAATTGAATAAGACATGCTCAGATTAGTGATTTTCAGTAGCACTTGGGAAAGGATAGGTTTGCAAATCACGTATGAGTCATTTCCACTGGCTCTCCCCATCAGGTGGGACTTTCTGCTATTGACTATGGGAATATATAACATTCTTCAAGCAGATTGGAGCAGAAAAAGAGTTGAGAACCACTAATTTAGGTGCCAAGGCCAAGAAAATAAATATCAGGAACCATCAGGACAAGAAATACGTCCAGTGACATGTTATAAGGAGGCTGAGGTAGTACTTCCCAAAGTCCTGGAAAACAAGGATCTTTCTAAGGACTGCTTGTACAGGGGTGGGCTCAGGGATCTGGGCAAGGGCTGTGTGAATCATGAGCCTGAGGCTTAGTCAAGGGACATCACTTCTGCTTACAGAGTTCAAGGGCAGTTGCACCAAAGAGCTGGAGTGAGCAGATCCCAAAGGGAGGCGGCTTGGAGAGGGCCCAGACTCAGGACTGGGACGGGGTCTGACCTGCCCAACACTGGCTGGCATGGGTCCCTTGGGCTGTTTCTGTGCCTGTCTGGGCTCAGCCTCCTCAACTATAAACGAGGGGCTCGAGGAAGTGATACCAAGGCTACTTCCATCTCCACAAGCCAATGATCCCAGCTGCCTGGCTCCTGGAATCGCTGGCTGTCACCCTCACAAGTCCAAATCCCTCTCCTGTTGCTACCAATGCTCCCCTGAATCACATGGGCTCTGGATGCATTTCCACTGTCCCGGCTGAGTCCAGCCTCTGCCATGGGGTCAGATGTCCCCCCTCCCCACTTCTTCTTAATCATGGTCAGCAGTTTGGGCTTCCTATTCATCCCTGTCCTCTCCTTATGGGCTGGGAAGGCTGATGGAAAACCAGCCCTGCTTTGAAGGAAGAAGTTGAATGGTAGGACTTGAGAATAGAGCATCTTCCCACCTAACCATCACTGGCCCCTTTCCCTGAATCATTTCAGATTTCCTTCCGACTGGAAGTGTGTGTTGCCAAAGGCAGTGGTGGGTTCTTCTTCGCACCCACAAGAAGGACACCGGGAACACAATGATCCCGCTGTCTTAGGAGTTGCTGCGCTAGCACTGGGAGGCTGCTCAGCCTGCAGAAAAGGCTCTAACTGCTGCATTTGCACATCTAGATAAGAATGTGCCTCTATGGCATAGGAAGACAGAGGTTTATGCTGCTGCCACCACGTATGTATTAGAGACTTATGTGGGACCAGTGCATGTGCACACAGCATACTCCATAGTGGGCACACAACGTGCATAGTATATATAGTAGTGTGTTGAGATCCTGCAGACTGCCAATAGATAGAATTTGGCATGAGCAAGGAAATCTACTTGATCCTTGGTGCTTTTACTGTCACCTGAACTGAAGATAACTGTTTATATTTTCTTATTTTAAAAGTTCTCCAGGGGCTGGCCTGGTGGCATAGAGGTTAAGTTTGCGTGCTCTGCTTTGGCAGCCCAGGGTTAGCAGGTTCAGATCCCGGGAGTGGACTAATGCACTGCTTGTCAGCCATGCTGTGGTGGCGTCCCATATAAAGTAGAGGAAGATGTTAGCCCAGGGCCAGTCTTCCTCAGCAAAAAGGGGAGGATTGGGAATGGAGGTTAGCTCAGGGCCAGTCTTCCTCACACACACACACACACACACACACACACACACACACACATACACACACACACACACAAACACACACAAATCTCCAAAGCAATAGTCTCCAGGTGCCAGTCCCTGCATGGTAAAGTTTTCACTAGCCTCCATCAAAACAGAGGAAGTAGGACAATGGGTTTTCAGAAAACAAAAACACAAGCCATTTGAGATTATGTCCTTCTTACTTTTTTTCATGTTAAAATATCCTTTCTCTAATCAAGTGATGGTGACAATAAATGGTATTTTTTGAAAATTTTAAGTTCATATTGGCAAAATAAAAAGACCCCCCATCCCTTTAATTTGCTGCTTTGTGAAAGTCTGGGAACCACTAATCTAATGGGTAAAATTCCATTTGGGGTAATATATTTGGGTTTTCTTTTATATAGTTATTGAGGCCAGGGAAGTTTTGATAATTATTTATCAGCAAGGAAAGGAAGCTTTTTCATAGAAATCCACCTATGTGGCCCACTAGACCTTTCTTTGTCAACCAGCAATACTTTTATTTTGTTGTTGGCAAGATATTGTCTAATTTCATGTATGTACAGATGTACTTTTGCTGCATCAACCTGCCACCTCCTCGCCCTCAGATACACCCATGTCTTAAATTACACAAATTTTCAGTGGCTGGGAAGATAGTAACCTAGTAACTGAGACTAGGGTCTATGGCACAAATGCATTCCCAAGAGCAAGGCCAAAGACTGGGAGGTGAGAGAGGGAGGGAGGGGCCACTCACTCATGCCACTAGAGAAAGTCCTGGAGCATTTACAGGAAAAGCCCCGAGGTATGGCCATGAAGCATCCCAGGGACACAGGGCCATCGCCAGCATCTAGCACACTAGGTTGTGCTTAGATGAGTCTCAGGGGCTCAGGGAGGGCCCACCCTCACTGAGCATGCTGTCAAAGGAAATCGAGGTTCTATAAACCAAGGAGGAAGAGGGCAAAGCTGTCTGCCCCGGGTACAGGGGAAGCAGTGGCTTCAAGCACTCTTTGTCCTGCAAGGGTTGTTCAGATATGGGATTCTGAGACTAGTCCTTTCAGGTGCCACAGGAGGTCAAGGGAAGTCAGAGCTGTGGGCTGGCCAATCCACTTTGTGCAGAACTCAGAAAACCACAGCGATCCTGACAAGCAGGCCCCGAAAAGAACTGGAAACTATATTTGCTATTCCTAAGAAGCCAACCATCTTGAAAAGAGGGGCTCTTGGCATGAGAGGCGGGGTAATGGTGTAAGAACCCAGTCTGCAGCAGTGGGTGACCCATCACTTCTCCTGGGTGGCCTCTGGCATGGATGCTGATGTGTGTACTCCATGTACAGCAGCACGTAGGATGGTTGAGGGGAAACAGATTATTTTCAATTTGCCAAACAATCACATTGAAAAAGAGAAGAATTTCATTTGGTGAACCTAGACATGATGTTAATTTTCTTTTTTGTGTGCGTATGTGTGTGTGTGAGGAAGACCAGCCCTGAGCTAACATCTGTTGCCAATCCTCCTCTTTTTGCTTAGGAAGATTGGCTCTGGGCTAATATCCGTGCCCATCTTCCTCTGCTTTATATGCGACACTGCCACAACATGACTGACAAGTGCTGCGTCAGTCCACACCCGGGAACTAAACCTGCAAACCCCAGGCTGGCGAAGCGGAGAGTGCGAACTTAACCACTAGGCCGCTGGGCCAGCCCTGATGTTAATTTTTTAAAAAAAGAAAAATACTACCATTTTAGTTGATAGTAACTTTTCTTGCATTTTGGATTTTGTTGCAGTGTTATCCTTAGATTCTAGTCAAGTTAGGATACTAATTCTTCATATTTGTAGGGAGTCTTATGTTGTAACTTACCATAAGCTGTCCAACTCGATTCTCTGAGGGCCTGCCCCTCCCTGTCTGTTCAGCCCTGGGCCAATCTCCCCGCCACTCGGAGTTCCTGTTTTCTGGCTACAAAAATCTGCTTATAGTATTCACCTGATGATTTTGTTTCGATGATTGGATTAAACAATATATCTGAGAAATCTTTATGTGTTAAAAATGCTAATAAACGAGAATGCAAAGTGGTACAATCACCTTGGAAGACAGTTTGACAGTTTTTTATAAAACTAAACATACTCTTACCATACAATCCAGCAATCCTGCTCCTTGGTATTTACCCAAAGGAGTTGAAAACTTATGTCCACACAAAAACCCACACATGGGTGTCTATAGCAGCTTTATTCATAATTTGCCGAAACCTGGAAGCAATCAAGATGTCCGTCAGTAGGTGAGTGGGTAAACAAACTGTGGCACATCTAGACAAGGGAACATTACTCAGTGCTAAAAAGGAATGAGCTATCAAGCCATGAAAAGACGAGGAGGAAACTTAAATGCATATTACTAAGAGAAAGAAGCCAATTTGAAAAGGCTACATACTGTATGATTCCAAATATATGACATTCTGGAAAAGACAAAACTATGGAGACAGTGAAAAGATCAATGGTTGCCAGGGGTTAGGGGGAGGGAGAGATGAATAGGTGAAGCACAGAGGATATTTAGGGCAGTGAAACTACTCTGTATGATACTATAATGGTGGATATATGTCACTGTATATTTGTCAAACCCATAGAAGGTACAACACCAAGAGAGAACCCTAATGTAAATTATGAACTTTGGGTGATAATAATGTATCAATGTAAGTTCATGGATTGTAACAAAAGTACACTCTGGTGGGGGATGTTGATAGTGGGGGACACTATGCATGTGTGGTGGCAGGAGGTATATGGAAAATCTCCGTATTTTCCACTCTGTTATGCTGTGAACCTAAAACTGCTCTAAAAAGTAAAGTGTATGGGCCAGGCCCATGGCATAGTGGTTGAGTTCGGCATGCTCTGCTTTGGTGGCCCAGGTTTGCGGGTTCAGATTCTGGGCACAGACCTATACCACTCACCGGCCATGCTGTTGTGGTGACCCGCTTATAAAATACAGGAAGATTGGTACAGATGTTAGCTCAGAACTAATCTTCCTCAGCAAAAAATAAAGTCTATTAATTAAAAAAATGCTAATAAAGTATTGTATTGATTATTGCTATTTCCTCTCTGAGATGAGGGAATAGACTCAGGGACATGGAGTGACTGCAGAGAAGCGGAGTAGCAGTTGTTGGAAAGGCATCCATCGTGGGGGTGTGCTCTGTGCCTGTGTAGCCTCATGTGACCCCAGCCCTAGTCCTGTGGAGCCACAGGCATTAGAGACATTTAATCAGGTTCAGCCTCGGATCTAATAAGTGGTAAAACTGGAAGGCCTGCCAGAGCAACCCTGGAACCATCACGCTGTGCTCCTTGAATGGATCCTTCACATTCCTGGGATCGAGGCTCTGCCCACATCAGGACCAAGGCAAATGCTCCTGCATACCCCTCCTGCCCTGGGGACAGCAGCGCCCTGGCAGGAGGCTGCCCATCAGGTTTTCCAGGTTTCCAGGTTAGTCTGGTGCTGTCATTCCTTTAGGCACCTTCCCCCTAACCCAGCAGGACCTTGCTAGTTCGGCACAGGTAACAATCCAACTGGAGCTTTCACCAGGAGAGCAAAGAGCAGCATGTTTTCTAGGCAACACCAGCTGGCTTAACTTAATGTCTCTGGTCTGTAGTTTATCCACAATAGATTGGATTATTAATTACAGAACAAAGTTAATTTTTAAAAGGCCTATGTAAAATCTCTTTTAAAAAGATTAATATGAAGGCAGGTAAGAAGCAAACATCAGAAACTCCATATCTATAATACTAAGATATAACCAAATTGACCCAAGTGGATTGAGCAAGGAAATTGTGGAGGCAGGAAAGTCCATTTATTGAATAGTCACCCTCTGCCCTATGACTCTATACTTAGCAGTAAAAGAACTGAGGAGGAAAAAAATGACTTTTCTGAAAGTTCTCTTTTAATGCCATTTTCTAGTGTTTAAGGGAATTTTTGAGAATTCCAACTTGCTGGTAATCCAGAAGAACAGATATTTATTGTGATTTTTTTCCTTGATTTACTTTTTTCTGCTGACGTTAAAATTTATTGTGAATTCTTGAACTACAACCAGTGATGGCATAGGAGATATGTGTGAATAAGCCACTACATATTTCTTTTAAAGACTGTATGTGCTTTGTTTAAGATATTTAAACAAAAAAGAAATGTGCAATACACCTTTAGGAAATATTCTGTATACAACACAGTAGACTAAATATTAGAACCAAAAAGATGTAGCTGAAGTAGCACTCAGGAAAAAGTCTGCCCCTAAATACTTACAGCAACATAAAGAGAGAATAATAATTAATAAATTAAGCAAACAACTCAAGAAAATAATGTAGTATGGTGAAACATCTGTATCTCAACTCAAAGGCAATGCCGTGTTTAACAGGGAACCTGGAAAGCAGCTAGGAATATTAAAGTCAGGAATAGAAGAAGTGCATCTCTTATCACCACTGTTAACATTGTTTTAGGAATGGTAAGCCAAGCATTTACACAAAAGGAAAAAAAAAAAGAGGCAAGAGTTATAAAAATTGGAAATGAGAGGTTGCATATTGTTTGCATGTGATATGATTCTTTACTTTAAAAACCCAACAGAATTAAATAAAAACAAACTTTCAAATAATATGAGCATTTAGCTGGGTGTCTGGGCAAAAAAAATAACATGGAGAAATTTAAATATTTAACATATAACAAGAATAAGTTAGATGATATAAAGGATAAAAATATCGCATTTACAATAGTTTTAAAAAGAATAAGACAAGTGGAAATAATATTAACCAGAAAACTGCAGCAAACGTACAAAGGAAATTTTCAAATGTTGCTGTGAAAGAAGAAGGAAGCTTTAAAAGCAGAAAGATGTAGTGTTTGATTGCACAGGAGCACACAAGAGTATAAAAAAGCCAATTTTTCTAAGTTATTATCCTAATTTAGTTATTCCTAAGTTAATATCAGGAGGGCCTTTTTGGGAATTAGGATAAACGTGGTTCTATAGTTTATATGGCAAAACAGGGAAGAATAGTGAGGAAAATATGTAGAAGAAAAGTAATAAAAAAGGAATGACCTTACTCAATATTCATTTTAACAAAGTTTAATTTAAAGCTACAGTAATTAACATTGTGGCCTGCTGGCACATGAATAAATAGGCAGATCAATGGAATCAGGTGGAACATCCTAAGTATATAATTAATGGAGGAGAAATACGAATTTTTAAAAATTAAGTTGGGATAACTGGGGAGAAATTTGGAAAAAGAGTTTGGACTGTTACTTTATACTTTCCAACAAAAGAAACTGAAGCTTTACAAATGAAAAAGTAAGCCATAAATGTACCAAAAGAAAACATAAGAGAACTTATTTACTATCTCAACTCAGAGAATACCTGTCTGAGAATAACTCAAAACCAAGATGCTGAAATGCACACACACACCCAACAAGTATCACTCACACACCACACACCACACACGCACAGGAAGGTAGGGAGGAAGGAAGGAGGGAAGGAAGGAAGGAGGGAGGGAGGGAGGGAGGGAGGGAGAGAGGGAAGGAAGGAAGATAGGCAGATAAATGCAAAAAACTAGAAAAAGCCCACATAGCATGCATTTTTTAATCCTCCTTTTTGGAGTGCCTTTCAGTAACCCTTTCTTCTTCCTTCAGTGATCACTGTATTATTTTTGTGGTTTGGTCTGCAGTTAAAAGGAAGGAAAAACCCCTCAGATGCTCCCGTCCCTCGTTTGGGATTCTGCAGATACTGTGCACGTGTCTTGCTGCATGAGGTACCTGCTGGTGTCAGGCAAGGACACCATTGTCTGTTTTGCGACTAAGCACAGATGTTTCTGCCCCAGGAGCCACCATTCCTGTTTTCCTTAAGGAAGGACAATGGAAATTCAAGTCCTGTGGCTGACATGAGGCTCCATTAATGAGCTTTAAAGCCACTGTGAAAACGATAAAACAATAGTCCCCACCAGGACATTGAGCTACTAGTGATAGTGGGAGTGAGAAGAAAAATCCTGAGGTCTGTGGTGAACACTGGTGTGAAATCTGTTTAGATTGGTCTACGGAACCAGGCTTTCGAACTCAGTTTCAATTTAATTAAAAAACATTCCCCTTTGACTGCCTGCTGACGATTAGATGTTGAAATAAGGTCTTGATGAAACAGCAGAGAATAAGACAGGTTGAATTCTGTCCTTATGGAACTTTTAATCCAGTGGAAAGACAGACATGAAACAGGTGTACTGAGTTCAAATTGAGTATATGACTCTACTTTTTGAAAACGCACTTTCTGCTTCAGGCTCCTTCTCCCTGCTGGGGCCCCACACGGTGCAACGTCTCAGGGTACAGGTGCTCAGATGTCCACATGGGCCTCTGCTAAGATGCTCTCATGCCTGAGGAACTGCCAACGGCTCCTGTGGGTGCTGGTGGTTGTCCAGGTCTTCCAGGGCCCCTCGTGGTGAGGCATGTCCCTCGGTCATGTCAGTGCCTTTCTCAGGGGTGCTGCAGGCATGAGTCACTTTCAATGTGGTTATTGCTGCCTCTGGGAAGGTGGGAGGGTGGCGTCTATCTGGAGTCCTTTTCTCCCCCACAGTCATTCCCACACAGAAAATAGTCCTGGCCCTGTGAAAGAGATTCCCCTCCAGCACTCCACAGTTGGGCATTTCAGCCAGTTATGAGGTCAAAGTGTCAGCTTCATCAACCAGGATTGCTCAGTGTTCTCCAAAAGGCTCTTCCTGAGTCACAATAAGCCCCTGATGGCCCCACACGCCAGAGGCTTTGCCTACAGGAGCAGTGGTGTGAGCTGGCTCCTCTCCTGCAGCTCCATGGCACTTTCTTCTCCTACTTTTCACCCCATCTTTGCCTGCTGTGTGCACAGCCACCGGCCTCTCTATTGCCATAAGAGCTCACTGTAGAGTCTGCAGAAGTTCCTGTGAGTCCTTTCAGTGGCAGTCTATGGAGCAATAACTGGTCCTCTTAAGACAAAGCAAAAAGGAGGAGGCTTGCATGACCTTCAATATGAAGGAAGCGTTTTAGTAACGCCCCCCTCTGGGGCTCTGCTTTTCACATTCTAGCCTGGCTGTGAGCGCCTGGAGCAGGTGATGTCCTCTTGTGACATACTTCAATACATATTTTCCCACTGTCCTAACAGTCATGACATTTCACTGAAGTCAGGTGTGCAGGGAAGACCTCCAAGGAACAGGCAGGAATCTGAGAGAGAGAGAGAGAGGAATCTGGTAGCTAGAGTATGCAAATGGAAGGAGAGTGTTCTAGGCAGCACAGCAGGTCATGCAGAACATGCTGTCATTACCTCACAATATTTTGCATAATTATTTGTTAAAGGGTTTGTCGTCTGACTCTCCCAGCTAGACTGTTGGCCCATGAAGGGAAAGACCTAGATTTGTTCGCTCTTGACTCTGCAGTGCCTACAGCTGTGCCTGGCATAGCTCAGATGTGTCAATAAATATGCACTGGAAGGTTATTCACCCAGATCAAATTGACAGGCATTTTCTCAGCTATGATGCCTAAGAACACCTGAAGGTACCAATTGTCCTAGAGAGAGGCAGCACCTCCAGGGTATGGGGTGGCTCATCACTACACTCAGGGCCGCACTTTCCCTTCCCTCACTCTGGGTTGGGCTGTGACAGCAACTGACAGTCTTCTGGCTCCAGGAGCCTGGAGAGGTGAGTTCTGACCTCTGCTCATGTCGCGGTCTTGGGTCTTGGGTCTTGGGAAATCCCTGCCTGGACAAGTAGCCCAGGATTCTCATTAGGGAAGGAGGTTTGCTGGATTGCAGTCTGGTGGGAATTAATCACTCATTTTGTGTGTTTGTATGAAGATGCAAGTTTATTTTTTAAAATCTTTGCTTTCCTGGATTTCATCTTATTTTATTTTTTAAGGAAGGGTTAGGAATCTTTTGCAGCTGAAAGATCTTCCCTTTCCATTTTAGAATAATTATGGCAAGGAACTCTGACAGTGCTTCTTCAGTTTGTGTTTTCTGCATCATCACTTTAGGCTTGCAATTTCCTTGTTTTTCACTCTATTTTCTCCTTGAAATCACTGAAAAGTGGACAAATAGACTATCTGTGATGGATCCCACATCGGTGAAGCTGCTCCACCTGTTGAGAAGTCTCATGTTGGGGAAATCAAAGACTGCCCTAAATTCTGTTTTTGTTTTTTTGCTAATAGCAACTAATGGAATTTTTAAAAATTGAAATTAAAAATTGCAGAGTCAGTTACAATTTACAGGAAGTTTCTGAGATGTCATTAGGGTGGGGACATTTGCAATGGACAATCTGTAGATCTGAAATATGGTCATCCCTTCCCCAGTGTGTGTTAAAAGAGACACTGCCGTCTGTTGGAGGTCTGGGTATCTCAACAGAGCCTTGAACTTGAACCTGAGGAGAGAGAAGGCAGACTGATGCTTTTTGACATGGAAATGGCTCCGTTTGCTTGAATGGGGCTTTCAACTTGTAATGATGTATAGGAATTAAGATGCATCAGGGGTGAATCGAGGTGGACCAGCAGAAGCCCCTGTGGGTAGTACCCTGTGTGTTCCTGAGTGGTCAGCTCCATGGAGGAAGCTGGATCTTGCAAGCTCATCCCCAGTCAGTGTCCTGGAGAGCTGTCCAGATTACAGGGAACAGGAGAGTACTCAACATGCCTCCTGCATGAGAGAGCACCAATGACAGCCAGTGTGGTGACAGCTGAGCTTGTAGGGGAATTAAATGGGCAGTGTTGGAAACATGGGAGTCATTTTCATGTTCCTAAATTCCACTACAAACCCACTATTTCATACTCCATCTGGAGAGCATGTCACAGAATCTCGTTCCTTTTAAGCCAGGTTTGCAAGTGCGTACATATATTTCTGAAGCTAACTGGGAAGAAAAGACATATTGGAGAATTCCAAAAGGCACTTTCACGTGCTACCTGTTGCATATTTTCTTGGCAGCATTGTGAAGACAGTGTCCCAGTTGGAGCCAAAGTCATTGCTAGGAGGAGGCAGCACCTGGACCCTTGGGCCCTTGGACAGAACTGAACCCTGGCGTGCACATGTAGAAGGTGGACAATGTGTCCAGGTGCCTTTTAGGACAGCAGAGACACTCAGCCTAGCCAGCAGACATTTTACCTTCATCTAGATGGGTGCCCTTTAAATCTTTATTTAGAAAGTTCAATTCCTTGGCTGGTAATACAAGGGATAATTTGAAGAACTGAATTGCTGAGAACACCCAGATGCGACAACATTCAGAAAGATGGGTGAGTGACTGATTGGAGGAGCCAGCATATATTTCTGAAGCTCGGGGGCCTGCTGCCAGGACTCTTATTTAAAATATGCCTCAGAATAGGCCAATGTGGGCGCCAGCAAGACCCATCTCAGATTACTTTGGAATAACCCTGCACTTTCATGGCCAAAGCTGTACATTTCTGGATGCCAGGTTTCTGTTCAAAACTTGTTACTGTGATGTGCAGAACGAGCTGGCTTGTGGCCCCTCAAATCCCACAGTAGCTAAGTTTTTCTCTCTGCTTGAAAATCCAGAAGTGGATGCCCAGCTGAGTTCTCAGCATATTGAAAAATTTCCTCACCCCTTGAATGAAAATGGTAGCAATTGCTTCAGTTCAGATGTAAGATACTTTTGGTTGAAGGTAACAACATAAATCCAAATTCTAGCTACCTAAGCCATGAAGGGGAGTATTGGCTTAAAGAATAGTCTGGAGGTAAAGTTGAGTGATAGACATTACTAGCACTTATCAAATCTCCTTTCCAGGGATGTGCCATTTTAGAGTTAAGCACGTTACATGAGTGACAGCAAAAATAATATGTGTCACTTCTGGGAACATTTAAGAACCAGTGTGTGACTCTCCATACTCTCTTCAAGTGCCAGGCTAATTGTGGGTTCACTTATTGACATGGGAGTGCCACAAGATCAATGCAGCCTGGAATACTGAGCCACCACTGGAGGACCACTGTCTTGGAGCATCACCTAGGCCCACAGCCAACTGTGTAAGTGAAAAATAAACTTTTGCAAATTGACAGTGAGGTCATGGTTTAGGATGACCACATATTCTTACCCAACCTGGTGAGTATAGACAGTTTTGAGGGTGAGTTTGATTCAGTGACTCAACAGTGTCACCATGGCAAAATACCTACTGTAGTCCTGGGTTTTAAATTCCACCATCCAAAAGGTCCCCAACAGCTCTCCTTCCACCACATTGATGCAAATTGGGTTGTACGCTCATTCCTGAACCAAGCTTGTTGTCTACAGAATGCCATAGACTTAGGCAAAGGTCCAACCACTGGGAAAGACTGGAGCATGGTATCGCACCAATTGTGTTAGACTGATCAAAGCCGGCCCCTGGAATTGGGGATGGGGATGCCCTGAAGCATATGGGAGAGGGGAGGAGGAGGTAAGGAGGATCAGTGGTGAGACTGAGTCACCTGCAGCGTCAGTAAGTGCCTCGTTAGGATTTATCCCGAGGTCTTCCTGACTCCCCTGTAGCATGGTGGAGATTTCATCCTGTCAATATCAACGAAGCAGAGAACTTCTGACACAGTAAATAATGGAAGCTCTCCTGAATCCATTGAGAAAATGAGAAAAAAAGTTGGGCCATGCATGTTTTTGAAAGGGTAGCATATTTAAATCAGGTGCAATATTATAAAGTCTTATCAATGATACCTGCTTTTATGGGACTGGTGTTATGGGAGGAATGGGGAGTAGCATAAAGGTAGCAAACAAGAATGATTCATGTAAAAATATTAAACCTGCCTTGGCATAATATGGAAGATACTTGTTTTTAGAATATTACCATGAATACCTAGATACCAATAGTAATTTCTCAGCTTTAGTCCTTACTTAGGTTCTCTCTCTTTAAATGTGCCATTCCTCTCTGTATATTTCATGTAATGAGTTGCAAAGTTTTCTTTTACCCAAAATTTACTATCCACTTTGAAATTCCTATAAAATGAATCTGCCAACAAAAGTGAGTTTAGTTTGAGAACAGGTGTGAGGAAGTGGAGTGCTCTTCTGGGTGTCTCAGCTGTTCTTCCACCAGGATGGTGTCTCAAGTTCACTTAAATGTGCTGTGCCTTACTGCTATCACCTTACCCACATTATGAAGTGGAAATGTCTTCTATGTTATTGAAAAAGTTCATGAAGAAAGTAAGTGAGCCTAAGAAGCCTCAGAAGGCCCAAGCATTAGAAGAAAAGTAGGAAGTGATAAGGAAGGGAGAAAAGAGGAAGAGAAGTCACAATTACTGGTGTCACACCTTTAAAAGAAATATCAAATCATGCAGACAAAATAACTGTTGTGGCAAATGAGTGTGATCATTATGTTGAATAATTGTCACATGCACAGTGAAGTTATATTACATCTCATGTTACCAGCAGCTGGGCAGTGCAAGCAAAAGTCACGCCAGCATGTCCTATTTGAGGGCTGCTTTTTTTTTTACCCAATGCTTTGTCTATGACTTCAGACAAGGGTTCAAGGCCATCTTTTGGAGTCTCAAGAAGTGAGTGTCAAGAAGTGGAGGCAGCCCACCAAATCCCTTGATTCAAATGTGTGTAAACCTCAGGCCTTCATTCTTTCATGCCCTCCTTCACACCACTCTCTCTGCCACCTTCACCTGCCAGCTCATCCGAGACCACAGCTCTTTCCCCTTCTCTTGCCAGCAAATCTCACTCAGGGAAGTTTTCAATTAAGAAATAGTGTGGTTGGCAGAATAATGGTCCCTAAAGATGCCCATGCTCTAATTTCTAGAACCTGTGTATATGTTACCTTCAGCACTGAAAGGGATTTTGCAGATGTGATTAATGTTTGGACTTTGAGATGGGAAGATTATCATGTTGTCCAGCTGGGCCCACTCTGGTTATATGTGTCCTTAAAAGTGGAGACACCTTCCTGTTTGTGGTTAGAGAGAGATGTGCCTTTGGAAGGCAGGGTCAGAGAGAGGTGGTGTGGCTGGCTTTAAAGATGAAGGAAGGAGGCCATGAGCCAAGGAATTCAGGTGGCCACAGGAGGATGGAAAAGGCAAGGCAATGAACTTTCCTCAGAACCTCCAAAAGGGATGCCGTCTGCTGATACCATGATTTTAGTCCGGTGAGACCCCTGTTAGACTTCTAACCTACAGAACTGCAAGATAAAAAAGTTCTATTGTTTTAAGCCACTAATTGTGTGATAATTTTTTACAGCAGCAACAGAAAACTAATACAGAAAGCAATTTAATTTTCACTTTCTATTAAGGTGTAAATTATCTACAGTAAATTTCACAAATCTTAAATGTACAGCTGGGTGAACTTTTACTTATGTATACACCCATGTAACCACTACGTGGATCAAGAGATAGAAACTTCCATCACTCCAGAAGCATCTTTCCTTCCCCTTCCCAGTCAATACCACCCACCCACTGAAGTAACCACTCTTCTGACGACTATTAACATAGATTAGTTTTGCCTGTTCTTGAACTTCATATAAACGGAATTATACAGATATGTTCACTTTTGTGTTTGGCTTCTTCTGAGAATTTTTAAGATTCTTTCACCTTGTTACACGTATCAGCAATGTGTTTTTCTTTAGTGCCGTGTAGTTTTCCAGTGTATGAATATACCTCTATTTATTCATCCATTATGCTTTAATGAACATTTGGATTAGTTCTAGATTTTGGATATTATGAATAAAGGTACTATAGACATTCTTGTACACATCTTTTCCCTTGGATATAGATTTAGAGGTGAATTCATATGTCTTGGGCACATATCTAGAGGTGGAATTTCTAGGTTTTAGAGTAGGCAATGTCCAGTTTAAGTAGTACTTGCAAAGTTTTCCAAACTAATTAAGCCAATTTGCACATCTCCATCAAAATATGGAAGTGTAAGTTGCCTCAAATTCTCACCAATACTTGGTATTGCCAGATTTTGCATTTCACTGATGAGCAACGATGGTGAACATCAATTTATATTATTATTGGCCATTTGGATATCCTCTTTTGTGAATTGTATGCTCAAGTCTTTTGCCTATTTTTACTTGGATTGTTCATATCTTTATTATTTATTTGTAGGCATTCTTTATCTATTCTAGATATGTCTTCTGTCATATTTACATATCGCAAATATATACTCCCATTTTGTTTCTTAAGTATTCACTTTTTTATTGATGCCTTTTGTTGAATAAAAGGTCCTCATTTTAACAGAGTCCAAATTGTCATTTTTTTCTTTTGTGGTTAGTGCTTTCTGTATTCTGTTTTTTAAAGAGTCTTATTATTTCATAAGATCATGAAGACGTTCTACTAGGTTTTCTTCTAGAACGTTGATTTTTTTTTAGCTTTCATATTTAGATGTGTGATCACCTTAAATTAATTTTTGTTTATAGTGTGATATAGGAGTTAAGGTTTGTTTTTTCCTTGGATAGATATCCAAATTGCTCCATTTATTAGAAAGACCATCTGTTCCTGACTGGATAGCAGCAGCACCTTTGACATAAATCACATATGGTTCTATTTTTAGACCCTCTGTTTTGTTCCACTATTCTCTTTGTTCATCCTTCCTCCAATACTACTCCATGTGAATTACTGTAGCTTTAAAATAAGTCTTGAAATCCTTGAACTTTGCTTTCCTTCTTTAAGTGTTCTATTTCTTTTAGGTCCTTTGCATTGCCATACATATTTGAGAATTGGCTTGTTAACTTCCTCCCTCCAAAAAAGAAATATCTGCTAGGATTTATTTGAATTCATCAAGCGATATGGGGAGAATTAACATCATAGCAATATGAGCTTTGCTACCCATGCACTTGGACTATCTACTTATTTTGGCCTTCTTTCATTTCTTTAAGTAAGGTTTTCTAGTGTATTAGTCAGGGTTCTCCAGAGAAACAGAACCAACAAGATGTGTAAATATATATATAAGAAAGAGACTTATTTTAAGGAATTGGCTCATGCGATGATGAAGCTTAGTGATTCCAAAATCTGTAGGGTAGGCCAGGCTGGAGACCCAGGGAAGAGTTGCAGTTCAAATATGAAGGCAGCCAGCTGGCAGAATTACTTCTTGCTCCAGGGAGGTCAGTCTTTGTTCTATGAAGGTCTTCACCACTTGGATGAGACCCACTCGCATTATGGAGGATAATCTGCTTTACTCAAAGTCCACCAATTGAAATGTTAATCTCATCCCAAAACACCTTCACAGAAACATACAAAATAATGTTTGACCAAATATCTGGGAACCATGGCCCAGCCAAGTTGATACATAAAATTATCACCACAAGTCTACCCCTTGTCAACTTGGAACCCATACACATCTCCTTAAACCACACTTAATCTCCAAAAAAAGATAATAACAACACACTTCCACCTAACAAGATACTACTATTTTGCATTCAACCAAAAACACACTAACCCTTTCCCCCAAAAAGGATGCAAAGTCCTTGAGCAATGTTTACTCTTCTCCTTGATATCCTGTAATTGAATCCTATGATATAAAGTTAACAATACTTAAAGACTATAAAATAAAGTCAATGCATCTTGTATTAAATGGTAAGGGAATAAAACAAAGATATTTGCTATATATACACACATGAACATATTCACAACAAAATAAGGAGGAAATACTCATGACAATTACAGTCCTCATTTTGGTAGCTGGTCACATGGTTGTAGCTAGTGTTTACAACTACTTTCTCCCACTATCCATTCTGTGTTCCCTTTCCCTTATCAACTACCTCAGCTGGTCATGGTTCTTTACCAGAAGTGATCCAAACCTTCATTCCTGAAGTGTCTGGGCCATTAGTAGTCCTACCTGAATTGGATTATTGTAGTTTTCCATTGACTTTAATCACAGGCCATAGTAATACTAGAGATATCCTAAAGGATCTCCTGTGTCCCAGACATACTTTTTTTTACCTTCATTGTAAAGTAGTGGTCTAATTTCCCCTTGGTACTCAGGACCAATCACCCCAGCCAGCACAGTAACTCTACTTTTTGCCTGTTGATTCAGAGGCATGAGGATCCTAAAGTGGCTGGGTGGCAGTTCTAACTTCCAGTTTAATGGAATCATTGTTTGTCTCTTGGTGGAAGCATTCCTCCATCTGGAACTAAGACTTCTAGGCCAGCAGAGCATAAAGTCATGGGAACAGGAAGCAAAAATTTTGCTAGTGGGTCACTAGGGGTAATAGTGAGTGATGCCAACCCTATTTCCATCCTTTGATTTCTGGACCTGTGAATCCTGACTATGGTAGAAACAGCACCATGTACTGAACATTGATTCAGAGCATATACAGACTCCTGGAAAACCTTGCCACAGCTCTGCAAGGTACTGCCACCTAGCTAACACTGTAACTGAGTCTTCAAAAGGCCATTCCATTATTCTATCAAGCCAACTGCTTCAAGATGGCAGGGATCATGGTAAGACCAGTGAATTCCATGAGCATGAGCCTATTGCCACACTTTTTTTTTTTTGTTATGAAATGAGTTTGATAATCAGAAGCAATGCTGTGTGAAATACCATGATGATGGATAAGGCATTCTGTAAGTCCACAGGTGGTAGTTTTGCATGCAGGTAAGGGAATCTGTATCCAGAGTGTCTATTCCAGTAAGAACAAAATAATTCCCCTTCAAGGGTGGAAGCAGTCCAATGTAATCAACCTGCCACAGTAGCTGGTTGATCATCATGGGAAGTGGTGCCATATCAGGGACTCAGTGTTACTCTCTGTTGGTGGTAGGTTGGGTTCTCAGCAGTGGCTGTAGCCAGGTTGGCCTTGGTGAGTGGAAGTTCATGTTGCTAAGCCAAGGTACAACCTCCATCTCTCACACTATGGCCACTATATTCATGAGCCCATTGGGCAATGACAGGGGTGGCTTAAGAAAGAGGCTGACTGCTTTTATGTTATGTTTGTTTCATTAGATACTGAGGGATGTGAGTTAATACTCACATCAGCTATAATGTGGATTCAACTCTCTCTCTTTAGTTTTGTTAACTTTTGCTCCATACTTTGAAACTATGATATTACGTGCATAAAATTTAGGATTGTTATGACTTCCTTTTGAATTGACCCATTTACCATTATGAAATGTCACTGTTTATCTCTCAGAATCTCTTACCTTAAAGTTTACTTTAATATTAATTTCATCATGCCAGGTTTCTTTTGATTCATGTATTGTCATCCTTTTACTTTCATCCTATCTGTAAATTTATAACACGTTTACTGTAAATAGCATAGAGTTTTAGCTTTTCACAAAAAATCTGATTCACTTTGTATTTTAATGGGTCTATTTAGTCCATTTATATATAATATAATATTATTACTGATATGTTAGGTTTAAGTTTATCATTTGCTATTTGTTTTCTATTTGTTCTGATATTTCCTTTCTTTGTCCTCCTTTTCTGCTTTCCATTATATTAATCAAATATTTTAAAAATATTCCATTTTATCTCATCTATTAGCATTTTGTTAAAATGGTATTATCAGTATTTTGGTGGTTACCTTAGAAACTACAAAATGCATTCTTAAATTATTACAGTCTATCTTAAGTTAGTAGTTTAACACTTCCCAAACAATGTAACAACCACACAACAACTTAAGTCCATTTGCCGTCCCTTTTTTTTTGCTACTATTGTCATGTATTTGACTTTTACATAAATTATAAACTTCACAAAACTTGCTTATTATTATTTTTAAACATAAAAGTCTTTTATATTTATATATATATATATCAATATTTTCCACTGCTGCTCACTTCTTACACTTCTATATTTCCATCCAACATTACTTTTCTTCAGCACAAAAAATTTCCTTTAATATTTCTTTAAGTGTGGGTCTGCTGGAGATGAATTCCCATAGCATTTGTTTGTAATGTACTTGTAAATACCCTTCTTTATTTTTGAAGGGGATTTACACTGGGATGGCAGGTTTTTTTTTTCTTAAACATTTTTTGCTTAAACATTTCTTAAACATTTTAAAGATGTTCTAAATAATTGAAGAGGAGGGGAAGCTTCCTAACTCATTCTATGAGGCTAACATTAGCCTGATACCAAAACCAGACAAGGACAACACAAAAAAAGAAAATTCCAGTCCAAGATCACTGATGAGCATCAATGCAAAAATCCTCAAAAAATACTAGCAAATTGAATACAACAATGCATTAAAAAGATCATACACCATGATCAAGTGGGATTTATTCTGGGGATGCAGGGATGGTTCAACAACCACAAATCAATCAACATGATATACCACATTAACAAAATGAAGAATAAAAATCATGTGATCATCTCAATACATGCAGAGGAAGCATGTGGCAAGATGCAGCATCCATTTATGATAAAAACTCTGAATAAAATGGGCATAGAAAGAAAGTACCTCAACATGATAAAGGCCATATAAGACAAACTCACAGCCAATGTCATGCTCAATGGAGAAAAACTGAAAGCTATTCCTTTAAGAACAGGAATCAGACAAGGATGCCCACTTTCGCCACTCCTATTTAACATAGTATTGGAAGTCCTAGCCAGAGAAATCAGTCAAGGCAAAGAAACAAAAGGAATCAAAATTGGAAAGGAAGAAGTGAAACTGTCACTATTTCCAGATGAGATGATTTTATATATAGAAAACCCCAAAGAATCCACCAAAAAACTTTTAGAAATAATAAATGAACACAGTAAAGTTGCAGGATACAAAATTAATGTATGAAAATCAGTTGTGTTTCTATACACCAACAATAAAGTAGCAGAAAAAGAAATTGAGAATGCAATCCCATTTACAATTGCAACAAAAAGAATAAAATACCTAGGAATAAATATAACCAAAGAGGTGAATGACCTGTACACTGAAAAGTATAAAACATTGTTGAAAGAAATTGAAGAAGACAGAAAGAAATGGAAAGATATTCCATAGTCTTTGATTGGAAGAATTAACATAGTTAAAATATCCATACTTCCTAAGCAATCTACAGATTCAATGTAATCCCTATCAAAGTTCCGAGATTTTTCACAGAAACAGAACAAAGAATCCTAAAATTTGTATGGAACAACAAAAGACCCCGAATAGCCAAAGGAATCCTGAGAAAAAAGAACAAAGCTGGAGGCATCACACTCCCTGATTTCAAAATATACTACAAAAGCTATAGTAATCAAAACAGCATAGCACTGGCACAAAAACAGACACACAAATCAATGGAACAGAATTGAGAGCCCAGAAATAAACCTACACATCTATGGACAGCTAGTCTTTGATAAGGGAGTCAAGAACATACAATGGAGGAAGGAAACTGTCTTCAATAAATGGTGTTGGGAAAACTGGACAGCCACATGCAAAAGAATGAAAGTAGAACATTGTCTTACACCAAACACCAAAATTAACTCAAAATCGTTTAAAGACTTGAATGTAAGACACGAAACCATAAAACCTCTAGAAGAAAACATAGGCAGCTCTTTGACATCGGTCTTAGCAGCATATTTTCAAATACCATGTCTGACCAGGCAAGGGAAACAGTAGAAAAAATAAACAAATGGGACTACATCAAACTAAAAAGCTTCTATGCAGCAAAGGACACCATCAACAAAATGAAAAGACAACCTAATAATTGGGAGAAGATATTCACAAACCATATATCTGATAAGGGGTTAATATCCAAAATATATAAAGAACACATACATCTCAACAACAAAAAACTAACAACCCAATTAAAAAATGGGCAAAAGATCTGAACAGACATTTCTCCAAAGAAGATATACAGATGGCCAACAGGCACATGAAAAGATGTTCAACATCACTAATTATTAGGGAAATGCTAATCAAAACTACAACGAGAGGGGCTAGCCCAGTGGCATAGCGGTTAAGTTTGTGCACTCCACTGCAGCAGCCCGGGGTTCCCAGGTTTGGATCCCAGGTACAGACCGATGCACCACTTGTCAAACCATGCTGTGGCAGTGTCCCATATAAAGTGAAGGAAGGTGGGCATGGATATTAGCCCAGGGCCAATCTTCCTCAGCAAAAAGAGGACTATTGGCAATGGATGTTAGCTCAGGGCTAATCTTCTACACACACACAAAAAGAAAAAAAGTACAATGAAGTATCACCTCACACCCATGAGAATGGCTATAATGGAAAAGACAAGAAATAAGTGTTGGAGAGGAGGTGGAGAAAAGGAAGCTCTCATACGTGACCGGTGGGAATGCAAACTGGTGCAGCCACTATGGAAAACAGTACAGAGATTCCTCAAAAACTTAAGAATAGAACTACCATGTGATCCAGCTATTCCACTGCTAGTATTTATCCAAAGAACCTGAAAACATGGAAGCATAAAGATATATGCACCCCATGTTCATTGCGGCAAATAGCCAAGACTAGGAAACAACCTATGTGCCCATTAACTGATGGATGGGTAAAAAAGATGTGGTATATATACAAAATGGAACACTACTCAGCCATAAAAAGATGAAACCTTGCCATTTGTGACAAGATGGATGGACCTTGAGGGTAGTATGCTAAGCAAAATAAGTTAAAGGGGAAAGTGAGTATGATCTCACTCATAAATAGAAGATAAAAACAACAACAACAACAAACAAACACATAGATACAGAGATTAGATTGGTGGCTACCAGAGGGGAAGGGGGGAGGGAGGAGGGTGAACGGGGTGACTGGGCTCATGTGTATGGTGATGGAGGGTAATTAGTCTTTGAGTGGTGAACATGATGTAGTCTACACAGTGTTCAAAATATGGTGTACACCACGGGCCGGCCCGGTGGCGCAGCGGTTTAGTCCGCGCTTGGCAGCCCGGGGTTCGCTGGTTCGGATCCCGGGCGCCCGCCGACGCACTGCCTGTCAGCCATGCCATGGCGGCATCCCATATAAAGTGGAGGAAGATGGGCACGGATGTTAGCCCAGGGCCAGTCTTCCTCAGCAAAAAGAGGAGGATTAGCAACGGATGTTAGCTCAGGGCTGGTCTTCCTCACCAAAAAAAAAAAAATGATGTACACCTGAAACTTATAGAATGTTATTATCCAGTGTTACCTCAATAAAAAAATAAATAAAATACAAAAGAAATTTCCACTCTAATATGTATAGCACAATGTAACTCTCTGCTATATTTACCTTCATATTTCTTTGTGTGTTATCTTAATGGGATTAATTGGTTCTTAATACTGTTAAGCTGAAAATTTGTCTAGTGTCCCTATGAACTGAGGACACACACAGAATATTTATGTACATATAACAAATCATAAAAAAATCACCGAGAGTCTCTTAAATTTAGTTAAGAATAGAACCTAAAGAAATCTAGTAATTTATTTTTAGTCTATAACAAAAACATGATTTGTTAGAGGAAAAAAAATGATATTCTTTTTTGAAATTATTATTACTTTATTTAGGTAGCATTAGTTTATAACATTACATAAATTTCAGGTGTACATGATTGTATTTCAACTTCTGTATAGACTGCATTGTGTTCACCACCAAAAGTCTAGTTGCCATCCATCACAGTACACATGTTCCACTTTACTCCTTTTGCCCTCCCCCCACCTCCTTCCCCTCTGGTAACCACCAATCTGTTCTCCATATCTATGTGGTTGTTTGTTTCTTTATCTTCCACATATGAATAAAATCATACAGTAATTGTTTTTCTCCATCTGACTTATTTCACTTAGCATAATACCTTCAAGGTCCATTCATGCTGTTGCAAATGGCAAGATTTCTTTTTTTATGGCTGAGTAGTATTCCATTGTGTGTGTTTGTATATATATGTGTGTGTGTGTGTATGGATACATATACATACTATGTTACTGGTTTACTTATATATATATATATATACACAGATATATATATATATATATATATATATATCTGTATATATACCACATCTTCTTTATCCATCCATCCTTTGAAGGGCACTTAAGTTGTTTCCAAGTCTTGGCTATTGTGAATAATGCTGCAACGAACATAGGGGTGCATATATATATTTTTTGCAGGGAAACATTTGCCCTAAGTTAACATCTGTTGCCAATCTTCCTCTTTTTTTTCCCTCCCCAAAGCCCCAGTGAAAGCTTGTATATCTTACTTGTAAGTCCTTTAATGTGAGCTGCTGCCACAGCACGGCAACTGACAGATGGGTGATGTGGTTCTGTGACCAGGAACTGAGCTGAAGCCACTAAAGTGGTGAGAGCGCCAAACTTTATCCACTAGACCATCAAGGCTTGCTCTCATTCTCCTGATTTCTTTTTTAACAGAGTATTCTGCCTTTGGGATTGTGTTGACCTGCTCATGCACAAACTGAAAGATATACTCTTTAATTTTAATTAGTTAATTAATTAATTAATTTTTGCTGGGAAGGATTTCTCTGAGGCAACATCTGTTGCCAATCTTCCTCTTTTTTTTTCTCCCCAAAGCCCCAGTACCTAGTTGTATATTCTAGTTGTAAGTCCTTCTAGTTCTATGTGAACTGCCACCACAGCATGGCTACTGACAGAAGGATGGTGTGGTTCCACATCCAGGAACCAAACCCATGCTGCTGAAGCAGTGAGAGTGCTGAACTTTAACCACTAGACCATCAGGGCTGTCTCACAAATATCTTTTTAAATTAGTGTTTTCATGTTTTTTGGATAAATACGCAGCAGTGGAATACCTGGATCATATGGTAGTTTTATTTTTAATTTTTTGAGGAATCTCCATACCATTTTCTGTAGTGGCTGCACCAATATACATTCCCACCAGCAGTGTATGAGGGTTTCCTTTTCTCCACATCCTCTCCAACAGTTGTTATTTCTTGTCTTGTTAATAATAGCCATTCTGATGGGCATGAGGTGATATCTCATTGTAGTTTTGATTTGCATTCCCCTAATAATTAGTGGTGTTGAACATCTTTTCATGTGCCTGTTGGCCATCTGTATATCTTCTTTGGTAAAGTGTCTGTTCAGATCCTCTGCCCATTTTTTGATTGGGTTGTTTGTTTTTTTGTTGTTGAGTTGTATGATAAGGATGATATTCTAATGTCTCTTGCTTCCATTTTTATTGTTTTTCTCCAGTGATAATGTGTTTTTTTTTCTCATGGTGTTTTATGATTTTCTTTTTGTTTTTCAGCATTTTTGACTATAGTATGCTTATAAGTATGCAGATGTGTGTGTTTTGTGTTAATCCTGCTTGGGATCCTCCGTGATTCTTAAATTTGTGAGTTGTATTTCATCAAATTTGAAAAGTTCTCTCAGCCATTGTTTCTTCCAACTTTGCTTCCATCTCCTCTCTATTTTCTCCTTCTGACACCCTGATTACTTCTATTTTAGACATACATCTCTCTTCTGAGTTTTGTTTTGTTTTGTTTTATCTTTTCTTTGAACGTCCGTTTGGGTATTTTTTGATAATATGTCTTTGTATTTACTAATGTGGTCTTCTTCCACATCCACTATACTGTTAAAGCTATTTAATGAGTTCTTAACTTCAGATATTGTACTTTGAAGTCCTAGAATGTCCATTTAACTTTGTGTAGATTCCAATTCTCTTTTGAAGTATATATTTTCATCAATTCCTTATCTTTTTTCTATTTTTTAAATTAACTAATTAATTTTCATTCTGGTATAATTTACATACAACATTATATTAGTTTCAGGTGTACAACATAAATGATTCAATATTTGTATTCAGTCACATGCCACATAATGACGTTTTGGTCAGTGACAAACAGCATATACAACAGTAGTCCTGTAAAATTATAATGGAGCTAAAAAATTACTATAGCCTAATGATATTGTAGCTGTCATAACATCACAGTGTAACACATGACTCACAAGTTTGCAGTGATGCTGGTTTAAACAAACCTACCACACTGCCAGTTGTATAAACATACAGCATCTGCAATTATGTACAGTACCTAATACTTGATAACGATGCTAAATGACTATGTTACTGGTTTACTTATTTACAATACTATGCTTTTTATCAGTATTTTAGAGTGTACTCTTTCTATTTATAAAAAAAGTTTACTGTAAAACAGTTTGCAGTGTCATGCCAGCCTCAGCCTCCTACATCTCATGTTTACTGCATCTCTTTATTGCATCATTTTCTCTTGTGCTTGATTTAATCTTATGTTGTTCTGTTCACCATGGCCCCTAAGTATACAAAATACACTGCTAATGTTGCCAATAAGAGGCCATGTTAAATGATTTCCCTATAAGTAAAAGTAAAACTGATTAAGAACTATTAAGGTGGAAATTCAGTGATCGATACTGCTCACCAGTCAGGCATGTCCCCTTCTATCATATCTCTGATTTTGAAGAACAAGAACAAAGTGACAGAATTTGTTAAAGGATCTACTTCACTGAAGGCAATGAGACTAACAAAAATTTGAGAGGGCCTATATCATATGGAGAAAATTCTAATGACCTGGAATGAAGACCAGACACAGAAGAATATCTCTCTCAGCAGCATGACAATCACAGCCAAAGCAAAAGGTTTGTTTGCAATGTTGAAAGAAAAGACTGGACCCAACTACAATGTTGGATTTACTGCTGCCTCTGGTTGGTTTAAATGATTCAAGAACCATTACTGGTTACATAATGTGAAGGTGAGTGGTGACTCTGTGAGTGCTGATGTGAAGGCAGACGAAGAATTTTTGGAAACACTGCTGATTCTGGAGAAAAATTACTTGCCAGAGCAAATATTTAACATAGACAAAGCCTCTATTCTGGAAATGGATGCCTGAAGGGAATTCCATCCATAACAAGGCCAAGTTAATGCCAGATTTCAAGGCTTTTAAGGACAGAAAAAGCTCTGCTTGGGGGCAACATTGAAGGCTACAAACTGAAACCTTTTGTGATCAGGCACAGTGAGAACACCAGGGCATTCAAGTATATCAGTAAGCACACACTGTCAGTGTGCTACAGGAGCAATAAGATGTCATGGATGACCCAGCTCCTCTTTCAAGATACCCTCCTGAATTGCTCTGCCAGCAAAATGGAGAAGTACTTTTTGGAGAATAACATACCTTTCAAGATTTTGTTTGTTGTTGGTAATGCTCCCAGACATTCTCCTTTCATTGATGATATTTATCCCAATATCAAACCAGTGTTTCTCCTACAAACACCACCTCCTTGATCCAACCAATGAATCAAGCAGTTTTAGCAGCTTTTAAGGCCTAATACCTGAGAAGGACTTTTGCCCAGGCTATTGCTGCAACTGAGGAAGACACTGATGCAATTCTGGAAGGATTACAACATCTATGACTGCATAAAGAACCTTGCTTGGGCTTGGGGTGATGTCACCAATGAGTGTATGAATGACATCTGGAAGAAGACACTCGAGAAGTTTGACCATGACTTTAAAGGGTTTGCCTAGGATGAGGAGGTTGCAAAAATCAACAAGGCTGTGGTTGAGATGGCAAACAACTTTAACTTAGGTGTGAATAACATGATATCGAGGAGCTCCCAGAGGTGGTTCCTGAGAAAATGACTAATGAGGAGTTGTTGGAACTGGAACAGGAACACATTGCTGAAGAAGAGGTGAGAGAAAAAGAAACTGCAGGATAAGAAAAAGAGGAACCTCTAAGAAAACTCACAGTGAAAGGTTTAGCAGAGGCTTTTGTAGACCTCAACAAGCTCCTTAAAAAGTAAAAATGCGGACCCCAACAACAAAAGTTTTTCATTAATAGAGAAGAATATTCATCATGCAATATCTGCTTACAGGCAAATCTAAGATGAAAAAAAGAAACAAACCAAGCAAACCACCATGGGCGTGGTTCTGAAAAGAATGACACCTCTTCAAGAAGAGCCTCATGCAGTTCCTTCAGGAGGCATTGCAGAAGAAGGCATTGTTATCACAGGAGATGACAGCTCCGTGCATGTTGTTACCCCTTCTAGTGGGACAAGATGTGGAGTTGGAAGACAGTGATATTGATCATCTTGACCCTGTGTAGGCCTAGGCTAATGTGTGTGTGTTTGTCTTAGTCTTTAACAAAAAAGTTTAAAAAATTAACAATAGGTAAAAAGTTTGTAGAATAAGGATATAAAGAAAATAATTTTGTACAACTGTATGATGTGTTTGTGTTTTAAGCTAAGTGTTATTACAGAAGAGTCAAAAAGTTAAAAAAATTAGTTTATAAAGTAAAAAATTTATAGTGAACTAAGGTTACTGTATTATTGTAGAAAGAAACTTGTTTTTTTATAAATTTAGTGTAGCCTAAATGTACAGTGTTTATAAAGTCTACAGTAGTGTACAGTAATGTCTTAGGCCTTCGCATTCACTCACCACTCACTGAATCACCCAGAACAACTTTCAGTCCTACAAGCTCCATTCATAGTAAGTGCCCTATACAGGTATACCATTTTTTACCTTTAATATCATATTTTTACTGTACTTTTCCTATGTTTAGATACACAAATAATTACTATCGTGTTACAGCTGCCTAAGGTATTCAGTACAGTAACTTGCTGTACAGGTCTGTAACCTATGAAAAATAGGCTCTACCATAGAGCTTAGGTGTGTAGGAGACTATACCATCTAGGTTTGTGTAAGTACACTCCATGATGTTCACACAATGATGAAATCGCCTAATGATGCATTTCTCAGAATATATCCCTGTTGTTAAGCAACAGATGACTGTGTCTATAGCAAAATGATCACGACAATAAGTCTAGTTAACATCTTTCACCATACATAGTTAACAGAATTTTTTTGCTTGTGATGAGAATTTTTAAGGTTTCTCTCTTAACAACTTTCAAATATGCAATATAGTATTATTAACTATAGTTACCATGCTGTATGTTACATCCCCATGAGTTATTTATCTTATAACTAAAAGCCTGTACCTTTTGACTCTCTTCACCTGTTTAACTCCCCACCCCCACCCCCTGCCTCTGGCAACCGCCAATCTGTTCTCTGTATGTATGAGCTTATTTTTTTTTAAGATTTCACATATAAATGAGATCATAAAGTATTTGTCTTTCTCTGTCTGACTTATTTCACTTAGCATAATGCCCTGAAGGTCCATCCACTTTGTTGCACATGACAAGATTCCATTCTTTATTATGGATGAATAATATTCCATTGTATATGCATACCACATTTTCTTTATCAATTTATTCATTGATGGTCACTTAAGTTGTTTCTGTATCTTTGCTATTGTAAATAATGCTACAATGAACAGGGGGGGATATATCTTTTCAAGTTTTTGTTTTCATTTTCTTCAGATAAATACCCAGAAGTGGAATTGCTGGATCACATGGTAGTTCTATAGCCACCCTAGTGATCTAGTGGTTAAGACTCAGTGCTTTCACCACCACAGCCCAGGTTTGTTTCCTAGTCAGGGAATCACACCACCTGTCTGTTGGTTGTTTTACTGTGGTGGCTGCATGTTGCTGTTATGCTGAGAGTTGTGCCACTTATATTTAAAATACAACCTGGGTCACCCATGGTGGACAGGTCAGTGGAACTTGCAGACTAAGGCAGACTAGGAAGAAGAACTTGGCCACTCAATTCCAAAAGAATTGGCCATGAATACCCTATGAGTAACAGCAGATTATTGTCTGATATAGTGCCAGAAGGTGAGAGGATGACCCAAAAGGACTGGGCAGGGTTCCACTCTGCTGTACACAAGGTCTCTAGGAGTCAGAATTGACTTGATGGCACTAACCACAAATGCTTGTTCTATTTATAATTTTTTGAGAAACCTTCATACTGTTTTCTATTGTGGCTACACCAGTTTATATTCCCACCAACAGTGCACAAGGTTTCCCTTTTCTCTACATCTTCATCAGCATTTGTCTCTTGACTTTTTGATAATAGCCATTCTAATAGGTGAGGTGATATCTCATAGTGGTTTTCATTTGCATTTTCCTGATGATTAGTTATGCTGAGTATCTTTTCATGTATCTGTTGGCCATCTACACCTCTTCTTTGGAAAAATGTCTATTTAGATACTCTGCCCATTTTTTAGTTGGATTGTTTGTTTTTTTGCTATTGAATTTTACGAGTTCTTTATATATTTTGAATATTAACCCCTTTTCAGATACATGATTTGCAAGTATTTTCTCCCATTCAGCAGGCTGCCTTTTTGTTTTGTTGATGGTTTTCTTTGCTGTGTATAAGATTTTAGTTTGATGTAGTCCCACTTGTTCATTTTAACTTTTGTTGCCTTTGCTTTTGGTGTCAAATCCAAAAAATCATTGCCAAGATTGACATCAAGGAGCTTACTGCCTATGTTTTCTTTTAGGAGTTTTATGTTTCAAGTCTTTAATCCATTTTTAGTTAATTTTTATTTATGGTATAAGATAGTGGTCCAGTTTCATTCATTTGCATGTAGCTGTCCAGTTTTCCAGAATCATTTATTGAAGAGACTGTCTTTTCCTCATGATATACTCTTGGCTCCTTTGTCATAAATTAAATGCCCATATATGTGTGGGTTTATTTCTGGGCTCTCTATTCTGTTCCACTGATCTATGTGTCTGTTTTTATGCAATATCATGATTTTTTTTGATTACTATAATTTTGTAATATAGTTTGAAATCAGGGAGCATAATGCCTCTAGCTTTGTTCTTCTTTCTCAAGATTGCTTTGGTTGTTTGGGGTCTTTTGTAATTCCATGCAAATTTTAGGATTGTTCATTTAAATTCTGTGAAAAAATGCTGTTAGAATTTTGATAGGGATTGCATTGAAGCTGTATATTGTTTTGGGTAGTATGGACAATTTAATTTTAACTTCAGTTTTAATTCTTCCAATCCATGATCATGGAATATCTTTTCATTTATTTGTGCCTTCTTCAATTTCTTTCATCAATGTCTTATAGTTTTCAGTGTACAGGTCTTTTACCTCCTTGGTTAAATTTATGCCTAAATATTTTGTTCTTTTTGATGCAATTATAAGTGGGGTTGTTTTCTTAATTTCTTTTTTTGATAGTTTATTGTTAGTGTGTAGAAATGCAACAGATTTCTGTATATTGATTTTGTATCCTGCTACTTTACTTAATTCATTAGTTCTAACAGCTTTTTGGGAGTACATTTAGGGTTTTCTATATATAATATCATGTCACCTGAAATAGTGGGAGTTTTACTTCTTCTTTTCTAATTTGGATGCCTTTTATTCCTTTTTCTTGTATAATTGCTCTGGCTGACTTTCTATACTATGTTGAATAAAAATGGCATCCTTGTCTTCTTCCTGATCTTAGAGGGAAAGTGGTCAGCTTTTTACCATTGTATGATGTTATCTGTGGGTTTGTAATATATGGTATTTATTATGTTGAGGTACATTTCCTCTATACCCACTTTGTTGGGAGTTTTTATCATAAATCAACGTTGAATTTTGTCAAATGCTTTTTCTGCATCTATTGTGATGGTTATAATGATTTTTACCCTTTGTTTTGTAAATGTGGTGTATCACTGATTTATTTGCATATGTTGAACCATCCTTGCATCCCTGGAATAAATCCCACTTGATAATGATGTATGATCCTTTTAGTGTATTGTTGAATTTGGTTTGCTAATATTTTGCTGAGGATTTTTGCATGTATGTTCATCAGGGATATTGGCCTGTAATTTTCTTTTCTTGTGGCATCTTTGATTTTGGAATCAGAGTAATGTTGGCCTCGTAAAATGGGTTTAGAAGTGTTCCCTCCTCTGCTGTTTTTTGGAAGAGTTTGAGAAGAATTTGTATTAATTTTTCCTTGAATGTTTGATACAATTCCTTAGTGAAGCCATCTGGTCTTGGACTTTTGTTTTTGGGGAGGTTTTTATTTACTGATTCAGTCTGCCTAGTAGTAATTGGTCTGTTCAGACTTTCTATTTCTTCATGACTCAGTCTTGGTAAGTTGTATATCTCTAGGAATTTATCCCTTTCTTCCAGACTGTCCAAGTTGTTGGCATATAGTTGTTCATAGTAGTCTCTTATGACCCTTTGTATTTCTGTGATATTAGCTGTAAGTATCCTCTTTCATTTTTGATTTTATTTATTTGAGTCTTCTCTCTTTTTTTCTTTGTGAGTCTAGCTAAAGATTTGTCAGTTTTGTTTATCTTTTCAAAGAACCGCTTGTTGATCTTTTCTATTGTCTTTTAAATCTCTATTTCATTTATTTCTGCTCTGATCTTTGTTATTTCCTTCCTTCTACTAACTTTGAGTTTTGTTTGTTCTTTTTCTAGTTTCTGAAGGTGTAAAGTTAGGTTATTTATTTGAGATTTTTCTTGTTTTTTTAAGTAGGTATTTATCACTATGAACTTCCTTCTTAGAACTGTTTTTGCTGGATCTCATAAGTTTCAGTATGTTTTATTTCCATTTTCTTTTGTCTGAAGATTTTTAAATTTCCTTTTTGATTTCTTCATTGACCTATTGGTTGTTCAGTAGCATGGTGTTTAATCTCCACATATTCATGAATTTTCCAATTTTCTTCCTGTTATTGATTTCTAGTTTTATAGCATAGTGGTCAAAAAGGATGCTTGATAGGATTTCCATATTCTTAAATTTGTTAAGACTTGTTTTTTGACCTAACACATGATCTATCCTGGAGAATGTTCCATGTGCACTTGAGAAGAATGTGAATTCTGTTGCTTTTCAATAGAATGCTCTCTATGTACCTATAAAGTCCATCTGCTCTAACATAAGGCTGATGTTTTCTTATTGATTTTCTGTCTGGAAAATGTATCCATTGAAGTGAGTGAGATATTAAAGTCCCCTGCTATTATTGTATTGCTGTTTATTCCTCTCTTTATGTCTGTTAAAATTTGCTTTGTGTATTTAGATGTTCCTATGTTGAGTACATAAATGTTTAAATGTTATAGCTTCTTGTTGGATTGATCCCTTTGTCATTATGTAATGTCCTTCTTTGTCTCTTATTACAGTCTTTGTTTTAAAGTCTATTTTGTTTGATATAAGTATAGTTACTCCAGTTTTCTTTTGGTTTTCATTTGCCTGGAATACTTTTTCCCATCCCTTCCTGTGTGTGTCCTTATGTTTGAAGTGACTCTTTTGTAGGCAGCATACAGATGGGTCTTTTTTTTAATGCATTCAGCCATCTTACATCTCTTGAGTGAAGAATTTAGTTCATTTACATTTAAAGTAATTATTGGTAGATAGGTATTTATTGCCATTTTGTTAATTGTTTTCTGGCTGTTTTTAAGTTCCTATGTTCCTTTCTTCCTCTCTTGCTCTCTTACTTTGTGGTTTGATGACTTTCTTTAGTGGTATGCTTAGATTCCTTTCTCATTATCTTTTGTGTATCTACTATAGGTTTTTGCTTTGTGATTACCATGAATCTTACATATTACAACTTATATTTATAACAGTCTATCTTAAGTTGATAACAATTTAAGTTTGAATGCATTCTAAAGCTGTACATTTTTATTCCCCCTGCTACATTTTATTTTTTTGATGTCATATTTTATATATTTTTATCTTGTATATTCCTTACCTAACTATTGTAGTTACAGTTATTTTTACTACTTTTGGCTTTTAAGCTTAATACTAGCTTTATACATGATTAATCCACTACCTTTACTATGTATTTACCTTTACTAGTGAGAATCTACACTTTCATATGTTTTCTTATCACTAATTGTTGCTCTTTAACATTTCTCATAAGGCTGATTTAGTGGTGATGAAATCCTTTAGCTTTTGCTTGTCTAGAAAACTCTTTACCTCTCCTTCAACTCTGAATGATAACTTTACCAGGTAGAGTATTCGTGTTTGGAAGTTTTTTCCTTCAGCACTTTGAGTATATCATGCCACTCCCTTCTTCCCTGTAAAGTTTCTGCTGAAAAATCTGCTTATAGTCTTATGGTTGTTCCCTTGTACATAACAAGTTGTTTTCCTCTTGCTGCTTTTATGATTTTCCTCTTGTGTTTAATTTTTGACATTTTACTTATACTGTGTCTTGGCATTGGTCTCTTTGGGTTTATCTTATTTGGAACTCTCTGGGCTTCCTGGATCTGGAGGTCTGTTTCCATCCCCAGGTTAGGGAAGTTTTCAGCCATTATTTCTTCAGAAATTTTTTCTGCCCCTTTCTTGCTCTCTTCTCCTTCTGGAACTCCTGTAACATGAATGTTAGTCTGCTTGACATTGTCCCATAAGTCTCTTAAGCTATTTTCATTTTTATTCGTTCTTTTTTTTTTTTTTTTTTTTTGCTGTTCTGATTGGGTGAATTCCACTGCCCTGTCTTCGAATTCACTGATCCTTTCTTCTGCATCATCTATTCTGCCATTGAACCCCTTTAGTGTATTTTTTAATTCAGTTACTGTGTTCTTTAGCTCTGTAGCTTCCGCTTGGCATTTTATTATATTTTCTGTCTCTCTGTTTTTAAGTTCTCAGTGTGCTCACTCATTCTTCTCCTGAGTTTGGTGAGCATTTGTATGAACATTACTTTGAACTCTTTCTCATGTAAATTACTTATATCTGTTTCATTAAGTTTTTTTCTTTAAGTTTTATCTTATTCTTTTGTTTGGAACATATTTTTTCATTTCTATTTTTTGATTTTGCTTGACTCTCTGTGTTGGTTTCTATGCATTAGATGAAACAGCTACCCTTCCCAATCTTGAAGTGTTGGCCTTGTATAAGAGATGAAATTTATCATTTAACCCTGCCCTACCTCTTGGTTGTCTCTCAAACCTTTGGAATTATCCAAGCAGCCTATTCTATTTTTAATAGCTCTCAATATTTGAGGGTGTGCCAAGATCTGTCAGTGTCCCAAAGGGGAGGATCTCAGTAGATTCACATTTTTCAGAAGCCACACTTTCAGACAGTTGCTTTTAATGAATGGAAAAATATACAGCTGTGTGGGACTACAGGTGTAAACCCCACTGGCTACCAGAGCCAGGTGATCTAGGGGTGTCCCCTGGGTGGCAGTCACAAAAATCAGGGCTCCAGATGAGTGTATAAGCTCCTTTGTGGTAGATACCAGGGAGCTATAGCTAGGCAGAGGGAGAGAACAAAGATGGAAGCCCCTGGCCTATATTCCCAGAGAGCACCTCATAGCCCCTATATGTGTACCAAATCTGAAGCCTTCCCCTAATGCCAAAGCTCCAGGACAGGTGAGTAGACTTCTTTCCCAGAAAGGGTGGGGATGTGTTTCAGCCTGCTGTCTGTGCAGTGCCCAGGGGGTGCTAGCCTGCCAAGAACTTTCTCTACAATTGTTACAGTACTGTGGTTCCCAGGAATGCAAGCACCCCTGGACACCACAGCTAGGTGATGTAAGGGTATTTCCTGGGAGGCAGCCACCATACCAGGGCACCCGATTCAAAAACTGGGGCACCAGACATCTATAAGAGCTCTCTTCTAAGAGATTCTGGTGCTCTGGAGCATGGCAGAGGGAGAATGTGAAGATAGCACCTGCCTTCCAAAGTCTCAGGAAAGGTTAACAATCAGCCTTTAGATGTGTGTTTAATTAGAAGCCTGCCTCTCAGGCTATAGCTCTGATGATAAGCTAATAGGCTTCTTTCACACAAAGACTGAACTCCTGGGTCTGTTGCCTCTTGCTGCACCCTGGGGCTGGTGCTGTTAAAGAACTCTTTCCCCATTGGTTAAATTCCTGAGGGACCCATGAATATAAGCTCCACTGGCCACCAGAACCAGGTGATGTAGAGGTGTCCCCTGGCAGCAGCTGCAAAAAATCAGGGCACCAGACAAAGGTAAAAGCTCCTTTCTGGAAGTTACCAGAGAGCTGGAGAGAGGCAGAGGGAGAGCACAAAGATCAAGTCCACCAGCCTCAATTCCCTGAGAGTACCTCCATAGCCCCTAGATATGTGCCCAACCAGAGCCCGTCCCTCAGACTAAAGCTCCTGGATAAACAACTTGGCTTCTTTCTCAGAAAGGCCAGGGGGTGTGTTTCAGTCTGCTATCTGTGCAGTGTCCTCCTGGGCATGGTAGTGTGGGGGATTTGAATTGGCCACCTCAAAATATGTCTCTTTACCTTGATTATTTTCTCTGAGGGAGGCTTTGACCTTCCCCCCACTAACTGTCTAAGATTTGGGGTGGAAGGCCTGTTCCTGGGACGGGCCATCACCATGGATAACTCTGGGTATTGATAGACTGGGAGGGTCCTTCCTAAGCCCATTCTTATCAAAGTTCTATTTACCAAACTCTTGCATTTATAACATAAATCTCAATTTATAGGGGTGTCTCCCTCTCTGTACTGGGAAGAAGGGGGGATGACCTCATCTCTAGAAATTTATCAGTGGGGAAGGTGAGGCTGCATAATAACCATAGTGCACTTTTCTGGTAAACTCACATAACTGACCTGCCCCCAACATCCTCCATTGTCTTTCTATTTAAGAGGAGAACCTCCGCCATTTTGTCGAGAAGCTGTTTCCCTGGTCTCTCCCATGTATACATGTTATAAAGCTTTGTTTGATTTTCTCCTGCTATTCAGTCTCATGTCAACTTAATTTGTAGCCCAGACAGAAAGGACCCAGAGTGGGTAGAGGATAGTCTTCCTCCCCTTCAGTTGTCTGTCAAAACTGTCCCAATTGTTCCAGTCCCATGGGGTCCAGTAATGCAAGCCCCCCTGGCCTTTAGAACCAGGTGATCAATTGGCATCCCTTGGTGGCAGCCACAAAAACTGGGTCACCAGATGTAAGTACGGGGGCACCAGGCTTTTGTAGAAACTCCCCTCCAGGAGATAATGGCACTCTGGAGTGAGACAGAGGAAAAGCACAAAGTGATACTCACTGGCTAGAGTGAAGCAGACAGAGAGTGAATAGATGGCATACTTCAAAAAAAGGAAAATAAAAAAAACAATAAAATACAATGGTGACCTCTGGCTTTAGCAAGGCAGAGAGAGAGCAGGAAGATGGCACCCACCAGCCTCCATCACCAAAGAGTATCCCAGCCAGCCCCAATCTCTCAGACCAATGCCTTAGAATTAGCAAATGAGTCTCTTTCACATAAAGTCTTGGCACTTTTCAAAGAGCTGCTTCTGCACTGGGCCCTGAGGAAGGTGAGTCTGTGTGTAAGCCCTTTAAGAGCCATTTCTCTTTCACCACAGCCCTGCAGGTCTTGTGGGCATGAGCCCCATTGGTCTTCAAAGCCAGATGTTTGGGGTGCTCATCTCTCAGATGCTGGTCTTAATGCCTGGGGTGCCTGATGTGGGGTACAAACCCTTCACTCCTCAGGGAGAAGCTTCATGTTTTGAGTTCCCTCCTAACTGAGGGTCGTCATGATGGGATAGGCTTTATGGCAAGACTGTTTCTCAGCCTTTACTACCTGCTTCAATCAGTGCATTTTCCCTCTCATTTGCCTTATATGAAGGAGTCTCTGCCAGATTATAGTTTTTTCAGGGGAAATTTTTCCATGGATAGCTGTAGATTCAGTGTGTCCATAGGATGAGGTGAGGTCAGGATCTTCCTACGTCACCATCTTGAACTGGAACCCTCATCTAATTTTTTTCACATATTAATCATGGTTATTTTGACATCCTTCTCTGTTAATTCCAATATGAATGAGCCCTGTCTGTGAAGACCCAATATGGATGTGTGTCTTCATTGATTTTTTATTTCTTGATATGCTGGTCCTGTAAGCCTCAGTTTTAGGCTTTGTTAGGTTGATCTATTTCAGTTTTGTTTTTAGTCGTGGAGTGTAGCCCTTATTCCTAGGATATAGTCCTCACTTCTAAGCATGGCCATTCTGGAGTCCCCACTGAATGCCCAGCATTTTCACGAAAGCATTTCACTTCTGGCTGTGGTGGAATTCCCATGTCTCTCCAGCAGTCTAGGATCTCTGAAATCTCTGCCTAGCATTCTTTTTCCAGCAGCTGTTCTCTGCCAGGTCTCCTGGAATCCCACCCTGCACCTGTGCTGCTTCAGATTAGAACAAGGACCCAAAAGTATATTTGTCCAGATTTGTAGGCATTCTTTCTCAGAGGCTCCTTCCTCTCCAGTACTGCTTCCTACTATCCTAGCTGCCTTACAATGTCAAAGTTTGGATTTCTGTCTCCTCCACCCGCTGAGACTCCTGCTCTCCGCTTCAGTTCTATTTCTCTGTGCCTCCATTGGAAAAGGCACTCAGGGTACGATAGGTGAATGTAGGCTCATCTCATGTGCTCCCCTTCTTTCAGAGATTGTAGCTTTGCATTGGCTGATGCCCAAGGCTGCCATCCAATGTCCAATTGTTTTATATATTTCTTCCAGCTTTTATAGTTACTTAAAACAGGAGGATGTTGACTATCAGCTACTTTGGAAATGGATTAAGAGATCAGAAGGTAACTGACTTTTGCAAATTGCCTTGTTAGTTTATTTTATTCTGCCAGGTGTTATTGTGTTCATTGTGTGTATTTAATATATTATTTAACACATTATTTAACTATTTATTTACATTAAGTGCATGTGTAGGAAGTAAATGTAACCTATACTTTATATAGACAGGATTAATGCACAGTGTTCACAAACATGCTTATTAGTGTGTCTATAAGTGTTAGATTATTTACTACTTGGTCTTTTAAATGCCACACATTATGCAGAAATACATGATGAGTTGCTATGTATGTGTTAAAAGACGTTTTAGTAATATTTGGGGAAATAAGTTGGAGTTTTGGGATGGGGTTAGGAATGCATTATTATTTTTTACATTTAAAATAATCTTTTCTAATTTCTGAAAAGTCCTGTCAAAAAATATTTTTAGGAGTGGATTGGATTTAGAGAAAAACAATAACAATTTCTATCTACCACTGTTTCCTTGATTTTTTTATTTTATAAACTCACTACCAGCCCATTACCAGCCTAACTGTAAGAATCCACAAAGCTCT
This sequence comes from Tapirus indicus, assembly GCA_031878705.1. Classification (NCBI taxonomy): domain Eukaryota; kingdom Metazoa; phylum Chordata; class Mammalia; order Perissodactyla; family Tapiridae; genus Tapirus; species Tapirus indicus. The sequence continues at coordinate 71,823,261 of CM062918.1, read as the reverse complement.
ACCATTCGTGGACTATAAATTTCACTGTGTTTCCTGTCTGCCCTGCACGCATGACTTACTGGTTCCTGAACCCTTAGCACTTGCTCCTTCTTCATCTTCTTGGGTTCCAGATCTCACCTTATCCCCTTGCTGACATATAATCTCTCTTACAATTCTAAGAAAACAAAGTCTACTCTTTCAGAAGGCTGTTGTCTCATTTCTGTCTTGCACTTCCAGATATTGCTGGTTTACCTCTTTCAGCTTTCTTACCTGGCTTAGCAGAGGGGTTGTTCTGATTAACCAAGTCACTCTTTCTCCAGGGCAGAACTTTATTCTCACCCTCTCTACTCACTTTTCTTCCTTTGTGTTCAACTGTGTGTCATCCTCCCTTTCCCTGACAAAGTCTATACTTGACCTTGTCATTTCTCAAATTAGCCTCTTCTTTCTCCATATTTACTCACTGTTCAAAATTGTGACATCTAGGCTATACCTATTGCATGCTGTCATAAACACTCACGCCCTCATCAGCACTCTGCAATCAGATTTCCCCCTCACCGCAAAACTAAGATTTACTTTTGATGGTGGACAGTGACATCCTGATATGAACGCTAACACCTTTCTTGTAGCACTTGACACCATTTACAGCCTGTACTTTGAAATCCTCTTGAAGCCTCCATGTCAAAACACTATACTGATTGTCTGCCTCCTTCCCTGCCTCCTCTGCTGATTAGCCTTTCTTTACCATCTCTTTACAACTTTGACTCTGTTATTTCCTCTTTCATTTTTCCCCATTATGTTCACCTTCTCTTTTCCTCAGATGCTTGCCAAATATGCACCCCTGCTATGGATTTTAATTGGAACTCTCATGAATGTCCTCAGGTAATTTTTTTGGGGTGCTAGTCTTCTCACCCTACAGAAGAATTGACCATTTCAACTGCCCAAGAAGTGCTTTCTTAATGGCCATGTTTCTCCCTCTTTTCCTTGCTAACAAAAGCCCAGTTTTGTTCTGGAAGCATCTGCCTACTTCACTGGATGGACAGTGATTGGTGTTTGCCAGAATGGCAGTCTTGGAAGACCTGCATCCCCTCTGCTATTGACTGGCCTGGAGTGTGCGTGTGACTGAATTTTGGCCAGTGAGAAGAAAAAGGGACTATGATGAGCACTTTGGGAATTTTCTTCTATCTGATAAGAGCATATGGAAAGAGATATTTCTGCACTGCTCCTTGCTTCTGCTTTGGATGCTGTCTATGAAAATGTAGATGATTGAAGCAGTGGCAGCCATCTAAGACAATGAGGAGAGAGATGTGGCAGATTGAAGGGTCCTGCACAAGTGATAACTTTGTGGACCTGAAGAACCAGGTCTGCAGGGAGAATCCTGAGACCTCCTGCCTCAGGGCATTTCATCAAGTTAATTGGCCTCCTCTTTTATGCATGCTAGCTTCAAATATATTGATATAGACAAATTGAAAGTAAAAAGATGGGAAAACATATACCTTGCAAACATTTTAAAAAGAAGGCAGGAGTGGCCATATTAATATCAGATAAATCAGATTTCAGAACAAAGAAAATTATTAAGGACAGAGAAAGACACTGCATAATGATAAAAAGGTTAATCCACCAAGAAGACATAGCAATCCTAAATATATATGCATCAAACAACAGAGCTACAAAATATATGAAACAACAAGTGAAAGAACTCAAAGGAAAAGTAGATAAATCCAAGTTTACATTTCAACATCACTTTCTCAACAACTGATAGAACAATCAGACAGAAAATCAGGAAAGATACATAAGAACTGAACAAACCATCAGGATCTAGTCAACATTTATAGAACACTTCATCAAACAATAGTAGAATACACATTCTTTCCAAGTGCTTCCAGAACATTTACCAAGATAGATCATACCCTATGTGATAAAACAATCTAATGAATTGATAAGAATTGAAATCATACAGTGTGTGTTTTCTGACCACAATGGATGGAAACAAACTAGAAAACAATAACAGAGAGAGAAAAGGGAAATCTCCTAACACTTGGATACTAAATAATGCACTATGGATCAAAAAGGAAGTCTCAAGGACAATCACATAATTGATTTAGAAGTCTTCACTCCCTCCCTAAACAAGGAAAAGAGTGGAAGAAACTGAAAATCAATGTTACCCTGGACTAATTAAAGAATTAAAGTCACAGGGCAAGCTATCACCCTGAAATCTGGAGAGAGGGGTGAATACGGGGAATCACACCTGAAAGCAGCTTGCCTACAGCAGAAGCTGCTGAAGTCATAAACTAACAGGAACACTTAAACTAATAGGAACACTTAAATGACAATTTTGAAGAATTGCTGAAGGCTGAATGTGAACTAGTGTGAGAGTTTAGAAGTTCCTGGGACTGCAGTCTTGGAAGACCCCACATTTCATGGGTTTTTACCTCCAGGAACCCCACCAGCTTCTGACCATAAAGAGCCAAGGAAAATCCCTTCATGTTTCTAGCAGGGGGAGGGAAAAAATAACTGTTTTGAAATATGCCCAGATCATTCTCCATAACAAATACCTACTTTTTATGGGAAAAGTCTTTACCAGAGCCTTATGCTATCTAAGGGAAAAAGGTAATTAGCCAAATCCAGACTATTTTACCTAAGGGAGGAGAACATGCTAGGCATGCTAACAGCAAGAATAAATAGTCTGAATAGACAAAGCAAGCATCAAGACAAGACAATGACATAATTATTGGAATTATCAGATGAGCAATTTTAAATAACTAAGATTAATATGTTAAGGGAAAAGTAGAAATATGCAAGAACAGATGAGTAATGTAAGCAGAATGATGGAAATTCTAAGAAAGAATCAAAAGAAAATACTAGAAATCAAAACTGATGTAACAGAAATGAAGAATGCCTTTGAGGTCATCAATAGATTAGCCACGACTGAAGAAAGAATTGGTGTGCTTGAAGATATGCCAATAGAAACTTCCCAAATTAAAATGCAAAGAAAGAAAAACAGAATATTCAAAAACTATGGGACAATTTCAAAAGATATAACATACACATAATTGCTACACCAGAGGGAGAAGAAACAGAGAATGGAGCAGAAGAAATATTTGAAGTAATAATGTCTGATATTTTTCCAAAGTGAATTATAGACAGCAAACTATAGACCCAAGAAATTCAGAGAACACCAGCAGGATAAATATTTAAAAAACCACACCCAAGCATTTCATATTCATTTCCAGAAACCCAAAGACAAAGAGAAAATCTTGAAAGTAGCCAGAGAGGGGAAATCTGAAATACTTAAGTGTAAATCTAACAAAACATTTACAGAACTTGCATGTTGAAAGCTACAAAATACTGATGAAAGGAATCAAAGAAGATCTAAATAATTGGAGATATATTTTGTGTTCATGGATTAGAAGATTCAATATAGTAGAGATGTCTTCTTTCCAAATAAACAAACAGATTTAATGCAATTCCTATCAAAATTGCAACAAGATTGTAGATATAGATATAATTATTCTAAAATGTATATATAAAGGCAAAGGAACTAAACAATTCTGGAAAAGGAGAGTGAGGTGAGAGAAATCACGCTATCCAATATTAAGGCCTACTATAGAGCTACAGTAATGAAGATAGTGTGGTATTGGCAAAGGGATAGACACACAGATTATTGAAACAGAATGGAGAACTCTGAAGTAGTCCCACATAAGTACAGCCAACTTATTTTTGACAAAGATAGAAAAACAACTCAAAGGAGGAAGGATAGTCCTTTCAACAAATGGTCCTGGAACAACTGGATATTTATAGGCAAAAAAGTGAACTTTGACCTAATCCTCATAACTTAGACAAAAATTGGTTCAAAAAAGGTAATAAATTTAGTGTAAATTGCAGAACTATGTAACTTTAAGAAGATAATATAGGAGAAAGTCTTTGAAACCTGGGTCTAAGTGAAGAGTTCTTAGACATGACCTCAAAAGAACAATCCATAAAAGGAAACATCAATAAATTGGACTTCATCAAATTTAATATCTTTTGTTCTGCAAAAGACTCTGATAAGAGAATGAAAACTACAGACTAAGAGGAAATATTTGCAAACTGGATATCTCACAAAAGAATCATATCTAGTATACATAAATAATTCCCAAAGGTCAGCATTTTTTTTTAAAAGCAAACAATCCAATTAGAAAATGGGAAAAGACATGAAGAGACATTTCACTGAAGAGGATATATACATGGCAGATAAGCACTTGAAAAGATGTTCAATATCACAAGCCATTGGGGAAATGCAAATTAAGATGATGAAGTATCATTACACACTTAGTAGAACAACTAAAATAAAAAATAATGACAATATCAAATGCTGGAGGGGTTGTGGAGAAACTGGATCTCTCATATCTTACTTGCTGGGAATGTAAGATGGTATAATCACTCTAGAAAATAGTTTGGCAGTTTCTTTAAAAACTACACATCCACTTACCATACAATTCAGCAATTACTCCCCTGGGCATCTATCCCAGAGAAACGAAAACTTATGTCTGCACAAATACCTGCAGATGATTGTTCATAGCAGCTTTATTTGTAATAGCTAAAACTTGGAAACAACCAAAATATCCCTCAACAGGTGAATGGCTAAACAAAGTGTGGTGCATCTATCATCCATACCACGGGACACAAGGAATGAACCATTGATACACACAACAACTTTGATGAATCTCAAGACATTTTGCTGAGTGATAAAAAACGGTCTCAAAAGGTCACATATTATACAGTTCCACTGATGTAACCTTGTTGAAACAACAAAATTATAGACATGGAGAGCACAGATTAGTGGTTTCCTAGGGTTAGGGATGGTGAGGGAGGGGGAATGTGTGATTACCAAGGGGTAGCACAAAGAAATGTTTGTGGTGATGAAATAGTTCTTATGGTGATGATCACACAAATCTACACATGTGAAAAAATGACAGGACTATACACTCACATTGTACCAACCTCACATCCCTGGTTTTGATAGTGTTATGAAAGATGTAACCATTGGAGGAATCTGGGTGAAAGGTACATGAGACCTTTATACTATCTTAACAGGGTCCTCTGAGTCTGTAATTATTTCCAAATAAATCTATAATCTTGATCAGATCCAGGTTCAGATTTTGGCAAGAACATTTCATGGGTGGAGTTGTACTCTTCCATCAGGAGGCACAGAATGGCTGTTTGTTTCTCTCTTGTGATGGAAGCAGCCATTGGTGATGATTGCCTAGACCCAGCAATTCATTAGGGATTACAAAATGATGATAATCTAGTTATATCTTTCTTTCTTCACTCTAGATGGAATAGTCTATAAAGAAACATTTCTCATTTACTATGTGGTTGCCCGTATGTTCCATTTGAATAGGAAAGACAGAATAAAAGCTTTAATTCTTTCTCTTTATCCCAAAATAATGAATTGGTCTCCCAGCATCAATGAAATGAGACCAGAGTTTTGTTACTGCTGCTGCTGCTGCTATTATTGTTATCTTTATGAATTAATGGATTTAACGTATTAGATGTGTTTTAGCTTGTTGTATAATTACCTTTATTAATGCTATAATTCTCCCATCTTGTCCACTGGTGGCCACTTCAGATTAACTCCTGAGTCCTCTTGGCATGACCCTAAGAGACTTTGATTGCTTCCTTGCTTTCTGCTCATCTAATACATTTCCTTCTCCACAACTATGAAAGCCATTTCTCTAATGAACTCTGGTCCCTTTCATTGGGAAATGGTATTTAGAGACCACAATCTGGGCAATGAAGAGTGCTCATGCCTACTGGTTTGTGTGCCATTTCAGTGGACAGAAGTAGAAATATGTTTTTTTTCTAAAGACATACCTCATGGATTCACACATCAGTCTTAGAATATCAGTACCAATAAATCCCCAATTATTTAATTACCTATCTCTGTGGTTCATTTGTTTTGTCTTGCTTTTGGTTTTTAGAAATTGATTTTTATTAAATTGTGTTTTATAATTGTAGAAAATATATGGCTCCAAAGTCAAATTGATAAAACACACTCAATTGAAAGAAATCTATGTTTATTTTTCATTTTTAAAATATAAGCACATACACATACATATTTATATTACCCTTACCCTGACCAGATAAATGATGGCATGCTACAATGCTACAAACATTTTCCATCTTTCTTTTTCCCTTAACAATATATCCTGTAGCTCACTCCCTAGTAGTATTCCTTTTAATAGCAGCATAGTACTATAGCTTCTAGATGTACCCTAATTTATGCATCAGGAGCTGGGTACACCACTTAGCTGGGACCACTTAAATCCAAGTTAAAAGCCTGTAGCTACATGGATCATACAGATGACTCAAAGCCAGGATGCAAGTCTAGACGCAGGCTAGACTTCTCTTCACTGTCACCATGAGGATGGTGGCCTTTGGGGTCCTAGCTTCACATGGGGGTAGTTCATCCGCAGCCCCCATTTCAGAAGGCCTGGAGATTTGACTTTGAGTCCTTCTAACCTAACGTTTGTTTTCCTGCTGTTTCTTGGCTTATACAGGAAATCTTCAGGGCAAAATTAGCTTTGAGCCTTCAGCTTACCTTTTCTGGTTCTTATCTTTTTTCAAAGTGTGGTCTGGTGATGCTTCACTCTCTTGTTAGCTTTTGGATGCTTTTAAGATGAAATATTTTAACATATTTTAGTTTTTCTCAGAGCAAGGGTTGGTCTGAATTACTCAGTCTGCCATTACCAGAACCATTTGTTACTTTCATAGTTGGGAAAAAATTAAAAAGAAACATCCATGCTTATTTGGGCTATCAGTGTCAGTTTTGACTTATGGATACTGAACCCCCCCCCCAAAAAAAATCACATTAGCATTTTTTGCCCTTTGTGAATACAATGTTTTTTTTAATAGCAGAAGCCTAAGCACCTTGGAACATAAAGCTCTATGTGTGTCTGAGAACGTTCCAAAAGCAGTTATCAGTTAACGGACCACGATTTATAGGGAAGTATGGCAGATCTTTTTAAAGACACCCTTCCAGCACACCTCAATCTCATTATCCCAGGCTGAGGGAGAGACTGCAGAAGCAGTGTAGACTCTGAGAGCCTGGCCATCATCTCTCTAATAGAGATGTGATGTGTGATAAAGCAGTGAGGGAATTAACAGATAAATGAAAGAATGAACAAACCAAAGATCACTTGTTGCTGTCTAAACTTGATAAGGAGTATAGTGCTACATTTCCAAAGAGTTGTGACCTGAGTGACCACTGAGATAATATCAAAGTAAATTCAAATCAGACTAGGATGCAATTACCAGGTGGCCAGTTATGTGCATCATTTTCTACACTAAGATCATTTTCAGGAGACGCTGTACCTCTAGATTAAAAAAATCAGATAGATCACCTCTGCAGAAAGGCCTTTTGTCCAGTTCATTTGTGGCTGGGACTGTAAAGGGGTGAGAAGAGTGATTCCTACAGTGTAGACAGGCTGCTTCCCAGGAGAGTTGAAAGTAGTCAGAGGTAGTCGCTGAGCAGGGAAGGAAGAATGACGAGAACAGAGCTGACAGGAGCCCCATCTGTTTCCACCAGCACTCTCAGCACTGTGGATCCCAGAAGTAGACGTGCTGCCTCGTCTTCTGGACCTGAACTTCCGTGCTATGATGGTCAGCAAGGCCAAACGGGAACCTGGGCAGCCAGCGGTCCAGAGGAGTAGGAATGGTTAGGCAAAAGCATGTCTAATTTTGTTGAAAAGAGATGCAGGGACCCATCTGGCTGTCTGTTGCTTATTCCATATGGCAGAAAGGTTGGTGTGTGAATGAGCCTGCTGGCTGTGCAGCGTCTGTGTGAACAGCAGCTCCTCCGCACGACTCCAGCTGCCGTCCACATGGCAGGCAATGGAATGTAAATTAAAACTGCAGAGGAAAGCAACGTGGATGTTTGTGAGCTAATCTCACCTCAGGAGGAAAATCTTGTGCTGAGGTGACTTTCACTGCCAGCCCCCTTCTTAGCCACTGGCTGGGTGATTCTTGCTGTCAATTGGGAATCAGTGCTTTGTTGAGATGGTGTTTGGAGGGACAGCTCTGCTGAGCACTTCCATGCACTCTTATGGAGAATGCCCCAGAACCCCAGATTCTCAGATGGGTTCCTAAGCTGGGGGAGCCCTATGTCTCTGGACGGCTCTAGTTTCCGGAGTAAATAATTTATCCTTTGTTGGCAGAGACGGGCTGCTAGCCTTTCCTGTGCTGTCCTCGGGCTCCAGGGCCTCACCCAGACCACTGGGGGCACTGGCTAACTGGGCCCTACCTTCCTGCTCCATCTTTCAATGATGACTTTTGAAGCATCTACTGGCATGGAGACTGCAATGATCCCAGATAAGGGCAGGTGTGTATATATGAAGCTACCCATTTACTCATGAGCAACGGGTTCTGCTCCATCTTTTCTCCTTCTTAGAAATCATTTTATCACCATCATCAAAGGTCAAACTCTCCTCAGACTTCTGCTCTGACTTTGGAAAGCATACAAACTGAAAAAAGAATTAAAAAAACAACAAAAAAGTCCAGCCCAGTTTCTGATGCATTGTGCTGCCTGTTGCCTTGATTAAGAAAAGGTGTCCAGTACAACATGCAGACTGGCATTCGACCTCCTCAACGCCAGAGCACGTTCTTCCACAGTTAGCATATCTGGGCCAGCGTCTAAGACTTACCTCCTTCCTTCCTATTAATAAAATCTCTCTGGAATTTGTACCTTGCTGGGTCTGGCCAGTTTGATTAATGTTTTTGTCATCTGTTCTTATATTGGTTCTTATAATTTTCTGTCTCTGCCTGAACTATTCCCTGAGACAGGCCCAATTGGGAAGTGTTTATGTGGGCCCTAATTAGGATTACACATGGGTTAACTGAGATGATGGTCTTGGAAACTGAGAGCAAGGAGCTGCTCCATAGGCTCTTGTTTACCTGAAGAAAAAGATGACCTCAACTGAAATGTGTAACTTGTCCTTGTGGTTTCTCTATTATTATGTATAGAAATTTCACCATACTTTATATTTAATGTATTTAAAAATTATGATTATCCTCAAAAAATAGAGAGAGAGAATTACCATATGACCCAGCAATTCCACTTCTGGGTATATACCCAAAAGAATTGAAAGCAGGACTCAAACAGATATTAGCACACCCGTGTTCATAGCAGTGTTATTCACAACAGCCAAAAGATTGAAACAATGCAAATGTCCATCCACAGATGAATGGATAAACAAAATGTGGTATATACATACAGTGGAATAGTATTCAGCCTTAAAAAGGAAGGGAATTCTGATACATGCTACAACATGAATGAACCTTGAGGACACTATGCAGACTGAAATAAGCCAGACAAAAAAGGCAAATATTGTATACTTCCATTTATATCAGGTACCTAGAGGAGTTAAAATCATAGAGACAGAAAGTAGAATGGTGGTGGGGCTGGGGGGAGGAGGGAATGGGCAGTTGTAGTTTAATGGGTACAGAGTTTCAGTTTTGCAAGATGAAGAGTTCTGGAGATGGTTGATGGTGATGTGCACAACAATGTGAATGCGTTTAATGCCACTCAACTGTACACTTAAAGATGGTTAAAATGGTAAATTTTATGTTATGTATATCTTACCACAACAAAAAGTTATGATTAATTTGGACTTATACATACTAAACCATGCTTTACCTACAGTACAAAAGTTTGCTCTAGAAAGGAAAGGCACAATTGTGAAGGGAGATTTTTTGGGCTGCCCGCAGTCACTCTGGGTTACATTTGTCCATACATTTGCATCTGGGTACAAGCATGAAGCATATCTATATCATCTTGAAAGAGCTTCTCTATCATTTTGCCGCTGTTACAAACCAGTCCAATGTGCCACTGCTGAAACTCCCTTGCCCTGATCTGTTTTTCATAGTTTGGAAGAAATTAATTTTCATGTGCCTGTAGTGTTTATTGCAACATCATAAGAAAAGGGTCAGCTTTGTACTGACCTTGATTTTACTGCTTCAGGTAACCTTAGAAGGTATCAACGTGGAAAAAAAAGTGAAAAGGAGAGATCTTTGAGAGTCTTCAGTTTAGGGTTTGTTGTTATAGAAAACTCAAGGAACAAAAGCTCCTGCATTATTTTGATCCAAAAGAATCTTTGAATCCATATCAGCAACATGATTAACAGTGCTGACATTCATGGATTTCTTAGTGAAGTAACTTCTCAAATTGCTGATGCCCAAAATGAAGGAATAAGGAAAAGCCTTCAACAGAGTTACAACGTGATTTGATGGTATTCCTATCAAACCCAATTTGGTATGGTTAAAGCTTGGGAAATAATTTAGTCAAGTTAAAGTATTCTTGATGGAAATATTTACACTAAGTCTAACTGAACCTTTTGTTCTGACTTCTAGTTTATAGGAAATACCAGGGAGAGAGCATCAAGTCAAGCAATGCCACAAATGACATCACCATACAATCTAGAACTTGAACATCTCATGAGACAATCGTCCTGGTCCCATCAAAGTGTCACGATCAAAAGGGACTAAGAAGATGCAACAACCAAATGCAATATATGAATCTTGGTTGTATCCATGTTTTTAAAAAATTGAGCTATGAAAACATTTTATAGCTCAACTGGGAAATGTTAATGCATATTGGATATTGTATGATATTAGGGAACTGAGGATAATTTTCTTAGGTGTGATTATGCTATAGCGCTCATTGAGGAGAATGTCCTTTATTCTAGGAGATGCATGCTGATAAGGTAAAGTATCATAATATACTTTCTAATGGTTCAATAAAAGGACAGATAAATTAAGTAGATGGAGAGAACACGCAACAAAATGTGGAATATTGAATCCTGTTGGTGGGTATATGAGTGTTCACTGTAGTATTCTTTCAATTCTTCTTTACATTAAAATTTTTCATCATAAAAAGTTGAGAGGAAAATTGATCATCAAGTTACCATCATGTAGTCAGCCTAAGCTACAAAATCCTCGTTGGGTAGCCAAGTCTGGGTTTATTCCCTGGCCTCCTGAAGAATCTGTTTACTGACATAAAAAGGAACATTCTGAAAAGAAATTCAATTTGAGCAAGAGAGGTGAAGCTCACAAGCAAGCTCCCATGTTAAGAATTTGGAGTGTGGAAACATGGGCGCTATTCTCAGTCCTACCACTCTGTGTCTGGTTGGGAGGAGACTCTAACTGAAAGAGCCCTGTCATTAAAATCTATAGAGGACTGAGCATACACAATTGTCAGGGCAGGAGGAGACGTGCCTTTGGACAGTGCCTGGGAGGGAGGATGCGGGGCAGAGGGTAGGTTGGGTCTCTGCACAAGGCTGAACTAACAAAGTCCCATTACTGCTGTCGGGGTCCTCTTGTACATGCCAAGCTGCCATCTTACTTTAACTTACCATAAATTTCTAACCTGAAAAAATTTAACTGGGAGAGTGCCAATAAGGATGGATAAAAATGTATTTTCAACATGCAATCTTGATTCCTGAAGAAACACAACGCACCTTTAAGCAACATGGCGTGCTTTCTTTCCACCCTGCTCTCCTCCCACCCCTGCTTCCTTGGCCTGGCCATGCTCCTCAATGCTCCCACCCTAATCCAGCTCTCCCTAGTTTTTTGTCCTGGTCTGTAGTCTCATCCCTTGTCCTCTCAGTCCATTCAGCCTACCACTTGTAGAGCAATCTTTTTAAGAGGCAAAGCCAACCATGTGTAATCTCTTTCTTAAAATACTCTTAAGATTCCCCATCATTCCTTCAGGATGAAGCTCAAACTTCTCCCTATGTCAGATGAGGCTCTTTGCATTTGGCCTCCACTGAATTTCGAATTTCATCTCATTCCCTGGCTTCTCTGCCTCAGCTCTGCTAGACCAGTCACAGTCTCCAAACTAAAGGGTCTTTCCATCCTTTCTTCCTCATGATAAGTATTTACCTAGCACTAGCTGTGTCCTTATTCCTTAGGGACTAAGGAGGGGTGAGTAAACCAAACGGAGACCCTGCTGCCAGGGAGCTCGCCATCTGCTGGCAGTCAGACAAGAAGAGAGGAAGGTTTCAAGTGTTTTTTTCTACCGGAAGCTCCTTCTCTCCCTTGTCTACTTGATGACCACTTGTCCTTCCAGGGTGGTTACAGAGGTACTCCTCTGTAATGGTTTCCTTGACTTTCCTCCCCTGCCCACACCCTCTCACCCACTCCAGAACCTTCTGCTGTCTCACCCCTTACTCCCTTGTTTGGGACCATTTGTGTCTTTCCCCCACAGGCATAACTCCTTGGGGATCAGGGATTTTGTCTTGTTCACAAAGGAAGGGAGTGCAATCCCACAGTGACTCAATAACAGCTGTAGAAACTTGATGAAGAGCATTTTCTCCTTTCTTGTGACTATTTATGATGGTACATTTTGACCTGTGTCATTAGAACCTTCCCATAAATCCCTTACAGAGGACTTGCTTTCCAAAGCAGTGAGACTCAGATGCACACAGTAGTGTGAAGGTGGACTTAGGGTCTGGAGGGCTCTGTGCTGGGGATTGATTAGGCCAACGCATCGGTTCATAAACTATGTGACTGACTGATGGGAAATGCACCAAAATTAAGGGAGAGTTTAAGTTCTGCTCCCTGGTGCCCCTACCAGACATTGCAGCCATGGCTAATCTTTCACTTGTAAGGGATTTACAAACCAAAACAAATTTCAACCTTCCCTTCAAGTAGTCCCAATCCTCCCTGCCCTGCTCTATTATCTTTCAAAGCATGGAGAACCTTCAACACACTATGTCATTTACCATCTATCTTTCCCCCAACAGAAATAGACCCTCAAAGGCAGGGATTTTTATCTGTTTTGTTATTGCTGTTTGTTGGTGTACCCCGAACCCCAGAGCAGTGCCTACTACTTAGTGGGGGCTTACTCAAGATTTCATGAGTGAATGAATGTGTGTGCCCTTGTCCGTTTGGGCTGCTTTAATAAAATCCCACAGAGTGCCTGGCTTATAAACAACAGGAATTTATCTCTCACGGTTCTGAAAGCTAGAAGTCCAGGAACAAGGTAAGCAGGGTCACCTTCTGGTGAGGGCCTGCTTCCTGATTTGCAGCAGACACCTTCTTGCTGTGTCCTCACACAGCAGAGTGGGTGAGAGGCCTCTCTGGAGCCTCTTTTATAAGGCCACTAATCCCATTTCTGAGGGCTCCACCCTCATGGCTTAAACACCTTCCAAAGGCCCACCGCCTAACATCATCATCATCTTTGGAGGTTAGGATTTAACATCTGAATTTTGGGGGGACACAAATATTCAGACGATAGCAGTATGAAAATATAAACTTCAGTTACTTTGGCTGGACTCATCAGGGTCCCCCATCCAGGCACGCCCTGCTCATAGCTGAGGCTGTGGAGTGCTGCTGGTGACGCGTTTTGTGACTTCAGCTCAGAGGCAGGAGCCAACGGGGCCTGGCGCCACCGATGGTGAGGACTGCCAACAAAGACAGACATGTGATCACTTTGGATGGTGAAGTTTGTCAAAAAGCTAGGCTTTCCCCCTGAATTTCCATCCATCAAGCTCAGGGAACAAGAAGGCCCAGTGCTTCCTACAGTTTTCCTCTCCTCTGCGAGTCCTGCTGGTTATGTCTGTCAGACCCTCATTTCCTCTCATGGAGACTGTGAAACAGACTCTTAATGAGTCTGTCTGTCTCACCTCCCTCCCTGTTCTTATCCTGCCCAGCGTTGGAAGGCTGGAGGAACAGGAGCACCCCAGATATCAGAGGGTGGGGTTCCACTGGGGAGGGGAGATCCTGCTAGCAGCTAGAGAGGCCAGAGCACAGAGACAGCTCCTCTGTGAGGGGTGGTGGGAACCCGCCTGCCCGCCCTGATGTAGGGATGGCCCTCTTCAGAGATGATGGCCCAGTGGGCGTCAGACTCCCTCCCCCAAGACAGAGAAGAAAACCATGCAAACAAAGACAACCACCGTTGTCTTCGTGGAGTCCTTACTGACACAGAGGTGTGTTGAGTCAGCTTGGATGGCTTGGGAGAGCCAATTGTGCTCATCTCAGCCCAAATCTGCCTCCAGGTGGCCTCATGTTGTTGTTCGAAATGAGCCATAGTGGGAAGATTTACACTATGGAAATTAGCAGATGCCACAAATCAGAGCCAGTTTCCCAGAGAATCAATGGTTAAATACGCACCATCCCACCACCAGTTTATATAGCATCTAGGGTGCCACAGTCAGTGTTGTCCAGTTACTACATTATGGATGGAACCAGGAACTTTGGACAGTGAAAGGACACACTGCCAATGATTATCCCAGAACCAGAGTCACAGACCAGGACTCTAATGGGCTAATGCGGACGAACGGTCACTCTAATTTTTGAACTCTTTTCCAGGTTTGCAATCATTATTCCAAAGTATAATTTTCTTTTAGCTGCACAGCATGCCTTCATCTGGAAATTTGGAAGATTTTTCTGTTATTGAACTGTTTACAATTGTCCCATTGTAAATGATATTTCAATAAACATGTATTAGAGTATGTTCCTAAGAGTGTAATTCCAAGGCAGAGGGTATAAACATTTATTAAAACTCTAAACACATGATGGCAAATGGCTTACCCAGAAGGTTATAGACACATGCTCCCCCACAGTCTGCCCAATTCACCAAAGCATTTCCAGTCCTTGGAATTAAAACAGAGGGAACATTTTCCAGCCACCTCCTCTCCTCCCTGTGCAGGCTCTGCTTCCCAATTAAGCTGAGTTTATTGCAGGAACCCCACAAGCTCTGTTGTCTCTCTGGCCTTCATCTGCTCCTTTAATTCTGTGTTCTCTCCACACAAAGGCTGTCCCCTGTCCCTCTTCTGCTCAGTCAAGTGCTGCAGAGACCTCATAAGCATCCTGTCAGCCGGTGACAGTCTGGCTGTGAATGTACACAACATGCTGCAAAAAATAAAGAAAGCAAGTGTAAAGTAAGTGAGTCACATCTGCGACTGAGTCAAGGGGTGCAGATGCCCTAAGAGGCCACACTTTCCCTTCACACCAGAACGTGCTTCACGTGCAGAAAGAAGACTCAGAAAAGGAAGCCTATCACATCCTTTCTTACTCGTGTTCCTCCTCTGTATTAGCCAACCACTGGGCTGAAAGTAAAGAGATAAAAGGAAAGGAAAGGATGGGGCAACCTATACCCCTTCCTTCTCAGCCCTTCCTTCCTCATCAGTGAGCCCAAGGTAGACGGTGTCGGTGGACTGGACCCCCATGAAGAAGTGTAATAAAACCAGATGAGTTCGTTTTGTTTAGCCACTGTTCTGGTAAGAGATATAGACGCATTGTGAACTACCAAATACAAATTGTATGATTCTGATATGAATATGAGTTAAATGCCAACATTTGCATTTGAAACTGGCATTGCATAAAAGGTGAACGTTGAAATTTATGCTAATAAGTCTCCCGTACAGAACAAACACTCTAAACATCAAGGCTTTGAGGTGGGCATCACGCAGAATGCCACCCTGTGGGATTAGCAACTGTGGAGTCACGTTTTTCTGTCTCTACCCTCACCCGGCCTCTCTCAGGGCTTCCTGAAAGCCCCCAGGAGGCATTATGATGGCAGAAGAACCCCTCCTCTGGACCCCCACTGGGTGCCAGCATTGTCTTCTCTCCTGATCTGGTTCGCGATGGGTCCCATTGTGTTTACTGCCCCACTGACCCACTGGCACTTCCAACCGCAAAGATACAGATTACCTTTCAGCAAAGGTCTGATGCATCCTTTTGTCAGTGCAAAATAACCAATAACCATTCTATAGATAAGAGAAATAAGGTGAGTTTACTTGAGCCAGAGTGAGGATTATAACCCGGGGAGGCCTTAGAAAGCATTCCAGAGAAGCATGGTTTCCAGTACAGTCTTATATCTTTTTAGAACAAAGAACATACATTAAACACAGCCAGGATGCATTGTCATCAGAGTCAATGAGGCATTCAGCTGCAAATTAGCAGGTCAACATGACTCCATGTCAGGAAAGGGACTAATCCTGGCGTTACCAATAGGGCGTTCCAATAGGGCATAGGAGGGGAAGTATGTGTTCTTATTTTAGGAGACTGCTTTCTTTACCTTAATGGTTAAGCAGATGTACAATGTTTGATGGGGCATAAGTCAGGCTTTTTTAGTTCAAGCCAAATCAATTTTGAACCTGAATACTTACCCCGTATACCTCCATATGTGAAAATCTCTTGTCATTTTCTTCGGATAAGTTTTTTCCTTCGCTTCCTTTTGTGAAGAGAGTCTTACACCGCTCCGTGGGAGGAGGAGTCCCAGTCCTCTGCTGGTGGGAGCCTCCTAGGAAAGGTTTACAGTGGGACCCAGAGGACAGAGCTGAGTCAACACTACCCAGGTGAGGGCAGTGCTTTCTCCGAACTAGTGTGATGGGCAGCCTCAGAGAAGCCACTAGAGTCATTGTTAAAATTATTTCAAAATGGAGAGACAAGTGAGGAAGAACTCACCATCACAAAAGACAGAGCAACCTGGTCTCTTTGTATGGAATGAGGATTCTGTTTTCTGATTCAAATGCTAAAGACCCCAGAAAGCAACCAAGAATCACAATAAGAGCTCAGCTCTAAAAGAAAATACACGTTTGTCGAATTTCCAGGTAATCTGTTTTTCTTTCAGGAGGGTCACACTGTGCCTTTCTCTCTTTTCCTTGCAAAGTGGCTCCATTAATCTTCCACATGGGTGACCACCTTTTGATGGAGACTCACTGAGGATTGTCAAGGGGTAAGAGATAGAAGAGACACATAATGTGAATTCCATATTCAAAGGTCACCTTGCTTGGTTCATATTTTTTCTTTCAGGTTGGCAAATTTTCATGAATCACCTGAAAACTTTAGCCTTGCTGCAATTGCAGGTTTTCATTACTTACCTGAAACTATGCATTTTTTATATGTATGTATAATTTTTGAATAACCTATCCTTGGAAACACAGATTTTCTTAAAGATACTTCTTTTATTCATGTTCCTATAATCTTGTATTAGTTATCTATTGCTTCATAACAAATTACCCCAAATTTAGTGGCTTAAAATAGCAGTAAACATTTATTATCTCACAATGTCTGTGATTCAGGAATTTGGGGATGGCTTGGCTGAGTGGTTCTGGCTCAGGGTCTCTCATAAGGTTGCAGTCAGGTGTGGGCCAGGGCTGCGGTCATCTGGAGGCTTGACTGGGGCCAGAGCGTCCACTTCCAAGCTGGCCACTCTAAGGGAGGAACACATATCCTCCACCCACTGTGGGTCCTTTTGGCTGGACTATGGATTAAAATGACATGAGATAGAATAACAGGAGAAAATCAAACAAATCTTTATAACATGTATACATGGGAGGAACCCAGGAAACTAGGTAACTCACCAAAATGGTGGGGGCTCTCATCTTAAGTACCATCTTCAGCTAAAGACAAAGGAGGATGTTGGGAGTGGGGGAGTCAGTTATGGGAGATTACCAGAAAAGCACAGTAAATAAGAGTAAGGTTATTAGGCAGATTTAAGTCCTTGCCTTCCACATTGATAAGAGTTTCTAGACATAAGGTCATCCCCCCTTCTTCCTGGTCCGGAGAGGGAGATACTTTTACAGGTAGAGATTTTCCTTACAAATTTAAATGTCTCTTACAAAAGGTAAATTCTACTTTTCAGAACTTCTCCCATATCTGCAGTTTTTAAAAGTAATAATCCTCATTATCCCAAAACAATCCTCATGCCAAAGAGACACATTTTGGGGTGGCCAATTCTGGTCCCCCACAGCACTCACAAGGCTGGAGGTTGGTGCTGACCATGGGCAGGAGACCTCATTGTCCCTTCTCACTGCCCCTCCGCAGGCCGTGTCTTGAGTGTTTTCCAAGCAGGGCACTGGCATCCCCAGAGCAAGTGATTCAAGAGGCTAAGGCAGAAGCTACAAGGCCATTTATGAAACAGCCTTAGACATTACACACTGGGGGTTCAGGGCAGGCCGTCCCAAGATGCGCTACTCTGGTATGCAGATTATTTCAAGCTGAAGTCAACAAAGGCTCAGAAGACTCAGGAAGAGCATTTAACCTTCCGCCAAACTTCCTAAAAGAATTTAACAAAGAAGGCCTGTTCCAGGAAGGAGCTAATACCAGAAGAGAGCTATAGTATAATGTAAAACAGGTGTGATAGAAAGGCACCAATAAGCCCATTTTTGGCCCAGCAAAATTTGTTTATCAAACATTTGCATTTCCATCTCCACATAAATTGTCTTCCTCCCCTCTGAAATCCCAAACCACTACCCCCAACATCCTCCTTTGCCTTTACTGAGGATGATATTTAAGGTGGCAGCTTTGGCCAGATGGCTAAGTTGCTCAGTTTTCCTGAGTCTCTCCCATGTACACGTTATAAAGCTTTGTTTGGTTTTCTCGTGTTATTCTGTCTCATGTCAAATTAATTTGTAGCCCAGCCAGAAGGACCCAGAGGATAGAAGATCTGTCTTCTTTCCCTGCAACATCATCACTGCTGCCATATTTTATGGGTCACACAGATCAGCCCTAATTCAGAATGAGAAGAGGCTACACAAGGGCATGGATACCGAGAAGCAAAGATCCTTGTGGAGGTGGAAGAGCATCTTGGAAGGTGGCTACCACAATTTAAATGTAATATTTGTGTATGCCATTTTCTAATTATGCATACAAAGATGAGGCATATAAAGATGCAGGTAATTTGGCTGTCATGGTTTGTGAGCTGTCCTAAGATGAAATGTCTTAAATTGTCCTAAAGTGGCATAGACCTTCAATCCCCAGCTCTTTAATTCAGTCCAGCCTCCACATTTCTCCTTGTACCCCATACACAAATGCACATACACACTCACACAGGCTCACACCTACTCATGTGCACATTGACATACTCATATACATACACATACATACATACTCATATGAGACATTCATACAAACTCACATGTGTACTCATACACTCATTCACACACACACACACACACACACACACACACACACACTTCCAATGCTCCAGCCAACTCGTTGTACTTAGAATATTTGCAGATGTTCCAATCTATTGTTCAGTACCCCCCACATCCTTCTCATCCTTCTCCTCCAACTCTCTACACAACACAACACACACCTCTTTCATCGTGGTTTGCTCACTTTTGCTTCATTCCATACTCCCAGCTCTTGGCCTCACATCTGCTTTAGATGCCTACCTCTGGTTTACATGTGCCCACAGTCCTACTCTTTCCTTAGATTTCAGAACTTGGCCTTCCTGCATGGTTTTGCGCTTGCCCTCCTCCAAACTTGTTCTTTCCTTTGGTATCAAGTGGAGACCCCTGATCTGAGCCCAGCCTCTCAGACCTGCTCCTCTGCACTTCAGCCCCAAAACCAGGGCCCTCCTGGGGACAGCACAAGCTCCTTCCTTGCAGAAATGAGAGGATTTAGACATTTCAACCATAAGGACCATCTCAAGTGGAAAAGAGATGCAATTTGAGCTGACACTCTATTCCAGGCATTTTCCTGAACCTCTTTAGTCTTGATTTGAAAATTATCCCTGAAAGCCCAGACTAATACCTCCTAGTTATGTGGATAGTGAGATGTAGATTTTCCTGTCATTGTTAAGACACCCTCCCTGCATTCTCCAATGCTCATTATTCCACACTGGGTTTTATTTTCTTAGCACACATTTCTGCCTTTCGTTAGCCTGTCTGTGGGGCTTTGGAAACGTTTCATCTCAGCAGGGGATTTACGTGTCCATGTGGGAATTAGGGCAGATATGGAGCTGGTCTCCAGGAAAAAGAAACGGCTCATCCAGTAGTCCACAGCCAATCTCACAGGGCAATGTAGCACAAGAAGATAAAGGTTTTTCTGCTCTGTGTGGAAAGCCAGTGTGTGATGGGGAAGGGCTTGGAGAACTTGCTGATTCGGAGATGGTGGGTGGTTATGTTCGGGGAAAGCATGTCTGAGATCAAGAGCTCTGGGAAACACACCATTCCCAGTGTCCCCCGCTGTGTGCCAGGCTCTTTGTTGGGACCTTGGAACAGGAGGATCCCAGGGATGACGGCTGAGGTTCATAGTCTTCTCAGTCCGGGACAGAGAGTCAAACATGCAGATACATATGAGCAGGCACGTGTCTCAGACCGTGAACTGCTGTACCTGCTGTGCCAAGAAAGGGACTGCTCTGTCCTCCCCATACTCTGATCATCTGAGTTCTTTGGCCCTAAACATAAGCACTTCCCTACTTTCCTTAATTTAGGGATTAAAAAAATATACATTATTCACACCTATTAGGATGGCTACTATTAAAAAAACCCCAGAAAACAACAAGTGTAGGCAAGGATGTGGAGGAGTTGTGATTGCTTGTGGGAATGTAAAACTGTACAGTCACTGTGAAAAACAGTATGGTGGTTTCTCAAAACTTAAACATATAATTACTGCAAGATCCAGCAATTCCACTCCTGGGCATATACCCAAAGAATTGAAAGCAGAGACTTGAAGAGATATCTGTGCACCAATGTTCATAGCAGCATTATTCACAATAGCCAAAAGGAGGAAACAATCCAAGTGTCCATTGACACATGAATGGATAAACAAAGTGTAGTATACACAGTCAATGGAATATTATTCAGCCTTAAAAAGGGAGGGAATTCTGACACTGCTTCAACATAGATGAAACTTGAGGACTTTATGCTAAGGGAAATGTCAGTCACAAAAAGACAAATGCTGTATGATCCCACTCATATGAATTACCTAGAGTAGTCAAATTCAAAGAGACAGAAAGTAGAATGGTGGATACCAGGGAATGGGGGGAGGGGGGAATGGGGACTTAGTGTTTAAAAGGGATAAGGTTTCAGTTTGAGAAGATGAAAAGGTTCTGGAAATGGATGGTGTCATGGTTGAACAACAATATGAATGTACTTAACGCCACTGAAATGTACACTTAAAAATGGTTAAGATGGTAAATTTTATATGTATTTTATTGCAATTTTAAAAAATTAAAAATATATTATTAAAAAACTAGGGGAAAACCAAAACATTTCTTAGGAGTTAAGGAGGAGTGATTTTTGGAGGTAGCCAATCTGCCAAGACCTTGCCCAGGCTGATTCTTTCCCTTGGGCCAGCTGGCTGGAAGCAAGGCCAAGCCACCTATGGCTGAATATAGACCTATCAGAGTGGACACCAGGCAGGTCGCTCATGTCATCATCTGCCTTCTCTTCTTCCCAGAGGGGCCCTGGCCATGGCCAGCTCCCCGTCGCAGGCACCGCTAGCCCCCATGAGTTCTGCCTGCACTCAGGTGTGAGGAAGATGCTTCTATATCTGGGCCCCAAGAGTCTTTCTCTGACTGTAGGCTGCCCTGGAGATGCTATTCAGCTCCTCGAGGTCCCTCCTTATCAGCTGGCTTCTCTCAATCCTGGACCACGTGTCAGCAGCAGACCCTCTAGCCAGCTATGGGGGCAGAAAAGCTTCCTGTGCTATTCTACTAACCCAGTGGCCACTGGTCTCTGGGAGCCAGCCCCTGCTCAAGAGCCTAGTTCTTCAAGTTGTCCCTACCTTTTCCTTCGAGCCTCAGTGGTGCATCTAGTAAAGCTCTCTTATTCAAGTGTCTACTGCCCTGATTTAATGGGCCATTGGACAAAAAGACAGTACAGCATTCCTGGTCACGTGTTTAGAACCAAGGACGTATGACATTGAGCTTGGCTTCCCCACACCCTGGCCTTTTGGTTTCCTTGTTGGTAAAGCAGAGTTGTTGGGGGGATCAAATGAAAACAGATGATGTGTGAATACCCCACAGTGCGGGGCACAATGTAGAAATTCCATCAGTGGTAGCTCTGAGTTGTATTTTTGCAGTTCAATGTAGACCTCTGGTTCTTACACAATCATCACAATCATCAAGGCTTGCTCCTGGGCCCTCAACAGCATCCCATGGATTTCCTGAGGGAAGATGGGGCAGGGAGAACCAGCGAGGTGGTTCAGTGAGGGCTACTACTGGGGCTTCTACTGAGTGAGCTTAACTATGAGGTGTTAGGTAACCACCCACAGCAATATCGTGTGTGTTTTAAATAGATACACATGATCACTCCTCTCACTCAGCACACATTGCTTGGTTCCTACTCTGTGGTGGGTATTGAAAACGCAGTCCCCCAAAATGCAAAGTCCTTGCCAAAGAAGGACTCACAGGTGCGTGAAGGCCAAGCCGAAAACAGCTCATTTCAAACAACGTGATGGGTGCTGTAACGTGCAGGTGGGAGAGACTAACTGTGTAGGCAGTGATGAGTTCACAGGGATGTGGCATCTATTCTCAGTGGGACTTACAGAATGAGTAGGAATTTGCTGGGTGAATAATAGGGAGAGGCACCTTCCCAGCAGAGACACATGGGCAAAGCCAATACTGTGCAGAAGGACTCAGTATTTCCAGGGATGGTCAGCAGTCCTGCATGACTGGAGTTCAGTGCATGCCATAGAGCCCAGAGGAAAGACAGGAGCCTGGGATACAGATGGAGAAGTCAGTGAGGATTGGCGCACTCATACATTTGCATATTTGTGTTCTCTCCACATAACCGAGTATTTTTGCTATGGAACAAACAATAATACTTTTTACTTGAGATATTTTAAAAACAAGGTCTAATTCACCTGGAGTTTATTTTGTATGTTAGAAGGTAGGCATCAAACGGCTCACCAGATTTTTCAGCACCATTTATTGCATCATTCTGGCTTCCCTCATTAATTAGCAGAGTCAGGTCTGTCAATTATCCTGTGTCCCTGGTTCCACAGAGTCTCTGTGTTACAAGGCTCTGGGACATTGCTCATGTCATAGTCCACGGGCTGTGCAGTGAGATACCACTGCACACATATGAGAATGGCAAAAATGAAAAAGTCTGGTCAGGCAAGTGTGGGCGAAGGTGTGGAGCAACTGGAACTCACACATCACTGGTGGGAGCGTAACAGGGTACAGCCACTTTGGAAAGTCCTCTGGAAATCTCCGAAAAATTTAAACATGCAGCCACCATATGACCCAGCCATTCCACTCCTAGGTATTTACCCAGGAGAGAAGAAAGCATGTGTCTGTGCAAAGACTGATACAAAATGTTCACAGCACCGTGTTTGTAATAGGCAAAAATTGGAAACATTCCAAATGTCCATCAAGAAGTGAATGGATAAACACATTCATATCCACATAATAGACTACTACTCAGCAATCAACTGGAATGAATTATTGACATGTGCAACCACATGAGAAAAGAAAATCTCAAAATAATTATGCTGAAAGAAGCTAGACAAATTTTAAAACAATGACATGCTGTATGATTCCATTTATATAAAATTCTAGAAAAGATAGAAAGCAGATCACTGGTTCCCTGGGGATGGGAGTTGAGAGGGGTGAGACAGACAGATGGATGGGAGCTGGATTGCAGAGGCGATGGAGGAAACTTCTGGAAGCAATGGATGTGTTCACTACCCTGGTTGTGCTGAAGGTTTCACAGGGGTATAGATATGGCAAAACTTATCAAATTGTATACTTTATGTGTGTTCAGCTTATTGTACACCAATTATACCTGAATAAACCATTGAAAGAGAGAATGTGTCCAATCCATTGCTGTGTGGAATCAATCAGAATAAAGCTTCTCAATCAAAAGGAGTTTTGGAATGAAATTTATTTTAATTTTAGGTTATGTGATAGAAATGGATCCTCAGGTCACTGTGGGAAAGGCAAAACCTTTTCTATTTTAAATTAAAAAACATTTTTTTCTTTATATATAGCATAGAGAATTTACATGAAGTTTATACTAGTTGCCTGGGGCTGCTGTAACAAAGCACCACAGACTGGGTGGCTTAAACAACAGAAAGTTTTTGTGTCACAGTTCTGGAGCCTGGAGGTCTGAGGTGAGCAGGGTTGGCTCCTTGTGAAGCCTCTCTCTTTGGCCTGCAGATGGCTGCCTTCTCCCTTTATCTCTTTACATCTTCTTCCTTCTGTGTGTTGTATCTTTCTCTTCACATGGCTTTCTTTTTTTTTGGTGAGGAAGATTAGCTCTGAGCTAATGTCTGTTGCCAATCTTCCTCTTTTTACTGATGGAAGATTGGCCCTGGGCTAACATCTGTGACCATCTCCCTCTACTTCATATGTGGGATGCTTGCCACAGCATGGCTTGATGAGTGGTGCATCGATCCACGCCTGGGATCCGAACCTGCGAACCCCGGGCCTCTGAAGTGAAACATGCAAACTTAACCACTATGACACCGGGCCTGCCCTATGGGGTTCTTTTTTTTAAGGACCTCAAGTACGACTTCATCTTAACTAATCACATCTGTGTGACCGTTTCCAGGTAAGGTCACATTCTGAGGTACTGGCAGCAGGACTTCACTATATGAACTTGGAGGGGCAGGCACAATTCAACTCATGACAAAGCTCCACGTCATATTTTCATTCTTAAAAAAAGAAAGGAAGAAAGAATAAAGAAAAAGCAAACCTGTTTCTGCAACTGGAAAGCCTGCTGCTCTCTACCTGGAAACCAGGCTGGTGGCGAAAGCATCTGCTGTTGGGGTTTCTGTGCGTCTCCTCACAGGCCTCCTTGCTCTCTGAAGGTATTCTCTTCTCGCTCCTCTGAACATCATTCTTGAACCATGGGGCCCAGGTTTCCATCAGGTTGGTCCTTCAGGTTACCTGCTTGGCTACTTTGGGTTGGACCTTTGTAACTATTTGCACCTGCACCAGTGCATGACAGAGTGTCTGTGGGTCTCTGGGGGCATTGCTGCTTTTATTATCTTTCTCCGTTTTAACCTTTTTTCTGGCCTTACTTTCTTCCAGCCAGCATCAAGTTGTCCACATGAACGAAATCCACTGGAACCACATTGGAGATCCATATTAAAACTTTGAATTGCCCGGAAGGCTACAACTCGTTCAGTGTAAGGAAAAGTGTATCTCCTGCAGTGATCAAAACTCCAAGACGGAATCTGGGGTTTCAAAGCCTGGTGATGGTGAACGTGGTGTGTATTTTGGGAGAGAGAGAAATTTTCCTTTTGTGTGGCCCTGCACGTGGGGACGTGGGAATGAGCTACTTGCTCCCACTGCTGAGAGGACAGCTCCAGGGGCTTGCAGGCCCTGAGCCCCTCCTGGCCTGTGGGAGCAGGGGGTCTCCGGTTCAGGTGCTGGGAGATGTATAATGGGCAGAACTGTCCCAGGGCCTTTCTTTACCGCCACTGTCCTCACGGTGGCCTCGGATACCTCACACATGATGGTTGGTAATGGATCCATTTTACTAATTCTTCCTTCATTGGCATCCTGATTGCCTAACTCAGCACAGTGTCAGGTTGGACAAACGTCCTTCACTCCTGCAGTTAGCACTTGTCAGAAAACTGCTGAGCCACTTACCTACCAGCCTTTTCTTTATATCAACCTGCTTTTCTACTTGAATATTCTTTAAAAAAAATTAATGCCACTGTCACAAATGGACACTGACACATTCAAATAAAAAATGTTATCCGTGTAGCCCCTAAAATTACCCCGTGTACCAGCGACAGGATGCGCACCTCACTTTTGGGAAATTGTGACGGCTAAGTGTGTGGCCCTTCTCTGGGATTCTCAACCCTTTATAAGGAGCCCTTTTGAATGAAAAGAAAACAAATTCCGTGCACTTTCCCTAGATGGTGATCGTTCTTTCAGCATCTGCCAGTTGAGAAAATATGTAACAAGCTACTATTACTTCAGATGAACTGGCATTACATTAGCGACAACAGCGGTGCGTGATAAACAGTGGTGCACGCTGAGGTGTGCCACCTCCTCCATCTGCAGAGGACCTGGCGCGCTATCTATGCTAAGTCCCTTAGAAATTCTGTGGCATCCTGAGATCTACAGCCCATGGTTTCTTCCTTGATTTAGAAGAAAGAGCCAAGTTTCTTTCTCATTGTGTGGACATGAGCATGTTTCCTTCTAGCTGGTTTTAGGGTCCTTAGTCTGTGAAATGCGGGTCAGAGTCCCTGCTTGCTCCTTACCTCACAGATGCTGCTTTTGTGAGGATAAAATTAAATACTATTATTTAAAGGAGAAAAAAAATCTTAATAAATGCAAAATGTGCCAGTATAACTCTGTAAAATATCAGGAGAAAACTAGGACTCTGGGGAGAGGAAGGAGAGAGAAAATATGAACGAGGCAAGACTGGGAAGGTCAGTGATGATGGAGACACCGACCACACAGGCCCTGTGTGACCTGCAGCCCTGGACTCAGATGGGACTTGGTGGCTAAATCTGCTCAGGTCATTTACAGTCACAGGGCAAGCGGCATGAAGAGTAAAGAGACCATGTGACTGGGTGTGACTTCAGGAAATTTAGCAGCTTTGGCCTTGGGGCCTTGGCCGGTGCACTGAAGAGAGGGGCGTGGGGATAACGGTTGGGGGAGAAGGGGCTTCTCCCTAGGCCTGTCTGTGTTACTGGGGAAACGGGCCAGGCTGCATGTTGGGTCCCTTTTCCTCCTTTATGAAAACCCACCAGGCTTGGTCTCACTGCAGTTGGCGGGAGGGAGAAGGAAAAGGAGGTCAGGGACAGGAGCAGAGAGGAGAGAGCCCTGCCAGCCAGGGGCTGGGGCAGGGGTGATGGGGGTGGTCTTCACTCTCCCTCCCAGCTCCTAAGAACAAAGGAAGCCACCTGTTGTCACCCTCCCTTTGTGTCTTCTGATCCATTTAAATTGTGTAGTCCTTTGGAAAGCTGAATTCCATCGGCGTGAGCTTTCATTTCATGAAAGTCCCCCTTGCACGGCTGGGACAATATGAGAACTAAATAACTGTGGGTGAGCAGTTCTTCGTATTATACAAACTGGGACCAAAGATGACTTTTAATAATAGGAAGAGACAATCAGACAGGCAGGGAGGACCTTATAAATAGATTATAAGGCTGCAGTGAGCTTATTTTAACTTTTAAAACCCCCTGAGCTTTTCTGTTCCATGATAGTGACAATGTAACAGTGTCCAGGTGCTCCAATGCAAAAAACGATATCCTTTCCTTTAAGTAAAACCTAAACTTTCTGAGTTTCCATACTGAGGACAAAATTCCTTTTAGAAAAATTCAAAACTGGGACAATACTGAGACTGTGATTAAAATGGTAGTTCTGTTGGGAAAACGCAGAAAACAGCACATTTGCTCTCTTGATGTCATCATCACCAGCAAGAACTTGTGAGCCTCTGCTCCACACAGAGTGGACGCGTTGAGCTGGGGGCATGGAGATGAAGAATGAGCTTTGCGGCCCAGGAGGACAGGCTATATACCCACACCCAGGCAATGAGTCAAGAGGGCAGCAGGCTGTGGGGTCACATTAGTGCCATTGATGTGTTTTATAGGCTTTCCATTTGGGGTCAGCCAAAAAGGCAGCAGGGCATTTTTTATTTCCCCAAACCTACAATTTAGGTGTCAAGCTGAGAAGGATGGGAGGTTTGGAGCAGGGCTGCCCAGGGGAGGGCCTTCAAGAGTGCTGCGCTGCACCTCAAAAGGGGCAGGAGTCTGATTGCTCACAGTTCTGGCGGCTCCAACATTTTCTTCACAGCTGATCAATTGTGAATTTGCAGTTGGGACTCTCATATGTCATCCAAGAGGGCTGACTCTAGGAAAGAGGTTTGCACAGATTTTTTTTTTTTTCTGCAATAGGAATCTGACAGATATATATCTTTTGCATTCCTGCTGAGCACGCCAGGTACACCTTGAGGAGCTGGGGAAGTTGAGTGGCTGCTGTTTTCAGAATCTGCCCACCACTAGATAAGACTCCTAAGACCCAGGAACCACTTTTGTCGAAGCTGAGTGCTGGGTCTTCCCATGAAGCATCCTCCCTGCCCCCACGTTGCACCCTCAGCCCAGCACTGCCCTGGGACTCGGCAGCCACTGAGCAGGGCCTGAGAGAGCTTCTAGATTGCCCAAGCTGAGCTGCTGTGGCCAAGCCTCCTATGTGAGTTGTGAGCCCTTCAGGGCAGAACCACCCTCTTCATCAGAACTCTCATCATCCCTGCACAAAGGCCTGGGTTCCCTGGTCTGATATGGGGTTAGTGCAGGGCCTCTGGAGACCCAGGGCAGCATCTTTGTGTTACTGAGCCCCAAGGGACCAGTGACCCGCAAGTGGCCCCTTTTGCCCGGAGCCACCCACACCAATAGAAGGAGACTGGGTTCGGGATAACAGGGCAGGAATTGATCAATGAATGGAAGAGGCAGAGCTCGTGCTCTAAAACACCTTCTCCCAAAGGGAAGCTGAGCAAGGTTCTTATGGGATGTGAAGAGGGAGGGGTCTCTGAATCATCACTCGAGGCAGGGGGATTTGGGGTATGCACAGATCTTCCCTTTTTGCACACGACACTTTTGCACACTTTCCCTTTTGTGCATGGCACCCCATTGCCATCTTGGACCTTTGTGGTTTGGAATGGTTCTCCTGTTTGGCCACCTGGCAGTGTTCTACCTTGGTTCCTATGAGCAAGCACAATTTAAAAACAAAGCATTAGACATGGAAAATGTTTTAGGGACTTCCCTGAGTGGACATTTGTGCTCTTCCAAGAGTCCAGTTTACTGTCCAGTTGGCCACTGGTATCCTCAAAAAGTGTGCATAGGTTGGATGACACATGATTTCTCAAGGTAGTGATCTGGGTGATGTGTGGTGTGTGTGTAAATGTGGGTGTAGGTGAGCACATGTGGGAGTGTCATTGTGTGTGCATGTAAGAGGGGAGTGGCTGAGACAGTGGGTGCACCAAAGTGTGCTTTTATTTTGTTTCCTTGAGTTATCCAGAAAGCCTGAATTCTCCTCCCACTTGTGGTTGGGGTTGTCTCCCGCAGAAAGCCTGATATCCCAGAACTGACCATGGGGAGGTGAAGAGAGATCCCAGGGCGAATAGCCTTTCTTCATGCACATCTTTCTTTGCCTCTGAGCCCCCAGACCAGTGGTCGGCACGTTCTCCTGTGTCTGACTCAGAGTAGCCATGCCACTGGGCCCTGACTCTGGTGAGGTTGGCGTCTGCAGTCCACTTCGTTGGATGGGCCTCATCCCATTGAATGGACCTCAGGACAAGGCACTTGCTACCTCTTTCCTGTAGTCCTAGTCCAGTGTTCCAGGGAGGCCACCAAATCCAGAAGGTAGGTGTGGTCCTTGGAATATTGTCCTCCCTTTTGAAAGTCCTATCTTTCCTCCTCCAGGATAATTTGTCCTCCCAGGGAGCTGAGCTTCACAGAGACACGGGTCCTTTCATCAGCCAGGAATAATTCCCAGCGGGACATGAGAGAACCATCCCATTTGGATCTGGAGACTGAAAAACCATCCTGCTGGTGGGGCTCCACAGATGGTGCTGTCCTTATGCTGGTTGCCTGGAGGAGCCTGTTGTTCTCTCTCTAGTGGTTTCTGAGAAGGCAGACGTGGACAGCAGGGAGGGGGATCAGATAGGGTGGACTCAGTTATAGCCCACCATTGCTTTTGTCCCCTCAGAGCCAAGGAGAGCCAAGGCCCAGCCCTGCCCCATGAGGCACCCCATCCCCTCTGCCCCACATCTGCAGCCAGGCTTGTTGACAGTGCAGAACCCGCTTCTCCACCAGCATTGCCTTTTAGACCAACAAAATCACAACAGAACACAAGCCAACAGCCATTTCTGACCCCACCTTTCCCGTCATCTTCATCTAAATCCCTCTAAGAACACACCAGATTGAAGCAATGCTGCTATAGTCATTTAATTAATCATCACGTCTGGATAATGACTGGAGAGGTAAGGCATGTCAGCAGCATGTTTAGAAATAGGTATTTAGTAAGTATGACAATTTAAAAATTTATAAAAATCCATCCTAAACCAAAAGGAGGGGAAGAGCTGAGGGAGAGGAGGGGGCTGTTTTGTGTACCCCAGAGCTCCTGCCTGCTCCAGACCTGCCTGGAGCACCTATGTCCTGGAGCCATTGCTCTCCCATGGGAGAAGGAAGCTGGCTCTGTGACTGGTGCTCCATGTCACACATGTCACATTCGTGTCACATGGTTGAGGAGGGAGGAGCCTTCACTGTATTGCTATTGCTCACTGGCATTCTGAAATCTACTTGTGGCACCTGATTTGGGCTCCATACATCACTGCCTGTCTCTGAAGCAACACCAGGATTGTTCTAAACCACAGCCGTGTTTCTCAAACTTCATGTGCAAACTTGTCACCTTATTGAAATGCAGGAGCTGACCCACCGTGTCTGGAGCGGGGTGCAAGCGGGATTTTGCATAGCCCACAAACTCCAGGGCTGAGCGATGCTGCACGTCCACAGACCTCACTGTGTAGGGAACCCCTGTACAGACCAGCGCTCCTCAGGTGGGCTGCACCTAGAATCATCTGAGGGCATTTCCAAAACCCTGGTGATCAGGCTATGCCCCTCCCCCGCAATTATATCTGAATCTCAGGCTGCCAAGGACCAAGAGATTTTAGAGCTCAAGTCAAGAGCTGGGGCCCTAGAGTTTGGTTAAGGGATTTTATATTATTCATATAAAAACCAAAAAAACAAGAGATCCCTCCTATTTGGAAGCTCATGGGATACCCAGCTTTGAAGGTCTGCTGATTCTCATCCAAGTGTGTGGGTCGGAGATGGTCCTGGCATCATAGTCGGGACTCCGAGGCTCTGGTTGCAGTTTTTCCAACCGTGAGCTGTCATCCCTGGATGACATCCTGGGAAAAACCTTTAATTTCTGGTTTTGCGCCTTTTAAACATGCCATGTTGGACAAGAAGAATTTGAAGTCACTGTCAGCTCTAATAATTCCCAGTTTCTATATTATTGGCAGGTCTGCACTCTTGTGCTCTTGTCCAGACCTCCCTCGGAGAAATACACAGAGCTGAAGTTTTTATTGCACTTGGGGACTTGGGGTCCCCCAGGACCACATGCACTCTAGAAGACCTAGTGTTCTAGCCTGTCTCACCACCCTGGCTGCCAGCCCTTGTCCCCACACACATACCAGGCTGTGTCTAACCAACATCACCAGGGAAAAGGCACATAATGTCAGTCTCTGACGATGCAAGGAGCTGTTTTGATGCTGACACCTATTGTCTCCCTTTGTTTCTGATCTTTCCCTTCTGTATCCAGCCAAGGGAGGCAGACCATTTAGAATCAGAGATTTCAGGCTGTAAGGGACTGTAGGGTTGAACTGGTTCAAACCTGGATGTTTTAGGCGAGGCTCCCAGAGGATCCATGGCTCCTGGTGATGCGGCCAGGGCAGGTCTGGGCTCCGGCCTTTCTGCCACAGCTCTTTCCACTGCACCAGGCTGCCTATGTGCCCAGCCAAGTCTGAGACCCCACCAGCCACACCTCCTGGGGGACCTCTCTTAGTACCTGGTGAGTGTAAATCCCTGCGGATAAATGGAGGATGCCTGGAGTCTTGGCCTGGGGGGGGGGGGGAGGGGAACTGAAGGGGCGGTGGAGGGTGAGAAGGGATCCAGGAATTAAAATTCAGTTGTGTCCACCCTGCTGCACTGCAGACTTGGTCACCGGACCCGGACAGCTGGGCTTGGTGAATGGAGAGAGCCTGGGTCCCAGCACTGAGAAGTCTGTGGGAAATGAATCAGCCATAGAATTCCCACGTCGTTAACCACACATGGTGTGCCAGCTCGTGTTGAGCAGGCACCAGGCAGTGGCAGGCACTGTCCTAAGAACTTCACAGGCATTCATTCCTCAGTCCTCTCAACAAAGCTCTCAGGTCGGTGCTATTTTTTTTTTCCGGTTTTACTGAGATATAATTGACACACAGCACTGTGCAAGGTGTACAGCATAATGACTTGACTTACATATATTGTGACGCTGGTGCTATTTTTAAGCTCCATCTTATAGATGAGGAACCTGAGGCTCAGAGAGGGTCAGTAACTGGTCCAGGGTTGCAAGCCTAGGAGTGACCCTGGATAGACCAACGCCCGGGGCCCCTGCTTCACGGCAACATTCAGGACAGGCGAGTATTGCAGTGGCTCTGCTCAGAGTTTGGCACCATCCGGACAAGACCGGACACAAGAAAACATTACCTGAATTCCAACATGGCCTTGTGTTGGCACCAACTTGAGTGGAATATTTCTCTCTATCAGTACAGGTCTGTGGCTGTCAAGGGCAGCACCGGGGCTGCTAACTCCAGGGAGCAGGCCCTGAGCAAATGCAAAAGAGGCGGGTCACTTAAGGCCAAGGGCATTTCCTGGCCTTCTCCCGGCAATGAGGGGTTGCAGAGAAGCTGCACTGCTGAGGACACACACACTCTCATCTCCAAGAGTCTCAAGGAGCGGGGAGGCCTCCCCTTGGCTCGCTGCCACCACACATATTCTACCTAAGTACATGCGTACGGGTCACCTGGGGCAATCAGGT
Organism: Tapirus indicus; assembly: GCA_031878705.1. Taxonomy (NCBI): domain Eukaryota; kingdom Metazoa; phylum Chordata; class Mammalia; order Perissodactyla; family Tapiridae; genus Tapirus; species Tapirus indicus. The sequence goes on along the minus strand of CM062918.1, from coordinate 71,791,025 downwards.
GTCCAGGGAATGAACATTTTGTCAAATATGGAGAACCAGAAACGTACCTCTGCAAGAAAGAGAAACCACTGCTGGAGGATTTCTAACAATGGGGCACCCTTTAGTACGGAGGAAACAGAATTACTTTTTAGACAATAAATTTTGATAAGTCAGGAAAATTATTCAACAGCTCAATTCTGTAGGTGTGCTAATACACCATTGGAGGGTTCTTTGCCTACTCATGGTTTTGGACTGTTTTGTTACTCTCTATGTACACTCCAGCTCCACGAGAGGCACTCAGTAAATAACATCATCCACTTATTAACTCCCTCACTCGACAAGCCAGGGGCTTAGTGAGCTGTAGGTGTGTCCTGTTCTGAAAGAGTTTTCCATCATCTTGATTTAGGAAGCAATTAATTCTGTCAGACAGTATTCAACTGAGTGACAAACATGATTGAGACAATAAAACTGTAGGATTTCAGTAGGGAAAACTTTTAATTATGAATTTGGACTTGACAAGTGGAGAGGGGATGAAAAGGCATGAGAGATGGGGAACAGCCTCAGCAAAGGCCTGTGGGGGCACGAGTGGGTTCATTCCAGAGAGTATGAGACCCTCCACTCAGCACTGACCAGAAGCCAAGTTTTGTGAGAGTGAGATGCTGAGGTTAGGACTCGATTAGTATCTGTTACTGACACCAACCGGGATGAGGGAGAACAGATGCAGACCAGGAATGTGCCAGAGCAGTCAAAGAATTTGGAGTCACACTTACAACCCTGGCAAGACTGCCAAGGCTTTGAGCAGGAGGAATCGTGCAGAAATGGATGCTTGGCAAGGTGGTCAGTCAGCAGCGAGGAGCTCTGGGTGCCAATCTTGTTACTTGTCTTTTGGAGGGTACACAACAGACCCAGCTGAAAAAAATAAGTACACGCTTGTGCTGAGAACCTATACAAATAGCACACAGTGAAAACAGATAGTGAAGTACTGAGCAACCTGCCATCAGAATGACCACCATGGGGCAGATTCAGGGAAGGCTTCTCTGTCAGGTGACTGGATTCTCCGGTGTGCTCAGGAGGCCTCCATGCACTGCCAACACACAGCCTTTGAGTGAGAGGTATCCATGTGCACTTGTATGAGTCTGTTTACTTTTTGAGCCTCAGCAAGTCCATCTATGAGCTAGGGATGAAAATAACAATAACACCACCAACAGGATAAGTGCTGACGATGCAGAGGGGCCGGGCACCCAGTGCCCAGGAGCTGCCTTCACTCATCCGGGAGACACTCCACGGCCCCACCTTCTGTGGGTAGGAAGGCAGCTCTCAGCATATCCCAGTACCCCTCCAAGGCAGGGCTGCGGCCCTCCTTCCTCTTTCCCACCTCCAATAGCATCTTCCCAACTCCTCTGGTCTCTCACAGGCTCCACAGGTTACAATGGCAGATTGCACACACTTTCCCTTCTCTTCCTCCTCAAAGGCAGTTGCTCAGTGTGTCATGTAAGAGACGGACTGTTTCCTTACCTTGCACATCCCATCTGTGATGGTTAATTTTATGCATCAACTTGGCTGGGCCACAGTACCCAGATATTTGGTCAAACACCAGTCTAGATGTTGCTGTGAAGGTGTTTTTTGGGGATGAAATTAGCATTTGAATCAGTAGATCTTGAGTAAAGCAGATTATCCTCCATAATGTGAGTGGGCCTCATTCAATCAGTTGAAGGCCTTAAGTGAAGAAGCCTGACCTTCTCTGAGAAGAAGGAGTTCTCCCTCCAGGCTAGCTTTGGACTTGAGCCACAACATCTGCTCTTCCCAGGTCTCCAGCCTGCCAGCCCACTCTGCAGATTTTGGACTTGCCAGCCTCCACAATCATTTGAGCCAACTTTTTAAAATAAATCTCTGTCAATCTCTCTGTCTTTCTCTCTCTCTCTCTGTCTTTCCCCCTCCCTCCATCCTATTGGTTCTGTTTCTCTAGAGAACCCTGACTAATATACCATCCCAGGAGTGTGTGTCAGCATCGTTCCAATTGTGTTCAGCAGGCAGAGCGCAGGCGGTTCTGACCTAACATCATGAAGTATTATTATATTTTGTATAAAATAATAAAACATAACGTGGGCTAAATCAGACACAATATGTTTGGCTATATTTTAATTCACATAAGCAATATTAGACCCCAAAGTTTTAAGAAAACTTACAGGAGAAATTTTAAATTTAAGAAAAATCTATCCACTAGCTTTATTTTTTTTCTGCTTAATTTGACAAAAAAAATGAATATAACCCCACTTTAGTGGCAGGGATTTCTGTCTTGTTCTCAGAAATCAGGGTTTGCTGACAGCAGACTGAGAAGGGCTGAACCAAAACAGAGGATCTCAAACTCACTGGGCCCCACCCCCCAGAGGTCTGCAGGACACCTGGGCTGGAGGATAGTGTTAAGCTCCTAGGTGATTATGCCAGACAATCAGGATCGAGAATCGCTAGTTCCCAGGGCAGCACCTGATCTTACCTGGTCGTGGAAGTCCTTTGTATGGAGCATTTCACAGGACACTGGAATCCTACAGGACAGTTCAGCAGATGGAATAGGCTAAGAGGTGGGCCATGGAAAGAATACGCTGTCCTTCCTGTGTGGAGGGGAGGGAGAGAGACAGAGCTTTCTCCACAGGAACAACACACAGCTCTGCTGGGGCCAGGTGTGGGCAGAAGAGAAACTCACACTGCACAGTTGAGGGGGCGGGTGTGGACAGAAAGATCAAGGAGAGGAGAGCCTCAGGGCTTCCGGTCCCCACAGTAATGTCACTGTCACACCGATGGGGATTGTTAACTATTAACCAATTTTGTCCCTAAGTAAGTGCTCTCTCTTTGAGGGTTTATTTATTTTTTTAGCATACATTCTGGAAATAATACAGACAAGTTGTGACATGTAGTGATTTACAATGTGCCTGTGGGTTTGTCACCTTTAAAAACAAAAAAGGTTAATAAGGCCTCCTTCTGAGTGGTTCCCACAAATTCCACATCAGGTAGAGAATCATTGCCCTTGCATATACAGATACACTTCCTGCCCCTTCCCCAACCCAGAGTGAACTCCTCAACCACAGTCAAAGCGCAGTTCTGTGTCTCCCCGAGAGGTTCTTGGAGGAAGCGCAATAAACCGGATTTGTGGACAAGCAGAAACGCTGAAAAATGGTGCTTCAGCAATATGACAAATCCCCTAGAGCAACTAAAAATGTTCAAGTTCTGATAAAAATTAAGGCGGCTTTTTCCTTGATACCTGCAAAACAGTTTATTAATCATATCGTTTCCACTTTTAGTAATTCCTCTGACCATGGGTGACAGGTTTATGCCATTAGACAACTGATATGTCACCCCAGAGTCTGGAGTCTATTGTCTTTCTGGCGGGTGAGAGAGGGCTAAATCGTTGGTGAGTAAAGAGATGGAGAGATGGACAGATGGATGGATGGATGGATGGATAGATAGATCGACAGATTAATAGATAGATAGACACACACACACATAAAAAGAAAGGGATAGATAGATTGGTGGGTGAGTAGGTAGATAGATGAATGGAGAGACAGCAATTGAATGATCCTCAAAGCACTCCATCCCCACATGATTTCATTTAATCCTTACAATAATCCTCTTGAACAGGTAGAACTGTAACTATTTCCAATTTATAGTTGAGAAGAATGGCATCTGGGTTAAGTAACTTGCACAAAATCACACCATTTGCAAGAAGCAAAGCAAAGACTCAGACAAAGGACTTATTCTTTCTCAGTGCCTCTCAGGAAAGGAGTCCCTTTCCTAAAACATCCCTCCATCTCTTCCTAGATGACGACAGCTACCAACGAACCACACAGTCCACCATTAGTGATGAGGTTTTCAATGAAATATGCCTGTAAGAGGTCACACATCTGCAAATACCCACACCAAAGGATCCACGACTCAAGTGAAGATGTTTCCTAGTGGGTAGTTGGCAAAGGCAGATGAATGAGGAGGGAGCTCCAGACTTCCCAGGCTGCCTGTAGAGGGAGGGGAGGAGGGTCTTCAGAGGCAGAGGGGAGGGAAGGTCCCAACCAGAAAAAGGCAAAGCTGGGAGTAGTGAGTGGTCTTTTCTTGAGTCACATGGTCATCTATACCAGCCCTGGTAGGAATAAGGAGGAAGTGTTTATCCATCTCTACTTTTTCCTTCCTATCCTGGTGCAAGTCCTAGAGAAAGCAAAGTTGGAAACCAGGATGAATGTGCCATGATTATATGGGAAGTTCAAGCCCAGAGCAGTGAGGATGAGGAAAACAGATGGTGAGGCAAGAGAAGATGCCATTTGATTTCATGCTTTGCCATGAAGACACTGCAGTCCTCAGCAGCCTCCTTCTTTTGGCCCATGGACCTTCTCCCAAAGGTTTATGAGATGGACACACAGTGGAGAGCAGGCCTTTGGAGAACTGAACGGAGCTCTGTCCCTCTCCAGTTCCCATTGGTCAAGTCTCACCCCCCAGGCACCTAGCTCCTTCTCTTTGGCATGCCTGTCACCTTATCCTCTGAGGGTCCCTGAAGTCCAGGGCTGGGTGGTTGTGAGCAAGAGAGCGAAAGAAGGAGGTGATGAGGGCATCCGAGCCCAATCCAAAGGTGGGTCTCAACCCACTGCTTTTGTGGATTTTATTCCTGTGAAATTCTCTCTACACTTCCACACAAGAAGAAAAAGGATGTGTATTTCACTGTTCTCAACTTCAATAAACTTTTGGGGACTTACTTGTTTATTTAACACCTCAATTCACCAAATGTAAGGACTCAAGAGAAGTTGTGCCCATCATCTTCAGCAGACAATTGATGTAAAACGGGCTCCCTCTTCCTTCTGGGATTCTGTCTAGTTTCTGGAGTTTCATTTGGATTCTAAATGTTTCAGATCTTTTCATCTCCACATGCTGGAAATGCAGGGTAGTAGATGCATTTCCTTGCCTATATCTCAAAAGTGATCTGCAATATAGTACCTTTTTAAAAAAATTAACCTTGTATTTGCCTCTCTTATTCTCCATTTTCACTTTCCTGGGACAGAGTAAGACCCAGAGGGCTGTCATAGAATGCATGCTTGTGAAGACTTGTGTCCTGCACAACTTTCCCTGGCTTCTCCTTGTGCAGCAGAGCAAGTCCAAATACTGTGACCTATCACACAAGCCCTCCACATGCTGCACTGGCCTGGCTTCCCACCTGCCTCCACCACTCCCCTCCCCCTGCTCAGCCTCCCTGCCTCGCTCCTGGGCTGCAGCTCACCATGCCTACACTGCCCATGGGCTTCCTGATGCAGTGCCCAGGAACATGTTCTGTCACCTCAGTGCTCTCTCTCCCCTCCACCCGGGGAAATCCTTCACAGCTAACTCCAGACCACTCCAGTCTACTAAGTACACCGTGAAGACTCTGGATTTTGGAGGCTGATGGCCTGGCTTCAAGTCCAGGGCCCATCAGTGTGTGTTTCTGTGTAAGATCCTAACCTCTCTACACTCTAGTTTCCTCGCCTATGTATGGGAATCATAATGCCATCATCTTTTGATAGAAGACAATTTTTCACACATTTTTGCCTGTCTTATATCACATTTTGTTGTGGACTGTCTTTTCAAAGATGTTTGTACAGCAAATTAGCTTTGGGAGAGAGAGATCGTGCCTCCCACGGGGCAGGACAATGAAGGAAAGACAATAATTGTCTTGTTTCCCGACTGAGACAATACTGTTGCCCTGCAGAGCAAATTCGGGCAAGTTTGTTAGCAACCCCCTTGTAGGATTGGGCGTTTCCTAAGTTCAGGGTACCTCAGCTGTGCTAGAGACCCACCGTGTATGCAGCATCCTCATGGGCCTTTCTCCGTATCACCCCCATGAGACTTTGGGGGCAAGGGGAACAGATGCCATGAGTGATGAAACCCTGTTTCTGACCTAGAAGTCTCGTGTCTTCTTGCAGCTTCCAGGAACAGTGGCAGGCTAACTAGTTAGCTTGCAAGGACGGTAAACTCTCAGACCTGTCACAGTTCTTGACCTCTCCTCTGGCCTGAGGGGAAACTTTTCCATTGCCAGACAATGACCTCCTAACGTAAAGACACACACACGCTTCTATTACAGTGTAGATCACAGTCAGCTCCGCATCCAGGCGTAGTGCCTGGTTCCTGGAGCTGTGAAGTAACTTTTTATGGACTAAATTAACATGCCTCAGAGATTGTTCTGCTATTGAAATCTACCACTACCCTGCATCTTGCCATCATTTCGTCTCTGTTAAAAATATGATGTTTAAAAAGGCATAAGCACTTATGCCTTCATCATTTACTTTGCAGCGTAGCTCCTGTTTCAGCCGGGGCCAAATGCTGATGCACGGTTCTTCTCCAGGCTCAATACAGTTTATTCACTTGGGGTGGGGCTGGGGGGCTGTGAGCCTTCTGGAATTAAATGAAAGCTGTATTTTCCTAGGGACAGGGATTATTGCTTTATTGAATTCATAAAGGTGCATGAGCTATAGCCCCTGAGACGAATAAAACTCATGTTAGTCATACCCAGGAGGGTTTTGCTGTGCTTCCCCTGAGGCTGTGCAGAGAGTGTGCCAGGCGGTAGGTCCTCCAGGCCACACTGTGGGAAGCCATGAAAGGAAAGCAGCACACAATAAGAAGCCCGACTATTGAGGGGACGCAGTAACACAGATGAGGTAAGGGAGGAAAGAAACCCCTCCAGAGAAATTGTTAATGAAAATGGGGGAGTGGGGATTCTACCAAAAAGACAATTTTTTTTTTTTGCAGAACAATGTCTCTTAAAGAAACGTATGGATTCTCCTGGTGGATATGTAAACTGGAAGACAATTTGGTCTGACCTAGTGTCTTAGTCTGCTTGGGATACCATCACAAAATACAAAATACAAAAGCCTGGGGGGCTTAAACAACAGAAATTTATTTTCTTACAATTCTGGAGGCTGGAAGTCCAAGATCAGGGTGCCAGACTGGTCAGGTTACTGGTGAAGGTCCTCTTCCAGCTTGTGGATGGCCAACTTTTTGCTGTGTCCCCACATGGAGGAAGGGGCTAGGGACCTCTGTGGGTCTCTTTTATAAGAGCACTAACCCCACTCACGAGGGCTCCATCCTCATGACCTAATCACCTCCCAAAGGCCCCACCTCCAGATACCATCATCTTGAGCGTTAAGATTTCAACATATGAATTTGCGGGGAACACAAACATTCAAACCATTGCATGTATGTATAATATATATCTTATATACATCACAGATAGCATATATAGGCCATAATATATTGGCATAATTACATGGCATAAACATTCTTTTGTATGCATATTTCTAATTAGTTAGGGTGGCATTTACTTTGAAGAGGAGCGTTTGTTTCTGCTTTGCTGCCAGCAGCGGCAGCAAGGGGAGCCTCAGCTTACATACCCTGGCCTTTGACCTGGGTGGTGTCCTGAGAAGCCAGTGGACATCACACCCCCTTGGGGCAGACATCTGCTAGAGTTGCCGAGGTCCTGCTGCCCAGGCTGAGTATGCATGGCGTGGAGCTAGGCAGCCCGGCTCCAGGGCTCCTGCTTGCAAGCACAACTAGGACTGCGCATGTCCCTGCTGCTCTCCAGGTGAGTAGCCCCCGCCTGGGCCTGCTGCGGTGGTCTGAGAGCTCCTAAGAAGTTACCAAAACTTGACGAGTTGGTGTATTAGGGGATAGTGTTGAATGCGCTCGAGGATTCAAAACTTTGAGGGGAGATCACTTAAGCCCTTCACTCTGTTCTCTGCCGTCAAGACTTTTTAGGTGACTTTGTTGTCTAAGGACTGAAGTGCTGCATGCAGTGTGTCTGTATAACCCACAGACAGGCTCAAGGTCTCTGCTGTCCACACTGGTGGCAGTGCAGGTGGCATCGGCACATGTTCTTCTAGTTCGTGCCTGGCCCTCTCAGGAACTAGATCCAGGCACAGCTGGGCTCCAAAATAAAGCCAGCGCTTGAAGAACAGCTCCCTTTCATCTTGGACACAATTAAATCTTTCAGAGGATAGACTCTCTCATAATACACCTCTGAAATGTCCAACATTACCCTGGAGTAGGGCAATGGGGTCATGGGCAATATGAGGTTATAGCATGTCCAGTTGAAAGAAATGTCAGAGGTGACATATATTGCAAGACCTCAGAATATAAATGCGGAATATAATATAAACTCATTTCAGAGGCTCAGAAACAGGACTGCTCAGATTTTGCCAGTGGATGTCTGCAGTCATGTGGGGTGAATCTCCTGACACAGCATTTCAGGTAACTTCATTTTACACATATTTTTCCAGATTTTTTGACCCACCAGTTTCCAGCTATACTGTGTAGCTTTATGGTTTTTTGTCTGTTTCTCTGTTTTCTCTTTTTCCACCCCTCTTTTTTTAAAAAAAGTATGCCAGGAGTACACATTCTTGAGTTTAGACCTGATTCTGCCATTTGCAAAGCTGTGTGACTTCAGGCAAGGTACTTAACCTCTACGAATTTCAATCTCTCCTTTGTAAAATTAAGGCACCAGTCTATATAATCCTAACGCCCTTTGTGTAAAGTCAATGATTCTGCGGTAAATGTGGGTGCCAAATGGCTTCTGTCTTGCTGAAAATGACAATATGTCACGAATACAAACCTCACCTAAGATTCTGAGAGACAACAAGTGCCAACTATGTTTAGCAAACCTGGAAAAATGTGTGAAATGACACTCCATTCAACATAAGAATTACCAGAATTGAGCTGGGTTGAGGTGCTGATAACTTCACCTATGGCTACTCCATTCCCTGTGGTAAAAGCCCTAGCCCAAACCCTACACAAAAATTAATTCAACATGGATCATAGACCTAAACATAAAAGCCAAGATTACAAAGCATCTAAAAATAACCTAGAAGCCAAGATTACAAAGCTTCTAGAAATAACTTAGAAGACTATCTTGTAACCATGTGGTAGTACAAAAAGTACTAACCATAAAAGAAAAAAATGATTAATTCAAATTGATCAAAATTAAAAAAATGGTACTCATAAAAACACATATTTGAGAAAAAGACAAACTGAGATGAAATATTTACAACACATATATTTTACAAGAACTTATATCCAGAGTAGATAAAGAACTACTACAACTCAATAAAAAGACAAAGAACCTAATTTCTTTTTTGAAAATTGAGTGAAAGACTTAAATAAACACTGTACATATAAATAGATAGTTAATATCATTTTATCAGTAAAATGTCAATGAAACCATAATGAGATACCACTTCACACCCATTAGAATGGCTGAAATTAAAGACTGGTAACTCCAAAAGTTGGCAAGGATTTGGAACAGCCTGGAACCTTACACTCTGCTGGTGGGAGTGTGAAATGTTGCAACCATCTTGGAAAAGAGTCTGGCAGTTTCTTAAAAAGTTAAATATATACCTCTATGACTCAGCAGTTTCACTTCCAGATATTGACCCAAAAGAAATAAAAGTATTTATTCACAATATGAGTTGTACATGAATATTTATAGCAGTGTTATTCATAATAGCCCCAAACGGGAAAAATCCTAAATGCTCATCAACTGGAGAATTGATAAACACGTGTTAACACAGTCATGTAATGGAAACCAAATAGAATTGTTGACACACATGAACAACATGGGTGAGTCTCAAATGATCACGTTGAGAAGAAGTCAGACACCAAACAACATGTACTATACCATTCTCAAGTTCAAGAACAGACAAAACTAACTTACAGTGACAGAAATCAGATCAGCGATAAGGGTGGGGAGTGGAATTGATGAAATGGACAAGCGGGAACCTTCTGGGCTGATGAAGATATTCTGTATCTTGATTAGAGTGGTTATATGACATATTTTTATTAAAAAATTAATGAACTGTGTATTTAAAATCTGTGCATTTTACTAGATGAAAATTATACCTCAGTAAAAATAAAAGTTGGGGGTGACGATTCAGCTCCTCCCTGAGTCCACAGACAGCTGCAGGCCTTGGGCCACTCTCGGCTCAGAGGAGGAGCCTCGGCTCCAGGCCCAGCAGGAAGCAGAGGAGCGAGGAGCAGGACCAGGTGTGGTTTGGCTGTGCAGGGCAGCCACAGGTGCAGAGGTCAAAAAGGGGGTGTCTCCCAGTGCTTTCTTCCACAGTCAGAACAGAGCCAGGTAGGTGAGCTAACTTTCACCCCAGGTGAGACTTCAGAGCAGCCTTTCCATTCGAGAACAGGCTCCCAGTCAGGAGCCAGAGCCGGCAGTTACAGCTCAGGCCCAGGTTCAGAGGCAGCCTAAGAGCAGAGGAGCGCAGCCCCTGGGGTCAGGCCGCCCTGGCTCCCACTCTGCGCCTCAGCCCTGGACCAGCTACCCTGGATGCTGCCTCCTGATTGTACCCCCTCACCCCACAGTGGGAGCACTTGCCTTCTAGGGCTGGCGTAGGGCTGTGGATAATGAGGTGAAGTGACCTGCAGATTCCGAGCTCAGGGCATTACAGCTTTTATTAGTACTGGGCAGTGCGTTTTGCATACTTTTCCCTCAGTTTTCTGCTCTGTGGTGTTTGTCAACATCATCTTCTTTCCCTCCTCCTCCCCCTCCCCTACTCTCCCCCACCTCATCATTCTTCATCTTTCTTCTTTAATTGGAGCTTCCAGAGGCATTCAGTACACCATTTTTATAAAACAAATAAATAGTGCTCTCCCTGTATCTGCTTCCAAAAGTCGAACAGTGGAAAAGACTTTGCACAAGACCCAGCAATTAGGAGGGAAAAGGAAGAAGGACTTGTCTTCTACTTTCATAGGCATTTTCTTTTCCTATTCATTAAATTCAATTCAAAAGTGTCAACTGAGCACCTACTCTACCTTGGGCACTGTGCCCGCTTCTGGAAACAAAAAGGAATAAAATATATTCCACTCCCTCATAAAGCTGTCTGGCTGGTGTGTCATAATAGCCTTCAAAGCTTCTAGAATGAGCTTTCAGTGAAGAAAATAATTGTATTTTCATCATGTCCACCCCCCACCCCCGCCCAATAGATCCATTGTATAAACTCAGATTTTTATATTTTGAATTTGTTTAAAAGTGGGAACAATCACTTGGTGGCAAGTTTTAGACTGACTGCTGATTTCTGGAAGTAATTTAGGGAGGGTTCAGAAGTTGATTAGCAAAACTGGATAGAGTAAAAAGGCTCTTCGAAAAGAGCCTTCAGGATGGTGCCCTCTAGGGAATCTTATTGCGCTCGGCAGTTCTTTGTGCACGGATGGGGGAAAGGACACTGTTCTTGGGGAAGTCACAGCTGAGAAGAGGACACAGTCGGGAAACCATTCATTGTGATACAAAATGAAAAGTACCAACTAGGAGTGCATAGGAGCTATGGGAGCACGAAGGAGAGCCTGGCTGTCCATGGGAAGGAACTCCAGGGGAGAGGAGATGTGGAGAATGAGAAGCATTTTGCTGAGGAGAGAAGGAGGAGGCTAGTATGCATTCCAGACAGAGGCAACAAGGCTCAGAGACATGAATCATCTACTGACAAAGATTCTCTCCTTGACAAACTCTAGCCAGGCAACTCTGAGCAATTTTCCAACTAGGCCCCATCCTTGGGCATGTCCTTAAGAGACCAATTTTAGTAAGAATCCTGCTAAGTCAGTTTAGCCAGAATCTTCTGCCCTCGACACCTGATCACCCTGGATGTCTGACCAAATTCCTCATCCCTTACTTTCCCCCAGGTGATGTCTGATCTCCCTGGCCTGCCTTCAGCAAGAATCCTGTGAGGTCAGTTTAGCCAGAATACCCCCTGACTCCTGATGTTTCCTCCTAGTAATTCTCCGTCCACTGCCCCACCAGGGTCCTTGGCTGTAAATTCCCACTTGCCCAGTCTGTCTTCAGAATTGAACCTGGTTCTATACTGAGGTCTCACTTTCTCTATTGCAATAGTTTCTGAGTGAAATCTGTTTTCACCACTTTAACTACTGTCCAGCTCTGGTTTTTCTTTGATATTGTCCGTCTGGACAGGCTGGGCTATGCTCAGTAATCACCAACCCTAAGATTGCAAGAGCTTAAATCAACAAGGATTATTTATCCCTCTTGTTAATGTCCATCATTCTTGGCAGTGGGCTCTGCTGCATGCTGTCTCTCAAATGGTCTCAGGATGACACAGCCTCCATCGTGGTCACCATGCCTGAGGAAAAGGACATGGTGAATCACATTCTGCTCTTAAAGGCTTCTTGGCAGAGGTGACACACGTTCCTTTCACTTACATTTCATTATCCAAAGCAGTCACATGGTCACACCGATGCACAGTCCAACCATAGAGCCAGAAGGAGAAGTCCTGAAGTTTCCTGACCCTTCACATACATTTGATGTAGCAAGGATGACTCGAAACAGATGAGAGTGAGATTATGAAGTACCTCGTCAGCCACAATAAGAAGTTTGGACTCTGAGCTGTGCAATACCCCTTTTGGGCAGGGAAGAGACAGAGGTATTTTGAGTTTCAGAAAGATAATTTTGGTGGTAATGTGGAGAAGCTCTCGGTAGCAGCAGACAGGGGAAGAAGTTACTGTGTCAACTGTGGTGCAAGGTGGAGGTGGAGAAGTGATGAGGAATTTGAGAGGTATTTCTGAGGTAAAATTAGTGGAACTTGGTGAAAGACTTTCTCCATGAGTTGAGAGAGAGAGAGAGGACTCTAGGACAGTGTGGGGTTTCTTAAGCTGAGAGTTGAAGTGATTGATTTCATGAGTAAGTAGTGAGTAAGTAACTTCACTAATTTCATGACTAAGTGGAGTAGAGAGGAGTAAGTTCAAGAGGAGACAAGAGCTATCTGGGACACCTTGGGTTTAAGACCAAGGGCTTAAAGGGTCTGAGGGCATCCAGGAAATCATGTCCCTCCTGACATGCAAGGCTAAAGCTTCAGATAGAGCAACGGGTCGAGAGTTATCTTATTAGGGTGCTGCAGTATTGGCAGAAGCCTTAGGAGGAGGGTGCAAAGTGAGAGAAAGCTCAGGAAGGAAGCTGGCAAAGAGGAATGGAGACACAATGAGTGGTCAGGGGCAGGGGCTTGCCAAGACGCTGATGGGGACAAGGCCCCTAAGAAGTAGGGTTCAGCTACCCTTGGAAAATACCGGAGACTCAGGTAAGGTATGGGCCTGAGAAGGAGACATTCATTTGGACAATTAGAACTTATTGGTGCTACTTGCCAGAGCAATTTCTTTGCAGAGATAGGGATAGACATTGACAAAGGTTGAAGACTCTTCTTCAAAGAACTTTGTACAAGCTCTTCTCTCTCCTTAGAAATTGCCCTGATTCCTATTCTCTGGCTCAAAGAGCATTGCTCTCTAAAATTTTCCTTGATGTTCTCCTTCTCTCCAAGCCACTTGCACCGCCCCTCCCTCGGCTAGCCTCTGCTTCTAGAGTCCTGTATCCATCGTCGGCACCTTGCACTTTCACACTACACTGGAATCAGTCCCTGATGTTGGGCTTCTCCACTGGGCTGTGAATAGAGATTGTGTTGTCTTCGTCTTTGAAAACTTACTGTTTGTCTCATAGGAAAATTTTAGAAATTTAATGTAATGAGGAGAAAGAGGGGGATCCACTGAAATGGGGGGAGGGAGATGAGCACATTTACAGGGAGAAGAGAGGGAGTCAGTAAAAGGAGAGTGAACATAAAAATGAGAAAAACTATAGTACTAGAGAGAGGACAGGGCAAGAGTTCAGGAGAAGGGACACACTTCTCAGGGGCAGAATGGAAGACAAAACAGCAGGAAGAGCAAGGGATAAATCCACTTCTAGTTAAAGATGGCAGCTTAAACACGTGTGATTATCTTAGCTCCTGCCTGAGCCTCAATCAAAGCATTGTAAAGGAATAAAAAATGTATAGACCCATAAGGACAAGGAGGAAATGGAAACATTCAGCAGCTGAGGAGAGCGTTCAGTGAGCGTTCAGAGGAAAGGAAGGCAGCTAGAAGTCAGAAGTGAGAGAGAGCTTCCACTGAGAGGGGACACAGGCCCAGAGCCTCTCTGCAGGACCTGGAGGCTGGGGTCAGGGACCAGAGAGGAGTGCAGTGACCACAGGAGGCACATCCCCTCTGCCCGCAACAATGGATCCAGGAGGCTGTGGACTCTGGCAAAGTGAAGGAGGGGAAAGGACCTGACGTGAAAATAGGGCAAGTGAATGAAAGTGCTCACTGTGAATGGAGAAAGCCTTGTCCCCCTAATGGCTCCAAAATACAGTTATCCAGAGACACCAACCCCAGGCTACAGACAGGACCTCTCTTTTCCTAGAAACTAAACAGCCCTGAGGTGAAGCTCTACAGCTTCTCTACTTTGGGCGTCCCACTGAGACAGCTGAGTTCCCGGCCTGAGGAGAACCTTGTTACCTCCAGCTGGATTTTCAGCACTTTACTTTTCAGTAAGTACAAAGAATCCTCAAACACTTGGGAAAGTCTCTAACATGAAAGCTAGAGCTCAAAGCAAACAGAGGAAAACATACTATCCTCAGAAAGAGGGTCCATCTACAAAAAATAACAGGATACCATAAAACGTAAGAACAGGGAATTGCTTTAGAAATGAAAAATATAATAGCAAATTAAAAAATCAATAAGTAGATGAAATCTCCTAGAAAGTATTTATAGGTTTAAAAGACAAAGGTGAAAATGGGAGAGAAAAGAGGAGAAAACCAGAGTATAGATGCAAGAGGATAATTAGTAGCAGTAGGTGTTTCATCAAGAAGGAATTGAGGACATGGAGGAGAGGAATTTGAGTGTCAGCAGAATAAGTTAAGAAAAGTTGTCAAAAGGAAAGGACATGAGTTTTCAGATCGAAAGTGTTAATGTTTCTTAGAAAAATTACCAACACAAGGCATATCACTATGAAACTTTACAACACAGCCATAAAGGAAAGGGCATCAACACTCGCAGAGAGAAAAACATGAGTTGCATGCAAAGGATTGGGAGCAAAGACGGCCTCACACTTCTAAACACCAGCATTGAAAGCTAGAAGGCAATGGGGCAGAGCTTTCAAAATTCCAAGGGAAAATTATTTTCAACCTTGAATTTCGTGTTCAGTCAAATCAATTATGAGTGAGAATAAAAGCGTGCAAAAGATCAAATGGCTTGCCACCCATACATCTTTGCTAGGGAAGCTACTGGGAAGATTCTACCCCAAAAGGGAGTAAATAAAAAAGAAAGAGACACTTGATCCAGCAAATGGAGAACAATGTAAGCAGGAGGTGATGGGGAGTCCTCATCCTTGCTCTCACCTTCGGGGCAGTCAAGGAAGGCTAGGCAGGCAGCTGTGCCACCTGTGGCAGCAGAGTGATCACTCTAGAAGAGGTGCTTCCAGGGACAAACAGAACTGTTAGTGTGATATGTGGGGAAACAGGCTCTCTGGAAAAAACAAAACCAGTGAATAATGTAAAATCTCCTATTACGCTGCTGTCAAGTTCCCAACACCTTAAGGACCCCTTAAGGATTACAAAATTCCTGAATATTCAACAATTAGCTCTCCCCAGCTGGTTGGAGCTGGCTCCAGCACCTGAACAGATCAGTCACTTATGTGTTTGTGTGCAAAATGGCATCCAGAGGCATTTTACTGTCCTGTCAGATAGGATAGGATGAATTCTGGATAGAGCTATAAAAAATGAGGTAGAGTGAAAAATAAGCAATTATTAATTTCAAGAAAATATTTAAAAAGTTATATAAGAAAAGAAGTAAAATTAGCCCAGTAGCATATTGGGCTCTGTTAACAATAGAAGGTAAACAATGAAAAGTGATTGAACAGAAATGGCAATAGATTGAAAGAATGGGGGCAAGAAGACAAGAGGCATGTATGTGCTAAATATGCATTTCATATGGTCACCTTTGAGGAACCCAAATTCTGGTGGGAAGGGGGGACGCCAGGGACTGCCTTTTAAAAATTGCATGCTTTTAGTACTCTGGCTTTTTAGTCCATGAAGATGGAGTCCTTGGGTAGACACGAAGATTGATTTTTGAAGGTGATGCACACTTTAGGAGTGTGGAGGAGACGTAGAGGCAGTCTGCCGCCGTGGACCATGGCAGCTCCCACTCTGAGAAAGTTTCCTTGTGCTCCCTCCATACCTCCTCAAAGTTTGAAATCACTCTGATGACTCACACAATCTTTTTTTCTTTTCTTTTACATATTTTTTATCATGATAAAATATACATTTTATCCATGTTTATCCATAAGATTTACCATTTTATCCATGTTTAAGTATACAATTCAGATATATTAAGTACATTCACATTGTTGTGCAACAATCACCACCATCCATCCACAGAACTTTTTCATCATCCCAAACAGAAACTCTACCCATTAAACACTAACTCCCCATTCCCCCTCCTCCTGTGCCTGGCAACCACCATTCTACTTTCTGTCTCTGTGAATTTGACAACTCTAGGTAACTAATATAAGTGGAATCACACACTATTTGCCCTTTTGTGACTGGCTAACTTCACTTAGCGTCTTCAAGGTTCATCCATGTTGTAGCATGTGCCAGAATTTCCCTCTTTTTAAGGCTGAAACATATTTCATTGTATTAGTCAGGATTCTCCAGAGAAGCAGAACCAATAGGATACATATTGATATATTTAAGAGATTTATTATAGGAATTGGCTCGTGCAGTTATGGAGGCTGAGAAGTTGTATAATCTGCTACCTGCAGCTGAAGAACAAGGAAACCTGGTGGCATAATTTAGTCCAGATCCAAAGGCCTTAGAATTCGGGGGCTGCTGGTATACGTCCCAGAGCCCAAAAGGTCCAGGAACCAGAAGCTCTGATGTCTGAAGGCAGGAGAAGATGGATGTCCCAGCTCAAAGAGAGAGAGAATTCACCCTCCCTTTGCCTTTTTGTTCTGTTCAGGCCATCAATGAATTGGATGATGTTCACCAGATCCACCAGGGTGGATCTTTTTACTCAGTCTGCTGATTCAAATGTTAATTTCTTCCAGAAACATCCTCACAGAAACATCCAGAAATGCTGTCATGCTCCACATAAAATACAGTCATGCACTGCATAACGATGTTTCAATCAACAATGGACCTCATATGCTATGGTGGTCCCATAAGATTAGTACCATATAGCCTAGGTGTATAGTAGGCTATACTATCTAGGTTTGTGTAAATACACTCTATGATGTTCCCACAATGACATCGCCCAGCAGCGCATTTTTTTAGAATGCATCCCCGTCGTTAAGTAATGTTTTACCAGCAATCCTGGCATTCTTTAGCCCAGTCAAGTTGACACATAAAATTAACCATCACATACATTGTGTGTGTGTATATATATATATATATATATATATACACACACATACACCACATTTTGTGTATCTGTTCATCCACTGATGGGCATTGGGTTGTTTCCACCTTTTGACTATTGTGAATAATTCTGCTGTGAACATGGGTATACAAATATCTGTACAAGTCCCTGCTTTTAGTTATTTTGGGTATAGTGGATCATATGGTAATTTTATGTTTAATTTTGTGAGGAACTGCCATACTGTTTTCCACAGCAGCAGCACCATTTTGCATTCCCACCAACAGTGCACAAGGGTCTCAATTTCTCCACATCTCCACAATTGTTATTTTTTGGGTTTTTTTTTTTCAATAGTAGCCATTCTAACGGGTTTGAAGTGGTACTCAAGAGATTCTTAATACTGTGCTCGCTATTTTTCAACCAAACTTCAGCTACTTTCTCTTGTTTGGGTCCTGAGAGAGGTCCTAATAATAACTGTCATCTAGGAAACACCTATTGGGTGGCAAGTATTTTAAATAAATTAACTGTTGTCTTCAAACAAAACCCAACTCAGCATATTCATGTGTATTTAACACATCAATACGTGCATGCATCTTCTGTGGGCCTAGAGAACAGGGGATCCTGATCATAACTCATGTTTCACTGCCTCCTATCCAACCCATGCTGGGCTTTCACCTCCAAAAGCATACATCTGTCAAGCCCCAGGTGTGGACATCCCTCTGTGCACTGGGGACTTCCAGGTGCCCAGGTGATGATGGTCTCTGGGGAAAAACGCCTTGCTTCCCCTGAGTGGAAGACATTTTGACATGACCTGCCTTAAAGCAAATCTAATATCTTTGGAGGAGATCCTGGTTCCCCACCCACAGCCTTACCTCATCCTAAGGCTCCATCAACCTCAAACCTACCTCTTTCTCTGTCCTCACTGCAGACTCCCAGCCTTACCCTTCTGAATAGACCAAGGACGGTAATGACTGCTTAACTAGCCTGACGCAGCAACAGAGTGTGCCCATGTCCCCTAGCAGGGGCTGAGCCATCCCTGCAGAGGACACACCGCCCTGCCAAACCTGATACATCCAGGGCTCTGGGGAGCAGAGGAGATGCACCCACTGCCCACTGCTTTGATTCAACACGACACAGCCTTTCTACTGTTTGTGCTGTGACAGATTGATGGGACCTGTGACTGCAAAGCTGCAGATAACTGAACTAGAGGCAGTGCTGGGGCCTGGGGGTGGGGGGTGGAAATCCCTCACATGTGGCAAAGCAGACACTTTCACCTGCCTCACCTCGGAGCCGCCATCAGCTGAGGGATGGGGCCAAGGGTGATATAAAACTTGAGGACAGGGCAGGCATGCCACATCATAACGAGAAAGTGGGTTATGGTTTTTTGTATTTTTGCTTTTTCTTTAGCTTGATTGAAAATGTTCACCTAGCACTTTTGCTTCAGATAAAGTGCATAAACCATGCTGTTTGTTCCATAATGTTTTACAGAGTGCTTTAGAATAACATTCCATAACATGCAGTAGTGACAGGAGGGCAGCCAGGCTTGGAGACGCTGCCCCTCTGTGCTGGTCTGCAACCAGCCTCAAAGTGTAGAGGGGCTTGCCCCAGCCAGGCTCCTGGGCCCTCTGAGCGGGTTCCCTCCTGCCAGGCCTGGCGCTAACAGCTGTCCACCCACCCACCTACCCACCACAGCCTTCTCCCCACCCCCCAAGACTCTGCATGTTCTGGGCTGCTGTGCTTTTCTCTGGAGGTGCTTCTGTTTGCATCCCTGGTATCTCTCTTTCCTTCAGCATCTCTGGCTACTCCAAGTCAGGTTCAAGGCCTGGAAATGAGCATTGACCAAACTCAAGAGTAGTTGGTGGCTCATTTTGAGCAGACCTATTGCATAAAAAACTGAGGTTTGTGAAATAGGTAAATTAGGATCTAATCATCCACTTGACAAAGGATTCCTGGCTTCCCCAAAGTCTTTGAACTTAAGCTGACCTTGGATAGATCCCAAGCCCCACAGTTTATTAGCAGGTGTCTAGGAACCTTTCTATCACTTAACACTAGGCGAGGTGGCTGTGGCCAAGCCACACACAGGAGAGAGCCATAGAAGAACTTAATTGTGCAGGTGGGAACCCCTGCCATCACAACCGGTAGACCTTGAGGGCTGGTGTGCCCCAGCCCAGTGGGACAGTACTTCCTCTGACTGGTCAACCTCACCTGTGCAGGTGGGCTTGCCTGGAACACGGGGCTCCTTTGTGGAAAGTTCACAGCCCAAGGCTTTACTCTGACCTTGGGTATGTCTTTATGCTTCTTGTCTGCTGGTTTGGTAGTTAAACAGAGTGAAACAGCTTGAAACAAGTCTGAGTCATCTGTCTTGCCAAACTTTGAATTTATTCTTTCATTCATTCCACAAATAACTATTGCGTGTCCTAGATGAGCCAGGCGCAGCTCTAGGGACTTGGGATAGTGAAGTGTTGTGTGGGTCCCAACCTAACAATAGTGATGCTATGGGCCAGCAATGCCTGAGGCACTCGCCCCAGCCCATGTTACTCCTAGCGAGTCCCCACAGACATTGCCCCTCCCGAGGCCAGTGTTGTGGCTGGACCAGCCCTTCTAGTTCTTGTGATTGAAGGACCTGCTTCAGCAAAACCCATCAAGGAACCCTGAGGAACAAAATTTATGGAGGGTATGTAGAACACACGAGGGCCACACAGGCAGGTCTCAGGTAGAGAGAGAGGGAGGGAGTGCAGACCTGGGGCTCTGCCTCCATGACGGTCCCAGGGTAGGGCGTCTAGAGTTTTGGGTTCACTCTTTATTGTCTAATTTAAAGCATAAGAGCAGAAATTAGGGTATGAGAAGGGAGAAGCAGAGTCACTCAAATGGTCATTTATCTAGGTCACCCAGGGCTTTCTGACAGTGGGAAATTCATGGGTAAGGGAGGCCTAATGCTTTATTTGGCTATTTTGCTAGTGGCTGTGTCACACAGCTGGCAATATGTTTATTCAAGATGGGTATCTTTGAAGTGGACACCCTGGCAATCAAAAGCTTGATGTCAGGCACTTACACCATATGAAGTGAACAAAACAGACAAAGATCCTCAACTTTGTGGCACTTACAGTGTAATAGGGGAGTAGAGACAAGAACCAATGAGCATCGTTATGAAAGTGAATTGTAGAGTTTACCAGAACATGATGGCAGCTCTGGGGGAAAAGTAAAGGTTGAGCAGGGTAGGGAAGGTGGGTGACAGACGAATGTTACCCAGAGTGCAGGGACCTCATGGAGCACAGAGGAAATCAGCCAAGTGGACATGTGGGACCTAGCATCCAGGCAGAAGCAGCAGCCCCCTAATGCAGGAGCGTGCCTCATCATTTGAGGACAGGCAAGGAGGCCTGTGTCCTCAGGAGGACAGAGCGAGGGGTTGAAGAGGTGGGGAAGATGGCGGTGCAGATCATGTAGACCCTGTGGGCCCTGGAAGGACTGTGGTTCTTGGAAAGAAACGGAAGCCACTGTAGGCCTTTGAAGAGAGCAAGGACTTACTCTGACTTAAATTTTCATTGGACCTCTCTTTTGGGAAGAGATGATGGAGCATGAGTGCAGTCCCAGGGAGACGATGCAGGGATCAGGGAGGTGGTAGCATCTGGACACATTGTGAAGTTGAACCAACAGGACTTCATGAAGGATTGGATAGAGTTGGGGGGAGAGAAGGGGTCTGTGAACTCAGGAAGTATCTAAGAGTCATGGGAAGGTAATTTCTCACTTCTCCAGCCCACAGTTTGCTGCTACTGCCCAAGTTTACTGTCATTCCCACTTTAGATTCAGCAGGGCCCTTTGATGTTTTCAGAGTTGGTTTCCTGCCATGATCAGTAAAATTCCCTTCTGTATTAGGGTCAGATGAGTTGAATATCTTAAACTAATTGAGAGTTTAAAAAATGCAAAGAAAACTAGACCAGAAAGGCAAAGCTAGTCAAATATTATGGCCTTTCCAATCTTGGCCTTCTCTACCATAGTGGCAGGTTTTCATTTTAATGTGAAACATCAGCCATCATCCACAGTCTTGGAGGGGGTGGAGTTTTCACCTTCCGGATTTAAGGAGGAAGGTTATATCAAGCATTATTGAAGCCACTTCAGATGTAGATTTTAGGAAGACCCATGAAATGAAAGTAAGTCTCTATGACATCATTTCTATGTGGAAGGGGGCCTGGAACAGATTTCCATAGACAGTGTGGAATAGGGACTGGCAGCTAGGCTAGGGCTTCAACGATGAGAAGGTGTCAGCTCAACAGTCTCTTGGCAATTTCTATGTTCTCCATGGGAATTCCCACCTCCAGATATAAGTGTTGGTGAATGAGATGGTGAAAATATCATTTCCGATTATGCTATAGATCCGCATGACCATGATCTTCATCTTCCATCACAGCTAACTGTGTTTCTTTATAACAAATTTGTGAACCTCATGGGGAGATAGTGAATAGTAAGCACATTCTCAGTATTCACCTTTAAATTCTCTTCCTTTTTAATTTAGGGTGCCAAGGGTGATGGGGTTGTTGTTTACACTGAATTCCATAATTTATAAGACCTGAAGTGGTGGAAGGAAGAGACAGAGAGGAAGGCAGGAAGGCAGGAAAGAAAGACTCTTTCATTAAAATAGCCTTTCTTTAGTTCAGTACAAATATTTGCCCCCTTTCCCGTCCTCCTTCCCATTTTCTCTTGTTTTATGCATATGTAACGCAGACAATACTTTGCAAATCTTAAATATTAAGTCTTTTGGTTTATCTTAAAGTTCTGCATCCTTGTAGCCTCTGCTGCCTGAAGTCAGAGCCCCCCAGGAGAATGGACTTCATGATCTTAGCAAGGGTGGTATGGACATGTCCTGAAGATTCCTGTAGCTCCCTTCACATGGCCAGGTCTAGTCTTGGGGCACCAGGAGAGTTTTATGCCAGAGAGAGCCAGACTGGAAGAGCAAGGGAATAGAGTTCCCTTGTAGGCCACTGGGGACTGGAGGGAGGAGGGAGAGAGGAAGGGAGGAGAGCTCAAGTCATATTTGTGACCCTCTGCCCCTTGCCTGGGTTTCAGTGGGAGAGGAAGGCACACATTAGGTGACTGAGGGGTCGGAGGGCGAAGATCACCAGTGGCAGACAGGACAGGGCTCCTCAAGTGCACTGGGACGTGTGGAGCGGTTGAGCAGGAAGAGACCCTGAAGTTCAGCTTTCCTGGGGCTGCCTTCCTTCCCAGGGCATGGATGGGGTCCGAGCTTCCGGAATACACAGAAGGCAGCAGAGGGGAGCAGAGCCAGTGGGTCTGCCAAGGGGCCAGACCAAGGAAAAGGTGAGGACCAAGCTAGTGGGCTTGAAACAACAGAAATTTATTCTTTCACAGTTCTGGAAGCTAGGAATCCAAAATCAAGCTGTCAGCAGAGCTGTGCTTCCTATGAGACACTGGGTAGAATCCTTTCTTGCCCCTTCCTAGCTTCTGGTGGTGGCCTTTAATTGGCTTGACTTTCCTTGGTTTGCATCGCTCCAATCTCTGCCTCCTTAGACACATGGCTGTCTCCTCTCTGTGTCTATCCTCTTCTTATAAGGACACTAGTCATTTGGATTAAGGGCCCACCCTACTTCATTATGACTTCATCTTAATATTATATCTACAATGACCTTTTTCCAAATAAAGTCATGTTGTGTGGTGCCAGGGGTTAGAACTTCAACATATCTTTTTGGGTGGCATGATTCAACCCATAACAAGGAGCAATCACACTGGTCAGGGGACCAGCAGATACTCAGGGGTCTAGGGCACTAGCAGGACCCCAGGTGAGGCCAAGCCAGAGGGTAGACAGTGCCCGGAGCTGATGAGATGGCTTTGTGAGAACTGGAAACAGGCACCCACCATGGGCTGATGTCCTCCACCCAAATGTCTTGCCAAGTGACGGTGCTGGGCCAGGGCTTCTCCTCCTCTGGGTCCATGAACTCGGATGGGAAGAAAAAAATATTTAGTTCCACTAATCTCTAACTAAAATTTAGTATTTCTTTCAGTTATAAATGTGGGCAATAAACTACCGTAGTATTAATGGTACCAGTAGAGTGGCCAAATTTAGCAAATAAAAATAAAGGATGCCGATCAAATAAAAATTTCAGATAAACAACTAATTTTTTTTTAGTATAAACATGTTCCATGCAATATTTGGGACACACTTATAGTAAAACATTATTTGCTGTTTGTCTGAAATTCAAATTTAACTGGGCATTCTGTATTTTATCTGGCAAACCTAAGTAGTCTCTGTCCCCAGTAGCAATCAGCTATTTCCACTCACACTGTGGTCGGTGCAGTTATCATGAAATATTGAATATGCTCATCACCACTCCAGGATTGCCACAGTCACCAAACCAGGTGCCAGATTATTTAACGCATTAGTCAGGTGCATATATTGTCACATAATGAATTAGGAAAAACCCCGGTTCTTTCCCTCCTGTGTGTCTCCTTTACTACTCACACAGAACACTTCACTTCTGACACTCTTGTCACCAGATGTGTGGGGTTTTCCCTACACCAAGCAATTCTGCAACACGAGCTGGGTGTCCTACTATTTAACTCAAGTCAGACACTACCCACCTGGAGATAGCTAGCGTCAGATCCCACAGGTTAAGGGCTCAGTTACACGAGACCGCCCTCCTACTTCGGATACCAATCACAGGTAGTAGGCCCCTAAGTTACCCACAACTTCTGTCTGACTTGACTACAAATCAGAGGTTCCCATGACTCCCTCCTCAAGTTCAATTAATTGTCTGGAGTAGCTCACAGAACTCTAGGAAACACTTACTCACATTTACCAGTTTATTAAAGGATGTGATAAACGATGTGATAAAGGATACAGACAAACATCCAGATGATGAGACACATAGGGTGAGGTCTGGGAGGGGCCTGAGTGCAGGAGCTTCTGTCTCAGTGGAGCTGGGATGTGTCGCCCTCCTGGTGTGGATGAACTCACCAACCTGGAAACTCTCCAAACTCCTTCCTTTTGGAATATTTTTTATGGAGGCTTCCTCACATAGGCATAATCAATCATTAACTCCATCTCCAGCCCCTCTCCCTTCTCTGGAGAATGGGGAGCGGGCTGAAAATTTCAGGCTTCTCATCATGGCTTAGTCTTTCTGGTGACCAGCCCCCATCCAGGAGCCGTCCAGGAGTCACTCAGAGTCACCTCAATAGTACAGAAGACAGTCCTCGTGTGCTTATCACTTAGGAATTTACAAGGGTTTTAGGAGCTCTGTGCCAGGAATCTGGGGCAGAGACCAACATATATAATTTCTATTATCTCACATAGAGCAAAATTATTTTGCTATTTCAGTATAATTGGTTTCCTGTGTCAGTAATGTATTTCATTTTATAGGCTTAGAAATATGAGTCTGAGAAGGAGTCTGTAGTCTTGGCCAGATGGCCTAGGGGATCTGTGGCATGAAGAAGGTTGAAGTCCCAGCAGTGCAGCACCCCCCTAGCCCCTAATAAGCTCAGGCCTAATGGCAGCGCCCACAAGGCCCTAAAGCTGGGACTACTGTGCACCTTGATGACCCTGCTGTCAGGCCCCATCCAATCACAGGAAACCCAGAGCACAATCTGACAGCCTGACTTCCACAGCAGTGCAAACAGAAGAGTCCCAGCGCACCTCCCCAGAGCCTAAGAGACCTCCCACCTGAGCCAGGAGGCCACCTTAGAGGCTGAGGTGCGGGAAGGGAATGAGACTGAGGAGCAAGCACCCTAAAGACTGAGCAGCCCCCCAAGTGACTGCTTTGATGACACAAGATAAAAGCTAATTTGTTCCTGCCACCCAATGGGGGGAGAATGGATGGGGAGGAAGGCCAGATTATTCCAGAGAAAGTCACCCCATTTGCTGTTCGCAGTGCATATTTGTGTATAGTGGTGTATATTCCATGTCCCAGCTGTACATGGAGGTCTGGAGTCCTGTGGCAAACCACTCCCTCACTGTCCAACTCCAACCTGCCACACCCCTTCCTATTCCTGTTTTGGGGTCAAAGCTGGGAACCATCTTCGCCCATCTCCTCCGTCCACCTGTGCACCCACTCTGGTTGAACTTCCCCTGCCCCTCCAACCTCTCTCCAGTCTGGCTCCTTAAGGGCTCTTGGTGACATGGGTGACACATCTGACACCAATCACATTCCCACCCTGATTCTCTGACACTTAGGGTGGGTACATGTGTCTCCAGTAACTCCCTAAACTTTTCTAGGATAGGGCCCAGGGAGGAAGTCATGGGCTGGCTGAGAACCCTGCAGGGGAGCCCCTCGGCCCAGCACATCCTTGATGCTCAATGGACACTTGTTGAATGAGTGAATGAATGGGTGAGGGAATTGAATTAAACAGTAGGTGCTGCAGGAAACTTGATTTAGAAATAGCGTATGTCCTACCAGAATTATCTTTAAGTATTTAAGTTATTTTAATTTACTTTATCCACAGTTGAGAATGACAATTGATATGTCTATGAACAAATAAAATTAATATTCTTAACTTATATGTGGAAATTGATTAATATTTGTTGAGCCTTTCCTCAACAAAGATACTATGGTGAGTTAAGCCTCATGCTGCAACGCACCTAGGCTCAAATCCCAGCTCTGTTACTCACTGCTCTGTGACCTGGGCTTGTTAACAACCCTCACTGGGACTCAGTTTTTCCCATCTGCAACACGGGCAAAATTAGAATAAACCTCAAGGGGTTTTGTGAGGGGTAAGGGGGTCCATCTATAGAAATCACTTAGATGGACATCTGGTTCATAATGAGCATATTCTTAGATATTACCTCACTTAGTTTTAAAATGTGTGGGCATCACATTAAGTGACTGACCTAATGGCCCTAGTTGAGGGACCTGGATCCCTCTCCCCTCCCCCTAGTCGGCTGACTCCAAAGTTTAGAGGTGTTGATAGAGATGAAAAATGTATGTAAAATACGTTTAGATCTGGGAGTAGAGTATGCTGCTTCTCACTTACACCTAACTGTAAGAACCAGATTGCTTCACAGACAAACTTTTATGCCTCTGTTTCAAAAGAACCAAATTAATATGATCTCCATTTAAGACTAATTAAGGCCACACTAGAGAGCACTTACTGTCTTCTGTGTGTGTGCTGGTGAGCATTTGTAAAAGCCTTCCCAGGGGTTACGCATGTGCATCTTCTCCCCAGGGACACCCCATCCTCATCACTTTCCTGGAATGTGCTTAATACTCTGCTGTGCTTAATAAGTTAAGAATGTATGGAAATGCTCTTGTGAAAGGTGATTGTGATATCTATAACATCATATGTATATTCAGGGAAATATGGGACTATTGTACATCCTTATTTAAAGAGATCTCTCTGTAGTCCAGGTTGGGGTCTCTGTGTTTGATTCCTACACCTGTTCAGGTTTTGGGACTCCCTGTCAGAGCTGAGAGATGGAGAGAGGGGACCACCAGAGGGAAGGGCAGGTCACCCTGATTCCTTTCACAGGATCACCAGCAGGGAAGCTGCACACAGCAGCAGACCCACGCGGCCGGTCCACGTGAGAAATCCAAGCTGAAAAGAGCTCAGAGCCTCTCACTCTGGGAGGAGCCGGTTTCCATCCAGGGCTCCGAGTGGACTTGGAAGTGCCCTGTGCACAGCACAGAAGAGATTGTGAACACTGGAGGCTTTGCTTTATTCTAATCCGCACACTGGAAAACATCGAAGGCCTGGGTTTTATTTTAACTTCGTTGCCTTTTGATGCAATCTGGAGTGTGCAAGTGAGGAATTCCAGGCTGTCCACGGGTTCAGGGGCAGGGTTTGAGGCTGCAAGGACCTGTCCCCCAAGCCCTGGAAGGTGACCGGGCTCTGTGTACACAGGCGCTTCCAGCAGTAGGGTCACATGTCTTAGAATGCATCACGTGGGCTCCTTTTAAGATGTAACTATGCAGCTGCAATTTCAGGTGTAGCCCAGAATCACATTCCTTTTTCACACAGTGGAATGTAGTATTACATTTCCTTTTTAAAAGTTGTATATTACCTTTAGCAGTAGAATTGCATGGTTTGCTCCCAGGGCATGATTAAATAAGGAGAAACTGAAAAAAGGGAGTTTGGGGTAATTTCTAAAAACATTCGAGTTTTCAAGGTACACCCCGTATGGAAACTCCTTTTATTGTATCTGCTTATCAATACTCCATCGAATTGCATGTGTTAGGAAAAGATAGCATTTTCAACATCAGGAAGCTCGTGGAATTTATGCTCTTATTTCTAAAAAAAAAGGTAAAAACCTGAGGAGTATATCTGTGCTTCCTGGTGTCAGATGGTGCTGATGTTC
This sequence comes from Tapirus indicus, assembly GCA_031878705.1. Taxonomy (NCBI): domain Eukaryota; kingdom Metazoa; phylum Chordata; class Mammalia; order Perissodactyla; family Tapiridae; genus Tapirus; species Tapirus indicus. The sequence goes on along the minus strand of CM062918.1, from coordinate 71,763,532 downwards.
CTGTATCAAAGATCAAAGTGACATTTGCCAATGATAAAAATCCTCCTCAATTAACTATGAAAAATAGTCTCATCTCTCAGACAATTTCTCTCTCTCCCTCCATTCCCCCCACCCCCATCTCTCTTTCTTGTCTGGGATTTTTAGGAAGGAAACTTCCCCCCTCAGTGGGAAGGGAAGAGATGGGAGAAATGGATAAGGAGCAAGTCAAAAATGGACAAGATAACATCATGAAGTGATAATTGCTGCAAAGGAAATGAAGTATGTGTCTGGCAGACAAAGGATATCTGCTTTGGGGTTTCGGAAGCCCGTTTGCGGGGACACTCTGCAGAGACTGGGTGCCCTAGGGGAGCTGTCCTGAGAAGATTGTCAGAGCACACCAGCCAGGACTGCAGGCACGTGACCCCCACCCTCTGAGTGGGCAGCTCCTCGTTTCCTCTGAGAGGAGGTGGGAGCGAAAAACAGGCAAAGGGCTCTTGACTGGATCTCCAAGGCCAACACGTTTCCTGCTTCTGAGGGCCGTTAACTCACCATAGAGATGTATGGCCACCTGGTTCCCACCAGTTATTTAGAGCTTCTGACAAGGAGTAGACACATTTGCCATCATGCATATTTTATAAGCAGTTAAACTCTCAGACCAGGCAAAAATGAAGCAGGATTTAGGCAGGCCCAGCCGCTGAGCCGGCAGAAAGGCCAGTGCAGGTGCAGTCTTTCTGAACTCAGTCTCATAATCTCATGCTTTGAAAATATTTTAATCTAAAATTGTATTCTCCAAGGTGCTCTTGACTGTTTTTAAAATTTTCCTTAACTTTTTTTTTATTGTGGTAAAATACATATAGCATAAAACTTACCATCTTAACCATTTTAAGTGTACAGTTTAGTGGCATTAAGTACATTGTTGTGCAACCATCACCATCATCCATCCACAGAACTTTTTCAACATCCCAAACAGAAATTCTGTCCGTATCAAATTATAACTGCTCCGGGGCCGCCCGGTGGCGCAGCGGTTTAGTTCGTGCTTGGCAGCCCGGGGTTCGCGAGTTCGGATCCCGGGCGCCCGCCGACGCACTGTTTGTCGGCCATGCCGTGGTGGCGTCCCATATACAGTGGAGGAAGATGGGCACGAATGTTAGCCCAGGGCCAGTCTTCCTCAGCAAAAAAGGGGAGGATTGGCAACAGATGTTAGCTCAGGGCTGGTCTTCCCCACAAAAAAAAAAAAAAAAAAAATTATAACTGCTCCTTCTCGCCTCCCCTCAGCTCCTGGCAACCATTATTCTACTTTCTTTCTCTATGAATGTGACTACTCTAGGTACTTCATATTAGTAAACTCATACAGTATTTGTCTTTTTGTATCTGGCTTATTTCACTTAGCATAATGTCTTCAAAGTTCAACCACGTACTAGCACGTGTCAGAATTTCCTTCCTTTTTGAGGCTGAATAATATTCCATTGTATGGATAGACCACATTTTGTTTATCCATTTGTCTGTTGATGGACACTCGTGTTGCTTCCACCTTTTGACTGTTATAAATAATGCTGCCATAAACATGAGTGTACAGATATCTATTTGAGTTCCTGTTTTCAATCCTTTTGGATATATACCTAGAAGTGGAATTGCTGGATCATAAATTAATTCCATGTTTAGTTTTTTTTTGAGGAATCACTGTACTCTTTTCCATGGTGGCTTCACCATTTTATCCTCCCAACAATAGTGCACAAAGATTCCAGTTTCTCCACATCCTTGCCCAAACTTGTTGTTTTATGTTTTTATTGATAATAGCCTTCTTAGTGGGTGTGAAGTAGTATCTCATTGTGGTTTTAATTTGCGTTTCCCTAATGATTAGTGATATTGAGCATGCCTTGACTATTGATATAATGTGATTTTAATATGAGTGATTATCGAAACAAATGAAAAGAACTCTCATAGGGTATGCTTTGAAGTGTAGGTTGAGGGTAAGGGAAACCATGGTGTTTGGGAGGCAGAAGATGTCGCTGGAGCAGGACAAGATGCCCCCGGGGGTTTGTGCAGAGGGATAATAGGTTTAAGAACTAATCTATGGTCGTCACCTCCACAAGCATGTGTAGGAATGCATGTTCAGTCACACCCCAAGCATAATACCCATGGGGTGAGGAGGACAAAAGGAGCATCCACAGGGACAGGTGCCAGTTAGTAGAACACAAGGCCCATACCCAGGACCCAACTGGTGGTTCTGTGGATGTTTAGGGTGGGCCATCTGCCCCCAGCAGTCAACCATGAAGAACCCCATAATCCCAGTTCCAATACAGAGGGTGGGTTTCAGAGGGGCAGCCTGCTCCCCTGAGTGAGGCAGGAACAGGTAGATCATGCCCCTGCCCTCCTATGCACCGGGCAGTGGCAGAGAGCCGACCCTGCCTCACATTTTAACAGGAACTCCTCAGTGGAAAAATCAAAAACAAGAATGGAGGAGGAGTAGAGCTTCCTGGGGGTCTGTGTTGCCAGACTCCCACTCCTAGGTAACACCACTGGGTCATGGCTAAACGTCAGCAGGAAGAGTTAAATTCCTATCAGAATTGCCCTCCTTCTGCACCTGATGCCCTCTTCGGTTTCAAACAAATCTAACGTCTCCGCAGATCTCAGTTCCCCCAGACTCTCAGAACCACGTATGCACTGGGCTCCATAGTGAGGTCCGACTTCAGGGTGTGCTAGTGGGTTTTCGTGGTTCTGCTTTACCCTTTATGAATGTGGCCCACAGAAGGGCTGGCACACCCTCCCTTTTCTGCTTTGGCTCATATTTGAGGTCACCACGTTTCAAAGTCTCAAGAATAGTAAGTGCTTAAAATATTGAGATTGCCTTTTTTTTGGATTTAAAGGAGGGAGGTGAGAGGCGATGCTTCTCTCTGTGTGTCCTTGTGTGAAATGCACCATTTCCATTGGGATCCTTAGCCCTTTCTTGGCAGCCTGGCTGCTTCGTTTGATCGGAGCTGCCCTGAAGTCACATGTGCCACGTGCTGAGGGAGACAGCTGTGGGTGTGATGGCCTACCTGGGCATCTTGGGCATTCACTTGACAGATATTTCACAGCTTCAGCAGAACTGGTTTTTTTTTTTGGCCTGGGAAGTATGAAACAAGACAGGGAGGTCACGTGCCCCTCAGATGGTCACCCTCATTAGACTGATGAAAAGAACGCGATGACAAGCTTCAGCACATGTCCCCCACCTTGGGACGCTCTCCTTCAAAGCTGCTGAGTTAGTGTACATGGGCAAGAGCCTCGTGGCGCCCTGACCCATCAGCAAGTCTGGAGCGAAAAGAGGAGGCTTACTGGTGTCCCCTCAAGACTGCTGGGGTACAGAGCCATCCCATGTACCATGGCTGGACGCTGTCCCTCGTATGGAGTCAGTACTCCAGAACGTTTTCCAAATAGAAACCACTGCAACTGCTTATACCCCAAAAGCCCAGGAGTGGGTTCTCCATCACAGACCCTGAGCTCATGTACAAAGTGGAATTCAGGAAGAGAAAGAAGTTGGAAAAACATCTCTACATACTTTGGCTGCCCACTGAATGTATGCACTTGTGTATATAATAAATGACTAATGAGCTCAAAGTAGAGTCATGCTAACCATGATGCCCTCTATTGTGTTTTTAAGTGGCCATGTCCCTGGCCAGGTCTCCTTAAAATTCATGGCTTCATCCCAATGGTGTAACAGATCAGCCCCAACCATTTTGGCATTTCTCTGTATGTGAATTATTTGCTGGAGCCAGTGTGACCAGTGTATCTTGTGTCATTTATTATTTTTTTAACATTTAGCTTTGAAAGGTGAGATGCAGAGTCAAAAATCTCTAAAACTAAAAGGCAACCTATTCTAAAATGATTGAATTATAGGCTAGGAAATATTAATTTCTGTGGTAAAAAACGAGTTTGCCTGGGGTGTCATAGAAGGCAGCCTTGCTGAAAGTATGGAAGGCAAACCAGAGGACAGACCATCACTTTCTGAACAGCGCCATTTTCTGGGCCTCCTCTTAGCCAGAGTTGACCCCACCCTCCAGCCAGAAAGGGTGGAAAAGAGTAAGAACCAGAAAGGTATTCAATTCAGGGAACAATCTGGGGCTTGTACGCTGCTTTAAAGAAGAGTTAAGGATGGCAGATTGTTCTTGACATCAGTTTAACTAAATGTTGATTTAGAAGACTTGACATGTAAAGACATACATGGAAGGTGCAAGGCCAAAAAAAAAAAAAAAAAAGAAAGACCTGAAGAAGCTGCAAATCCTAATTATAAAGAAAACATAAGAGTCACCTGAAATCTGCCCTGGGTTGAGGTGGCAACTAAACTCTCATGTCCCTGTGCCAGCCCGAAGGCATAGCCGTTAAGTTTGTGTGCTCCGCTTCAGCAGCCCGGGGTTCACAGGTTCAGATCCCGGGTGCAGACATACACACCGCTCATCAAGCCATGCTGTGGTGGCATCCCACATACAAAATAGAGGAAGATTGGCACAGATGTTAGCTCAGGGACAATCTTCCTCACCACAAAAACTCCCCCCAAAACTATCATGTTCCAATGTGTGTGGGATGGACACACAGCTCAGGTAACTTATAAAAGCAGCAAACTGTCCTCCTGGCAGAGTAGGTGGACCACCATGTACCAGTCAGGACCAGGCTTGCTTAAGGAGGTTTTCCTTATGCCAAGCAGTGTCTGAACCATGTCATAAAGTTTCCAGGAAAGGCCTCCAGCTGTGGTTTCATTAATGAGGACAGGAAGAATGCAATATCATTATAAGTGTCTTGAAAACACTTTGTCATTTTTGTCATTATTGAAGCAAGTTGTCAAAACACTTGCTTCAAGGTAGGTGTAAACTAAGCTCAAATTGTTCAAAAGAATTTTAGTGCTTTTCAATACAAACCAGAGAAAGGAACCAGGTTGTGATTTTGTTAAAACTGCAGGGTTGCGATCAAAACAGAATTGTAACATGCAGATCCTTCTGGGAAAGGTGCTGGGGACTTGTGTAATAGTCCATGTGACAGAGAGCCTGACCTGGGCAGGACAGAGGCAACCTTCATGGAGATGGTTTTCATTCTGAGTAAGATCAAAGTACAGAGGCTGGGACAGAGGTGAGCAATCGCTGTTGTCTTCCTTGTGGCTTCCTGAGACAACCGAAGGACATCATTTAGTTAAAGAGAAAAAAATAGCTGATGGAGACAAAGTTGGTTTCATAATCCATGAATGGGCCTCAACCAGCATGTGAGAAGCACTGCCCTAGACACAGAGTTTGCTGCAGTGGCAGAGTGAACACTTAAGGAAAGTCTCTGTACCTTTGAGAACAAGTCTGGATACAGAGATTATTCAGTAGCGATGGAAAAAATGCAGGATGAGAATGAACCTGAGTTGCAGTGCTGGGCCCAGCACACTGTTTGAAGGGCTTGGGCAAGGGGCCCATGGAGCCCTCCCTCCTTAGAGGCAGACAAGGGAGTGAGGGCAGGGCAGAGTCAGGTGGGTGGGGAGGGTCTGCCTCCCTAGCCAATTAGAGTCAGGGACACTGGGACCTTCTCTGCACTCACTCCTCTCCATAGTCTCCTTCCCTGCCTCTCTCTCTGCTCACTGTCTGCCTTCACCAACCCCAGCTCCTCCCTGGCTCTGTTTGGCCTAATCCACTTCTAGCTGAAGCAGAGGTGCTCTGTCTGTAGGACATGGGCCACTGCAGTCTTACACTTCAACTAATATTTTCTACTCACTTCACAGTCACAAGTACAGAAACAAGTTGCTTATGATCTTCTAATTCCTACACTAACTTCTTTTTCTCTATGTGTTCTATTAATTTCTGAGAGAAGGGCAGCCTATATTTGTGATTTTTCTATTTCTCCCTTCTGTCAATTTTTGTTGCATGTATTTTGAAGCTCCATTATTAGGTGCACACCAGTCAGGATTGTTATATCATCCTGAGAAAATGACCTTTTATGATTATGTAATGCCCCTCTTTATGTCTCAAAGTGTATTGCATCTGGCAGTAATCTGTCACTTTTCTTTTTTTGTTAATTCTTCTTTTTCATATTTGTACTTTCAACCTGTCTATACTTCAGATGCATATAGTTGGATCTTATTTCTTATCAAGGCTGAAAATCACTGTCTTTTAATTGAAGTTTTTAGTTCACTTACATTTAGTATAATTATTGACATGGTTGGTTGAAGTCTATCATCTTGCTACTTATTTTTTATTTGTCCATCTGTTCTTTGTTTCTCCTTTTCTCCCTGCCTCTATGGGGAGGGGAGTGTGAATCAAATAATTTTTAGATTTCCAATTTATTTTCTACTTTTTTTTTAAAGCTATACTTCTTTAGGGGCCGGCCTGGTGGCATAGTGGTTAAGTTTGTGTGCTCCACTTTGGCGGCCCGGGGTTTGCAGGTTCGGATCCTGGGCATGGATATATGTGCTGCTTATCAAGGCATGCTGTGGCAGCGTCCCATATAAAGTAGAGGAAGGTGGGCAAAGATGTTAGCCCAGGCCCAATCTTCCTTAGAAAAAAAAGAGGAGGATTGGCAACTGATGTTAGCTAAGCACTAATCTTCCTCACACACACACAAAAAGCTACACTTCTTTGTATCATGATTGCTTTATTTTTAATGGACTATAGATTGATAATTTTCTATATAATTCCCATTTCAAATGTTATATTGTTCTAGAGATTGCCAGAATGGGGATCTTGATTTCTAGTTAGGAAAATATGGTCATAGGGCCAAGGAAGTTCAACATAAAGTGAGCATAAAACTAGTGATGTCTATCTCTAATGTAGAGAGACATCAAGATGTTATAATGACTGCTAGAATACACCAGAGGCTCAAATAGAGTTTACAAAGACAAAGTAAAGTCAAGAATAGTGACTTTATTCTTTTAGTGATGCATGACATGGACAGCTCAGCTGATTTGGGATAAAAATGATTCAGTAGATAATTACTGAACAAGTCACTCCAGAAAATTACAGATGCTACCCTCAAGGAGCTAATAGTCTGGGAAAGGAGATCCAGACATTTATGGGAATGTTGGAGCACGGGGAAGAAAGTGATGCAGACCATAAACAAAGTGAGACTATGGGTCTCTGGGAGAGAGAGCATTTCTGGCTGAGATGAATCATACAGAAAGGCATCCTGGAGAGGAGACATCAGTAGATGTGGGCCAGTGGTGATGGGCTAATGCAAGCCCAGAAGCCACAATCTGGCTGCTTGGGGGATTGAGTACACCATAGTGCCTGTCTGCTTTCAAAAAATTGCTATGAGAAGGTTGGTTCTACTCATAGACAATAAATTCAAGACAACAGGGGACAATTATGATACAGAAGTGTACTGAGACACTTGTTCTTTAAGATGCAAATATATGTTTGTTTTTTTTTTGTGAGGAAGATTGGCCACAAGCTAGCATCCATTGCTGATCTCCCTCTTTTTGCTGAGGAAGATTTGCCCTGAGCTAACATCTGTGCCCTTCTTCCTCTTTTTTGTATACGGGATGCTACCACAGCATGGCTTGATGAGTGGTGTGTAGGTCTGCACCCAGGGATGTGAACCTGCAAACCCTGGGCTGCCAAAGCGGAGCATGCGAACTTAACCACTACGCCACTGGACTAGCCCCCACATGCAGCTATATCTTAATAAAGTAATAATATTTCATATTAAACTCTTCAATTTTAGTTGTGACTTCATGTAAATATCTTGATGTTTACTTAAGAATGGTTTAAGTTGACTATGGAAATCAGTTCTCGATTTGGGAGCTGTTTTAGGTTGGGAGCCTCTGAGACTGAGATCAGTGAGTAGCTGGTCTCCTGGGAAATGCTCTCAGAACATCACCTGCAGGAGCCTGAGGGAAGCAGGATTGCTGAGGGATCACTGAACTGTGATGAAGTCGTAACAAAGGCCTTGGCTGGTCCCACAGGGAGCTTTGGAGCTGGGTTGACCCTTCAAAGCTGTTCAGAATTGAGGCAGGAGGCCAGGCCTTAGTACATCCACATAAACCAAGATGCAGGTTGAAACCAGGAGGAAATGTGAGCCTGGGAAGGCAGTCTCTTTAGCTGAAGGCAATTTCTAGAGAGGAACTTAGCAGAGAGCTATTAGGTCCTGACACTGCAGGAGCTGGGGAGTAAGTGCTGCTGTCCTAAGAGGACCTCCGGGGTCTGGATGGCATCGTGCAGCATCTATGACAGCAGCTCAAGTTGTCTCACCCTTTTTTTTAAACCTAGGATGGCCTATCCTAAAAGAGTAGAAATTCTAGAACTAAAAAGACTTCATTAATTATTTACTTGTACTAATATTCTGTACTGTAAGCCATGACAGTTGTTTTTCATTTTTGTAATGCAAGTGCCTGACTTAAGCTTTGATTGTGAGGCATCCATTTCAAAGAGATCTGTCTGGAATAAACACATCGCCAACCACAGGACTAGATAAAGGGCCAGGCTGCTTCTCTCACTGAGGCTCCTTTGTTTTAGAGATCCTGGTTGATTTCAATAACTAATAATTTGGGCTACATTTTTTCTCTTCCTGCACTTTAAATTCTTGCTCTTATGTTTTAAATTCACCAATAAAGAATAGGCCTGTGAAACCCTAGGCCCCCCCAGCCACCACCTCAAGAAAAGTCGAACTCTGAGCCCATGTGTGCCTGTGCTCCCTCTCTCTACCCGTGACCTCGCTGTGTGGCCGCAGGTGTGCTGTGTAATTTCCAGGTCCTGTGAGTAATAAACCTTTATGTTTTCAAAGTTTCCTGATGGTTACTGCAGAAGGGCATCCTACAATCACAGTAAGAACCACAAAGGCTGGTCCAACCACAACACTGGTTATTGATAGGCTGAAACCAGCACAAAGCATGTTCCAACTAGGAAAAGGATTCCAAAGAGGAGGTAACATTTGTGGGTTCACAATTACTCTGTGGCTCAGTCAAGACCAGAATTCCAACTGTGTGGCACTGTATCTAGTTTCCACATCTACAATAGGCTATTTTTTCAATGATTAGCATTTAATAATAAATGGAGATGGAGATATGTACCCAGTACGTCCAATGAATCCAATAGACAGGTCCAGAAGGTGTCAGATTAAGTTAGAGTGTCCTTCAGTGTGGTTTTAATAGCACCACCTATCCATTACCCACAAAGCCAATATACACTGTGTGATGAGGCTGTGTCTTGGTTCAGCAAATATGTATTTAGAGCATAATATGCACCAGGCCTTGTACTAGGCCCTTGATTACATGTAATTAAACATATAGTAAATGGTTTCTAACCTTTCCAGCACGAGGGAGCTCTTTTATCATGTTTCCCTCAATGGACCCCATGTTTTAAAATCTATCACTTTTAAAATAAAATCTTTTAGAAAATAACAACTTTGTTTTCCATTGTTATTAATAAAATCCATACAGGACATTCTCTTATAAATTCAAGTCAAAAGGAAATATATTTAATGTGGCATTTGACTTTGCAGCTTTATCCCGAGGAAGTATACATTTTCTAACAGGCTTTTTGAAATATTAGAAATAACTTGATTTTCTTCTTATTCTATTCCCAGGTTCAGAACTATTGCCATAGGGTATGGCAGAATCAACATGCTACATAAACACCCACTCCATACAGAGGGCCCCACGAAGAAGTTATAAATTATTATTAAATAGAATTTAGGTAATATAAGCAAGCTGCAGAAATTTGGAAATTTAAGGGGAACTCACCCATAATTTCAATCATTATAGTCTCTTTATCAATCAAAGTTTTATTTTTTACGTATTTCTAATCCTGCTTTTTTCAATATCATTGTTTCGTATACATTTTCCCATAACATTCATAAACATTGTTTTTGGAAACGTGATAATCTCTGCAGCAGATTTCCCAAAATTATTTAGTCATACCCCCACTGATATTCACTCAAATTGTTTCCAAATCTTCACCACTAAATGTAACAGAGAATGAACATATTAAATGCAAATAATTGATTGTTTTCTTTAGATTTAATCCCCAAAGTGAAATTATTGGGTCAAAGAGAAGGAGTATGTTCAAGTGATTTTGTTGCACATTGACAAGTTTCTTTCCAGAAGGATTATTCCCACTCAAATATATGAGTGCTCAATTCATCAGTCTTTGGTCAAATAGCGTCCTGATATTTGTTTTATTGATTCATAGCAGTCATTTGTCTCGTAAAGCTCTTCTCTTCATATTTATTACAATTTTCCCCAGTGGGGCTGGTCTTTCCATTTTGATTATCATTTAATATACAAAATGTTGAAATATCTTTTAGTCCAATTGATGGAGTTCTTCTTTGGGGGTTTTATCTATCATTTCTCAGTAGGAATACCTTTCCTCCTGTTAGATTTCTTCAACAAATCTAATAGGATTTGTTGTTCTGAGACTGACTATTGGGGTCCCAGGGACTGGGTAGAGTCATAGTCATGGCTCCTCACACTCTCTGGGAGTACCAGTGTGTGAGTAGGATTCTGACACCATTTCTGTCCAAGCAGTTCTTGGACAACCAGCTGGGTGTCCTATAATTCAACTCAATTCTGACACCATCTACCTGGAGATGGTATCAGATCCCACAGGTTAAGGGCTCAGTCCCACAAGACTGCTCCTATTTCAGGCACCAATTACAAGTCCAGGTTGTCACTTGTGCTTCTGACCAACCAGCCATAGACTGAAGGTTCCAATGACCACTCCTTGGGTTACAGGTTGAGGAATCAGACCTACAAGACTGTCACCTTCCCCTGACCCCTACTTCAGATGCCAATCACAAATCCGGCTTGTCACCTATGCTTCTGACCAACTGGCTGTAGATCGTGGGTTCCCATGACCCCCTCCTTGGCTTTGATTAATTTCCTAGAGCAACTCACAGAACTCGGAAAACTATTTTAGTTACTAGATCACCAGTTTGTTATAAATGGATATAACTCAGGAACAGCCAGATGGAAGAGATACATAGAGCAGGGTATGGGGAGAGGGCCCAGAGCTTCCACGCCCTCTCCAGGCACCAGTCTCCCTGCATCTCCACATGTTCACCAACCTGGTCTGATCACTGTCCTTTTGGGTTTTTATGGAGGCTTCCTTACATAGGCATGATTGATTAAATCATTGGCCTTTGGTGATTGAACTTATTCTCCAGCCCCTCTCCCCTCCTCACAGGTCGGGGTGGAGGGTAGGCAGGTGGGGACAGTGGTAGGACTGAAAATTCCAACCCTCTAATCACATGGTTGGCTCCACTGGCAACCAGCTCCCATCCTCAGGTGCTTTCCTAAAGTCACCACATTAACATAAACTCAGGAGTGGTTTAAAGGGGCTTGTTATGAATATCAAGACACCTTTATTACTCATCACAGGAAATTCCAAGGGTTTTCAGTGCTCTGTGCCAGGAACAGGGATGAAAACCGAATATATATTTATTATAAATCACAACTTTACAGTGGGCCTAAGGGAAGTTTATAGGAGCAGCATCCTGGATGGTCCAGATAATAACGTAGAACAGGGTTGCCAAATCTGAAATGGGCATATGAGAAGCCAAGAAGATTGAAAAAGGAGCTGTGTAGGGCATGTGGTGCTCAGAAGGGCTGTGGGAAGTAGAGCCTGGGGAGTGCCCGGAGCTGAAAGGCAGGCAAGACCCCAGGACCTGCCCCAAGTGCCCACAGGGCCACCCTTTCCAGAAGTTTGATGATATTTGATTTCAGTCTCTTCTAGTTTTACCATGGTTTGAGCTCTTAAACATTTTAATTTATTTGGAATTTATTGGTATGGGCATAAGATAATGAATTATTTTTCCACATTGTTGACCAATGCCAATGAGATTTAGTAAATTTCTCTTTGTCACTGATTCTTGATCATTTTTTAAAGCACAAATTCTTGTATGTGATAGGATACATTCCTGTCATTTCTAGTCAGTTCTGTTTATGTATCTTTTCCTGAATTATTATATTAAGTATCAGGATTTTATAAGATATTTCACTAATTTGGTCTCTCCGTTACTTTCACGTTTTAGAATATTCTTTGATGTTTTTGCCTGTATATCTTGCCAGATAAACTCCATAACTATTCTATTAATTTCAAAAATACCCAAATAAGGAAAAGGAATAAAAAAGAACTAAAAATTTTAAAAGGCTACAGATTGTGTTTGGAAAGCAGCACCTTTACAATACTCAGCTTTCTAACCTAGAAATGAGACAGGTCTTTGTAGTTAAGACTTTGGCTAACATCTTCCTAAACTCTGGAGAAGTTGTCTTTACACTTTTTGAGATTATTATTCTGCATTTACATTTTTGTTAGTGTTGATGTTGTATTGGTGAATGAGATCTTTTCTTTCCCCTTGTTGTGCTCTGTAGGAAAGCTATGGTTTGTTTTCTTTGTAGTCAATTTATTGCTTCCTCTTATTAGTTCTGAGAGCCTTTTAATTTATTCATTTGGATTTTTCAGATATACAACCACATCATGTGTAAGTAATGATAATTTGGTCTCTAATTACAATATTCATTCTTTTTAAAAATTTGTGTCATTGCATTAGTCAGAAATTCCAGAAAATATTGAAATAGTGGGTTATAACAAGTAACTTTCCTTTGTCTCTGATTTTAACAGGAATGCCGTTATTATTTCACTATTAACATTTATTCTTGGATTCATCAAACACATACTGAGCACATTCTAAAAACTGAGTTCTATGCTGGTGCTGGGGATGTAAGGTGAAGAGGACACAAGATCCAACTTCCAAGAACTTAAAACTGGCTTGGGGTTGGAAACAGGCATTCTGTATAATGTCAAATAATGAGTCTGGCCATTTTGTCACCAAGAGCAGAGGCAGCCTTAGGGAGCCAGCCTTCTTATCTATTTTAGATCTGTAATTAGGATTGGGTAACATATATTACCCAGTGCTTTTTTGAGATAATTATGAAATTCATCTCTGTAGGATGTTCATTTTGAGATCAAACTTAGTTGCTTGCGATGGATTATTATTGTAGGCTTCTATGAATAGTCTTCATTCTGAAGAGCAGCTAAATTGCCAATGCCCTTTATGTTGTTTATTTCCCTGAAATGGCTTTAGTATGTGTATTCCCAAAGCCACTTCCTGGATCATTCTATTTCCCAACAGGAAGTATCTATGGAGGGAAGATGTCCTTTGGAAAGAAGTTAGGTTGTGAGTGCAGGAAAATCTGGAAGCTAGGGCATTTTGAACACTCAGATACTCAGGTAAATATGCATATAGTTCTTGTACTTTGTGCTAACAGCCACTACCTTAATTCAGGAAACCGTAATGTTGTGCATCTTCTCAAGGAAATTCTTTTCATACATGTTGCTCCAAGAACAGATGAGGTAGCCTCAGGAATGGAGGGGTAGGGTTGGGACAGCATCTCCTTCAGTCCTGGGCATTGCTGGATGCTGGGGCCTCCTCCACTCCCTCTTCTCTCTCCTCCCTCTAACAGGACCCAGATACTCTTCTGAGCATCCACTCAACCAGCCCAGGTACTTGGAGCTGACCTCTCTCCCAGATCAGGCTGGGAGCCCAGTCAGGACAGTCCCCTCAACTCGGCAGTAACTGGTTTAAGGCTGCCATGCAACCTGTGCAGTGTGAGGTGAAGGAAATCAGGACTCTGCTTAGAACGTGGAGAGTGGTGCCCTCTCTCTCCTCTGGACAGAGTGATGTAAGACTATGTCCTGGGAGGGTTCTAGCCAAGTCATCACCAAGAACAGAGCCAGCCTTAGGACAAAACTGACCCTAGAAAGCTGAGGGCAGGAAGAAGGGTGAAAAGCCCAGGATCTGAGTTGCTGAGTTCAATTGCGCTGAAGCCCACCATCTCTCTGGCCTTGTAGACAGTGAGCCCTGCCTTCCTTTCTGTCTGACCAGATGAGGTGCATCTTCTGTCACGTGCAGTGAGCCCCACACACTGGCTAACCAGTCATTCTTCCTGTATGCTGTGCTCAGGAACCGCTCAGTCCTGAGATCCTCCACTCTCTGTACCTTGCTGCTCTCAGGGACAGGTAGCCACACGAGCCCTAAGGAGGGAGCACCCTGCTCATTTCACATCCCCAGCTGAGCAGAGCAGGTGACTCACCACTTGGCAAAGTGCAAAGAGAGGGCTCTGAAGAGGAAATGCTGTGTAATTGCCTTGGATTTTTATAATTTTTCCCTCTCCTTTTCTCTGTTTAGAGGGACTGAAAAAATGACTCACAAGACAAATGCATCAAGATATACACTTAAAAAGCCTAGCTTCTCAGCAGGAAGGGTCTGGTGGGCGCTGATGGCTGGTGCAGGGAACCATGGTGTAACCCAGTGTCACAGTGTGCAGCTAGCGTGTCACCAGCTGTTTCCTTCACGGTGTCTGAAACAACTTACCAGGAAGAAGTGCCCTGCAGTACTCAGAAGACACTCTGTTAGGTCACATATTAATAACTTCACACAGCAGTGGCATACGGACACACTCTCTTTGCAAAGTGAAGGTTGTTTATTGTTATGATTTTGACAAGTAAGACCCTACACGGGCACTGTAGTATCCACAAGGCGATCTTTACAGAACGCCCGTGTAGAATTGGACGTTGGAATGAATTTCACACACGTGTTTTTCTTGAGTTCTCACTTTCGATTTTCTGGGGGAAACGGAGCCCCCACCCTCCCAAGATGGTGGAATCAGGAGACAGACGGTGGGGGATCTGCTGCTGGGGGCCGCATGCTCGCCCCTCCATTGTCTCCCTTCACTGATGTCCACACCTGCCCAGGTTCCCAGTGCTTGCACACACATTTACACGTGGGGGAAGCAAAGGTCACTCACGTTGAAGAAACCAATCATACTGCATTTTCTTATAAAACGAGATGAAAAAATAAATCTAAACACACTTTTCAAGTGTCACTCTTCTTTAAACTTTATATATGTTAAAGCTCTTATTTTTCTTTTCAATATACTCTACTTAGGACTTTTAAAAAGTATACTTTCTTTTTTTGGTACCTTTTGTTTCCTGTGTTAGCCTTGGAAACACATAAAATACATCCCACTAGAACTCTTCTGTGCAAATAACAAACCATCTATGTTATCAAAAAGAGGCCATTTCAAGGTTTTCACAGTGGCTGCCGTCAGCTGCAGTCCCTGGAAGATGCTCCTAGAAGCAGTCCGTGGTCTGCCCGTTTAAGGTCCTGGTCTGGCTGAGTGGGGCTGGGCAAGAACTCGCCGTCCTGCTTGTCCATCTGTAAACTACCTCGGGAGATTTGTAAGACATTTCCCAGCCTGCTGACCAGAGGGAGGGAGGAAATCCAGTTGAGTGAGCTGAAGGTGGGCAGGTTGAAGATGGATGACAGGAGGGCTGTCCTGCTGGTGCTGGTGGGTTTCATCTTGGAGTCCCCAGGACACCTTTCCAAGACAGCCTCTTCTGGCATGGAGGACCCTGGGGCCTGACTGCTCAGCCCCTCCAGCAGGGTGTCCTCCCTCAAAGGCACGCTCATGTCCACCATGCTGGGCTCCCCGCTGGCCTCTGGGGAGCAGGCCAGCTGTTGCCCATGCCAAGCCTGCAAGGTGCAGTCCTGGGAGAGGGATCCAGAGGGGCTGACGCTCTTCTGTTCCGACAGTTCAGTTCCCATTTCTCCTGGGAGGTGTCCCTGAGCAAAGGTTTCTTTGGGAGTACTGAGTTTCTTGGGGGACTTCTTGGCCAACTGGCGTCCCAGCTGAAGTTGGGTGGGGAAAAGGCTCCCCTGCAGGGCTTTGAAAAACAATCTGGAAAGAGCATATAAAAAACAGTCAGCTCTTGCCGTGGTGGTGCCTTTGAGCTCTCTGAGACTCGTACAGTGCAAAAACACAGATTTGAAAATGTTCTCAGAGCTCACTTAGGACTTGAGGGACAACATCCCTGATACCCACCTGGGCAGCAGCGCGGTGACAGACGTTATGAGACAAGTCAAGTAAAACATGGGGTCGCCCATTAATGTTTGCATCGTCCAATAAGGGTTGGATGGAGGATAACAAGTTGCACAAGAAGCATTGTAAATCAAAGCCACAGTGAAAAATAAAAGGATACTGAGGCCACAGGCTATCCAGTTGAGCCAGGTCTGAGGGGGAAAGAGAAAAACAGGGCTTTTATTTCAACAAAAATGCACTGGTGAGTGGGTGTGATGTTCTAAGGGCTTAGTGAAAACAGGGGTCTTGGTACGGGTGACTGGTGGGGCTTGGGGAAGCCTTCCTTGGGAGCTTGTGGACCAGCCTGGACACAGGTAAGGAGATGGAAGTCAGGTGGGTGAGGGAAAGGAGAGAGGGAGAGGGGAGGAGGGAGGGAAGGAGGTGGAGGAGGAGGGAAAGAGGACAGGAAGGAACTAAGTCCTGCTAGCAGAAGTGTGGGCTGCAGCAGCTTCCACACCAGGGTCTCAAGCACATGTGGCCAGTTGGTGGATCTCTGTTCCTTCCCATCACAGTGAGGCTGGCTTTGCAATCCCCTGTCTACTTAAAAGGCTTCTAGATCTCAGGGAATTCGCATGGAAGGGTGGGGCCCACAGCATCACCACCCTCTGGACCGCACCCGCCATGCTTACCCAGGTCTTGGTTTCAATACCCAGGTGCAGCAGGAAGGTGAACAGTGCGATCGCCGTGATGAGGGTCCCCCAGGTGAACATGTCTGTGTCTGAGTCGTAGTAGGCCTGAAAGACAGCGGTGCTCTGTGCCTGTAGGCCGCTGGATGAAGCTGATGGGAAAGGCTGTGCCAGGAGTCAACTTACCAGGTAAGGAACAAAAAAACACACCAGGCTCTGGAAGGCGGCGTCAGCCATGTTCAACCAGAATGTACGCGGCCGATATTCCTGAGACACAAAAACCAGCACACAGATTACAGAGAAGTGCTCATCTCTTCAAATACGTTTTCTATCACGCTACAGGCCAGTAACCCAAAAGTCAAGCACCCCAGGGAAACCTGCCAATTCAGGACTTTGGAGAAGGAGGTCCCAGAGGGCTGGCAAGAAAACACTACACAAACGCCTGCTGAGCTCCTGCAGCTGAGTCACCACTGAGAGTGTCTGTACCACAAGACAGCCACGGCAGTTCTAGGTCAGCAGTCGGAAGATGAAACGGCTTCCTAAGTCCTACGAGGGAACGTTGCCCTAGAGGAGGCACAGAGCCTGAAGGCCAGGGTGTCCTCCCCCAATTTGAGTCCTTCTCCTCCTACTTGGTCAGGGTTTTGCTTCCCTTTGTTGGTGGATCCCCTAGAATGTTTCTTAAAAGTGAGGCTTTTAAAATTAGATCATGGACGTGTTTTAATGTTAAAATCAAAAAGCTGTATACCAAGGGCAAAAACGACCTTGCTAGGGACTAATTGAGTCTTCATTATCTGGGTGAACAAATTTGTATTCACCCTGCTGAGTTCCTGAGCAGCTGGCCTGTAGAAAATGGGAAGCAGACAGACAGAAGGTGCATTTACTGAGTGCCTATGAAAGTGCGGGCTAGGCCCTTCCTGTCGGTCACCTAACCATAGGACAAATGCCCTGTGTCTTAGTCCCACAGCCAGCCAGAGACAAGGCCTGGCTAAGTAGAGGTGACAGTAACAAGCAGAGGCCTTCCTCATCTGCCTGACCCTCAGTCGCCTGCACCTGTGCTGCCTGCTTTGGTGGGAACCCAAGGTCAATAGAGGTGACCAGGGCAAATCAACTCATAAGTAAATGAATTCTGCATTAGAGACTACCATAGGAGGTATAGGGCTCCATTCCCTTTGCACACATATAATAATTCCAGCTAGCTGAATAGAAGCACTTAGACCTCTTACTTTAATGGCTGACTCAGAACAGCTGGTAACTGGCATGTCACTCTATGGGATGCACTGACATAAATATATATTTACATCTGTTTGTATTCACTTGTTCTTTCAATGCTTTCCCTATGGGTTTACCTTCTCTTTAATTCCCATTCAAAATAAATCACAGTTTTTGGGGGGTTGTTTTAGAAAAACCTCTGCTGGGCCAGAGATCCCATGTGACCCTGACTTAGATTCCAACTGGGCTTTCCTTGGGCTCCTGGAGACTCTTGGTGTGGATACAGTTTTCACCTCACTATACATTTTTTTAAAAATCCTCCTCCTTTTTTTTTTTTAGCTTTATCAAGGTAAATTGATATACAAAAACTGCACAATTGAATATATACATCTTGTTGGGTTTGGACATATGGACACACCTCTGATACCATCACCAAAACCAATCACCTCACTCTACTTAATGCATTGCACAGGCAAGTAGACAAAATTAATTTCTTTCCTCTTGCCAGTCAGATTCTAGAATTTTAACAATCTGTCCCAGGGTGTCCATTTAAAGAGAGGTGCAGGGACTTGCACTTTCCAGCAGGTGAACGTGGAGGGTGGGAGGGCCAGGAGACAGGAGGCAGGGGCAGGAGGGAGCCTCACCTCCATGTGCTGGCCACTCTTGTAGAGCTGCGGCTCCGTCAGCAGCACATAGGCCGGCACATCCTTGTCCAGCACCCCAGTCACCAGCTGGGGAAGCGATGAGAAGAGCAGATTAAAGAGGATCAGATACCACTGGTCAATCATGGCAGATGCAGAGAAGCCACAGTAAAACTGGAACCAAAACAAGAGGCCCACGAACATCTGAAATCAAGCAAGGAAGAGGGGAACAAGCAATTCTTAGTTACCCTTGCAGATTCGCATCCAAGAGATCTGATGGTTTTGCAGAGTTTGACTGTAAAGACAGAATTTATAGGCAGCAATTTCCTCCAAAGACAGTCCTATCCTTGTTGCCCTCTGTCTCTCACTCCTCCTCCTTCCTGCGCTCTTCTCGTTCCCCTCAGCATGAAGGACCAGCAGTGGGAGCTGGGAATTCCCAGGAACAGCCCTTGGAGGATTGAGGCCTTGTGCCAGAAGAGCCACAGATCATTAATGGAAAACAAAACAAAGGCCCAGCAAAGTCTAAGGCTGCTCACATTTCAAGAGGACCAGCTGAATATGTCACCCATCACGGCTTCTTCCCTGGTACTCCTCCTCTGTGACCCTAAACCAACCTACTGTGTTACATCCCAGATCCTGCCTCCCTCTTCAGTTATATACCCTTTTTGATGGGGAGCAGTGGGCAATTATTGACTCCCATGGTGGGGAGGACACAAGCATGGCAGCAGTCAACGATGATACCAACACTGCTGCCTTGACTGAGCCCTGGTATCTGCTGGGCACTCTGCTGGTGGATGAGTTATAGGCATTATTGGTGGTCCTTACAGCTACCCACTTTGCCAAATAGGAAAGAGAGGTTCAGGGAGCTGAAGGGCCTCCTCAAGCCCATGCTCCACAGGAGGAGGAGGTGGGTGGATCTCTTCCCACTATTACTAGATCACTGAGTATTAGTGGCCAGAGTGCATTTATATGAGGGGCATGGCAGTTTAGCAAGTGCAAAGCATTCTTAAACTTACTAGCTGTGCAACTTGGCACAGATCATTTAACCCCTCTCTGCCTCAGTCTCCTTGTCCATGAAAGGGGCATACCAATGATACTTAGCTATGGGGTTGTCATGAGGAGCAAATGAACTAATACATTTAAAGTACTCACAAGAGCTCCTTGCACACTGTAGGTGCTCATCTACAGTTTGTTGTTGTTACTGTTAGCAGTACAGTTATTTCCTTTGTTTGAGGCTCAAGCAGCCAGTATGTTTACCCCATTTAGAGAAAAGGAAATTAGGTCCAAACTGTTAAATGACTTGACATTGTATGAGTAGTAAACCCAACTCAACCACTCATGGATCTTAGCCTGACAAGCATGGACAGTCCCAAGAGAAAACATGGTAGAAGAACATTCTCTGCTGGGCTCCACAGACATTGGCCTGGGTTTTGGTTCTGCAGCTGCCACTGTCTACCTGTCTGACCTTGATTCAATCACTTAATCTCTTTGAGCTTCAGTTCTTGATCTGGAAATGGCTCGATATAACCTATAATGATATAACTTGGATATAATCCATAACCTATGACACATATCCTCCAAGTCCTGTTTCAGTCTGTGATGTAATGCAACTTTTCCCCTCCACATTGAAAACTGACAAACTTGGATTTTTCATCGACTTTCTTCCCTTTCTCACTCCCACGGCTGACTTTCTCTCACCCACCCCCAGAGGCTCGGCCTAATGAGTCATCAGTGAGCAAATGCAGTCAAGAGAAAGAGGAGGAAAAGTACTTAGATAATGGAGATTTTTTTTCCTGTAGTACCAAAAAGCCTTCTTCCCAAACCACTGTTGCTATGGAAACTTTTCTTCTCTGCTCTTTATTGGCAAGGAAGGCTAACTTATTCCTAAAACTAAAGACTTTCTCACTTTGGGAGTCAGAGTGATTATCCTTGAACTTCTCAAGTAGATTAATTGCTTGTTAACAGAGGCCCCGCATCTTACAAGGAATAAAAATAGGCACCTCCTTCTTTCCATCCCCTCTGTGAGCACAGATTCACCTGGCAGGCAGGAGGCTGTGCCCACTCCAGGTGGCTACCCCGGCCCTTGTTTGCAACTGAAATGTTGAATGTCTTCCCCTAGGTCTGAGAAATTCTCACAGGAATTATGGAGAGCAGAGCTCAACTCCCACGTTTTGTTTTGTTGTTTCAGATAAAACAAAATCCATAGAAGGCAAATAACTTGCTCAAGACTGCACAGATAACGAATGACAGAAACGGGGTTAGGATTCCACTCCACCCAGCCCCACTCACCTTTACTCAAAGCACCTGTCCATCCCTCTGGGAGCTGGGAACTTCTAGTTTTGCAACTGTGTGCATGGGGCCTCAGTGCTGGGGATGCAATGCCAGGTGGTCAGAAGGAAGGGGGAGTGATCAGCAAGGACAAGGGCAGCAAGGCCTGGCCTTCCTTGGACACAGCCCCAGGCAGAACCTAATCTGAATTAATTTCCAGGACCCAACCTATCAAATTAGACAGACCCTGATTGCTCCGGAGCATCTGTATTCATTTGCTAGAAGACATTTCGAAAAATAGGTGAGAGTGAGGGAGCAGGAGGGAACGGAAAAAGAAAGGTAGGTCTAAATCTCCAGAGCAAACAATTAAGAACAAGAGGTGTATTGATGGCACTTGAGAGTTAGCACAGAGATTTTTAAATGGAATTACAAAAAAACAAAACAAAATAAAAAATATACCTTTTAATGTATTTTATTCTTTTTCAGAAGAGTACAGGATGATCTTCACGTTGGAGCTGTGGTATCCTATGTGGTAGATTTATGGGACTACTCTGGAAGGTCACTGATCCCAAGAGTTTATTTATTTTGTCTCCTTGTTTGTACATTCAACCACAAGCTATCAGAAGCAAAAGCAACAAGGAGCAACCCAGCAACTTCTCAGCAGAACGTCTACACCTCACTTACAAGTAGGCTGAAGTGGCCATGGTGTCCATCCTGGAGGGCTATGGAGAAAGACACCTATCTTCCAAGTACTTAGTAATGAAGGAACTAAGAGTTAAATGTGAGGATCCACATGAAATGGACCAGAGCCCTGGATCAGAGCCCCTGGAGAGACAGAACTGTCCTCAGCCAACCAGACCTGGACCTGACCTAAGTGAAGGGTCAACTACAGACAGAGCTGGCCAGAAGGGGGTGCATGTGCCCTGTGAGCACAGGAGAGAGTGTGGCCAGGCCCTGTTGGCGGCACCCTTACTGTTGGACCTAAGCCCACACCCGGACCTGGGACTCACTCACATGGCCCAGTGTGGGTGTGTCCAGGGAGAGGCCATTCAATATAGAGATCATAGTGGGACAACGTCCTCCTATTCTGATTCCAGGGCTGCCAGTCACACTCCTGCTTATCATGTGATTTCCCTGTCCACTCTAGAGAAAGCACTGATTGGAGGACTCCTATCTGTGGACACCTCAGCAATCTGCTCCTGAGAAACACGTTAACACGGTGGTTAAGAGCTTAGGGGTTGGATCGGATGGACAGGAGTTGACGAGGCCTTGACTGCTGACTAACTGTGTGACCTTGTGCAAACCACTGGACTTCATGATTACTCCACTTTTCGTTATAAAGCACTAAGTAGATGTTCTTGTTTGATCCACCCGTTTCCACAACCTTCTCCCTTAGAGGAACAGCTACCCTAACGTGCCCATGAGTTAGATATCTGAGCCTACAGGGTGCAAGGCCAGGCCAAGCCTGGGGGAAATGCACAAAGGCCAACGAGGATGGAACCAATGGGAAGCCTTGAGGTGGCCCACTGGCCGCATTCGGGTGATAGTCCTATGAATCTCAGCTTAGGCCTTTCGATTCAAAAACTCTAAAGACTGCTGATGTCAAATACCTACTGTGTTTTTGTAGAAGAAGTAGAGCACCATGTTAGCAAGTCGGGAATAGCACCAATGTCCATGAACAATTAAGAGTCTCTGGAGGTATCGGAATCTCGGCACTGCAAAGTCACTGGCCATCACTGCCTTGAAAGGAAGAGGAGTACCTGTTATTGGTGACGCCTCACTCCATCTCAGGTCTGTCATATCTCCCCCCATTTCAAGGCAGAACATGGATAGAGAAATCTGGTTTGGAACACGGTGTGCAGGTGACTGCCAAGGCTTACTTTACCACTGTTTCCCTTATTATCTCCTTCAATTGAAAAAAATTCAGTCTTGGGCCAGTCCGGTGGTGTAGCGGTTAAGTTCATGCGTCCGCTTCAGTGGCCTGGGGTTAGCTGGTTTGGATCCTGGGCACGGACCTATGCACCGCTCATCAAGCCATGCTGAGGCAGTGTCCCACATAGAGCAACTAGAAGGATGTACAACTATGACATTCAACTATCTACTGGGGCTTTGGAGGGAAAAAAAGGAAAAAAGGAGGAAGATTGGCAAGAGATGTTATCTCTGGGCCAATCTTCCTCAAAAAAAATTCAGTCTTGACAAGCACTCTAGTTCAGGGATATCACTTTATAGGACTCATTTAAGATTTCTAATACATGTAATTGATGGATTTTTAAAAGATTTTGCTTTTTCTTTCCCATGCTTTAACAAGCCAAAAAAAAAAAAAAAAAAAGAAATACAGAGATGAATGCAGTTTCCCTGCTATTCTCTGCCCTCTGATGTTTTATTCATCTAAACCATATTAGGACCTCAATCCAAAGATGAAACAAAGCTGCCACTTTTGTACAGATTAGAGACAGATGGTCGGCCATTCTGAGAGGTGCATTTTGGGTCAATCTCCTCAGGAGTCACAGGGAACAAGAGAGGCCAGGCCCATGGCTCCACTAGCCTCCTCATAACCCAGTCCCAGGATGGACATCGACAGGAGGGAGTGGGGACAGCAGGCTTCCTCCATGAACAGGGAAGATGCCTGGGGGTGGGAATCTTCCCTTCACTGAGCGTCATGCTCTGTACAAGTAAGCCAACTGGGCCAGACAATGCCATCAAAATGACACCTTTTGTGCCTAGAATAACTTGGAACCCACCATATGAATTTCTCTATTTGGAAAAAAAAAATCAAAGAAAATGTTAGGAAAAGATAGATTTCTGCTTATCTTTGGAGGGTTATTCCACACAAAAATGTAAGTCTGCCTTTAAAATTTAACTCATTTCCTTACACTCAAATAACACTCAGAAAAGAGTAGATCACACTTGATGTTGTCCTTTCTGTGAAACAGAGTAATGTCTTTAATATATGACAGATATCTGAAGCCTTAGAACATCTGTTTTCTCAACCAAATGTTAAGGATTTCAAAGCAAATACTGTCTCTCTACCTCTTCCTGTCAACACATAGGGGTTTGAAGGGCTTTGTGTATTCCTTAATCCCTCCATCGTTTATTTCATTATTCATCCTCTCAAAAATCATTTATTAAGACCCTCCTGTTGTCAGACTTGGAGACACAGACACCATGAGACAGGGTCCTTGTCTTCAACAGAGTCAGTCTAAAAACTCAACCAAAGGGATGATTGTTAGAAAGAAGTTAAGGAGAGGTCTACGAGGTAGACCCCTGGACTGTCTTTGAAAAAGAAGCCCCAACCCTTGAGAACTGCAGATGAATCCCTCCCACCAGGCTCTGCCTGCCTCTCCAGCCTTCTGCCACTCCTTCCCACCTCTAGGTCCCAAACCCAATGCTTGTCCTTCTGTCAAGGTGGCCTTCCCAATAGCTCCCAGCTAGGTTAGATCCTCCTGTGAAAAACTCAATATAGAAACTAGTGTTTCTCTTTCAGAGCACTTATTACAATTAGGACTATTTGTGTACATTTAAAAAATGGCTTCCATGGATGAGCCATAAACAGCCAGAGAGAAGGCGATGACTCACCTTGCCTTTCTCTGCTCTACTTATTTCATAAAAATATACTTATAGACATAAGCAGACATATTTACTGCACATTGCTTCATAAATATAAAGAGCCACCTTCCACCTTATCTTCTATTATTGGCTTAGCACAAGGTGAGCATCAGTTGTATTGAAGGCCAACCTTTTAGCTTTGTCAGACAGAGTCTACAGGAAGGCCAGGACAGATCGTGGCATGACGGGACAAGGGGCCAGTGAGGGCCCCCTGGCCACACAGCACAGCCCTGATTGGTCTTTACCTGCATGCCCTCCTGGCCCGAGATTCCCACACCCACATCTGCCACTTGGATCATGCTGACATCATTGGCTCCGTCTCCTAGAAACAGCATAGGCAGGAGGAATCATTTGAGTTGAGATGCACAGAATCGAATGGGATGACGGGTCTTTACAGGGTCCCCACTGGACTGAGTCCTCTGAAAGGGTCATGGGCAGAGTGAGGAAAAGGCAGTGCAGCATCTGCCCTGGGAGAACTGAGTGAAGCTGTCAGAACAAACACGGTGTGAGGTTTGGAACGACTAGCCACACCAGGAGATGTTGGAAAGCAGGCTGGAGTGGTACCTTTTTATTTAATGTTTGCTCTACATTATTGGCTCATACACCAATAGAACCCTTAACATGGTGTCTGGGACAAAGAAAGATGCTATCATCACCTTCATCATTATTATTTACTGAACTACTCCGGTCTTTATCACAGGTACAGCACATCCATCACGGCTATTCCAATTCATACTTACATGAGCGGTTTTCTCAGCTGAGAGAGAAGGTTAAATTCTGCCCAGCAAACAGCAGAGCTCTTTCTGCACCTTGATTACCAGCTAGCTTATTAGCTACTGTGCTCATCTTTGGGCTCAGCCTCTGAGGGCGCTATAAAGGAGAACTTCTATTAATTCGGTCAAACTGCCAATAGAAAATGTATAGCAACACAGGGCATAGGTCCGAGCTCTCAACACCTTTGGGGAAAGGCAAGCAGCGACTTAAAGTCATTGTCACTCAGTGGTAGTGACCATTCTGGAAAAGGGGCAGCAGAACTGGCCAAAGCACTGAGAACCCCCCAAGTCGCAAAAATGCAGATATACAAAGTCAGAGTAGCTCGTAACGTGGCGACAGGATGTCTCTCTATGATTTTTCTGTTCTTTATTGCACCGGGTCCAACACGGGTGACCAGTCAATATTTGCCGAACTGAAATCCTGTGAAGCAATAGCAGTCTGCAGCTCTTCCCAGAATGTCCCATTCACAATGAGACATGGCGGGCACCTCTGTTCTCTGTATCATAAACCACTGCACGCCTGGGACTGGGTCACATCAATGTTCTAACTCACGGTCAAAGAAATGAGCTAAAGTTCTGATGGGTCATTTCTTTCCCTTTCCCTTTTGAGATTCTATTTTGTTTTCTCTTTTCTTTGTAATCAGCCAAAGCTTCATCTCCATTTTCTTAAATGAATACCACATACCAGTGATTCAGCGGCAGAGCCAGGCACTCACCAGGTTGTGACAATGTGGTTTATCATTCACGTCTTAAACCAGCCTTGCCAGGAGGACACTGTCCCCATGTCACCACTGAGGACAGGAGCTCAGAGGAGCAAGGTTGGCAATGAGGGTGCAGACCCAGCCTGCAGACTCCTCAGCTCCTGCCTCCAACACTTGCCAGGGAGATTTAAAGGCCCTCCAGGCACATGAGGGCAAAGGTGGTCCTGAGACAGCTTCCTTCGGGAGGGATCCACCTCCAGAAGAGCTGCCTGTCTTCCCTCAGCCTGGACCAGAGGGCCACAGCTGAACACGTGCTCACGTCTGCGCCCATCTCACTCCCCTCAGCGGTTACCATGGCCCTTAGGATGTGCAGGCCTGTCTCCATGACGACCACACTAAGGCCACCTCACCTCAGACCCAGGCTCTACATCGGCCTCAACTCTGTCCTGATGAGGTGTCCCATGTGCCAGGGTGGTACTCCGCACGTCAATGATTATTGATTAGGTGGGGATGCTTTATTTCAGAGCCAATTCTCACGTAGGTGTGAATTCTATATGCAGGGAGACCAAACTGTTTGATATCCTGGGATCATGGGTATTACCCTCTCCCTAGGCTACCTGCAGTCTTTCCCGGCCCTCACCTGCAGGTGACACTGCTGAGTCCCTGAACCTGGCTGGAGAAGACCTGACCCAGATGTGGGAGGGATGATGCCCTGGGGAGGCAGGTGAGCACCAGAAGGCTCTCCAGGCCAACAATCTGCATGGAAAAACCACCATTAGATGCACAGCCCTTAAGGAATTGGTGTAAAATTTAGCAACCATTTATATCTTAGGATGGATTTATTTAATTAGATGCTTGTCCTGGAACAATCAGCAAAGTAAAGCTGACAAGAGGCAATGTGAATTTTAATCACCAACCAAATCTCTGGATCCTTACGGCATTATGAAGCCTTGGGCTCCAGGTGGCTCACAGCGACCAGAAGAACCTGCAAAGGGCCTTCTTTCCACGTTGGCCTGGGATAACGCTTCATATGTAGGACTTTGCTGTGGTCGTGGCTGCCTGGGATAGGCAGATCTCTAGTCTCCCGTCTCCCAGGAAACAGTATAAGGTCTGTACCATTGTATTACTCTCCTCTTAATAAGTAGCTATCACTGTTGTTACTCTATTTTGTGGCTTTCGAATCTCAGCTTTATATTTGGAACACACTGCCTGTTTTATTGCATTGGGAGTGATTTTATAAATAGAAAAATAAGCAAGGAATCATTTTCCCATCTTACGGTACAGCATGGACAGGGTAGGAAATTCAGGAGGCATTGAGAGGAAGCAGCTGCATGAGATGGGGGCTGGTCATTCACACAGGGCCCCACCGGGTCAGCCTCAATACTTGCCTATGGCCAGGGTCATGGCCTTGAGCTTGCTTCTGACCAACTTCACCACCATGCTCTTCTGCAGAGGTGTTGACCGACAGCAAAGGACTGATCGGCACTGCTTAGCGAGGAAGAGAAATTTGTCCTCCAGGTTTTTCTCAAGGGCATAGGCCAGACTTCTCCCATCGATCACGAGGCTCGGGCTGGGGTCAGAGGTGGTAGATGTGGAGGGCGGGCAGAGAGGGGAGAATCCCACACTCATGTTGCTTGCAGTCTTCTCAGGGGTGCTGCAGGGGCTCGTGGACTGCACGTAGTGTAGGCACTGGTCCA
Organism: Tapirus indicus; assembly: GCA_031878705.1. Classification (NCBI taxonomy): domain Eukaryota; kingdom Metazoa; phylum Chordata; class Mammalia; order Perissodactyla; family Tapiridae; genus Tapirus; species Tapirus indicus. Next base: position 71,736,173 of record CM062918.1, on the reverse strand, counting down.
GCAGGGCTGCACACGCCTCCTGAAATGGACACAAGAGGACAGTGCAGTTCAACTGGCTGCACACAGACCAGGTTACCCTCCCTGCACAACACGGTCTGACACTCTCCAGGGCACCAGGCTGCAGGCTCTGCCCAGAGCCCTCCTTCCTGAAACTGGGAAGTCAGTTGGGGACGACTTTCCACAGCGAAGAGGATGAGCTGGTCTAGAGTTTCTAGAAGATTCCCCTTCATTGCCCATTATACCCTATACAGGTTGGAAGAGAATGTCTTCACTTGGGGAGGCCTAACTGTATTGTGGCTAAGTTGATGGCTGGTTAGGCTGCAGGGGCCTCACACACACATCTCCATGGTTCTCTGAGGCCCTCACTCAGCCCCTGAAGAAGTGTAATTATCAATATCTCTCTAAGCTCTCCAGCTGACCAGGAAAATGAAGTTAAAAAAAAGGCATAATTACTGAAGCTTTTAATTGGCAATGCCCTTCCAAAACTGTATCTGAATTCCAGAAAGAATGGGAAAACTTATTGGGGAATCTGCAGGTCAGAGGACAGAGGCATAGGAGGGATGGCTGTTTCCAAGAACAAACACACTCCAGGGAACTCAAATGGTTCCTGGTTCTCCATGGGCAGTGAGCCACTAGGTTAGTGACCAGTTTCCTGCAGTGTACCATGGAAATCCAGCTTTGTTCAACAACTGCTTATTGAGGATCTTTTATACTTAGGAAAGTAAGGGAGACTAGAGAAAAGAGTGGAGAAGACAGTTAGTAGCCTTGGGGTGATAGGCAATTGGACATACAATCACACACACTCATGACCACAGCAAGTCACAGAACAGGAGGTACAAATGTGTTACTGGATACAGACAGGGAAAGATTTGCTCCCAGGGTGGGGCTTGGAGTAGTAATAACTGGGGAAGGCTTTGAAGAGAATGTGGGACCTCATCATAGCAATCCCTGAGTTCCTTGGCCCTAGCACAGAGTACTGACTAAAGAGCAAGCACATTCCACCCTGTCTCCCCCACTGATGCAGTGATGGCACCTGGACAGAATTCATAGAGCAACTAATCAAGGACTCTGGAAGTAGTAGCTGTTGGATTGGGGAAGACGACCAGCATTCCAAGCACACTGACCAGGTGGGTGAGTTTTCCATTTTCACTCTGGCAGCCCCTGGTCTGGACCCAAAGCATCACAGAACCTGGGAGTGGGTGCCAAGGCAGGGACAGAGGGAGCTCCAGGAGAAGCCCTGCAGGTCTGGTTGAGGAATGGGAAAGAGAAGTCCCAGTGCTTAGAGAAGATGGAGGAAATCCCGTTCTAATTTATTTTTATCTCTATTCTCTTGACCGCAGCCCCAGGCAATTTTGCTATGCTGGCAGCAGCAAGAACAGCAGTGGCAGCAGGACAGTCTGTGCCAAAGACTCTGAGGGAGACAGACCTTCCCCTCTATCAGAGAAGCTGTGGTCCCACGATGGCAGGATAACTGTTGCCTTTTTTCTTTCTGTTCTACCCCCACTTGGCCCTGGAGGTAGGTGTCAGTGCAGAAGTACAAAGCAGGGCAAGGTAACTCAAACCCCAGCTTTCTTACCACAGGACTGAAAAGGGGAGCCCCAGAGAACCAGAAAGTACAGGAAAGATTGTGAAGAGGGAGGAGCTTAGCTAACTGACCCCATATGTGGTTTATTAATTCCTAGGCTCACCCACACGCTGTGCACGCATGGACATAATCCTAAACAGCATAATGAAGACTTTTCAGAATTGAACTCTGGAAAAGACTGTCACTCAAGTTCCAAACTGACCTCAGGGTGGCAAAAATACAAGACAGATTCTAACAGCTGGGCAAAGGCTGAACAAAACTGATGGCGAAACCAACACCCAGAGGCAGTTCAGAGCAGGCAGCCTGAACCCAAGAGGGTTGATTACCTGCCTAAAAAAAATCCACATTCTCCATAGAATTTAAAAATTACCAGAATGTCATTCAAAATGCCCACAATACAACTCAAAATCTACCAGTATACAAAGAATCAGGAAATTCTCAATGCACGTGGAAAAAGACAATCAACAGAAGCCAATGCCAAGATGACACAGATACTGGAATTATCTAACAAAGACTCTGAAGAAGCCTTTATAAAAATGCTCCAAGAAGTAACAGTGGACATTCTGGAAATGAATGGAAAGGAAATCTCAGGAAAAAACTAGAAGATATAAAGAAGAACCAAATAGAAATTTTAAAAACAAAAAACACACCAATCAAAATAAAAAGCTTAATGGATTCTAAATAATTGATGCAGATACTCTGCCTTCAAGGAGGGGAACTATATAACTCCACATTACTTACGTGTGAGCTGTACATAGCGACCTCCTTCCAGAGAATACAGTATGGAAAGGGGTAAAATAGTTTACAGTGGAGAAACCTGACAAACATAACATCAACAGTGATAAGTCATGTTGATAGGATGTACCCTTAATATGATGTGACAAAATGATGAAAATGGTACTTTATGTCTGGTCTTCTTCCCCAAAACCCACTGCCCTACTCATGAGAAAAGCATCAGACAAATCCCCCTATCAGGGCATTCTACAAAATACCTGATCAGTAATCCTCTAAACTGCCAAGGTCATCAAAAACAAAGAAAGTTTGAGAAACTGTTAAAGCTAATAAGAGCCTAAGGAGACACAATGACTAAACGCAATGTGGTATTTTGGAAGAGATTCTGGAATACAGAAAGAACATTAAGTAAAAATTAAGGCAATCGGAATACAGTATGGATTTTAGTAAGTAATAATTTAAAGATGTTAATAATAGGAATCGTTGGGTGTGGATTATATGGGAACTCTCAGTACTATAATCACAATTTTTATGTAAATCTAAAACTGTTTGATGTATAAAGTTTATTTGTAAAAATCTCACTAAATGGGCTCAATAGCAGAATAAAGATAACAAAAGACAAATTCAGTGATTTCAAAGATAGATCAAAAGAAATTATCCAATTTGAACATGAGAGAAAAAAACTGAAAAAATGAAGAGAGCATCAGAGACCTTTGAGACAATACCAGAAGGCCTAACATTCATGTCATCAGTCTTACAGAAGAAGAGGAGACAATGCACTGCAGAAAACGTGTTTGAACATATGATGGCTGAAAACTTACCAAATTTGGTGAAAGACATAACCCCACAGATTCAAGAAACTTAGCAAATCCCAAAGTATAAATCTAAAAAAATCCATGCTCAAACACATCATAATTAAACTGATTAAAACTAAAGACAAAAAAAATTTTAAAAACAGCCAGATAAAAATGATTCATTAGTCATAGGGTAACAATGATTCTGATAACTCTTGATTTCTCACTAGAAACACAGTGAAATAAAGACATTCTCTGATGAAGAAAAGAAAGAGAATTTGTTGCCAGTAGACCTACTCTAAGGGAATTGCTAAAGGGAGCTCTTTCAACAAAAGGAAAATTATGCTGCAAGGCAAGTTGGAAATCAAGAATGAAAGAAGAGCAACAGAAATTGTAAATATTTATATAACGGACTCTTCCTTTCCTCTTAAGTTCTTTAAAATAGGTTTTTTGATTGAATGCAAAAGTTATAATATTATCTGATGAGAGTTTCAATATTTGTAGCTATAATATAAAAGACACCTACACCATAAGGGGGAAGAGTAGACATATGCAGTGACAAGATTTCTTCGTTCCACTTGAAGTGACAAAAGAGTGATTCTAAGTAGACTGAGAATTTAAGTATGCATATTGTAATCTCTAGAAAAAACACTAAAAACTTTAAGTAAGTTATGTGTTTGAAACACAACAGACAAATTAAAATACTAAAAAATAATCAAATAACCCAAAAGAAGACAGGAAAGGGAATAGCAGAACCAAAACCAGAGAGAATAATAAGAAAATAAAAAACAAAATGGTAGACCTGAATCCAAACGTACTGATAATTACACTAAACATAAATGATCTAAGCATATCAATTAAAAGGGACTGTCAGAATGCATAAAAACCTGATCTACTTACCAAAAAACTCCCATTTCGAACCTAATGATATAGGTAGATTAAAAACTAAAGGATGGAAAAAGATACACTATGCAAACACAAACCAAAATAACTGGAGTGGCTGTGTTGGGCCAGAGAGTAAGTATTTTAGGCTTTGCAGGTCATTCGGTCTCTGTTGCAATCCTCAACACTGCCATTATAGCATGAAAATAGCCAACAATTGCACATAAAAACAAGCACGAGGCTGTGTTTGAATAAAACTTTATTTATAGAAATAGGTGATGGGTTGGATTTGGCTCATAGGCCACAGTTTGCTGACCCCCATGATGTAAGAATTGAACCATACCAGCTACCAACTGGATCTAAGCGATCCACCAACCAACAACACAGGAGAATACACTTTCTTTTCATGTGCACGTGAACATTCACCAAGATAGACCACACTCTGGGTCATTTAAAAAAAATTAACAAATTTAAAATAAAATCATAAAAAGCATGTTCTACGACCATAATGGAATTAAAATAGAAATCCATAACAGAAAGACAACAGGAAAGTCTCCAAATACTTAGAAATTAAACAAAACACTACCAATTTTAAGACATAAAAAAACCAGAGGACCACAGAGTATTGGTGAAAGGATAGACACATAGATCAATGGAACAGAATAGAAAGTCTAGAAATAGATCCACACAAATATGACCAATCGATTTTCAACAAAAGTGTAAAGACAGTTCAATAGAAAAGAGAGAGACTTTCAGCAAAAGTTGCTGGATTAATTGGGCAGCTACATGCAGAAAAATGAAGTTTGACCTAAACCTTGCACCTTATACAAAACTCTACACAAAATGGATTGTGTCTAAAGGCGAGATATTAAACGATAAAAATTTTAGGAGAAAATTAGGAAAAATATTTGTGTTTAGGCACATCTTAGATGTGACACCTAAAGCATGATCCATAAAAGAAAAAGATGATCAATCAGACTTCATCATCTAGCTCGAGGACATGCTTCAAGTGGGAGCTCCCTGGAGAAATCAGAGCCTAGACCAGGGCCTTATGAGAAGCAGGTATTCCCTACATACTGGGGGATTTAAACAGATAAATGTGACTGGATGAAAACCCTCAGTGCCCACAGGGGCATCCATGAGACAGCCCATGCCATCCTGAGGATTCAATGTGTCCTGAGGCTCCACGTGACCTCATGAAAAAATTTTCTGATACTGTTGACATGGACAGTTTGCCAGGAAAAAGCAGGTTGAACTTTGCATTAATAAAGCCCAGAGGTGTGTTCCTTTGCAACTAAGAAATCCCAGCAAATTCCACATCTTCCAAGGCAACGACGAGCATGTTCTAAGTGCCAGAAACATAACACAGGTGCAAACAGAGAGGCCGAGGGCAAAGGCCCGCCTCACAGCAGCCTCCAGAAATGGAGGCTCCCTGGCGGCCTTCCCGCAGAGCTCTGCTGTGGGGGCTGGTCGGGCACGTGGCTGCCTCAGGCAGAGCAGGGCCTCCCCGCAATCCACCTACCTGGGATTCGGCGTTCAGGGTGATGACTTCCTCATCGTGGTCCAGCAGTTTGCAGGCGTACGCAATGTTAACGGCCGTTTCTTGTTTGTCACCGGTGAGAACCCAAATCTGCAGGCCTGCTTGACGCAATTTAGTAACGGTTTCGGGGACTCCGTCCTGCAGGCGGTCTTCGATCCCAGTGGCACCTGGTCAAATGTACAACAGTGCAGCTGAGCCCCCTCCTCAGGTGTCCCCAGACCCTGGCAGGGCGTGAATGTCATGAACCAACACACCAAAGATGTCGGCATGGCCCTGTAGACTGGGATCTGCTTGGGGTCTGTCTCATTTGGAAGCATTCTTTGATGATTCATTTCAGGACAGTGGTGGACACTTGCAATAGCTCTCTTGACTCGACACAGTCAAGGACGCATAGGAATAACTGTGAGGTACTGAACATACTTCCTTGTACCTACAAGAAAACACGTCCAATGCTTCCTAATACACAGCTAACTTATGACTTTACAGATAACTTGGAAACAAGGCTTGTGGGGAGATGGTGGAAATGACCATATTCTGAGGGATAGAAAAGTTTTAAAAATGACCCATCCCATATAAAGCTTCTGGCGAATGACGTGCACAATGTTTGCTCTCAGCAATGCTCAAAACAGACCATTATTGCTTGAAAGCAATATTATCTTGAATGTACTTTTTCCACAAATATAATGAATAAGGGGCAAATTTTCCCATGTAGGTCTCAGAATATTGGGAAAAATACACCACTCAGTGCAGAAACGTGCTCTCTAGGCCAGCCTCGGTGTTTTCCTCTGTTTCCAACTTGGTGAGATGGTCTGTATGTTCCCTCTAGAAGTGTAGCATTGACTGAAGGCTCCTCATCAGCCGTGCCTTTCTCTTTTATGCCATGCTTTTCCCTGTGCTGGGATGCGGCTATAGACTGAATGTGTACCCCCAAAATTCATAGATTGAAGCCCTAATTCCCAGTGTGATGGTCTTAGGAGGTGGGTCCTTTGGGAGGTGATTAGGTCATGAGGGTGGAGGCTTCATGAATGAGATTAGTGTTCTTATAGCAAGAGACACAAGAGAGATGATCTCGTCCTCCATGTGAAGATACAGAACGGAGGCAGCCATCTGCAAACCAGGAAGAGGGTCCTTACCAGGAACCAAATTATCTGGCACCTTGATATGAGACTTCCAGCCTCCAGAACTGTGAGAAATGAATGTCCCTTGTATAAGCCACACTGTCTGTGTATTTTGTTATAGCAGCCTGAAATGACTAAGAGAGACACCAATTCCCTTTCTCCTCCTAGAATGAACAAGATGGCAGGTGCAGAAAGGATGGAGTCAAAGCACGATACACGTACAAAAAGTGCCCATTTCCTAAATGATACCCTTCGATGCGCTTTCACAAACCACACACTGCATAACCAGCCCTGAGGTCAGGAAACAGCATCACCAGCTCCCCAGAAGGCCCCCTCAGGGGCAAGTGTCTTCTCTCTTCCATCTCATGCAGCCTGTGCAGTGTGTTGGGTCTGGGCCTACCTCCCACTTGACGAATGCACTGGAAAGCTAAATGGGAACTTGGGAAGTTCCTCCAGAAAGGAGGAGGGGAAATCACATCCCAGCTGCCCTCTGCTCTGAACCATGGAGTCCCCACAGGAAGGACTGGGCAGGGGTGTGGGGCTCGAGGTCTGCTTAGGAATGAAACCACGTATGCTCCAATGCTCACTGTGAGCACGTCCCTCACCACCCAGGCACTGGGAGGCCATCTGGTCTTGGCCTCTCCCCTCCCGCAGCCCTCTGGTTCTAGCACAGGGAGAGCGTGTGCCTGGTCTCTGGCGCCCTATCTTCACCATCCAGCAGTGTCAACATTGTTCAGTGCATCCTAAGTGTCCCTTCTGCTGTGACATGTTCCCTGATGTCTGGGGAAAGAGGGAGGGATGATCAGGCCTGCCTCCGCATGTCCATAGTGCCTTGATCATACTTAATGCTAATAATAATGATTATGAAATAATCACAGTGATGGCTAACTTTGATATATTACTTTTTGCCAGGCAAAAATTTGGGCAGCATCCCTAAGATGTGAGTTCAATTATCCGCATCACACAGGTGTGGAAAGCAAAGGTAAGGGAGGTGAGTTCGCAAGGGAAGGGCCAACATTCCATGCACAGTATGTCTCATGCTCCAAACCTCTGAGCTGCATGTCTGCTCTGGGATAATGCTTCCACAATGGTGCTTCCTGTATAATTCAACCAGTTGCCACCCTTCACTAGATGGCAACTTACTGCAGAAAAGACTGTGTCTCCCATCTCTGTATCCTGGCCGCTCAGCCAGGGCTCCTTGGTAAATGCCCACCAAGAAAGAAAGCAGGGAAGGCCTTACAGAAAAACTCCAGTCCAGAGGGAGTTTGCCTCTTTTCAGGGAAGACCTAACACCTTGAAAATACAGCTTCTTTATTTCAGGAGCTAATTGGCCAAAGTAATGGGCCCCCCACTTGGTCACTCGACTGACTCTCACTTATATAACATGCAGGTTTGAATCAAACACAGAGTATTATTGCAATTAGAAATAGAGTTATGGAAAGTATGTCTGTCTCAGCATGAAATATGGCTGAGGATAAAAAGTAAATTCGAGGGAACAGTCCTTTTAAAATGATCTGGAAGCAGAGCATCTTTCTCTAGTTCTCCAAGGTAGCTTGTTTGTAACATAATTTATGTGACTGTGAGTAAATGCCACCTTCTTTACAACCCGATCCTTGGGAGAACCTGGCATTTTGGGTATTATAACAAGGATAGGTGGTAGGGTTCAAGCTAGTCCACCAGGGTTCACTGTGCTCAGACGTCAGGCAGCTTCTAATGGGAGGGGAAAGATTTTGCCAACTGAGGGGTTTCAGATGACATTTGGAGAAACTAGCAAGAATTCGGAGGAAAGGGAGCAGAACATTGTCCTTTGAATTTAGGTGCTCGGCCAGAACATCATGGAAAAGAAAATTTCAAGAACACAGTGTGAATGGTGGTCCTTCCTTTGTGGTTCTCTAATGTTATTTAACATAAGAACCTAAGGGAAAAGATTTAGAAAGGGGTATTTGGCTTTGGGATATTAAAAATATAAACAGCTTACTTCACATTTCTCAGAAACGAATCTGAGGAGTCAGGACCCGGTGCCCATGGATAAAGCTGTGCTGAGCACCACAGTGGTGGCTCTGCTATTCTCCAGCTCAGGCCTCGTCCTTTGAACCATAACTACCCCAGGCTGCAGGAGACAGTATGTGTTTGACAACCAGTTCACAGGAGGGAGGGTGTTGCTGCATTTGCCCATTTCTGTGTTGTAAATACCCTCACCTTGGCTTAGACTTCAAGCTATCAACATAGCATTAAAGGGTATGCAAAATTCCTGAAAATTCATGCAAAACAGCAAACAGTGATTGCAAAATTTCCCGAAATTTATCAACAGGGTGTCATCAACAGGCAAGAGCAGGCTCCAGCACACTGCCGGTGCCCATGATGGACAATCCAGTTGTTCCTTAACAGACCCACCTCAGAGCCATTCTAACCCACTCCTGGAGGGAAGTATCAGCCTCGGGATGACAGTGGAATGTGGCTGAATCAGAATTCTGAAAAACTTGACTAGCCAGGACACTGATCCACCCCAAAAGAAACAACTGGAATAGGGATAAGTAGAAAACCCTACCTTTAGATGTTTATGTAGTTGCCTAAGAATGAATTACAGAATCTAAGCTAGAAAGTGAATCCGATGAAAAAACCTAGGAAGGAGGATTGATCTCAAGTTCAGTATGAGCCTAGGGTGTACTAGGGCTATCAAAAACAGGACATGTTAACAGAGATATAGCAGGGGAGCCAAGGGAGGTGATGGATGACCAACCACCAGAGAAAGTCTGTACAGAAGAGGTCAGCCAGGCTGTAATAGACGTGGGAGCAGCAACCTGAGACCCATCACCACACTGCTGCTGAGGGTTGGACTCTGTGCCTGCACCTCGCTCAGTGCTTCACTGCATCCCCTCCGTTCACCCTCACAGGGTTATTACCCTGCAGAAATGAAAGGGGGATGCAAAAAAGACCTCATGGCCAATAAGCAGCAGAGCCAGGACTGGACAATCAAGCCAGGGCTCCTGGCCTCTGAAAGAAGGTAAGGTAGGCATGCCTCAAAATACAGGTGAAGAAGGGACAGCTCGGGGGCTCACAACCGTGTCCTCAAACAGTTAAGGTCTCATCCTGTGGAAAGGGGAAATGATTCTGTCTGCATTGCCCCAGAGGGTGGGACCAGCACCCACAAGAAGGCAGATTTCACTCCATTCAAGAAATCAGAGCTGTCCGGGGAGAGATGCTGCTCCCCCAGGGGGAGAGCGCTCCACAGTGAAGGGTCAGGCAGATGTGTGCTGCGTTGCGGGCCAGGAGAACCAGCAGGAACCCCTGCCTATCCCACAGGTCTGATCAACAGTGTCTTTCAGAGAAGCATGTTCTTGATGTAAACAGTCTTAGTTCAGTAAATCAAAACCCGGCTGTCCAGAAGAGGCACGGCCGTTTTCTAAGTGTTTCACTGAATTCACCCCTGGGGATACTGCTCATGATGCCTCTGGGCCTCTGGAGCCTGGGGCTTTTCTGAGTAGTGCAAGGACTCTTACAGGACACCAAAGGCAAAATAGAATATTATATAGTGTGTGTGCATACATTATGCTATTAAATACATAAATTAGATATTATATTAGATATGCATATATATAGATAGATAGATAGATATCCCAACTCGTTTGCCCAGGAAACAAGGCCCAATGAATTACAGCCTTTCTGTGTGAAATGAGAGAGGAACCCGTTTCTTTGTGCCCCAGGAGTACCATATGACCATCAGACCACAGGACGGGGTGTGTGTATACACAGCAGGTCACAACTAGCTCCTGGTGAGGGCACATAGAGCATATACACAGAGACTCAGCTAATTTAATAACGCTTCAATAAATATTAACTATTTCAAAATGTTAAATATTAAAACAAATATTAAAGTAATAAATACTTTTACGAATACTAATATGAACACAGTAGCAAATATGGGCACATTTTAGTAAAATGAGTACGTTTTCTTTTCATCCAAACTGATCTGTGAAACATTCATAAGATGCAAATTAAAGTGCAGCCATTTCTGGGGTCCGACAGTTTCTTTTTGTTTTGGGGGTGTAGGGCATCAATTGTTGAGAAGCCTCCCTCCTCATCTCTATTTTTGGTTGGAAAGCAGGGTTTAAGGGGAGGCAAGTCGGGCACTATTGGGTGTTCCTGGCGGGGGACACAAGGAATTCCACAGAAACGGACCGTGGTGAGAACGTTCAGTCAAGGATGGTCCCACTTGGAGGCCACACTAGCGTCAGACCAGGCGGCTCCTTAAATCAAGCCCATCCTGTGCAGAGCTGCCAGTGGCTAGTCACGTCACCTCCCATCAAGGACCATCTCTAAACTCCACGCTGCGTTGTGATTATAATTACCTAACAGATGCAGATTCGTCTCCAGGCGGATAGCAGACTGAAAGAGGAGCTCCTCGCGGTTGTCCAGGGAGGATTCTGCTTCTAAGTGGCTTTGCAACCAACAGGCATACTCTTCCTTACTCAGAACCTATGTGAGACACACTGATGAGTGCCCGCAGGTGCTGAGCGCTGCTGGGGACACCGTCAGCGCACCCATGGTGGAGCAGCCCCCACTCACCCTCTTGGCAATGCACAAGGTGCGTAGGCCTTCCACCGCGTACAGGTTCAGGTAATTCTGAGTCGCGCTTCGGATTTTCTTTTGATGCCTTCCTCTGGCGTCATCTAGATTGGAGTAGAAGCAGAAATGTGGATGAGTAAGAACAAAAGTCCAGCAGAATGCGCTGAACCACTCCAGAAACCTCTGGCAGCTCTGTATAGTGTTGAAATAACTCTGCATATGCCGCAGTTATGCCGCTGAGAGCTCAGCACCATCCCAGAGGTTCTACTAGGAAGCTCTTCCCACCCAGCTTCTGGGCTAGCTTCCCACGGAAAACAGCCACATTGTAAGGTCTCTAGAGTAGTCACACTCAGAGAGACAGAAAGTCAAATGGTGGGTTGCGGGGGCTGGGGGAGGGGAGAAAAGAAGAGTGTTCAATGGGTAAAGAGTTTCAATTTAGAAAGACGAAGTTCTGGAGATCTGTTGCACAGCCATGTAAATATACTTAACACTACTGAATTGTATGCTTAAAAATGGTTAAGATGGCAAATTTTATGTTATGTGGGTTTTTTAAATCACAATTTTAAAAAAAGCTAAGAAATTAGCTGTCAGCTAGTAAGAATTCTCTAAACATCCACCTTTTTCTGTTTTCTTTAGACACAGATGAGGAGCAGACTTGCTGCTTTGCTTATTAGCCAACTGCAGAAGTGCTGGCTTTGACCCTCACAACTGTGGAATCCATGCCACAGTGACACACACCTTTTTAACTCCACCATGTTCTTGGACCAACAATTATGAGTGGGAAGGCAGGAAGCACTTTAGTTTGTGCACGACAAAAGTGTGGTATGAGCGTGTTTCAGGGCCAGTGAGGAATGTGTGGGCCTCACCTTTCTGCCTTGTTCTAGGTGGCTGCAATTGGAACGCTAGGCCAGAATTCTGTTGCAGTTCATTAAGCAGGAATTTCACAAGAGCATCCTTTCCCAGAGATTTACTTCAAAAACCTCCAATATGGGACATGTGGGAAACCTCTGCACCACCGGATTTATTCCATATCTATTTCATCACTTGTAAAAAGTACACACTTTTCATATAAAATTTAAAGTAAGTTATCTGTTATTTTAAAAAGAACCTCCTCATATTTTTGCCTGTTTCTAATATCCCTTGTTGAAATGAGAAGTTCATATAAACAAACCTCATTAAGAGTGATCTGGCATCCTTTTATCCAGAAGGTGCATATTCTTCCCCTGTTTATGAAAAATCATACTAAACAGAAAGTGCAGTTTCTATCCCCAGAACACTAGTAGTGTTGCCAGATAGAAGATGCTCAAACATTGCATAGGACCTACTTTTGCTGAAGATATTATTTGTTGTTTACCTGAAATTCAAATTGAAATGACATTCAATATATTTTGTTTGCTAAATCTGGCAACTCTACTTACCAGTGGTGAGGCCCCTGGTCTCGGAAGGCTGTCTACTACCCAAGTTGGCGCCTTCATACACTGGACCGGGGAGGAACACACTTACCTCCCGGACATGTTCTCCACAGGCAAGATAGCATCCCCAAGGGACCAAAGATTGGTTCTTGGGGGCAAAAAATCTTTTTATGCATATACATAGAGTGTATAAACAGATATACAGCGTAACTGTGGCATTACAATATCCTGGGGGGACAGTCCAGAAAGAAAAGTCTATAAAGCCTCCTTCAGAGGGCAATAATGGAAAAAAAGAGAAAGAGAGAGTTGGGAAACACTGCCCTGGATTACTTTGCTTTAGGAATTTAAATTTCCTGAAAATACGACACAAAGTCATATTAATTTTTGCTCCCATTTACTCCTGATATTGTGATAACATCCTTGGAAGGTCATGGTAACATCATTCCAGATTCTGACTGTTCCTTGAGCAAAGATCTGTCTGTCTGAGAAACTCCGGAATTCATATAAGAATAATAAAGTACTCTGGTTGTCCAGAGATGGGAGGAGAAGGTGGTGCTCCAGGGAAGGAGCAGCACGCAGGGGCTGTGGCACCACGATTAACCACGTTGGTCAGAACAAAACTAATGGAGCAAGAGGGCAGGCCAGGCCACTCGGGACCCCAGGTGCCCTGGATGAGGGTAAGGTCGCACAGGAGGCCACACCGAGGTGTTTCTGTGCAGGACCATCTGCAGCAGGGCCTGGGGACACAGCCCACCCAGCCCTGCAGGGAGAGAGGCAGTAACTGCCCCTCTGCCTCCACTCCCTCCTCTAGACTCGAGGACACACAGCTCCTCCACCACTTCTGGCAGGACCTTGCTCCTCATTCTTAGGTGACTTCTCCCTTACAGATCCCCACTGCACCAATGGCTGGACGGTCACTGGGAAAAACCAATGTCAGGGTTTGTAGGATCGGCTCTTCATGAATGCTGGGATCCCTCTACATTCTGATGGAGGGGTCAGGAGGGTGCAAAGAACTCAAGATCAAAGCAGACGACCACCGAGGAGCTGGGGGGACCTAAGCAGGAGATTCTATTGAGCACCGTCCTAGGGAGCAGGACGGTGGACCCCCAGAGTGATTCGGTCAGCCCGGCTCTCCTATGTTAACAGACTACAGACATTGTACATTCACACTGCATTTTAAGTGATATTCATGCAGCATTAGCCTCTTCTTCCTGATATTCTACAAGGCAACCCAGACCCGCTGTGGCTTTTCTACCTATGGTCCTAGGAGGAACTCTGTGACCGGAACACAGCTGATTGGGTAATGAAGCAACATTACTTGCAGAGGTGAAATCAATGCTCCCCAGCATCCCTGCTGCTCAGTAGGTGGTGGTGAGCATGAGGGGCCTATGCAGAAGGCCCCTGAGGCCACATCTGGGTCCTGAAGGGGCTGGGGGCACAGTGCCAGATGGTGACAGTTCCTGTCAATCTGTAACGATGACTCCCGTGTCCACTGACTCGATACAGAGGAGCCCTGCTCTGGCTGAGCTGCTGCGCCTGAGACCTCACACTGCTGGCAACGCTCAGGACCCTGTGAAGGGGCCGCGGAGGAGGATGCCCATTCCTACTCGTGATTTTAATGCATGTTCCTAAATTGCATAAAGTGGTATTTCCATTTGTTCTATACTTTAGAAAAATTTATTTCTCCAGTAGTTTCATCTCAGTAAGGTGGCAAATTAAGGTGAATTCCCTCCTTCGTTCATCACATGGATTTATTGAATAGCAGCAGTGTGTGAGGCCCACACGAGGCAGTGGAATACTCTCTCTCCTCGCTCTCGGAGGAGGGTGGAGCAGTCTAGGGGTTTGTGCCTTAAAGACCACAAAGACTTAAACACTGAACTACAGGCAAGTGAATCTTCAGGGGGATCAGCAAGAGAGAGGGAAAGGAACCTAGCTTATGCTTTATGTCTGTATCACACCAGGCACTGTGCTAGGGGCTTGGACAGGGGCTTTCTGTGAGGTCGGCATCCTGATTTCCTTTGTATAGATGGGAAACTGAGGCAAAGAGAGAGTGAGTGACTTGTCCAGGGTCACCCCTGCCCATAAATGTAGACATGGAATTTGAAAAAAGGTCTGTAGGTACTGCAGTGGGTGGAGGCTCTGCTTTCTACCTGATCCCACACAGCTTACTGCCAGGGCTGGCAAGACAGGCCACGTCCTGCAGATCTGACACATTCCCTCTAACTCGGTCACATCCACCATCAGCTTAGTGTTCTCGTGCCTTATTTGATAAGTGTCGTGGGCTCTTTGAAGAATGATGTTGGATTAAATCCAGAAGGTGACACTCGCATGTCCTCCTCACTTTATCACCTGCACAGGTAGAGCAGCTTGGCCACAGCGCTGCTTCCCGAGCACAGGTCGCCATCTGCAGGTCTGCTCCTCTCCACAGTAAAAGGTGAATAATTTACGTGTAGTAATGCCAGGGTGTTACTGGTGGATACTTCAAGATGACCCCAGAGCCATCCTACAGCCCATCTTGGGAAACCATTGGGGTCTCTAAACGTCATGAATCTTAACTTATCTGTTGTCTACATGTAGATCTTCCCTATCCAAACCTGTCTGAACCACACACACTGCTTGAAAATTCCCAGAGGAAGGCGGAGATCTGCACAAATTGCTTATTTTTAATTTGCCCCGTCCATGTTATGGTTTGGGCAATGTGAGAGTTACAGCAATGTTATTCTTTTACCTGTCTCTTCCATGGTGCAATAGATGGGAGCCTTTGCTCCTTCTCATCTGCAATTACTTGGATGTGGATGGTAATTTCCTCCCAGGGACCCACAGTACGTGATGGAGAGCAGCAGAGGAGGTGGGCGCATTAGCAAAGCTACACCAGGGCTGCAGGATCGGTGGAGGGGGCTGCAAGGCTCCAGCCTGCATCTGGGCTCCCTGCACCCCTGACCTTGAGGTTAACTTTGAGCGATTGTTTCTTTGAGTTTTGTTTGTTTGTGCTTTGTCTAGAAATCTGAGACTTTCTACACATTTAAAAAAGTGCGTTGCCAGCTAAGTGCAAGTGTGCCAACTGCAGCAGCCTTCTCAGTTGTTCTGTGTCCCTCAAATAGCTCAGCAGGGCTCCCTGCTCTCCCTCCAGGGCCTCTCCTGCTCCCTGTCCTACCCTTGTTTGCTAGTGCTGGTCCAGGCCTTTTACCTATCCCTAACCCGCTGTATGTGGTCAAGTCTGAAACACAGCAGTCCATTAAACTGTCTTTACTGTAAGGCTGTGGAATAGGACAAAGGTGATTTTTTTACAATAGACGAGAACGTGCTCAGACAATTGTCTATTTATCTGTTTTTCTTCCGTGTGTACGCAAAATCAAATTTAAGAATGAAGAAGGCTCTTGGAATGCAAAATCAGCCTGGGAATTAGACTCTCTGTCCACTCTAGGCAGAATCACTGCAGAGGTGGAAAGGCAAAATCCTGCCCTCCAGAGGTTATCTCTAGGAAAGGCCATCCAAACTGTTTTTAGAGACACATTTGCAAATTTAGCTCAGCTGCCTCTGGGAGGCAACAGCTCTGTGATGGGAAAACGGATTTCCTGTCTGCAGAGATCCTCCGGGGCACTTTCCCACAACAGAGTGGTCCTGGCCTTTGGGGACACGAGTCCTGTTCCAAGGCACTGATAATATGTCCTGTTCTGAGGCACCGCAATTATGGAGAACCATGGGAAGTAAGGCATTCCCTAGCTCCATCCCAGAGCTCCAGAAGGGTGTAGGCAGGGTACAGCGTTTCCCAGCAGGTTCTACCTAGAGCTGTTTCCGGGATACAGCAGACAGGGAGGCTGTGGGGTCAGACAGATCAGCCAGCAGCCACGGCAGGTCCCCTTCCATCTGCCAGCGGCATCCTCACCTCCACCCTGCTTCTCTCCCTGGAGGTCAGATGTGCGCACAGGGGGTGGCCAGGTTTACAGTGGGGACCCAGGTCCTTCCCTCCCAAGGCCCAGAACTGTATCTGGAAAGAGGTGAAGCCCTTCTGCTCGGTAAAGTTCCATCCTCCACACCCGTGGTTTTTGAACTCCTCTTTTTTCCAAAGTTACATGGAAGTCTAGTACACAAAAGAGACCAGGAAGGGGCTGCTCTGCCCTAGCCTGGAGGCCAGCAGCTCCCGCTACCTGGGCCTCCACTGTGGCCCGAAGCAGCTCCACAAACAGGCTAAAAACTAGCCAGGCCTCACAGCTGCTCCAGGTCAGGGCAATCACAGGACAGAAAGGAACTTTCTGGAAGATTTAGTCTGAAAATTCTTAACCTTCATTGTCCAGATTTGAAACCTGATGCCTGGCCTCACCCCCATTGTTCTGAGAGGAGTTCAGGGACTGAAGCCCGCCATCCACCCGCCCCCCGCCACGCCCCCGTGCATTCTAGTCCAAACCCTTCAAGGGAGGGAAGGGTGATAGAGAGGGAAATCTCGGATGGGCACTGCTTACAAAAGGATTAATGAACATCACTTTGTCCTTGGCAAGGGGTGGGGGAGGGGCTGCCTCCTTGGAGCTTCTACCTGGGGCTGGGGGTGCAGCCGAGCAAGGGGGCTGCGTACCTGAGGAGCAGGGCAGCAGCAGGTCCATAATCACCGAGTCAGCCCCCTTGGTGTAGACGTTGATCTCGTCAGTGAGCGGGTGCCTGATCACCACTGACATCCTCTTGCGGATGGAGTCGAAGCCCAGCGTATGCAGGAGCTCGAAGGTGAGCCTGCCTAGGTGGGGCAGCTCCACCGACACTTGGTCGTGCAGCCGGTCAGCGAGCGCGCAGTTGTAGGCCCGGGCGGCGTACACGAGCGCAGCCTCGTCCGGGCTCTCGGCCTCGTAGCGCAGCTCTTGCTCTTGCTCCTGCTCCGGCTCCTGCTCCGGCTCCGGCTCCTGTTCCTGCTCCACCTCCCGCTCCCGCTCCCGCGAGGCGCGCTCTGGGGCCCAGCCGTCAGCCCCGCTGCTGTAGCCGTTGCTCGTGATGGCCGGGGCCGGCTGGCCCAGCCTCTCCTCCAGCCTGAGCAGCGTGCTGTTGTTGGACAGGGTGGACAAAAAGCCGGACCCCGACTTATGCGTGGACTTGGTGGCCAGGCTCCCAATGTTGCTGCAGCCCGAGGTCAGGCGGCTGGGCGTGAACCTCCGGAGAAAGTCTTCTATTGTCTTCACGGGGGACTTCAGCTCAAACCTCCCCCTCACCTGCAAGAGAAGCAGTCAGAAAACAGGTGAGGTGTGCCCCCAGAGGCCTCACCTATTACAGGGCACTCTTCCATTTCCCCAGCGGGGGCTGCGAGCACAGACTTCCCATTCTCCACATTTCAGGGCATGCAATGAAAACTGCAGCCAGAGCCAGCATTTCTTCCTGGAGACCATCCTTTGGCCTGTTCCACTTCATTTAAACAAAGGTTACCCAACATTTATTCTTTTAGGATGTGATCACCAGGGTGGCCACAACTGAGGCTCCAGATTGACTCAGTGGAGTGTGTGGCTGGTGGTACCTGCAGGCTTTGAGACTGTCTCCTCTGCTGGCTGTCCCCTCACTGCAGTGTCCCACTGCTTTGCAGGAAAAGTTCAGAGGAGTGCGCTTGTCATTGCCAGGCATTGCCTGGCACAAAAGCCCCCCCCCCCCCTTATTTTTTCTGGTGAGGAAGATTAGCCCTGAGCTAACATCCGTTGCTAATCCTCCTCTTTTTGCTGAGGAAGACTGGCCCTGGGTTAACATCCGTGCCCATCTTCCTCTACTTTATATGGGACGCCACCACAGCATGGCTTGAGAAGTGGTGCATCTGTCTGTGCACGGGATCTGAACCCACAAAACCCTGGGCTGCTGAAGCGGAGCACGTGAACTTAACTGCTATGCCACCGGGCCGGCCCCTAAACAAATTGTTTAAATCTCAAATTATATATCTTCTAACAAGAAATGAAAATAACAAAATTACAGTTGTATACCATTGTCAAAGTTTCAAAAAGTTCAATGATGGAGCAACAGAGCAACACTTTGAGTACTGTTCAGTAAAGCTGGTATAATATATCTAGTTTAATTTTCTGCTAGAAAATGGATTTAGAGCAAATGTTGAAACAATCAAAACATTGAATTATAGTTATCCTTAAATTTTCATAATTTTGCCCATGTGTCCAAAGTTGTGAATTACAGTAATAGCCTCCAGAAAAGTCAGGTATTTATAAAGCAAGGTACGTAGGACCAATTTTGATAAAGGGGCTTTTATTTGTTTCTCTAATGACTTAAATATGCTACATATTCAGGTGGGAGATTCAGGCAGCCATGTGGAGCTCCTGCAGCTCCAAACACCCTCAAAGGTAGCACTCACTAAAGTGTGGGAACGGAAAAGCATGCAGAGACATGTTCATTTGCAGTGTGTGATCAAATATTCTGCTCCCCACTTGGGACTCACTGTACGTGTGACGCAGGCTTCAGTCATGTTGGGGTCTCGGGATCTCCTGGGCCCCCGTGCTGCTGCCACAGAGAGGGCAGGGACCCCTTGTTCACCCCACATCCCCCACCAGGGCCTCCATCAGTGGAACCTGCTGGAAGGGCTGGCTCAGGAGGTGGGGAAGAGGGCTGGGAAAGCAGGGGGCTCAGGGGGCAGGTCTATACATGCGTCTGGCCCTGGAACACATTTGTTTTGACCCATTTAAAGTTGCCTCGCTGCATTATGCACATCCATGCTTAGGTGGCTCCCACACCACCTGGTCCACCCAAAGGACTTTCTGAGGAGCACCTGGGTTATAGAGGATCCCTTCACACATAAAACCTTCCTCTCTTTGGAGAGAACTCAATGTTAACCCAAACAAAACCAACTCGGGTATTCCTATGCTTCCACCCCCTTAGGTAACCTCTCATTGATTCTCGAGCACTTCTTGAACAACAGTGTTAAAGATCTTTATTAAGGTTAAATACATTTACTGTATGCCAAACACCACTCTGAGCCTCTTCTGTAAATCCTCACCACAAGCCTCATGTCCCAGGTGAGATTCGTGGGGCACAGGAGCGGAAGAGCTCGTCTAAAACCACTCAGCTGAGTGGTGAAGTCAGGATTCAAGTCCAGGCAGCTCGTTCCAGAGTCTGTCCGCTCCTCTCTCCTGTGAGAATCTGGGACCCTGAGGCTCTGCACAGGTCCTGTAGGGCAGCCTCGCTCCTGCCCCGCCCACCCCAGGCCAGGCCAGCAGCTCTGTGCCCCTCCGGTCCTGGGCTCAGAGGGTGTCTGTCCTTTCCCACTTGGCCCAATCCTAGCACCCAACTGCTGCAGCCTGGGATGGCACCGAAGAACCAAAGAGCTTATTTGGCCCTATGCAGCCCTCTGCTTCTTCTCCTTAAACCTGAGAGGTGGTGCTGAACAACTCCTGCAGGAAAGGGAAGAGCATTACCCTCAGGATGACTGACAACAGCAGGGCTGTGTCGAAGGTCAACGGCCTCGTAGACTTTCAAGAATACTCCAGAACTTGCCTTTTGTCGTGGCTGATCCGGGGATGTGACAACCACTGTGTTGCAGATGGTGAGCGCGATGAAGAAGTCAAAAACGTCGGACAGCTCCGGTGAGAGGTGGGCCAGCGGGTGCTCCTGGTGCCTTGAGATGGCCAGGTACCTGTCACACTCGCTCACCTTCTCAAACAGCTTTGGGTCAGGTGCAATGTCCTTCTCCTGGGAAGAAAACAGAGCCTGAGAGGTGAGTCTGACCCAGTGACCTGCCAAACATCTTGGTGCTTGACTATTAAAAGCACCTTGATTTTATTATCAGCTGTAAACACACCTTCATCTCACACGAACACATATGCCATTTTTATAATGATAAGTTATGTGTAGTTTTAACTGTGTAAGAATGTATCTTACATATGAAATGAAATCATATATTCTTACATATAATAAGATACACATGCTCTTAATATAATACATCTAAGAATATGTTAATATGAAATATCTTATTCTTCTATAAGATTCTTATATCTTAATATAAAATATCACAGCACCTCACAGTAATATATACCTTTTGAAAAACATGCTTCTGCCTTTCCTTCCAATCATTTTCCTATTTACATTTTACATAATCAAAATATTTTATTCATAAATTGGCAGTTTCCATTTTCCCCAAAACATTATATTGTATGAACTTTTGCAGGCCTTTAAGAATTATTTGAAAATGCAATTTTTAACAACTTCAAAAAAGATGTAGCATAATTTATTTGACCGCTCCTTTATCATCGGATACATTTTTTTCACTGCTGTGCTGATGTAAATAACACACTGATAAACTTCTGTGTACAGAAATCTTTCACTGAATCACTAAATTCCTAGGTCAGAAAGTTTGAGCATTTCAAATATTCTTGACACTTACTGCTGAACCAATGTCAGGAAAACTTGTTCCAGCGCAGGCTCCCTCCTGCCAAGCGTGAGAGCCCCCTCCCACGTGCCGTGATAAACCCACCAGTCAGCAACCACAATTTTTAATCATCTCTATTGAAATGGCAGCATCTATGTGGGTTCAGGACATAAAAGGATGAGGCCACTACAGAGTGAACAAAATGGATTCAGACCTCTCTGAAAAACATTTTAGAAGTGAAAGGATGTTGGAAAGGTTGTCACTCACACGCTCACTCCTAGAAATTTCCCTGCCTGCCTAGAATGGTCTATAAATGTTTGGGCAGCTGACAAGGCAAGGGAGAAAGAAGGTTTACTGAATTTGAGCTCATCTAATTAAAACTATTTTTTTCTCATTTGGCTTTGCTTTTTCACAGTTGTCATCCTGCTCTGATGTTTTATTCATTTCATTTGGCAGAATGGACTTCCTCTCTGTCACCCATTTGGGTGGCTCACCAGCAATCCCCCAGCCTTAGAAGCTGTGGTGAAGGGGCTGTAGGTATAGCAGTGTTGGAAAAGATACAGTGGTGTGGGGAGAAGGTGTTGGCCGGAAACACATCCACTGAGCAGAGCCAACCCTCCAGCAACAGCTTGTTTGCATTATTAGACAGAGACACTTTCGACGAATAAGGGGAATGATAATGGGGAGGAAAGGTGGTGATGCTCCGGCCCAGAGCGGCCGTCTTCCTCTGAGCAGGACTCACCATGGGGCTGCTGAAGGCCGTGTGCTTGGACAGCATGCTGGCCCACTTGGCCTCGGCTCGGCTGCCTGTGCGCCGGTGCGACTTGGTGCTCTGGCTCCTGTGCATGACGCGGATGCTCTGGTGGCTCCCAATGCTGCTGCGCTGGGGCAGTGAGCCCCCTCTGGCCACCACCTCTTCCTCCTCTGAGTCTGCCTCCTGGTACTTGGCCAGACGCTGGGCTATGGGGAGAGGGACATAGGGTGACATGTCATAGGGAGGCTGAGCAGATGGATCTGATTCAGAGCACTCATTACTCTTGCTCTCTAATGGCAAGGCCACATTTAAAGAGGGTTTCCACTGAGGGATGGAGGAGGTTCTCCTTTATCTGCACCTTCAGTCAACATCATGAGGTTGATATTCTCAATCCCATTTCACAGATGAGAAGGCTGAGTCTCCAAGAACTTAAGGAGCTTGCTAAGGTCACAGGATGCAGAGGCAGGAGGTGGAGATGGCAGCTAGGCCCGTGGGACACCAGAGCTCGGATCCTGTCCATCGTGGCACAGTGGACATCCCACTCCATAAAGTCAAGTGTGGGCAGAGATGAGTTCACACACAGCCCCTCTGTTCAGGTGGAGCCACGTTGTAAATGGGGCCTGGGTGGGCTGGTGGCTGGGAGGAAGACAGGGCAGATGGCGAAGGCCTGGCCCACAGTGTAGCCAGGCTCCAGGCTTTGCCCGTCATCCTGGGGTCATGGGGCCACCTGGCTCACTGGGAACATCAGGACAGATTATGTTGAGCATCTGCCTTGAAGTCACACAGAAATAACAGTTCTCAGGCTGTGTTGATGGTGCTCTCCTGCGGGGCCTCCTTGCTCAGGGCAGGGTGGGTAGTGGGTACTGTCTTCACTTATCCTGTATGGATGAAGTGCTATGCAACAGGTGGGCTCATGGTCCTCCTGGGGTTGGGGTTGCACAGCATGGACTAATGCCACTGGGGTTTAGAACCAGCAAGCAAAGCTCCACTGCAGAGGACCTTGACTGCAATGCTACACTTGAGCCCTTAGGGGGCGCTGCTGAGCAGACGTCCCTGTGGTAGCTCAGCGAATCACAGGAAGTGCATCTGTACTGCTCTTTCTTGCTAAGGATGGCTCTGAACACATTTTCCTGGCTCTGCCTATTTAGTTCAGCTTGTTCCATCATGGGTGAGCCACAAGGAGACTATTCATGAAGATTACTCATTCAAAACAAGTCATTACTCAGAACTTCAAGGGCAGATCCAGTGCCAGGCAGGAGTGCAAGGTATCCTCACACGAGGAGGCCTGCATGGGGCCCAGGGAAGGGGCCTCTATCTGGGGATGCCCGCGGCATTGGTCTGTCCTGTGGCCCGGGCCTTATATTCAGCATCTTTCTTTAGAAAGACTTTTCTTTAGAGATGAGAAAAATGGAGATAAAGAAAGAGAAGTCACCTGCCCATGGTCACAAGGCTGAGTAATCACCAAGGCCAGGATTCCAACTCAGGGAACTCCTAATTCCAGGAGCAGAACTCCTCCCACATGCCCCACCCACTCCTGGCTGATATAAGTCCCAGTTTGGTGGCAAGTGGGTGAGCAGGAAGAACAAAGCCAGGACATGGGACTGTCCAGCTTCTAGGCCTGTGTGTTAGGAGCTTGGCATTCAGCCTCCTGAAGGGCACACCTGACTGTCCCACCCTCCCGCAGCGGTTGTTGGATGTTAGCCTAAAAGTAGCCATCGCTCAGGCCATTGCTGACATCTCTGTGGTCGGGGACTGTACAGCAGTTTCTGACCAGCAGTGGCCTCAGCAATGCCCTTGATGTCCTTGAGGAAGATGAGGGCAAGGAGCAGGTGATGCCTGTTCCTGGGCATGCACTGTCACCAGGACACTAGGTCAGAGATGGCTACACCCATGGTCTCCGTGGCCGGTTCAGGTATCTGTGAGCTGGGCTCAGTGCTCAGGGCCAAACCCATCAGGATTCATTTTAGTAATGAGATCTGAGAGGTCAGATCATGGGAGTAACCACTGAAGAGAATCTTGGAACCCAGTGCACATCAATGGCTGATGGCAGCACTTCTTCAAAACATGCTGCAGAGATGCCTGGTGGTTTCAGAATGCTTTCCTGTGTCTTCCAGAGGCGATGGAACCCTTTGGTTTTACAGTAAGCATTTGACAACTGTCAAAATCTGTAATCTTAGTTGGGATTCTGCTCGTGGAGCCTCAGGTCCAGCTTGCAAAGGCTACCGCTGACCTGACTTCCTGGGTCTCTGACTCCTTCACAACTAGGCTGAGTTCTGCTTTTAGGTAAATAAGCTCCTCTGCTCAAGACTGAGGAGTTACAGAAAGGGGACAGTGAGAGAGGGTAGACAGGTGGGTGGATAGGATACCGTCAATGACCATTTATTTTGGATGGCAAATAAAACATTAAAGTAGATAAATTCCTATGCCTCCTGTTTATGAAAGCTTTAATTTTACATAGATGTTAGTGGATATCACGATAATTCTTGGTTTCATAAAACTCACAAAAAAATCTCATGCTTCCAATAGATCCTTGCCACCAAATCCCCTAAAGTACAGCTTCTTATTGATGCCCACATGCTGTCCCCCTGTTCTATATTTGCTTCTGTTTCCATGGCAAGGTCTCTCTGATGTTCTCAGATGCTGTTTCAGGAAGGAAAGAGAAGGCTACAGAGCAAGTGCCCCCCCCCTCAGAGGTGTGATTGCCCCAGAAACACAACTGTGGTGTGGGGATCCTTATCATGGCGCACCCTCCTAGCTTGGGCGCTCGCTAGTTGCAGTCACACACTCAGCTTATGAAGTGGATAGCTCATCTGTGCATTCAGAGAGGACAGAGGCAGCAAAGGGTAAGGAAAGAGAGGTGGGAGGAAGGACCACTTAAAAAATCCAAAAGGAGTGACACTTCTTTCCAGCTCCCATGGACATCGTATTCTAAAGGAAAGAGTGCAGCATAAATTGCTCAATGCCCTTCTGAGAATTTTCAGCTGAGAACAAAAGGACTGATGGGTGACAACAGAAACATCTCTTTGTCTCTTGGTGTGGTAGAGAGACTGGCTGCCTCAGAAGTTCCACAAGGATGCCTTCCTTAGTGCTCCTCGTCTGGCAGAAGATGAGTGTTTAGGCCCACCACACGGAGACCCTGAAGAGAGCAGGTGCTGTCAGCCACGTGGAAGTGCCTTTAGTGCCGCCAGGCTTCAGGCTCCCAAGTTCTCTGACAGCCTTCTATGTTGTATTCTCCCTCAAAAATCAGCAATCCCTGAAGCTTGTGTGTGCATGTTATGCACACACATGCACGTGTGCATGCAGCTTTGACACAGCAGCTCTCTGGTCCAGACCCCGCCTCCACACTCACCATTTGCATCATGAGAATATTCTATGCCAGACACAGTGCATCTTCGGAAAACCATCTTATTCTCGGTTAAAGTGCCCGTTTTATCTGAGAAGATGTACTGTATCTGCCCTAAGTCTTCTGTGATGTTCAGAGCTCGACACTGCAGCTGTGAGTCTGTTTCTTCGTCATACAACTCTATATCCTGGTTAATGAAGTACACTTGGCAGACTTTCACAATTTCAATGGAAACGTATAAGGAAATTGGGATCAAAACCTAGAAGACACAAGACAGAATGAACGGCTATGAGGACCAGGGAGCTGCGGAATCAGTCCTATCTATTTAAATGACA
This sequence comes from Tapirus indicus, assembly GCA_031878705.1. Lineage (NCBI taxonomy): Eukaryota > Metazoa > Chordata > Mammalia > Perissodactyla > Tapiridae > Tapirus > Tapirus indicus. Next base: position 71,710,783 of record CM062918.1, on the reverse strand, counting down.
AATGACTACAACCACGAGTAGGCAAGGACTATACTGTACCTTTCCAAGCTTAAACAGGTTGGTTTAGAGTCAGTATTGGAAAAGTATTAGGATACTGGCAAAGAGTTTAAACTAGCACAGCCTATGGTGCCACTGAGGAGCGGAAATCCACTACCGTGTTTGAAAGTATGGTAACCATGGCTTGGATAGAGGCAAGCGTTTTCTTATTACTAAGTTGTGCTTGAAAGAAGCTAGGAAAGAAAAGAGAGAAAAAAAAAAAAAACACATGGCAGTCAGAGTCCTCATAAGCAAAGTCTCCTCGCACCACATCAGCACTCGGCCCCCAGGCTGTCCCGGGGCTCCCGGAGACAGGATGGCCCCTCCCGCAGACACAACCCCACAGTTCAGAAGAGAGTCTTTTCAGAGGCTGGTTTTGCGCTGAAGGACAATTTCTGTGATCTTGTACAATACAGAGCAAAAAGAAGAAGGCTTTAAGAAGAATATTCACAGTCATGCTTTGACAATTTAAGAATAACCTCCATGAAATCAATGTTTAAGTTTTTCTTTTTTTGTGGAGTAACAGTATTGAACTGATGTTTACGGGCTCAGAACATCATATCCAGACTAATGGGGTTCTCCTGGTAACTTAGGCCAGTTAATGCAACACCTACTACAGTACTAACTCAAGGCTAGAACAAAATTTTCACTTACAAAAATAGACTAACTGAAATAGACAGAGAAAAACAAATACTGCATGATCTCACCTATATGTGGAATCTAAAAAAACAAACTCATAGATACAGAGAACAGATTGGTGGTTGCCAGAGGTGGGGGGTGGGCAAAATGGGTGAAGGGGGTCAAAGGTATAAACTTCCAGTTATAGAATAAACAAGTCGTGGGATGTAAAGTACAACATGGTGACCACAGTTAACAATACTGTATTGTATATTTGAAAGTGGAAAAGAGAATAAATTTTAAAAGATCTCAACACAAGGGAAAAAACATTTGTAACTATGTGTGGCGATGGGCCTTAACTTACTGTGATGATCATTTTGCAATATATACATATATCAAATCATCATGTTGTACACCTAAAACTAATGCAATGTTATATGTCAATTATATCTCAATGAAATTGAAGAAAAGTTACAGGAAAAAAAAGAACAATTAATAAAATAATAAATGAATTCCTTGACTAATTCAAAACCCCATATAAGTCACCATAATACTTTCAATCTCTTTTCCATCAAATCTTTTATGAGAACAACTAGGAAATAAATTACCACACTGAGTTGCAAAGAAAAACACCCCACTATTTTAGAAAGTTAAATAAGGCTGTTTCCCGCTGTATGAAGCACAAGACAGCAGAGCTCCCCTCCTAGGCAACGGCTAAGCAAAGGTCCACTTGGTCACGCTGTGCTCCGACGGAGGATGGTGGTGACGCTCATGGCCCTGTCTCCACTCCACTCCACAGGCCTTTTGGGCATAGATTCACAGTTAGTGACTAGGAGTGTTTGGGTAGGCATGTGAATTATTATTAATAATAATAATAATAATAATAATAATAATAAACAATGCCACTAAATGCAGTGTGATATCCTGAATTGAATCCTGGAACAGAAAAAGCACATTAGTGAAAAGACTAGTGGAATCTGAATGATGTCTGGAGCTTAATTCATGCCAAAGGACCAAAGTTGGTTTCTTAGTTTTGACAATGTTCCATGGTAATAGGATACATTCACATCTGGAGACCCTGGGTGAGGACACATGGGAACTCTCTGAACTATTTTTTGCAACTTGTCTGTAAATCTTATAATTATTTCAACATAATATTTTTTGAAGTAATTGAATGGAAAAACAAAACAAAACAGAAACAATGATCAAAACCAACCCTTCAAAGCATAAAGAACAGCAAAGGAGAATTTTACCTTGAAAAGTACCCAAGAAAAGACTCTATAGATAAATTAAGTGGAAAAATAAAATGGAGCACGTTAGGCAGGCACATTCATGGTCCTCAGATCCAGAGTTCATAGGAAATTCTTGGCAGAGTATGATGACTTGAAGTTCTCATCAGAGAAGTAAAGCTATTATTGTACGGTACTTAGTACTGTTACCTGCAGAACAATTATCATGGTCAAAAACGAGTACACTGCGGCTGTGACTGGGGACAAAGAGCTGCCATCAGACTCGGGGACATCAAACAATGACTTCTTCTCTTCGTACCGTCGTACCCACAGTCCGTGTCCTGCAGTAACGTTCAAAGAGAGACGCCATTCATCGAATGGAAAAATAAGAATGCTGCTAGTGCAAATTAAAGCAAAACTTTAGGACTGTTCCTCGACTCAGGCACAGGCGGGCTTATCACCGCCTGCCACACCAGAAAGCAAAAGCACATGGCACTGTGGCACCCACGATCAGACTGCTGGATGGCAGCAGGACTTGGGCCCTTCCTCACACCGGGCATTGCCAACATCGGCACTGACTGGCACCACTGGTCATAATGTAGGAATTGAATGTGCTGGCAGCTGCCATGGGAAACCCCCAGAAAGGAATTTCCCAACATGTGCCTCACAAAACACCGGTCTGGTCAGTAGGCTCTAGATACCGCCCATTATTGTCCCTTCTTGAGAATTCAAAAGGCACACATCACAGACTCTGAGACGCCAATGGCAATTCTCATTATTTCATCACCGGGGTCCCACACCTATCGGATAACAAAAACCCTTTTCATGTCCCGTATGCCTACGTCTCCCAGACCACCTCACGCCCACTGGGTGCGTGAGGGCAGCTGAGCAGGGTGAGTGGTGAAGGTCGTTAACCCGGGGGCTCAACACAGTTCCCTGCAAGGTGCTCCCAAGGCAGCGTGCTGGCTCTGGGGGCTCGAAGGCTGGAGAGCACCAGAGCCCGCACGCAACCCAACTGCTAGCCCCTTCTGAGGATCCCAATAATTTTTTTCCTCTTTTCATGGAGTTCTCATTAGTAGCATTTGTGCTTCTCCTGCTATTACTCTCAGTTCATCACCATTACTTCTTCCACTGGAATCATTACTACTGGTGTGATTCAACCATACTACCATCCAAGAAGTTGCCAATTTGAAAAAGAACATTACTTTGCCAAGCCCATTCATCTAGGCATCTCGAAATGGCCCGTGCTGATGCCCGCATCCCTTGCATCCAAGTTGGTGACAAATGTGCATTTTAACTTGAGAGCGCTGGCTCAGAACGAGTCATGGGCAGCCCACCAGGCTCACCCGGAGGCCGTCCAGCAGTGCCCAGTCATTTGTGACCCGTCGAGGAGACTTACCGACCGCTGAGAACAGAGACATACAAATGAGGAGGAGGACACACCAGAGCACGTCGCAGTTCATCTGCCTCTCAAGCTGGCTGCGCTTGTAGCGGGGCCCACTGTTGTTCAGCAGAGCCTTGGTTTCATGTCCTGTGGGGCAGTGAATCAGTGCCCAATGGTTAAGGGAGATATGATGCTGATACCAGGGATTGAGCTATGATGCTGCCGTCCAATCATACTTATGGAATAAGCTCAGTCGAAAAAGCAGGGGATAACATTAATTTTATGTAACAACCATGGAGTAACGCATAGGAAGAAATAGGCTAAAATGCTCAGAGAGAACACTTTTGGTTGAGTTATTATTAGAAGTTTTGCTTCTTTCTATTTTGCTGATTTTCCAAATTTTCTGCAATGGGTATATGCTACTTTTATAATCAGAAAAAAAAAAAGCAAAAACCAGGGAGCAATGTTCAAGAACATGCCTCACACTATGGCAAGCCAGCGCCATCACAGACCACATGTGACACGGCCATGCCTACCCGCATAGATGACGATGCCGACGACAGCTTCTGTGTTTCGGATGGTGCAGCCTCGCAGCAACAGGTTTTCTTTGTACAGCCCGGCCTTCTTCCCATTGTCGTGTATGCTGTCGAGGAAGGGTTCGCACACGTCACTCAGATGCTCACAAGCACCTCATGGCTCAAGTAGCACTGCCTTGGGGAAGGAAGGCCTGGACGCTGAGCTGGGATGGGGAACAGGGAAACTCAAGAGTGGGCGGCTTGTCTCAGTGGACCTCTGCAAAAGCAGAGGGGGAGCTGGTGCTCACTAGTAACTGGGCTTCTAGAAGCATCTCGAGAGCCTGATGTGTTTGTTTACTTTGGGCTTTGTGAAACAGTAAGAAATATATATATATTGGTCTCTGCCCCCAGTTCCTGACACAGTGCCCTGAATCCCTGTAAATAGGGGTGCAATGAGAATCTTTTGTTCTCATATTTAGTTTCTGCCCCCAGGTCCTGGCACAGAGCTCCTAAAACTCTCATAAATTCCTAAGTGGTAAGAGCACTAGGAGCATCTTCTGTTCTAATATTTTGTCTTCGACCAGTTGTTCCTGACACAAGATACTAAAGCCCTTGTAATTTCCTGGGTGATAGTAGCGTCCTTGGTTCTAATGAGTCAGCTCAGGGTGGGCTCCTGGATGGGGGCTGGTCACCAGAAAGAACAAGCCATGACTAGAAGCTTGGAATTTTCAGCCCTGCCCCCCCCCCCATTCTCTAGAGAAAGGAGCAGCTGAAAATGGAATTAAAAGTTGATCATGCCTCCCTAAAAATCCCAAAAGTATGGAGTTTGGAGAGCTTCCGGGCTGGTGAACAGATGGAGGCGCAGGGAGAGTGGTGCCCAGAGAAGGCATGGAAGCTCCACGCCCCTTCCCACACACTTGCCCTAAGCATCTCTTCCATCTGGGTGTTCATCTGTATCCTCTATCATATCCTTTTATAATAAACTGGTAAATGGTAAGTAAACTGTTTTCCTGAGTTCTGTGAGCCACTCAAGCAAATTAATCGAATCTGAGGAGGGGGTCGTGGGAACCTCTGATTTATGGCTACTAGGGAAGCTGGCCAAGGCAGGCCCTGCTAGGTGGTCACCCACCCATCTCCTGCTCATCACAGAGAACACTGCTCCTCGACAATACCTCGTGTGACATAAAGATACAACTATTTCTCCAGAAAAGGGGATGATTTTCTACCTTTTCAGGAACATTTTCTACCTTCTTTTTTTTCTTATAAAAAGTCATCAAGTTATTAGAAATGTTAATATATTAAATTAGAAATGTGGTAAATTCCATAAGGCAATTTTATAAATTTGGTTTCACTGCTATTTAGATTCAGAGGGACAGTCCACGTTTAAGCCGCTGGTTTTCGAGCTCGTTCTCTTGGTGCACTAATGACGTCTGCATCCTCACCCACACTGGCCAGGATCCGCCTGTGCTAGGACCACACTGGGCAGATGTGGTCCCAGAAGCTTGACGAACAGGTCACCAGGGGAGGCGCTGGAGGCTTCTGGAACTAGAGCAGGGGCCCAGGTTAACCTACATCAGGCAGTGCCACCCAGCAGGGGGCCTTCCGAGAAGCCACCTTCTCACACCCTCAATGGATAGCACTTCCCACACCTCCGACACACACCCACAGCCCAAACCCCTTCTCTGTGGTTCTTGAAGCTCACCAAGGAACCCTGCAAATGTTTTCCCTCCCACCAGCTCCTAGCATGGTGCCACTGACATGGGAGCAGAGCCGGTGTGGAGATGTGCAAGGTCAGAGGAAGCCCACAAGGTTTCCGGGGAAACAGCACTTCCTGCCACATCCGGACCCTGGTCTTCGGCATGAGGGGCAGGGCCACCTTTCAACCTTAGACACAACTCTGCTCTTCACAACCAGGGAAATGAATATATTTTCTGGTGAAGAAGACAAGCTAAACCATAAAGTCAAGGCCAAAGTGCATCTGGGGAGGACACAGTTTCCTTAAGCCTGTTATTGACAGCGCAGTGTCGGGTCTCCTGCAGCAGGCGTGCAAAGATGCACACAGGGAGATGCTCAGTCAGCGCTGTATCCATGGCCCCTTGCACAATTCCAGGACAGAGTAACCTTTTGCTTTAAAAAGAGATTCAAGCCTGAAAACCTCATTGCCAGCTAAAGCATCGAGAGCCTAGCGTGACATTCCAACAGCTCCCGCGTCTGGAACGAGAGGGTGCCCCTGGCCACAGTTCTCTCTGTAACAGCCAGACTTGGAAAGTATTTCTTAGGGACAGGAGTAAAGAATGAATCACCTCAATCAAAGTTCCAGTCATGCTTATTCAGGACAAGAGAGGAACTCAATGGAAACAGAAAGAATATTTCACATTAAGCTTTCTTTGACATGACCAACACTTTTTAGTAACTATTGTGCTTTCTAATCAGACCAAGACCAGAATTCATCCCCAGCAGGCGCACTGGCCTATATGAGGACCACAGCCACAGGGACAGGCAGCAGACAAGGGGATGGGGGTCGCACTCTTGAGTGAAAGGCCCTGGTGTTAGAAGCCGGAGGAAGGGAGGCCAAGCTCCAGCAGGAAGGCAGAAAAACGGTGTCACCCAGCAGGCTCGGCACCTGAAGCGTTGCCTGGGATTCTGAGTGAGAAAGCCTCTCCTGAGAGCAGAGCAGGCCTACGGCCAAGCAGGCATGAGGCCTGATTCCAGGAAGAGGCACACGGGAACGTGAACCCATCAAGCTACCCTCAGCACCTACCTCTTTCTTATGGGTTGACGCGTGTCCTCCCCAGAATTCATATGTTGAAGTCCTAACCCTGGTATTGCAGAACATGACTGTATTTGGAATTAGGACTTTAAAGAGGTAATTGAGTTAAAATAGGGTCATATGAATGGGCCCTAATCCCCCATGATGGTGTCTTTATAAGAAGTTGAGATGCAGAGACAGACGAGCATAGAGATTAAGACGATGTGAAGCCACAGGAGAAGATGGCCATCTGCAAGCCAAGGAGAGAGGCCTCAGGAGAAACCAGTCCTGCTGACACTTGCTCTCAGACTTCCAGCTCTGACACTGTGAGACAATAAATTCCTGTTGTTTAAGCTGCCCAGTCTGTGGTCAGTCTGAGCAAACTGATACACCCTTTAATGTTTAATCTGAGTGCTTAGGAGAGCTTCTCTAGTTCAAGTCTCCAGACCTCCAGACTCATCAAACCAATCATTTCTAAATCAAGACCGTCCAAAAGTAAAACACGATGAGAGAGCTGTCTGGTGACAAGTCCTGTCCACTGGCAAGTTCCACATTTAGGTTCCTTGAGAAATGGCAGAGTTCAGCTAATAAGTGTCCTCCCTATCTTTCTTCCTTAGATGTGTCTCCCTGACAGCACTTGCTGTTGATGATGGATCCCACATGTCAGACTCGTACATCTGAGTGCCAGCATGTGAAGTCTCCCCCAGGGCCACAGGCTGTAGTGCAAAAGTCCAGGGATCTTGGATGATAGTCTGCAGCTGACTCCTTCCCCAGGTCACATCACCTCCAGCACCCAGAGACCTGGGCCCTCCTCTCTGCTCCAGCCCAGGTAGTGGCTCCACCATTGATCTGGTCGCCTGGACTAGCATCTTTGTCCTTCTTGACCCCTCCTCCCTCATTTTCACATCCACTCAAACATCAGTCCTCAATTTTACCCTCCTCGATGGCTATTTCTTTAACCCACCTCCTTCTCACGCTCTGTGCATCACTGCCCTAATTCAGGTTTCCACAGTTTTCTGCTAGAGGCTGCAACACATCCCTTGCTGGCCTGGATGCCACCAGTCTTGGTTCCTCTCGTCCAGTTTTCACACAGTCCCCAGAGCAACCTTTCAGTGTGCATGTCTGAATGCTACGTTCTCCTGGGAGTATCCTGGGTGAACTCCTTACTTCCTCTGGTTTGGCATGCATGACCAGCTCTCTCTGTAGCCCTTTCTGGGCCCTTCCTGTGCAGGATTTCAGCCCCAGCAACCCCACACCGCATGTCCTGCTATCCACACTGCCTCTCACCCCAGCACAGCCCATGCATGCCAGCCTCTCTGCCTGGAGGAGCTGGGCCTGCTAGCCTGGGCTCACATTTTACAGCCTTCAGCAAGATTCCCTTTGCTAAGTGCCCCCAGCCCTGCAGCCAGGAGACTGCAGTGTTCTTCTGTGCTTCCTCATCTCCATGTCTAAATACGGGCTCCTCATACCTTATTCCATTGTGCGCCCCTGATGCCTACATCAGTGCCCAGCAAATGCTGTAGGCTGCCCTGCCCGCAGCTTCGGGTTGGGTCCATCCAGTGGCAATGTCAGAAGGACAGTGGAGGAGTGGGCAGAGGTGAAAGAGGATGGGGGCTTATTCCCTGGCTTGCCCCAGGGAGAGAGCACTGGGTTGCCTGTGTCCGTCGACCAGGGGGCTGTGAGCCCACCCAGGTGGCCCCCTCGGCATGAGTCCCTAGTGGCCACTTCTCTCCTGGGACCGTTGGGCCTCAGAGTGGTGACAGCTCAGCTGCTACTACTCCTGTGGCTCCCCTAAGCCCCACTCACTCCTGTAGAAAGGGACCTTTAGCAAATAGACCCCTCTGCTTATGCAAACCTGAGTGCCCGATCCTAAGGGGACCCTGATTGACAAAGTCAGGGAGGAAGGAATGATAGATAATTCCTTCTACTGCTGAATGCTGGGCAGGAAATTCTTTAAAATTATAGTTGTTTAAAATTATCAGCTTTCTGATTATCTATGGAAGTGCAGAAATGACCCAACTGTGTGTTTTGTGCTGATGTTAGATTTTTTTGAGATGTAAATATGTTAGTTAAAGGTGCCAAGGTAAAATAAAAATATCCCAATTTTAAGTCTAGTTGATGAGGTGACAGTTCATCTTAACGCCTGGTCATTCGCAGTGAGGACATCTGAAACATAAGCCCACACAAAGCTCCATCTAGACGCTGGGCAAGAGGGATGGGGGACATGAAGGCTCTGCTGTTAGTAATGGCCCTGATGCCGTCTCCTGTGGGGTGACACTGGTCTTGGAGCACGTCATCTGCCGGGGCGAGGAGGCAGCCCCACCAAGCAAGCCCTGGGCTCTAGATGGCAGCCGGTGCTCATGCCAGCCCTGTGTGGTTGCATTAAGGCTATGTGGCACGAGGAGGGAGCTCAGAACCTGCTCTGCGGAGGACTCTGGGGCAAGAAATGGGACACAGCTTTATAATTTCAAATGGAATTTTATATCAGAGGACTAAACCAATTTTTTTTTGCTTTATCCTTTAGGGGTAAGTGGAAATGTCTGATTGACTGCTGGCTTCAAGGGCCACCCACAGTGTACCACGAAGGTGGCTGAGCACAGCCAAGCAGGGTGCCCTGAGCCGCTGGGCGTGTGGGCCTCTCCGGGCTGCAGCGGGCCAGGGGCTGAGGGCAGCTGAAAGGGTGGGGAGTGCTATTCCTTCCAGTTCCTAACTCTGAGGATTTCATTGGCGCTTAGCTACGGGGATTGTATTAAAGAACAATGAACATTAAAGTGCACCCGAATAATGAAGCTCCTGACACTTTTCTTTAACAGCTTGAGATATGTTTCATATATCATAAAATTCACCCACAAAAAGTGTACAGTTGAGTGAATTTTTTGTATATTCACAGAGTTGTACATCTCTCACTACCAGCACCATTTTCATAGTATGATCCCCAGAGCCTTGAACAGGGCCCAGTACTTTGTAGGTGCTCAATAAATATCTGTTCAATGGCTAAGTGCATAAAGGAATGAATGAATGAAGTCCACCCAGGCTCCTCATGTCTGGCCCCTGCACTTCCATTAATGGGGCCACATGTAGTCAGCCACCCTTCCCCGTCACTCTCTCACCTTCCCAGGGACTGAGGGAGGAAGAAAAGGCAGTCACCCCTCATCACAGGCTGCTCTGATGAGTTCCTACTGCTGACAGGATCTTACCAACTAGTCCCGTAAGCAACAAAGAAGGCTCAGGGCTTCATTCCTCAAGGGCTGCACAGTGTGGCAAAGAACATGAATGCTTTTTAGAACTGGTTTGTGTGTGTATATAGAGACGTGTTTATATACATAGTTTGTCAAACAGAAGGACATGCTCAGGCGGATGTACGATACTCACATGCAGCCACGAAACCTAGTCAGGTCGTTGTTTGGCTTCTCACACTCGATTACACTGGTGAACGTCAAAGGATTGAATTCGGAGACCTAAAAATAATAGCATGAAGACATTAGAGAAATCTGGACTCAGACTGATCCATTCTAAAAGGCATCTGATTTTCTGTCTGGCATCCTCAGCAGGGAAATGTTATGGAAGAAGGACTCTGCCTAGTAACCTCTGCAGAAAGCCAACACACATGGCGCTTAGCCCATGCTTCTTCATTTTTATAATGAATGATAAATCATCATTGTAGAATGAAGAGCAATTAGTAGAACAGTGAGTAAGTGAGTTGAAAGGATTGTAGCTCTAATGCAAAGTAAGAGAATATGTGATAATAGCAAAGGAAGCCATCAATGATGGAAAGGGATAAATGAGTTTCTTGAGATAGACCATCACCTTCCAATTATCTATATAGATTTAGAGAAGCAAATTCCATCTGGAAAATAGAAAATTATAATAAAATATTATTTCCTCAATGTGTGCTAAAAATTCTTCACAGATACGTGAATAAAAACATTTAAATAACCAATGTGTAAGGCAATAATTTCTTTATTATTCTGCTTGATGAAAAAATGATAGCTCATTCCAAAGAAGGTCTTTCATTTAGAACTTGCCACTAATAGACATAACAGTGCCATAGAGCATATGAAGAGATGAGGAGTGGAGAGAGGGAAGGAGAGGGAGGAAGGAGAAAGGAAGGAAAATATAGTGAAGCAGCCTTTAGTATAAATAACAGACTACAATTCATGGATTTTTAAAAAATCAGCTCCCTCTGATTAGGCTTGTCATTCTCCTTTCTCTATCAAGTGTCACAACATGGTAAAAAATTAACTGTCTTTGCTCACACAATCATATCATCACAAAAAAGTGCAACTGGTTAAAAATCACAGAAATGGCAGAAACATTGTTGACCCCACCCCAGGGAATTATTACTCCATCATGACAACGCAGTTCCGGCACAGAACACAGCCATAAAAGTCACTACTCCAAAGGCAGCTCTGACTGTTTCCAGTGCATCCTCTATGTTAAAAAAGAGGACTCACTATATGATAGTAGCTCAATTCAACAGCTAAAATTAAAATGTCATTTTAAAAAGCTCTTCTTGAAGTTTAATTAGCCATCAGCCCCTCTCCTTGGACTGGAATGGCCTCTGGTTCTATTTCCAGAGTAAGGCTACGTTTCCGGAGCCCTGTGTGTATTTAAAGCCATGTGGATTATCTTAACGCCAGTTGGTTGCTTTTTCCAGGGCAAACATCTGCAGATACAGCGCCCAGGATGGCCATGAAGGGAGTGAGTTCCAGAACACGCCAGGATTATTCTTGGCAGACAAGGAGGGTAGACTTAAAATACTCTGTCTCTGTTTATTATTCTTTCTCTCTAAGAAAAATGTACTGTGCATGGCTCAGAAATGGTAGGACATTCTGTCTCCGGGGCTCCAGAGCTGCATTCATAACGTTCTACCAATGATCATGTGCCTTGGGGAATGTGCATGCCCATGGCACCAGATGCCTGCCTTCATCTGCTTCATTTGGAATTGGGGAGGATTTTGAGGATTTTTACAACTGGAGAGATCTTTAGAGACTGTTATGGGTTGAACTGTGTTCCCCACCCCAACCCCCGGAATTCATATGTTGAAGTCCTAACCAATACCTCAGAATGTGACCATATTTGGACATGGGGTCTTTAAAGAGATAATTAAGTTAAAATGAGGTTATTAGTGTGAGCCCTAATACAATCTGACTGCTGTCTTAGAAGAAGAAGAAATTTGGACACAGACATGCACAGAGGGACAATCATGAAAAGAAAAAGAGAGGAGATAGACACCTACAAGCTAAGGAGTGAGGCCTCAGAAGAAACCAACCCTGTGGACACTTTAATCTTGGACTCTCAGCCTTTAGCACGGTGAGAAAAAAAAATTCTGTTGTTTAAGCCACTCGGTCTGTGGTATTTTGTTATGACAGCCCTAGCAGACTAATACAGAGACCATCTTTGAGTTTCTCATTTTAAAAGGGTTTCACTTCCCAAAGCACAGGATGAGAAAATTCTACTTACCTTGATTGTTTCTAACTTAACTGGCAATACAATAATACCCCCATTTAAGAAATATATTTATTTATCCCTCTATCTATTCATCTACCCATCTGCTTCATTCCAAACTGGCTTCAAGGTCACCCCCCAGTCATCCGTCAGCCAAGCTTTTGCCAACCTTTCCCCCGGAGCATGGACAGAGCTAGAGGCCCCAGTCCACCCTTCCCTTTGGAGCATGCTGAATCCACTTGTTTAAAAAAACAGACATATAGTTGGGGAAGATGAAAAAGTTCTGCAGATGGATGGTGGTGAGGGTTGCATAACAATCTGAATAAAATTAATGGCACAGAACTGTACACTTAAAAATGGTTAAAATCTAAACTTTGTGTTATATATATTTTACCACAATTAAAAAAGTTAAAAAAAAGCAGATATAAACAAACATTGAGAATTGATTGTAAAGAAACAAATTAATCAAGTAGAACACATAACCCAGAAATCCAGGAATGTCAGTACAAATATGGAAAACCTCACGCCTGTCATTCTGAGGGCACCACTGTACTGCTGCCTCTGCATCATCACCATCATCATCATCATCATCATCATCATCATCATCGATATTACAATTCTGTGATAGCTTGCTAAATGCCAGGCTTTGTGCTCAGTGCTGCTCACCACCACTTACAACAACACTATGAGGTTGATTTTCATACTACTTTTATCTTAAGGTGATTAAGTGCCATGTCCAAAGTCACGCCCAAGGTCAAGAGGCCTTTGAGTGACTGATGGAAGTTCCTTGGCCTCTCAGACATCCAGCTCAGCCACTGACGCTACTGAGTCTATCTTGCATTAACAGGAAAAGATGACACTATGTTTAATAAGCCGGAAGTGTATAATCAATTCTACAGAAATTTCCAAAGAAATGTAAACGTGTCTTAAAGTTTTAATGTTTTCCAAAACAAGTAAATGTACCCTGGTCTGATGGTCGATACCCACTTCCCTACCTTTAGCAATGCCCACAGATGTGGAGTTGGCGGAGTTCACTTAAAAATGGAGTAAAAAATCAGGAGCCCTGGGATTTAGTTCTCGTTGTTCTGATTACTAAATAGGAGACTTTTGCAAGTGAAGAGAGGGCATTTGGACTTGGATCTGAGAGGTCCCTGGAGCCCTATGAATCCACAGTTCCATGGAATGCAGAGCTGATTCTAATTCACCCCAGTGATTGTGACGGCCTCAGTATGGAGAGGTGCTGCAGAAAGAAGTGGGATTACCTGTGACAGTGTTCTCGCTGAGGCGGGCCCTCAAGTTGAAGCTGCCAGCTCTCTGCAGCTTGGCCACTGCAAGCAGATCATTTCAGGTGAAGTGCAGCTAATGACATCAAGCTGATGACGTCACTTACTGCAGAGCATGCATGTCTCTTGCAAGTACCTTACTGGTAATAAAATGCCCATTGTTTCTGCTGCTGTACTCCAAATATTTCTCAAGCTTCTTTGAACAAAATGATTTGATCTTATTAGATGGAAAGGAAGAGGCAGGGTGGTGACACAGAGTAGAGCCCTCAGCCCTGTCCTCGCACTGGCATTTCTGCTAGAAACTGCAGCAACCGAGAGCCCTGAGAGCTGAGCCACCCCAGCAGGTGGTCCCTCTCTCTTTCCTTCCATGGATGCCAGTGCCCAACTCTTTCTGATGCTCAGCATTCCCTCTAGGTAGAACAGGTATCTGTGCAGGTGTTGTGCCCCCTGTTCAACCACGGGGGGAGGTATGGTCTCTAATTCAACAGTGCCCAAAGCGTTTGCTGAATGAATGCTTGATTCATCTGGAAGATTCTGTTAACAATCTTGTATTTCACATTTGTAATGCATTAAACGAATTACTAATAAGTACTCAATAAAAGCAAAAGTGGACTTCCTCCATCCTAAAACAGAAGCAGTGATGTTTGAAAGGACATTTATAGTCCATCAAAACATCATTTTTTTTCATCATAAAAGTGAAATAAATGAGTTTACATTGCTTTGCCAATGGGATAAGCAAGTGCTTCCAGCAGGGACCCTGCCTAGCTCTCCGTCTAGGGATTTCAGATCAAGGCCCTCTGTCTTGGTCTCTGGGTGACATGGTCACAGAGGAGGCTGGTGAGAGAATGCAAAGAGCCCAGCAACCCCATCTCCTGCACCAGCAACAAGACACAGAAAACACATGCTCCTTGTGTTCTCTGCATCTGGGACCCTGTCCTGAAAATGCCCTTTGTGTCACCTGTCATGATGCTCCTGATCACAAGGGACTCAAGGTTTCCCCTCACCTCCAGCCTCAACATCACCACCCCACATCGGCCTTCAAAGGCTGATTGCCCTACATCAGCTGCTGCCCTACAGGATGAAATCTGCACCCTGACGCAGCAGCCAGACTCTGCCCAGGGAGCCCCGAGCTGACCTTGTCAGCTGCCACCCCTCCCAGCACCCGTTCCTGACACTTGGGGTGACCTGGAGAGGCCTAAACTTTTCTGCACAGCTTCCTTTGCCCTCCCACCCAACTCTACCTGACTAACCGGCCCCTGCATTTCAGGATGTGCCAGCCCCCCACCCTCTGAGCTTGCACAGCCCCTACACACACATGCCTGGCTGGAGCTGGCTCCATCGCTCCTTCACTAGACCTCAGGGTCCCTAGAACAGGAGCTCTGTTCCCTTGAGACCAGCACAGAGCCTGATGCACACACACGGCCCAGGGGTGACCAATGTTTATTCCACAAGGATCTCATGTACCACAAGCTTCCGAAACATCTCAGAGCTCTGTGCTGTGCTCTTGGGGCCTAGACCCCCTTCCTGCTGGGTGCCCCCTCATCTGCTGCTGGGGAATGTGGAACTGCCAAGTGGGGCTGGTAGGGCTTCTCCGTGTTCCAGAAAGCAGTCTCTCTTTTAGAATTTTTTTTTCACTTAGTATCAATATAAAATGATTTCTTCTGAGCCTTTAATACAGCTGCATATTTACTGACAAAGGGTGAATAATACCTTGAATTAATTTAGGCAAAGCATTTAACCAAAATTAATGAAATAATTACCCTAACTCTCGTTTTGCTGTTTCAATTCAATTTGTATTTACTGCACGCCTGTCAGTGCTGTGGGAATTCAGAGGAAGGCAGATGGCTCAATACTGAATGGGCGAATGAATGAATGAATTTACTTATTTACTACAAAGACCGTATTTCCAAACCGATATATTTTTTTAAATTTATTTTTTTAATTTTTTTGTGAGGAAGACCAGCCCTGAGCTAACAACCGTTGCTAATCCTCCTCTTTTCTTGCCAAGGAAGGCTGGCCCTGAGCTAACATCTGTGTCCATCTTCCTCTACTTTATATGGGACGCCGCCACAGCATGGCTGACAAGCAGCGCATCGGCCGGCACCTGGGATCCGAACCTGTAAACCCTGGGCTACCAAAGCATGAACTTAACCACTACGCCACCAGGCCAGCCCCCGCAAATGGATATTTTTAATTAGTTAACCTGAAACAGGAAAGAAATCGTCTTGTGTACCACACTGTCCCCTGGCACACAGTGGGTGCTCAATCAGTATTTATTAATAAATAAAATCCTGAATGGAACCGTAGCCATTCTGGGCCTGGTGGCAGCAGACGTCAAATGTATGAGGAGCCTTAAATCAAAGTAACCTTTTCTCCAACCAGTTTCATAGATTCAGTGTTACTAGGAGCTTATGCCCCAATACAAACAGAAACAGAATAGAAATGATCACAAAACACATTTAAGTAACTATTTCATCTACCATTGCAATAGTCGTGACTGTATTATTTAACATGTCCTAAATATATCAGTGCATAAGTAGGCTGGCACAGCAGCCCACGACAAAGCACACCGGACTGCATGTAATACACCTCAGGACAGTTTCTGTGCCATCATTATCTCCAGGGAAACAAAGCTGACAGGGACCATGGGACAGGTGTCAGGGCCTCAGCGGGCCTTACAGGAGGCTTCCAGAAGCTCAATGCCTTTGACAGCTCCTAGGGGAAAGTGATCAAGGGGTGTCTGGGTTGCTGCCTTCCTTTCCTATCGCAAATTTTCCTGCCCTAAGTCCAAGCATTAGAGATCAAGTGCACCTCTCGTGTTTGAAGGTAGAAAGCCTTCTGCAATCTGCTCTGAACATGCAGGAGCCAGGCCTACCTCCCCTCCCTGCCTTTTCATCCTTTGTTCCCTTTCCTCCCTGCTGTTTCACAGTCAGAAAGCCTCCCAGCTTTAGTTTAGATGGTGGCAAAATTCAAAGGCTCAGAGGGCTGGGTTTGAGCCTGAATTCCCCAAATCAAAAGACTTTCTTTCCCTCTTGGGCTACAAATCCTTCGTGGGCTATGATTGCCAGCAGAGCTCTACTTTCTCTTTTATCAAATGTGTTACGAGTATCCAAGGACTGGCTAAGCATTCAGACAGTAAGCAATGAGTTGTTTTATAGAAAACCAACTTCAAAACCTAAATGAGGGCTGTTTTTTAAAATAGCCCTCTCAGAAGAGTCTGTACTTAATCCAACATGGTGCCACTGCAGGAGACATATCTAGAGCAACGCTGCTGAGCTGCTTGGCACCGCCAGGTTATAAGTCAGCCCGTCTGCTTCACAGCCACGGCCTCTTGTCTCTCTTCCATCACTACCAGTGGGCGTGACGGCATGAGCAAAGACGGGGCTGCGGGGTATGAACCTGCCACATTCCAGAGATCACTGACAGAGAGCCCAGCTGGAGAAGAGGCGCTCTCCTCTCACCAGGTGGCAGAGAAGGGAACTGGAGCCTCAGGTTCATTTATAATGAAGTGGATCCTGAGGCCAGCTCCCCATAGTAACCATGTAGGAGAAAGTCATGCTGCTGGTTTTAGAAGAAAATCAGGATGGAGGATATAGAAAGAGGAGGTCAGATAAGAAGCTCTTGCACTAATCTGGGAAATGACCCTGAGACTAAAATGGCAGCAGGAACATGAAATTCTAAAGCACAACCAGAGTAGTTCAGTCTTCGGGATTCAGAAGAAAAATTGTCCAGCATTGAAGACAGGCAATTTGGACCAAACATCCAGTTGGGGGCAAATAGAAACACTGGACAAAATATTAAAAACACCAGCCTGAGGGTATCCAAGACTTAACAAGAAGGTAAAGAATAATCAAACCAAGATCCGGAGAGTCAAGACTGGTCTTTGGGGTCTCTTTTCCCTTAGGAAAATCTACAGTTCCTGAAACAGGTAGTTGAGTAATTGAGTGGAGCTGGTGAGACAAATCTTGGAGTGTAGGACCTGAATTAGGTTCCCATTTCTGCTGTAACAAATTACCACAAACTTGGTGGCTTAAAACAACACAAATGCATTATCTTACAGCTGGAGGTTGGAAGCTGGAAATGGGTCTTACAGAGCTAAAATCAAGGTGGGAGCAGGGCTACGTTCCTTCTGAAGGCTCCAAGAGAGAATCCATTGCTTGCTCTTCCCAGCTTCTAGAGGCCACTCACACACCTTCACTCCTGGCATCCTTCCATTTTCAGTCAGCAACTGGGGACTGAATCTTTCTCCCACTGCATCACTCTGACACTCACTCTCCTGCGTCCCTCTTTCATTTACAAGGCCCCTTGTGATTACATTGAGCCCTCCTCAACAGTTCAGGATAACTAGAGATAATCTCCCCACCTCAAGGACACTAATTAACCACCTTAATTCCATTTGCAATCTTAATTTCCCCTTAACATAATATGTCCTCAGGTTCAGGGGATTAAGATATGGGAATCTTTGGGGGCTATTATTCTGCCTACCATAGAATTCACCAACACAGGGCCTGAAAAACAGCTATGCTTTTCTATGGGTCCATGAAGAACTGAACCCCAAAGAGTGAACTGGAAGAAAGAATGAGCCTTTGTGCAAACTGCTACCCAGCTTAGAGTCAACTGAGTGGCCCAGAAAAATCTCAACCCCTAAAATTGAGTTAAGGTGATTCCAGATTACTAGAACCCCTAGATACTGAATAAAACAAAAGTCTCCTCTTAAGGAAAAAAACATAATCCTAGGCATAAAATTATTTATAAAACACAAATTTCCAACTACAATGTCAGACACATACTCAAAGATAATCAGGCATAAGAGGACATAAGGCAGCATGCAACAAGAACCAACAAAAACAAGAATAGGAACAGGCTCACGGGGACTCTAAATTACCATACTTGCTATGATCATGAAGCTAAAGCCAAGACTGACATTTCAGAAGAGTTATAAACTACAAAACATGACCTAACAGATTTGAAAAAAAAAAAAACTAGACCTGGGATTTTTTAAATCCCAGGTCAATTAGAAGCTCAATAGCAGATTTGGCAAACCTGAAAAGAAAATTAGTAAACTAGAAGGAAGATCAGAAAAATTGTTTAGAAAAAAGCAAGGGGAGACTAAAAGGTGGGAAATAACAGAAGAGAGTAAGAGACACAGAGGATGGAGAGGGAGGGGCTGACATATATGCAACTGGAGCCCCAGAAGAAAAGAAGAGAAGGAATTATGCAGGAACAATATCTGAAGAAATAACAGCTGAGAATTTAGTAAATCTGATAAAAAAGCACCCAACCATAGATCCAAAAACCTTAAATAGAACAAAAAAAGGAGATTATATCTAGGTACCTGACACTAAAATCTTAAAACCAAAGAAGATAAAATCTTAAAAGGAAATTGAGAATATTTGTTACTGGTAGACCAGAACGAAAGAAAATACTAAATAGCGTTCTTCAAAAAGAAGGAAAACTGGCCCTGATGAGGAAAGAGTTAAAATGTGAGAAAGAACGAAGAGCAACAAAAATGTAACTATGAGGGTAAATATAAATTCATGTTGACTGTATTAAGTAATAATGATGATGTCTTAGGGGATTTATAAACAGATATAATTACAACACACGACTACAAGAGCATGTAAGTTAGGAGATAATAAAAAGATGTTTTAAAAAAAAGGTCCTTGCATTGTCCAGGAAGAGGATAAAAATCAGTTCATATCAAATACTGATAGGTCCAAGATGCACGTTGTAATCTCTAACCACTACTATAAGAGTAAAGGAGTGTATAACGTCCAACCCAACTGAAGAAAGAATAATAAAACTCTTAATTAATTTAAAAGAAGGCTAAAATGGAGGGGAAAAGGAAAACAGATCAGGCAGAACAAATAAAAATAAAAGATGAAAGCTTCAGACTCACATGTATCAATAATAACATTAAAAGTAAATCAAGTAAAATCTTTTAATGAAAATATAAGATTGTCAGAATGAACAAAACAAAACTCAACAATATGATGTTTATATGAAATATACCTAAAACATACAGATATCAGAAAACATTGTGAAAGGATGAAAAAGACTTCTGGCAAAGAGTAACAGAGAGAAAGCTAGTATACCCGTATTAATGTTAGAGAATGTTAATTTTGAATCAAGAAGCATTTCTCTACATAAAGGGGTTAATTTGAAATGATAAAAAGTTTAGCTCATTAGGAAAATAAAAATAATTCTAAATTTACATACTTCTAATAACATAACTTCAAATTATAGACTGCAAAAATTAACAGAAACAAGGAAGACACAATCCTAGTCACAATCCTAGTCAAGAGATTTTAACACTCCTTTCTCAGTATTTGATAGAATAAACAGTCAAAAAACCAGGAAGATATAGATTTTGAATAGCACTATTAACAAAGTTATCCTAAAGGACACATATAAACCACTGCACTCACCAAATGTAGAGTACAGTCTCTTCAAGTACAGTCACAACATTTACAAATAGTGACCATGTTCTGAACCATAAAGCAAGTAACAAATCTCAGAAAATAGAACTCATATAGAATTCAACTAAAGCAGAACTAACAATAAGAAGAAAATTATTTTTAAAAACCCTCCATTTGCTTTGAAATTATGGAAGACAATTCTAAATGACCAACTGGTCAAAGAAAAAAAGTCACAAGAGAAATTAGGCCATATATTTACCTACACAATATTAAATATACTATGTATCAAAACTTGAGGGATATTGCTTGCTTTCAGGGAAATTAATGTGAAAAATACTAAAAGCTGGAATTAATGAGCTAAGTATCCATCTCAGAAATTAGAAAATAGTAAATGAAGTCTAAATAAAGTTAAAAGAAGGCTATATTAAACATAACAGCAGAAAAAAATACAAATATAATAACTAATCTACCCCAGAAAGACTGAGCTTGAAAAAAATGAGTACAAAATATGAATAACAAAAATAAAAAAGAGGACATCACTGTAGATCCTATATACATCAAAAAGTTAAAAGTATTATATGAATAATCTTATGCTAGAAAAATATAAATTACTAATATTTATAGAAGAAAAATACACATTCTAAATAGTTGTTTAATATTAAATAAATTAAAAGCTAATTTAAATCTTTCCACAAAGGAAATTTTAGATTCAGGTGGTTTCACCAGTGAATTTTACCAAATATTTGAGGAAAAAATAACACTCCCTCACAAAAACACTTCTAGTGATGAGAACAAACACTTCCCAACCTATTTTATAAAGCCAATATCAACACGGATACCAAAACCCAACAAACATTATAAAAATGGAAAATTACAAGTCTATCTTATTTATGCAAATATTCTTAACAAACATTAGCAAACTAAGCCCAACAATATATATTAAAAAATAATACATCATGAAAGTGGATATAGTCCAAGAACTCAAGGTTAGTATAACATTAGAAAAATCAGTGTAATTAGCCACATTGCACAAAAGGAGAAAAATCATACAATCATCTCAATTGAAGCAGAAAATGCATTTGATACAATTCAACATCTCTTCATGATAATGTCTTCTAGCAGAATAAGAATCCTTATTCTGTAAAAAGTATTCAGCAATAGCCTAATGAAATATCATATATAATGATGAAATGTTCAAATTATTCCCTTTGAGATTGATATCAGAGAAAGAATGTCTGATTATCACAAGTTCTATTCAAGACTGTATTGCAGGTCCTTGCCACTGCAACTGGTCAGAGAAAAAAACCCAAAATATAATAATTGAAAAGGGAGAAATAATGCTATCACATTTGCAAATGAAATGAGTATATGTGTAGAAAATCTAAAATAATCTTCAGAAAACTTGTTAGAATTAATAAGTGGGTTTAGCAAGGTTTCTGGATATAAGATCATCCATTGTATTTCTACAGATTGTATATACATACATACATATATAGGTATGTCTATTGCATTTACTATTTTGTAAATGCACACACATATTGCATTTGTATACACATTATAACAAGCTAACAAAATCATCTTGTAGGAATAAATCTAACAAGGATGTGCAAGGTCACTATGTTGACAACTACAAAGTATTATTGACAGAGATTAAAGAAGACATAATTAAGCAGAGGAGTATATGGTATTTATGAGAGGACTCAAAATTTTAACTATTAAATTCTCTTCTCTCCATATTATCTATGTATTCAATGTAATCACAATCAAAATTACAACATCTTTGGGAACTTGACAAGTTCATTCTAAAAGAATGGAAATATAAATGGTCAAAAGCAGTAAAGACACTCTTGAAAAGGAAAACAAAGTGAGAGGAAGATCTCCACCACGTACTAAGACTTATCAGAAAGCAAGAATAATTAAAACAGTGTAGTGCTGTGTAAGGATAGCCAATAAACTGAGAGAACAGAACAGAGAGGCCTTCAAACAGAGCCTGCATACATGGTCATCTGATTTATGACAAGGTGGCATTGTTCTGGGAAAAGATGTCTTTTCATTAAATGATTTTGGGATAATTGGGCATCCACAGGGGAAAAGGAAATGAACCTTGACCTTACCTCTCATCTACAAAAATCAATTCCAGGTGGACTGTGGCCCTAAATGTGAAAGGTAGAACAATAAAGCTTTTAGAAAATTATAGTAGAATATCTGTATGATACTGGGATAAGGAAAGATTTATTAAATAGGACTCCAGAGGGATTAGTCATAAAGAAAAAGACTAATAAATTATCTTACAGAAACATTAATAACTTCCTTTCATCAAAAGACACCATAAAAGAGTGGAGAGGCAAGCCACAGAATGGGAAAAAATACCTGCACAGGGCTTTTATAAGAAAATATATAAAGAATTCCTAGAAAATGATTACAAATAGATAACTTGGTGGAAAATTAGACTAAGGACTTGAATAAGGACATTACAAAAGACAGTATCTATGTGAGAAAAAAATAGAAAAGGTGTTCAATATCCTTGGTACTCAGAAAAGTCCAAATAAAACCACAATGAGATGCCTCTACATACCCATCAGAATGACCACAATAAAAACGAAAGAACCACGTGTCAGGAGGAACTGGAACAAAGTGAATGCTCACACACTGCTAGTGAGCACAACCACTCTGGATGACCGTTTGGCATTATCTATTAAAGTTAAAAGGTGTGGAAGTAGAATGGCCCTTCTCCTTATTGCTCCCAGTGACCCTCAAGAGGAATTTGTGCTTCCTGTCCCTTCAACTTTAGGCTCTGCTGGACTAGAAGTCCTACTTCCTCGGGGGGAAGATGGAGGTGAGGGGAGATGATTTTCTACAAGGAAACTGTTCCCTTAACCTACAGCTATGGCTGCTACCTGCCCCAGGCTCTTCATGCCAGAACTCCAACAGGAAAAGAATGACCCAAATTATCATGAGTAAGGAGAGTTGCTGCTACATCAGGGGGCAGGGAGGAGCATGTCTGACATCTAGAGAATTTGCTAGGGCATCCCTGGTGCTTTCATGACGGAACGGGCAACTGCAGCAATTATGGCCGTCAAGGGTACAGTAACCAGGAGCTCGTGGGGGATGGAGGTCAGGGTCATCCCATCAAGCAGATCTAGACTAGCAGACGAGGTGGTTGAGGGGAGGGGAATCTGGAATTGGTGGCAGAGGAGAGTAACAACGTGCATTAATTATGGTTTCAGGACCAACAATTGTCTTCTTATTTTACTTTTTTATAAGAAATTGTATTGGCCACCACTGTGAAGAATTGACATAGGGCAGCATGCACTGGACGTGAAGAATGAGTAGATTTGGGCAGTGTGTGGAGAGGAGCCACATATGTGCCCCGAGTCACTGCCTTTCCAGCACGTACTTCCTGCTTTCCACAGCTAGCACCTATGTCTCTTTACTGGAGGGCTTTTGCGGACTAACAGAACCCACTCCGCCACAGCAGGGCAGACTAGAAATGCTGGGAATTAATGTCTACTGGGAGTGTCCCTCAATCAGGGAATGGCAGGTGTCGGTGTATAAATATCCCAGTTCCCTTGCCTCTCAGGCTGAGTGAATCTGAAGTGGCTGTCTACACTGACGCCCAGAGTTTAATAAATGGCTGGGATGCAGCTCCAGCTGCCTACAGTGGTAACTTGCTTGACAACGTGCCCTTTATCAGCTGCCTTCCTCCCCAGTCTTACGGTCCCTCTCCCCTACTGGTGTTTCCAAGAATCATCTCCCCCCAAACTGCTTACACCCAAATCCTTTTCTCAGTGTCTGTTTCAAGATAACATGATGACAAAGATTCAAAAAGAAAACTCAAGAAGAGGGAAGAATCGAGAAGAGGTAGCATTTGAAATGCGCTTTAGTTTCCTCACCTTTATTTTCTCTGCACTCTAATCCTGACCATACCCTATTTCTAAGTTAATTTCAGAACACACGGCTTCTATCATCTTGGTCCCATGCTCCCCTCAGTGGCTTCCGCTGCCTAAGAAATTAAGTATTAATGTCTCCACCTGTCATTCATTGCCTTGACAAAATGGCCTCCAACTGCCCTTTTCTCCAGAATTTCTGCCATCCTATACCTGTACACCAATCCAGCTGGAGAACTCATTCTTTTCTGAACACGGTCTAGGCTTTCTTGACAACCTGTCTTTATTGAAGCTGTATCTTATGCCAGGGGGGGTTCCTCAATTGTCCCAACGTCCATATTATCTCATTAAGAGAAATAATGAGTGTGAAACTCTGCCAACTGTAAAGTACTACTCAATGTGAAGTTTTTCTGTACTAATGTAAGGGTCTACCAACTCATCCTTCAAGACTCTTTTTAAATCTCATATTCTGTATGAAGCCATTTTCTTCTATCCTCAGCTTCTGAGTTCTCTTCCAGCAAACTGCTAAGAGCCTCACTTACTCCTCCTTAGATGAAAGCAGTCCATGTACTTGTCTTAACACTCCCCCGTGACTGTAAATGTCCCAAGGGCAGGGGCCATCCTCCTCACAGGCATTCTTCTTGCAGAACTGAGTGCCTTGCTCAGGGGAAGACCTTGAGCATGTATAACTGAGCGAATTAAAAGACAAGTGCAATCTCAGTGGGAAAGGCATCCTCAACAGGGAGAGAGATCTTAAAATGGAAAGTGTAGGACTTTTGCTACTGGTTGATTTAGTAACAGAACCTAGACTTAATCTACAGTCGGAAATAATAAACAACAGACAAAATATATAAACCAGCAGCATCTGACATGGAAAACAAAGGAAGTGAGCCCTACAATTGCTTCAGATTACTGCTTTGAAAGACTTTACAGACAATGACAGATGGAGGGGTAACCTAGTAGCTGATTTTCTTAGTTGAGGGGATGGACCTCAGAGTCCACAGAGACTAAGAGAGCTAGCGTTTGCAGGATAGAGTACCTGAGAAGAGAAAAGTGCACAGAGAACCCTGGAAATCTGCAGAGGGTCCCCCTCAAGAATCCAGCAAGGATGATGGACATATGCATGTGATGGAACTACTTGAGAATGGGAAAGAACAATCCAAAAGGATTAGAAGGAGCTGTGGTCTGGGCTCACTATGATCCTGGACCAGTGCCTGTTCCTACCAGGCAGACTGGAAAAACTCATAATCCACAGGCACTGGGAGAGTAGTCACTAGTAGAGAAAAATTAGCTCTAGATGAGCACTGCTTCAGATCCACCTAACAAATGAAATTATTTCCAGTTATTTAAATGCAGTCTTGAGCAAAGCTCAAGAATATTTATAGGAATATGAAAATAGGCAGCACCTAATAATGTAAAATCCAAATATCTGGCAGGAAAATAAGACTCATAATGAGGAGAATAAATAAATCAGTTGAAACTGGTCCAGAAGAGGCACAGATGTTAGAATTAGAAGGAAAGGACATTAAAACAGTAATTATACCTGGATTTCCTATAATCAAAAACTTAAATAGAGACATGGAGGATATAAAAAAAGACCTAAATTGAATTTCTAGAGATAAAAACTACAATATCTGAGATGAAAAATAAACTGAACGAGATTAACAGCACATTAGAAATTGCAAAGGAAAAGACAGTGAACTTGAAAGACAGTAACAGAAAGTATCCAAACTGAAATACAAAGAGAAAAAAGAATCAAAAAGGAAAAGAGCATCAGTAAATTATGGGACAACTTCAAGAAGCCTAGGGGCCGCCCGGTGGTGCAGCGGTTTAGTCCACGCTTGGCAGCCCGGGGTTCGCTGGTTCGGATCCCGGGTGCAAGCCGACGCACTGCTTGTCAGCCACGCGATGGTGGCGTCCCATTTAAAGTAGAGGAGGATGGGCACGGATGTTAGCCCAGGGCCAGTCTTCCTCAGCAAAAAAGGGGAGGATTGGCAACAGATGTTAGCTCAGGGCTGGTCGTCCTCACAAAAAATAAAAATAAAAAATGCCTAATATTTGAGTACTTGGAGTCCTCAAAGGAAGGGGAGGGTATGAAAAAAATATTTCAATAAGTAATGGTCAAAAAGTTGCCAAACTTGATGAAAACCATAAATCTACACATCCAAGAATTCCAAGCCCAAAAAATTATGAAGAAATCTACAAAGGCACATCATAATCAATTTGCTCAGAGCCAATAACAACAACAAAATCTTAAGAGTAGCTATGTTATGTACAAATGAACAAAAATAAGGATGACAGCAGATTTCTCACTGGAAATAATGTAAGCAAAGACAGTTGAGCAGCATCTTTAAAGCACTGAAAGGAAAGATATTCTCAACCTAGAATTCTACACTCAGTAAAGTTACCTTTCAAAAAGAAATGCAAAATAAGGATGTTTTCACATATACAAAAGCTGAAAAAAATTCATCACCAGCAGATCTACACTACAAGAAGTGTTAACTGTTCAGGCAGAAGGAAAATGATATCATTTGGGAACATGGCTCTACACAAAAGAATGAAGAACACAGGAAATGGTAACTACATGGGTGAGTCTATATGATTTTCTTCTTATTATATAAATGTCTTTAATATATGAGTGTAAACAAAAAATAATAGCAAGGTGTTGTGGTGTCTATAACACATATAAAAGTAAAATGTATGATGACAATAGGATAAAGGCTGCAAGAAGAGAAATGGAAGTATACCATTGCAAGGTTCTTTTACTCTATTTGAAGTGTGCTAATATCACTTGGGACAGACTGTGGTGAGTTAAAGATGTCTCCTATAAACCCTGAAGTAACTTCTAAAAGAGCAAAACAAAGAGTAGCAGCTAATAAGACAAGTTAGAGAATAGAAAAACAAGAAAAAGGGAACAAAGAAAACAAATATCAAGATCATAGGCTTAAATCTAACTATGTCAGCAATCACATTAAATGCAAACCTTTAAACATCCCGATTAAAAGGCAGAGACTGTCAGAAAGGATTAAAAAAATAAAAAACAGGCAAGATCCAATTCTATGTTGCTTACAAAAAACACACTTTTAAAACAAAGACATACATAGGTTAATAATAAGAGGTTGGCACGTTAATACTAGTCAAAAGAAAGCCAGAGTGTCTCTACTACTATCAGACAAAGTAAATTTCAGAGCAAAGAATACTGCCAGGGATAAAGAAGTTAATTTCATAGTGATAAAGGGGTCAAAATGCCCCAAACAATGAAATTTCAAAATAAATGAAGCAAAATTAATAAATCTGTAAAGAGAAATAGTCAAATCCACAATTATACTCAGAGGTTTCATTAGCCATTTTCAATAATTCGTAGAACAAGTAGGCATACCATTAGCAAGGACGTAGAAGATTTGAACACCACTACCAACCAGAATGACCTGCTTGACATTTATAGAACATTCCACCCAACAACAGCAGAAATCACACTGTTCTCAAAAGAGCACATGGGGCATTTACCAAGATAGACCATATTCTAGGTAATAAAACAAGTATCAATAAACTTAATATAGTTCAAGTCGTACAAAATATGTTCTCTGACCATTATGGAATTAAGTTAAAAATCAATAACAAAGAACAAATAAAAAATGCTCAAATGTTCAGAAATAAAATAACACATTTCTAAATAACCTATAGGTCAAAAAGGAAATTAGAAAGTGTTTTGAAATGAATGAAAATGAGAACACAAATACGTGGAATTCCATTAAAGCAGAACATAGGGAGAAAATTTATATCACTAAATTCATGATTAGAAAAGAAAAATGATCTGAAGTCAGTGACCTCAGATCCAACCTGAAGAAACTAAAAAAAGAAGAATAAATTAAAGTCAAAGTAAGCAAAAGAGTGATAAAAATCAAATTGGAGGGGGCCGCCCGGTGGCGCAGCGGTTTAGTCCGCGCTTGGCAGCCCAGGGTTCGCAGGCCCGGATCCCGGGCGCCCGCCGACGCACTGCTCGTCAGCCACGCCGTGGCGGTATCCCATATAAAGTGGAGGAAGATGGGCACGGATGTTAGCCCAGGGCCAGTCTTCCTCAGCAAAAAGAGGAGGATTAGCAACGGATGTTAGCTCAGGGCTGGTCTTCCTCACACACACAAAAAAAGGAAAAATGAAAAAAACAAAAATCAAATTGGAAATCAATGACATAGAAAGCAGAAAAGCAATCGAGAAAAATCAATGAAATCAAAAGCTTGCTCTTTGAGAACATCGATAAAATTGATAAACCTCTAGCCAGACTGATAAAGAAAAAAAAAAAGAGAAGACACAAATTACCAAAATTAGGACTGAGCAAGTAGGAACAAACATTGCCAATAAATTCAACAAATTAGACAAAAAGGGGAAAACTCCTTAAAAAACAAACTAATAATACACACTGAAGAAGAAACAGGTAACCTGAACAGCCATGTATCTATTAGAAAATTGACATATGATATATGATCCTTTATATAGAAAGTCTCAAGGAATCCTCAAGAAAGGTACTACAGCTAATAAATTCAGCAAAGTTGCAGGGTACAAGATCAAAATACAAAAATCAGCTGTTTCAATACACTAGAAACAAACATTCTGAAAAGGAAATTAAAGTTATGCCATTTATAATAGCATCTAAAAGAATAAAATATCTGGAAATAAATTTAACCATGGAGGTGAAAGACTTGTGTACTGAAAACTACAAAATATCGCAGAAATAAATTAAAGAATACCTAAGTAAATGAAAAGACATGAAAAGACAATGTGTTCATGGATAGGAAGATTTAATATTGTTAAGATACCAGTACTACCCAAAATGATCTACAGATACAATTCAACCTCTGTCAAAATCCCAACAGTGTTTTTTGCAGAAACAGAAAAGTCAATCCTCAAACTCACGTGGAACTGCAGGGCCCCCAAACAGCCAAAACAATCCTGAAAAAGAAGAATGAAGTTGGAGGAAACACACGTCCCATTTTCAAAACTTACTACAAAGTTACAGTAATCAAAACAGTGTGGTACTGGCATAAGGATAGACATATAGACCAACAAAATAGAATACAGAGCCTGGAAATAAACACTCTCATATAAGGTCAAATGAATCTTGAAACAGATGCCAAGACCACTCAATGGGAAAAAAAAATAGTGTCTTCAACAGATGGTGCTGAGACAAATGGATATCCCTATGCAAAGAATGAAGCTGGATTCCTACCTCACACCATGTACAAAAATTAACTCAAAATGGATAGCTAAGACCATAATGTTCTTAGAGGAAAACATGGGGGTAAATCTTCCTGACCTTGGATTTAGCAATGGATTATTAAATATGATAACAAAAGCACAAGCAACAACAAAAAAATTGATAAAATGGACTTCATCAAAATTTTTAAATTTGTGAATGAAAGGACATTATCACTAAAGTGAAAAGACAACCTACAGAATGAAAGAAAGTACCTGCAATCACATATCTGATAAAGGTTGAGTGTCCAAGATATATAAAGAACTCACAACTCAAAAACAAAAGACAACCACCTATTTAAAAATGGGCAAAGAACTTGAACAGACATCTACCCAAAAAATATATACAAATGGCCAATAAACACATGAAAAGATGCTTAACATTATTAGTCATTAGGAAAGTGGAAATCAAAACACAGTGAGATACCACTTCACATCTACTAGGATGGCTATCATTTATTTTTTAAAAAAAAGGAAAATAATAAGTGTTGGCAAAGATCTGGAGAAACTAAAACCTTTATACATTGCTGGTGAGAATGTCACTGGAAAGAGTTGGGTGGTTCCTCAAAAAGCTAAACATAGAATTACCATATGACCCAGCAATTCTACTTCTAAGTATAAACCCAAAAGAACTGAAAACAGAGACTCAAATAGAATTTGTACACCAGTGTTGACTGCAGCATCATTCACAATAGCCAAAAGGTGGACACAATCCAAGTGTCCATCAATAGATAAATGGATAAACAAAATGTGGCACATACATACAATGGAATACTATTCAGCCCTAAAAATGAATAAAGTTCTGATACATGCTACAACATGGATGGAACTTGACACAGAATAATAAGTGAAGTAAGTGACACAAAAGGACAATATTGTATTATTTCACTTATATGAAATATCTAGAATAGGCAAATTCATAGAGACAGAAAGTAGATCAAAGGTTGCCAGGGGCTGGGGGAATAGGGAGTTACAACTTAATAGTTACAGAGCTCTGTTTGGAGTGATGAAAAGTTTTGGAAGTAAATAGTGGTGATGGTTGTATAACATTGTGAATGAAATTAATGTCAATAAATTGTACATTTAAAATGGTAAAAAGGCTAATTTCATATTATACGTATTTTACCACAATTGAAATAAAAATACTGGCTGACCACTCATGACACCAAATGTTGTTGAAGACGTGGAGGAATCAGAACTCTCACACAAGCTGGTGGGAATGTCAAATGTGCAACCACTTTGGAAAGCAGTCGGCAGTTCTTAGAAAGTTAAACATACACCCACCATACAATCCAGCTTTCCACTCTTGGGTATTCTAATTATCTAAGAGAAGTAAAAGCCTATTTCCATACAAAGACCTATACATGAATTTTCATAGCACCTTTATTTGTAACAGCCCCAAACTGTAAACAACCCAAATGTCTATCAACAGATCCATGCATCAAGATAGACAAATGAGATATATCAATATGAAGGAATACTACTAGCAATGAAAAGAAACAAATATTAATCTTAAAATATTTGTACTGAGAGAGAAAGCACATGCTATATGATACCATTTATATAAGTCTTTAAAAAATCCAAAATAATCTATAGTGACTGAAAGAAGATCACTGATTGTCCACAGGTTCAGGGAGGGGTGGGAGAGAGGGATCACAAACTCTTAAGGGTGATGGATATGTTCACTGACTTGACTGTGGTGCTGGTTTCCCTGGTGTATACATATGTCAAAACTCATCAAATTATCCACTTGAAATATGTGCAGTCTATTGTATGTCAATGACATCCCAATGAAGCAGTTTTAAAAATGAAAAAGCAGCTGAAGTCTGCAACTGATAATTAACTAGCAAAAGTTTTTTATTTTCTCTAGTGACACACGAATTTCCCCTAACTTTTTATTTTTTGAACGAGTCTTAACAGAGCAGCTAGAAACAGCTGCTTAATGAAGCCTGTCCTTTAGGAACTACACTGTCATTTGACTTCTCCAAGGCTACATTCACCTTAGGAAAAGGGAAACTTACTTCTGTAAGAAAATAATTGCTCCTCCACCTGCGCTTAGTTCATTCTCAAGCAAAATTAACCTGCCCAGAGCAGGGGCTGTACTTTTACAAGCCTAAGTTGCTTGCACATGGAATTCCTAAAATAAATTATTTTCACTGGGACTCGGCATCCTTTTAATTCTAGATCATTAATTTAACATCTGCTTATTTGTTTGTCTCCTGAATATTATCAACTGGTGAGCCCGACTCATCCCAGGTGACAGCAGATGGTCAGGCTCCTGCTGGCAGGAGCTCACTCTCCCCGGGTCCCAGGACTCATTTCCTCCCGCCGACTGGCTCCCCAGCCTCTCTTCAAGCACGATGCTCCCTGCGCCTCCATCACCAGCTCAATAGGCTCTCAGTGCCCCTCCTGTCTAAACCCTCGATCACCTGAGGCTCAGCTCGGCTCCCACTCCCAACCCTTCCGATCCCGGCCCCTAGGAACATCCACAGTACACCTGTCCATTGCCGACCCACCCAGCAACTAAATACAGCACTGTCTTTTACTGAGCACATGCCACGTGCTAGGAACAGTGTCTTAACTTGCCTCCAATCTTGACAACAGCACCACAAGGAAAGTATTTTCTTATCCACTTGACAGGGATCAAGAAATTAGGACCCAGAGGGCATGTAACTGGCCCCGGGCAGACTAAAGCAGGAAGTCTTCCCCCTTTGGAGGCATCATCTTCCTTGTGCTCCTTCATGCCCCCAGGGTCAGTGTCCAGCTTGGTGGGAGTGGACGAAGGGGGCTCCCGCTCACAGAGAACTGTACTTTATGTGCTGCTCTCATGCAAGTGTCCCTTGCTCCTCTGCTGTTGGCACCGCTGGTGTCAGCACCTGTCTTGGCTTTGCTCTGCCAAATGGGTTAACGATAGTGGCCTCTGTTGGTTAAAATGACTTAGAGTGATGCTCCAAATCGCATGCTTAACCGGTAACAGCACTCATTCTCCTGACCAAATCCCTAATGCTCGTGAGGATTAAAAACCTGAGCAAATAAAAGAATCCCCTTTGTTATCCAAGGGTCTGAAGTCAGATAGAATTCTCTTGGCCAAACAGCCATGCCTCCCTGCTCCCTCTGCAGCCTTCAGTGCACCTCCGGGGGCAGCCGAGTAGTTGTGGTTCTGTCCTCTCAGGGCATAGGGCAGGAGACTCTCAGTTCCTGCTGGGCACAGAGTCAGTTGGTGGTGCAGCTTACCTCATCCCCACCAGGCTCACTCTTACACGCTCTTAGGCAACTGCCCTAGTTCATCCAGATCAAAGCAGAGAAAAAGCGAGGAATAGAAGGAGCACAGGGAGGGGTGCCCTGGCTCTGTCTCTAAGGCTCCCCTTGTTATATACACATGTAATCCACCCATGACCAGCAAACACCAATGCCCGCTGCCTCACTCCACCCGTGCTGGCCTCTGATGAGATCCACCATGCAGAAGCAAGCTAGGAACAGAACTTCTGTTGATACTCATTTTTAATCTCATCCCGAAATCTTTCTCTTCTATAATATACTTCATGATGTACCTAAAGTATAGCATAGTAGTAAGTTGACTCACAAAAACAGCAATGGTTCAACCTAATACACAGAATTTAACTTACAGGGAAATAAGCACATACCGCAGGGAGGATACGCGCTCAGGCACTGGTTACCAATTAGGGAGTGTGAAGGAGTTTGGGAACTGGTGACCTTGCTGGGAGGACAAAGGGCACGTACACAGTCAGACGAATCCAAAGGGGAATCCCAGGTCTCCCAAGCACCAGCAAATCACCGCATCTTTTGATTACATGCAGGGATTTCGACTCCGCATGTAGATGTAAAGTGGGACCATGGTAGTCCTGTCTCACGGGGCAAGGATTAACAGGATACAGACATGAAGTGATTAGCCCGGTAAAGGGTGGCAGTGGAGACCAGGCCCCTTGTGGAGGGTCCAGCCCAGGCTGAGCACCCGGAGGGGACGGCGCAGAAGATGGGGTGAGTAGGGCCGCAGGGAACCCAGAGGAAGCCCCAGAGAGACCCTCAGCCCTTCCTCCCCTGGGGGAGGTGCCTGTCACATCCAAATTGCCCAAATTGTGCCCAAATCAATGATGTCCAATCATTCTCTGGGGCACGAACCCTTCTAAGCCATAGGGCCCTCTGCATTATCATCTAAGCCCCTACTTTTGCAGATAAGCACACCCTCATCTCACAGCTGCTGGCTGACAACGTGCCCCAGACCTAGAGCTTCCTCCACAGAAAGGAATTCTGCCCCCAGCCCCCCCCGCACTCCCACGCCAGGGTAGGACACATTACAGTCTTGATCACGCAGGAGAGTCTAATTTAAATCTTCCCTGCCCTAGTCCACCTTCCTGGGTTCTATTCTTCACAAACCTGGACCTCTGACCACAGTGTGAGGAGGCAGACAAGCCATGCCTCAGCTGAAGCCCGAGCCCAGCGCTTCTTGCTGCGCATCTCACTCTGAGAAGCGGATTTCATGTCCCCGCTTCTCAGCTGCCGCATACGTAAAAGGGGAACAGCGACAGAAGCAAACCCAACAGGTTATTGAGGGTTAAACCCTGAGGGTCCTGGCACATGGTGAGCCCACAGGCCAGCGCTATGGTGGATGCTGTGGTGACTGGGCACAGCTGCCTGTGTAGCTCTGTCGTCTCATCACCCAACACCAGTGCAACGTCCTCGCCCTCTTTTATGAAAGGCAGTCACAGAGCCGGGGCAGGAGGGGCCTCAAGACCTTATGGTCCAGTGACGTCCATTTCTAGATAGGGAACAACTCTTGGTCTGGGAGAGGAGTGACCTGGTCAGGGTCCCATGGCTGTGTCCTGGCCAGTCTCCCCACTCGCTGCCTCCTGAAACCACAACTTCATTCCCTCCCACTTCTCTTGCTCCCTCGGGAGACCCTGGGATTGCATCCTCCCTCTCAAGACATTAGTCAGCATTAGAAGCAGAACAGTCCCTGCTCAAAGGGCAGTCAGGCCTGAGCAGAAGTTTCAGAAGTGCCTCCCCCCTTTTCACTTTTCATATTCTCTCCAGGGAAAACCCCAAAAGATCCCAAGTAAATGCATGTGATGTTAACTTTATGCGACAACTTGACTGGCCACAGGGGTGCCCAGATTTAAATATTGTTTCTGGGTGTGTCTGTGAGGGGGTTTCCAGATGAGATTAGCATTTGAATTGGTGGACTCAGTGAAGGAGATTTCCCTCCCACACTCCAGTGGGCATCATCCAATCCCTTGGGGGCCTGAATAGAACAAAAGGCAGAGGAAGGAGGAATTTGCCCTTCTTCCTGCCTCACTGATTGAGCTGGACATCCTCTCATCTTCTGCCCTCAGCCTGGGATTTACACCATTGGCTCCCATGGTTCTCAGGCCTTCAGTCTCAGACTGAATTACACCACCGGCCTTCCTGGGTCTCCAGCTTGCAGACGGGAGATCACAGGACTTCTCAACTTCCACGATCATGTGAGCCAATTTCTATAATAAATCTTTCTCTCTATATATAGATGGCTAGATAGATCTCCACATATATAGATATCTATATATCTCTATTTCTCTCTAGAGATCTATCTATCTATAATAGAAAGAGTGATTTATTATAGATATTGGCTTAGAGAGAGAGAGAGCTAGCAAGATATCTATATGAGAGAGAATTTCTCTCTCTTTCTCATTGGGTTCTGTTCCTCTGGAGAACTCTTATACAATGCACAACAACCTTTTAGGGTCTATCACCCTTTCTGAGTACTCCCAGAGACCTAAGTACAGCCTCTTCCCAAAACAGCCTAGTGGGCCTGAGAGCAGTGGGTACGAACCAGGCAGAGGCTGGGAAGAACACAGTTTCTGTGAGTGGTTCCACCCTTGGTGGTTTCTGCCAAAGACAGCCGCCCAAGTTTCAGCTGACCAAGGTGGTAAAAATCACGATTCCTGGGGCAGCACCTTCTAATGGGAAAATTGCAAGTCTCCACGTATCTACCTACGCTCGCACGCACACGTGCACATCTGAACACTCATGTCAGTCACATGGATGTGCTGTGCGCCTGCAGCTTATCCTTACATTTTAAACATTAAAAACCAAGAATACTTGTTATATATTTTAATCTTGTGTGTAATATTTCTGGAGGCCTTAGAGTACGGGAGTTTAAAAGGCCAGACTGCAGGAGCAGAGGAAGTCCCCGAGGTTGCCCAAGTTCACACCTGGAGGAGAACCCGGGACCCTGAGCAAAGGGGGTCTGAGGCAGGCTGTGGAGGAGATTCCAAAATGCTGGTGTCTCCTAAAAGTGCGCCCACTCTGTGACGTGGTGGACTGAGGGAATTTCATAAAGGCAGACACAATGAATGAAGAGCCAACGGTCTGAAGCAAAACAGTTCGGACAGGGAGCAGCATTTCAGGTGGACAGAGGGGCTTCCTCAGGAGGCCAGCTGACCGTGGTCCTCATTTGGGAAAGCTGGAGAGAACAGAGGCTGCCAGTTCAACGAAGTCCAGGACACAGCACCCGCAGTAGAAGGACTCACCCCAGGAAGCACTGTTGATAATTAACTACCATGCAGACCAGAGCCAGCCAGCACAAGCTCCTCCCCCATGGATTAACACATCAGTAACGCAAATAAGCATTTTTTACATTACCTGAAATTACATCCATGGGAGAATATCACTCAATTTTATTTACCCAGAGTTTTTCAAAGCCCATGTTTTGCAGAAGGCGATCTATGTTTGTGACTTTTTTAAAAAAAGAAGTATCTTAATTAGTGAATTATGGAAATATCAACTCTGTCACAAGGGCAAGAAAAACACAGATACTGATTATTATCCCACTTGTGTCTGGAAAACAGAGCAAATAATTGCAGAAGAATAAGTACTCATGTCCAGGTGTATATCCTGCACTGCATGGATTCTCAAACACAAATCCCCCAGGGACCCTTGTCAAAGTGCAGATCCTGCCTCTGCGGGTCTGGGCGAGGCCCGGGACTTTGCATTTCTCAGTGGCTCCAGGTGAGGGCAATCCTGCTGCTATGCCCATCGACCTCTGGAGCAAGCACCTAGGAAGACACAGAATTATGTGCAAACAGTTTTTCAATCTAAGATCCATGATGCAGTATGGGCTTCCAGGACCAAGGATGTTCCCTTTCTGGCAATCTCAGCCACCCTTAACTTCCCCTGGCTGAAATACAAGGGTTGTCACCAAGGATGGTTCCACCTCTCATGCCAGAAATTGTACAGGCTGCACCCTCACCCTCGAGGGTGCCAAGAACTAAGGGCTCCAGCCTGCTGACTGCAGAGGGTAATGCTGCAGTGTGCCTGGTGAACGCTTGGGAGGAGGCAGGAGGAACACTCGACATAAATTAGGGCTCGCTTCTAAATTATTTTCCTTTGTAAGATCAGCCTTTACAATAGTCCTCCAGTTTGAGGTGGGGCATCTCTGGAGAGGCCCGGCGGCCCCGTGGACCCTCATAATGAAGTCTGCCCTGCCCTGTGGGGCGTTGCGTCTGCTGAGCTCAGCACCATGGCCCAGGCTCCTGGGCTGCGGTAGAGATTGGTCTGACAGCCCCTGGCACATCAAGCCAATGTCCTCCCTTCTTCTGTGGAATACCTGCCAATAACCTTAACATGTGACAAAAGGATTCCCTCTAAAATCAGAACTTTCCTTAGAGGCGTGGGGCCCTGCCCCTGCAGCTGAGTCAACCAGCAGCCCCCAGGTGTTGGTTTTGTCCTACTTGCTCCTGTGCTCTTGCACCAAGGAGGCTGGGGTTAAAGCCACAGACCTGGCATTCCAGAACCCACAGGCCACAACCCACAGGTTGGCACTCTGCCTGTGGGGAACTTGCTCTCGCCACAGTGTTAAAGCGGCCCTCCTCTTGGGCACAGCCGGGTGGTGACTTCTGCAGCCCCGGGGAAGGAGTCAATGACACAGCCTCTTCCTTCCCAGAACCTTGCACAATTCCCGACTGGCACTCAAACCCTCCAGCATGTGTGGACTCACTGAGCCCAAGGCAATGTGTCTCACTTCAGACAGATCTATCGCGTTTATTATCAGGCTCTTCTGCACAGAGAGGTGAACCTTCTCCCTATAACTTGGTCTGCAGGGGCCACTCCCACTCTCCCTCCAGAGGCCCTTCAAGGACAGCGGCAGAGGCAGAGCCAGTGATAAGAACAGCCACCCCCCCTGAGCAATGGCCTGCAAGGAGAACAGGACCTCTGACATTGTTCCCATTTTGCAGATGTTGAAACTGAGGCCCAGAGAGGTCATATGACTCTCCTGGGTCACAAGCTACCCAGGGCAAGGACCCAAAGCCTGCTCTCCATCTCCATGCTGCTGTGCCACCAGCCCGTCTTTAAGTGCCATGTGCTATGACCAAGCTTGCCGGGGCTCCTCCTTCTCAGACCTTCCACTGTCCAACAGCATCTTCCTCCCCAAGCCCTTGTAGTGGCCCTGAACCCTCCTAAAATAGAGCCTTCCTCTGAGTCAGCAAGAAGGGGTGAGAAGAGCTGGCCTCACGGAGGCAGGTGGGGAAACTGAGAAGACAAGAAGCCACAAGCCACTTCACAGGCCAGGGAAAGTACGGTTTTATTTCCACTTCACATGAACTGAAGGGCTACAGCATTAAGTCACCTTCCCCAGCTCTGCTAGCCTCTACTACAATTGGGTTTTTCTCCTAGAAATTCGTGGAGGGAGTGGAGCAGACAGCACAGACACGTTAACAGAGGATTCCTCTCCATGCTTATCAAGTAACAGGCAGAGTCTGGGTGATGCCCAGGGACCCTAGGAGACTGGGCCTATTCCTTCCCTGCTGCTTTAGGCAGCCTTCAGCGTGAACCCAGCTCTGCTCCACTCAACAGCTCAAATTACTTAACCAGTGGTTCCTTGAGGGAAGAGATTTTTTTTCTGTTTTAATTATAGTGCCTGGCACACATAAGTGCTTAATAAATCTGTGAGCAATGAATGAGCCTTTCAGAGCCTCCCATTTGTTTCCTCAATCGCACAGCCTGGGTACTGTCACCCTCTGAGGGGTAGGGGGCAAGGCAGCACCCCAGCACTGCCTCCCCGCTCCACTCTGGCTGCTCCTCACACAAGGAGGGTAGAAAGCAAAGACACGATGAGGGCTCAGTTCTCTCTCCACCTCTTGGCTAGATCCTTAAAGGTGACGGGTTGTCATGCAATTTAAAGCCCCAGTGCAGCATCACTGTGGCAACACATGATCCGAGATGCTCCAGTGCGGTACCCGCATCCGGATGCAACTACTTCCTGTCCTCGCTATCTGGTAACAGCAGTGAGCACCGAGCACATGCAGCGGGCCTAGATGGGTCATCTCATCTCCCTGCCAACAGACCCAGGAGGGTCCCTCATCACTCCCATCTTACCAGTTGGGAGGCGTAAAGAGAGGCCCTCGCCCCAGCCCCCATCAGCAATGGAGCTGACTCCAGTCCAGGCCTTTCTATCCCAGAACCCCACAGCTCAGTGCCTTGCTTGTCTACAGAGTGCCCACCGTGCCTCAGCAAAGCCTCCTGGAATGAAGCCAGGACTAGAGCTATAGCTTGGTAAGGCACAGTCGCAATGCATCCTAGAAATAATCTAGTCAGGGTTTTGCCACGCTTTAAACCAGTGGAACTCTCTTATCAACAGAATCTTAAGGGGAACCCATATAAAGGTGTATGTCTACGTATATCTATAGCTACATCTATGTGTATGTATGTATGTATGTATGCATATATAGAGAGAGGCATAAAGAGACATACACATATACATGCATTTTGCCTGCCTGGTTTCTTGGCATCAGCAGCTTCTTTAGACCCAGTTATTCTGCCTGGTAGCACATTATAGTCAAATTTTTGGACAGTAATCAATTAACTCTCTGCCCATTCTGGACTAGGGAGCTGTTACTCAACTTTAACATGGTACTCAGAAGCGCCCCCCTCCATTGGAGGCTTTGGAACCAGAGAGTGCCCAGATGAGAACTGTGATTTGGGTTGATGATTCTGGGAGTCGCTGCAGCAGTGTACAGGGCTGACTGCAGTGAGAAGACACTGTGTGGACACAAGGTAGCGCCCTTGAGAAGGTTCAAGGAGGAGCCAAGTCAGGCTGCTGTTGCTGGGAAGCAAAGGGTGGACACAGGACCCCTGAAGGGTGACCCCAATGAGCTAAAGCAAGCAAACAGCAGGAGGAGGGCCGTTGGGAGAATGGGCTCTGCAGCCACAATGCCTGGTTTGCAGCGGCCCCTCCACCGACTGCGTGATTCTGGGTGAGCCACCTAGCCTGTCTGGACCTGCTCCACCTTATTTGTAAAATAGGGAAGCAACTGTGCCCAACTCAGGGCAGGGGTCCTCAGCAATGGGGAGCTTGGGACATGCCAGTGCCTACCCACCCCGCCCTAAGGGAGCTAGGGTGCTGGTGGGCCTGGCGCCTGGGATATCTAAGGCCTCCCCAGGGGATCTCGTGCGCCCCCCAGGGCGGGTTTAGATCAACCACACTAGCAATGTGCTAAGTGGTAAGTGCTGGCAAATGTTAGCTGTGGAGACCACTCCTACCACCAAGCCACCCACAGCTTTCAGAGATCTGAAGAGCTCTGCCTCAGAGAGGAAATTAGACATTCTCCATGTGGTCCCAAGAGGGGACCTTTCAGAGTCATTTTTTTGAGATGAATCTCATGTGCCGGCCTAGACGGGTGCACAGAGGGCCCTGGATGTCCCTGACTGAGGTCACACCTGATGAAGGTGGGGCCAAGGGGGCCGCCTCCTAATTGCCCCTCATCCCTGTGAGTCTGGTTCCCAGGCCTTGTGCTGGCAGAATCCACAGGACTGGGGACTGGTTGTCTGCACTCAGTGAGGGAGGGTCAGGTCAGCAGTAGCTCCAAGACCTGAGCCTGGGTGGCTAGGAAACGACCAGACCATTAATAGGGCTCGGTGAGAGGAGTGGCCATGACAAAGGGGAGGGTCAGGCCAGCAGGGCCTCCTGAGCCGTGGAGTGAGTGGTAGACTAAAGGGGCACCCGGGCCACTTGCGCCTGCCACAGCACCTCAATGTCATTAACTGCGGACTTTTTTTGTGAAAGGTGTAATCAGGGGAATATGGCTTCCTCTGCTTAGAACACAAGCAAACATTTCCTATTCCCCTCATGTCACGGGTACGGAATCAGAGGCATAGCTCTACGTGGGCAGGAAGCCCCGCTGGGCCAGGCGTGGCAGTGGGGCAGGGGACCTGGACTCCCACCTGTCCACCCCAAGGAGAGCCACCCTCTGGCCCCTGGGTCCAGGCCTCACTTTTCCAAATTGTCTCTCAGAAGAGCTCTCTTTTTACTACTGGTGTGAACCAAGTCCTGAGATTCCTTATAATGTGAAATGAACAGGTAGATAGGAAAAACACAAGATATCACATCCAATGGAAATGACACCTTCCTTGAAGATCAAAAGGAGATTTTAGTCAAGGATTGAGAGGTGTTTCCCTCACTATTTCTAAGGGAAATTATTGGGAGAAAGGGTTTCTGTCCTAGCGGGGCATTACCTATTAATATCTTGACTTACGCACATGCACACACACGCACATGTGCACACACACAAATACTTAAAAGAACTCTAACCAAATTTTTGAAATCTGCCCCATAGTAAAATTCATGTTCTTTTTGATCCACTGTCACTCACAGAGTTTTTAATATAAAATATATGCATATTTGAATGTTCAGCTTCCTGGCAGCCTGCAGCCAGAGACAGCCATGCTGCCTAGGCCTTTGGCAAAAGTAAGAGGGCTCATTTCTAGCAATAAGTTCATCAAGAGAAAGCGTGTTCCTCCTCCTGGCAGTGGAAGAGAAGGGATCTGGAATGCAACAGTGGGCTGATCTGAGATGTCAGCATGCTAATGCCACCTTCAGGAATGGTAGTCACTTTCACTCTGAAACTGCACTGTTATGGGTTGAATTGTGTCCACTCTCCCGATTCACACATAGAGTCCTGACTCCCAGCACCTCAGAATGTGGCCTTATTTGGAGATGGCGTCTTGACAGAGGTAATCAAGTTAAAAGGAGGTCATTAGGGTGGCCCTAATCCAATCTGACCAGTGTCCTTATAAGAAGAGGAGATTAGGACACAGACTCACACAGAAGGATGACCACACTAAGACACAGTGAGAAGGCAGCCATCTACACACCAAGGAGAGAGGCCTCAGAAGAGACGAACCCTGCTGACATCTTGATCTCGGACTTCCAATCTCCAGAACTGTAAAACAACAAATTTAAGCCACCCAGTCCGTGGTACCTTGTTGTGGCAGCCCTAGTAAACAAATACACACATTTAAAACACGATCCACGGAGAAGTTGAGAATCACCCCGGCAAAGCCTGCAGCCATCCCTGCCTGAGGATTTCAGCTG
Source organism: Tapirus indicus (assembly GCA_031878705.1). Classification (NCBI taxonomy): domain Eukaryota; kingdom Metazoa; phylum Chordata; class Mammalia; order Perissodactyla; family Tapiridae; genus Tapirus; species Tapirus indicus. Next base: position 71,669,598 of record CM062918.1, on the reverse strand, counting down.
GGAGACCCCCAGAGCTTGAAGCTTACACTTCAGCTGGTGTCTATACTCACTGACTCCTGCAGACTAAGACTGAAATGAGCAGGAACCATGATGCAGTGCTGGGCCCCCAGGCCTCAGAACTAGGGTTTGAGAGCTGGAGCATCATGAAGCTGACACCAGGACATCCCTTCCTTCCTTTGGCCCTGACACTAGTCCGCATTTCTCCTCATTCATCAGGAGGATTCCTCGTCAAGTCTGGGAGAGTGGGCTCCTTGAGCACACACTCCAGAAGGCATGGCTGGCACCCCTGCCATGCTGTTTGAGGTCTTGGACCACAGTAGCAAGGAAGTACTTTTCGGTGAGTGTACCAAGGTGCCACCACCGCAGGCCCACATGTCCTCACTGGAGGAGAGACAGATACCCTCAAACGACCTACAGGAACCAGGGACTTAGGAATTCCATTTCCCCATTGCAGGCAAGCCAGGCAGCACAGGGTGGTAACCGACCACTGTATTTACAAAGTAACTTTCAAAACCCTCCAGCCCATCCAATTGACCCACACATGTTGCTGCCCCAGTGTCAGAAGTGCCCAAATCCATGTTTTGGGAGCATCTGAAACTACTGTTAATTGCAGAAGTTAAAACTTTGATTTGCAGAAATACTCCCAGTTGCTCACGATTTCTTCTCAACTTTACCGTGACTGTGGAGTAGCCCAACCTGGCCCACATCAACCTGAATATTCAACAGCGATGGTAACAGAGCTCCCCGGAGGTGGCCCTGAGCGCGCCTCACAACCAGGCACTGAGCCCCACTGGTCTGCCTGGAACCTGGCGCACCATTCCCTCTGCCTCACCCTGGGCCAACGGGCTGAGTCCCTCTGTGTCTCGGTTGTTCATCTGTTACATGGGAATAATAACAGCACCTCCCTCACAGAGTCCTCCAGAGAATGAGAGGAAGCAACAACATGAGAAGGCTCAGCAGAGGGCCTGGCACAGTGACCACTGAATGAATGTTACCCGGTACTGTTACCCAGGGTGCAGGGGTGGGGGGTCTCACTATTCTCACCAGAAGGGTCACAAGCATTCTGAACACTGACACAGAGCTCCCCCAATTCCAGGGTCTAGGGGTGCCGGCCCTGGATCTCCTGTCAACAGGTGATTTGCAGGCAGCTTATCACAAAGACCCCAATCTCCCAAGGGCGCATGATGTCCAGAAACACTCAGAATAGGCAGAAGGTCTCCCACCTGGCTGACATCCAACTGTCCCCAAGGATCTAGTCTTTGATGCTTGAGGCGAACAGTCCGATCTCAGTTACAAAATACAACCCTGCATGCACTCCTTTCCCTGCCCGCTGTTGGCCTTGAAAGGCCACTTCAGAATACCAGAGAAGGGTTTCCACGGCCAGCGTCAGTCTCACTGGGCCGAGGTAGAGACGTCAGCCTCACAACGTCTGTCCTCACAAAATTTCCTGCCTGATGGTCAAGGCTCCAAAGTGCCTGATAAAGGCCGGATGAGCAAACCAACTATTTGAAGTTCCATCCAAAACAAACCTAAACCCGTAATCCTTAGAAGTCGGCCTTCTTGACCACCCAAATGAAAGGGCTCATTTTCAGTCAAAGGCAGGGGCAACTATCAAAAAGTCAGCCATTATAAGAAAGTGAGAACTATTCTTTTTCCTTTTTCTCAAAGACACAAGAGTCACATGTAGACATTTTTATTTGGGTAAGTCTTGGTTGTGTGTGTGTGTGTGAACGCGCATGTGTGTGACAATGAATGATTTTTAAGCTTTGGCCCAATTTTTAACTTATAAAACCTCATCCAGATGTACCTAAGCACCTGCTCTCTGGAACCCGAGGGGTAGACTTGTCCTAACATGACACCCTTTTTATAGTGGAAGCAGGAGCTTCAGGCATTCTGACAGACAGACCACTGAAAATGGCTTTACTGAAAACTGATAAACTAAACAGGTTTGCTTTCTGCCTGATCTCAGATTGGTTAAAACTCCCATTGGGGCCCATTAAGTCACGTCCTTGGCACCTTTCACAACATGGATTATTCATTGGCAATGGTGAAAAACCCTGAATTTACTTCAAACGGTTTAAACCCAATTTAGATGTCAGGAAGCATGGTTTCATCCACGTGCAAGTAGGTAACAGTGTTTTCTGAAGTATAATTCTTGCTTCCCTTAAAGACAGAGTCCTCTCTAAGGTCTGGTTTCCCTTAATATCATTATGAGAATGCAAATACACAGATCTCTCTGCCTCAGCGTCTCTCACTCATGGAGAGGCAAAACTCTGAGAAGCACTATACCAAAAGGAGAAGCAAAGTACTGCTTTCACTGGAGGAACATGAAAGCATTATATAACTTCCCCAGCAATTCTTGGTGAAATGGGGAAATAGACTCTTACACATTCAGAAACAAAATTAGAATAACTCAAAGAATTCAAATGCTGTGGTGATCAGGGCGTGGTGACCGATCTCATGTGTGGAAACAGGGAACTTCCTCTTGTTGGGGGCTCTGCTCACGAAACAAGTGGAAGGGACACGACACCAGCCGCAGAAGCCCATCAAGGAACAGTGTTCACAGCCCACTGAGCAGAGACTGGACTGTCCAGGCACCTGTCAACCAGTGCACACGGTACACAGTAGGTGCTCAATCACCAGACTGGAAACTCCAGATTCCCCAGAAATGTGCCCCTGTAGATCAGTCTGCTTCTAGAACACTCTGTCCTAGCCCAGGAAAGAATATGTATCCTCTCCTCAAAGGTAATAGAAAGTGATAACTTAAGCACTCTCACTTCATTTTGCTTTCTTCTTTGGAACAAACACACTCATACCTGCACACACACTCACACACACTTGTGCACATTCACATGTGTGCAGACATGTACACACTCACACATAAACACACACATCCATATCCACTTGTGAGGAGGAACTCAGTGTCGACTAGACAGATCTCACATTGTCACCTCTTCTTACTGGTAAAAAAATTCCTGCTCCAGAATCTCACACACACACACACTCACACACACACACTCACACACACAAAGCCTCAAACCTTTGCAATTGCTGATGCAGTTCAACTACATTTAGGAAAGTTGGAATTTGATTAAATTCCTTTTTTAACAATGAAAATACAAAGAGAAAAACAGCATTTCCCACTCTATACCACCACAAAGAGAACAAAAACTTCTTATTGCATTGCTTGTCTTTTTCCTAGAACAAAAAATGACCACTTCTAACCACACATAAAACATGAAGTTAAATGCACACAGAGGATGTTCAAGTTTCCATATATTGTAATAAAATCTTTTTGGATTAATACTCGAGTTAGCCTAATATTATCGACTTCACGGCACTGAGTTGTTCTCACTAAGATCACAGCACCTCACCCTCTCTAAGCACTGATTTGCTGGGCCACAGGGTCAAGGCAAAGAATCCCTGGCAAAGTCACCAGGGCTAGAAACAAAAAGATCTTACTACAGAGCCAAACTTACACTGTCCATGAAGTAAACACAGTTGATATAAAACATGGTATGTCTCAGACAATTATACCACCTACCCAACTGGACTGCTTGGAAGATCCACACTTGCTGGAATTAAAATTTTAGTCTAAATACAATTGTGTTCTCAAAGCAGTTTTCTCTCTCATAGTCTTTCCTGTTACATATTTAATATCCTTCAACAAAAGTATGTGATTGTTAAATTTAAGAATGAAAATGTCCCACAGTATAAACTACGACCTTAGAGACATACTTCGTATGTACAAGAAAACCATGCATCTCCCTGTAAAGGCTTCGTATTGACCGATCCAATGAACACACCCAGCCAACTGTCTTTGTTTTCCACTCATATGATGGATTGTTTCCTCCTCCAGTTCTACAGCCGAGAATGTAGCTAGTTTAATTAAAGACTGACAACCGAAAAAGCTTAAGGAAAAAGCAGCTCTGGTGCAAGAACTATCTTGCAAACTGTACTTTTTCACCTCTAGTTTTCCCATGGTAGAGATGACTCGGGGAGCATGTGCAGGTAAAAACAAAAAATAATAATAATTTTGTCTCCTATATATCGGGAATTTCTAAGTCATTTTTCTAAGCTCGTTGAATTCTTTTAAGTAACGTGGAGGAGGACTGAATCTCCCTCGTAAAGGAGACTGTGCGTTGTTGCTGCCTGAGAGCACCTGGCACCCACGAACATTGGTGGGAATTTGGTAAAAATGTATGTGCAAAGTGGAGGTAAAGCCACATCGCCATCTTAGCATCAGTGCAGGTCTAGACATTTGGTACACCTTTTCGAGTAGTTTCTCAGACTCTTTTCAGTCTAGGGGAGTTTCCATACTGGTTTCATCCTTCCTCCTGATCGGGAGCACGCATCAGGCATACGTGTATGTGCACACACCCACGTGCGCACACCCACACCCGCCTGGAAAGAGCTAGCTACGGCCGGCTTGTGATCCCAGCTCTTTCTGCAAGCCTCACAGTCAGTGCTCCAGACAGCGAGAGGCAGATGGCCCCGTGGGTGTGGCCGGGGGAGTGGGCAGCAATCCACTGGTCCATCCAAGAGACAAACAGGAGGAACACGTTTTCTCAGTAAATAAGCCAACACAGAAGTCACCTCCTGGACGGCTCCTCCTGGACGCTGATGTGGCTCATCCAGCAAGGCCTCAGGTCTGATTCTCCCACTGCTCTCGGGAAGGCCTGCCCTGCCCCGCCCCACCCCCACCTGAAATTCCAACACCCACATGACATTTCATTTCACGTCCTGTTTCTGCTTTATCATTTACTCCTCAGCACCAATGCTATTCCGCCAGCTGCCTAATTTACTTACTTACACAGGTCGTGTCAGCATCCTGAGGAGAAAGACGCTGGCCTGCTTTGATCAACGCAGCGTGCGGAACTGCGTTTGAAGCAGAGTCGGTGCTCAATAAATATTTGTTGAAGGAATGAAAAAGCAAAAATATTAGTCTGTGAAAAGGATAATTTTTATATAAAATTATCAGCCTAGAGAACTCCTAAGTCTGCAGAAATGACTGTGCATGTGTTATAGACGAACTAGAAACTTCTACCTGTACAGAGGCTGAGTGCATGCAGCTTCACGGACAGGGCCACAGGTCTGAAGGAAGGTGTGTGAAGTGACAGCACATGCCCAGTGCAAAAGGGGAGGCCTGGGTGCTGGAGAAATGCCCCCATGTCAACTCAGGAGGTGACAGAGCCCAGAACTGGCTCCTGGCTCTACCCTGACTTGGGGGGAGGGCACCTTGGGAGAATCTCCTGACTTTACACTTTCTGTTTCTCGCCTATAAAAAGGTGTGATAATCATTACTTCACAAGGTTTATATTTAAAAATACATGAAGCTGTTTTGAAAATGTGCTACTACAAATGTGAGAGGCATGACAAGGTCTGGCACCCGGGAATGCTGAACAAACATGAGTTGTTGCTGTGACAGCTTCACATGCAACACCGAGGGTACCTCTCTTACTTCTGGGATAATGCCAATTTGACTCCAACCTTTAAATCAAATGTTTATTTTGAAGACCCAATATCTATGTTTCCTTTGCCAGAGGCCAGACGGCTGGGTGGTTTAAGGTCTCAGAGCCACCGCCCTGTGTCTGAGGACCTTGTCCTTGGATTCTAGGATCTGAGGGGGCCATGCATGCTGCCTTCTGCTTCTAGCCCCTCAATTCTGTACAACCTGTCCAGTGCCCTTCATTAAATACAATCCTATTTCCACCTCTGAGACACCTTCTGACCTGTGTCATTACCTAAAATACCTGGCACCCAACCCTCCCCATCCTAGCCTTCAGAATATGTTTCAAGCCCCTCTTTCTGGAAGCCTCCCTTGTCTTCTCAGATGGCCACTTTCCAAGGCCAACCCCTAACAGGAGACCCCAGGACTCTTCCCGCTGCTCAATACCAGGAGTCTGCTGGTGAACAGGTCTGAGTCCTCTAGGTAAATTATTAGACCCTGCAGCACATGGACCACATCTCTCTTTCTCAGCATCCTTCTCCAAGCAAAGAAGCACTTCATAAATGACTTCTAGAAAAGGAGAGGGTGGAAAGAGGAGCTAAGCTTTTGCCTTCATGGTAGAGGGCGCTGGAGGGATGCTGTGGGAGGAATGGGCTGGCCTGGGGGTGGAGGGGAGTGTGGATTTATTCTCCACTGCCAGGCCCCCCAGGTTTCTCCAAGGCAAGGAGCCTGCAGGGCACAGTTTTCTCTAGGACTCAACCTGTGCATGTTTTCTTCAGCTCTCAGCTCAGGCTAACCAGAGGCCCTGAGGGTGTGGGCCGGGACCCCAAACCTGGGCAGCTGCTCTCTGTACCCTTTCCTGGGCCCCTTATGGGCACAGGCCTGAACTCCTTGGGCCAGCTATACAGACAGCCACCACACAGCCTTTGTCCACCGCAGTGGCAGGAGCCACAAGCAGAGGGTGGCATCCTAGCATTCAGTGGCCAGCAGCTGCCCTGGCATCTCCCAAGTTCCCTGGCCCAGCACTTCCCTGTGGATGGCTCTCTTGCATCCTGAGGGCCAACTTTCAGCTGGTGAAGCCCCTCAGAAGCTTTTCTACCATGACCTGAGCCATGGCCATCCCCTCGGCCGTAAGAACAAGACTCAGCCTGGGGGCCCTCTTCCCTGTGAGCTATCTCAGCCCCAAGGCCAGAGGCTGCTCCTTATTTAGCTACGTCTGTATTCTTGCAAGTCTTTACTTCTTACGACACAGTCCTCCACTGGAATTCTTTACATCAAACTTTCCCTGCCTGAATCATGGGTGGTTTCTGCCTCCTCCACAGAACCTGACAGATACACCCAGTCCCTGCATTAATGCCAAGGTCCTCTCTTTATTCTTCACCTAAGTTTTGCAAATTGCTTCTCATTTAAGTTTTCCTAGGGGCCACCACTTCCAAGTGACCAGTCCTCAAACTGGCAACATATCACTTCGTATTGGACAGGAGTCAGTCTTCACCAGTCTGTCTGAGACACTAGCTGACTCCATTCTATGAAAAACCCACTTAAATACAGAGAACTGAACCGTTCTTGGCATTGTAAAATTGCAGTCAGAGCCTTGGTTTTCCAATTGTCAGGTTTGTAAAAGTCAGAGATTTCCCATCTTTATTTTCCATGACACAGTTAGTATATTTCAGAATAATAATGTATGAACAGGAATTCAGGTACCAGAAAACTCTCTTTGGACATTTAGGGAAAGAAGAAAAAAATAGAAGACAGAAAGTGAAAAAATATACCAATAATGAGGACTAGAATGTGCATGCATATTGAAGATTTGGGGTGCTGATAAAGAAACTTTTTAAAATCAGAATTGTTTGGGTTGTTAATTTTGGCCATTTTGACTAAATTATGGCTCAACTCCATTATGGCCTCAGATAGTCACGGGGCCCTACAGAGGGTGATATAGGATGTGTCTGTCTGCAGCCATCCTTGAATTTTAAACATCTGACTTAAAAACAGCTCATTTATAGAAAGCACTATCAAGCTCTGAAGTGTTTCAGTTGTTGTTTGGGAAAAATGTGGGCAGGGGAGGCTTTTAGATATTACTGGGTTCAGTCACTGAATAAAATTAGAAGATATGAAACAAGGAAGCTATTCTTGAGAGTTGACCAAGGAGATACACCTGCGGTTTTCTCTCACTCACTACCCCAAACATGCATGCTTTGCTCTCCGGTTTTCAAATTTCACCATATCTTCTGCAATGTCTGAAGTTTCACCCATTAGCTATTCACACGCATTCATTTATGTTACAGTCATCCTCCGTGCTCACCAGCCACTCCTCCGGATGGTTAACGTTCTGGCCTGTGCAGCCACTGCCTCCTCCTAACCCTGTGAAGGCTGAGATCACAAGAACTGGGAGGGAGACGCAGTACCCTGCTGATTTCAGGGTTAGTCCACATGCCAATCTGTGCCCTGGAGAGGTGTTAGGAACTTTGGGTTCTGGGAGCCTCCCAGGCATGGTTGAGACAGGTAGCCTAGGACAGGGCAGGTGTAAGGAGAACAAGGCTTGGGCAAGCCCATTTCCCTCCCAGGCACTTCCTGATCCTGGCGGCTCATGCTACTTTAATTTCAAATGGAGTTTGCAGCCCTGCATCCTCTGCACAGACCTGGAGGTGGGAGCATGGACAGAAGGTTAGAAACCCTTGACAGGGGTTTAAATTTTCCAGCCACAAGGCTGTTGGTGAATGCAGGTGGTCAGACCTCTCTTCCCTTCCTACGTCTCACTTCCCATGGGCTGTGCATTTCTGAACTGTGGCTGATGCTCCTCTAGGCAGAATTCAATTACAGAAGACCTGATGCTGCACTCAGAAACACCCTTGATGAGAGCGATGTGCTGGGAACAGGCCATTACTTCCGCTGTGTTGCCATTTCGTGAACCAGAGTGACAACTGGGTAAATGTCGACAGTCAGCTGGTCATAAATGTCCCTTGTAACATTAAAGGGACTCCAAATACTGTTTTGAGAAACTCAGAAATGTACAGTGGAAATCAGAGTCCTAAAAACTGAGTCCTGTTCCCCACAACTGCAGGCCAGTCATGAGCTCAGGCAGGTCAGGGGTCCTCTCAGACCCTCAGTCCCATATCCGTCTACTAGGAAAAGCAGCCTGGCCTGTTGCAGGGGGAATGCAGGTGCTCTGCAGCCCAGAGGGCTGGCATGGGCAGTCCTGTGTGGACATGGTGGCTGGGATGCCCTGGAAGTGTAGGGGCACTTACGAGCTCAGAGAAGCCACGGACCACCTGCCGCCGCTTCAGGTTGGTCTCTCCATCCAGGTTGGCGGTCTCGATGTGGCACAGTCCGTCGGGGTCGCTGGAGGAGAGCAGCAGAATGTCCGCAGGGATGATCTCATTGCAGCGAAGACGCACAAAGTCTCCCACACGGATTTCTTTCCAGAATCGGTTCACGTACTGCTTTTCTTCCCTGGTAAAGAGACCGTCATTAACAAGACTGGCAGGAGGTTGATCATGGCCGAATCTGGGTGATCGGCACGTGGAACTCACTTAACAATTCTTTCTACTTTCTAGTGTGTTGAAAGTTTCCTTAAATAGAAAGGGTTCTAAAAAGAACATTCATACAGGCCACATAGAGTATGATTCCATTTATATGAAATATCTAGAAGAGGCAAATCCATGGGGATAGAAGGTAGATTAGTGGTTGCGAGGGGCTGGGGGGAGGGGAAGTGGGGAGAAATTATTTATTGGGTACAGGTTTCAGTTTGGGGTGATTAAAATGTTCTGGAACTAGGTAGTGGCGATAGTTGCACAGCATTGTGGATGCACTAAATGCCACTGAACTGTACATTTTAAAATGGTTAAAATGTCCACTCCTAGTGTATATACCCCAAAGAATTAAAAGCAGGGACTCACAAAGATACTCATAGCAGCGTAACTCACAATAGCCAAAGGGTGGAAACAACTCAAATGCCCAACAATAGATGAACAGATAAGCAAAATGCGGTATACACGTACAATGGAATATTATTCAGCTGTGAAAAGGAAGGAAATTCTGAAACATGTTACAATATGGATGAACCTTGAGGACACTATGCTAAGTGAAATAAGCCAGTCACAAAAGGACAAATACTGTCTGATTCCACTTCTGTGAGGTACCTACAACAGACAAATTCATAGATACTGAAAGTAGAACCTCTCTACAACTCATTGTCCTCATCTGCAGAATGGAGATAAAACAGATGCATCCTCTCTGCATCACTCAAGATGAAGCCGATAACAGAAGCCAAAGTAGATCACACTCAGATCAATGCCCAACACAGTCAGCTTTCCACACCTGATGGTTACTATTAACAGATATTTAGATCAAAATATTATTTGTAGATTTTTTTCTTTCGCTTTTTTTTTACCCTGGAAAAATAAGCTAATTAATCCTACAAAGAGCATTTTTAAGAGTTCCTTGGAGGCAGTTTTGTCCATTTTTATAACTAAGTAGAGGAACATGACTTTATCTCAACATGATATGCTATATGAGGAGATCTTACCAACAAATCCTCTTGGTGATATTGTTGAGGGAAAAAAGCACTAAAACACCTTTCTCTTTAACCATCACCTTCTTACTGGTTCCTGTCCCATAAAACGCCACTCTTCGCCTAAGTTCCCAGAGAGCCGAATTAGGGCAGCGAGTTTGGATCTCAAGGTGGATCGAGTTAGCTATTCCTTTCTGATTCCTGAGCTGCGAGTGAGAAGTATCAAGAGGTTCACACATCTATTTTTTCCATACTGTGAATCTGAGGGCACCCGTGGCAAACTTCCAGGGGCTCCTAGCCATCAGCCGCTCCAGACGCTGAAGAGAGAAGAATCTCCTTCCATTGAAAGCCTCTATTTCTTGTATTACTCTAATTCAAGGTCTACCAAGCCTATTACGTGCAAAGCATAATTTGGTCATTAGAGGGTCAACAAAGATAAATTAGATACAGCTCTGTCCTCAAAGAAAAAAAAAATAATAATGCAAGGCAAGATCAAACCGCTAGATAACACCCTCTGGGGGCAGCAGAATCAAGCCCCCAGTGTGAGCACAAGGGTATTCTTCCTGGCCCAACCCACACTCCCTACAGGGCCAGGGCATTCTTCAAGGCTGCCTCTCCAGTTGTGACAAGGTCCCACAGGCTCCAGCCTGAGGTCAACTGGCTCTGAGATAAGGCACAGAAGCAGAGCTCAATCACCCGGCCTTCTTGCTCGCTCACTGCCAGCCTGACCTCTTCCCAGTGGACAGACAGACAGCCTTGACGTCTGATAGATGAAACACAGTTAACCACGTTCCTATTTCCTGTTCCAAAGGTCAGACCTTGACTTTCTATCGCTGCAAGCATTAGCTCCTCAGTCTTTCTTCCTTATCATGACCATTTGTTGGGTTCCCACAGAAAGGACAAAGAAACTTGAAAGGGTCCGTCCTCTTCCAGAAGAAAGTTTCCAAAAGCTAAGTCACCGTCTAGTCACAGAGGAGGGCAGCATACGCTCTGAAAGCGAGCTGGACAGGCTTTGGTGTGACAGGAGTTGCCAGGAGACTGGTGGTCCAGATTCGTCCTGGGACGGGCAGAGGGAGGTGACGATTGAGAGGAGGAGGAGGAGAGGTGAGGCGCTGTCTGTGCTGGGTTTATGTTAACTACATTCCACTTATAGAACTCATTGAAAAGAAAGTCGGTTTCCACCTGCCTTGTAATCTTAAAATATTAGCTTGCCTGCCCCATCAGAGCACATTTTTCAAGCAGTAACTTTGGTGGAGGCATTTGAGCCCCAAAAGAGATTTCCCCACAGCCCCCACACAGCCCCCAAATGCACCTGGAAACAGCGGGTGACAGGCGAGGAGGCCTCTGGTGACAGTCCTGGGGAGAGGACCCACATGAGCCATGCACGGGAGGCAGAGTGGCTCCAGGATGCCTGAGAGAGACCCGGTTTCTGTGAAAAGGCCCTGTAGCTCACAGGAATTCCTACAGCGGTAGGAACCTGGAAAACCCAGAATTGGGAAACAGCAGCATAACGGAACCCCTTCATCACCTCCATAGACCAAAGATCCCCCATCAAAGCCCCACAGTGCCGTCAATTGAGCCAGCCGGAGCACCCCGCACTGCGGCTAGACCCTACACCAACCCTGCAATGTCCCTGCCTCCTTTTATTTATTCTTATTATACATATATATATAAAATATATTACATTATATATCATATAATTTCTGTATATACTATATTATATAGATACTATATTATATACTATATTACATATTACACAGGTACACACACATATATAACACATATATTGCATGTAACATATATGTATTATATATAAGTAGCCCTCCTTTTCATGGGGAAGGTATAATATTTATTTTTTCTGAGCAACTATGTTGGGACATGGGGTCTTTAAAGACATAATTAAATTGAAATGAGGTTATAGGGTAGGGTCTTAATCCGATGTGACTAGTGTCCTTATAAGAAGAGGAAGAGACCCCAGGGGTCCGTGCACGCAGAGAAAAGACCACGTGAGGTCACAGGAGAAGACCATCATCTGCAAGCCAAAGAGAAAGGCCTCAGGAGACACCAATCCTGCCAACACCTTGATCTTGGACCTCTAGCCTCCAGGACTGTGAGACAATAAATTTCTGTTGTTTAAGCTGCCCAGTCTGTGGTGCCCTGTTTTGGCAGCCCAAGCCGACTAACACCTAATAACTTCCATTCCCATGACTCCTGCTGGAAGGAACGGCTCCCAGGCTGCAGTGACAGAACAGGCCGGGCAGCAGAGGACTCGGGTGGTGGGGGGTGGGGTAGCAGAGGACGCGGATGGAGGAGGGGTACAGTGCCAGGCGATTTATTCACACGCATGTGTCCCACACTCCCCCACACATCTGTGCACAGGAAAAGCACCACAGAGAAGACAGAAACAAATCCCACTGACACAATACTGGAACACTGGCCTCCTAATAAAACTCTTCTCAGAATTTTATAAGGAGCAGGCAAATGGTTTGGGACTGTCTTCTATTTCCTGAGGTCACTGTGGATGCAGTTCAGGGTGGACAGGATGTGGGACCCTTCCTCTGCACGGGAAAAGTCTCAGGAGTGCACATCACCCCACCGCCTCTCTGCAAATTCCCGAGAGAATTCTCACTTCAACCAGGGAGATGCCTGCATCCCTCCAGGAACCACAGGATGCTCCTGAGATGCACAGGTTGTATTTTTTTTAAGTGGGAAGGTTTTAAATCATCCCAGTCCTCAATGCTATGGATTTGTTTACAGTAATTTTAGGAAATGGCACTGTTTAGTTTGTCCACACAATACGCCTTCTAAGGACAAGTGCCACTCCATGTGGCAGCAGAACTCTGAGATGGCCCTGAGATCCCCAGCCCAACCCTGATGTACATGCCCCTGCCAGCCCCCCTGATGAGGTCGGGGCTGTGAAAGTGGTGGGATGTAACTAGAGTGACCAATCAACAGACTATGAGCCAATCAGCAGGGAGACCACCTGGGCCTCACAGAGCCCCAGGAGCCTTATAAATCTGGGCCTAAGGGAAAAGACAGGAAGTCAGACAGTGGAAGTGTTAGACAGCAATGGAGGGGCTACATGGCCAGGAGCTGAGAGTGGTCCCCAGCCATCAGCCAGCAAAAGCATGGGGTGTCAGTCCTGCCACTGCTGGAGCTAAATTACGCCAAGCACCTGAAGGAGCCTGGAAGAAGACTCGAGCCTCAGACAGGACCACAGCCCCAGCTGACACCTCCACTGCAGCCTGGCGAGACCCTGGGCAGAAGACCCAGCCATCCCGTGACTGGACTGCTGACCCTCGAAACTGTGAGATAACACGTCTGTGTTGTTTCAGCTGCTGAGTTTGTAGTGATTTGTCACACAGCAACAGAACACTCATACACACATTTCCTTTCTCTGTTCACAAGCAGGAGCTACATGCTTCTCCGTCCCTGGCAGCTCAGTCTTCTACAGTGTACTGCAAACTGGCAATTCTACCCACACTCAGCTTAATAACACGCTTAACTGAGAAAAGCGACTTCACGCGAAAAGAATGCAGAGTAACACTGGTTAAAATCCAAACATGTTTCTCTCTCCCCACAAGGTGGAAGCCCATCAGAGGGTATGAATAACACATTAAAATGTGGGGAAACCCTGAAAATGGGTAGTCTTGAAAAATGGGCTGTGTCATACATATTACAAACATGGGGCACAGTTACTCCACAGGAATGACGTCGGCTCTTCCAATCAGCCAGAGTTCCCTGCTCAGGATTTCTGACGGGTCTAAACTCAGCGTTGATCCAAGAGTTGAAAGGTAATGAAACAAGTGTGATTTTTCTCAGATGGGGATAAAACAAAAACAAGCCAAAAAGGAGTAGTGATAAAAATGTCTTATGTCTAAAAGATCTAGTTATGAGATCACAGGCAAAAGTGAGTCTTTGCTAGAAAAGCCCTGCCACTGGTTTTTCTGCACCAACCGCCTCACCTCTCGGCCTGCTGTCTGCTCAGCTGTAAAGGGAGAGTCAAATAGATGATCTTGAAGATCTGTTCTGAGGCTAACGTGAGCCTTCTATGATTAGTTCTCCTCTTCCGGGAGAAGCTATTAACAACATTTTATAATGAGTCACACTGAGATTTGCAATTCTTATCTGAGTTTTTTTGGTCCAAAACAACATGATACAGGTGTGAAAAAATAAGCACACGTTAGGATGATGAGTGACAAATTTTATTTAAAGACAAGCAGTAAACAAAATTTTAAGATCCCTTAATTCATCATCTTTGGTCCCTTGTTTAGGCTGCATTGAACTATTTATTTGTATTAGTTATGTTTTTAAGGTTACCAACTAAACAACTTCATAAGAGGAGGTAGCTGACTTATGGAATTTACAGGGATAACTTTAAGTAGTTGAAAAGCACGTTTTTGCTCAGAGATCACTATGTTATTTTTATGGAGCTCTTCACGAATGCAGGGTCAACGACTACTGCTGAGAAATGTTTTGTTAATGTTTTATTTTTTTTTGAAATTCATCAGCATCTTCACCATTTCAGCCTCACTGACCCTGCCAGTGTTTAACGTGTCTCTGCAATGGCTAAGAGTTTTCAACAATGTATTTATAAATCTCTCCAATGTTGTTCATGAAGGTGGGATCTGTTTCATAAAACCAAACAAACTTAGATAAAATTTTTAAAAAAAGGCATTTGCAGGAAATGAAGGAACACATCTTTAACACGTTGTTTTCAAGTGGATTTGCGTTTAGGTTATTGGCTACAATTCTCCCTAATAGAAAAGGAACATTTTTTTCTTGAGTTGACAACAGATTCCAAATTTGCCCACAACCAGTTAACATCCCTGGTGACTCACTGCCACTCCCATACAAGCACAGTCACGATTATTATTGGATCGTCACTGTCCCTGGTCCAACCTGGGCTATGAATCCAAGAGTGAGCTGTTCTGTTTGTAAGAGTCCTCCCCGGCTGGAGGAAGAGGGGGAGGAAGAAGCACGCTCGTTTCTGATTCCACACACAGCACCTTACTCCTCACTTGTACTATGATGCTATCATTCGAGTTTCGTGACACTGGAGTCAACACAAGGCAGCAGCGGGCATTTGCAGTGGCAGGCTGCCCACATTTCTGACCATGTCCACGAAATACCGCATGCCACACACATGGAGCTGCTGCCTGCCGGCTTCCCAGGGTGTCTTACAGTTGGAGATGCTTGCTTCTTCTATTTTTTGATAATTTAGGAGATGAATGAGAAGTTTGAAATGCTTATCACACGCATACACAGTTGATTTTCTTACCCTTACATTATCTAACAACTTCACGTGGCCATATTTTATTATATACTTTCCCACATTCCAAAATTGTCAGCTTTAATTCAGTTGCCTATCATTTTCACGGCTACAGATGGGAACCACCCCCGGCCCTCCCACCACTCACCAGACCCACACCCTGCTCAGGTGCTCATGATGAGGGCGCGGGGGTGACGGAGGCACATCTCACTGCCTCCCTTGCTTTCTTCCCCCTTTAAACTTGTCTCTCCTCCAACAAGACCAACCAACAAAGGAGTATATCTTGAGTGAGGATGGGCAGGAAAGAGAGTGAGGAAGAGAAAGAAGAGATGGAGGTTTTTAAGGTTTGAGCACTCAAATTTTTAAGTACAATTTAATGCTGAGAGGAAGGACACTTGTTTTGATTAGGCAATCAGGGACTGCTTCCTGGAAGAGTGGACATCTGAATTTAGACCCTAAAGGATAAAAAGAACCTTATCCCGATCCATACCCCATGCCACCCCAAGGGGACTACTTATACTACAGAGTGGAATTTAGGGAGAGGCTGGAAGGGCAGTGCCCAAATCAAAGATAAGGCAGGGTCAGATCAAAAGAGATCATGAGACTCGGAAATAGAAACAGCAAAGAAAGGATCAGCCTGGAAGTTCGGCTGTACAGTCTATATGACTAGACACCACAGAAGATTAGATGAGGATGGGCATGCCAGTGTCCAGGTCTCTAGCCCTGATGGCTGGAACGTGGGTCCCCTGAACCTCATCCAGGAGTGGGTCTGCTGTAGGAAGGAACAGAGTCCAACTGTGAGCAATTCTGAGTTCAGGTGCTGGTGGGGTGTGTGGCGTAGGCTTGTGGGAGATGCCCCCAGCTTTGAAGACAAAGGCAGATAAAGACAGGAATTTGGGGCCCATGGCATAGAAGTGACAGGACCCTACTGTGGATGCCATCACTGAGATTACCAGGGAGAGAGTGTGGCTGGAAGGGAAACAGTGATGAGAGCTGTGCATGACTGGGGGACAACGAAGAGTAGGGAAGTGTTGAGGTGGGGTAGCCAGCAGAGGTGGCTGGGCAGGCAGGGCAGGGCACAGGGTGGGGGCCTAGAGAGCAGAGGGTCCACAGGATGAAGGTGCGCCCAAGGCTTCAGGATGCCCGCCCACCACCGAGGGCAGCCAGGGGCAGGAGTCCAGGAAGCCTCCATGCCTCTCCCTTGGTCCTTCCATGGCCAATGAACACATCTGGAAAAACAGTCATGGAATGTGTGCACACAGTCACCGTATTTTTATTTCCTTTTTTGAAACTGCAGCTTTCAGTAGCACACACCTGAAAATGGCACAGCCATTAAGATCAAAGGTCACCTCTGCAAACATTCCTGGTACTTCATCTCCCTCCAGACCTGTTCACCACTCAAGCATATTTTGTGTCCAGCTCAAGTGAGAGTTTGGTTTTTTGAAAGACTGAGAAATGTTTTCCAGAAGTGGACCTCCTGTGCAAGGTTCATGAATGCTTAAAGTCTCAGGACAAGTCTTTCAGCCATCACCAGCTGGAGGTCTAGACACCAAACCCCTGTTAGTATTGAGACATCATCATCATCTTAATAACAATAATAACAGAATGGTAAGTACAGCTTCCCTCCTTACCACTCACTAGGAACCAGGCACTGTGCGGAGCATTTCATGTCCTTTATCTCAGGGAGTCCTCACACAATCCTAACACTGTATTCTCACTTACAGATGTAGAAACTGACACGGAGAGACTGACCTGTCCAAAGCTACACACCAGAAAGTGGCAGGATAAGGACCAAACCTGTCTAACTCCAGGGCCCACGAAGCCTCAGGGTGATCTGGTTTTGAAAGTACATCTGATCTGGTAGGCTAAAGGAGGAATGTCTAGATACAACTTTGCAAAATTCTAAGCCAAAAACTCTTCATATTTTTCTTTTAAATTATGCAGCCCAGAGACCAACATAGTCTGAAAATAAAAATATTGCTATGCTTGAAATAGGTTGAAAGGCAGACAGTTCCAGCCCTATGCAGTATTTGACACAGGCACAGAATAACAAATTTCGGTCCATTTGCCAAAAGGCCTGCCTATTTGCAAACAACCAGAGGAGCCATGTCCAAGGTCAGAAGTCACCAAATTGTGGTCTTTGCAACAAACTGGGAAGTGCGCCCTAAATCGGCGTCGCCAGATTGAGAGATGAGCTCATCATTCACTGAGACCACCTGCAGCCAGGACCTTGTGAGCTGCAGCAACAGAGGGATGCCGCCTGCCTCTGGGCTCTGGCCCTGGAGCCTCTCTCTGGGCTGAAGGGTGGCTGGCGGGCTGTCCCTGGGGCAGGAGAACGGTTTATTCTCACGGCTTTGGGATGACGTGGTAGCTTTGGGAAGTGCTCCCAACTTGGGCAGGACACATCTGACACCGTTGGAGGTGAGGCTTTGGACCAACCTGCCCGTTTTCAAATACGGCGGCTCTCCACTGCAGGCACCTTACAGGTCACTTCTGGGAAAAGCTGCCCCGTCCTTTCTCAAAAACCCCTCCCCTGGAAAATATTTACAAATAGTACTAAGCAGCTGGCTCTGGAATGATCGATCATTAATGATGATGCCTCACATCTGGCTAGTACGTCGTTGAGGGTCACAAACACCGGCACGCGCAGTCTCTCCGAGTTAATGACTCACGCTCAGTAAGAGGCGTGGCAGGAGGAGAGGGCTTGGGGCCGGGGGCCTGGACTCCAGCGCCTTGGGTTTCTGGGCTGTAAGCGGGGGTCTGAGCAGCCTCTCCAGACCACCCCAGCAGAAACTATTCTCAGCTAACCCCCAGCAGCCCTCCGCTCCGGTCCCAGGCGGTTCCCACTCTCCAGGTGGGCACCAGAACGTCCACATGGGCCCTGGACTGAGTGAGGCCGTGGCCTCCATTTTGACTTCCCTTTCCATTTTTTGTGCATGAATTTTTCCTCACTGTCATTTTTTAGGTGAGTTTGATTTTGCCCAGTAAAATCAGAAACACTACCAATGAACATCAAGTTACTTCTTCCACCACAAGTCGCTCTTTTGTTTTCTTCACTTAGAGAGATGGTGTGACTGTCCTCAGCAGTCAAGGGAAACAGAGCGCCTGGCTGGGCAGTGCTGACTGTACAGTCACACAGAACACACGACTACCTGGTGTCATTCTGTACTACTTCAATGACACGGAACAATTAATTCCTGTGAAGAGAAAGCTCTTTTCCAAACACAAATTGCTTCTGGCCTCCCTGTCAGTTTATCCCATTTCCTGTTGGTAAAACATCCCCTGAATGAGATACGCATGTTAAAACTCAAGTAGCGTTTCATTTACTAAACCAACAGAAACAGAGTTGGCCAGAAATATCTGGATGCTTCATGTCTCATAGATAAGACAGCTGAATGAATGTTCTTTTCCTCCAAATGGTTCAAGGTTGAGGTAGATTCAAACATACAGCATCTAGAAAGAGCCACAGAACACATTTTTAAAATTTTTATTGATGTTTTAATAGGTTATAATATTGTGAAGTTTTAGTTGTACATTATTGTTTGTCAGTCATCGTATGAATGCTTCCCTTCACCCCTTGTGCCCACCCCCCACCCCCCTTGCCCCTAGTAACCACCAAACAGTTCTCTCTGTCCATGTGTTAGTTTATATTCCACATAAGAGTGAAGTCAAACGGTGTTTGTCTTTCTCTCTCTGGCTTATTTCACTTAACATAATACCCTCTAGGTCCCTCCATGTTGTTGCAAATGGGACAATTTTGTCTTTTCTATGGCTGAGTAGTATCCCATTGTATATATATACCACACCTTCTTTATCCAATCATCAGTCAAGGGACACTTGGGTTGCTTCCACTTCTTGGCGATAGTGAATAATGCTGCAATGAACATAAGGGTGCATAAGCCTCTTTGGATGGTTGATTTCATGTCTGTTGGGTAGGTGCCCAACAGTGGGACTGCTGGATCATAAGGTATTTCTATTTTTAATTTTTTGAGGAATCTCCATACTGTTTTCCATAAAGGTTGCACCAGTTTGCTTTCCCACCAGCAGTGAATTAGGGTTCCTGTTTCTCCACAACCTCTCCAACATTTGTTGCTTTTAGTCTTGGTGATTATAGCCATTCTAACAGGGGTAAGGTGATATCTTAGTGTAGTTGTGATTTGCATTTCCCTAATGATTAGTGATGTTGAACATCTTTTCGTGTGCCTGTTGGCCATCTGTAGATCTTCCTTAGAAAAATGTCTGTTCATATCCTCTGCCCATTTTTTGATTGGGTTGGTTGGTTGGTTGTTTTTTGTGAGGAAGACCAGCCCTGAGCTAACATCCATTGCTAATCTTCCTCTTTTTTTTGCTGAGGAAGACTGGCCCTGGGCTCACATCCATGCCCATCTTCCTCCACTTTATATGGGACGCCGCCACAGCATGGCTGACAAGCAGTGCATCGGCGGGTGCCTGGGATCCGAACCGGTGAACCCAGGGCTGCCAAGCGTGGACTAAACCGCTGCGCCACCGGGCGGCCCCAGGTTGTTTGTTTTTTTGTTGTTCAGTTGTGTGAGTTCTTTATATATTATGGAGATTAACCCCTTGTCGGTTATACGCTTTGCAAATATTTTCTCCCAGGGGGTGGGCTGTCTATTCATTTTGATCCTGGTTTCATTTGCCTTGCAGAAGCTCTGTAGTCTGATGAAGTCCCACTTATTTATTTTTTCTTTTGTTTCCCTTGTCTGAGTAGACATGGAATCCAAAAGGATCCCTTTATGACTGATGTCAATTAGTGTACTGCCTATATTTTCTTCCAGGAGTTTTATAGTTTCAGGTCTCACTTTCAGATCTTTAATCCATTTTGAGTTAATTTTTGTGTATGGCGATAGAAGATGGTCTACTTTCGTTCTTTTGCATGTGGCTGTCCAATTTTCTCAGCACCATTTATTGAAGGGACTTTCCTTTCTCCATTGTATGTTCTTAGCTCCTTTGTCGAAGATTAGCTGTCCATAGGTGTGTCCACAGAACACATTTTTAAGAAAAAGGGAAAAGCATGGAACTAACTGAATCTGCACACTGACTAGACCGAGGCCTCCCAAGCACGGTCAGGCTGCAGAACTCCTCTGGCTCACAAAGGGGAGAGCTGCACAACACTCTTTTAAGCAAATAGAACACAGATGAATGAGAAACCAGGATGCAGGGAGGCAAGCCCTAAATGGGAGGTTCACAGCAAGAGATCCAAGAATCTCATGGAATAATCCTTAGCGCCAACGACCAATGCCTTGGGGATAAGAAAACACTTCACGGAATTTATTTTTCAGATGGTGGACAAACGAAGGAGTGTGTGTGGTGCAAAAAGAAAGACAGACAGACAGAGATAGGGACAGGGAGAAATTTCATAGCACTTCAAAAAGGCCCATGGAGACTCTAAAATTACCCCAAATTTAATATACATTTGTTACACAATAGGCAGAGAAGTGGAAAGCCCAGAATGAGGGAAACAATGGCTTTAAAGCAGGGTGTCTCAACCTCAGCACAATAGACATTTGGTGCCGTGTAATTCTTTATCGTGAGGGCTGTGCTGCATTGTAGGACACTGAGCAGCATCCCTGGCCTCCACCCCAGAGGTGCCAGCAGTGTGCCCCTCCTCACAGGTTGTTAACAGCCAAAAATGGCTCTGGACATTGCCAGATGCCTCCTGGGGGGCAAAATCGCCTCTGGTTGAGAACCACTGCTTGGAAGCACCCAGCACAAACATTCTGAAAAATGGATTATTAAGTAAACCCTTACAGAAATAACACATTTTAAAAATCATGTAGGTGGGAACTCAGCGCTGAAGCAGAAATGGTAAAATCTGCAGTAGGAACTTGACCCAACTATGTTGCGTAACGTCCAGAATGTGTCTTCTTTCTACTCTAAACCGAACCATCTGCTCCTTCGGTGAGACATGCTAATGGATTGTGAACCTAATACTAAAAGGCAGAGGCAGTGAGAGAGCACACTGGGAGTGATTTTTCTGGAGTGAATCTTGTGATAGCAAAAGTGCTAAAAATACAGTAGTTTAAACTATACGGATAAAAGGTATTTTCTATTCCAGATGCGCTGTAAGAAAAGTCCCAGATGTGGGTGGAAGCACATGTGTGCACGGAGGAGACTGCTCAAATGAGTCAAGATGAGTGGAAAATACCGGCCCCTCTGAGGGGAAGTCAGAAAGTACTGAACACTGTCCTGCCAGAACTCTCCCTCAGATGACAAGGGCCTCTGGCTTCTTTAGAAGGAAGAGCGGGTGCCGAGTTTCTCAGCCCACACTGTACTATGCTGGGACCACACAATTATTCACTACAGTGCAACACTGCATACCTAGAAGAATGAATTTTTCCCAGGAGATGTACTAGCTTGCAATAGCAAAATGATACCTAAAACCAAGACAACTTAGAAACCTCTTAGTAAGTTTTAACATAAAACTCTTCTTTTGACAAATCATTTCTACTGCAAACTTTTCTGAATTTCATGGATCATTCTCAAAATATCTCAGTGGACGTCAAGACAACAGGATCAGATTCGTCATCTCAATAACAATACTGCCCATTTGTAAAGCACGCGAAACACTTTGGGGGCTATTTTAGAGGTTTCAAGATAACTTCCTCTACATGAGTTCACTCATTGGTATAACATCCTCACAAAACAGAGAGAAGGAATATGATCCACATTCTTACTGGCGATGCCCTCAAGCTGGGAGAGGTCCCATGTTTTTAATAGTTTTTTCTAAGAGGCTATAACAATTCACATTTCTCCATTAGTATGTATCTAAGAGTACCGGCCCCTACATATCTACAAGCAATAGCTGCTTCCTTCCCTATTTTTCAAACCTCCTTGCCAGTGTGACAGGCAGGACACCACACTTTACCTTTTTATCTGCATCTCCCTGACTCCCAGCCCATCTGACTTGTTCTTCTGGGAATTAACTGCATAGTTTCCCCTCATTTTTTCTATTGTATTGTTTGCTTCATTCTTGAGAAGTGAATTTGTGAGAGCTTTTATATTAAAAATACTAACCCGTTTTCTGTCTTTTGCCTTCAAAATATTTTTCTCTAAAGAATTATGGTTTGTTTTTCAATTTTTGCTTGTGGTATATTTTATCACATGACAGTTTAAAATTTTTATATAGTTAAATATGTTTGACTATTTCAGGCCTGGCTAAGAAACTCTCCTGTGCCCCTGGACTGTACATGTTGATTCTTTGTTGTTTGTCGGGGGAGTGCAGAGTTCTTTTCTTTTTAATATTTAAATGTGCAAACCAACTGATGTTCATTTTTACATGGTACAATCTAAGGGTCTAATGCTATTTCCTCCAGAGAGCCAAATGTATAACACCCACTCTAAAATTCTCACACACAATATCATTTATTTGGGGTTTACCTTTTATACTCAAGCAATCAACTTGCCTTTCTTCATGTCCACACCACACTGGTCTGACTGCACGGTGTGTCGGATCAGCTCCACCACAAGGTGCCCCCATCTGGGTGAAGAAGTCGCAAGGAGGAGCCCCAGCTCAGCACATGGGGTGAATGCTGAACAGGCTCCCACTGCCCCGCTGCAGGGCACCCATGAGTCACATACAACTGCAGGCTGCAGCCCTGGTTCCACTAACTAGTCCCTCCTTTTCCATCTTTTTAAAAATGTCTTGGCTATATTGGGTCATGACAAGGCCATTTTATTCAATTCCAAGAGAACCTCTAGGCCGAACTACACCACACGCAGGCGTATTCTTGGAAGAACTGAGATTACACAAGCACTCTCTCTCCCACCAGGGCCACAGGAAGCTTTCCATAGCCTAGTGCGTACATCCTTCAAATCCTTGCCTACATCCTTCAAAAAGACATGGCCATTTTTTCATGAAGGGTTGAGCTCTTCTTGTTAAATTTATTCCCAGGTATTTCACAGTTTTTGTTCCTATTTTCAGTGGACCATCTTCTTCACTTCCTCTCCCAGGTGCTCACTGCTCCCTGAAACACTGTACGTAGTTCTTCTCTGCGCGGTCAGAAGGCTTCCTCAGCAGCTGCATTTCTCTGGGTATGAGTTCCCTTTGAGCAAATCATCTTCCTCTCCCTGGTGGCCAGGCCCCTTTGGAGGAACGGTTACTATTCTTGGTTAGCACACTCAGGCTCTGCTCTACTTTTTAAGGTGATGGCAGTTCCCCTCCTGTGGATGGTGAAGAGGTCCCCCCAGGAGAGCAGGGAGCACGAAGCTTCACCCAGGCCTCTCCCAGCCTCAGGGGCAAGTGAAAGTCACCCCTGGGACCAGGGTGTCCAGTCACCTTTGCATGTGCTGACAGCCACCACTGATGGCACCCTTGCATGTATGGATGGCCAACCTTCCCTACTGAAGGCCCACAGACCTCTGCAGGCCCAGGCTTTTCCCAAGATGTTCTGCTCTGTGGGACCCAACCCAGGGCTCTCTGATGCTGTTCTTCAAATGCCTGTGGCCTGTGGGGGCAGCCTGAACTGGTGCTCACTAGGGACCAGGATGGAACCCAAGGCCTCCTCCACAAGCCCAGAGACCCCAGCAGCCACTCTGCTCAGGCTTGTGGAGTTGGAGGGGAGCAGGGTTTCTGTTCAGGCCACATTTCCCCAGAGCCCCCTGCTTCCTCTGAATCTGAATTTTGAAGGTGAAAAGGCTTCACTGGTGACAAGGTCCCACCCTCTCATTTAATATTGTGAGGGACTAAGAGCCAGAAAAGCAGATCAATCTCCTCCCTCACTGGGGTGGGGTGGGGGGCAGACTGGGTCAGTGCAGCGCAATTTGCCTCTTACTGCATGTTGGGAAGTCCACCTGAGGCTTATTGAGAAGCACTTACCTCCAGATCAGTCCCTGACCAACACCACCCTGGGTTTCTCCCTACCATGCAGCATTAGAAATCAAGTAAGCAACCTCTTCTCTATATAAAGCCTTTCTAAAAAAATCACCACAATGACATTTCTGCATAACATTTACTGCAAATGTCCCTAAATTGTGACAGGCTACGAAGAAGCATGATCACTGAAAGACCTCAAACAAGCACTGCCCCTCTCGGAAGATTTAGCCCCTGGAACAGAAGGAATGTTGAAATATGACCAGACTATGCTATGGTGACACAATTTCTTCTGATACAGTTTGTGTGGTGACATAAGACACCTCCAATATTCACAGCTTGGAGGTCAAATCCCATTTTTCTCCAGTAAAGCAGTAATGGCAGCGGTAACCTCGGGAAATTGACTTTAACCAATAATTTTCTGAGAATGATCAGCAATGCAAATTCAGAATAATTTCAGTTCAAAACAATGAACTCTTTGTTTTCCTCCTTGGGTAAAAATACAGTGAGACCAGCCATGCAGATGGGTCACCTTCTCCCGTGTGCCATGGGCACCAAACCCCACAAGGTCACTGTAGGGTCACTGTCACCATTCCGTCTTTGCAGTCCCCTGTGAGGTGGTGCCATTCCCATCTTAAGGATGAAGATACTGAGGGTCAGAGGGGGTTAAGTTAATTCCCCAAAACTCACGGCTAGAAGTCAGGAAAGCTGCTCTAAAACCATGCTTAGAAGGAAGGCCCGAAACTAAAGTAGCTCATGCTTCCAATTTTAGATAATTGGGGGGGAAATGCTGACAAATGGAAATTGCTAAATTACAGATGTTCTCACTTGTCTTTATTCAGGGGAAAAAAAACCCACAATATTTTCTTCTTTTTTTGGAAATTGAGCAGGTTACAACCAGTTACACACAAAGTGTTTTCTGTGGCCCTACAAATGTACAAAGATAAGAAATGCGCCCTTCCTGAGGAACTGAATCAGCCAGGGGGTTCCCACCACCTCAGCACTGAATCGCGTCACACAGCTGAGCCCACCCCATAAGGCCTGGGTGCCAGGGAAGTGACTGTCAGACACAATCCCACCGGGGGAAGGCCTGTGCCGACCTGTCACCTCTGGTCTAATTTTAAACTCGTAACAATGACGTCTCTGGGCCGTCACTGCAGCCTTCTGAGATGAGGGAGTGACAGACTCTTCCCTCAATCCTCCTCAGTGATTTGGGATTGAAAGGGCTTGTAAATAGAAACAAAAATGGTTTCAGTGTTTTTGGATTTCTGCTTATGTTTCTAACAATTTAAATGCCACTGAATTAGATTTCTGATTTTGGTTTTAGTGATGAGTTACTATATTGATCACTATTCTTGGTAGTACTTATTCTCCCGAAGCATGCCAGACAGGTACTAGCACTAAAATTACGGCCTGGAAATATTTCTTTAGACATTTTATTCCTTAATTCTGAAGTTGTGTGTCATGAAATCCACTGAGAAAAATCTGGCTTGTGAAAATAGTTTGTTTCAGAGCTAATGAGTATGAGCTGAGCGTCAATCCTCCTCCTTCATCTCTTCCGCCACAAAGTATCAGGACCCGCGTGCACACGCAGCAATGCTGGATCACCTGGATGGTCCTGCGGCAGGACTCTGCCAGGGAGTTTACAGACGCCTTTTCATGCACACACTCCATGCCGACAGTCATTAGGGAGCAGTCACCTCTCTTCATACCTGGTGCTTCCCACTGGGGGACGTGCCCCGTAGTCATGGATCCAGTCACAGGTGACCCCATGGCCAGGCAGGCATCCTGGGCGTGGCCCGAGTAACATGTGGCCTGAGAGGTGTTCTGTGCCTGGAACCTGCCTGGCATCCCACTGAGATGGGCCAACTGGGCCGCAGGACAACGCATCCCTGGGTAGAAGGAGGCGGCAGAAGTAATTTGAATTCGCCTTAGAGAGGGCTCTCACTCCTTCAGCAGCTTTGGAAGCTTTAGTAAGTTGGAAATGTTATTTTTTCAGAAAAGAATTCACAAAGCACAAGCCTTTGTAAATTAGGACTCCTCAGTGGCATGAGAAAAGGCTGCCCCCCGGACAAGGAAGGATCCGAGGCAACACTGTGGTGGCTCCCTGCTTCCTGTCCCTGTCCTTCCTGAACTCAGGTCTCTCTCTGACTTCTCTATTTTCCACTAGGTTTTATCTTTTAAATCATGGACTCTCTCCTGATGGAAACAGGACACCCTCTGAAGGGTGAGCAGGTTGTCAGGCCCCTTCCCTTGGGGACAGTCACCTAGGGTGTCCGCCCCACAGCTATGATCTTCCCTCCCTTGGGGCTGGGCCTCCCCACCTTTCTGGGGCAGAACGTCGTAACAAGAAACGACCCTCCTCTGGGGCAGGGGACAGAAACTGCAGGACAGACCAGATGCACCGCCCTGCTCTCACCCTCAGCTACGGTTCCACATCTAGGTCAAGTCCTCCAGGGAAGTCCAAGGAGGAGACTGAGCATGTGTCACACACAGAGATCATGCTCACCAGAATAAGAAGTCTTCTGAGAACAGAGTTAAATATGAGACTTCCAAGGCTATTACAAACTTATTCTTAAGCTTCTTGAAAACATAACCATTGCAAAGTTTGTCAGGGCCACACATCTGGGATACGAACTTCGTTGGCT
Source organism: Tapirus indicus (assembly GCA_031878705.1). NCBI lineage: Eukaryota > Metazoa > Chordata > Mammalia > Perissodactyla > Tapiridae > Tapirus > Tapirus indicus. Next base: position 71,642,886 of record CM062918.1, on the reverse strand, counting down.
GGCAGAGGCCCCCAACCGCCTCCTGTCTGCCTTCTCCCTCTCACTTGTAGTTAGTAACTTACTAGCACACTCCTCTGTTTCACGGACATCAGACACTGTTCTGTGGACGACAGCCCTGCCCTAGTTGGGAGGACTAGACCCGAAAGCCAACAAAATCAAAGTATCTTGGAGGCAAATAAACACTCTTGAGGCACCCAGTGCAGTATGTGTTTCATGTTTCAAGGGCCTGGATTCCAAACTAGGGCGGCTCCCTCCCCAAGGCCAGTGCTGCCCGGTGAGGGGTGCCCACCCTGCCAGCCCCTCCCGCAGTCCCCTTGCTGCCAGGAGAGCTGGGACAGGCGGCCCCTAAGACCCAGGAGACACCGCCGCACCGGTCATTTGTTGTAGAAAAAGGGGCCAACTCTGCACACTCATGTGGGTGACAGGATGTGCACATGAAATCACAAGGGCCCTCAGAATGCGCTTAAGGGGATCAGATCGCCCACCACAGCCTGTCTGTGGACACCCTACAGAACGGCCGAGTGCACGTGGGAAGGCAGCACAAAACAATGAGGAGATTCAAATCAACAGGAGAAAAAAGGGCTTTTCTCCTGCCTGCAAAGTACCAGACTCCAAAGTGGAGAAACAGCTTCCAGGTCTCCACGGCCACAGTGGACTGGATGACACTCAAACACCGAATAAAAGAACACATTCTCTCCAGACCGTGGCGGCAAAACCCGACTCTGCGTGACACTCTGGCCAGCGACCCCTGTCCCCGCACAGAAACACACAGCGCCTCCCACACATGGACAAGTGATAAAGCGACTGCACTCGGAGCCCCGACAATGCAAACTAAGCCTAGTTTAGCGTGGACAGGTTTGCCCTGCAGCCCACTCCGGAACATTCCCTGAGACTTCCCCACCTGTCCCAATAAAATCCGTTCTATTTCAAACACCAACACTCATGCTAACTATTTTAACCATCTATTTCTCGTCCTATTTAATTTTTTACCTTCCAGTTTATTCTATTACTAGTATTTCAACAACATCAGAGACTGTGTGTTTTTACAGAAGTCAGATCCACACATTTCATATATTCCCGATGTCTGAATAACTCTAGCTGACTGCAAAACCCTCATACTGTCCCCATTTAGAGCTTCAGCCACAAGGCGTAGGATTTGGTGAGTCACTCTGCGTGAAGGGAAAACGCATTTCCTTTTAGGTAACTAACTTGAGAAAAGAAAGCCCTTTGGGGTGACAGCATCCCCTCAGCCGAGGAAGGCAGTCTGGTGCACACAGTGTCCCCAGGAAGACGGGGACTCATCCCACATGCACGAGCCCACATGCTGTCATGTGTGCACTGGGATCTGAGGAGACCACTCAGCCAGCAGCTCCCCAGACCCCGGAGGCAGGAGCCCACGCACAGCACACGGGAGCATCTGGGTGTCCCTCAGCAGCACCTGGGCACATGATGTGAGGCAGGTGAGCTGAGAAGAGGAGCCTGGGACGGGGACCAGACTCCCCGGTTAAACCCCCAGAGGCGGCACTTATGAGCTGAGCAGCCAGTCACGTCTCTGACTTCAGTGTCCCCATCTGCAAAGTGGGATAACAGTGACAGCGCCTGCGCTGTGGGTGGTGGGCAGTGGGTGTGTTAACGTGAGTGGGTGCAGTGCCGAACTCGGTTCTGCACTCGGGCTGCTGAGAATGCGTCTCAGGTGCAAGTCTCTGGGCGATGGTGGTTGGAATGCTGACTCGCATTCACCTCCTGGGCAGCCAATGCCTATCACCCTTAATTCTCCATGCATCGGGCCTCAGTTTGCTCATTTTGCTAAAACTGTTCAATCTGGCATGAATTTCCTTGCTTTCAAGGAAAATACACCTTGCAGCTCTAGAAAGCACCCTGACCCTGATGCTGCTGCACCCAAGGCTCACCTGACCTGCTGTCCTTTCGCACCGTTGGGCAGGAGGGACATCACCGTCTCCCATGGAGACTCCCCTGTACTAATCTCTGAACCCCGACGTGTCTGACAGAACACGAAAGCCACGTGGAGGTAACTCTCCATTACTGATTCATCACTCTGCTTACGGATTCAGGTTGGTGAGCAGCTAGTCACGTGCCCTGGGCCAAAGGCTGAAAACCGCCCCATATTTCAAAGGGAAGGATCTCATCTACATTTTTATACCAACACCAGGACATGTGCTCCACATGACGAGGGCACGTGGCCTACTTAGGTTCAGTACCACATACAAAGCCGTCTTTGTTCACCAGAGAGACCTTTTAAGTTATTTTCCTGTTTTAAGTCAGTAAAACGTTGCTCTTGGGCCAAGATTTTACTTGGGAACTCTCTGTCTGGATGCTTTTCTTCTTAGAACAGAACAGAAATTGGGCAAAATGCACAATGGCAACTGTGTGCCCATCCCCACAGGGCAGACTGCATTGTCTTAACATCGCAAACACAGAGCTGGGCTTTCCTCTTTGAAAAACAAGACGATGACCACATGGATAAATGTCAAGGCAGGTGTTCTCAGGCCCGTGAGCCTCCCTCATTGCAGGTTGCAGGCCGGGGCTACAAGGACAGTCTGCTGAGTCAGATCACTAGAATCAGGAACCTGTTTCCTACGGCTGCTGTAACAGATGACCACAAACTCAGGAGCTTAAAACCACACAAATTTATTACCTTAGAGTTCTGGAGGTCTTTATCATCTACAGTGCTGAAATAGGTCTCACTGAGCTAAATTCAAGGTATTGGAGCCTCTCAGGGAGAACCTATTTCCTCATCTCTTCCAGTTTCTAGAGGCGCCCACATTCCCTGGCTCATGGCCCTTCCTCCATCTTCAAAGCCAACAATGGTGGCCAGGTCTTTCTCACCAAGCTGCGTTCTGTCTGGTTCTCTCTTCTAATTCTTTCTTCCACCTTAAGGACCCCTGTGATTACACTGGACCCACCCAGATAATTCAAAGTAATCTCCTTATTTTAAGGTCATCTGATTAGCCACCTTAACTCCATTTTACAACGTAACATAAAATATTCACAGGCTCTGAGGATTAGGACGTGGACATCTTTGGGAAGGCCATTATTCTGCCTAAAACAAATCATAAACAGAAGTTAGGGAAAACTGCATTTTATATATGAGGAAGACGTGGCCAATATTCAGTGGGGTGTGCTGTTTTAGTGGTTTCACTGAGAACTCAGTTTCTGCCTCGTGCCCTCATGACCAAGGAGTCTTTGTGAGGTGGGATAAATCCTGACATAAGGCAAGGCCAGATCACAGGAAGACATCCTCATCTGACCCTTTGGACACAGCAATCTCGGGAGTCTGAGGGGACAGATCATTAGTAGGAAGGTAGTGGGGTAGTGACACTGCGGCCTGTGCTGGGGTCCTCCTTCCTGGTCTCTCAGGCACTTCCACTATACTGTCTCCTCTGACCTCTGAATTACACACCACCAGCTAGGCTCCTTTCATTCATTCATTCATTCGCTCATCTAGCAAGTGTCTGTTGGTTCTGCTGGGCCCATGCTAGGTGCTAAGAATATACCAGGGAGCAAGGTATCCTCATGCCCTCTTGGCGTCTGCACATTTTCTCTCTGCTTCTCAGGCACAAGGATCAGGTCTCCAGTGACTCACCCACTATCAAGAGTTCTTCAGAGAGAGTGACAGAACCAAAATAAGCAGCCTGAGCTGCTCTGTCTTTGTTAGTCCATATGAACCAGGGTTTGGCCACAATGTAGTCACCATTTTATCCTCAGGCAGGCTAAATCCAGTCCCCATCCACAAGTGCCTTTGTCACCAGCACCTGTTCCATGAGGATATGCATTCTCAAGGCTCCAACGCATGCTGCCATCCCATCTGTACTTCCAAGACAGCCCACAGTGGGCATGCCAGCAGTGCCTGGTGAACCAAACAGTGGTTCAGAAAGCCTGAGAATGAAGCTCTCAGTCTTGACGATACTGGGCAATTCCCAAACCTCCACAGGCCTTGGTCTCTCCAAGTGCAGAATGGGAGCAGCAGCCCTCTTTCCAGACATGGTACACATGCACATCTTGTACCACCCATGCCAGCTAGTCCGTCTTCACACCGCTCTGCCTCAAGACACATGTGGCCAAGTGTGTATATGTGAGGTATACGCATGTGAATGTGTGGTGTGTGTGGGGTGTATGCATGTGAGTGTGGTATGTGTGTGTAGTGTATGCATGTTGAGTGTGTGTGTATGTGAGTGAGATGTGTGTGTGTTATATGCATGTGAGTGTGTGGGATGTGAGTGTGTAGGGTGTGGTATAGTGTATGCATGTGTGTGTGCGTGCATCTGTCTGTATGTGTGGGGTATGTGTGTGCACACACACTCAAATTAGGTACACATGGATATATACATAAAGGAAAACTGACAGGGAGCAAACAAAATAGAGTGAAAAGAGCATGAGACCTAAAATAGACCCCAAGTGTTCAAGTTCATCCCTGTCATCCATGCCTGTGTGCCTGGATAAGCCATCTAACTTCTATGAACATGAACATTAGTCATCTTATCTGTAATATAATGCTAATGACACAAGGCGAGTCATCTCTCAGAACTGTCCTTCAGAATCAAATCTGAATTTTTCCATAGCATATTAGGAACTTGTTGAATAATTAATATATATATTCAAATAAATGTTTGTTGACTAGTTGAATGAATAATACATGTGAAATTTCTTTTAGCAGTATAAAAGAAAATATTATAGAAATATTAGGAATTTTAAGTACTGGCTTTTTAGATTTGCTTAAATAGTAATGGATCCTGGGTAGGTGGATGTTCTTGGTTTGGAAAATAGAAAGGCAGGAATGCAGGAAAAGTAAAAACTCTCTTTTGGAATATAAGGCACAGTGCCAAAATGGTACACACAGAGGGTGTGGTGAGCTGACAGTGATGCAGGGGGATGTTCTGAGAGAAACCAGCCCCAACATCCACATGTGGGCCCAAGTGAGCCTGCTGGACAGCCACTCACTGAGACTTCTCAAGCTTGTTCTGAATGACTAGTTGAGTCCCTCTGACCCACAGCGCAGATGGAATCTGTCCCTCCCAGCCACACACTGGCCTCGGAGCCAGTACCTCACAAGGGATTGGAACCACGCCGCCAACTACAGGACTTCATGTTCATCCTATTGTGCCTAAGGGTTGTGATCCAGGAAAAGACACGTTGCCTTCATTAAAAAAACAAAAGTCCTTTATCATAATTTATCAATGGTAGTATTTACCAAAAAAATGTACTACCCGCTGCCTCGCAGTTCACGCTTATTTTGCACTCTCTCCAAGTCAGAACAGTAACAGACTACTTATAGACTCTGATAGGGAAAATAATGATTAACATACAAGTAAGTCCCAGATAAAAGTCAGAATCTTGCAGCCCAACAAATGTGGGTGCATTCCTCTCTAGCACCTCCTGGGCTCACAGACTGGAGGGTCACTCTTCTCCTCTAGGAGCAGAACACAACGAAGTGCTAAATCCCTACGTAAAAAATGAAGGCTGAGCTGTTTTCCTTCCCAGAACTCACCTAACTCTAGAGATTGCCAAACATTTCACAATTTTCTTCATGAAAACAAGTTGCTACCTTTACTAAAAATAAAAGAGAAAAAGAAAACCTGTAATCCCCATAATTCCCAGAGACTAGAAGAAAAGGTATTTTAGAATCAAAGAAGGAAGGGACATCTGCTGTTTATTTCCAATAGTTTTCCCAAGACATTTACCTTAATTATTACAAAGCCCCTTACTGCTTTGAGAAGAAGCACCTGAAAACTGCTTGATGATGATTTTCTAACAGAGAAGAGTAACGTTCCCTTGGCCATGCAGACTCATTCCGTGTACCACACGAAGCGGCCGCCCTAATTCATTTTCTTCTCTCCTCCCTGCCATGATTGTTCCCTTACCCCAAACCACGATTCATTCTTTCTCCAGGAATAACTGCAGGGCAGGCACACATCCTCCTCTAGTGTGTCTAAGTCGCACAGTGCTGACCACAGCTGACACCTCCACACACGCTTCCGTCACATGGACAGGACTTCACCACGGCTGAGGGCAGCTTTTCACCGGCAACAAGAGCAAAACAGGAGAGATGGGAAGTTCTCAGGACTTCTAACGAACGACCCAGAGGGTATGAGACTAGGAAACACCTTCACTCAATTTTTCGCTTGGTGGAATCTTTGTATTTTTCAAGAATAGGCTCAAATGCCATCTTCTCCCCTCCTCCAGAGTTCAGAGCCTCTGTGCTCTGGAAGTGACCAGATTCGGGTCTCCGAGCACCTGCATTCGAGGCAGGTAGGGGCGGACAGCGAGCTAGCACCCCAGCCTGGCCACGTGCCTCCTCACTCACCCCATGGTGGCCGTGTGCGCAGGGCTGAGGGCTGGTCTTCAGGTCACCATCCCCGCACCCAGCCCACAGCAGGTCTCCCTGAGATGCTCAGGGGAGCTTTGCTGGCTGCATGAATGAATACTTTGAAAGTCCTTGCTGCAGTGAAGTACTCCCGGATGTGGGATGATCCTTTTAAATGAAATCCTAATTAACCAAATATTTTCAAGAGAAAAATGCATTTATTGGTGCCAACTGGAACTCTGAGACAACCTTCTTATGGATTTTGTAGCTGTCTTTATAGTGAAGGTGAAGGTAAAAAGTCCGATTGAACGATTTATTTGAGGAAGACCACAGTAGAACATTCTAGTAAGAAAATAAGCAATCATCAAATAATATTTAAAGTTAAATATGTCATATTTACTTTCCAAATGTGCCCAATATATCAGCAGGCTGAGAGAAGACACCCCCTGATTTAACTCTTTGTTCCCATGCTGTACTACATGAACAAGGCCCTAGTTTTGCAATATGAAAATAACATCACCATGAATCATCCCCGGATATCAAGGTTACTCCTCAGTATCCAGAAGGTTACTTCCCAGTTCTACGGCTTGTTCTCAGGATTGTGCTTGCTTTTCATCAAGGTCTCACTATGGCCTGACTGTCCTGCGGGGTGTTTTTGGATTAAGCAGCTAGCCATAAATTCACGGGCAAATGAGCAACAAAGGATTACTACAACTGAACAACAATCTCATTGAAACAATCTCTGGTTTGTCTCCTGTTTCCAAGGTGGGAAAACAGTTTGCATAAGTAACTACTGATTCCCAACTCATGTATTTTTATGCCAATATTTTCCCCACATTCAGTGACCAACCTGGATCTACAGTATTATTATGCCAAATGCTGTCCATTCTTTGAGGGAACCTGGAGAAGTTTCTTGGATGAGATGGGGTTTGGGTTTAGGATTAAAGGGTGGGGGGATTCACAAGTACTAACAGGATACAGGCTTTCCTGGGCTTTGGGGAAGACTGAAGTCATTGGGAGGACATGATGCCTCACTGATTGGCCATGAAATGGGGATGTGCAGAGAGGTCAGAAGCAGGCAATCAGGTCCTTATAGATGATGGAAGGGAGACATGATAGCTAAATGAGAGGGCCTTTACTTGTTCTCTGAGGCTGGAGCCCTGCAGTAGCTTCCTGAGCATTGGGATGGTCTGCATTCTAAGTAAGAGCACCCCCAGGTGGCCATAGATGGGATGGTGGGAGGTGGAGAGGAGGAACCACCAGCCAAAAGAGCCCACTGAGTGTGGAGGGTGGAGGTCCTGAGACGTGTCACAGTGGAGGAGTGCCCAAGAGATGGGTTACAGGAAGGAGAAAGCGTGTAACATCCATAGTTCCCAAATGGAGTCTAGGGTGAGCAGGTGGAGAGAGGTGAGTTGTGAACCGAGGGCATCCACTCCCCAACATTTCAGGGACAATGACTGCACGGCAGAGTTATGGAGGACGTGCATTTCACTATGATTTTCTCGAAGGAATGAATTTCCTTTTAAAACCAAAGACAAGAAAAAAAAAATGAAGCAACAAACCTTAATTTAAGAACTACATCATAAATTTGCTGTGAGCCAAAATAAACAAAGGGCACATTTACTTCACACAAGAATGGGTTTTTGTGTGTGTGTGAAGTCTATCTTCAAGGTAGCATATGATTAAATTTCTGTTTTAAATGTTTCATTTGTATTCCTTTTCCTTTTCTCTTGGAAAAACCTCAAAGGCATTCATAGTTCCGTAGACGTACAATGTGCTTGAGAACAGCATTCATCACCTGGACTTGCTGGGAAGGGGGGAAGATATTTCCATTAGCACCGTTCATCTTTGGGATCTTGCAGCACATTGTGATTTAACATGGGACCTGTTGCTAAAAATCCTGAAATAGAAATGAGAAAGGGATCACAGGAACTTAGCCTCCTTTCCCACGGCCTTCATTCTCAGTTCCACCTACGAACCGCCACCTCCTGGGTGGTTAGATCTGGGCTGGTCACCCGATGGGGAAGTGGCCTGTCTCAGAGTCACCCAAGCTGGAGACTATGTGAACTTCAGGTAGATCTAGGACCTGTATGACAAACTATCTGAAAACAAGAAATCAATCACAAGAATTTGTCTTTCTGAAAAAATGATAATGTGTATTTTAGAGCCTAATCCTAAAAGTCAGAGTCCTCAACCAGAGAAGGCTCTTTGGCAGTTACCCCCATCACTTATGGCTAATTCCCGATGATTCACGGCAGTGATGGGGGCAAAGAGTGAGGAGGCCAGGTCAGGAAAACCATTCTCAAGCTCCTCATCTCCTGCAAACCTTCTAATAAGATCTGCTGTCAGAAAGCCCAGGGGCCTGGTTCAAGTTTCCCTAACCTTCCTACCCGTGGTCACCTAACAGGACAGCTGTTATAAAAGCAAGGGGATTGTCAGGAAAGGGAGCCAGGCAGGAAGGCTCGGGTGAGTTACATACTGGACGACTAGAGCCCGATATGCCTGCACGGCCTAGAATTCACAGCTCTCATAGGCAGCTCAAGCACAGACCAATCCTCTTGCCTGCATATTTTATGGTTCCGTTAAATCAGGATGTTCTAGGAAATGCACATCTATGCATTTAATTGTTTTCAAAGTGTAGCAATGCCAACAGGGCTCTGGGCACACAGGCTATTTTGCAAAAATTAAAAATGCATTATGAAAGATGGCCAAAGAAAACAGTAGCCAAACTAAACTCAGATTATATGTTGAACAGGGCTTTACCTCATACCTGCCTAAAACAGGCACAAGAGCAACAAGGCATGTTTGTACCACAGTCTGAAAACTGAGCCAACAGTCCTAGGCAGGACTTAGGAGGCAAGGGCTGCCCGGGGTCTGATGTAAAAGCCTTCCACAGAAAATACAACTCCTGGGATTCCAATGGGTGACCACTGGGTGGTCAGCGATTCATCCTCAAAGCCAGGAAGGTGATGTGTTGCAAAGATCCAAACACCCAAATTATGTCTAAAAGCTAAGTAGAGGTCATCCTATGGCCTTCCCTTTGACCACAACCTTACAAAAACAGAGAAAAAGTAATGATGCCCTGATCTGAGATTCAGCAGAAGTCTTCCATCTATGACTACTGTTGTGTGTTTTAATGAGGTGGAGGAATCGTGGTATTCAGCAGGGGTTACAGATGACCTGAGAGCACCTTAGCAGGAATTTTACTTCACTGGATTAATTACAAGCTGTTAACACCATTAAGCTACCAGACAATGGGGTTCAGTAAAAATAGGTCCTAGATGGGTCAGTATGGGTGAGACCCAGGAGGTGGGGGAAGGTCAGCAACAGCAGAAACTGCACAGGCCCAGAAGGGAGCTGCCCGGATGTCTCAGGCCAACACGGACAGCACGGGGCTCCTGCAGGCTCTTCACAGATACCAGAGGTGGGTGATTAAGGGGAAGAAGAAGGTCAGAGGCAAATTTTGCTGACTGGCCAGTTCTTGGCCACCAAGAGAAAGAAGCATCCCAGAAGAAATAAAGCAGAGTTGGGAGAAGAAAGGAGCGGAAGGAAATAAGAAAAGGTCAGGAGATGAAGACGAAGAGGGAAGACAGAAAGGAAACACAAAATGAGGAGTGTGGGGCATGCCAGCAGCCCGCCAATAACGGCCCCACATGGACACTGTACCACTGACGGTCCACTACGGCTTTAAACAGATGGAGACAGAGCATACTGCCAGCTCTACTCTTTTTCAAGTGTTTGCGGCAAGACCAGTGTATAAGTGGAAAGGCAATCTGAAAATTTACAAGAAAGGAAAAGGCACTTGTAAGACTGGGGAGGAAAAGATGCAGGGGCCAAGAACACCACAAGCGACAGGAGTGCAGGGACAGCACACACGGGCTATGTGACACACAGGGACCAATCAAGCTCAGCCTCCATCCAGCTGAACTATGGCTCGTCCCCTCCAGCCACTACGCGTCTGTCCATGCCTGGGTGCACCCCACTGCTCTCCACTCTACAAAAACCACCCCAGAGGCCAGGGGAAACTGAGGCACATGGCTGGAAGCTGCTGGCAGGCAGAGTGCCACAGCCCTCGGCGGGGCATAGTGTCACATAGGAACCGCGAGTGATGATGATTCTCACTCAGTGCGTGTTCCGTGTTTCTCCCCACACAGCTCCTCTGAAGGGACCAAAACACGACTGATCAGGAGACCAAGAGAACACTTAGAGGAGCCAAGATGACAGCTGTGGTCCCCGCTGGGCACTCTAAGAAACTGGAGCCTAGGAGTTAAAACCAAAATGACTGAGTTCTCGTTTTTTTTTTTTTTTAACAGTTTCCTTAGTTTCTGACTATTCTCTGGTGAAGAGCATCGTATCAATCACACTTAAAAACAAATCAGGAAACAGGAATCTCACTGGGATTTTTACCGTGCTAAGAACACTTTTGTAGTTGGATACCATGCCCCGTTCCGAGTACAAAGCCCTATTTGTTTCTGCTATAATGCAGTGTTATGTTCTACAGTTGCTACACAATCACTTTGAGGAAACATTACTATAAAAATAAATAAGTTTCTTTTTTCATTCAAAGCGAGGGAAAATAACAAGGACGCCCTAACACGCCCACAAACCTTTTCCAAGAACACTTGCATTTGTCCCTGGCTGGCGAGAATGCTTTGCTGATGATATCAAAGCCCTTTAATTTATCTACAATCAACCTGACTTCAACACAGAGGAAAAAATACTCATTTTGATCCACTTTCAATTAAAATAAGCTATTTTTTTGGTTCTGGGCTGTCTTTATTTTTCTTTAAACACAGGGGAATACACTATTCTGAAACCTTGCATTATTATTCTCTCTTGGCTTTGGAAGGGCAGCAAAACACATTATTAATCTCTGAGTTGGATTTTTTGAAAAGACAAAGTATAATTACATTTTCAAAAATGACTGCAAATTTCCCCTGCTGACCAAGATGAAAGAAAGGTACAGGATTTACCCTCCTCTGTGAAATAAGTAAGAAACTGGAAGAAAATACATTTAAAAATAATGCTTTTCAGACATTGGACAGCAGGAAGCTAAGGCCAATGAAACGAGGTGAGCCCTACGCCTGCCCCACCTTATTGTCTGGAGAAAGTCGCCCACCTGCAGGGCAGGGAACCAGGCACAGGCCTCAGTCTCCCTAAGTGGAGGAGACAGAGCTGAGGGTCCAGGGACACCAAAGAAGCTGCAGCTTGAAGGGCAGAGTGGCAGAAAGGGGAGAGCTGCCGAGAGGGAGAGCTCTGGAGGCCAAGGGAGGGTCCCCCCTGAGTTTTCGGCTGAATCTTGATTGGATGCCTACATGTGAAGAAACTACCCAAGGCCAGGGCAAGAGCCACCTGAAAAAAAGCTAAAGAAAGATCTCAAGCTCAGAGGGATCCAGGAATGTCCTTGCTGTCACCAGCTGGGGTAGAAAATCTCTTACTTCAGAGGGCACCATGTAGAGGAAGGTGATGAGTGTTATCTCAACATTAGGGAGAAAAGGAGCCCTTAGACTAAGGGCTCTCAGATACTGCCTCACAGAGGTTAAGGGTACACCTCTACAGGACCACACTGCTTCTGAGTAACTTAACTGCATCGAGAACAAGGCTCAAGAATATTTGTAGGAACGCAAACAGGTCCAACACTTTATAAGGTAAAATTCAGAATGCTTGACTTCTAATAAAAAATTACCAGGCGTGCAAAGCAGCAGGAAAATACAACCAATAATGAGGATAAAAATCAATCAATACAAACAGATCCAGAAATGATACAGAAGGTAGAATGAGTAGCGCATTAACATAGTCGTGATCATTGTAATCCATGTGTTCAAGAAGCTAGAGGAAAGATTAAACTGTTAAGTAGAGACACAAGATGGATTAACAAAATAAAGACCAGAATCAAACTTCGAGAGCTGGAAACTACAAAGTCTGAGATGAAAAACCTACTGGATGGGATTAATGGCAGATTAGACATTGTAAAAGAAAAAAGTCAGTGAACTTGAAGACATAGCAATAGAAACTATCCAATATGAAACACGGATTTAAAAAAAGTGTTGTTGGTGTCGGCCCAGTGGCATACTGGTTAAGTTTGCACACTCCGCTTTGGCAGCCCTGGGGTTTGCAGGTTCGGATCCTGGGCATGGACCTATGCACTGCTCATCAAGCCATGCTATGGTGGCATCCCACATACAAAATAGAGGAAGACGGGCACAGATGTTAGCTCAGGGCCAATCTTCCTCACCAAAAATAATAATAATAATAATTAATTTTAAAAAAGATGTTGGAGTGGGGTTATGAGAAGAGCATCAGTAAAATGGGAGACAACTTCTTGTAGCTTAATGTATCTGTAATTAGAGCCTGGGGCAGAGAAATATAGATGAAGAAATAACGACTAAAATTTTTCCAAATTTGATGAAAACTATACAGGCACAGATTCAAAATACTCAATAAATCCCAAGCACAAGAAACAAGAAGAAAACAACACCCAGACTCATCATATTCAAATTGCTTAAAATCAGTGACAGAGAATCATAAAAACAGAGAAAAAAGATACATTACCTACAGAGAAGCACAGAAAAGAATTATAAACTTCTCACTGGAAACAATGAAGCAAAACGACAGTGGAGCAACACCTTTCAACTAATGGAAAAAAAATCTGTCCACCCTATAACTCTGCACCTAGTGAAAACATATTTTGAAAACAAAGGAAAAATAAAGACTTCTCAGACAAAAAAATGGGTAGAATTCATCCTGGGCAGACCTGCACTCCGGGAAAGTAAATGGAAAGCCTTCAGGCAAAAGGAAAATGATGTCAGATGGAAATCTGCATGTAAGAAAGCAACGAGAGGCACTAGAAACAGAGATTGTGCCCATCTGCTTGTGTCACCAATGATGCCTGCAGGTCAACACCTGCGGGTCTGGAGTCCAAATCCTCGTTTGCCCTTTCCTCAGCACTATCTGTGCTGACTGGGGCCTTGTTTTCCTGCATTTCTTTAAAGTTGCTCTGGAAAGTACATGTTTCCTTGTGATCCCTGGAGGTTTCCACAGTCTTAAAGCTGGGCAGATGGGAGTCTGTTACTTCTAAAGATAAATGAATAAAACTTCTTAAATTTAAATTAGGCTACTTTGGATTCCCCTTGGAACTATTTCTGGTTTGGGAACTCATTTTGTATATAAAAAGAGGAAAATCTTTTATATTTCCAAATTTGAGGACAGACAGAAGAAGATAAAGGCAGAGCCAGCCATAAAATCTGGAATGGTAAAGTTTGTCCGAGTCTGGGACCGATGTTTAAAAATTAATGGGAAAATGCACAAATATTTGCACTTTTTGTGTATAGTGTATACCTTCTAAACACGAAACATCCATCTGGCTCGTGAAGAATAAGTATGCACAAAAGTTGTCTCAAGAGACCAGAATGTCCTTTTAAGAAAAAAAAGATATTATAGTGGAGTTTCCAGCTGTTTGTTAAAATCAACTTGATTAAATTGAACTCCCTCCACCCCCTGCACCCTCTATCAAGTTTACATGAAACCACTGGGCACTCAGAAGTTAATTCCATAAAACACACACTGCTGAGCTCCATCAAAACCAAAACAAAGGGCCAGCCTTGTGGTGCAGCAGTTAAGTCTGACACTCCACTTCGGCAGCCTGGGGTTGGCTGGTTCGGATCCTGGGCGCAGACCTACTCATCGCTCATCAAGTCATGCTGAGGCAGCAACCCACACAGAAGGACTTACAACTAGGATATACAACTATATACTGGAGCTTTGGGGATAAAAAACAACAAGAGGAAGATGGGCAACAGGTATTAGCTCAGGGCCAATCTTCCTCAAAAAAAAACCAAACAAAACTTGAAATAGATGCTTACTCATTTAATCCAATTAGTCGAAGTTACTGATCAGTTGAGATTATCAATGCACAAAATAATTAACATAACCTCAAGTTCCAAAACAGGAGATATCTGTGTGGCGTTCTAGGGAGGCAACAAGGAGCCAGAATGCTGTGGCCACATACTGGCCACTCACACACTCTAGGCCTGTATTCTCATTTGATAAGTGCACTGATTTCTCGTTGCCTAAAGGAGGGATTGAGGCTCTTCAACAGCCTCGAGATTCTATTTCAAACACTTCTAAAATTGTGTCTACAGAGCCGATAGCAGGTCTGTTCCATGGGAGCGTCTTGGCCCCAAACCAGTGGTCCACAATCACCTCCGCCCTCAGAGTTGAAAAAAAGAGACTTATAAAAAGACATTTATAAAAATCTCCATGTCTAGCTTGTTGTGCAACTGCAACTCCATGGGAACGAGGGGCTTTCTCGGGCGAGCTGGCTTCTGCAGCCACAGGGTGCTGTCCACCGCAGAGTGCCTCGGTGCCTGCGTGACCCGGGCTGAACCTCCCTGCAGACACACCCTTCTCCCTGGCCTCTTGCTTCCCTCAGCTCCTCCCACCAGCTCTTCCCACTTCCCATGCCAGAAGACGCCAGGCAGCAAGAAGACGGAAAATTTAAATGCATCAACTTTGCTATTTATTAGCAGATGTTCTTCAAATTGCAGAACCTCAGAGGGCAAAGAACCTTAGCACTCAGCCCTTCCAACTCTCAGCCAACACACCGGGTCACCTCTCCTGGTTATTACAGGACACGGGCTAAAGCCAAACTCAGGAATGAATTCTGCAAAAACACTTTGTTACGCTGATTGCAGAGATTAGATTTTCTTCACATGTGAAAAGTGGCTTTTCCCAAGAAGATGATATTGCATTGGAAATGTTAAAACAAAAGACTGGTTTAATTTATTAGCCATTTTACAGGAAATGTTAACTTTACCAAGAAACTGGCTTCCTTAGGATAATACATTTTTGCTTTAAATAGGATGATACCTTTGTGCTTTAAATTGACTTGTTATTTTAGTTGTAACTCTTGCAAACGTAAGGAAATTTTACGTTTCCAATGCTAGGCTGATAGTTAATCTGACAAATGTGTCTAATGAAAAGAGTTTTATGAAAAGGAGGAAAATTGCTTATATCTTTTTAAACCGGAAATTTCCATGGTAGGGGATCTAGAATGTCTATAATAATTAACTTACAGGGAAATTAAAAATATTTCTAAATGTGAGATATTCCCATTCCTTCACTATCAATAATATTTACAATTTAGAATTTAAAATATTTGAAGGTGGTGAACAGAACTTGTAGAACAATAAAATTATGATGAATAAGATGACAAACCTTATGTTGCTTTTCTGACTTTGCTTTTAAAACAAAAGTGGAAAAATATGGAAATGAACCCAAAGTTTTTCCTTTCTAACTGTGTCTAAAGAATAAAATTGGCTCTATGTGAAGTAAGAATTCAGATTTCTGTTAAGCAATAGGCATAGTAAAAATCTATGAAATACAGAATTCTGTGCAAGTTTTTCTAGAGTATAAATTTATTTAATATTTTCAAAAATACTGCCATGCCTTGAATATCCTTTAAAAGGTAAACATCAACCCCACTAAAGATTAGGCCATTTCTCTCCCTAACCCTGCACTGTCAGCCCTCATGCTCCATAGTTTTGAGAGAGTATGATATTTTAAGGAATTAACAAATGAGAAAAAACTGATTTCTTTGGTCTTATCTATATGAATTTTTGAAGTGTGATCTAGCTTCAAAATGAAAAGATCTAAGATCTCTATGTTTAAAGTATTCTCCTCATTAGAGAGAAGAGAGGCTTACAAAGAAAAGCCTGCTGTGAGAATGGGTGTGAGAATTCTGTCGTGGCTTACACTCTTGGCTACAAATGGTATGGATCCCTCCCTTAGAATTTGATGATGTGTAGGAAAAAAATTCTTCTCAAATTTTACAATTTAGCTAGTCTATGTAATCGACTATTTACAATGTGATTTTTCCTCTCTCTCTTTTAACAAACAATGCAGTCCATATCCCACTGTAAAGTAAAACACTTATTTAAATAGATCAGCTTAACAGATCAATTTCCAATTTTGATAGTACAAAGACTATTAAAATGAAAATACCATTCATTTGAGAAATAAAATTTCACTTAACATAATCTTTAAAAAGTGTCTAAAAAGATTGATAACAAAATTTACCTAGTGAATACAACTGCTCAAATGCACATCAACTGCTCGCTCTTTCTTTTCTCTGAACTCTCTAGTCCACTTGGATTATAGCTGGGATGACACTGGTCACCTCCATGGGTAAGAAGTGATCATGAGGTTCAAGTGTCAGTTCAACTATTAACAGAAGGAGATCCAGCTGGGTCCACATTATCTAACCTTTTCCAGGGACAGATTCCTTGTCTCTAAAATGGGAACAATATCAAACAGGGATCTTTCAAAGATGAAGAGTACTAAAGAATTTGGGGGATTATATGTAACAGTGCAGAATGCTGTGATGATGATGATAAAGTAAACTTCTACTGGTAACGTACATTCCTTTAGACAGAATACATAACACACTCATATTTGTTTTTCATTAGAAATTAGTTTGAATATTCTAGCAAATTGAATTTTCATGGAATTTGTTTGAAACAAATGGGGAAAAAATTCACAAATATAAAAAGCCCATTTAGAAAAACATTATTAACCCATACCATTATTTATGTGATCTTAAATCCCATTAAAATGAATCTTAGGGATAATTTTAAATTGCCAACTTAAATTTATTTTTATGCAAACAACATGCAAAAATAAAAAGATTTGCACTTCATAGGAGATAAACTTAAAGCAAACTGAAACAAAAAAAAATTTTAATGTGAAAAAATATAGGACAAATATATGAGAAAAAATTTTTAAAAGACAGCAAATTAATATTAAACAAATATTTAAACAAAAGATACTAAAGAAATAGGTCATATTATACTGATAAATATATGTATAGATGAATATAAATATGATAGAACTATCATGATCATAATCAAAAACATCAATAAAATAGCCAAATACAAGTGAACAACACACTTAAGCATCAGCAGTCACTCACTCAACAATCTGGGGAGGGATCTTGTCCAGGGAAGGCAGTCCACTCACAATAGCACAAAAATTACAAATGGAAAGAAATAAAGTTAAAAACAAATGTGCAGAATCTATATGGAGAAAACGGCAGTGCTTTCTGAATGACTTAAAAGGAAAATTTGGCTAATACAGAGACCCACCATGGCCCTAAATGGAAACAGTCTGCACCATATGGATGTTGATTCTCCTCATGTAAGAGCAATCCCAACCAAAACTCCAAAGGGACTTTTTTGGGCACAGGGTGTCTTGAAAATACTTCTGAAAACAGGAGAAAATACCTAAGAAAAAAATTTAAGTGGAGTAATTTTTCACCACCACGTGTTAAAATGTTTATAAATGTGCAAGGTAAGATCAGTGGTCTAGAGTCAGAAGATTAAAAAAAGTGAACACAATAAAAGTAGTATTTTTAAATTGGTGAGGAAGAGAGAATTTGATAAATTCTCCTTGAAAAAAATGCATCTTATGAAGGTGAAAAAGGCCAAAAGGGAGTTAGATGACATATTCAAAGTGCTAAAGGAAAGATCATCAGCCATTAAATCTGTATCCAGCAGAACTATCCTTCAAAAATGAAGACAGAATTGACAGTTCCAGATAAACAAAAACTGGGAGAATTTATCACTAGCAGATTTCCCCTACAAGAAATACTAAAGAGAGTCCTTCAGGATAAAATGAAAGCACACTAGACAGTCATTTGAATCCACCTGAAGAAATAAAGAGTACCAGTAAAAGTACCTACTAAGTAAACATAAAAGAGAGTATAAATGTAATTTTTTGTGACTCTTTTTTCCCCTTGATTTAAAAGACAAATGCACAAAGCAATACTTACAAATCTATGTTGATGGGCATGGAAGGTATAAATATGTAATCTGTTAACAACAACAACACAATGGAGCGGGGAGCAAGTAAAGCTATATAGGAAGGAGCAAAGTTTTTATAGTACTATAATTAAGGTGGTACTAAACTAAACTAGATTGCAATAAATTGATATTAATTATAATACCCAGGACAACCACTAAGAAAATAACTTCAAAAAAATAAAAGAAATGACAAGGAGATTAAAATGGTACACTAGGAAATATCTATTTAACAAAAAAAGAAGGTAGTGGGGGCCGCCCGGTGGCGCAGCGGTTTAGTCCGCGCTTGGCAGCCCAGGGTTCGCGAGTTCGGATCCCGGGCGCCCGCAGACGCGCTGCTTGTCAGTCACGCTGTGGCGGCATCCCATATAAAGTGGAGGAAGATGGGCACGATGTTAGCCCAGGGCCAGTCTTCCTCAGCAAAAAGGGGAGGATTGGCAACGGATGTTAGCTCAGGGCTGGTCTTCCCCACAAAAAAAAAAAAAAAGAAGGTAGTGATGGAGGAAGAGAGGAAGAAAAAGTACATGAGACATAGTGAAAACAAATAGCAAAATGGAAGACTTAAATCCTA
Organism: Tapirus indicus; assembly: GCA_031878705.1. Taxonomy (NCBI): domain Eukaryota; kingdom Metazoa; phylum Chordata; class Mammalia; order Perissodactyla; family Tapiridae; genus Tapirus; species Tapirus indicus. The sequence goes on along the minus strand of CM062918.1, from coordinate 71,624,138 downwards.
CCTTCTCAGTAAGTACATTAAATGTAAATGGATCAAACTCTCCAGTTAAAAGGCAGAGATTGACAGAATTGAGTTTTTAAAAAAACCACAATCCACCTATTTGCTGTCTATAAGAAACATAATTTAGATTTAAAAAAACAAATAGGTTGGGCCAGCCCCACGGTGTAGTGGTTAAGTTTGGCACACTTCGCTTCAGTGGCCCAGGTTTGTGGGTTTGGATCCCAGGCGTGGACCTACACTACTCGTCAGCCATGCTGTGGCAGTGACCCACATATAAAATAGAGGAAGATTGGCAGAGATGTTAGGTCAGGGCTAATCTTCCTCAAGTGAAAAAAAAAAAAGAGGAAGATTGGCAACAGATGTTAGCTCATGGTGAAACTTCCTCAGCAAAAAAAAAATAGGTTGAAAGTAAAAGGATGGCAAAAGATGTAACATCCAATTGGTAACCAAAAGAGAGCTGGATTGGCTACATTAACATTAGAAACAATAGATTTAAAATAAAAACTGGTACTAGAGATAAAGAACAATATTTTATAATGATAAAAGGGTCAATCCGTCAGGAAGCCTTACAATTATAAACATAAATGCACCTAAAACAGAGTCCCAAGACACATGAAGCAAAAACTGACAGAATTGAAACATGAAACAGACAATTCAACAATAATAGTTGAAGATTTCAATATCTTACTTTCGATAGTGAATAGAATAACTATCAGAAAATAACAAGGAAATAGAAGACTTGAACAATAGTGCAAATGAACTAGATCTATCAGAATCTATAGACTACATCACCCAACCAGAGCAGAATACATATTCTTCCTAAGTACACACAGAACACTCTGCAGCACAGACCACATGCCAGGCCATAAAACAAGCCTCAGTAAGTTTAAAAGATTGATATCATATCTAGTGTGTTCCCCAACCACAATGTAATGAACTTAGAAATCAATAATAGAAGGAAACTTGGAAAATACAAAAATATATGGGCATTAAACAATACACTCTTGAAAAACCAATGGATCAACAAAGAAATCACAAGGGAAATTAAAAAATACTTTGAGATGAATGCAAACAACAACACAACATGCCAAAACTTACAGGATGCAGCTAAAACAGTGCATAGAGAAAAATTTAACATCCTATATTTAACATCATTTGTATGTTTTTCAAATATAAGCATTTCAGTGTAATTAAAAGTATTGCTAAATACAATTTAATAAATATATAATATTCCAACATATGGATGTACCATAATATCTATTATGCTAATTTGGCAGCATTTAAATTGTGTTCTATTTTTGCTGTTGTAAAAATTGGATCTCTTTGGACACTTTAATCTTTAACTGCCTTTATTTCCCCAGAATAGATTTATAGAAATGGAATGTTCACTTAAAAGATAGGTGTTTCTATAGCTGGTGATATCTGGCAACCTTATTTGTAAAGCAACATTCAACATCATACATAATGCTAGAGATGTTTGGGAGAAAGGATGGGTGGGAGATATCATAATTCCAACATGCTTGGGAGAACCAACATGGTAAGGAGGGAGAAGTGGAAACCAGTTATAGTCCCTCCTTTCCCATTTTTCTTGTAACAACACAAGTATATGAAAAGAATGTTTTTTTATAAAAGAATTTTTATAAAGCTTGGTCACACTGGTCTGGGAGAAAGTGGGGTCTCAGTCCATGTGCCTTCGTGGCTGGGTAGTGATGTCACTCTGACAACACCCAATTGAACAACGACTATCAGAGCTTTGCATTTATTTAACCTAACTTATACTAAGGAGGTAATATCAGTTCCATTTTAAAGACAAGTTAAAATGGGGTACCCAGTAAAAACATTTCTTAAGTAAGTGAGTCAATGAGTACTGAATGTGTTGATGTTATTTGTTCTTTAATATATATATATATATATATACACATACATCTTGAGCATCTTTTAGGAGGCAAGTGTTGCTCTATTCTAGGAGCCAGGTGTTCTTGTTCCCCTGGAGTCTACATTCTAATGGGGAGGGTGGGTTGCAAAACAGCCAAAGGCACAAATAGGTAAAAAGGTCAGAAGCTGGTAAGTGCTGTCAAGATCAACAGAGCAGCTGAGGACAAAGAAAAGGTGGTCAGGGAAGGGCTCCCTAAGGATGTGACATTGGAGCCATGGAGTGCTGGGAGAAGGTTCCGGAAAGAGTCAGAAGGTTCCAGAAAGGCCCTGAGGCAGGGCACAGCCAGGAGGCCAGTGTGGCACATGCGGGACTCAAGGTGGTGGGTGAGGACACCAGGGTGGGAGGGAGCAGTCAGCCAGGTACAGAGCCGTGCAGGCCCAGGAAAGAGCTTAGGGTCTGACTGTGAGGGGAGTTGGGGGTAGAGCAGGGAGGCTTCTGAGCAGAGGTGTGTGTGATCTGCTTTATATTTAGAGGCACCACTCTGGTTGCTGGGTGCGTGCGGGGTACAGAGGTGGAGGTAGAAACCGGCAGGAGGAAAGGCAGGGAGGTCAGCTGGGTGGCATGGTCAGTTGGAGTGGAGGGGAAGAGAAGTGGGCACGCAGCTAGGACCAGAGGGAAAACCAGCAGGAGCTGCCTGCAGATCTATCTGGGAAGGGGACAGGCATGAAGAGGGGCCACCCCACAGCACAGGTACAGCTGACAGTTAACTGCAGGAAAGAGAGTACCACTGGGCAGTACCTGGCCCTGAGCCCACATCCGCACCTTCACCTCCCTGAGAATGTGTCCCCAGACACCACACCTCTGCTCTACTACATGACTATTCTCCCCTCCTTCTCTCACTTTTGGTTTGGGGTCTTCAGTCCAGAACTCTGGATTATAACTAATTTTCCCACAGCTGAGCTATCCCAGGAAGGCACGACACTTTAAGATTATCTTTTTTCATTTTAACTATTAGGCCCTTTAAAAAAAAAAAGTAGCTTTAGGAAACTTGTCACCTGATGAGAACTTGAATATCTAACAGCTTATGGAAATCGGTATTTCAAATCTAAGGAATTCATTTCCTCAGACTTACGAAAGACACCAAAAAACAATTAGCTGAGCTAACAGTGCTCTCAGAGGGAGACATCAATACTTCTCTGGCTTCACAGCTTCACGATGTGCCAGACTTTCCTTCATCTGACACCCATCCACATTATTCGAAGCCAAAATTATATCTGGGGTGAATGACGAATCTGCAGTGAAACGCCAAGTTCCCAGCCACTCACCACCTTCCCCACCACACCCTGTCCTACACCCTCAGCAGACAGGCTGGACCCTGGGCCTGACCCAGCACCCCCTGCACTTTGTCTGGACGTCTGGAATCGCTGCCCACGCCCTCTCCCTTCTAAGGAAGCCTGGCTCATTCCAAAGCCATGTGCGGCTTGGGGCCTCCGTGGACTCCTCCCATACAGGGTACACGCACAGCAATGACACGTGTCGCCATGACAATGTTGTTGGGCGGTTACTGTAACTCTAACGGGTTCTGAGTGCTTATGCTCCCTCAGAAAATGCCAGATTTACTCATGGACACAGTTAATCTCCTTGATAACATTTTCCAGGGGAATGCTGTGGGCGGGCAATCCCTAATAGGAGATGGAACCACATTTGGGAGTTCTCCAAAAATACACATTCAGTGTGTAGAAATGTGAAAGTAAAGCTGACCTGGCAATATCCTGGAAATACTTGGCAATCAATTATAGCGTCTTCAAGGATTTTTTCCAAATACCATATGGATTAATGTACCGCGTTTTCTGAGTTTCTATTTATCCACAAACTCTAACTGAGCTCATATGACGTGCCAGGCGTTGTGCCAGGTATGCAGAGCTTTGTACCGATGAGGGAGACACTCTCCCTGAACTTACAGAGGCTCCCATGTGCACCACCTCACTGCCTGATCCAGGTAAATTCATCTAGACAACAAACATTGTCACGGATTTCCAAAGAGCAATACAGGCTTCTGCTCTTAATAACTCTTCATTAGTCACCACTGAAAGGGAATCCTCAAAAAAAAAAAAAAAACCCCTCCCTACAGAGACTTCCAAGTGCCAATAAGTGAAAATGGCAATTACACTATAATAAATAGTGTCACCCAAAAAGTCAAGTCCACCCAGAACCTCAGAACATGACCTTATTTAGAAATAGGGTCTTCAAAGGTATAATTAGTCAAGTTAAAATGAGGCCATCCTGGATTAGGGTGGGCCTCAATCCAATGATCCTGTCCTTAAAAGAAAACAAAGGTAGACACTCACACTGAGAGAAGATAGCTGTGTGAAGATGGAGACAAAAATTGCTGCAGGCTAAGGAACACTAGGAATTGCTGGCAACCACTGGAAGCTAGAAGAGGTAAGGAAGGATTCTTCCCTAGAGCCTTCAGGGGGAGCATGCCCCGCTGACAGCTTGATTTCAGACTTCTGGCCTCCAGAACTGTAAGAGAATAAATTTCTGCTGTTTTAAGCCACTCATTTTGTGGTAATTTGTTAGGGCAGCCCTAAGAGACGAAACAGGACTGGTGGTGAACTGACACTATTTCCTATGCAGACACAAGTCCTTGTTTTAGTGAGGATGGTTACTCTGAGTGTGCTGGGCAAGGCACAGACATCATCAAGACTAGTGATACTCTGGAGCCATCACTGGAATTTCAAATCGGCACCTTTACATCGTAGGCTGCTGATGGGCACACTCCCTATTTTGTGTTATGATCGTGAGTCCTATTTAAAATGGGTTCCAGGTTCTTTCCAAACATTTCCTTTGCATCAGTCACTCTACTTTCATACACTACACGTAAAGCAGAAAAATAAAACAAAAATGGGCAACAGCTAGCCTTCCGCCTGAAGAAAGGACATTAAAAGAGCACAACGGACATGTGCATGTTGGCCATGCTCCCCAAAGACGCACTGAAATGGGATACTGACGTCTCCATGGAACCAGTCAGTGAAACCCAGCTCTACAACGCCGAAGCTGATTGGTTAAAGCCCAGTTCATGCTGACTTTCTTGTTATAACTCTCAATTTTATTTTTTAAAGAGTCATTTGACAGTAGGGTACTGCTATCAAACATTTCTCTTCACTGTGGAGTCGAAAATAAAAAAAAATTAAAAAAACCCATGATCCATGGCCCTCCTGATTCCCTCAGGGCCAATATCCCTCGGAAGTGGCTCCCCTACTTGTCACAGCAGGTGTGGGGACACAGTCATTCATTCAGCTGCGCTCCGAGCTCCAGGAGTCAGCACAGCCTTTACTGCATGGACACGATCCAGGAGCTCTGTCACCAGGCTCAGGGTGTCCCACCCACACCCCCATATGTTTCCACTGTTTCTTCCCTTCACTATTTCCTACACTATTCCTGCTCCACCTTTCCAGGTATACCTCTTCTTTCTTACTCTCTTTCTGGACCCTTTTCTCTTCGTTAATTCTCTTCACTTTCTAACTTCCTTTCTGCGGGCTGTCTGAACCAACGAACAACCCCATAAGTCTGACGTGGCAAAGGAAACACTCCCTAACCACAGGGGTGGCAGCGCCGACATCAAAGCGAGAAGCATTTAAGATTCGTGGTGTGGGCTGACCTGCTGCAGCCAACACTGAAGCAAGGCCGTCAAGCACAGACATATTTTATTAAACTCGTGTCTACCTACTCAAACACTAAGACACCCCCAAGGCCCCGTGCAAACCCCACCTTCTCCAGGAAGTCTTACCCGGCAGTGCAGCCATCCTCCCTGCTCCCTCAGACAGCTGGAGCTTCACCTCTATTTATTTAATTAATGCCAACGAGGTGCAGGAACTGTCCTAAGAACGTTGCAGGTATTGACTCACGTGCGCTGCTCCCCACAGCAACCGAGGAAAATGCGTCCTACCGTCACCCTTGACTCACAGAGGAGGGCAGTGAGGGCAGAAGCCACTTGTGAAGAGCCACACATCTAGCAACACTATCCATGTGCATGTCCAGGCCCCTCACAGCTAGGCTGTAAGTCCCTTAAAGACAAGATCCAATGTTTCACCTTCATGTCCACACAGCACCTGGAAAGGGGCTTTCTATGTGTAGATCATGAGGCTGACTTGAAGAACAAAGCAGAAAGGTATAAACTGCAATGCTCTTTAAGCTCTAAGAACTTACTATAACACAAATGGGCACCAATGGGCAAGGAACCAGAAAATGTGCACATTCACAAAAGCAAATTTGGTGAAAATCACCTGCCTGTTTCCAGTTAGCAGGAACACCCTAGGAAATAGCTGAGGACGTGTGGCATGTGGCAGGCTTTGGGCAACCTGAAGGGGGAAAACACTGCAGACTTGGTTAAGAGCTGGGCAGGGGGGAAGATGGACCAGGGGAGGGATGAACTAGGTGACAATGCTCTTGGAAGGAAGACCCTGGCTGGGGGGCACTGCTCCTCAGGGGTGTGGAGGACAAGAGGAGGGAGAGAGCTGATGGTGCCAGTGCTCAAGGGCAGGATGCTGCAACTTCAGCATGTGACAGCATCAAACATGGATTATGGCGCCCTCCCCACACTCTGATGCAGCTGGTCAGGGACAAGGCATTAGAACGTGCACCTCTAACAAGTTCCCAGGTGACACTGATGATGCTGGTCCAGGAATCACACTTTGAAAACTACTGCTCTTGGGGGTTCTAGCCATAACTCTCGTAGAGGTTGTTCCAGTATTTCTGTGAAACTCCACACCGGTGTCTATTGTTACACCCCAATTTTGCCAAGTTAACACTGTATCTGCTTAGGCTCTGATCGCAAACAGTACAGATCCAACTGCTTTCCAAAGAAGGTGCACTTCCTATTGCTGTCTGCCTTCCTGAACAGACCTCATTCTACTCTGCTGACAGAAGAAGAAACCATCAGGAAGCAAGCAAGCTTTCCATTGCAAATCCTTCCAGGAGACCAATTCTTGCAACGGTGACTAACCAAGGCAGTAAAGGGGGTGGGGAGTGGATAAGAGAACGATTCAGCTAGGGGAGCAAATACACCTTGAAAAAGCACCCCTCCAAGTGATCCTGACATGGTGTCCAGGGGAGGGCCTGCTCACCCTTTCCTTTCAGTTGAGAAAGCCAATTTGAACAAATTAATGTATATGACTATAAGATTCATTGTTAAACTAAAACCTCAGGCATACTGAGATTTTAACTTTAATACATTTCATTAAACATGAAACAGTCTTCAACTTTTAGAGAAATGGTGATTATAGAGAGGAATTATTTTGTCACAAGGTTACCCTGAAGTTAAGTAAAAATTTGAATGTATGAAAATGTGTGAAATAGTATTAACCAGTGAAAGAAAAGACATCTGAGGACATCAAAGGCCAGACAGAAAGGCATTTAATTCTGATCGGTACTCGTGAGAGAGGCGTCAGACCTACTTTGCTCTACATCTGGGTCTACCAGGAATCCCCATCGCACAGCACCAAGCAGCTGGTTACAAGGGAAGGCCCTCTCAGGAAGTGTGTGCCCCATCTGGGTTCACTCGTCTGACCCGATTCAGACATATCAGAAAATGCAATACTTTGATTTTTTCAATGTGAAACCAGCACACTCAAAGTGCTTATTACTCAGCAATAAGAGTCTCGGAGGACTGACACTTTGGAATGCACCCTTCCTTTCCTCTCGGTTACTCACCTGCAGAACGCAGGCACAGGTCACCAAGCAAGCTAAGCTCCTGCACAAACCTCAGTTTCCCTCAGGGAGCCAGAGGGAAGGCCCTGGGATTGTCAGTTCCAGAAGAGCCTATGAGGAAACACGCCCTGCGCCCAGTGAGGTGATGGTGACAAATTCACAGCCCCAGAGAAGCAATGGTTGGGTACAACCTTCCAGCCACACTGTTAGTGTGACAGCCCAAGGGACACCCCCAGCTTAGACTGCATTATATAGCATCCCAATTACAGCCTCAGGGCTTGGCTCCGTGCTCAAGGTAGCCCTGTAATCTCCATTCTGGCATAGATAATACTCTATTAATCCAACAACTGGGTGGTGTTACTCACATGCAGATCAAGTTTCGATTTTCTGCATATTTAAACTCACTCTGCAATGGGATTCCTTGCTGCTTTTTACGGGAAGCACCCCCTTGAGAGTTATGATTCTTGATAATAATATTGCAAGTAGCATTTCCTTAAAATCTATTTCCCTTGTGCAAACAGGGAAAGGGCAGGCATTACTCCAGGATACTAGCTCAGTTCTAGAAGGGGCCTTTCTTTACAATTAGTAATCAGGCTGTTTTCAGAAGCATTTCCTATTGAGTCTTCCTCACCTTTCCACACGAGTGCAAGACACCTGTCTCATGTTCAGTATGACTTGTCTCCTGGGAGTGAATGTCACTGACCGCAAGCTTGTTTATTTGTTTATTTTAGGAACATCCCACGCAGTCTAGTATTTCTCTGCAGTATCCATTTCTTGTCAACATGTTAAAAATGCAAATTTACCTAGGTGTCAACTGTGACATAACAATGTGCTTCTATCCGATAACCATTCTGTCTAGAAGACACTGGCTGTTCCTCAGCATCCAGTCACAATTCTGATTTCAAAGGCAAAGTACTGTACCACTCCCAGGATAATAAATGACTCCAGGGTGTGTGCATTAGTGCACCCCTTCCGACTATAATTATCTGAATTACTCATAACAATAAAAGTACATTAAGATAAAATACTAGTGGATATTTCCAGGTATTAATTTACGCTAACATTCCCAAGTGTTTTATATATCCCTTATAACCAGAGATCCAAGTCTCCTTAAAGTCAGGTCTGGAATAATAGTGAGATTCTTCTATTTGCACTTAATTACAGTTATTCATAAGTCTTATATGCTTATGCCCACACCCATGAGAAATGTTGTCCCCCAAGTGCTTCATCTCTGCTGGGAAGTGTAAATCTCTGATGTCACCTGTCCCTAGAAAAAGTGGCAGGCACATCTTTTCTCCCCCTCTTATTTGCAGTGGCAGAGCATTCAGAGGGACCAGGGCCTACTCCCAAGGCTGTGGTCCTAGAAGCCTCATAATCCCACTGTCTGGGCGCTAGGCACATTGAATTTCTGTGTCTCCTTTTCATATTTAATAATTACAGTACTTAATAACAAAATGATCATTTTTAAACTGTTTATTTTGAAATAATTATAGATTCGCAGGAAGTTGCAAAAAAATGTACAGGGAGGTCTCATGCACCCTTCTCCCAGCCTCCTCCGAGGTTAACATCCTGCATAACCAGAACACAATATCAAAACCAGGAAACTGACATTGGTACAATCGACAGAGCTAATTCAGACTTCACCAGCTTCAGGTACACTCGTGTGTGTACGTACTTCTGAGCAATTTTCCACAGGTGTAGCCTCTTGTAACCTCCACCACATCAAGATACAAGGCCTCCTCACGCTCTCTCTTTGTAGTCACACCCACCCTCCCCCATCCCTAAACCCTGACAACCACTAATCTCTTCCCCATCTCCGTAATTATGTTATTTCACAAATGTTACATAAATGGGATCATGCAGTACGTTTCCTTTTGAAATCGGCTTTTTGCACTCAGCAAAATTTCCCTGAGACCCATCCAAGTAGTTTTGTGTATCAATAACTCATTCCTTTTTATTGCTGAGTAGTATTCCATGGTGTGGATGTACCACAGTTTGTTTTGAGCTATTATAAATAAGGCTGCTGTGAACATCTGTGCACAGGTTTCTGTGTGAAAATAAGTTTTCAATTCTCTGTTGTAAATGCCCAAGAGTGCAACTGGGATCATATAGCAACTCTGTTTTTTGTTTCAAAAGGACTATTTCCAGAGTGGGTGTATTATACATTTCCACCAGCAATGTATGAGTGATCCAGTTTCTCTACACCCTTGGCAACATTTGGTGTTATCACTATTTTTATTTTTGCCATTCTAGTAGATGTGCAGTGATAGCTCCTCATGCTTTTAATTTGCATTTTCCTATTATCTAAGGATGTTGAACATCTTTTCATGTGCTTACTGCCATCTGTATTTCTTCTTCAGTGAAATGTCTCCTCATGCCTTGCCCATTTTCAAGTGGGATTTTTTTTTAATGTTCAATTTTTAGAGTTCTTTAGATATTCTGAAACAAGTGCTTTGTTGGATATGTGATTCACAAATATTCTCTCCCAGTCTGTAATTTGTCTTTTCTTTTTCTTAACAGGGTCTTTCCCACAGCAAATGTTTTTAATTTTGATGACGTCCAATTTATCAAGTTTTCCTTGTATGGATCATGCTTCTGGTATCAAGTTTAAGAACATTTTGCCTAGTTCTAGTCCTGAAAATTTTTTATGTTTTCTTCTAAAAGTCTAATAGTTTTCCATTTAAATCTATGATCCTTTGGGAGTTAATTTTTGTATGCAGTATGAGGTTTAGTTTTTTTTCTTTTTTGGCCTATGGATGTCCACTTGCTCTTGCATCAATTATTAAAGGCTACATGAATTGCTTTTGCTTCCTTGCCAAAAGTTAATTTAGTATATTTTTGTGGGTTTATTTCTTATTTCTCTATTCTGGTCCATTGATCTACACCTTTGCCAATACCACACTGTCTTGAATTTGGTAGCTCTGTACTAAGCATTAATATTGGGAAGAGCGACTCCTCCCACTTTATTCTTCTTTTTCAAAAATATTTTGGCTATTCTAGGACCTGTGCTTTTCCACGTATATATGAGAATAAGCCTGTCCATGTCTACAAAAGACTTTGCTGAGATTTTGATAGGAATTTTGTTCAATCTACAGACAATTTTAGGGATAACTGGCATCTCTATTATGTTGATTCGTCCAATCCACGAGCATGGTATGTCTCACATTTATTCAAATCTTCTTTAATTTCTTTCATCAGCATTTTGTACCTTTCATCATACAGATCTTGAATGAGCTTTGTTAAATTTACACCTAAGTATTTCATTTTCTTTGGAGCAATGTAAATGGTATTGTGTTTACGATTTTAGTTTCCACTTGTCCATTGTCAGTACAACCATGCACTGCATAACGACATTTCAATCAACAACAGGCCAGATATACCACAGAGGTCCCATAAGATCAGTACCACAAAGCCTAGGTGTGTAGTAGGCTATACCATGTAGGCTTGTACAAGTACACTGTACGATGTTAGCACAACAATGAAGTAGCCTGACGACACATTTCTCAGAATGCATTCCTGTCATTAAGTGACGCATGACTGTATACAGAAATGCAATTTATTTGCATATTTTGATCTTGTTTGTTGTAATCTTAATGAGATCATTTATTAGTTCTAGGAGAGGTTTTTGGCTTTGGTTTTTTTTTTTGGTAGATTCCTTAGAATTTTCTTCATAGGTAATCATGTTGTCTGCAAATTGAGTTTTACTTCTTTCTTTCCAACCTATATGCATTTCATTTCTTTTTCTTACCTTATTGCAGTGACAAGAACTTCTATAACTGTATCAAATAAGAGTGATGAGAGTGGATATCCTTGTCCTGTTCTCATTCTTAGGAGGGGAAGCATCAGTCTTTCACCATTAAGTATGATGTTAAATCCAGGTTTTTTGTACATGATTTTTTATAAGGGAGTAGACAACACCTCTCTGGGCCACCTTCAGTCATGGTGTGGGTGAGCGGGCAGAAGCCCCTGGGCCTTGGTCTCCTTATGCCACCGGGTAGAAAGCAGGGAGACGCTGATGCTGCCCTTGCAGGAGGATCAGACCGCCTGCTGGTGCCCTGGGTGTGGGGCGGGACGTGGGCTCTCATAGGTCTACGTTGGGCTTCCCCTTTGGCGAGACAGAGCCCTTTTTGTTTTGTTTTTGTCTATAATTGTTGGCAGTCTGGCTATAGGTCTCTCCATGCCCAATCTGGGCATATATGGGAGATAAAAAGGAGACCCAGAGAATTCACTGTGCAATTATCCTCATGTTCTAAGGTCCCCAGCCAGTCTGTCATCTTCTTCCAGTTTCCAGGGTCCTTTTATTGCTGTCTGTTGAATTATTTCCAGGATCTGCTTGTATTTACAAGGGAGGAGCTGGGAAAAGTGAATCTATACCGCCTTGTTCTGGAACCAGAAGTCTCTGTTTTTCAATTTTTCTACCATGTTTCAATGAACTGCTAGAAACTGAAGCATTAATTTATATTTACTTGTATTTTTGAGATATTTCTATGAGAACTGCATCATTTTCATACTGTGATAAATAGAAGTTATATAATCTATACACATATGATTAATGTCAACAGTCTTTTAGGCCTCAGTCATAAACATCATCTCTGAATTTATCAGGTCTCTTTTACTGGAAGAAGTCTGACTCTATGATCAAGCAGTTTTATTTAAATATTAAAATTACCTTCCTCCATCATCCAGAACTTTAAAACCTAGCGTTCTAAACAGCTGCAAGAGGTGCCAACAGTTTAATGTTGGAGAGAAGGTACAAAATTAAATTGAGCAAACTCATGCCTGACATGGTCACTCCACATGTCTCCTCCCTGGTGCCAGAGAGCAGATACGAACCAGAGGAGCCACAGGTTCGTCCTCTAACCCTCCTGCTCCTATTGGCCAGGGTATGGCTGTGGCTTCCAAAGCCTTTTATCACCACCCAAATCCACATCAGTGTGTGCAGAGGGCTTCAGGGGGCAGAGCTCTGTAGATGTTAAATTTCAAAACAGAAAACTAGAGATGGAAGGAAACTCTCTCTTCAGTGCGAGTGAAGAGAGAGAGAGATGTGATTTAAATGGTAGGGAGTGTAATACATTCTCTAAAAACCTGACTGAACTTTGCCTCTATACAGACAGAAGGGTAGATTTTTCCAACTCAATGCCCAGATTTGGTGCAGAAAAGAGACACTCCTTTCTGTGCAGGGATTTGTCACATGCATCCTTCATTACAGCAAACGCATGTGCACACATACACACATGCAACCACATCAGTCCTTTCAGGCATCTATGAGTGAATGCAGCTTCTTTCAACATCCCTCCCTAAGTCCTGACCTCACAGGTTCCCATCTACGCAGAGTTCATCCAGGCATCCAGAATAGAAAAGGCCCTTTGGGGACATTCAAGGAGAACTCATCCCCAATATAAAGACAGACAAGTGGCCATCAACATGAAACTTCCAATGTTTGAGCGATCTGGGTAAGTCACGCTATGCCCACAGCTACTGCCACAGATCCCACTACCTCTAGAAGCTATTTCTGGACACTCGTTCTGGTTGATACCAGAAACTCTAAACTCATGAACGCTCAACAGACACCGTCAGAAAGGACTGGAGTCTCCTCTTCATCTATTTCCTCCTCTCATGGGGTCAAGGCACAGTTTCGGAGTCTTTGTCTAAGATGATAATGTCCCTGTCTGCCAAAACTACGACTGGAAACTTTCATTCAAGACAAATCAAGTGGAAATGATGCCTTATTTTACTATCACTCCAAATAACATGAAGGAGCCACAATGTCAGACACGAGTGATACAAGGCCACAAACCACACAGGTATTAAAACATGCCTCTGTCACGTGCTTTAATAATGTTTATTATTTCCAGTGGTTGTATGTCGTAACACTACAATTTGAACGTTTTCAAAGAGAGGGGAGAGAATTTGTCATTCAGCAGAAATGACCTTGAGACAAGTCTTGGGTTTCTCTCCATATCCCATCTCTGTGCTGGCTGGACCCTCTACAAAAGGAGGATTAATAAACTGCAATCTTGAGTTAAATTATGACGAAAATAAGAAGAACTTCTACAGCCTTCCTAAATGGAGGATCCTGTCTAGGCTAAGGAAGTTTAAGAGAGATTTTACTACCTATCGCCATGTTTCTAATATATTCGTTTTTATGATGTCCTATTTTTAAAGAGATATATTAAGTTCTCAGGTAATCAAAATGGAATTAAGTAAGTGAAATTTTTTTCCTTCAAAAACAATTCCTGTGTTCCGGCAAGCTTTTAAAACGTACGTAGAGCAAGCACTCACTCGTTAGTAAAAGAGGGTTTAAAACAGGCCTGTTTCAGAGAGGTCTTCACAGTCACACAGTGGGAGTGACGGCTGAGGCAGAGAAACAGCTGCTGGGTGCAGCTGCACCTGTCCTCCCACTGTGCCGGCCCTCCCCACCTGTCTCCCCACCATGCCCTTCCCACCACACCTGTCCCCTCACTGTACCCCTCCGGCCCCGCCCCAGGCACTCTGGGTAGCAGAGAGCCAAGGAGGGTTCCCAGCCTGTCCATGCCTTGACCAACCCACAGGGCTAAGGGCACACTGGGGGGCGGACAGACCTGGCTCTGCTCCCCAGCTGCAACACGGCTGGAACTGTGGACCCACAGGCTTGCACTCTGGGGATAGGCTTAGCCCCACCTATAAAATGAGACAAGGAATGGGACTGGGGCTACGGGGGCTGGGAGCTGGTGTGACAACCTCAGGGACACATGAGATGATATCAACTCCTCCCTGTCTTCAATGATAGATGTTGAGGTCCGGCCGGTTCCCTGTTCCTCTAATTGTCAATCACCACGTGCCTTGGAGTTGACCAAGAGGGGAACAGCCCTGAACCAGGGCCCTAGTAAGGGTTGAACTGACCCAGGAGAAACCCGCAAATGCAGGGAGAAAGTGGCACCTTCAGTGACACGGTGGACCAAGCAAGACCTCGGCCCCCACATCCCTCGGCCGGCAAGTCTCACAGGCACTGAGATACACTAGTGGGCAAATTCTCTGACTGCCAGGAACCAAAGGGTGAGCAAAGGACTTAGACTGTGAATAACAGCAAAGGGAGACGGAGGTGAAAGAGTCAACAGGAGACAACAAGGCATGCCTTCAAAATCAAGAAGTCAGCAGGGCCCCTTCTCTCACGAGTGCGTCAGAGGCCACGTGGGCGGCGATGAGCCTGGCAGTCAAGACGCCCGGCCTCCTCCACCCACCAGTGGGAGCTGAACCCTAGGCACTCCTCCTCACTCTGCAGCCAGCCCACAGCTGTGCCCACAGGGCCGGCAAGCAGGGCGACCTCTGGATCCAAAAGGAATCTCAAACTCAAAGATAAAGGGGAGACCATTTCTAGGAGACAAGACCACTAAGGAGCACTTGACCCAGTCTAATTTGACAGCAACTCCGCCAAGCTCGCTGTGTGCATCCATCCATGGGGTGACAAGTAAGGTGCGCAAACATCTGGCCAGGGCCCCTGTGCACCTCTCTGCTGGCAGTGCCACCTCAAGTTAAGGGGCTGACGCAACCTTCTTAGAGTTCACGAGAGCAACACAAAAACTAACGGTGGGAAGAGACCCCAAGATTCACGCCGTCATAGTCGCCACCTCTGACTGTGCCATCCTGGATACAGGCCCTGGAACAGGCATCCAAATGAAACCCATGCAAAACATCCCCATACGTGTAAAGCTCAGACGCTCAAGCAGATATTTGCACACTCGTGTTCACAGCAGCATTATTCACAATAGCCAAAAGGTTGAAGCAACCCATGTCCATCGGCACATGAATGGATAAACAAAACGGAGTCTATCCATATAACGGAATATTATTTAGCCTTAAAAAGGAAAGGAATTCTGACATATGCTACAACATGGATGAACCCTGAAGACATACTAAGTGAAATAAGCCAGACACAAAAGTACCAATATAGTATGACAGAAAGTAGGATGGTGGCTGCTCGGGGCTAGAGGAGAAGGGAATGGAGTTGTTTTTTCATGGGAACAGAGTTTCAGTTTCGGACATTGAAAGGTCTGGAGATAGTTGGTAGTGATGGTTGCACATGAATGTGAATGTACTTAATGCCACTAAACTGTGCACGCAAAAATGGTTAAAATGGTAAATATTATTTTCTGTATATTTTACCACAATACAATTTTTTTTAAAGTAAAGCACAAGAAAGAACACACTGCAGGGCAAGAGGCCGGTGTGCCTGTGCAGCAGTCCAGATTGTCCAGTGTGAAGGGACAAGCCCCACGCAAGCACGCCATCTATGCCATCAGCCACCCAGCCAGGCCCGGGAAGCAGACGCAGTCAGACACCTAGCACCTCACAGGCCTCGACCACCAGAACCGATTCCACAGCACACAGGGAAGGACCATTCCTCTGTGCACACAGCAGGCATCAGTGGTGCCTGAGGTTCTTTAAAACTTCATCAAGAAACCCTGGATAAAAGAGCAATCACAAAAATGAACTGGACTGCTGTGCAACTGACACATGCAATGTTGTCTCAGGTGGCCTAGGATGATATCACCACAAAGAGCTACTCGAGGAAGCTTCCTTCTGGAGGCTCCAGGAGACAATCTGTGTCCTTGCCTTTTCCAACTTCTGGAGGTACCCACATTCCTTGGGTTGTGGCCCCTTCCTCCACGTTCAAAGCCAGCAATAGCAAATTGAGTCCTTCTCACATGGCATCTCGCTGCCCTCTCTTCTTCCCCTCTTAAGAACTCATGATTAGATTGGGTTTACTCAAATAATCCAGGATAATCTCCCATCTCAAGTCATTGATTAGCAAACTTAATTACATCTGCCACCAACTTTAATCCCCCTGTGCCACATAACCTAACAGTCACAGGTTCTGGGGATGCAGACCTGGGTATGTCTGGGGGGCCGTTATTCATTGTTCCCTGACTCAGGTATCATGAGGATTAGTTCACTCAGTCTGTTCATTCAATGAGAGATGCTGAAGCCCTGCTCCAGAGTAAAACCACAGGGACACTGAAGACTGCCTGGTCCCAGAGTGGCCCAGAGAGTAGGACAGAGCATTCTGCCCATGAAACAGCTGGAGCATGGGAGGACACTAGTACTGGGGTACAGAGGAGGGACTCCTGCTCCCAGCAGGAACCGCAGCAGGAGGAAACAGCCATGGGTCTCAGAGAAAAGAGCTGGAGGTGGGGGGAGGGTGGCAGGGTGGACGGGGCTCCAGACGTGTGCAGAGCAGTGGAGAGCACGTGCCCAGGACCCCGTGACAGAGGTCCAAGCGCTGTAGCTCAGCACGCAGGGTAGGGATGACATCCAGATTCACTGGAAGATTCCATGATTCAAAGAAAAAGACAGCTCTGGTGACGATGAGGAAGGTGGAGCAGAGGAGAGGCCCTGACAAAGGCAGGAGTAGATAAGTCAGGAAGTGAAGGAGGGTGACAAGGGCCTGAGGGGAGTAGCTCGGGGGCATACCTTAAAATGTAGGGTTTATCATAATTCAGGGTTAGTGAGGCCAACAGATCAGGAGAGAGATGCCATTGAAAAGATAGTTACTCAAGGTTCCCAAGAGGAGGGGACATACCACACCACAGGGGGCCACATGGGGAAGCACAGGGGTCCGTCAGGAGGTAGAGGGAGTGAGGGGGAAATGTGGGCAAGAGCCTTTACTGTGGTTTCCACAGGAAGTAATGGGCGAGGCAGGGTAAGCAAATTTAGGAATAATTCCAGGGCTCTGGGGCATAGAGGCTGTCCCTAGCTGTCTGGTACCTGGCCCTTGGGTGAGGGGTGTTTGGGGTGTGGGCTCTGGATTGGTTGGTTTGCATATGAAAGGTGCACTCACACACAGGTGAGTTTTCTGCTATCTCAAGGAATTGGTCAATCCTGGAAGAGACCATCCTTTCATCCTTCCAGAGTCAACAAGGCCCCAAGATGTCAAAGCAGCAGAATATAGATAATAAAAAGACAAGGTTAACACAGGACTGAAGAAGCGGGGACTGATTTAAGATGTCACTGCATGACTAGTTAGGAACAGAGCCAACAATTACAGACACACGCTCCCTCCACCCGTGCACACCCCCTTCTCCAAGCCCCACGCACGCACTGTGAAGGAATTCCTGTTAAGTCCCACCAGGCACTTCACAGAGGAATTAACAGGATGGAAAACTGAAAGAGTAAAAGGAAGAAAGGAAGACCAGAAGTAGGGAGATTTACAGTGATCAACAGTATCTACAGAATCTATGAAGTTGTCCCTGCCCACGGGGCAGCCTCCGCACTGGGACTCAACTCAACTCTGATCTTCAACTCCACGTGAAAGAACACCAGGGGCCTTGAAAGCGTGGCGTCCCAGCCACAGCATGCTCACCACGGTGTGAAAGACGACAACCAGATTTCAGCGGCATGAATCAAACTTTCCATCCCACTTAAAAGCAACAATTTCCTTTCCAAAAAAAAATTGTAAATGGAAAATGTTACAATGCAAGTCACAATGCCAGTTAAGTGCCAGGAAAAGTCGCACACATCTGACTTGACTACAGTCTGTCATGGCAAAATGAATAAAGACAAGACTGCCGATGATAACAGTTACAATATGAATGTTATTGCCTAGGTTTCTACCAATTAGTCTTGAGGAGAAAAGCATATCTAATAAAGTATCATGCAGTTTAATAAAAGGACTCTTTTTCAGAAAATAAATACCAAGTGTATCTTGAGACTAGAATGGAGAGGGGACATTTGTGGCCCTTATTTGTCTATAGGAGAATGTTTCTATTCTGAAACAAGTTACTTGGATTTACGTCTAAAAATGGCTTGTTCAGAGACAGTCACAGGCTGAGAGCATCCCAGGAGGAACTGCTGCCTCCCTCCCGATAACTCGCTCTCTTCCTGCAGTGTCCTTTTGCCTCATGTTCTGAGTTTTCTGAGTCAACAGATTTCTTGAGCCAGTGTGCATTGAAGATGGCTGAGACATAGAGAATGGATGGGTTTGTAACTGAAACAAAAATAATTTCCAACTTGGGAGAAGGCAACAGGAGTGGCCCCATCTGTGTCTCTGCCCGGGGCACTAGAAAGAAGCGCCCAGAAAAGGACCGTGGCCGTACCTTCTGAGGAAGCCCAAGGCACATTCCTCCACCTATCCCTCCATTGGGAGAACTGGAACCGCTGGGTGAGGCCCAGCATCTGGGAGCCACCGGCAAGAGGCTGGCGGGACAAGGAACCTCAGACACAGATGGGATGCTACGGAGCATTGGCCACACTCGCCCCCCATCCACAGCTCAAACATTCTGCACGTACCACCAGAGTCCCAAGGTCTCATACTGACAAAAGATAGAACCAAAATTCAACCTCCTGAACTTGATATTTTGTAACTGTTAATTAGAAGTGCACAAAAACAAAGGGCGGGATAGAAGAGCAGCAAGGACTCAGCTCAAATGTCTGGTGACAACTTGGATTTCCTTCCATTTCATCAACCCCCTCAGGTACTGGATTCCTTTGGGCACAGACATTTCGTTCGGAAAGCGCTGATGTGGAAATTATCGGGGAGTCCACGAGCTGTTTTCAGTATTTCAAAATGCTTTTCAAAAACTGTACTTTCACCCAGGATAAAACTACACAGGCTAAATGACACAAAGTTCTTTGTTTGGGCTGGAAGTTCATGTACTTCAGTGTAATAACAATGTTTAGAAACATTTTGACCAAAAGATCTTGGTAACACTAACAAGCAGCAGTAGTAGTAATAGTCATAATAATGAACTGCAGCTAACCTTTTCACACACTTCTCCGCATGGCTCTACCCTTCCTGTGCATTATCTCACTTACTCCTCACAGCGCACCCAGAGGCCGTACCCTCCCTCCTATTTAAATGAGGAGACTGGGCCAAAGAGACACACAGCCTGCCCAGCATCTAACTGCTGGCATGGGTTCCACTTCATTGAGGGGGGTTTAATTGTCTCTGATAGACTTAAAGTGGGCAAAAGAATTCATTATTTCCTAATGAAAATAGTTTGGTAGGCAAAGTATTTCAAAATAGAATGCCCCAAAGGAAAAATAACCAGAGGGTATGTCAGGGCAATGCATACAAACTGTACTCCGCGAAAATGCAAAATAAGTAAACACAGAAAGCCAAGCTAAGACTATTCTAAAAAAGCAGAAGGCAAAATAGCCTCTCCACTTCTCCTGTGCATTCTTTCAATGTGCTATATATAGCAAAGTAAGTCTTGTACAAATAAGTACACTGGGCTCCCCTGTTATGAGAATTCAACAAAAAGCTGGACCACCCCATTAAGAAGGGCAGAACCCTAACAGCCACACAGCCCCTTCTCAATCCTCCCAAGTCAAGGAATCCAGACACGTGGATAAGCTCTGTCTTTAAAACGGTCTTGTGAAAGTGCTTTTCCATGAGAGCCTGACTGGCCGTTGGGACAGGGGAGTTCTTATGGGGTGGACTGTCCTCAGCAAGAGAAGGGCATCCTATACCATCGAGGAGTCTGGCCCAGGAGCACAAAGTCCCAGGATGAGCAGCAGGCACTATGATAACTAAATATTTGCAAACACTCCTGGAGGCAGCACTACCCTCAGATGAGACACCCGACCCCTTCCAGGAAAGATGGAACCTGCAGAGTTGATGATCAGCATAGAAAAGGACCATCAGCCGAGGATCCAGCTGGGCCACAGCATGGCAAACCAAAAACAGGCACATCGGGCTTCTGAGACCACGGAAAGCTACAAAAGAACTGCATTAAACAACAAGACTTCTTTCGGTTCCAGAAGAGGGGTAGGAAATGTTTAAGATGAGCCTGGAATATGGAGCAAAAGAAACGACTGGAGGTTATGTCAAAAGGACTCAGCCACCAACTTGATTGGCTCCTGCTGACCAAATAACATCAACTACAGTATTAACTACAATGAACTAAAACTAATGAACTATATTTCAATCTATGAATTCCATAATAACTCCATGAAATCCATAATAATTTTTAAAAAGCTAAATACCTCCTAGGAGAAGTGGTTGATTCCAGAACCAGGGGAAGCAAAACAGAAGAGGAGCCTGGAGTGTCTTGTAGAGCCAGAGAGTAAGGAAGGACTCAAGGAAGGCTGGGGTAATGTCCAAGGACACAAGAGCCAGCCTGAGAGAGCGCCCATTGTCAAAGCTGGAACACTGTCAGCAACAAGAACTACAATAGTATGCAATTACAACCCATAGAAGAAAATATCTATTAGTCTGCACCGATATGAATAAATGAGTAAATAAATCAATGAGAAAGGAAAAAAAGTGTCTTTATAAATAGAGGAGGAATGAGGGAAAAGAACACCACCACTGTAATTACTGCAGGTGAGACCCACCAACGGATCCTAATGTTGGAGGGCAAAAGTTTGAGGATAAATAAAAGACCTACATAGTCTCAAAGTATCTGCCTCAGGATATTTATTTTTTGCAAAAGGAAAAAATAATAAATTTACACTGTAGAAACCCAGCAGACACCATCCTAACCAAGTGATCAAGGTTAGCATCATCAATAATAAGATATATTGGCATCACATCCCCCGGTATCATGTGCTGAGAAGGGCATCACTTTGGTGGTATTCCTGCCAAAAATCCAAAATCTCAAGTCTAATCATGAGAACCAACAGACCAACCCAAACTGAGGGAAATTCTACAAAATAACTGACCAGCAGGTGGGACCGCCAGAATTGTGAAGTGAGAATCTCTGAAATTAGAAATCAAAAACAGAGAGAAATTTGTAAAATTCAGAAATATGTGGAAATTAAACAACACACAGCTAAATACCAATGGCTCAAAGAAGAAATCACAAGGAAAATTATAAAATACTTTGGGATGAATAAAGATGAAAACACATACACCCAACCTAATGGGATGCAACTAAAATAGTTCTCACAGAAAAATTTAGAGCTATAAACACCTATAATAACAAAGAAAAAATATCTCAAATCAATAAGCTAATCTTCCAACCTGCATAACTATAAAAAGAAGAGCAAACAACCCAAGTCAAACAGAAGGAAGGAAATAATAAAGATTAGAGAAGAAATAAATGAAATAGAGAATAGAAAAACAAGAGAGAAAAATCAACAATACAAAAAATTGGTTCTTTGACAAGATCAAGAAACTTGGGAAACCTTTAGCTAGAATGACCAAGCAAAAAGAAAGCTCAAATTATTAAAATCAGTAATAAAAGAGGATACATCACTACCAACCTTACAGAAACAGAAAGCACTATAAGGGAATATTACAAAAAAAAGTATGCCAACAAATAGATAACTTAGATGAAATGGACAATTTCCTAGAAAGATACAAAACTGCCACAACTGACTCAAGAAGAAACAGAAAATCTGAATGGACAAATAAATAACAAGAGATTAAACCAGGAATTTTAAAACTCCCCACAAAGGAAAGCTGAGGCCCAGACTGAACTTATCGTCAATGCTGAATTCTTCCAAATATTTAATGAAGAATTAATACCAATTCTTCACAAACTCTTCCAAAAAAAAGAATAGTAGGATAACCCCCCAACTCATTCTATGAGGCCAGTATAGTATTTTCCTTACAGCAAAACCAGACAAAGATAGAAACACACACATGCCAATATCCCATATGAATATAGACGCAAAAATCTTCAACAAATTCTAGTAAATTGAATCCAGCAAAATATACAAAGGATTATACACCATAACCAAGTAGGATTTATCCCAGGAAGGCAAGATTGGTTGAACATTTGAAAAATCAATCAATACAATATATTATATTAATTGAATGAAGGACAAAAGCCACATGATCACGTCAATAGATGAAGAAAAAGCATTTAACAAAATCCAACACTCTTTCTTGATTAAAAAAAGAAAAAATTCAACAAAGTTGAGAATAGAAGGGAACTTCCTCAACCTGATAAGGGCATCTACAAAAAAGCCCCGCTAACACCATTCTCAGTGGTGAAAGACTGAATGTTCTCCCCTCAGACCAGGAACAAGACGTGATTGTCCATAGAAGATCCTAAGGAATCCACAGAACTAGAAGGAGAACTAATAAATGAGTTAACAAGGGGGCAGGATACAAAATCAACATGCAAAATGACTGACAGGTACTTATTAACGCAGTAATGGAAAAACTGTTTAGATTTGAATAAAGAAAGTAGTTTGATTGTTTGGTACTAATGTTAACTTTTTCGTTTTGACCATTGTAGTACAGTTAAGTAAAATATTAAAATTAGTGGAAGGTGGGTGAGGAATATACAGGACTTCCATACTCTTTCTGCAACTTTTCAGTCAGTCGAAAATTATTTCAAAATAAAAAGTCTAAAAATTCTAGAAAGCTAATTGTTTTCCATTAGAAGATGCATTTCCATTAGCGTTTACAGGTAACTAATTCTCTTGCCTTTTTCATCTGACTGCAGATATTTACTTTTACTTTTTCTAAACATTATCTTCCTCTTGACGGAAATGCAGAACACTACCTACGAATGTGGTTTTGACAAAAAAAATCAAATTGAACTTGATGAAGCTCTGATAAAGTGTCCAGACCCACCCACTACTTCACAGGAATTACAGTAGAAAGTGACATGTTACAAGATACCACAGGAAAGTAATCGACATATTCAGACTGTCGGAAACCCTACAGGACAAATAACTCAGTTTCTTCTAAATAAATCGCAAGGGGAAAGAAAGAGAGCGAGAGAGAAAGAGAGTTTCAGAGGGGGAAATCTAAAGATTAACATAAAGAAGACCTAAGAGACACATCCACCAATCACAATGAGGAGACCTTATCTGAATCTGATTCAAACACACAAACTGAAAAAAATATATATGGCATTTATGAGACAAGTGGAAATCTGAATACAGACTGGGTATTAAATAATATTAAGGAACTAATATTAATTTTTAGGTGTGATAATGGTATCGTAGTTCAGTTTTAAAGAGTCATTGCTTTTCTGAAGATAAATACCAAAACATTACAGAAGAAATGTCATGATACCTGGGATGTGCCTCAAAATAAAAGGGGAAGAGAGAGTGAGTGGGATGAAACAACGCTGGCTCTGAGCTGCTCACTGTTGAAACTGGATGATGGACACACAGAGGTTCATTTTATGTGCACTTCTCTACATGTGTGAATAGAGTGAAATCAGAAATCAGTAACAGAAAGACATTTGGAAAATTTACAAATGCGTGGAAATTAAACGTTATTCCTAAATAACCAATAGTTCAAAGAAGAAATCACAAGAGAATTAGAAAATATTTTGATATGAATAAAATTTAAAAAAATTTTTTTTTTTTAAATGAGGCCTATTGCTCTTGGGGGTGGGGTGGCAAGTACGGGAATAACTACAAACATGGAGCCAGCGCAGGATGACTCTGGGCACAAGCTGTGGTGCTGCCATCTCCTGACAGGGGGACCTTAAGCAAACTATTGAATCTTGAGCTTCAGTTTCCTCATCTGTGAAATGGGACTGTTGGGAGGATAAGATGGAATTGTGCATATAAAACACTTGGCTCCTATTAACAAGTGAAAAAAGGACCGCCCCATGAACAAGACTGCCTTCTGACAGCAACCAAGTTTTTAGGGACAGAAAGGTTCTTTTTCTACAGCTTGACCCCAGAAGCCCAGTCATATATGATACATAACAGGCATCAAAAAAAAAAAAAAAAAAACTATTTCCAAAAGACACGTGAATGGCAATGTCCAAATCTGATTCCACAAGTGCCCTGGCCTGGTACCCCTGAGGGACGTCCCTGCTTAAAGAGGACTCACATTATCCTGGCAAGTTCCTGTCTCCTGGGTCTTGTCCTAGTGTCTCTGCTTTTGCAAATCTTTTACTCCTACTAAGACAAAGATGCTGTGCTTCTAAAAAGGTGTTTCTGCTACTGGCAAGGAAGAGACATGGCTCTGCAGGAAAGAGAAGGAAGGCGAGTGGATACGAGATAAAGGAACAGAAAACAAAAGGAGGATTTTGTCAGGTCTCACTTCAGGTTCTTCTGAAAAAACAAATCATGACGCCAGGGCAGCAGGTTGGACAGATAACTCCAGTGAGCTAGGGAATGAAGTGTGAATCAAAGGAATGGGAAGAGACAACAATGAGAGTAATTCCCAGATAAGCACAGAGCACCCCTGACTGTCTGGTCGCAAAAGATGAGGGAAAGACACCAAGACACCACACTCAAATCCAAGTCCGGAGCCAAAAGATCCCAGGAGAGTCACCTCGGGTGATTTCATGCAGAAATGCTCCTGTTTCCGTCATGCTAGAGACAGACACTAAAAGGTCTTACTGCCAGTAAGATGATATTTGAGTCATCACAAAGCATATGGAAGCAAAAGGGAAAAAATTCCACAATAACTAGGGTGGGGTGTGGGGCAGAGGGAGGGAGGCCCACAGGACAAGAGCCCTAGAAAGGGCACGTGGTCCTGGGGCCAGCAGCCCCTTTACAAGTTAGGAAATGGAGTGCAGGCGAGGGAGGGGGTTTGTACGGGATCCCAGGCCAGCCAGGGCCGGAGCCCAACCCAGGGCCCCCGCCTCAGGCTGCACCCTTCCCCTCCATTTCCAGAAGCAGGGGGTGAGGTCTGCTTGTTTGAATGTGCTACCCACTGGCCCTATGGCTGGGGAGGTGGACAAGAGCGCTTTCTAGGATGCACATTCCTGCTTCCTCCCTTTGCCTCTCTCTGGCAACATCCCCCTCTAGGAATGTCTCTGCTTCAGTTTTCTCACAATGTCCTCCTCTGACAAGTACCCTCTGCTTTCCCACCACCAGAACCACCACTCTCCAGGCTGACTCTGTTCCCATCGCCTCTCCTCCTCCGGCACCCCCAGCCTTGGCCCTGCGGTCACTAGCTGCCCCCTCAGCCCGGCCCCTGGTGGCACCAGCCTTGTCCCAGCTGGACACTCCATGCTGGAGGCCAAGACCCATCAGCCAAAGTGAAGTCCAAGTCCCCCACCAACAGACACCTGAGGCCACATCACCCTAGATTCCTGCCAGGGTGCATGGGGTGGGGGGATTGGACTCAGAGGCCCCCTTTCTTTCCACCTGTGGCCTGGAAGAAGGTGGCTTCTCCAGCCAGCCTTTGCCAGCACCAAGGAGGTCTATGTGACCATAAAGGGCTTTCCACGCCCGCCCCACCCAACTAGGCCACAGTCGAGTGACACTCAGACTGATCTTTCCCACCCGGCCGGAGCCACAGACAGGTCCTGACCTCCCAGGATCACTCACTGCTCTCTCATCCTGCCGAGTGTGGCTCAGGAGGACGTTCCCAAATACAGCCGGAAATCCATGACAGGACACAATGGGCTCAGGACTTGGACACAGAGGGCCACTTCTCAAACTTCTGTGTGCAAACGAATCTGGGATGAAGACACCAGCTCTCCCACCTCCAGAGGCTCAGGGGTGGAGAGGCGGCGCCTGGGAAGCTGCATTCTGACGAGGCTGATCAGAGATTCTGACAGAGAGGGGACCCAAGGACTACGTTATTGAGAAACACCGCATGAATAATGGTATAAGTAATTGATGCTCTGCAGGCTGCAGTCAGAACACAAAGGGATGTCTGAGACAAGCCACCATCCAGAGACAGTGTCAGCGGGCAGGGCTTCCCCAGCGACCGTTTGCTCTCACTCTTCATTTACATGCACTTTGACTGAACAGCCCTCTGCACATCAACCAGAGCGATGATATGACACAGAAGCGACCCAGACAGTTCTATGCTTCCCGTTGTCTCTGCGGTGATCAAAGGCGCAGAGCAAGCCCTGGCCTGACATGAAATAAGTCATTTCCCGGGCTTCTCTGGCCACTCCCGATGCCAGCTGCCCAAGATCCTGGGCTTCAAGCATGCACTTCGCCTCCACACAGGTTATGACCCGGTTGCAGTCTCAGGGTGCCCTGACTCTGCCATGTGCCCCCCATCATTACCACCCTGCGTTCCCTCACCTGCTGCATCTGCCCTTCCCGCCCCTTGTCTGGCCACATCCTCCCTGGTGCTGACTCATGCCCTCCTCTGGGGGGCCTCTCCTGACCTGCATCCTGCATCCCTGGGCTACGAGCCCTGCTGAGGGCCCCCTCACGGACACACCCCACGGTGAGATCGGTCCCCACGGTAAGCTCCTGTGAGTCCCAGCCTCCTCCTCTTTCCGTCTCCAGGGCCTGGCTCAGTGAGAAGCAGCTCAGGGCATTAGTTTGAGCTGATGGGCAAGAACTGAGGCAGCTACAAGCAGCCTGGAATACAGTGGGTACACAAGTTACCCACCGTCCACAGAGGACAAGGGAGGGCTCAGAAATCCACACTACTCACAGCCCAGTCTTGAAAACACCAACCCCAGACTTTCTGGGCCTGGAGGAGTTTGGCCTCTGAACGGAGATGACCGTCCTCGAAATAATCCTCTCCACACACAGCTACCACCCCACCACACCCACACAGATGTACCCATGGACCCTCCCAGGCAGAAGGCCCATTCTCTCCCCAGAAAAAGCATTCAAGGAATTCAACTTGGGAGCTGGGAAGTGCTGGGGAGCTTCTCCAGAAAGCACCATTATCCTCCAGGACCCATCCCAACAACTATACTGATCATTTGAGAATCCAGGTCCCATCAGGGTAGGCGGGGAGAAGAACATGGATGGGTGTGGCCCTCGGGGAAGATGAAGGTTTCAAAATCCCATGAAGCCTTTCAAAGTCATGGAGTCAAGACAACTGCTTGTGGGTCCCACTCTCGATTTTCTCATCTGTAAGTTGGGGGTGATGGTTGTGACAAGGAACAAATAACATAATGGGTGGAAAACACTTTGTCAACTGAAAATAAACTGTATTTCCTGAGGCCTAAGTATTTCTAAAAAGGAGACTACAGGGGCCACTGGCTCAGTAATAACAGGAAGTGCTATGTGTGCAAAGACTCAAACCTGCAAACTCACCAGGGTTATGCGGTGCAGAAGGCAGATGGACGGCTGCCTGGAGTCCTCGAGCTGGGGACACCGAGGGTGTCCGTGTAAGGAGTGCCCCCTCCCCTCTCGGCCTCGGGATTCTTGCGAACAGGAGCCAGGAAGTCCCACAGCCCTTTCCATTGACATCATGCTTGCTGACTGGACAATGGGCACCCCTTGAGAGCAAGAGGGGCAGCTTACTCAAAGGGTGGGCCATAAGCATCATCTCTGTGCTAATTAAACACTCGGATTCCTGCTCCCAATCCCAGATGAGCTTGGTCAGAAACGGTGGGGATGGAGCCTGAGATTTGTTATTTTTAATAAGCTCCTCAGGTGACTCCTACATAAATTTAAGAAGCACAAGCACTGGGATATTGGAAAAGCTGTGCTGTCAAAAAGACCTGGGTCAAATTCCAGTACTACTACACAGCAGCTGTGTGGCCTTGGGCAAGTTACTTAACCTCTCTGAACCTCTGTTTACTCATTTGTAAAATAAGTATGAAGCACAACCAGTGTTGCTGCTAGGGTCAGACGTACTCAAAGGCTGAAAGGGGCATTCATGGTCTTTATCTGAGCTATCCTAAGAAACAAGAACAACCGTGACCCCTATCTTTTAGGGGAACAATGTGCCACTGAGAGCACAACGGGTTTCCTAGAGGTCCTTCACACATGGTAGAGACTGAGCAAGGCTAATGTCCTCCAGCTTGGGGCCCATATCAACCCGTACACCAGGAGTCAAGCAAGGCAAATAGGAGGGAAAGATGGGCTCAGCTTGGGATGGTGGTCTCTTAAGACCACCTGCCTTCCTGAAAGGGGCAACCTTGAGGTGGGCTCCCATACTAGACACAGCCCCAAAATGCATCTGCAGCCAAGCAGCTCTCTTGGGGTGGGAAGTATAAAGGGAGAAGAGATGGCAGGCACCCTGGACAGGCCCAGCCACAGGGTCCAAAACTCTGAAGAGGTACAAAGAGAGAGAAGGAGCAGGAGAAGCCCAGTGGAACGACCTCCTTGCTACTAACTGTGGGCAGAGCTCAAAAATCTCTCAAT
This sequence comes from Tapirus indicus, assembly GCA_031878705.1. Classification (NCBI taxonomy): domain Eukaryota; kingdom Metazoa; phylum Chordata; class Mammalia; order Perissodactyla; family Tapiridae; genus Tapirus; species Tapirus indicus. The sequence continues at coordinate 71,595,631 of CM062918.1, read as the reverse complement.
GCCTCAGTCTTTCCATCTGGAAACTCGGGTCAATTTTAAGAAAATTAAACAGTCAACTGTGGGATGGGCAGCTGGGTGACCTGCTCATGTCGCACATCAACGGATGCACGCTGCTGATACTACTCCTGACCTGTTATCTGATCTTTGCTGGGCACGTCGCAACCTGGTGGCAGTTGCACTCCGTCGTCCCAAGACTAGCTGTTCTCCCAGACAGAGTTGTACACTCCTGTGCTGGCTGTTAAAGTTGTTAAACATCCTGGCCCACGGACGCTGGCCAAAGACTGAGGCAGGGACTTCAGGCGAAGGGTGCCCGGGAATAATTTCCCTCCTTTTTGCTGATAAGGCGGGAGCAGCTGGGAGTGAGGACGCCCAGCGGCGGCTGAACTCCAGCCCTGGGATAACTCTAGTTGGGACTTGGGGTCTGAATGGCAGTCAGCGACAGGGTACGTTCCCCTGCCGCGCGCCCCCGCATCTAGGGTTTCCTGCTGTCTGCGCCCTGGGCGCAATGCTCTCGCTGGGCCCCCGGCCCCTCGAGGCCCGCCAGGCTCTCCGTCCCGAGTCCACCGCTCTCCCGCCACCCGGGACTCGTGCCACTCACACCGCGCCCAAACCTACGTTCTCGGAGCATCCGGCCCTGCGCGCACTCCGCGCTCCCAGCCTGGCCCGCCCGGCTCACCTGCTGAAGACAAGACAACCCAGGTGGTTGATCTCGTGGTCCGAGCGGTGGCGGCTGTAGTCCTCCCAGAGGTCCTTGAAGGCCGTGACGGCCAGGATGAACAGCACGGGCGCCAGAGTCAAGCCAGGCTGGAAGGCGTTCACCGCCGGCACGAAGTTGAGCATCGCGATGAAGACGAAGTAGACGTTGGCCACGCGGTGGAACTGCTCGAACAGGTTCTTGGGCAGGAAGGATAGCAGAGTGTACTTGGTGGTCTTGAGCTGGTTGTCCGCCAGGTGCTGGGCGCCCCCGCACTGCCGCCGCCGCGCGCCCTTGGCCGCGCCAGCCGCGGGGTCCTCGGCGCCCGGGGGCGGCATCAGGTTGGAGCGCACCGTGCGCTTCCTGCCCTCCCGGCGCCGCCGCCTCCGCCACCGCCGCCCCGGGGGCGCGGGCTCCTCGGCCGCCGCCGGCTCCCGCTCCATAGCCGCGTGTCCCGGCGCCGGCTCCTCCGCCGCTCGCGCCTGCCCGCGCCAGCCTCCTAGACGATCATCGCCCGCGGCCCGGCGCGGTGGCTCGGGCTCCCCGCCTGCGGGACGCACGGAGACGGCGGTCAGCGCGCGCCCGCCCGCCCGGCCCCGCCCTGCCCAGCCGCCCGGCCGCAGTTGGGGCAGGGCGCAGGCGGGCGGCCGCACCGAGCCCCCGGTCCTCGCGCCCGCCCAGGCCGTTTCCGCCGCGGCCCGGCCCCGCCCCGCGCCGCGCCTGGCCTGGACTCCGCGGAGAGCGGGAAGCAGAAAGAACCGGGGCTGGAAACTTTACAGCAGTTTGGTTTCGTTTCCCTGAAGCATCAGTTTGGTCCCAGAACAGGGCAAAGGCACCCTGCTCCCGGTGGGAGAGAGGAGGCCCCGCCGGCCCCGGGCCACCCTGCCTCCCGCCCTGGAGGGGGAATGGTCTCCGGGGACCGCGGGTCAGGAGCCTCCTCCAGGAATCAACTAGCATCAAAATCCAAATGAGCCGTGGCATACCAGTGCTCCGATTTTTAAACCTTATTTACCGAGGACAACTGCTTCAGGGGAGACTCGCGAAGTCGCGACTCCGCGTCGGCTCTCCCCCGCCTTCCCTCCGCTGCCCAGACTCCACCCACTTCAGATTCACTTCTTGGGTGAACTAGACTTTCTCCTTTCCATGACCGTCGCTGCCTTTCCCTACTTCCCTAAATAAGATTGTTTTTCTTAATTGAAGGGAGGCATTTCGCTGTAACGAAGGCAGGCTCTGGTTTGCAGGTATTTCGGTCTCTTTTTCTCTCTGGTCAACCCTGAGGGCCAAAATGTTCCTGTGTGCTGGAGCTCTGAGGTGGCCTCTATGGTGCAGACAGCGACAGGGAACTGAGGATGGTTGTTGGCAGGGGAGGACCAGGACGGTGTCACGGAAGTGGCAGAAGTGTCTGTTGAGGCAAGGGCTCCCCTCAGGATTCAGGGGAATCAGAGAGGGGAGTGTGTGAAAGGTGGACAGTGGGAGGACTTTATGCTGGTACTGGGGAGAAGGTACTGGGGAGTCCCCATTTCTGCAGTAAGACTTTCCCCCAGAAGTAGCACAGCTGTGACGGTGTGTCCTCCCACTGTAGAAGCACAGAGATGAGATGCAGAGATTTCTTGCCCAGGAGTCCACGGCAGGCGATTTGGGTGAGAGGTGTACTTTTGGGTACTACCTGTCTGGTGCTGGGGAGCTGTTGGCCTCCTCCTGCATGCCAGCCCTCCTTTTTCTTCCTGCATTAGGACACTCTGTCATCTCCCAAGAGACCACTTCAGCAGCCTCTGCTGGCCTTGGGTTCCTCCCTTTGGTGCCTGCTGACAAGTCACTTCCCTAGCTTTGCTCAAATCACTTACCTCTTCCCCAGGACCCTCTCCCAGGATGATCCTCACCTCCTGTACCCTGGCTTACGCCCCATCCACCCATACCAGGGGCTCACAGCTCTACAGGGAACCTTGCCACACGCCATAATATTTACCAGAATCCAGCATAAGAAGGTACTAAGGGTAGTAGAGGTACTAAGAAAAGAATCCATGCCACACATTAAGCCTCTTTCCCACCCCCCACCACCATTCCTAAGGGTATGATATTGATGTGTGAAGGCCCAGATCAGAGGAAGGTTTGTCTGGAGTACCTACATTTTCAGAGAAAGAAATCAGATCTCGCAGTGGATCAATGACACCCGAAACTAAGTATTAACAACAAATGAAGGACCATAACTTCTCTGGTTTCCAGTGAGTAAGATCTCATGGATCCACGTTTGCCTCCATCAGCCAACCCAGGGAGGCTTCGGGGTCTGCTGCTTCCTTCCATTTCCACAGATCTCTCCTGTACCTACAGGTATCCCCAGGTTGGCCTGAAGCCTCCAGGTGGGTCTCCCTGCCTCCCAGTTGCCTCACTTCAGCCAGTCCACACATTGCCAGAGTGGTTACTTGACCTGCTTGACCGCTTCCTTTCATTTCCTTACCCTGGAGTGTACAGGAGTCCGCTGCTTACAAAGTCAAGTGCTGAGTCCTCAGGCAGAGGTCCTTCGAGGCCCTCAGGGGAACTGGCATCAACTTGCCGATTTAACTCCGCCCCTCCCGACCCCCTGCCCAGCCACAGGGCAAGAGGACAGGCCTTCTCAGAAGGGCCTTGTTCGTTCCCATCTACATTCCGCTCTAAGGTTCCAAGGCTCCATGAGTCACACTGCTCCTTAAGTCTGGAATCTTTCCCCACTTGCTCTTCACCAATCCAAACTCAGTATTTCTGCTAAGGCCTCGCTCAACTTGACTCATGGAAGGTTTCCACACTGCAGGATCTATTGAACTTCATGGAATTACTTCTGTTCTCATGGATGTGCAGTGGTGTGTAAACCTCCTTTAGACTGTGCCACAGGGGTTTTGAGCTTGAAAGTCTTCTGTTAGCTAAACTCTTGTCCTCCTTCAGGAAATATTTGTTCATCACCTACTGTGTGCCCTGCACTGTTCTAGGCACTGGGAACACAGCGGAGAACTGTCAACAACAACAGATATCCTCATGGATCTAACATTCTGGTAGAAAGAGGCAGTGTGATGTTGTGATTTATAATAAGAATATATATTTGGTCTTCATTCTATTCCTGGCACAGCACTCCTAAAACCCTTGTAATTTCTTAACTCATGAGAGCAATAAAGGTGTCTTGATATTCACAACAAATCCCTTTTAACCACAGCAGAGTTTATGTCAATGAAATGACTTTAGGAAAGCACCTAAGGATGGAGGCTGGTTACCAGGGGAACCAACCATGTGATTAGAAGGTTGGAACTTTCTATCTTACCCCTTGACCTTCTGGGAGGGGAGAGGGGCTGGAGGTTGAATCAATCTCCAATGGTCAATAATTTAATCAATCATGCCTATGTAATAAAGCCTCCATAAAAACCCAAAAGGACAGGGTTTGGAGAGCTTCCAAGTTGGTGAACATGTGGATGCTGGGAGAGTGGTGCCTGGAGAGGGCGTGGAAGCTCTATGCCCTTTCCCCATACCTTGCCCTATGCATCTCTTCCATCTGGCTGTTCCTGAGTTGTATCCCTTTATAATAAACTGGTGATCTAGTAACTAAAATGGTTCTCTGAGTTCTGTGAGTTGCTCTAGCAAATTAATCCAACCCGAGGAAAGGGTTGTGGGAACCCCTGATCTATATCCAGTTGGTCAGAAGCACAGGTCACAACCTGGGCTTGTGATTTGTGCCTGAAGTGGGAGCAGTCTTGTGGGACTGAGCCCTTAACGTGTGGGATCTGACACTATCTCCAGGTAGATGGTGTCAGAGTTGAGTTGAATTGTAGGACACTTGACTGGTGTCAGAGAATAGCTTGGTGTGGGAAAACCCCCACTACACATGCTACAATCGAGGTCCCATAACACAGGCAGCAAATAACAAGGACAGCTGGGAACATGCCCAGTCCCTGCTCTCAGGAAAGCTGTTCTCCTGGGGGATTCCCACAAGGAGGGCACAGGAAGTGGAGGGGCACAGGGAACCTGTTGGGAAGGGTGTGTTCACCAACTGTAGTGAGGGCTGTTGGAGGAGGCTTCCCGGGAAGCCCTGAGCAGAGACCTAAGGAAACCAGCCTTGCAGACCAGACGTCTGGAGGAAGAAACAGCAAGTGCAGAAAAGTGTGGGGCTCCAGGCACAGCCAGATGGGCTGGTGACTAGAGCCAAGTGAGTGAGCAGAGACGTAGCCAAGAGGGGGCTCTTGTAGGGCCTGGAGGATCACAGTGAGGATTTTGGCTTTTAGCTGAGTGAGAAAGGGAGGCTTGGAATGTTTTGAGCAGAGGACTCATGTGAATGGATTCAGGTTTTCAAAGATCATCCAGCTGCTGTGTGCAGAGGGGCAAGGTCAGCAGCAGGGAGACAGTAAGGGGCCACTGCAATGATCCTGGAGAGAGAGGATGGTGGCTCAGGCCAGAGTGACCCTTGTGAAGGGGGGGGGATGTGGCCTACTTAAAGCAAGAGGGATCTGCTGTTGGACTGGGTGTGGGGTATAAAAGAAGGAACAGAGTCAAGGCTGGCCTGAGCAGCTGAAAACTTGAGTTGCTAAGGCAGGAAAATAGTGGGAGGGGCAGGCCTGGAGGTGGTCACCAGGCCTCAGGAGTAGAGGTCCAGAAGGCAGGGGTGCACACGTCCCAGCTCAGTGGGGAGGCTCAGTTGGAAATGTCAGTCTGGGATCACAGAGCAGGTCTGGGTGGAGGAGAGCGTGGCTGGGAGTGGGAGGGGGCAGAGGGGCCAGCATTCAGGGCTTCACCTGCCTGTAGAAGGGCCTCTGGATTTGCTCCAGGTGCAACAGGAAGCTGTGGACTGCCTCAAGCAGAGGCATGAGGTGAGAGGATCTGATTTTCCCTTTTAAAAGGTGAAAGATGGATTTGGGGCCCAGTGGGAGCAGGCGAGGCAATGAATGAGGAGGTGACTTAAACCCAGGCAGTGGCTAGACAGGGTGAAAAAACTGGAAGTATGTCTTCCAGGTAGAGTCAACACGACTGGCCAACAGGCTGGATGTTCAGATGAGGAAAAGAGGTGAATCAAGAGTAACACTCAAGAGTTTAGTTAAGGGGAGCAGAATATGCCACCCCCAAATATGCCACTTTGGCATATTGATTATTTTGAATTAAAGTTACTTGAGAAATAGCCAGTGCAAGAAAGACACTCTGACCCTTCTTTGTTCCCCTGAAAATGGGAAATGTATCTCCCATGTGAAAGGTACCTTCCCGGTACCAGGAAGGTAGAAGGCATCCTTATTATCAGAAATAGAGAATTTAGGGCCAAGAAGGCTGAATAAACAAAACTTTTTATTTCTTCACTAATTTACTACCCAAGCCCAAACCCCTTTGTCTTGTCAGTTCTTCACAAATTTATTGTATCTTTGTCTAAAAGATATAAAAGCTTCCTGCTTTGGTCACTTCTTTGAGTCTCATATTTTTGTGGGACTCCCCCTAAGTATGAAATTAAATTTGTTTTACTCCTATTAGTCTGTCTTATGTCAATTACTTATTGGACCAGCCAAAGAACCTAGAAGGGAAGAAGGAAAAATCTTTCCACCCCTACAGGGAAGAACAGCATTGGGGAAGAACATACAAAGCTACTATAAGCCATGTTAAGTTTGAGGTGCCTGTTCAACATCAAACCATTGTCAAGTAGGCAGTGAGATAGAGAAGTCTCCGCCTTGTAGGAGGGGCCAGCTCCAGAGATACAGATCTGGGCAACGTTGGGAGAGACCTGTGACATTGAGCCACTTGATGAGATCTTACCCACAGATAGAGCAGAAATAGAGTGCGTGGAAGAGACTCTGGACATTACTTTCTCACTGAAAAATGTAGGGAATTGGATGAGGCAGTCATGAGGACTGCTTCCAGCTTTCATGTACCAAGAATCAGCACCTTTCATGGTGTGGTGCTTACTCAATGAATACTTATGGAGCCAGTGAGAATCACATTCCACAACGTTTTAACCTGCCAGCATTTGTTCAATATTTACTCTTACGATTGTCTCCAATTGAGAAAAAAAGGCATAAGAGATTCCGAAATTTGTAATGTGTAAAGTTAGGCACAAAAGCTGTCCATTGATTGACAAGGCCTTAACATTCATTCAGAAATTATCAAAGTATAGAGTTGTGAAAAATTAGATTAACTGACTAATGATCCAATAAGCTGAATCCGTGCTAATGTCCCAAATCCCAGAAATGCCAAATTTCAAAGACTTAAATAAAGATTTCTATTTTAGGAAGCCTGTCTGAGCACTGTTGTTCTCCTTTTCTCCAAACTAAATTCCCTTTAAAAAGACAGATGATATATGTCTTTTAAAGGATACATGTATAGTTGTGCTGGAAACAGGGAAGTCTCTTCAGAAGATGAAATAAGATTCTTCAGAAGATAGAGAGGAACAGCTGAGAGATCTAAAGCAGATGAAAGTGGATTGATGAGGAAGTCTAATATATGTAAGGACATACATTTTAGAGTTAAATAGGCAAGGACGCTTTAAAAAAAAAAGTGAGTTTTTCAAACAGATCCCCTGAGAAAGCCCCCAAATGTGAGAGAGCAACTCTGGGAGCATGAACCATTCTGGGGCATCTGGGGAGACAACACTGTTGATAATTCGCTGCATCCAGGAAAGTGTGGCACTGTAGACCCCATGCCAGTTACTTTGACAAGTCACTCTCATTGCTGGCTGCACATTAGGGTTCGCTGGTGAGTTTCAAAGCCCTCACCAGAGCCTGAGTCTCGCTCCAGACAAGCTAGACTTGGGTGACTCTAATGTGCAGGCAGGGTTAGGAACCTCTGGTCTACAACCGCAATTCTGGGTATGAACCTACAATACGGTTAGGAGCCAGTGGGTGTTTGAGAAGAACCAGTAGCATGAAAGCAAACTCCACGGAGGTGAGCCGTTCCTCTCTGAGAATACAGAGCTAATGCTGAACACAGAAAATAACACTAAAAACTACTATTATCCTTAAAAAGTTCCAAAGACCAGCCCATCCATAAAATTACCATGGAAGAGAAGTGGATGAGGAACAGTAAAGAATTCTTGGAACTAAAAGACAGCACAGGTTACATATTTTTTAAAAATACAATACACTACAATGTGAATGTGCTTGCTGTCACTGAACTGTACACCCAAAAATGGTTAAGATAGTAAATTTTATATTATGTGTATTTTATCATTATTTTAAAAAACATAATAGAGGGACAAAATTTGTGATCTGGATGATCAAATTGAGGAATCCTTACAGAATGCAAGGCATAAAGATGAAGAAATGAAAATAGCAGAGAAGAGACTAGAAATGTGGATGATAGATCCAGAAAAGTCCCTCACGTGTCTGCCTGTGCTAATGGCAAACAAAGTAAATTGGATCATTTCAGAGAACACCCAGAAAAGATGGACAGAACATTAACAGAAAATCTATTTGGAAGCACCAGAGAGCTAACAGACAGCAAAGCTAATGAGGCCAAGACCCAGAAGCAGGAGGAAACCAGACAGCAGAGTCCAGCGCCTGGGACAGGACTTTCCAAGTGTCTCTTCCTATGCAGCCCACCCTGTGTCCTCCCTGCTCTGTCTAACTTCGCATCTGATGTGCCATACTCTTGTTCGTGGGCCATCCCTTCTCCTGCGCTGCTACACCTGAGCTCCACCAGGCGGGGCTCAGCGTCTGCAGATTCAAACTTTTGACCAGTCCCTGGGGCCTAGGAGAGCGCTGCACAGCGCGGCCTCTTACTAGGTACTCAATGGATAAATACTCACCTTCGTTAGGTGATGGAAAAATATCAGCACTATTCCGCGGGAAGCAGATTTTGAATATAGGTTTCTATATTAGTCAAATTGACATTCAACTCTCTTGGCAATTAAATGCATGTGCAGACATGCAAAGTCAGAGAGACAACCACACGTGCTGGTTTTCTGAAAGAAAAAAATTTGCCTTACTACCCGTGGTAGTATATTTACATAGTGAACAGAAAATGCCTTTACATGCTAGTGTTCTTTTTCTACCTTCTATAATTAGGAAAATGTAAGTTAGTTTAAGTGACTCAGTAGTAAGAAAACATTTTGGATAGATTAATAAGCTCCAGAAGATCTTGAAAGGGTCTTCAGAAGTTCATCCTCCAAAAGTACCCAATGGAGAACATTTGACAGACAAATCGTGTTGAAACTTCAAAATAGTTTATTCCTTTATTTTATTTATAATATGGTATAGAAAGATACCAAGTCCTTCTCAATTAGTACTACAAGGCTAGCAAAACCTGTATTAAAACTGGAGAGTGGTTTATTGATAGTTTATTACCCTATAGTAATATTTATGGGCATATATATTTAAAAAGAAAAAGGCACAATTTATCACTGTTTGCAACATCGCAATTTTTGTCTAGGAAAGTGGTTAATAATACAGCTAACTGCAAGAGAAATACCTACAAGCAAGAGCCAATTAGAAAATGTAAAGGATCAACAAAAGAATTTAATTTTTAGAATAATATAAAATACCTAATGAAATGCAATAAAAAAAATCAGTTCAGGATGTAGGTAAATAATCATCACAAAAACCAAAAATGGCAGCAGTAAGTTTTAACCTTTGCAGAACATGCAACACCTGCCAGGCATGTGCTGCTCATTTTATGGTCATCATCTCCATCCTCTTGGCCCTTCCATGAGGTGGAAGATTTTTTTATCTCAATATTACAGATGAGGAATATGTGATTGCATTGCTAGTCAACATTTTACTGAAGGTAATAAAGGAAGATCTGAGTAAGTATAGACATATGCCATGTCCCTATGTGGGCCTCTCAAATCAACCTGATTGATTAATTGCATTTGGTGATGCACAGTTGATTCCGTGCATTTTCCAAACTAATTCGAACTGGATTTATTTTTTTCAACTTGACAAATTGAATATAAGTAACTGAAGAATAAACGAAGATAAATAAATTTTAAAAAATTTCGTAGAGAGGAAATTAATAACCTACTATATTGACCAAAATTAAGAAATCAAACAATACTTAAGTCTTTTGAGGATGCAGATTAGAAGGCACTTTTAACCATTGCCAGTGGAAGTCTAAGTTGGTGCAACCACTTTGGTTAGTGATTTATTGTTTCATCTGAAACCTGAACATTCGAAGTCCATAAAACTCAGCACCCCCATCCCTAAGAATATGCCCAAAGAAACTTTGCACATGAACACTTCATTTGTAAATGATGTGCTTGTTCACAAATGGAGCAACTTCTTCCACCATCGACTGCGTACAGTAATATAGTCACAAAACGAAAAATTTACACGGCTATGAAAATGAGTGAACTACAGCTGCATGCAACAACATGGAGAAATCTTGGAAACCTAATGTTAGGTGAAAAAGTAAGACTTTTTACTTGTAAGACTACATATAGAATAATACTGTTTTTATAGAGCACAAATACTAGAAAGACTGAGCAAAATATTGTTCAGCATACTTTTATATGTGATAAGCAGTTTCTTACAAAACTGAACGTGCTTATCATACAGCTCAGCCATTTCACTCAGGCATTTATCCCAGATAAATTAAAACTTCCATTCACACAAAACTTGCATGCAAATGTTCATAGTGGCTTTATTCATAATAGCTAGAAACTGAAAACAAATCAAATGTCTCTTACAGATGAATGGATGAACAAATCATGGTGCATCCGTTCTATGGAATTAACCACTCAGCAATAAAAGGAAGTGAGCTGTTGACGCACACAATAGCTTGAATGGATCTCAAGAAAATTATACTTAGTGGAAAAAAGCCAGTCTCAAAAGGTTACATACTGTACAATTCCATTCCATTCTTGAAAGGGTGAAATAGTAGAGATAGAGAACAAACTAGTAGTTATCAGTGGTTAGGAGGGGCAGGCAAGAGAGTTGGCCATGACTATAAAAGGTATCTCTAGAGGTCTTTTTGATGGACTTGTTCTGTATCTTGACTGTAGTGGTGGTTCTCACATGAATGTACACACGTGACAAAACTGCGTAGAACTAAATACACACACATATAAGTGGATGTAAAGCATGAGTGCATGGTGAAATCTGAAGAGTTGATGAATTGTTTTAATGTTCATTTTCTGGTTGTAATATTGTATTATAGTTCTGCAAGATGTTAACATTGAAGAAAACTCGGTGAAGGGTACAATGGATCTCCCTGCATTACTTCTTACAATTGCTTATGAATCTACAATTATCTCAAAAAAAGTGTTTTGAAAAAACAGATATTAAAAAAAAGGGTGAATGATAAATAGCAAAGGGAAGCAGGGGCGGTGATAAGGAAAGGACACAGGGTAGATGCAAGCTATTAGTAGTGTACTATTTCTTTGTCTTGGTGGTGGGTTTGTGGGTGTTTGATGCTATGGCCCCCAATGATCTTCATCTCCTGGTATTCATGCCCTCGAGTAGTCCCCTCCCACACTGAATAGAGATGATCTCTGTGAGCAATGGGATATGGGGAAATGTGTGGCCTCCAAGGCCTGGTCATTTGACTTTGCAGGTGAGGAGCTGAGGTCTCCTGCCCACTGTCAGCCATCCTGGAAGGGGATCCTCCAGCCCAGTCAAGCATTTACATGATTGTATCCTTGGCCAACATCTTGGTGGATCTTGGGGTCGTGAAAGAACCCAAGCCAGAGCTACTAGCTAAGCTGCTCCTGAATTCCTGACCCACAGAAACTGAGAGATAATAAATGATTGTTGTTGTTTTAAGCCACTAAATTTTGGGGTAATTTGTTTTGCAGTAATGGATAACTATTATTCAAGTATATTATTGTGCTTTATAACTAACATATCTAACATATAATGTTTGCATATCCAATGATATATTGGAAAGATGAGACACACACAAAAGAAACACTATAAATTCCACTGTCAAAGTATAATCACAAGAGGGATATATTCTACTATATGTCAATTAAAGCCATTATTTCTGGTGGTTTTCATGCAAGGATGTATAAATGGGGCAAAAATAAACAGCCCAGTAACAAATTTCTGTATCTATGGAAATTTAGTCTGTGATAAGTGCAGAGTTTCAAATCAATGGAGGAAAGGAAGAACTCTTCAATATATGGTAATGGAAAAATATTGGGGGAAAAATGTCAAATCCTAATCTCATACCATAAACTAAAATAAATTCTAGGTGGATTAGTTATTTAAACTTTGAAAAAAGGCAAAATATTATGGAACTATAAACTATGATGTTGGAGTAGGAAGATCTTTCTAAACAAGAACAAAAACCAGAAGCCATAAAGGAAAAGACCAACTACATAATTTAATACTTCTGTACCAGGAAAGCCTAACGTACTAATATATTAATGATAAATAACATTTTAATAGAGAAAAGGCAAGTCCATGCTGTGCAGCCATTCTTAAAAAAAGAAGTAGAATTGAATGTGCTGGCAGAGAAGGATATACATACATTACTGAGTAAAAAAAGGAAGTTGGAAAATGGCATGTGTAGTAATCATATGTGTTATATCTCATTTGTGGGATGTGAACAAAGCGAATAGCAGTTTATCCCTGTGTTAGTTTGCTAGGGCTGCTGTAACAAAGTACAACAAACCTGGTGGCTTAAACAACAGACATGCATTGTCTCACAGTTCTGCAGGCTGGAATCTGACATCAAGATGCCAGCAGGATTGGTTCTATCTGAGGGCCATAAGTGAGAATCTGTTCCTGGCCTCTCCCCTAGTTTCTCGTGGTTTACTGGCAATATTTGGCCTTCCCTGTCTTGTAGATCTCTGGCTTCATCTTCACGTGGCATTCTCCCTGTGTGCATGCATTTTTGTCTCTAAATTTCCCCTTTTTATAAGGACACCAGTCATATTGGATTAGGGCCCACCCTACTCCAATATGACCTCATCCTAACTTAATGAATTACATCTGCAAAAATTCTATTTCCAAATAAGGTCATGTTCTGAGGTACTTGGGGTTAGGACTTCAACATATGAATTTGGTGGGCGATGGGGGGCATAATTCAACTCAGAGCAATCCCTAAGAAGTGAGATTAATTAATTAATAATTTATTGAGTAAATGCTTGCCGTGACCAGACTGTAGGAGAATGGGTGGGCAACTAGGGAAGAAAGGATATCCAATATGATCTTTCTTCCTTTTTTAAAAGCAAAAATATTTTTATTAATAGCATCAACATTTCATATATTTGTAGAAGTTCAGAAAACCAAATGACAGTCAAGGTAAGATAATGGCTGTGTGAGGATAGAGTGAAGATAAAGGGAAAAAAACTCAGCTGTGATAAGCATTTACCATGGGAAAGGTGAAATGCTGGGTTTTTTTTTTTCTGTATTTAAAAAAAAATTTATATTTTTTTATTTATTATTTTTTAAGTTGAGGTAACACTGGTTTATAACATTGTATAAATTTCAGGTGTACATCATTATATTTCACTTTCTGTGTAGACTGCATCATGTTCACCACCCAAAGACCCATCCATCACCAAACATGTGTGCACAGTCACCCTTCGCCCTGCTCCCTCCCCCATCCCCTCTGGTAACCACCAATCCAATCTCTCTATGTGCTTCTTTGCTGTTGTTGTTTTTATCTTCTGTTTATGAGTGAGATCATATTCACTTTCTCCCTTTAACTTATTTTGCTTAGTATAATATCCTCAAGGTCCATCCATGTTGTCACAAATGGCAAGATTTCGTCTTCTTTATAGCTGAATGGTGTTCCATTGTATATATGTATACCACATTTTCTTTATCCATTCATCAGTTTCTGGGCACTTAGGTTGTGTCCAAGTCTTGGCTATTGTGAATAATGCCACAATGAACATACGGGTATATACATCTTTACTCATGTGTTTTCATGTTCTTTGGATAAATACCCAGCAGTAGAATAACTGGACCATATGTTAGTTCTATTCTTAATTTTTTGAGGAATCTCCAAACTGTTATCTGTAGTGGCTGCACCAGTTTACACTCCCACCAGCCATGTATGAGACTTCTCTTTTCTCCACATCCTCTCCAACACTTGCTATTTCTTGTCTTGTTAATTATAGCCATTCTGAAGGGTGTGAGGTGATATCTCCCTGTAGTTTTGATTTGCATTTCTCTAATAATTAGTGATGTTGAACATCTTTTCATGTGCCTATTGGCCATCTGTATATCTTCTTTGGAGAAATATCTGTTCATATCTTTTGCCCATTTTTTAATTGGGTTGTTAGATTTTGTTGTTGAGATGTATGAGTTCTTTACATATTTTGGATATTAACCCCTTATCAGATACATGGTTTGTGAATATCTTCTCCCAATTGTTAGATTGTCTTTTCATTTTGTTGATGGTGTCCTTTGCTGTGCAGAAGCTTTTTAGTTTGATATAGTCCCATTTGTTTATTTTTTCTCTTGTTTCCCTTGCCCGGTCAGACGTGGTATTTGAAAATATGCTGCTAAGACTGATGTCAAAGATCATGCTGCCTATGTTTTCTTCTAGAGGTTTTATGGTTTGGGGTCTTACATTCAAGTCTTTAATCCATTTTGAGTTAACTTTTGTGAATGGTGTAAGATAATGGTCTACTTTCATTCTTTTACATGTAGCTGTCGAGTTTTTCCCAACACCATTTATTGAAGACACTATCCTTCCTCTGTTGTATGTTCTTGACTCCCTTATCAAACATTAGCTGTCCATAGATGTGTGGGTTTATTTCTGGGCTCTCGATTCTGTTCCACTGATCTGTTTGTCTGTTTTTGTGCCAGTATCATGCTGTTTTGACTACCTTAGCTTTGTAGTATATTTTGAAATCAGGGAGTGTGATACCTCCAGCTTTGTTCTTTTTTTTCTCAGGATTCTGTTGACTATTTGGGGCCTTTTGTTTTTCCATGCAAATTTGAGGATACTTTGTTCTATTTCTGTCAAAAATGTCATTGAAACTTTGATAGGGATTTCACTGAATCTCTAGATTGCTTTAGGAAGTATGGACATTTTAACTATTAATTCTTCCAATCTGAGAACGCAGAATATCTTTCTGTTTCTCTGTGTCTTCTTCAACTTCTTTCAACAATGTTTTATAGTTTTCAGTGTACAGTTTTCAGTGTACATGTCTTTCACCTCTTTGGTTGAATTTATTCCCAGGTATTTTATTCTTTTTGTTGCCATTGTAAATGGGATTGTATTCTTCATTTCTCTTTCTGCTACTTAGTTGTTAGTGTGTAGAAACACAAATGATTTTTGTATGTTGATTTTGTAGCCTGCAACTTTACCATATTCACTTATTATTTCTAAAAGGGTTTTGGTGGATTCTTTAGGGTTTTCTATATGTAAAATCATGTCATCTGCAAATAGTAACAGTTTCACTTCTTCCTTTCCAATTTGTTTCCCTTTTATTTCTTTTTCTTGTAGGATTGCTCTGGCTAGGACTTCCAATACTATGTTAAATAAGAGTGGGGAAAGTTGGCATCCTTGTCTGGTTCCTGTTCTTAGAGGGACAGCTTTCAATTTTTCTTCACTGAGTATGATATTAGCTATGGGTTTGTCATATATGACCTTTATTATGTTGAGGTACTTTCCCTCTGTGCCCATTTTACTCAGAGTTTTCATCATAAATGGATGCTGTATCTTGTCAAATGCTTTCTCTGCATCTATTGAGATGATCATGTGGTTTTTATTCCTCATTTTGTTAATCTGGTGTATCACGTTGATTGATTTGCAGATGTTGAACCATCCCTGTATCCCTGGGACAAATTCCACTTGAGCATGGTGTATGATCTTTTTAATGTATTGTATTCGATTTGCTAGTGTTTTGTTGAGGATTTTTGCATCTATGTTTATAAGAGATATTGGCCTGTACTTTTCTTTTCTTGTGTTGTCCTTGTCTGGTTTAATATCAGGGTAATGTTGGCCTTGCAGAATGAGTTAGGAAACTTCCTTTCTTCTTCAATTTTTTGGAAAAGTTTAAGAAGGATAGGTATTAAGTCTTCTTTGACCGTTTGGTAGAATTCCCCAGCAAAGCCATCGGGTCCTGGACTTTTATTTGTTGGGAGGTTTGATTACTGTTTTGATCTCCTTACTGGTAATTGGTCTATTCAAATTCTTTATTTCTTCTTGATTCAGTTTTGGAAGGTTGTGTGATTCTAAGAATTTATCCATTTCTTCTACATTATCCAGTTTGTTGACATATAGCTTTTCATAGTATTTTCTTGTAATCTTTTGTATTTCTGAGGTGTCTGTTGTAATTTCTCCTCTTTGATTTCTGATTTTATTTATTTGAGACTTCTTTCTTTTTTTCTTGGTTAGTCTAGCTAAAGGTTTGTCAATTTTGTTTATCTTCTCAAAGAACCAGCTCTTAGTTTCATTGATTTTTTTCTATTGTTTTTTGTTTCTATTTCATTTATTTCTGCTCTGACTTTTATTATTTTGTTCCTTCTACTAATTTGGGGTTTTGTTTGTTCTTCTATCTCCAGTTCCTTTAGGTGCACTGTTATGTTATTATTTTAGATTTTCTTGTTTGTTGAGGTAGGCCTGGATTGCTATAAACTTCCCTCTTAGAACCACTTTTGCTGTACCCCATAAATTTTGGCATATTGTATTTTCAGTTTGATTTGTCTCCAAATTTTTTTGATTTCTTCATTGACCCAGTCATTTTTCAGTAGAATTTTGTTTAATCTCCACATATGTGTGGCTTTTCCAATTTTCTTCCTATAGTTAATTTCTGGTTTCATACCATTGCGTTCAGAAAAGATGCTTAGTATTATTTCAATCTTCTTAAAATTGTTGAGATTTGTTTTGTGGTCTAATATGTGATCTATCCTGGAGAATGGTCCATGTGCATTAGAAAAGAATGTATATTCTGCCTTTTTTGGTGGAATGCTGTGTATAGATCTACTAAGTCCATCTGGTCTCGTGTGTCTTTTAAGTCCAATGTTTCCTTATTGATCTTCTGTTTGGATGATCTATCCATTGATGTAAGTGGAGTATTAAAGTTCCCTATTATCATTGTGCTATTGTCTATTTCTTCTTTTATGTCTTAATAATTGCTTTACATATTTAGGTGCTCTTACATTGGGTGCATACATATCTACAAGTGCTATATCTTCTTGTTAGATTGTTCCCTTTATCATTATGTAGTGCTGTTCTTTGTCTCTTGTTACAGTCTTTGTCTTAAAGTCTATTTTGTTTGCTGTAAGTATTGTTACCCCAGCTTTCTTTTCACTGCCATTTGCATGGAGTATCTTTTTCCATCCCTTCACTTTCAGGTTGTGAGTGTCTTTAGGCCTGAAATGTGTCTTTTATGCAGAATGCATATGGGTCTTGTTTTTTTCTAATCAGCCACTGTATGTCTTTTGATTGGAGTATTTAGTCCATTGACATTTAAAGTGGCTGTTGATAAGTAATGTACTTATTGCCATTTTGTTACTTTTTTTCTGGGTGTTTTGTAGTTCTTCTCTGTTCCTTTCTTCTTCTCTTGCTCTTTTCCCTTGTGTTTTGATGGCTTTCTTTAGTATTATGTTTGAGTTCCTTTCTCTTAATTTTTTTCTGTATTTATTATAGGTTTCTGGTTTGCGATTACAGTGAGGTTCATATATAATAATCTATGTATACAGCAAGCTATCTTAAGTTGATGGTCTCTTACATTTGACCTCTTGCTAAAACCTCTACTCTTTAACTCCCCTCTTCTCACATTTTATGTTTCTGATATCATATTTAACCTTTTGTTTTGTATGTGTGTATCTGTTACCTTCTTATAATGGAAACAGATAATTTTAGTACTTTTCTCTTTTGACTCTCATATTATCTTCATAGGTGGTTGATCTGCTACCTTTACTGTGTATTTGCCTTTATCAGTGATTTTATTGTTTTGTGGGGTTTTTTGATAATTTTCTTATTCCTATTTGTGGTCTTTTCTTTTCCACTTAAATAAGTCCCTTTAGCATTTCTTGTAAGGCTGGTTTATTGATGAGAAACTCGTTTAGTTTTCCTTTGTCTAGAAAACCCTTTATCTCTCCTTCCATTCTGAATGATAACCTTACCTGGTAGAGTATTCTTGGCTGTAGGTTTTTTCCCTTCAGCACTTTAAATATATTATGGCACTCCCTTCTAGCCTGTAAGGTTTCTACTGGGAAGTCAGCTGATAACCTTATGGGGTTTCCTTTGTATATAACTTGTTGCCTTTCTCTTGCAGCTCTTAGGATTCTCTCTTTATCTTTAATTATCGACATTTTAATTATAATTTGTCTTGGTGTGGGCCTCTTTGGGTTCATCTTGTTTGGTGCTGTCTGTGCTTCCCGTGCCTGGATGCCTATTTCCTTCCTTAGGTTAGAAAAGTTTTCAGTGATTATTTCTTCAAATAGAGTCTCTCCCCCTTTGTCTCTCTCTTCTCCTTCTGGGACACCTGTATTAAAAACATTAGTGTGTTTGATGTTGTCCCAGGGGTCCCTTAGACTGTCCTCATTCTTGATAATTATTTTTTCTGTTCAGCTTGGGTGATTTCCTCTAGTCTTTCATCCAGCTCACTGATCTGTTCTTTTGTATCATCTACTCTGCTAGGGATTCCCTCTAGTGAATTTTTCCTTTCCATTATTGTATTCTTCAGTTCTGATTGGTTCGTTCTTTATATTTTCCAGTTCTTTGTTAAAGTTCTCATTGTATTCATCCATTCTTCTTACAAGATGAGTGAACATCCTTATGACTATTACTTTGTACTCTTTATCAAGTAGATTGTTTATCTCTGTTTCATTTAGTTCTTGTTCTAAGGATTTGCCCTCTTCTCTTATTTGGAACATCTTCATTTTGCCTCTTTCCCTGTGCTTATATCTATGTATTAGGTAGGTCAGCTATATTTCCTGATCTTGGAGAAGTGGCCTTATGTAAGAGATGCCTTATGAAGCCCAGCAGTGTGCTCATCTGTCATCACCATTTCCAAATGTTCCAGGAGTGTCCCCTATGTGGGCTACATGTGTCCATCTGTTGTGGTAGGGTTGCTTTTACTGCAGGTGCACAGGGATGCTAGGCTGTCCCCCTGGCTGGCTGCTTGTAATGCTCAGCTGTGTGTGGATGCTATGGACCCTTCAGTCACTTTATCAGGCATGGGGAGCCTCAGTACAGTTGGCTGCGAGGTCTAATAGCACATTCCTGCTGCAGTTTTTCTGTTAAGTGTGTAGGCCCCCAGTGTGGCTGGATGCTAGGCTCAGGGGCTTAGAATTGCTGTAGGCCTCCAGGCTGCCAGGCTGTTGTTGGCTCTCTCAGGAGTGCAGCTGGGTGGGACCAGCCCCAGGCATGGCAGCACAGAATTGTTTCAGACTTTGGAAAGTGGGGCTGATCCCCTATTGGCTGTTTGAGAAGCACAAGTCTGCTGCAGATGACAAGCCCCACTGCTCACAGGCCCACACACCCCACCCATGCAGGCCTGCCCTGTGCGCATGCCCTGCATTACTGAAGTGGACCCACTTACCCTGCTGCAGAGCTCCCACACACCATGCCTATGTGGGCCCACAAGTTTCCAGAGGGCTTGCTGTAGGGTGGGGCCAGTCCCTAGGGTGGGCTGCCTGCCCTGGCTGAGCTGGATTAAATCGGTGCTCTACTGAATGGGGCAGACCCCTGTGCTAACAAGCCAGGGGAAGAACTCCGATGGCGTCTGTGTCAGCACTCCTGTATTAGGTCACAATAATGGTTGCCACCAATGTATCAGTCCCTGGGAAGGTGGTCCCAGCTGCGTCCTGTCTCACTGAGATGCACCCAGAGCCTATCAAGTGCGTCTCTTTTTACCATAGGACTGTTCACCTTTCTTTCTGTTAATTTTGTGTTGCATTCTGAAATGGGTGAATTTGTGCATGGTTCCTTAAGATCAGGCTTTTCTTTCTCTTGTGTTTGATAGCTTTTCTGGGGGTATTCCTTGTTGTTAATAGCCAGCAAATGCAGATATTATGACACTCATCTTGGTTGTGCTGAGTTCAAAAGCTGTTTATTGCGGCAAAGCTCTCCTGCTCAGATCCCCCACTCCTCCAGGAAAAGCTTTGTACCTTAAGATTGCTCCCAGCTGGCTGTGAGGTGCTGTGGCTTGAAGGTGGCTTTTCCCTCTCTAGAAATTTCTGCCTCTTCCACCTCAGTCAGCACTGTCCTTTGTTGTGTGGGTTCTTTTTATCCAGTTTCCAGTTCTCTCTCAGGGGGATTGTTCCAAGGGCAGTTGTAAATTTCTTGTGTCTGTGGGAGGAGGTAAGTTCAGAGTCCTCCTGTGCCACCATCTTCCCAGCAATACAATTTATCTTATAGAATAACCAAGTTCCTGTGTGAACAAATAATATATTGTCTTTTTGATAGATAATAGACTGATCAACAGATAGGTACTGATACAGATAATAATGCACTGCTTTACTGATGAAGGAATTGTTAAGAGGAGAAAGTGATTATCTAATGAGAGAAGAACTGCTTTCCCAAAAAGACTTGAGTTCTTTTGTGATTAATCTAAAAGTCAATCAATCCATGCAGAAAGCTATTTAACAAAGTGAATAAATAATTATTAAGCACCTACTATGTATTACACACTGTAATAATCATCACGATTACAGGGATGCATAGTTAGTGCTTCTTAAAGTGTAGTCTCTGGGCCAGTTGATGCACTGCTTGTTAGACAAAATCTTCTCAATGAAAGAAGCAGTGTGTTGACTTTATATTCTTGTGCAAGCTCCTAATCTGGTCGCAGACAAGCAACAAGGAGTGGTGTCACTTGAATGGCGCAGGATTAGGGTTTTTTCTCTGCCCTTAGAAGCTCATGTTGAGTGGGGAGACTAACATGTATTATGACAGTGTATCGTCTCTGTCCAGCCATGTTCAAATGCCATGGCTGAAGTTTTCCCTTCCACACCCCCTGCTGCCCCTCTAGGTATCAAGGACCCACATATGTTTTGGAAGGACACAGAAGCGTCCTGGGCCATTAAATGGGAAGGGATGTTTGCCTGGACTGTTCTGAGCAGGCTCAGCATACTGCTGGACATGGGGAAAATAATCTTTGCTGGAAAATTCACAGATAGCAAGCCCACACCTCAAGGCAAAGAACAAAATGCCAGGGCAACATTTGAGGCTCCTGCCAACTGTGGCCTGTTTGCAGGCATGGACTCTGCTTCTACTGGCTTTTAGGAGCTGCCACCAGGAGCCATGGAGGGTGAGGCCAGGCAGTGTCCCAATGCCAGCCGTGGTTCTCCATAATAGCCCACCACCAGCCAGATGCTCTCCTCCCCAGCCCCTATCCAGGCAACCTTCTCCAGTCCTCCCGCCATGGGGTGGTCTTACTCCTCCTTCTCTATGTTTCCATTTCTACTGTAATATACCACCTTCCTTTTGATTCTCAAGAGTATGTTTTGGAAGTTAAAAAAAGAAAAAAAATCTGAACATACGCTCTTCCTAATTATGCTTCATGTATCAGTTTTACTCCCAAAGGATCAAGAGGAGGTTCCAAACATGGAAGGGCAGGAACAGAAAATCACCAAGATCAACATCTCTAGATCCTACCTCCTTCCACGGGTAAACACCAGGTGCCCCACGTGATTCCACTTCTGTGATAGAAACCTCTGTAGGGCTCTGTTAGAGAAAACTCAATGCTACCTGGAGAGAGGTAGTTGAGAAAGGCTTCAGACAAGAGGTGATCCTTGAACTCAGTTTGAAAGGACAATAGGAGCTTGCCAGCAAGAGGGAAGATAAGACATGGCAGAGAGGGTTATAAGCAAAGGGTAAAACAGCTAAGTGTTTAGGCTGTTGGAATTAGGCTCTTGGAATGTAGGGTGTGAGCTGAGGAAGAACAGAGGTAGTGGGCCGGGTAAAAGAGGACCTTGTTTGAGTTATGTCAGCGTGGTGGTTGTGTATCCTGTATGTGGTAAGGAGTAGCATGATTCTATCAACCTCCTTTGCTCATTAGCTACCCAAACATAGGTTCATGCTTATTCTTTGACTGGATTTGGATCCTAAATTCTCTCTCCATCCTGCTGCAGACAATCCAGATGTGATGAATACTTGCCTCTTAAGGGACTGTTAAAATAAAGGGAAATCGTTTCCATACAATAGAAGCAACTTTGAATAAAAATCACATACGCATATCCTCGTGTATATAATTCAGGTACCTGTGTAGAACACTGAACATTTCCTATTCTTTTTCTTTTGTTTGTAGTCATTGTCTTCTGGCTTGGTTGAAACTTTCACTTTTTTAAAATAAAACAGGTCATATTTCAAGTAGATTCTGCTGGTATTATTAGTATCAGGATTATGGCTATGGGAAGTATAATAGTTTATAAGCTCAAAGGAAATAGGCGAGTTGAAGGAGACAAAAACACACGTATAGATGGGAGAAAGGCATGTATTTTTAAACCATTTCTTATATTGCATTAAATGGCTGGTTTTATTAACACTACTCCCATGTGTGTTTTCCAATATCACTAAGTAATTCTGACACTATCTGCCTGGAGATAGTGTCAGATCCCATAGTTTAAGGGCTCAGTCCCATGAGATTGCCACCACTTCAGACACCAATCCCAAGTACAGGTTGTCACCTGTGCTTCTGACTGACTGGTTATAAATAGGAGGTTCCCATGACCCCCTCCTTCTCATTCAATTCATTTGCCAGAGAAGTCCACAGAACTTACAAAAACATTTACTTACGTTTACCAGTTTATTGTGAAGGGTATTATAAAGAACACAGATGAACAGCCAGATGAGGAGGTACATAGGGTGAGGTCTGGAAGGGTCTCCAGTGCAGGAGCTTCTGTCTCCATGGAACTGGGGTGCTTCACCCTCCCAGCAGGTGGATGTGTTCACTAATCTGGAAGCTCATCAAATCTCCTTGTTCAAGAGTTTTTATGGAGCTTAATTTGCATCCCCCCACCCCTTCCCCTTCCCAGAGGTTGGTGAGTGGGGCTGAAAGTTCCAACCCTCTAATCACTTGGTCTTTTTGGTGGCTAGCCCCATCTTGAGCTGATCTAGAGTCCCATCCTAAATCATCTCATTGGCATAAATTCAGGTGTGCTCAGTAGGGTCTCCTTATAATAACAAAAACACTCCTATCACTCAGGAAATTCCAAGAGTTTTAGGAGCTCTGTGACAGGAACTGGGGACAAAAACCAAATATATTTCTTATTGTACCACAACTGCACATTATTTCTTATTTGGGTTTGCCAAATGCATTTTAAATAGTAGCACACAGGGACTCATGTACTGACTTGGCAGAAGGTGGCACTTGAAGCACAGTCAGCAGAATGCCTTTCAATTTCTCTGATTTCTTCAAAATGATTTTGTTTTTAAAAAATCAAGCTTCCATACTTTAAATTTGCTTAAATCACTAAATTAAATTAAAGTGATTTGTTGAAGTCACTTTCATACTTTAAATTTGTTTAAATGTTTTTTCTTGTTTTAAAGTTTGCAGAAAATTTTGTAAAGTATAACCTATATGGGATAATGTTTGTAAAAAGGAAGGAAAGAAGAGAAGGAGGGAGAGAGGGAAGGAAGGAAGGCAAGAAACCCCTGGCAACTTCCACTTCTAGCTGTGATGGAACAACTGATACCAGACTAGCCCTCCTGCCATAAGCAACTATCCATATGGACAAAACACATGAAGTGATTGATTCCAGACCCTGGGCAGTAGGAGGAGAGGACTGTGACTCCTGAAAGAAGGGAAAACGTGGGGTGAACACCCACACTGTCTCAGTTGCTACCTGAGGGCATTTTCCAAACTGCAGCTAGAAGTGGAGAAGGTGGAGCCCACGCAGAACGCAGTGATGTCACTGAGTAGCAGAGGCCCTGCTTGAAGTTCAGAGTTGTTTAGGCAGATGCAATCTGGAGGAGAGGGTATCAGAAGGAGTCGGGGAACTGTGCAGAGAGGAGTTTTAGAAATCTGCATGGTGTCCATTTAAGTCTTTGGCTAAATATTAAGATATGCAAACATGAATCAATACTCTTCAAGACCTGGCTGTGAAGTTGAACAGAAAGACCACAGACTGCCCAGTGTTGGAGGTGCTGGGAGATACAGGAGCTCTTGCCCATCAGAAGGTTCAGTCTTTGAAGACACAATGCTAAACACCCCAAATATTCAGGTGACTTCAGGGAAGCCATGCCTTAGAGGCAGGACTACATCAGTCAAAGAATAAGGGCTACTCTATACCTCCATTACCAAACTCTAGAACAAGTCTCAACTGTATGAAGTTGAACAACCAATAACTTAACTGCCTACCAGAAAAAAACACATGAATGTAAAGGAAGACCCCCAAAAAGGACTCTTAGTGACGTAGCACACACAATGTCATGCAAAATATGAGATGAAACAGGAAAATGTGACACATAGCCAGCGATGAAACAAAACAAAATGAAAAAACAGAAACCAAACTTTATGACCCAGATTTAAAGTTAGAAGACAAGGGAATTAAAGACAAGGGCATTAAATTAGCTGTTATAAGTATGTTCAAATACAAAGGAAAATGTGGTCATAATGAATTTAAAAATAGAAGACATCAGCATAAAAATAGAAACTAGAAAAATAAATAAATGGAAATTCTAGAAGTGGGAAGTATGATACACAAAATGAAAATTTTACTGGGTGGTTAAATCTATGGTGTAGATTAATAGTAGATTGAAGAAGAGAGAAGTGTACTCAACAAACATTGAGATAGATAAATATAAATTATCCAATCTGAATAACAGACAGAGAAAAGTATTGAAAAGGTGAATATAGAATCATTGATCTTTAGGACAATATTCAAGGGTCTAATATATATATAATTGGAATTTCAGAAGGAGACAAGAAAGGAAATAGTCCAGGAAAAGTATCTGAGAAAATAATGGCCAAATACTTCCCAAATTTAGTTAAAACATAAGCTTCCGTAAGATTACCAGAAGCTCAGAAAACTTCAGGCAGGATGAATAAAAGAACCACAACTAGGCCTATTAGAGTCAAACTGCTGAAAATCAAAGATAAAGAGGAAAATCTTGAAAGCAGCCGGAGAAAAACACACTTTACATACAGAGGAATGATTTGAAGGACAGCTACTTCCCCTCAGAAACAAGGGAGACCAGAAAACAAAGGAATGATATCTCTAAAGCACTGAAGGAAAAAACTGTCAAATCAGAATTTTATATGAGTAAAAATATCTGCCAACAATGAAGGTGACATGAAGGCAATTTAAGATACACAAAAGCTGAAAGAATTCATCACTGGATGGCCTGAATTAGAAGAGAAACTAAAAAGACTTCTTTAGGCTGAAGAGAAATAAAACCAGATGGAAATCCAGATCAGCAGAAAGCAATGAAGAATACTAGATATAGTAAATATGGAATATTAGAGTCTCTACATTATTTTTTATTTCTTAATATCTTTAAAAGGCAAATGATTGTTTAAGCAAAAATTAAACCAATTTCTTGTAATGTTTATAACTCATGAAAATTTGAAATATATGACAAAAATGGCACAAAAAGTAGTTCAGTGGAATTACATTACCACTACAACCTACAGGTATTAAAAGAATAATAAGGAAATATTGCAAATAACTTTATACCAAAACATTCAACAAATTAGATGAAATCGAAAATTTCCTTGAAAAATACAGCTTACCAAAACTAATAGAAGAAAAGGAAATCTGAATAGCTCTATATCAATTAAAGATATTGTTTATAATCAAAATCCTTCCCATAAAGGAAACTCCAGCCTTGGGTGGTACAGTTACACACCAACTAGAATGGCTAACATGAAAAGGAATGACATTGTCAAATGTTGGCAAAAATGTGGAGCAACTGGAACTCCCATGCACGGTTGGTGGGGTAAAACTTGTACAACCACTTTGGAAAAATAGTTGGTAGTTTTTAATTTAATCAAATATCTAAGATCAGCAATTCTAGTCCCAGGCATCTGCTCTAGAGAAACAAAAATGTATGTACACAAAATGACTTGTTCATTGAAGCTTTATTCAAAATAGTTAAAAACTGGAAACCACCACAATGTCTATCAATAAGTGAATGGATAAGCAAAATATAATATATCCATGCAATGGAATACTATACAGCATTAAAAAGGATAGACTTAAGAACATGGATAAGTCTCAAAACATTATGCTGAATGAAAGAAGCCAGACAGAAAAGACTACATAATGGTTGATTCTGTTTCGTTACAGTTCAAGCATAGACAAAACTAACATAGCTTGAAAAACAATCCAAGCAGTGTTTGCCTGTCTGGTAGGGGGGATGATTGGAAAGGGTCTCACAGGACATTTGTGCAGTTTTATAAATATTCTGTGCCTGGATAGAGTATGCATCACATGGGTTTTTGCATGTCTCCTTACTTTCGTGTTACCTTTGGGAAGGAGAGGTGTCAGTGGCTGGAAAGGGATGCAAGGGGTCTTCTGGGATGGTGACAATATTTTATTTCTTGGCATGAGTGCATTTACTTTGTGATAATTCTTTAACTGTACACTTATGATTTGTGCACTTTTCTAAATGTACATCATACTTCAAAAATAAGTTAAAAGTTAGAAACCCTCTTAGATGACACACAGTCAATACATGCTATCTTCCTATGGTGTAGTTCAGTGGGGTGTGTGTATGGTCAGGCTCAGACATTCTCCTCTGCACCCCTGAAGGCTGTCTTCCACGCTGGATCAGCTACTTCCTAATGTTGAAAGCTGTCAGGGTCGAGTTGAGTTCTCCGGCACAGTAAGCTCTGTTGTGCCCTTCCCAAGGAGGAACTGATCTAATTGGCTTAATGAAGCCATGAACCTAAGTTCAGCTCTCTTTTCTTCATAATAATGTGACATTATTTATTTTAATTTCTGATTACCACATGGAAGCAGCTGACTTGGTTTAGCTCCATTAAATGGGCACAGCAAAATAAACCAAAATACACACAAAAAGCTTGCAAACACTTGCCTGCTTGCCTCTGCTCCCTGGCCTTTAGTCTCCAGGGTCCTCTGCACTTCACCTTCCCAGTTTGGCTCTGCATCTTGGTTCTGCCGTATCAGCCTGCTGAGCACCTGCCTCTCCAGCTGAAAAACAAGTCAATTTTTTTTTCCCTGAGGAAGATTCACCCTGAGCTAACACCTGTTGCCAATCTTCCTCTTTTTTTGCTTGAGGAAGATTAGCCCTGAGCTAATGTCTGTGCCAGTCTTCTTCTATTTTGTATGCGGGTCACTGCCACAGCATGGCTGATGAGTGGTGTATGTTCGTGCCTGGGATCCAAACCTGCGAATCCCAGCCCCCAAAGCAGAGCGTGCGGAACTTCAACCACTGGGCCACAGAGTCGGCCCCTCAATTTCTTTTTTAAATGCTATATTATTTTCCTATATTTACTAATTTGCAGAATAATGAGTTGGTTCCTGATCTGAGAGAGAATGTGCATCTGGCCATAGCCTTTTTAGAGGGAGCACAGAGGAGCCTGCTGCTGACCTGTCTGGACTCCTTGCTGAGAGAAACCTCTGGCTGTGACGCATATCCTTACTTTAATGCTGTTGCCATACGCAATACATTGGATTCTTCTCCTGTAAAAACCTGAGGATTTGTAAGTATTGCCATTGGGTCCTGTGAGTCTTTCTGGCAATCAAATCCTGTTTAACTGCTACTTTCAGTGTGCTAGGCTAAATCAACTTTCCCAAGGATCTCTCAAGAAAACAACATTCAAGTCAGTCTCTTTTTATTTTGCTGAGGAAGATTCACCCTGAGCTAACATCTGTTGCCGATCTTCCTCCCTCCCCTTCCCATTTTTTTTTTTTTTTGCTTGAGGAAGATTAGCCCTGAGGTAACATCCATGCCAATCTTACTCTATTTTGTATGTGGGTCACTGCCACAGCATGGCCACCGATGAGTGGTGTAGGTTTGTGCCTGGGATTCAAACCCGTGGACCTGAGCCACCAAGACAGAGCATGTCGAACTTAACCACTATGCCACGGGACTGGCCTCCAAGTCGGTTTCTTTTTAAATACTATATTTTTTTCCCTGTATTTGCTGGTTTGCAGAATAATGAATTAGCTCCATAGCACTCTCCAATGGTGACCAATGTGGGTATTTTTGTTTTGTTTCATAATGAACTCACAGATGTCAACATATCTGATGTCTTTCAATCACTGCAGATAGCATTTTGGGGCTCTAATTGTCCTACTATTGGTCAGTAAAGATCTATTCAAGTCGATTTCTGAGTCTTTGTGATATGACTCCAGTTGTGTTTGACAGCTTCCCTCATCTCTTGGATAACACGATGTTCCTGGCTCGTCTTGTACATTTCCTACCTTAGTCTGGAGTAAACCACTTCTCCAAAGGGCCCGAGGCTTACCGTGGGAATGATATTTAGAAACCACAGTCTGGGTGATGAGGCATTTATTGCTCCTGTGTGGTCATTACATTGACTTCTTTCATATTTTTATGCAGAAAAGAAAGGTATTTTCATTTGGAAAGAAAAATAAGAAGAAAACTGGCTCCTGGCACACTGATAAAAGAAACTGAGTAACACATATAAATAAAAAAAGCAATCCTATCACAAACATCAGTATGTTTATTTTTTCTTCTAAATAAATTATAATATGTTCAAAGGAGGCATTAAAAATTAAGGCATGAAGCATTTTTCAGAAAGATGAATAAATATACAACATTCAGTTCAGATCTTTATGTTTTAAAAGTTAATAAAAAGGGAGGGAAAAAAGAGAAACTTTGAGAAAGTGAACAGAAGGGAGAGCTCAGAGGGAGGAAGAGTTGACTGCGTACTTTCTCTTGAGTCCCAAATACACTACATAAACAAATCTTACAGGTTCTGCCCTCACATGTACCATAGCCCCCTCCTTCTCACTTGTTTTCATCTTTACTGCTGCAGTCCTAGCCCAAGCTACTGTCTTTCCTCTAAAGCACAAAAGCCTCCTGGCTCCGGCTTCCATTCCACCTGGTCCGGAAACCACCACTCTGGTCTATTTCCTACACAGCAGCCAGAGCAATCATTTTCAGTATGTATATCAGATGAAGTTACTCCTCTATCCAAAACCCTCCACTGACTTTCCAAAGTCCTTGCTGTAGTCCATAAAGCCCGGCATGCTCTGCCTTCTGTTGTTTCCATGGCTCCATTTCGTACCTCTCCCCTTTGCTCACACCTGTACAAGCAACCCTGACCTCCCAGCTCCTCCATGAACACTGAGCCTGCTCCCACCTCAGCCCCCAGGCATGCACCTGATATTATGGTCTATGTGTTAATTTTGCTTATTGTATGCCTTTCCTACACCCCCCCACACAACTTATGTGAATATAAAGTCTATGAAAACAGGACAATAGAAATTATATTTGCTTTGTTCACTCCCATAGCTCCAACGCCCAGAACTATGTCTGGCACGTAGTATGTTGTCAATAGATATTTGAAGAATGAACAAGTGAGACAGTTGGGAACGGGAATAAGAAGCCGAGATGCCATTAAAACACACACAAGAGTGTGTGTGCATGCAAATAAACATAAAATAACAGTAATAATGATAATGTATATGAATCTGAGAAAAAGGACAACAGAGGACTTAGTGGGTAGGAAGTAGGACTGAAAGATAGCAAAATAAACATAGCCGTGATAAAAGACTGAATAGAAGGAGAAAAGTCCAGGGTAGGAAGAATCCAGTGAGAGGAAGACTGCAAAGAGTTCTCTCTGCCCCCATGCCCCTTGGTCTAGCCCTGTGGTTCCCTCTCCTAGCTTCTTTCTCTGGTTTCCAGCATCTTTGGCAAGTCTGGGATGGAGTGCGTGAGAGGAATGACTCTTTGTCACGAGTTTCCATGAGGTCTGTCTCAGCTGGTTTTCTCTGCCACGAAGTTTTAAAAGTGTGTTTTGAGAGTCCAAGCGCTAGGTCTCTCTGCTGCCCTTCTGGCCACTGTCCCTAGCTGGTAAGACAAGATTTTCCAGGTTGCTGCTGAAACAGGAGAAGGGCCATAGGGAAAGACGGAATGATAAACACCTTGGTTAATATTAAGACTTTATCTCACCATGTAGGTGTTTTTTTAGGACATAAATGTGTTTGCTCTTCTCCATCCATCAGGAATGGCAGGGGCGGGGGGATGGGTGGACACACCTGGGGCAAAGGGTTTGGTGTTAAAGAAAAAGACCAGTGAGATGGGAAGTTCAACACCTCCAGTCAAGTTCACCCACTCCCCTTCTCCCAGGCTCTTGTCTCTGTCCCCTTGCCCCTCAAAATCTTGCCCAATGTCCCTCTCTCATGCCAGCAGATCTGGAAGCTCATGCCTCATTTGGGAAGTTGTTTCTGGTGTGGGGAATCGGTATGGGCACTACACATATACATGCAGGGCACCAGCTTCCACGGAGCTCGTGAGCCTGGGATTTTTATCATTATATGTATAACTTATTAGTTATAAAATTGCACTTTATTACCTTAATTTGCATTTTTTATCACTTGCAGACATTTTTCCAAATGACTGTTGTTCTTGTAGGTACTGGTGGGTCTTATGTTTTATCCATTATTGATTCTTCAGTGAACGTCTTTTTTCTGATTTAAATTTGGCTTTAAAATTGGCTTTTGTACATTTTTAAATGCATTACCCATATTCTGTTAAATATCTAGTTTCTAGTTTGCACTTGACATTTTCTGATGTTTACTATTTGATTTTTTAGAACAGCATTGTGCCTGTTTGGTAATTCCAGTGCCTGATAGTTTTGGACGTTAGTCTACTATATTTTTGTTATTAAAATAAATATCTGTTCTTTCTTTTTGGCCTCAGTGTGCAACTTATATTTTCTAAGATAGAATCATGGCTCTTCTTGGTCTTTTGGAATGAGAAGGAGGTATGAGTGAGGGTAGGAGTCTGCAGGAAGAGGGAGGATGGGCAGGGGCAATGGCAGGAGATGGAGCCAGCTACTACTCTGAAGACTGTCTCTGAGGTTGGTGGGAAATGTGGTGTGATGATACCAGGCTGGGGGATGTGAGAGGGTTGAGATGTAAGTGGGACCTGGCATAGGACTCTTGGAAATATATGTGTATATTTATATAGCTAAACTACAAAAGAAGCATATGATCATAAGCCAATTGTAAACATTCCAACAATACAGAACACTATGGAATAAAAACTGCAAGCCTCCGTTACCTGTTCTCTACAGAAATGCCACCCCGTTCCTCAGCAGTGACATAGCAATGACAAGGCTAATCAGGGCACTAGCAACAAATTGAGACTTTTAAGGTGAGAAGAAAAATTAGAACTATTTTGGTCTTACACTTATTTTATTTTACAGTTTTGAAAAATTATTATTATATAAGGGGAGGAGGCACCTAGATGGTTTAATGTGTGGTGCCAAAGAAGGACTTATTAGGGTTTGGCTGTCTCCATAAGCTTATAATTTTTTCTTACATAAGTGGTGGTCACAGGACTTATCCTGTGTCTTTGCTTGCCAAGTGACAATGGGAGTATGATATGGGATATCCTTCTCTACAGGACATACAGATCTATCTTACCCTTTGTGGTAGCTCTGTTATGTTCTCTGGCAAAGTGCTCCCAAAATACGCTTGGCCATTTACATATTGATAAGCATTTAGATCATCTTTAATGCTTTCCTGTTGCAATGTGACCATAAACATCCATCACACGTGCACCCTTGTGCACAGGTGGAGAACTGATGTAGGTTAGATTCCTAGGACTGGTTTCTCAGTCAAAGGAAATGTGCATTTGAATTTGGATAGACACTGCCTTTCCAAAATGCTGTACTACTGCGTGGAGGGAGCTGATTCCCCCACATCCAAAACAGAGAGATATTATCCACCTGTCTACTTTTGCTCATCTGATGGGAAAGATTGATATTTCATGGTTCCTAAACAATTTTGAATGCTAAGGGATTTTGACTTTGAAGTTATATTTTAAAGAGCTTTCCTGGTAATAATACAGAAAGTAGATTATAGGGAAGGTATCGAGGGTGGAATGTACATTAGAGAGGGTGAAGACAGAAAATAATTATCTAGGCGAAAGGAAAGGAGGGCAGGATTTAGGGGGTAGCCATGGGCCTGGCAAAATGGGGCAAGTATGAGAAACTTGCAATAGGAAGGATTAGAAAGGTATTTTTCATAGACCCTGAAGCTACCACCTTGCTTGTGCCCTTCTCTCTCCATTCCCAGGATGAACACTCCATATGTAAAGAGAGATTTTGTCTTGAGAGACAGCTTCAGAATGCATGAAGAGGAAGAACCGAGGCTTGGTCTCTTCTCAGGCTGCCAATCTCCAGGAGGTTGGGGTCAACCAGAAGGTTGGACCAGATGACCACTAAGGTTACCTGCTCCCCTATAGTCCTGGGCACTGAGTGTGAAGAGCTTTGATCTTGGGTGGAAGAAAGCAGATATTAGTACATCTCCAGAATCTTTCTTATATCTTCAGTGCAGAGAAGAGTCTGCAGATTCATTAGGTGCCAAGAATTTTTTTAAAAGTGAGATAGATGGGAAATTTCTATAGAACGCTAAAATGGCTACTTTCACTTTACTTCTCTTGAGGTGGAGAAAGAAATAAAGGATTAGGAAGTATAAGGGGAAGATGTTTAGGCTAGAATGGAAATGTTTACTCATACTGCTTATGAGTTGAGTAGACCAAGCTGTGAGCCAAGCCAGCCTGTATAGGAATTAGAAATCTTGGGATGGTGAAGCTATGTGGCTGGCATTTTTATATAACCTACCTCCCGTTGGATTAGCGCTCAACATTTCTCCTAGCACTTTCTACTTATCAACACAATCTCATTTAGTTTTATTTATTTATTTGCAAGGTTACTTTCTAGTGCTGGGGATGGGGGTGGGGACTGGAATGTGTGGGAGGGTGGTGGGGGTGGGGTAGGGTGTGTGTTTGGCTGTGAAAACGCCTCTAACAGTCCTGCTGAACCTTGTAATGCCCTCACCCCATGAACAGTGCTGCCTAGGGACCCGGAAACAGCAACTTTGGGGCTGTGAAACACTGAAAAGGCAAACGATATCTCAAGCTATAGCAACAACATTTCACTGTAGTTGCATGCAAGCAGCTGGGAACGATGCCAACTGAAGTGGCTGCAGCCAGTGGAAGCCTGAAAGGCAGCCAGGTTCATCAATCTGAAGAGTAGAAAAGAATTGTGACGGCAACAAAATATTTCTTGGTAAAGTAGCCAGGCTAGTCTTATACAGCAGTGGCTGTCAAACTTTAGAAACACTCAATAATCCCAAAGACAAGGCTGTTGCAAGCTCCGGACAAGGCACAGGACACCTTCAGATCTCTGCTTTAATGAAAGAGCCCCTTGGGATGAATAATAGAAAAATCATCTGCCAACCTTTCCCCAGGGCTGATCTCAGGGGAAGGGAACGGTGATATTTAGCATTTTATGATAAAAAAAAAATTTAAGCAGATACAAAGGTCAAGAGAGTAACGCAACAGCCCTAACAGACCCACTGCCCCCATTTCTCCTTCCTTTTTACTCTTTCATAGTACATGCAGTACATTCAACTAGTCTCCCACTATTTTCACATATGGGCAGTTTCTGGTCTTTTCCTGCAATGAATACTCTTTTGCCTATAGCTTTTCACATTTTGCAAATGTATCTTTAGGCTAGATTCCTAGAAATGAGATTGTAGGGTCAAAGAGTAAATACATATGTGATTTTGCTCCATATTGCCAAATTTCCCTCTATTACATTGCCACCTCCCACATTTTTTTACCTACTCTCTCATGGTCTCTCCAGCAGCTTGCTGTCAATCTTTTGTATTTTTGTCAACCTGGTAGGTGAGAAATGGTATCTCAGTTTAGTTTTAGTATGTATTTCTCCTATTTTATTCTTTTGTTCAGAATTATGAGGACTAAAACACTCATAGTGACAATCTATGTTTTCTTGTACTCTTATTTAAGGATTGTTTTTCACAAAGGCAGGGAATGGCAAGAGGTGCTAAGAGATGAATTGTCGGGACTGACTTGAGTGCTAGGTTGAAAAAGATTCTGTGCTGAATCCAGACTCAACAGGGTTAAATGTTCCATGATCAACTAGTGATGTCTGCTTTGGGTGGGGTAAAGGTACTTGTGGTATGTATGCCTGGTCTTAGCCACTCCTGTTAGAATCAACTCTTGCTTAAGTCAGAATCAGAACAATTAGAAAGTCTATGAAAATGCTTTTCCCTCTACTTGAAAGTAAATCTCTTGGTTTAAGAAAAGATTACATTATATATTCAGTATAATTTTAGAGCTGCATTTTTCAATTGTCCTAATTTATTGAAATCAATCATTTTTACATGTTAAACATGATATCTCTTGTAGAGGAATACAAATTGATTATACAAGTGAAAATTGAACTTGACTGTCAACATTTTTTTCTATATAAATAATATTTACATTGGTTATTTTAACTCAACTACCTAGAGTTCCAACTTTATTAATAACATGTATCTCAAGATACATAATTTGCAAAAGTCTTTCCCAAATTCTTTTTTTTCAATTGAGATATAATTGACATATAACATTATATTAGTTTCAGGTGTACAATGTACTGATCAATATTTGTATACTTTGCAAAAAGATCATCACAATAAGTTTAGTTAACATCCATCACCTCACATAGTTACAAAATTTTTTTCTTGTGATGGGAAATTTTAAGATCTACTCCTTAGTAACTTTCAAATATATAGTCCAGTATTATTAACTACAATTACCATGCTGTACTTTGTATTCCTGAAGCCAGGTACCCGAGGGTTACTGTAAATATTCAATAATATTACCTTTCAACCTTATTATGAAAAGGAGTGAATCTTGTCAATTTGCTGTTTTCCTGTTTAACCTCAGGGGTAACTCAAGGATCACGAGGACTTATGAGCTTGTTTTACAGAAGAAAGAGAATGCCTTTAAGGATTACCAGATAACCAGCCCCCAGCTGTCACTGATACCCAGAAGTCAGATTGCCCAAGGCTTATCAGGAGTGAAAGAAACACATATTACCCCTTTGTTTCACCAAAACTCCACTTTCCCAGGCCTTTAACTCTGTAAAACCCCCTGTTTTCTTCTCTTGTTAAGGTGGATTTGAGAGAATCCATGGTCTCACCTTCTTGTCTTGGCCAATTTGAATAAACCTTTCTCCATCTCCAAGGACTGATGTCCCAGTGTTTGGATTACTGCACATTGGGCACACAAACTTGAGATTAAGAAGGTCGGTATCAGTCCCATGATTTATTTATTTTATTACTGGAAATTTCTGCCTACTGACTCCCTTCACCCATTTTTCCCACCTCTCACTCCCTATATTTCTCCTATTTTGAGTGAGGTTGATCATCTTTTCATATGGTTAAGGGCTATTTACACTTTTTTCCCCTGTGAACTCACTCTCTATATATGGTGCCCAGTTTTCATAGGATTGTTGGTCTTTTCTTTCATTACTTCTATATTTTGAATTTTGAGTCATAATTATGAAGGTTTTCTTACTCCAGGTGATAAAGAGGTTTACTCTTATTTTCTTCTAGAACTTAGATAGTTTCAAAATTCTATATTTAAACTTCTGTTACATTTGTAATATATCTGGCATAGAGAGTGAGGTATGGATCCAATTTTATTTTTTCTAGATAGCTATCCAGTTGTCCCAACAACACTTATTTGAGAATTCTATCTTTTACCAGCTGATTTAACGAGCCATCTTTATCATATACTCTATCTCCATATGTGCATGTTTCTATATCAGGACTTTATATTCTATTTCAGTGGCCTGCTGTCTTTTCATTTGCCAACACCACACTATTTTGATGAAGAAAGGTTTGTAATATGTTTTAACATCTGGTAGTTTCCCTCTCCTGTTAATTTCTTCCAGAGTTTTTCTCACCTTACTTATGTATCTTTCCATATGAACATTATGATCAACCTGTACATTCAGGTCTTCTTTTATTGCTGGATCATTTTCTGCAAGCAGGTGTCTGCGACCCCACAGGTGCTGAGAGCAGCCTCTTGATAGTGAGTTAACTTGTAGTTGCACTGGCTTCTTTTAATATTGGTCAATAACCCACCACAAAGCGGAGAAGAGTGTCTGCCCTTGAGTTAGCAATCTAACGAAGAAGGATGAACACAAATTACTACAACACAAGGGAGAAACCCTAAGTTACTAGAGGGCAGGCACTATTTAATAGGAAGTTGCCTAAACATATGTGTAGAGGCTGATAAATTGTCAAGGCCTAATAAAGTGCTCAATTAAATAGAATGAATGGATGTGATAAAGGCCAGACTAATATCCCAAGTACCAAGGTGGACAGAAGATGAAGATATTCATTTGAAATTGGAAAGCTTTGACAAGATGGTGGCATTTGTGATTGACCTTGAAGAATGATTGGGTTCTAGTAGCTGTAGGTGACCATGTGGGAAGAGAGAGACCCAGACAAGGGAACAAAGTATGTAAAGACCAGGAGGCAAGGAGTTTGTGGTGTGTTTAGGAAATGGTGATGAATTCTTGGTGCTGGAACAATGACGTTGGGGTTGTGTAGGAGAATGTGGAGGAGCAGGGGTACCATGGGCATAGCAGGAAATGAAGTTGGAAATTAGGGCTGGACCCAGAAGATGGGAGAACATGAGATGTTTGGAATGTGCACACCTATGGTCATTATGAACCTTTGAAATTTTGGGGCAAGGAGAAAATATCTGTAACACAATTAATGTGTAGGGGGAGAGTTAGGGTTTGGATGTGGTTAATTTTAGACACAATAAGTGATTCTTCATAGTTTCAGTTAAAAATAATATTAAAAATATCATCAATAACTTGGAGTCCTCTGAGCCTTACACCCAAAGTTAACAGAGTACATGTTCAAAGTAGGAAAACTTAGTCTGGACTTCTTCAAAAGAAAGTTAACTGAGTAAATTTATATCTGACTTGGGTTATTGACAATAATGTAGCAATTCTAGGGAATTGAGCCTTAATACTATCAGAATTTGTGAGCTGATCTAGGAGCAAAGAAAGTAGTTTTGTTACCATACTAACTCCTAATTCTTTGCTTTAAGTTATAACATGATAAAATGTGGCATTCTTTTATAGAAATGTCATCTTTTATACTTTAAAACTCTCAAGGTCTTTTTTTCCTGGAGGGAATCCATTTTTTACTCACATGTAGTTAGAGGAAAAAAATGTCCTTCTTAATCCTTTGCTCTCCGAGAAGAAAATATGGTGCTGAAAACTATGAGTGTTTATTGCATTTAACCTTCAAATTTTCTACTTATTGATCATAAAAGCATATGTTTCATGAAAAACTGTCAGTAAGTTATTGCCTTACCTGTCATTCTGTTCCAGGACAGCTGTGACTGAGTAAGCACTGTGTGTAGTATCTGCTGACTAGTGTGTTGCTCTCTATGAGAGTGGGATGGAGGAAGAAGAGGGACCTGCTCATTCACAGTGTCTTCAGGCTCCTGAGCTTGAACTGGCAAGACAGGACAGGGGCAGAGAACAGCTGGAGAAAACAGAAAGATGAGACTCCACAATTAGAAAGCAAAGAAAAGTTGCATTTTAATTTAAGCACTAAGAATTCAAATCAAAATGATCACGAAGGACTATTATTATTTCAAATTCCACTTGTTCATTGTTGGTTTATAGGAAAGCAATTAACTTTTGTATATTAACCTTGCATCCTGCAACCTTGCTATCATCACTTATTCTCTCCAAGAGTGTTTTTGTCGATTCTATCAGATTTTCTACATAGACAATCATGTCGTCTGCAAACAAAAACTGTTTTATTTCTTCTTTCCCAATCTGCATACCTTTTATTTCTTTTCCTTGCATTATTGCATTAGCAAGGACTTCCAGTACGATGTTGAAAAGCATGATGAGAGGGGACAAATTTGCCCTTTTCCTGATCATAGTGGGAAAGCTTCTAATCTCTCACTATTACCTGTAGATTTTTTTATAGATGATCTTCTTCTGGTTGAGGAAGCTCCCCTATATTCCCAGTTTACTGAGAGCTTTTATCATATATGTGTGTTGGATTTTGTGAAATGCTCTCGCTGCATCTACTGATATGGTTGCGTGATCTTTCGTCTTTCGTTTGTTGATGTGATGGATTGCATTAATTGATTTTTGAATGTTTAGCCAACCTTGCATACTTGGGATAAATCCCACTTGGTGATGGTATGTAATTCTTTTTATATATTGTTTATATATTGTTTTTATATATTGAAGGAATATTATTATTATTATTATATTTAATAAACATTGCACCAATAGCTCAAATAAACAATGTAATGGAAAGGAGAGCCAGTAGCTCTGGGAGACTTGAGTCCAATGCATGGTGGTAAAGAGTAGAGAACAATACAACAGAGTGAGGAAGCTCCACTCTAAATCAACAGCCAAAAGTATGTATATAAGAATGATAGAGAGAAATAATGAGAAATAGTTTCTATTGGAAAGAGTTTTGGAAAGATTTCAGTATCTGAACTCAAGTTACCCAAGCTCTCCTGTAGGGGCAGCCTCCCCTGGTCTCAATGCCAGGCAGGGACCCGCACTCCAGACCTCAGGGCTGATGGGGCAGGAGTGCTCAGTGGTTGAGAAAAGCTGTCTAAGGGTGCCTGGGACTTGCAGAACTAGAGCCAACCTGGGGTGGCCATCATGTATGGCATAGGTGATTGAGCTATGGGGGCAACCTGCTCTTTGATCTGAAGAGGATGCCTTCGTGTTCCTTGTGGAACTGTTGCTTCATTCACAGTACACACAGACTCACTGGGGATGGGGGTGGGGGCGGTCATAGGATTTGAAAAAGAGAAGCAGAAAACTCAATTTTCCTTGAAATTTCATTAAAATATGAAGTGCTATAACAGCAAATACGAATTGGAAGTGAGTAGTTCCCTATCATTCTAATTTTTTCATAATCCCATATTTTTGCATTTGTGCCAGAAGGAAATAATGTCTTGGATTCTTAGAATCTCTGTAGTTAATGTGAGCTTCCTTTTCCCTTCCTCCCTCCCTCTTTCTTTGATAAGATCATGTTTTCCAGAGTAGATGTTATTTAAATTGACATCTATTTTGTCATGACACGTTTTCATCTTTCAGCTACATGGCAGGATCAAACAAAAATGGGTGTATTTTGAAACAACCTCCTTTCTCTTTTGAAGAGCGATGCACCAACAATTTAAATCAAGGTCATTCTTTTCCTTTGAAATTTATCAAGATGAACTCTGACCCACCTTCTCTGATATTCCAAATCAGCTTTCTTTTCCAACTGCTGACATTCATGTTAGATCAGAAAGGAAGACTTTTTCCATTTCATCTTAATCACCTGATTTATCACCAGTTGATGTCTTCTCATCTTTTCAAAGTAGAGTAAGATCCTATCGCTCATTTTGGCAGTAGCTAGAGCTCTAGTATCTGATTTCCGTTCTCTATGTGGACTCCATTTTTAATCCAGTGATCAGGGGTTACTTTAAAACCTTTGGAATTATTATTCAACTCTGCCTCGTGATGAAAATGCTATGTATAATACGTCTCTAGTTGCAAATGAGCATTAGTAACACTATACCTTTCAATTTTTCCTCGTGGAAAATGAAAGTGCTCGTTACCAAGAACAGGTATTTAACAACAATTATTTGGTGCTGAATTGAAGCAAAGTATATCTAGAGCACTCCACCCTGCCAAAACGTTTAGAAAAGAAAATGCACACACAGATGTGAGTGAGGGGGAGGTGCACCAAAGGCAGCATCCACTCAATCCAAACAATCTGCCAACAAGATGAAAGACTGACTAGCCACTATACCCTTTTAAAAAATTAGGGCATAGCTCCGACACGCTTGGTGTTTAGGTTTTCTAATAGTAGATTAGCAATTGCAGATTGCCCAAGGGAGTCAGAGGCAGGTATTATGCTGCTGAAAAAATAGATGGCTGACAGCCTGCTGTCCAAGGAGAGGTCAGAACGACTCAGAAAAGCCATCAGAAGGATTCAAGTGGCATAGTGCTGGAGTGCCTGCAGGAAGAGAGAGACCATCCTCCACACTCCGCTGACTCATGAAGACACCACATAAATGGTACAACTTGAACTCCAGGGCTTGAGTGGCTCCCACTCAGGGTAACCAGCTGAACCCCCCCACCCCCACAGCATGGAGGAGGAGCTAGGGTACACCTGCGGGAACCTCAGGTGCTTCCTAAGTGCTGTCCTCTCTCCCCTGCTGCATTTTACCATTCAATCATCCAGTCAAACCCATGAGTCAAACTCACTATACTCTCCTTTCTAACGATTGGAAAGTGGAACCAAATTTCCTAACACCAC
The DNA here is from genome assembly GCA_031878705.1 of Tapirus indicus. Classification (NCBI taxonomy): domain Eukaryota; kingdom Metazoa; phylum Chordata; class Mammalia; order Perissodactyla; family Tapiridae; genus Tapirus; species Tapirus indicus. Next base: position 71,555,821 of record CM062918.1, on the reverse strand, counting down.
ACAGCCAGTAAGTGATAGAGGAGGGTCAAGCCTAGGCTACCTGGTTCCAGAACAGCTCAGTTCCCAGAGAGTCATCAGAGTCCTGTAATCTAATTACCAGGTGCCCTTGTTAAAACCCTGAGCTCCATCCTAAACCTGCTAGATCAGAATATCTGAAAGTAGGGCCTTGGGATCTGCATTTTCCCATAAGCACTCTGAATACTGAGAACCACCGTGCAGGTTATGGTCTCTGCTTCCCCGCAGAAGGCATGGCATTCCCATACACTGAGTGCAAGAGGGTGTCCAGCCCTCGGCCAACACTCAAACCCCAAGTTTCAGGAGACAAGGTGGATGCAATGCTGGTGGTAGATTGCAGGAGGAGATGACTGTCACCAGGGCAGGACATGATGACCACGGTGATGGTGGGCATGGCCTATGCAGCCCTGTCCCCTCCTTCAGGAGTCCCATTGAAGTGACAGAAAAGATACTTTTGAAAAGTAAGAAAATACACGAATGTAGGAACATGGGAAAGGGGCCATCAATGGGCCATGAATTCTGAAGAAATATTGAGAGATTATGCAGTGAGGTCTGATTATTTGCGCAGGAAGAGATAGAAACTATAACCTGAATATCCAAAGGTCAGCAGGGGTTCTCCTTTCGAAGACTTGAGAAACAAGCTTGGGTCTCTCAGCACAAAGACAGGAGTGGTGGTGAGATCTGGTGAATCGCTGCACCCGTATAGGGACTCGGGCAGTGTTGGGCCCTTACTTTCTACCCTTTGCCTGCAAACAATGATGAGCGTGGCCCTCAGCTGAGGCCTTGGTCCTGACGGGGCAGGGGCTCTTGGGGAGGGCAGAGCTCACCCCCTTTACAACAAAGCTCCAACAGCCTGTGAATCCTGGCACCTTTGGGTGGCCCAGCTTCCTTGAGTACCACCCTCTTCCCCACAACCTGTACCACCTTCCACCATCTTCCCTTCAAAGGAAAACCTGACATGTGAGGAAAACTACCAACAGCAGAGAGTGAGACAAAAAAGCTGACTCCAGAGGAGAGAGAATCAGAGAGCAGGAGAAAACTTAATTGGATATAAATATTAATTGAATGTATATGTGTAAGTAATTGTATATATTAATATTGTGTATATATCATATTATGTATATATAACATGTATGTATGTGTAATATTATTATACATATGTGTTATATACAATTACATGTATTATGTATTAATACATGAAATTAATTCATAAATTACACATTACTACATATACTATACCATATTATAATAATACAATAAATTACATGTACAGACATGTTACATATACATGCAAGTAGTGTATATATATACATACTATGGGAAAATACAGCTTTAAAATGACAATGGACTGCTTTGAAAAAGGAGCCTTGGAAAACTTGAATGTGTTCTTAAAATTAGAAACATTATAAGTGAAATCTAAGTCTAAGGGAAGGGCAGGATAATAAGTGGGAATGGCTGAATACCAGCTTGCAGATCTGGAAGCTGGAACTGTAGAAATCTCCCAAGACTTAAAACAAAAGGACATAAAGGGAAGTCCTCAGAGGACCTGAAGCCAGAAACCATGGCCAGTGGTCACCCTAGCAGAGTGTGGCTCGAGGAAGAGAAGAAAAAGGACTTTAACTTTTCATTGACAGCCCTTCTGAGTCATGTGAATTTCTTCCTTTACTATATGCAGTCATCACTTCATAAAATAATGGATTAACCTTGCACACTGTCTTGGGGGCAGCCGGGAAGGTTCTGAACGGGAATATTGAATCAAACTGGACACTGTTCTTCCGGATGCTCATTGAACAATACAAAATAGGAGTCCTACCTTGTGTAAAAGTTCCTTCTGTCCTCTAGGATGCGTATTTCCACACCTATTACAAGGGCTGCCCTGTGAAAATTGTCTCCCTTTTGTCTGCCTTTCCTCTGCCCCAGTTGGTTCGTGGCTTGATGGGCATTTGGAATTCATCCAGTCTTTGATGCTGAATGTGGAGGAGAACTCACATGGTGTGGTTAGTGCCAAGGTATTGAGCAAAGCCTTCATCTGTCTGGACAAACTTCAGCCCTCGCAGGCAAGTGATTACATCCAAGCTGCATAAATCTCAGAATGGGGCGAAGGTCAGGCTGGCGGCAGACTCAGCCCATGGTTTTCTTTGATGCAATAATGGTGGAGGGAGGAGGGGCCGGGTGGGGAGAGGCATCTGTCCTCTATGGTCTTGGTGGAGTGTACCCCTTTGACTTGAAAACTCGTTCATTCCTCTGTCACCAGTTGGTACACGACAGCCACACAGCCGCCTGAGTTTGTGCAACACTCGAGTGCTCATTTAACTGTCCTTGTTTTCAAGTAAGAGAGAATTCACTGCTCTCAGAGGTCTGAGAGGTAGTGAAGAATTTGACAGTCAGCATCAGCCCTGGCAAGAGGCTAGCAGAATCTAATAATGGGATGTGTGGTGGGCAGAGTTCTAAGATGGTTCCCAAGATCCCTGCCCCTGGTGTGCATGCTCTGCATAATCCGCTCCCCTTGAGTGGGGGCTGTCCCTGAGAATAGGTTGGGGTTTCACTCTTGTGATTAGATTACATGGTCTGGCAATAAAGGGATTTTGCAAATGTAACGAGGTCCCTAATCAGTTCACTTTGAGTTAGTCAAAAGGGAGATTACTCTGTATGGGCATGACCTAATCAGATGAGTCCATAAAAGAGACAGGAAACATTAGTAGACATTTTCCTGCTGGCCGTGAGGAAGTGAACTGCATGTTTTGATGGAAGGGCCATGTGTCCCAGACCTGAGAGTGGCTCCTAGGAGCTGCGAGTGACCCTCAGCTGACAGTCAGAATATGCAGATCTCACTCTTAAACTGCAAGGAGCTGAACTGTGCCAAGAACTAGTAAGCTTGGAAGAGAACCCCAGCCCCAGATGAGACCACAGCCCATGCTTACACCTTCATCTCAGCCTGATGAGAACCCAAGCACAGGACCCAGCTAACCTGTGTCCAGAATCCTGACCTGATGAAACTGTGAGATAACAAATAGATGCTATTTTAAGTGACTAAATGTGTGGTAGCTTGCTACACTGCCGTAGAAAGCGAATACAGGGTGAGATGCACATCAAGTGAGGTTTAAGGGTGGGTTCCTTAACTGGGAGAAATCTGGAACTGGGGCTGATTCATCATGGTGGTCACACATGCAAAGGGGTCAATTTCTAAGGGAAGCACCTCAGTAAGGGACTCAGTGGGAATGCGCTGTAGGGTGGTGCCTGGTTCTGGAGCCAGACAAGAGTTGGCAGAGTCCTGACTCCATATCACTGGTTACGTGGTCTTTAGGAAATAGCTTCACCTCTGCAAGACTCTTTCATCATCTATAAAATGCAGATAAGCATATCCCCCCGTCCCTAGTCCTATTGGGAGATTGAGTGAGACAATTCTTAGAAAGCTCTAGTCACAGTGCTGGTGACTAAAAAGGGCCTGGGGAACTCTGATGATTATTATTCCATCTCAAAGTGTCACCAGAGCACCTAGGTGTGGTCTGCAAACATACCCCCCATCAGTCTTACAGGGACTGGGTTCTGAGCAGGGGTGAAGCTGTGGGCATCTGACATCAGAGCCAGAGTCAGGGTTGATGCAGGGCCAACACAGGGACTGGTGGTCACTGTGAGGAGCAGAAATAACACTTGATTCTAATGATGACCCCAGGTGCGAAGAAAAGGGTAAAGAGAAGTGCATGACCCATTTGAGAACATTTCTGTGTGTTTGGAGAGAATGGATGCAAATAACAGATTTATGATGAGGGCTGGGCAAGTTGGCTAAAGGTGGGACCCAGAGTGAAAAAAGGCTGTGGCCATTGCTGGGGGGACAGTGACTCAGGCACACCCGTGAATGGGGCTCCACAGTTGCTGACCTCCAGATGGTGTCAGTTGTAGGCCTGGGCTGACTATGGTGACCACAGCTATGTTAGGAGGAACTGAAACTCATGAAAACAAACACAGCAAAACAAACTCCCACTCCCAAACCTCAGAGATGGAAAGGAACAGGCTAGCTTGGGGTTGCTGGGGGAGTTATGGTGGGCATGCCCGCCACGCTCAAATCCAGAGTCAAAGATAAACAAAGCCAGACACTAGTTAAATGGGTCAGGACAGTTTTTAACCAGAAATGTATGGCTGCAATAGGGAAGAGTCCATTGTGAACTGAACTCAACTTGGACTTGCTCAGAGGTGACTGGGTGTTTTAAAGTGAGAATGAGGGAGTAGGGAGGGGTGAGTGGGGGACTCAGTAGAGTCAGGGAAGTGAAAAATTACAAAAATTGGGAAGGGGGGGTTGGTTCATATGTAACCCATCTGGGTTTGCTCACTAGCACTTACCAAAGCTAGGCTCCTACCTTCCTGTGGAGACTGTGAGACAGGGGGACAGGGGCTCTATCTTCAGGATTTGGCTGGAACAAACAGTCAATTCTTTTGGCTGAGTTTTCCTAGGCAGGCACTTTGGGCAGGGGGGTGGCATCTAGAGTCATCCTAGGTCCTGCCCCTGTACCCCAAGAGCCCCCTGTGTTGACTCGCTCCAGTGGGCCTCCGTGCTTCACCACCAAGGAGCCCAGGATGCCAGCCTCGAGGAGCGAGAGTGTCACATTGTGTGTTCCACAGAATTCTAACAGCCTGAGAAACAGCTTCTTGACACCACGATGAGACAGGCTTTTTTAATGTCAGGACAGCTTCAAGCCCTTCTTCAAGCTCTTCGAGCTCTCAGCCTCGGCAGTCTTCCTTATAACTACGAAGAATGCCATCCCACTGACTGGCTTTCAAAGCTGGTGCGGTTCCATTGGAGGCATTCCTGCTGGGCCGCTGAGCTCAGCCCCACCCTCTTCCTCTGGGCTGCAGGCCACAGTCTCCCTGAGGGACAGCACACTGGCATGCTAGTGGGATACAAAGTGAATTTACCCAAGTGAATTACTAATGTCTTTTATTCATTCACTAACTCCAGTTATGGCATTGAGATGTTCTGGCAGAAAAAAGCAATTGACCTCAAGTCCAAAAAACTTTCAAAACCATCTCTTTTTAAGAAAGAGGTGTGTGTGTGTGTGTGTGTGTGTGTGTGTGTGTGTATGTGTGTATAGCTTATATATGCATATATAACAATATGTATGTATATGAATATATATAGGTGTGATTTTTTTCACAACAGCAATAGTGCAGCATGACTACCGAAAGAACACTGTATTTAAAATCCGACATTGTGTTGAAACAGTTTTGCTAAAATGTGGTCTATAATCTGGTTTTAATTGTTAAGAGAACCAGATCTGTGATAGAACAAACACAGTGGCATTTGTTTGTCTGGGTTGGGGCCTTCGGCTCTCCACTTCTGGGGCTGTGTCTGGAGGATGCTTTGTGAGATGTGGGCTCTGGGGACAGCATGCTGTTCCTCCCTAGGGCTCTCAGTGTCCCTTGCCCTTGGCAGCCCTCCCAGGCCACCTTCCTTCATGGCTCTCCATCCCTAACCTGGACCACTCAGCCACCAGCCCTGAGGGCAAGACACAGTGTCCTCGGTGCCCAGCATGAGGCGGGACCTCCACAGAAGGACTGGTCATATGGTGTGGGGTCCTTTCTAGCAGTTTGATGAATATGTAGTAGATAAACAATAAGACCTTAGCCAAAACAGAAAAAGAAAAAAAAACAGTTTGGGATGATGTGCTTCTGTCCTCACGGAGATGTTTGCAGCATAGCCACTGGCAAATTGGGATCTGCAAACCCAGCAAGACTCAGACTTCCAAGGCACGGACAATTCTAAGGGAACTGTGTTCTAGATCCTTCCTTCCTGAAACCGTCTGCCTTTCAGGCCTGCTGGAGGCACAGCTCCTCTCCCTTCCCTGCACTGCATCCCCTTGCTCCCCAGGGCAGGGACAGGGCAATGACGCCTTTGCCCCAAGGAGGGTAAAGGCCTTCTGGGAGCAACAGACAAGAGGATGTTCATGGTGCTGGGAAAGTGTTAAGAAAGTGTATGATTAGTGGTTGTGTAACAAATCCTATTGCAAATCAGAGTTCTAGTTCTTTGCTTTCCACGAACTGAAGGAGGATCTAGTCAATTTAAAAACTGATAGATTAGATCATTAAAAATAATTTTTCATGATCAATGCTATGTAATTTTTAGCATATAACTCAGAGCAGAATCTTTCTAACTAAACTGCTTCCACTCCCATGTATTTATTTATGTGAAGAAGTTTTTCTCCATGCTTACATATATAAAAAGAAGGGGAACACAACTGATACCAAACCCTATCTCATGCTACTGATAAGTAATATTTATTCATGTATCCATGAAATAATTTGAAAAAAGACTCGGTACTGTTTGTCTATTATAAGATGTGTTTCTGATAAATGTATATTTTCAGTAATCATTAATAATTATCAAAAGTTAATATAGTCTTTTTACTTTAATGAATTGAGTGTTAATAATAATTACAATGATAACTCAATCTGGAAAAAATCATTTAACATTTAGAGACTTATGTTTATCAAAATTTAAAATGTTAAGTTTCTGAATATACTTTTTTCTTTTCTGTATATACTTTTGTTGCAGAAAACTCAATAGTGTGATCTACAAAAGACTTTAAAACATTACAATAAAAATTATTATAAAATTATTTTAAAATTATAAAAAATTATTCTTTAAAATCCTGTGGGGGAAGGGGAATGAAAATATAAGTTGAAGGAGAAAATGAATAATATAAAATTAAGCTGCTAAGGAAGGGCTTGTTCACATATTTTTAAAATGAATGATGGTGAGTATCAAATTTTTAGACTGTTTAGATTCCATTGGACATATTTAAAAGAGTATGTACTTTTTGTAATGTCAACATATGCCACATGCTGAAAGTCAAGTCTTTTGAAATGATTTCAATGTATGATTAAAAACGTTAAATGTCAGCTTGAAAAAATGCACAGGGGTACATGGCTACTAACATTCTCTTAGGGACTGAGTCCAAAGGCTTGCAGACCCCTGGGGGAGAGAAGCAACATGGGCAAGGAGGGTGCATTTCCAGAGGTAGTAAGTACACAAATGAATATTGAGACTTTAGGGGAGTACTCTGCTAAAACCCACCCCCAGGAGCTATGAAAAACTCTAGAATATATAAGTGAATGAGGAAGGACTATCTAAGCCTCAAGACAGCAAAAGGAATCACACAGAGGAAAATCAAAGGATTTGACCATATGGCAAATTTAAACATCTGCATGTTAAAAACACCCCAATTAAACATCAGTAGTTACAGTAACAGTTTTCAAACTTTTTCTCACAGATTCCTAAAAGTACACTGAAAAACTACATGCCTTTTTAAACATTGTAAATATGGCTTTTGATGTGTTTCATCCTAAGGCTAAATATTTGAAAAGAATATAATTTCTGTTATATTGCAAATATTGATGTTTTAAATATATACACATTATGTCATTCTTTTAAACATATACAATGAAATCTAAATCTTCTAGTAATACAAAATACACGAGAAAACCTTTGATAGCTGGAAATTGTTACTTTTTTCTTCTGTGTTTATAATGGTTTTTTTTTTTTGCTTGAATGACTTTTATTGATTATTCTATCATACTTCTGTCACACGACATATCGGTAAATTGATCAAAACAACAAATGCACTAAAACTGTTATTAAATAATTACAAAGTTGTATTGGAAATGCATCACTTAGTGAAGTGGAAGAGGATTTTTTCCAAGTAGTCCATGCACCCAGGGGGAAACACTGAATAAAGTGAGAATGTGGTACAGTTCGGCATTGAACCTATTCCTAGCTTAGCTTGTTATAGCTGTAACACTGAAGAGTCTTCATGTAAACGGCCTAATTTTCATTACAGCAATGATATTCAATTGTTTGGATGTCTTTGGAGTTATAGGCCCAAAATCCCACAATAATCCAATATTACAAATTATTTTCAAGAATCTATCTGCTGATTGCTTGATTCAATTTTGTTAAAAGTAAAAAATGGAAACCACATACTTGCCATGTGGTTTGCTACCAAGTCAGTAAAGTTGTTTACTTTCTCAATTTCTGGGAAATAAACAAGAAAAAGGCTTTATCAGGGTTAACAATGTGATAACATAATTTTCAAAAAAAGATGAAATCATGATTCTCATACAGTTATAAAATGAATACATGTTAAAATTGTACTTAACTCATTGTCAGTGAGAGAACTAGTAAGATATTACAACCAGTTCAAAGGAAACTCCGGGAACAGACACATTTATAGATCAGGAATATTGACAGGCATGTACAAACGGAGGCAAAGCAGCGGCCTCTTCCATCTTGGGAAGGAAGTCGGTTGGACCTCCACAGATGGTGCAGTTTACAGGACTACAGGCAGGAAGTGTTTTGCACTGTGATCAGTTGTCTACGAGTTACTGAGATGTAAAATAGCTCAATGGCAAGAGAAGACAAGAATCGATACACTGAAAGGGTGTGCTCTAGACTCTAGACCATGCATAGTTCTCCACTGAAGCACAAATTTTCCCCTATAATGACTATTCCTGTTTCGTTTTCACTTTTAGGCTCTTAATAAAGGGTAGGGAAAATTGAAACATTCATCTCAAAAACACTTTTGCTAATACAATATTTTTTGATTAAACACCTTTACCACATACTTTAAGTATATTTTTGTCAAAACTCTGAAGCTATAAATTCAATCTATGGAAAATGTCTTACACATTAACCTAATGGTCAACCCACCTGTCACATCAGCCAATTTTTGTTAGAAAAAAATAGACTTTACTTTTATATACAAATAAATGACTTAACACGCGTTGTGAGGAATATTACAAAAAACACTGAGAAATAAATCATGGGACCTGTCTTTGAAGGTAGACTACCAATAGCAGTCAAGATGAAAACAATGCTGATTAAATATAATTCAATTATATGTTCTATTGTTCTAAAAACAAGATAACAATGCTGTTTAGCATCATTTAATTTGTAGTTAGGAAATGTTATATGTAATTAGATTTACACATATGGATGAGAAGCATAGGAGAAGTCATGGTATCCCTTAGATAAATGTGTAGACAAGCACACCTTGAACTCCAGTGTTTGGCTTAAAGAATAATTAAACAAAATTATATTTTTAATTAAACAAGAATTATTTTTTAAAACACCAGAAAATAAATTCATTGTTCTTTTAGACAAACTTTTCCTTGGTCTCACCCCTAGGGTATAATTTTTATTTTTTGTTGATAAAAGGCGGAACGAACTGAACATTCTATCTGACCAAATAAAAGTGAGGATTTTTGATTGGAATAAATATTTCATGATCTTGTTTGATCACATGGGTTTGATTTCTTTACTGAATGATACACTGAATCTGAAAGAAAACTCATAAAATATTTATTTGCTTGTATTGTCTATCTTGAAAAATTTGATAGTCTTGAAAAAACATTCTATTTATGACAAAAAGAATCAGCATCATTAATACACATTGCTCCTGCTATTTGGAGAGATTCATTAGATCCTGCTAATGATATCTCTACTAATGCTCTTGAAGGAAAGAACAAAAGATATTTTTAGAATCCAACACTTCCTTTGCTTTGCCCTCACAGGACCCTCACTCGGGAGCTACGCATCCTCTGAGGATAATGGGGAAGAGGGAGTTCAGAAGGGTATGGTCACTCCTAGGACTTCACTACAGTAACGCTGAATTCTGATAGGGCCCAACAAAGACCACAGTCTCAGCCCTTAGGGACAGCGTCACCAGTAACAGCTCTGTGCGTCAGAGCCTTAGGCAGGCTTTAGGGATGTTAGCTATTGAAGGATGCTATTTAGAAGGGTCTCTCAGTTTGGTTGTCTTTTACACGTCTGGGCATGAGTGAGGCACAGGACTGCTTCTGTTATGTGAGGAAGGTGGCCCTGTGTGAACCAGTTGCAGGGGCTCCCGCACGGATACTTGAGGAAGAACTCACAGAATTTACAGAACTTACAGAATTGTTACCTTACAACTGTCTGTACATATGTTCTCCTCTGAAAGCCATTGCTTACTCCCAGTGTTAGCTTAAAGCCTCTGAGAAGAGGGAGCAGAGTGGACACAGGTCAGGCAGGTGCTTATAACCCAGGTGGCCACAACCCCCCAGACCAAGCACATCAGCATCACCTGGGCACTCTTAGACATGCACATTCTTGGGACTCACCCCAGACCTACTGAATCCAGCTTCATGAGGAATCAGGTCCTTCGCTGGCTGCTGAGCAGATTTCGCAGCTGGTGGAGAATTTGAGGGGGGAGGGTGAGTGGTAAATTTCGTCCGAGAAATGCCAACAAAAACAAAGGAAATGCTGAATATTCTCAATACTGATGACTAGAAAATGAACTAAACACACAAAAGATAAAATACAATCTCCTAATAAATATAAAGAGATTATTACCTCTCAAATATAAAAATGCAAATGAGGAAATTAGCATTTTGCCAATTATCTAAGACAGAAGGAAAAGAATGAGATAATAGCCAGTGTTAGCAAGGGTTGTAGGAAAGATGAAACAGTAGCTTTATATCTTACTCGTGTGACCATACATCATTAAAGGATTGTATTTCTGGAGAGCAATTTGACAAAATGGACACAGACTCATACAAATGCTTACCCTTTAAAGTCATATTTTATTTCTAAGCATTTCATCTAAAATAATGCACATGAAAGTTTTCTCTACAAGGATATTAATTTTAGGATCACTAATTTATGATAAAAACTGCCCATACCATAACTATTAACTAAAGAGGAAGGTTAAATTTGTTAAGAAATTCATCAGACTGATATTATGCATCCATTTCCAATCTGCGTTCAAAGAAAATTTGATGACACGGCAAAAATGCCGACAATATGTTATGTGTAAAGAATAGGATCCAAAACCTTACATATACCACACACACCAATAAGAGAAAAAAAAAATCAAGACCTTGAATTTCTTCTGTTTGACTTGCACTTTTTCCCCCAATCTGCCTTTTACGTGTTGATTGAAGACTTTACACATCAACTGACCAGCACTCTGAACTGTCTCATGGGGACACTGCTTGTTGGCCAAACGCTTAATTTCGGCAGCTTCATCATTACAATGTTTGGGAAATTATTTGAATATCTTTTATTACATTTTGCCCTTTTTATTTTATAAAAGAGAGAGGGAGATGGAACCATGAAGGTGGTATGGCAAGAGATGTCATTCTCACAAACGTAAGGAAACCAACGGGAAGTTGGAAACCTGGGGGGGGTCACTGGTGTCACACCTATTGGTCATCACAATCATACCTGCTTTGACTTAGTCTGTATGCACAATTGATTAGGAAAGATTCAAAATTAATGATGATGTTCATAATGCTGGAAATAAACTCTGAAGATCATGTCTGAGAGGCAAGATTTGATTAGGAATTTGTAATAATTTTTGTATTATGTTTACAAGTAGGAATCTGTCTGTATGCCTAGAAAAAAGTCTTGGAAGGCAATATAGGAGAACATTAAAATATTAAAAATGGTTATTTCTGGATGATGGGACTAATCTCATCTCTATTTTCTAAATATCCTCAAGAGAATAAGAATACCTTTATAATGCGATAATGCAGTAAATGTTATTTTTACGGGGAAAGAAGAAAACTCACTCTATTAACTTGGTAAATTGTTACTGCATATAATAATGTTGCTTATGATAAGAAGATGCTCTTTTCTGAGCCTGTTCCAGCTTGTCAAAGTTCCCTTTGAAATGTGGCCTTCAGAGCCTGCCGCCACTCTCCAGGTGTGGCTGATCCCCTGGGGAGACCAGATGGAAGCAGAGATTCAGAATCATTTAGATTAACAGCTCCCCTGACGCTGGAATCCCCAGTGCCATTTCTCCATTAGTCCTAATTTGCTTTGCTATGAGAACCCTTCAGTTCTACAAAGGCAGCTCTCCTGTCTCACGCCTTTATTCTCCCCTAAAATTTACTGATATTTGTAATGTACCAGGCACTGTAATACGCCATAGGCTCTTTCACATTATTGAATGACATCTTCTCTTTTTCAGACTGCACGTGCCTAGTCCTTCAGTCTTTCCTTCTATGACAGAGTGTTGGGTGTTCTCACAATCTTGGACGCTCCCGTCTCTACATTCTGATTTGTTGATGCCCTTTCAGATGTGACGACCAAAATGACCAAACAAGTGGCCTTACCACGCAGAGTACGAAGGGAGAGTGGCCTCTAGTTCATCCCTGTGGTTGACGTGGCTGTGATGATTCTGCCGTGAGATTACACCTCTGCAGACTGCTACACAGAACTTGTTTGCTGAGGGACGTGCTCAGCCCACATCTACAGACAGACAAACACCTCGGTCGGTCCCTCTGCCCCTTCCCCTTCCTTCCCATCCCACAGTGGCCACCAGCATTCTCTTTCTTAAACACAGTTTCCCCCCTTCATTTCCCTGGAGGGTCTCCCAGATTGTACTGTTGTGTCCAAGGACCTTTGGGGACATTCCTCCCAGTTTACAGCTTAGCTCCAACTGACCTCCCTGCCTCACTTTCCTGACAACCATTTCCTGCTTCATGGCATGGTCATGGAGCAGCGGTTCTCAACTGGGCTGGGTGTGTGGCGGCTTTACCCCCAGAGGGCATTTGCCCACGTATGGAGGCAGTTTCGGTTGTCATACCTTGGGTAGGGGATTCTACTGGCATCTAGGGAGTGGGACCAGTGATGTAGCTGAACATCCCACAATGCCCAGGACAGTCCCCACAACAAAGAATTATCCAGCCCAGAGTGTCGATCCTGTTGAGTTTAGAAACCCTGCCCCAGGAGAATGAGAAGTAAAAAATTAATAAATGCAAAGTGCTTAGGTGGTCTCTGGGTCAACAGGGAGCCCTCAATAAATGCTAGCTATTATGGGATGGTCTGAATGATGGTGGCCCCTTGGAATACTTACCTCGTTGTTGTACCTAACTGCTTGTGGACTTTCACTTTCACATTTAACTGTGGACTGCATAGAGGCATGCGAACCTCATATGGACATAGACCCCCCCCAACATCGTCCCTCGTGCACCTCAAGCACTCCCACTGAGGATGGAGCAGCAGGAAGAACACAATGTGACCACTGGTGGGGGGTGAACACCGCCAGTTCTCAAATTCTAAGCCTAAGTGGGAAGAAAAGAGATTGTTGGACTGCATTTATGATTAATTTCACAAATTTAAAAGTTCCTATAGTTAAGTGAATTTGAATTGGGCAATAGAAAATATATGCAATTTCCCTGTTCTATAAAGGAAACATACATTCTGTTTTGTCTTTTTCGTGTATAAAGTTGGCCATGACCTATAGACGTCTAAAGATACCATTTCCACACCAAAGGCATGCTGTCTCAGTGCGCTTAGAATCTAGGAATGGGGGGAAAAGCCCACAAAAAGGAGACCTTCCCCCGAGCCTGCACCTCCTCAGGGCTTCTGTGGGAACGTGGGATCCCCAACAGTCTCTCGGGGGCCCGACATACCCCAGGCAGTGTCAGCCCATGTCCCTGAAAGTTCAAAACGTTTGCACCATGAATGCAGCCTTCTCTTTGGAACCTGGGAAGTACTTACCTGTGCAAGAAATTGGACGATTCAGGGAAGTTAAAATATTGGCCATACCTTCAAAGGACAAAAACAGCTTTCTTTGAAAGTTCTCAGAGCATTTCGGGGCTCTGGGAAATTTTAGTTCTTAAAATAATACCACAATTGCCCTTTTGGCCTCTGGAAGGCCTGCAGGCTGTGGTGATTGGAAGGATGGAGAGCGAGTGCCTGAAATCACCTTTCCCTCTGTAAACTCCACTGAAGGATGCATTGGCTTCTTCGTACATGGGCTGCCAAAACTGAAACGTGCTTTGCTCCACTCCAGGGGGATGTGTTGAAAGTGCTTCATAGAGCCCTCTTGTTTCCCAGTCTGAAAGAGGGACTGTCCTGGTGTAGGGCGGGTTGTCATATATGTGTGCTCTAGCTGTCCTGTTCCCAAATTTTAGCAAATCACAGTGCTGTGAAAGTCAATGTTGGCCACAAGGCAAGCCACCCGCCAGGCTCCCTGGCACTTCTGGGGGCTGGTGCTGCAGGCTAATGGATCCCAGAATTGACCTGGGGCAGGGTCTCTCATGGAAAGTCCCAATCACTTCCCCCTTCTCCTTCAACTCTATCCTTGGCACACCTCCCAGGAATAACTAAATCCCACATGATGTAGGAGTGAGGACAGTGGTTCATATGTCTGAGCAGCTTCTGAGGTGCTCGTAAATCTATTGATGCTAATATTTGCCTGAAAAGTGATTAATATTTCATAACAATGCACCCATTCGAGAAAGCAGTTGAGGTGATGCTCTTTTGGCTGAGGTGAGCTGGGCGGTGTCTGTGCCCTCACTCTCTCCCCACTGGCAGCTCCTCCCAGCAGCACTCTCTGGCCGCCTGCTCCTCAGGGTCCATGATCCCATTTACTCTGGGTCCCATCTCTGTTTTACAAAGAACAAATGCCACAAGGGCTGAGGCACAGCGGTTCATAAATAGCTGGAGGATCAGGTCTCAACTCTTTGCTTTAGAGGCTGTGATTTAACTGCAGCCACATGGAGAGGGTAACCTGTGTGTCACCTGCAGGGGTGGTGCTCCATGCCCACGTGGCCTGCCAGGACCTGTGGACACAGCAGGCTCTAGACCCCAAGGCTGTCCTCCCCTAGACCGTCTCTCCTTCAGCTAAATGCATTCCCCATGTACCTTCTGCATCTCCCAAACTTAGCATTGCCACCTGCCCTGCTTCTCTCAGCAACAACTTCCAACGTTCTCTTTTGCATGTGATCCTCTCTTTGGAATTCTAGTTGATCCAGCCCGCAGGCAGGTGCCCTGACGCATATTAGCATGAGCCGGGTCTGGTCTCTACCCATCTTCCAGGCCCTCAGGGAGGGCTGCAGAGCTCTCTAAAGGTCTCTAAAGGTCTGCTAAGACCTCTAACAGATGGGACACGACTCCAAGGCAAAGAGGTATCTGTGATCTCTTCAACGTGGCGCACAGGACACCGTGTGGGATTTGCTGGGATTGTTCCTCGCCCCCCTCAGGAAGGCAAAACGGGCAGAGGTCGCGAGTGGGCCGTGGGCAACAGTGCCATCTAGTGGTGCATGCGCAGCCTGCACCGCCAACTGCGGGGCAGGACGATGTGCTGGAAACTGGGTTTCAGAGGATGCAGTCACGCTTGACATCACCATGTGTGGAACTCCTTGTGGGGTAAACACTCAATACAAATCGCTTAAGCCCAAAACACTGCTTTGTTTTTCATTTGGGTTCATTTCCTGGACTTTAAATAAAGATGGAAGTTTTATCAGCTATCTAGCCCTATTTTACATATTTTCCCTGAAAAGTGTTTTATACTTATTTACTGAAAGAAGAAGGTAGCTAAGGTTTCTAAAATGAAACCTTCAATCACTTACTGCCTAGATGGTAGCCATAACCAAACCTATTTTTCTGTTTATATCGGAAAAATCTCATGAAGAAAAATCTCTCCTTCCAAATTTGTGTTTGATAGAAAGGTGGTCTAAGAAATAAGCAAGCTCTGTATCTAAACTTAATAGTTGATCATCAAACACTTGAGGCATTTCAGAAGAGCAAGACTGAGGCATGAGCAGATTGGCTAGCACAGAGGCGGATGGACTCACCGGAATTCAGGGGGCACTGTGGGCGTGGAAAGCAGAGGAAAGGCCTGAGAAGGACGCCCCGGACCATCCAGGTATCACACAGGGAGAGAGAGGGCCGGCAGCAAGTGAGACGGAGAAGGAAGCCTGGATTTGTAAAACACGAGCTCACTTGTTTGAATTCCATTCATGAGGCAAAATGTGCACTCGACCCATTGTGAGCCCCTGCATTTGTCAGCCACTTAGTTTGTAAAGAGTTCTAACGTTGATGCAGAAAACGAATTAAATTTAATATAGTTTATTTGGTAGGTTAGACACAAAGATATTCTAACTAAATTTAATTCTGATAACATTACGCCTTCAGCCAGAAGGTCTCTTTATCTGAAGCCAGCATTTGCAGTGGGAGGATTTAGAAAACAAGGATGGGATCTACTCTGGCTCTGGGAATTCTGTCAGACTCCAGGAACACAGCTGGAGGGTTTGTTATCTTGATGACACCAGCATTTGTCAACGACTCCTGAACGTTCACTGGCATTCTAAAGGGATAACTCATGTGAGTCTTGATGCCATTTCCCTTAAAACCTCTGACTTTCCCAGGAACAATTTCTCTTCATAAAAATAAATTTAACTTGACGTCCTCCTAGTAAGGAAAATACAATGCTCTGTGCCAGTGTGAGAAGCAGTCATGGGGAAGTCTGTGGTCTCATAGAGCTTTTGACATCAAAGAGGTATCATTTGGATATTTACAAATGAAATGTAGTACTCGACAAGGCCA
This sequence comes from Tapirus indicus, assembly GCA_031878705.1. Lineage (NCBI taxonomy): Eukaryota > Metazoa > Chordata > Mammalia > Perissodactyla > Tapiridae > Tapirus > Tapirus indicus. The sequence continues at coordinate 71,539,437 of CM062918.1, read as the reverse complement.
AACTTTGATCATTCACACACACAAAAAAAGAGTATCTCCTAATTTTCTCCAGTCTTGTTTGTATTTGATATATTATGGCATCATGGCACCAAGATATATGTATTTAGTCAAGTGAATTTATTGGGAAATATATTTTAGTGACAAATGTGAAGAGTTTTATAGCGATTGAGAATAATATGTCAAATTGGCCTGGAGATTAATACAGTTTAGCAATCCAACAATATAAATGTCCAGTGTTTGTCTTTTAAAGAGTTTAATTCCCCAAGGAGTCTCAATATCTCATCTTTCATTTTTATTTGAGGCAATAAAATCCTATTTGCTTGAAATGACTTGGATCCAGAAAGGTCAGACAGGTCCTTCCTGATGCCTCTCCTAGCCAGCCATCCACCCTCCAGCACCCAGGTACAAGCTGGCATCACCTTCCCCAGTCTTGGGCTGAGGTCTCTTGGCTGCCTCCTGAGCATGCTCAGCAGTGCTTTTAGACTAAATAAAGGTTGGCCTTCCATTTACACATACTGTATCAAAAGTGTTGTTGGGGCCCAGGGCAGCCCCCTCATCCCACAATGAAGTATTGATCATTTTGAATTAAAGTTACTTAAGAAATAGCTGGGAATTCAAGGCCAAGAAGGCCTGTATGAACAAACTCTGTTACTTTTTACTAATTTACTACCTCAAGCCTAAACTCTGTTTAAATTCTTCTCTTATTGCATATCCCAAATCTAAGTTTCTTTGTCCTTTCATTTCTCATAAATTTATTGTTTCTCTAGGTAAAAAAATGTAAACGCAGCCTGCTTTGCCTATCTTGGAGAGCATCATTTTCCTATGATCTCCAATACATACATATTAAATTGGGTTTTTCTCCTGTTAATCTAGTCTTGTGTCAATTTTATGATTAGTCCAGCCATAAGAACACAAGAAGGGAAGAAGGAGGAATTTTGCCCTCTGTGGCAGGGTCTATAGATCTTATCTAGACTAATAAAATATAAAGTAATTCAAAAGTATCACTGAGTTATGGTGTTTTCTTTTTCTTTTTATGTTCAATCTTTCAAATTAAAGCTACTAAAAGTACAACTTTGATACTTGCTCTGATATCTGAAATGTTTGGCTGGAAGTGTCCTGGCATCTGATTTAAAACACAAACCCTATCTATAACATGACTTCTTAAATCATTTTTACAGTTTTTCCCTGTCCATCATAGTCCTGTGCCACATTTGCTAGTGATTTTATGATAAGTGAATTATTATACTCATGTCATCCAGTTTCTGGCGATCCAACAAGCATCGTGGCACACCTGCAAGACTTGAATATGGCCCAAGCCCCAAGATGGCATCAGAGGCTGTATCCTGAAGCCTCTTTAGAATCCAGGTGGGTTGTTGCACATCTATTTATGGGTCATGCCAGACTTTCCCTCCGCTGTCAGCATTTCCGAGTTCCTTGACGAGGGCTATCTGGGGACTCTTGGCTGATTGCACAGGGGACTGGGGGCAAGCCTGCCCCTGAAAGGCTGGAGTATTGTCTTCATCTGGCACAGGATTTAGGGCCAGGCAAGCTCCAATACCTTCCACCTTGACGTGGAGAGGACCGCTTGTTTGGTTTTGTTGGAGTTTTAGAATTTTACAACCCTTGGATGCCAGTAGTGCTGACAGCATCAGTCCTGACACGTTTTAACAGGAGACACTTCTCAGAATGGGAAGTTCTCCCTGTGATGTGACTTGGGTGGTTTGATGGTTAACTTTATGTGTCAACTTGACTGGGCTAAGGGATGCCCAGACAGCTGATAAAATGTTATTTCTGGGTGCATCTGTGAGGGCGTCTCCTGAAGAGATTAGCGTTGAATCCGATGACTGAACAAAGGAGAGGGCTCTCATCGAGGCAGGTGGGCATCATCCAATCTGTTCAGGGCCCCAAATAGAACAAAAAGGCCGAGGAAGGAGGATTGTGTTCTCTCTGCTTGTGCTGAGACATCCATCTTCTCCTGCCCTCGGACATCAGAACTCCTGGTTCTCAGGTCTTCAGACTTGGCCTGGAACTATCCCACCAGCTTTTCTGGGCCTCCAGCCTGCAAGTGGCAGATCATGGGACTTTTTGACCTCCGTAGTCACGAGAGCCAGTCCCTCATAATAAATCTCTTTCTACTGTTAAAAAATCATTAAAGAAGGCAATTTAGGCGATGCAAAAACAAACTATTTAACACCTTATGAAGTGGACACTCTTCATTTGGAGAACCTCAAAATGGGGCAGAATACAAGGTGCTTTTATAGGATAAAGAATAAACAACAAGGAAGAGAAAAATAGAAAATATCCGGTTGGCTGGGGCCACGCATTCAACCTTGTTTGAAGTGAGGAGGACAGAACTGGCTTGGCATTTGGGGATTGGCTGACTGGATATACTGAGTTTCTGGTCAAGAGGAGCATTTACAGCAACACAAAAATTATCCAAGTTTCAGTTTGCTGATGCGGCACCCCGGGCAGGAGTGGCTCCATCTTGGGTCCAGAAAGTTATTTTGACACTATGTATCTCTATATATCCTATTGGTTCTGTTTCTCTGGAGAGCGGTGATCCAGGAGAGGTCTCCATAAAATGCCAGGGTGGAGTTAACAGAGAAGTCCATGTCTGAAGAAACTTGAATCCAAGCTGCAGCCAACGTATTAAAGAGAGAAAAGACAGTAAGGAAGACTCCCTTCCAGACCTCTTCTCTGGAGCCTCAGAATGGACCGCCCCATCCTGTGGGCGCCCCAGCTCGGCGAGGGGCTGGGGAGGCTGTGGGACCCTTTCCTCCACCTCCCTCCTGCCTGGCTCTCCCCAGACCCTCCTTCCGGAGAAGCAGTTTCCCCAGACGTCCTGACCCACTTTCTTTCCACTTTCATTCGGGCCTCAAGCTGTTCTGGTAGAGCCAGTTTTGTGTGGTTTTTTCAGAGGGGAGGGTCGGCTGGTATTCTGATAAACTTTCCTACTTTAAAATACCAAAGCATTGTTATTTTTTTGTTGTTGTTGTTGGTGTAAAACTGCCTTTTTAGTATTTACTCTGAAACATAGTCTTGTGGAGAGTTGTAAACTCCGTTGCAGTTTGACATCTAACAGGTCCACCCATTTGGAAGTTGTACCGACCACCTCCTTCTCTGTTTACAACACTTCCAAGTTCTCTTGTTGAGGTTTTAACTCTTAGTTCTCCGCTGACAGCTGACAGCTGATGAGGGAGGTCAGCAGCTTTCTCTCTTTTTTATTCTCCAGGGAGCCCGATGGGACTGCAGTCTCCTGGGAGAGGTTCCTGAGGGCCGCCTCTGAGGGCTGGGCAGGGGTGAGGGTGGGTGGGGGACAGAGCAGAGCAGAGGGAACAACAGTGTGCAAGGGCCAGCCAGCTTCCTGCACCTCCGGAACCTGGCTCCTACCTCCCAAGGTCCTGATTCTTGCCCCCTTCCTCCAGTCCTCTGCCCGAGGTTGGCTCCTCTTTCCCATGATGTTCTCAGCAGTCACGTCTTCTCCAGTTACCCCCTGGGAAACTCGGTCTGGAGGGAGGGAGGTCCTGGTCCTGCTTCACCCTGACTCCCTGCCCGGGCCCTTTCAGCGTCTTAGGACAAAGTGGAGAAAATAAGAGCTATCCATCTCCTTTTTTAAAACAAAGGACCTTGAGGGTATTATGTTAAGCAAAATAAACCAGACAGAGAAAGACAAACACCATATGATTTCACTCATATGTGGAAGATAAACAAACACATGGATAAAGAGAACAGATTAGTGGTTACCAGAGAGACAGAGGGGAGGGCAAAAGGGGTAAAGGGGAGCATAGGTATGGTGATGGATAAAAACTAGACTATTGGGGGTGAGCAAGATGTAGTCTATACAGAAACTGATACATAATAATGTACACCTGAAATTACACAATGTTATAAACCAATACGACCTCAATTAAATAATTGAAAAAAAAAAGACAAAGTGACACCATTAACATGGCAAACATCCCGCATGGCTGGTATTTTAATTTTTCTCTGGTGTTGCACTCACGGGGAGGAGAGGGTTGGAGGGAGGAGAAGAGAGAAAAAATATTGTGTCTAAAAGCTGTCCGAGTGGAGCACAGCTGTATATTTGCAAAATGGCTTGGGTTGGGAGGCCCCCCGACCTGGAAGACGCTCTCTAGAGAGGCAGGGGACAGACACCTCCACCAGCCTCACCACGTCAGGCTGACAGCCTTCTGCAAAGGGAGTTAAGGAAATTGTGCTCACATGTCTGAAAAACAAGCTCTCCTTTATGCAACTGAGGTTTCGTGTGTGTTTGGGGTGGTGTGTTGGGCATTTGTTGGGTGCAGATTTAGGGGCTCTGGCCCTGGCCTCAGGCCGGCTCTGATGCACACCTGGTGAAAAGAAGAAACATCCCTGAGGAGAGAAGAGGGGTCTTCTGGGTGGTTTCTTGATTCTAGGCCATATACAAATTCTAAGGGAGGGCTCTCTGCAATTTCTTTTTTTGAAAAAATTATTTTTTAAAAATTGTGGTAAAATATCCATAACATAAAATCCACCATTTTTAAGTGTACTGTTCAGTGGCATTAAGTGCATTTACATTTTTGTGCAACCTTCACCACCACCCATCCACCTAACTCTTGTCATCCTATGGAACTGAACTCTGGCCCCATTAAACACTAACTCCCAATTCTCCCCTCCCCAGCCCTGGTAACCACCATTCTCCTCGATGTCTCTAAGAATTTGACTACTCTACCTCGTATAAGTGGAATCACACAGTATAAGCCTTTTTGTGACTGGCTTATTTCACTTAGTATAATGTCCTCAAGGTTCATCCATGTTGTAGCACGTAACAAAATTTCCTTTTTTTTTAAGGCTAAATAATATTCCTTTATATGGGTAGACCACATTCTGTGCATCCATTCATTCATTGATGGACATCCGAGTTGTTTCCATCTCTTGTCTATTGTGAGTAATGCTACTGTGACCATGGGTGTACAAATATCTCTTCATGTCCCTGCTTTCAATTCTTTGGGGTATATACCCAGAAGTGGAATTACTAGGTCACAGGGTAATTCTGTTTTTAATTTTTTGAAAGACTGCCATCGCTGAATATTTCTGCTTTCAGATTGACTTGGTGGCTGGATGTGCTTCCATGCTTCACCATTACCCGTGTTTTCAGTGGGACTCACTGGGCATGTTCTACCCATGACAAGGAAACAGGCTTTGGAAAGCTAGATAACTAGAGGTAGTGAGCTGGTTTGCTGCGTCAGCCATCAACATCTATCCTTTTCAGTAAGTCCGTTTGTTAAGGGCAACAATGTTGAAAGTACTTAATTACTCTATTAAACATTGCCAATTAAACAACACAGGTACTTGACTCCAAGTTTTTTAGATTTATTTCAAACTTCTACCTAATTTGGGAAAAAGATTATTTTGGCCAACACCAAATTGACAGAGCCGAGATCTGGCCAGCTCATGGGCTGCGCACTTCTACATGCTGCCTGCACAGCGGTTCGTCAATGAGCCCTTTACGTTATCGAGGAGAAACCAGGAACCATAGTTTCCCGCAAAGATGATTTGAAGCACTTTTCAAAGCCCTTTACAGCACAGAGCACTCTTAGGTGGTCTTCACAAACATCCCGTGCAGTGGGGGTGAGATATTTCTCCCCAAATTTTAGAAGTTGTTTCAAAATGAAAGAGGGTTTCAAACATGAACAGAAGTAGAGAGAATAGTACCAACCATCTCCATCACCACTTCAGCAACTTTGCCAGTCCTGCTTCATCTGTCTCTCCCACCACATAGAAAAATCCCAGACATCATGTCATTTCACCAATAAGTATTTCAGTGTGTGTCTCTAATTGACAAGAACATGTTTTTTTGTCTGTTTTTCCCCACATAGCCTCCCTGCTCACTGAAATGAACAATTCCTTAGTATTTTCTTATGTGCAGTCTATAATGAGGTCCAGTGTGCCTCAGAAATGTCTTTTACCATTGGATGTTCAAGTTTGAATCTAAACGAGGTCCAGATGTGGCATTTGGTTGTTATGTCCCTGAAGTCATCCTCTCTCTTTTTTTTTAAGCACACTTTATTTTTTAGAACAGTTTTAGATTTTCAGAAAAACTGGGAAGATAGTATCGAGAGTTCCTATATACTAATGAACACGGTTTCCTCCCATTATTAACATCTTACATTAGTATGGTACTGTTGTTAAAATTAATAAACCAATACTGTTTCATGTATTAGTCAGCGCTCTCCAGAGAAAAAGAACCAATAGGATGTCTATAGATACACATAAGGGGAGATTTATTCGAGAAATTGGCTCATATGGTTATGGAGGCTGAGAAGTCCTACAATCTGCCGTCTGCAAGCTGGAGAAACAGGAAACCGGTAGAATACTTCAAAGTCCAAAGGCCACTGAACTGGGGGGCTGCTGGTGTAACTCCCAGTCTGAGGGCAAGGGTCTGAGAACTAGGGGGATGCTGGTGTAAGTCCTGGAGTCCAAAGGCCGGAGAATCAGGAGCTCTGATGTCTGAGGGCAGGAGAGGATGGACATCCCAGCTCAGGAAGGGAATTTGCCCTTCCTCCACCTTTTTGTTGTATTCAGGCCCTCAGTGAAGTGGATGATGCCTGCCCACATTGGTAGGGGCTGTCTTCTTTGTTCACTCTACTGAATCAAATGCTAATCTCTTCCAAAAACGCCCTCACAGACACACCCAGAAATAATGTTTTACCAGCTATCTGGGCATCTCTTAGCCCAATCAAGTAGACACATGAAATTAATCATCACAATATATTACTATTAACTAAAGTTCATACTTTATTCAGATTTCCTTAGATTTTTCTCCGATGTCTTCTTCCATTTCAGGATGCCATTGTATGACATTTAGTCATCATGCATCGTTAGGCTCCTCTGGGCTGTGGCAGTTTCTCAGAATTTCCTTGTTTTTCATGATCTTGACAGGTATTTTGGAGGATGTCGCATACTGTATCGAGGTGTCTGATGTTTTCCTCATGATCAGATGGGGTATGGGTTTTAGGAGGAAGACCACAGAGGTGAAGTGCCATTTCCATCACCTCATGTCAAGGACACATGCTGTCCACTTGACTCATCACTGTTGATGTTGACCTTGATCACCTGGGTTGATGTAGTGTTTGTCAGGCTGCTCCTCTGTACAGTTACTCTTTTTCCCCTTTCCATACTGTGCTCCTTGGAGGGAAGTAACTATCTACAGCTATAGGGGTGCAGAATTTGCTACCCCAAAGTATGTCTCTTAGGCTTGATTATTTTTAAGAGCAAAAGACGCAGGAAGAAGCTTTGAACTTCCCCCTAACTGCCTAAAAGAATTTAAGATAGAAAGCCTGTTTCAGGAAGGAGCTATAATCATAGAAAACTATAGTATAATATGAACTAGGTATGGTAGACAGGGAGGAACCCAGAAATGCCTATTTGATCAAAGTCCTCCCCATGTCCCATTGTCTCTGCAAGGCATGGCAAACTTGTCTACCAAATATTTGCTTTTCTATCTCCATGTGAATTGCCTTCCTCCCCTTTGAAGTCCCAAACCACTACCCTCAACATCATATTTTATCTTTAGCTGAAGATGGTATTTAAGGTGGTGGCTTTGGTCATTTTAGTGAGTTACTCAGTTTTCCTGAGAGTCTCCCATGTATATATGTATTAAATTTGTTCGATTTTATTCTGTTATTCTGTTATTCTGATTGTTATTCTGTCCATGTCAGTTTAATTCCTAGACCAGCCGGAAGAACCTAGAAGGGTAGAGGAAAATTTCTTCCACACATACACAGCCCACACTTGAGGTATGGGGAGTTATGCTCCCCCTGCCCTCTCCTATCTTTATGTCACTAATTCATTGGAGAAGTTGTGTCATTTGTTTTGAGTGTCCAACCTCTGGAATTTGGCTGACTGTTTCTTCATGACAGTATTTAACTTGTTGTTCTCCTTGTATGTCCTGTAAATGAGCAGTTATATCCTAAGGGTCTTTAATTTAATCCCAGCTTTTGGACATGACTTTGTCACAGGTCCTCTTAGGGTTTGCAGGGAGAGTCCTGGTTTACACTTGTTGTCTTGCTGTAATTATGAATATGTCCCTGTTTGGACAAGAAATCACAGGGCCACCAGATTCATATTGCATCACATCGCAGGGCATAACTGTCTAGCCAATCCACTTTTAGTGGTGAGATGTTTTATCAGATGAGTAAGAATTGTTTTGCTGGTCAAATTAGAGGTAAGGAAATTGAGAAGAGCAGTGACTTGTCTAAAGCCACATGATATGTGTTGGAAAGGGGACAAGAACCCATGTCTTCTTTTGGTGTCCCTCTCTGCCTTCCAGAGCAAGAGCATCGGTGATGTGATGTGGGAAAATGGTGCAACTAACTGTGGAGAGTTTTGTGCTCCCTGAAGCATGCCCCCCAAGCTCTGGGGTGGAGCAGGGTCGAGGATGAAGCTGGGGAGGAAAATATTTTGGTTAGTGAGGATGACAGAACTAGGAGTGGGTAATTGTGAAGTTTTCTGAAGTCTCAGTTGTTTTTTGGAAAAAATGTAGATAGAGGGTCCAGTGGGAGCTGCTGGACATCCCAGGCAGGGCCCACCAGGCTCCTAATGCAAGGCCTCCCTTGCTCCAGCCCCTCCCTCACCCAGTTTTTGGCATGTCAAGTTAACTCATTGGAGTAAATATAAACCATTTTATTAACTTTCACAGGATCTCTGAGCTTCACCAGCTGGGCAGAAGCTGCGACGGGCCGGTGCATGGGCTGGCAGGACCTGGTGTTTCCAGATTTGGTGATTCCCCTTGATTACAGCTACATTAAACCCCAGATGCTTCATGTTGCATTTCTGTTCAAGCTGTCTTCCCAGGGAGTATGCTCTCTCTGGTCCTTGGTTTGTACTTCCTGTTACTGACTGTGGCATCCTGGCATGAATTTTTTTCTTTTAAATATATATACAGAAATTTAAAAATGGTTAACCAGTGGCGTAGTGGTTAAGTTTGTGTGCTCTGCTTCAACAGCACAGGGTTCTCAGGTTTGGATCCTGGGCACGGACGTATGCACCGCTCATCAATCCATGCTGTGGCAGGCGTCCCACCTATAAAATAGAGGAAGATGGGCATGGATGTTAACTCAGGGCTAATCTTCCTCACCAAAACAAAGGTTAACCATATCGAATCTCTTCTTGTCTCTGATAAGCCATTTCTTTAGCATTTTCTAGATCCTTGCTACACAAAATGGGGCATGCAGCCAGCACCATCAGCCTTACCTAGCAGCTTGTGAAAAAGTAGAATCTCCAGCCTCACCCCAGGCCCTGGGTTGGAACCGCATTTTCACAAAACCTCCTGGTGTTTTGTGTTCAGATAATAAGGACCAACAACCCTGGAGCAGAGACAGTGAGACGGGCTCTGTTCTAAGTGCTTTATGCGATAAATGAGCTTATCCCTCACTGCAGCCACATGAGGAACAAACGTAGTCCCGAGAAGCAGGGATGCAGGGGTGTGCCATGTGATCCTGCCCCCTACTCCTGTCTGGCTCCAGAGCAAGAGACCTTTACCCCATACTCCAGGCCTGGCCCCTTTGTGCATCAACAACTGATTCATGAAAGACCTAATAGGCTTGAAATGCTACTTGTGGGAAGTGTTTAGTTTGGTAAATGTGAAATTACACATATTCTCCACACTGTTATAATTTCTACCAGTATATGATGATGATGATGATGATGATGATGAAGATGACAGTGATGATGATGGTAGTAATGATGACGATGATGATAGTGATGATGATGATGGTGATGATGATGATGATGATGATGATGATGGTGATGGAGATAATGATGATGATAATATTTACTCCAAAGCTTTAATTTTCCAGATCTTTGAAGAAGCAAGACTGTGATTTTGGCAGTGCTCTACTCTGAGAAATGCTACAAGTTCTGACTTGGTTTTGGTATGATTTCTTGTCTGTTTGGTAGAGAAGTGATTTCTCTAAGCCCTAGGTGTACTACTCTTTCCCAAAGTTTCCAGGATGGATAGCATCAAAACTAAAGGCCCACTTTGCTTTCTTCTGTTTTATTACACGGAAATAACTTAACCAAGACTCATTATGAGAGTGGAATCACAGCTTCAGAAAGAGCCAAAAAAATTGCTTTCTTCTCCTTAAACTCAAGTTCATGCACTCCTCCTTATTCAAAGAGCAGCAGGAAGTATCATTATTTATGCTTGTGTAAGGAGTGATTAGAGAAGTTCATTTCCCCCATTAAAGGCATTAGATTTAGATTCTATCACTCAAGGGAATTCTCTGTATTGGATATATAGAATCTTTCATTTCTAAGGCTATTGGTAATACATCTTATTACTGGTGAAGAAGTGGAAGGGTCTTACAATTCTCTTACTTCTTCAAGCTCTGTGTGTGGTCCATTTGTCACCATAAAATAAATTTGTCCCAAGCAGCACTAAAAAAGAAAGAAATGGAACAGACTAGAAAATGTCAGAGTACATCATCTATTAATCTGCTTGAGTTTCCATAACAAAACACTACAGAGTGAGTGGCTTAAATAACAGAAATTTATGATCTCATAGTTCTGGAGGCTGGAAGTCCAAGCTGTCAGGGTTAATTTCTTTTGAGGGCCCTTTTCTTGGCTTGATGGCTATCTTCTCCCCGTGTCTTCACATGGTCATCCCTCTGTGGATTTCTATGTCCCGATCGCTTGTTCTAAATAAGGACACTAGTCGTATTGATTTAGGGCCCATGCTAATGGCCTCATTTTAAATTAACCAGCTCTGTAAGGACCCTATCTTCAAATATAGTCACATTTTGAGGCACCGGGTGTTAGGATTTCAACATACAAATTTGGGGAAAACACATTTCAGTCCATAACATGACATGTCATGTATTTTTTGTGAATCTTTGCTGTCAAATATGTGTGTGTGTGTGTGTGTGTTGGGTTGCATTGTAAAGTATGCTTCCTATTGTGTAGGTCTAGGTCAGAAATGTTTGAAAAACACAGTCTTTGTGATTTGCTGGTAGGATGCCCTGCCTTACTCTTTCTCCTCAGGATGGGGTGGCTGTTGCAGGATCTGGAAGCCAGCAAGGAAGGGTATGAATGGATTGTGAGGAGGACTCTTTTTGTTCTACTTCACATGATGGTTGTTTGGTTGCCTTTGGTTTTCGTAACATTAAGACTGTTGGCAGCTCCCCAAGGATGTAGGACTGAGATCCCATTTCCTTTCTGGTCATTGGCTTAGGACACTCTTAACTCTTATAGGCTGCTCTTGGGTCCTTGTCCCCTGGCCCCCTGCATCTCAGCAACCCAGAACCTCTTCTCATAAATCCCCCTCTCTGACTTTCCCTTCTGTTTTTAAGGGCATGTGTGATTAGACAAGGCCCACCTGGGAAGTCTCCCTTTTGATGAACTCAGAGTTAACTAATTAGTAGCTTAATTGCATCTGCACAATCCTTTTTGGCATGAAGGCAACATAACCACGTGCTATTTCGTCATGTTCACCTTCCTGGGGATTAGGGTGGGAAGTCCTGGGGCCATTTTAGATTCTGCCTGGCACAGGCTCAGACCCTGCAAGACGACCAGTGAACTTGCAATGGGTCAGTGGAGATGCAAACTATTGTGTCCAGTGGAGAATATCATACCAAAGGCTTTAGAGTTTTGGTTTTTTTCCTTTTGTCCCATTGGGACATTAGCTGGATTTGCCTCTAACTTGGCAAACTTATTTCAGTGGCACTTTTCCTCCTTCCTGAGTGACGCTCTAGACCTCATTCCATGAAGTCTCTTTGAACCAGCTCTGCTGTCCTGCTGGACCCTTCACTGTTGGGTGATAAAGCCTCAACACATGTCTGTTCTATATTTATATGGAGTCATGGGGTTAGCTTTTTGACAAGGGTGATTCAGTTTTCCAGGAGGAAAACTACTGACTGAGCTCACCCGTAGCTCTGCCTTTTGAACAAAAAGGAGGAAAAATTCACCTTGTGAGTGACTTTTTGTCATTAAAAGTTTGCACTGTGACTGGCATCTTACAAAGGAATCTGATGGAAAGCATTCTCTCACTTGAGGGATTTTTTGGAGCAGACAGTGATGGAAAAGTTGAGCAAAGGGGACAAAAAATGACACATGTCACACAGCTGTGACCTGAGCATCTTTCCCTCTGGGCTAGGCTGGTGGGCAGAGAGGTCAGGGCTGTCCCAAGGTGTGGACTGACCAATTATGGAACTGTCTGACCACGGACCATTGCCAGACCTCTCTGAGATGGAGCTTTCCTCACCTGCAAAGCTGGGAATGCCACCTGCTGCCCCACCTTTGCACACAGCCCCATATCAGGTCCAAAGCAGATTCTGTGAGGTAGCAGGTAAGTCAGGTCCCTGATCCTGCCACGAGGGTCCACTCTAGAGTGTTCCTAGTACCCCAACTCTTTCTGAAATGCAGGTGGAATCTATAATTTGATCACCAGTGCTGGTGTGGAGGGGAGGTTCCCCACACCACCAAGCAATTCTCCATTGCCGCTTCGGTGTCATCCAAATCAACTCAGTTCTGACACTATCTACCTGGAGAGAGTGTTGATGCAGATTACTAATAACCATTCTATAGACAGGAGACATAAGGTGAGTTTTACTTGAATCAGGCTGATTCAAATATTATAACCCGGGAAGACAGTCTCCACAAAAGAAGATAGCATTCCAGAGAAGCATGGTTTTTAGCACAGTTTTATACCTCTTTACACCAAAGAATACACATTAAACACTTATTTACATGTGCCCAGGATTCATATTCATCAAAGTTTCTAAGAGGTATTCAGTTGCAAATTAGCAGGTCAACATGTCCCTGCTGTCTGGGAAAGAGAACGTATCTTCAGGAGTATGAACACAGGCATTACCAATATGGGTGGGCATAGGAAGGAAAGTATGAACTCTTATCTCAAAAAAGTGCATTCTTTTATGTTGAGATAATGTTTAATGCATTCTTTACCTTCATGGTTAAAGCAGATGTACAATGTATGTTTGCTAGGCCATAAGTCAGGCTTCTTTAGTTCAAGCTGAATCAATTTTGAGCCCGAATAGCTAACCCATATACCTCAATATGTGAAAATCTCTTGTCAAGAGCATCAGTCATCAGATCCCACAGGTCAAGATCTTGATCCTATAAGACTGCCTCCACGCCAGATGCCAATTGCAATTCCAGGTTGTCACCTGTGCTTCTGACTGACTGGCTATAAATCAGAGGTTCCCACAGTCCCCTCCTTGGGTTTGATTAATTTGTTATAGTGGCTCACAGAACTTAGAAAAGCATTTTACTCACCAGATCACAGTTTATTATAAAAGGATATAACTCAGGAATAGCCAGATGGAAGAGACGCATAGGGCAAGGTATGGGGAAAGGGCATGGAGCTTCCACATCCTCTCCAGGCACCACTATCCCAGCACTTCCGTGTGTTCACCAACCTGGAAGCTCTCTGAACCCCATCCTTTTGGTTTCTATGGAGGCTTCATGGCATAAGAATGATTGATTAAACCACTGGCCATCAGTGATTAATTCAACCTCTAAGCCCCTTTCCCCTCCCTAGAGGTTAGGAGGGTGGGACTGAAAGTTTCAACTCTCTAATCATGTGTTTGGGTCTCCTGGTGATTAGCCCCATTCTTAGCTGACCTAAGGGCTTTCCAAAGTCACTTATTAACATAATAAAATACACCTTTGTGGTGCTCATCACTTAAGAAATTCCAAGTGTTTTAAGAGCTCTGTGCCAGAAATGAGGATGAAGACCAAATATATATTTCTCATCATAAATCACAATCTCACACTATTGAGGAGGAAAATTTTTCTCCTACCCTTCTAAGGTCTTCTTGTTGGTCTAAGAATTAAATTGATCTGAGACAGATTAACAGGAGAAAAGCAAAAGTTTAATAACGTGTGCACCTCCTGTATACATGGCAGAGACTCAGGAAAACTGATTAACTCAGCAAAATGGCGGAAGCCGTCACCTTGAATACTATCTTCAGCAAAGACAAAAGAAGATGTGGGGGTAGGGAATCCGTTGCGGGAGTTTACCAGGAAAAGTACAGTAAACAAAGGTGTGGTTGTTGTGCAGATTTAAGTCCCTGTCTTCTTCATTGATAACAGTCTTTAGAGCTTTAGATATCCTCCTCTTTCTGCTATAAATTTCTCTTACAAAAGGTTACCTTCTACTTAGTTTTCAGAGCTCCTCCCATGTCTGCTGTTTCTTAAAACATAAACAGCCTAAGGGCCGGCCCAGTGGCATAGTGGTTGGGTTTGCACGCTCAGCTTCAGCAGCCGGGGGTTCATGGATTTCGATCTACAGACCACACACTGCTCATCAAGCCATGCTGTGGCAGTGTCCCACATACAAAATAGAGGAAGACTGACAAAGATGTTAGCTCAGCGACAATCTTCTTCAAGCAAAAAGAGGAAGATTGGCAACAGATGTTAGCTCAGGGCCAATCTTCCTCACAAATAAATAAATAAACAGCCTAAAATAACCCTTAGGCCAAAGAGACATATTTTAGGGTGTGCCCACAGGGGCCTCACAGGTGGTTTTTGGGAGGAGGAATGAAATGATTGGAGCTGGGTTTTAGGAAGACAGAGCAAGTCTCAGGGAGAGGCTGTGAGAGCCTGGGTAGGGGTAGTGGCCTTAGCAAAGCACAGGAAGGAACAGATTTGAGAGACCCTGGAAAAAAATCTCTACTAGACTGGAAACTCCTTATATATATGTCAAGGGAAAGAGAGAGATTGAAAGGGATGTCAGGGCTTAGTGCTTAAGAACAGAAGGATGGCGATAGAATTATTATTTATAGGAAAGTTGGTGAAAAGAACAGATTTGAAAAGCAGGTAATGAGGCAAGTAAAAACAACAGTATTGATAATACTAGCTCACAGAGCTGAGCGTTTGGACTCTAGAAATCCTGGGAGGTTAAATGTCTTGGCTCCAGCTGTCCTCCTGGGTTGTGTGGAGATGGGAGGAGAAGCCGTGCTCATCATGTGCCTCCCCTGGTTGTTCTAATCAACTATCTTCTGAACAACCTACTGCCCTTCCTAGATCGCTGGCCAAGATCTTCCCAGACACTGTCTACGCCCATGACCTCCAGGACAGCAGGCTTTCCTGTCTCTTCCTGACTGTCTCTGACTGCATCTTCTCTGGGTCCCTTGACTTCTTTCTTACTCTCTCTACATGTGGACTCTCTCCACCCTACTGCTTATCCTAAACCCTTTCCTGGGACGTTCTAGTCACTTTCAGGGTTTCAGAGACTGCCTACGTGGCAGTGGTGGCCAAATAGGAACCTTCAGCTTACACCCTTCCCACAGTCAGCTAAACCCCATGCCCTTATGCCAGACACACAGTGGGCATTCACATTGTAGATTAGATTAACTGATTTCAGTTCAACAATGAATGAGTGAATAAATGAATGAATGGATGAAGTGAATGAAATCCCGTATTTCAGTATTTACATCCAGAACATTTTCCACTTTACAATACTGATGCCCCCACAGTAGACAACTTACATTAAATAAGTAAACAACAGCAACTTATATTGGAAACTAGTACTTTAGTTATGATGAAAATGTATGTCAAGCTGTAGGAAATCTAGTTGAATGTTATCATACTTTATTAAATTGTCAAGCACAGGAAACTGTTGGGAGGAAGAAAGTACAAATGCAATGAAAAGTGACCAGTTTGGAAACTGTCACATATTGTTATGAATCATTATAGCTCTTTGAGCTCCTACGACAAGTAAAGATAATTCAGTTCCAGGGAGCAGGCCCAGTTCTGCCAACAATCAGCTGTGTGGTTTTGCACAAAGCCCTCCATCCTTCTACTCTTCAGGGCCCTCATCTGAAAAATGAGTCTTCATAGTATCTAGGGCTCTGACTGTGTTTTATTTTATTGAGTCCAATGATTCCTATTAAGGACATTGCTTCTTATATGCAAGTCTGTTTTTGAAAGGCGCTTTTGTGTATTTAGCAATTTCTATTAGATATAGATAGAGATAGCAAATATGTTTGATTTAATCAAGCAACACAGGCATAACTAAGTGGGTGTGTCATACCATAGACAGAGAAAATCACATTGGGTTATGGTGTTGGAGTCACTGAGGAGGGAATGCATTGTCCAAGCAACCAGAAACAAAATCCACCCAACTCACGAATGGAGAAACCAGTGGTGTCCATATAAATGCCTGGCTGGATTGAACACACAATCAAGAAAGTCGAGCAAACTTCTCAATTTCAAGGGACCTCAGTGACTGAGGCTTGTTTCCATTTTATCCCTGGAATAGTCAAAGTTGTTTTGCCTGGACAAGCAGAAGTGAGCAGTGGGGTCTGAGGGCTCTGGACCCTGGTCTACGTTGAATATGGCTATGTTTTATCGCCTGAAGTCTGTTGTGTAGAAAACTAGTAATGTGAGACGTTCAGTGAAAAATAAAATTCTGGGTTTGAATAAATGTGGGGGACACTGCATGCTTGGTTTTCCTCTTGTGGATTCTCAATAACTTGTTACTATGTTGAAGACCCTGAGAATTCCTGCAGCAAAGGTACCTGCTAAGGTACTTACAAAGTAATTTATTTAAATCAGCATTTCAACCGTCCATTTGTCATGTTCTACTCAAAGTCTGTCAACCCTTTATTGCCTCTATGTGTGATGATATAAGCATATAAATGGAGGGTAAATATTTAGAAATTTTTATAGAAAATTGATACTGCCTCAACATCCCTATGTGAACTGAGCAGGTATAGACCAGTTCAGGTCCTGTTGGACTCAGGGGTGAATTGCTTAAGGTGTGAGCTGCGGACTACTCACGTGCACAGGGACCATGTTACAAGGTGAGACCTTTAAGGCTGATTTTTCAACTATAACACACACTTATACATCTAAGAAATGGGAGCCTTTAGTCCATAACATCTTATATTTATAATCACTGTAATTTTAAATCAAGCCAGTGTTCATGTTACTAGGTAAAGTGACTAAGTGAAATTTGTCTTACTTATACTTAATCTTAATTTACTGATAGTGAAACAAGTTTTATTGGATTTTTTTTTAACCAAGAAAAGACACACTTTACCAACCCAGTGGTGATGATGGCAGTGATTCTGAGGAAATGAAGACCAAATGAGTTTGTGGTCATTTTACTCAGAAGTACTATTTCTCATGTACTGAATTTTTTTTTTTTTCACTTTTTAAGAAACTGAGATGAAAACCACACAGCATGAAAGTAACCATTCAAAGAGTGTAATCCAATGGCACTTAGCGTCTCCATAATGCTGTGCACCCTGCATTTTGTTTTAAGGCTGTGATTGAAGGTGAGAGGCCAAAACCATGGTGTGTTGTTTACAGAGATGTGCTGGCTAGTGAAGCCAGGGGACAATCAAAGTTTAAGTGGCATTCACGTAGAAAATAAAGAGTTGAATTAAAACAACAAAAATTAGAAAAAAGTATGGAATTCAAAGACAATAGAATCTGATGTTTAAATTATACATTTAAACACTAGTGTTTTGCTGGCTTCTAATAAAGTTGAACTTCAGAAGGCTAGCACTAAAATGTGATGCTAGTGAAAAAGAGCATCCATATAGTTCCTTGGAAATGCTGGGTGAATAGGAGGCAAAGAATGCACTGAAGTACCACTTTCCATTGACATACGGGTTCACAGTATTCAAGAACTGGCAAATAGCTTGGGAAATCCCCCGCTACGACAAATACAGCCAGTGGCATCCTTTGCATTGTTTCTTGATGAAGGCTTAAATATTGCAAACATGGCAGTGTTTTGGTAAATGTCCAGCTGAACATGATAGTGGTGGGAAGTAAGAATTTTGTTTTTTGGCTTCATTATTGATAAACCCAACAAGCTCTGAACTGTATGAAACCATGAAGGATTACCTAGTAAACAAAGTGGTTTGGAGTTTTTTAGTTTGCATAGGAGGATGTTCTGATGGTGAACCTGCAAACTGTTCTCAGCAGCTACCCAGATGATGGAGTTTGTGCCACAGCTTTTTTCACTGAGGAAGTTTTGCTCTCTTCCCCTCAAAATGTCAGCAGACTTAAGTAATATATTTAAAGACAGGGAAATTGATTAGAAAAATGGACCCAATTTGCTACCCTTTCCAGTATCCAGGCCCTTACAGCTCCTACCAGCAAGAAATAGAGTCTATTTCCCCTCTCCACAAATCTGGTTTGGCCTTTCAACATGTATTGACTGATAGAAAGCAGAGGAAGTGAAAGTGTGACAGTTTTGACTCTAGGCCTCAAGGGACATTGCATGCTTCGCCAAGCCTGGGCTAGTCTGATCAGTGATGGGAGACACAGGTCTCTGTCATCTCCACTGTGCCAACAGCCCACCCATTCCCAGACAAGTGACACCTCCTAGCACAGCTGGTTCTCACTGAACAACGCAAGTCTGGCCTAGATGTCAGTAATGACCAGCTGACCAGAAGACTTGGGAGAAATCATCAACAGTTGTTGTAAGCCCTTATGCTTTGGGAAAATGTAGTAAAAATTATGAATTATGTAAAGGTTGAGGTGTTACATTTGATACAATTTTTATGATATGACAACATGAAAGCTGATCACTAAAAAACTGGTATTGCATGTGGATGCGTGATGGTTATTGAGGAGGAAAGTTCTGCCAAGAATGGTTAAACTTCAGAACAAATTCTGAGTGTTTCTTAAGATGAGAAGCCAGTTTGATTCCAAATTTTCCATGATGTGACTTGGAGAGCCATATCTGCTCACTCATCTGTTACCTTCAGTATTTTCAATGATCCTAATATTTCTCCGCAAGGAAGGAAAGCCATGTGGATTTCTGCAGCAGATAAGATTGAACGGCAGCAGTAAGTGAGAAGAGTGGAAGAACAGAGTTTCTACTGATTGTATATAGGAGGGCTGCCAGAGTGAGCAAATTAAAATACAGGATGCCAAGTAAATTTGAATTTATGTTGACAAAAAGCATAATTTTTAGTATCAGCATGTTGCAAATACTGCACAGGGCATGCTTACACTAAAATATGTATATATATTTTTGGTTTATCTGAAATTCAAATTCAGCTGGCCCTCCTGTACTTTATGTCATAATCCTATTACACAGTCTAAATCACACTTGTAATTCATCATCTATGATCTCCAGTTTCCTTGCATTATTGCTGTAACTCCCATGGATAACACTGGCATGACACTGCCCACCCCAGAATAGGTGATGTCTGCTGAGTGATCCATTGTGCACAAGCCCATCGACGTAAGTTCACTCAAATAGAAATTGAGGTCTAGAATGATGATGAAGGAGAAGAGGTGAGTGGGAAGGAAATTAAGCTGTGTCATGTAATAAGCAGGGTAGAACTGAACAAGGGTTCTGGAAGAAGCACTCTTTTTTTTCTCATCAGGGCAAAATTGACGTACACGTGTGCACACGCACATGCATGTTCCTCCTATGTTGTTTCATGCCTCTTTCAAGCTCATACACAATTTCTGTCCCCCACCCCCCTTTTCTGCAACCTTGTAGATTCAGTATTCGGGAGCATATTCCTCTTTCATGATATGCGATATGTGGGAGGAAGGAAAGAGAAGGAGATGCCATTGAACTTGAAATGGTCCCCTTTCCAAAGGAAAATGTTTCAACAGCTCTGCTATGCACTGGTGGGCTGAGGTGGTATCCTTGATTCAGGTCCTTGACTTCAGATTTGCAGTTGAGCAATAAGCACTCTTTCTTGGGGGCAGGTATATTCTCCACACATGGAGCAGATTCTTCAGAGGAGATATGTATATCTCTCTATCTATATCCCTATATATACTTTGGAAGGCATGTGCATGTAATACACAGACTTATTTTTCTTGGCTTAGAATGTATAAAAAGAGTTTTTGTACTGAACACAAGATCATCACTTTTCATTCGCTATGCTGAGAGTGCTCTGAAAAAAATTGTAAAGTCTTTAAAAATAGTATATCTATTTTCTGGGGCAAAATATCTAGGGAAAGCTTAACTTCAGCTATATTTTTCAGCTGGTGATTCTAGAATCTTAAATCTGGACTCCATTGACTGAAAGAAAGGCTGGATCCGCATAAGGAAGGGGATTCCATGAGGAAAGACCCTATGACACTATGGCAAGGGTATGTGTTATTGACACACCCAGTCCTTCCCTAAAGCTACCTATGGCCATTTACTCAGCCATCCACTGTGGAATTGACATGTTCAGATTGTACCTGCTCCCTGGGGCCACCCGCACCCAGTGACTGGTCCATAGAAGGCTACGAAGTCCTAGCCCTCTTGCCTCAAAAGTGACAACTGTGAAGGCGTAACCCAGCTTCAGAGTTCCCTGCAGGCTCGACTGAGGCATCACAGTGCAATCGCTCCCTCCACCCCATCCTGCTCTCCTCCTCTCCCAGTGTGATTCCTGCAAGCACTTCCAGTAAACCCAAATGCACACAGTACCTCAGAGCCTGTTTCCCAGGGAACGTGACCCTTAGGAGCATGTCACTATATCACTATATATACATTAAGTGGCTCTCACTTGGATCAATTAAAATTACAGGGGCAGTTTAATTTTGTCAGTAACTGGTAATTGTGAATGGAATTGCTTGAGGATATTTGTTTATCACAATGTTGATTCAGAGGAATCCGTGTGGGACTAGATCACTGCGATAAGCTAAAAATCATGAAACATCCTGCCCTGCCCACTGATTTCCTCATGGTCAGTGTCTAACCATCCTCGAGAGAGAATCTGGCTAACAGGAGTTGCAAACGCATCTTTTGCTTTGTGGAGTATATTCACTACTGTTTTGCTCAATCTGTAAAGGGACATCTGGAGCAGGAGTAGAGGGAGGAGTAGTGAAAACTTCTCCCCTTTCCATCCCAGATGATGGCAGACAATTCCCTGCTGCTTGAATTAAACATCTGTCTGAGGGATAAAGACACACTCTCTCCCCTTCTGTGGGCAGGAAGAACGGAGTGGGGCTGAGTTCTTGGTAGTGGGGTATATTGCCTTTCCTAAGGTGGGGGGTAGGGTGGTGGTGCTAAATATTTTCTTTAGGTATCTAAGCAACATCCAAGAGTTATCATCTGCCTAGAGTTGCCAACTTCTCCTCTTGTGTCAAATTTCTACTGGACACTTAAAACTGGCTATCGCACATGGGGCTGGCCTAGTGGTGCAGCGGGTTCGCGGGTTCGGATGCCGGGTGTGGACAGATGCACAGCTTGTCAAGCCATGCTGTGGCGGCGTCCCACATAAAGTAGAGGACCAGGGGCACGGATGTTAGCCCAGGGCCAGTCTTCCTCAGCAGAAAGAGAAGGATTGACAACGGATGTTAGCTCAGGGCTGGTCTTCCTCACACACACACACACACAAAACAAACAAAAAGAACTGGCTATCACACAAATATTTCAAACTCAACATATTCCCAAATAAACTCAATCCCTTTGCTCCTAACTGCCATCCTTGCTTGTCTTGTATTCCCTGCCTTGGTTGTTAGTATCTGTGCTCATCTGTCCCCCAAGTCCGAAATCTGGAGATTATTCTTGACCCCACCCTCTCCCTATCCTTCCGCCAACCTCTACTAATCAGGTGTCCAGTCCTATTGACTGTCTCTCCCAAACATCTCTAAAATCTGTCCCTTCTGTGCTATCTTCAGAGCCATTGTAGATTTCAGGGCCTCATTCTGTCATGCTTTGACTATTGAAAGAGTCTCTTATTCAGTCAATTTATCTCCAGTAGCTCCCTTTCAATCCGTGTGTCACTCCTCCGCTAGACTAATCTTTCTAGAAAACAGATCTGATTATGTTGTCCCTTGGTTTGGCATTGAGTGGTGTCATGGCCCCTCATCACTAGCTACTCACCCAGCTGATTTTCAAAATGTGATCCCCAGAGCCCAGAGCAAGTCTTCTCACATCTGTTTTAGATTCTGAGCTTGAAGAAAGGTATTCTTGGGAGAGCTTAGAAACTATTGTGATGCAATACTGACTGCTTCTATTTCCCCAAACACCCCAAATTGCTTCACAAATATTTTCTCTTGTATATGGATCTTTTCTGTCTGGAACAATCTTCACCATTTTTACAACTTGGTTGATCACTGATTATATTTCAATATGGAGCTTGGGAGTCACCTCATCTTTGAGGCCTTCCTGAACCCAAGGCAGAGCTCACCACTCAGAGGCCACCTCAGTTTTATCTTTTACCATTTGGGTGTTGAGAAGAAGTCGCCTCTTCCAATTCTGCAAATCCATGACTTTTTAGATTCTATTTTCTTTTATTCCTGCCTGCAAACCAGCCAATTCCTTTCTGAGCACATATTTTTTCTCATAAAAACATACTAAATGCAACCAAAACAACTAGCATAGACTACTGATGTTCTGCTTTCCAACCTCTTCCCCTTGAGGTATAAATTCATTAGGCTTATGATCTGACTTCTGAGTTATTGCAGGCAGCAGTTTTACCAAATATTTTGCCACTGCATTTTATAGATTGTGATCCTTTTGGCCTCCAGTAACAATTCCCTCACAAGTCAGCTGCCTGGCATCTAAGTCAATGTCACATATTGTAAATTCTTTGTGATGCCCCAATCCTGGTACTAATTTTTTTGTATGGCATGATAGGCTAGGTTTTGCTGTGGTAATAACTCCAAAATGTCACAGCTTAAACAAGTAGAGATTGGTTTCTTTCTCCCTCCATATTTCTACTGTTGGTTGGGTCTCTACTTCATGTTGTCACTTTAATCCCCAGGCTGACAGGGATATGCCATCTGGAGTGTGGATAGTTTCTACTATCTGGCAAGAGCCCATTGTAAATCCTGCCTCAGCCTTAAAGCTTCTGCCCAGCAATGACACACATCACTTTTGCTCACACTTCGGTGGTCAGAGCATGCCACGTGGCCACACCTCACTGCAAAAAGGTGGGACAATGATCCTATCTCTGCAATGGGGAGTATTTGATGCCCTGACTCACGGCCTCCATGGCACAGTTCAGTGATCCTTGGGGATATGCAAGAATTTGCTTCTGAACTGTCTGGGCCTAGTGATTTTTTGCGAGGTATCTCTTTGGCTCCCTTTCCAGTAGTTTCTATGGTTATGAGTTTATTCAAGTGTTTAACTTATTCTGAGTCAATTTCGTAATTTATTTATTTTCTTTCTAAAAGATCTTTGAATTGTTAGGTTATTCTTTGTTCACTTTAAATTATGATTTGGAACTCATTTATCCTA
Source organism: Tapirus indicus (assembly GCA_031878705.1). Taxonomy (NCBI): domain Eukaryota; kingdom Metazoa; phylum Chordata; class Mammalia; order Perissodactyla; family Tapiridae; genus Tapirus; species Tapirus indicus. Next base: position 71,516,279 of record CM062918.1, on the reverse strand, counting down.
TTTCTGGTTTGTCTAGTTTTGCCACTGACTGTTTAGCAAACATATTTAAATATATTTTTCTATCAACATTAAGAAGTAATGAGAGCTCTCATACATTGCTGGAGAGAATGTTTAGCTGCTTTAGAAAACATTTTGGCATTTTCTCAAAATGATTGATAAACACGGAGTTACCACATGACCCAGCAATTCCACTCCTAGGTGTTTGGCTGAGAGATCTGAATACATCTGTCTGCACAAAAACTTGTATACAAGTGTTCAGGGCAGCATTATTCATAATAGCCAAAAAGTGGAAATGACCTAAATGTCCATCAAGTGATGATAGAAGAATAAACAGATGTGGTATATCCATACAATGGAATATTATTCAGCCTTAAAAAGGAATGAAGTATTGATACATGCGACAACATGCTGAACTTCAAAACTTTAACCAGAAACAATGAACATCAACTGAAATAACCAGTCATAATGGACCACATATTATATGATTCCATTTATATTAGATGTTCAGAAGATGCAAGTCCATGGACACAGAAAGTAGAGTAGTGGTTTTGAGGGGCTGGGGGAGAGTTGGATATAGAGAGGGATTGCAAATGTGTATGGCATTCCTTTATGTGGTAATGAAAATGTTCTGGAATTAGATAGTGGTGGTGGGTTACATAACTCTGTAAATGTAATAAAAATCACTGAAGTGTATACTTTAAAAGGGTGAACTTTATGATATATGAATTACATCTCAATAAAGTCATTATTTAAAGAAAAGAAATAATCAGAATCTGTAATCTTCATATCTTGAACAAGACGAGACCTTTTATGTACTTCCAGATCCCTCTTCGTCCCTCTTCTTGGGTTTCTTCAAGGACTTTCCATTTACATTGGCCCTGACCTAGATCATCCTTCCCACCAAATTCACAGCTCTGTAAAGTGGAAAAGGGGGCATCTAACTTAGGGCTATAAGATTTCAAGTCCACACCAATGTATCCAATGATACCTACAAGTTTCAAGATATTATCTGTGAGAACATATTGAGAAGCCAAAGCAAGAAAGACAATTTTAGGATTATTGCCGTTACATGTTCCTTAAAGCCAGGATTTACCAGGCAAATGCCAAATGCCAACTCTGTAGTTGTGTACACATGTTGCAAAAGAGGAAAATTGTTATATTCCGTGATTCTCAACAGAGTAGAGGGGAAATATGGAGAGGAGAATATGTTGTTTGAAAAATCAAATTTCAACTTACCATTGTTTTCAGTCATGGTATTCAGTTAGATGCCCCAGATAAATCAAAGGAGGGCATGGGCCATTTCTGTTTGTCAAAAGGGCTCCTGGGTCAAACTGCATTATACAATTGCATTTGGTCAGTTGTGTGTGCACTCTGGGGAATCAGAATTGGCCACCTCAAAATATATCCCTTTGGCTTGATTATTTTTAAGAACAAAAAACTCTGAAAGAAACTTTGGCCTTCCCCCTAACTGCCTAAAAGAATTTAAGATAAAAGACCTGTCCCCAGGATGGGCCATCACTATAGATAACTCTGGGTTTTGGTAGACTATGAGGGTCCTTGCTAAGCCCATCCTTGTCAAAGTTCTGTTTACCAAACATTTGCTTTTCCATCTCCATGTGAATTGCCTTCCTCCCCTTTGAAGTCCCAAACCACTACCCCCAACATCCTCCTTTGTCTTTGGTTGAAGATGCTATTTAAGATGACAACCTCAGCCAGATGGCTGAGTTACTCAGTTTTCTTGGGTCTCTCCCATGTATACATGTTATAAAGCTTTGTTTGATTCTCTCGTTATTCTGTCTCATGTCAATTTAATTTGTAGCCCAGGCAGAGGGACCTAGAGAGGGTAGAGGAATTCTCTTCCTTCCCCAACTGTACCTACATGCATATCATATATAAATTTCCTGTTCTCCTATTAGACACATGTCCAGTGGACAGGGGTCATGTCTACTGTGTCTTCTGCTTAGACTCCTAGAAAGCATGGAATATATTTATGACACAGCCTTGGTTTCTTCATTGTAAATTCTGGGTGACAGCTAACTCCCTCACAACAAACAACAACGTGGGTGAATTTAAATAAGAATATCCAAGAGGATGTATATAAAGCCTCTGGGTTTGGCCCCGGGATTTTCAGTGATGAATCTTCATTGAGAAGAAAACAAGGAAGGAAAAACGGTTGAGGGCTTGGATATGGGAGTTCCTTCTGAGACACCCTCAGGGCACAGAGAGAGTTCCAGCAGACATGGTAAGGTCCTCAGTCTGTGGAGGATCAGAGGGCACTGAGCAAGAGGGTGGCCAGGCCCATGAGGAGTGACGGCATCTCCAGACCTCCCAGGGGTTAGCTTGTTGATTGACATGAGCTCAGCCCTCAGCTGTGGTGACAGCCATAGCCACTGTGGCCATGTGGTCCCTGAGTGATGTGGTCCTTGCTCACTGTCCTGGGATTCTCTCCACTGCTCCATCTTGGGGAAAGCTGTGGCTGAGCCCACTGTAGCCATTTCAGGTGAAGACTTGGAATGATGAGGATCAAGGCTAACGTGGATGAATTTGGACTCATGTTAGAAGCTTTCTTGCTGTTCAGTACATTGAGTATAGGGCTGCCTGCCAGATTTAGCAGTAAAAATATAGGACATCCGTTACATTTGAATTTCAAATAAAGGACAAATAATGTTTTAGTATAAGTATGTTCCAAATATTTCAAATTTAACTGGGTGCCCCGTATATTATCTGGCAACCGTAGTTGGCTGCTATTTCAGCATCAGATATATCACAGAATCATAGAGTTAAATGAAACCGTTAGTGCTTATTTACTCACTGCTTTACTGTAGTCAAAGCATATCTGAACTGTGCTAAGCGGGATTAGATCCTAACTCTCTTAAAGAACTCCTTTACTTCAAGGAAATTCTAGCATCTATCCTAAGTCCACTCTTGAGGTATCTTTAATTCGTGTGTGTGTGTGCATGTATGTGTGTGTGCATATGTAAGCGTGCATGTTTATGCGTGTGTGTGTGTGTGTGTGTGCACGCACATCCATGTGGCTGGTAGAAAGAAGGACATGAAGTGTATGCTTGCAGACCTGGATTAGGCCATGTCAGACTTGTCTTCTGTCATTTGTGAGTACTGGAATTACTGGTGAGTCATAGGGTTTGGCAGACTAGGACACTTTGTAACAGTCTCAGAGAATAGAAAGTCATCTTAACAAAGACCTATTTATTCCAAACTCTCAAGCAAGATCTCTTCAAAACACTGAAAAGTAGGATGACAAAAATATGCCAAATGATACTTTTAAAGACAGGAGTATCATATATCTTGCACCTCAGCATATAATTTACTGAACTGAGATGTCAGTCATTGTAAGCACATATGATCACTTTTTTTTTGAGGTGCATAAAACTTCGAAAATGGGAAACGAAGGAAGCACTCATGAACAATTCATGTCAGGAGTCTGTTTATAGAGAAGATTTTTGAAATGTTGAGGTGTGGCTTCTAGTAAATTTAATAGAAGGTTATTCCCATGTATAGGGAAAAATGTATATTTTGACCTTCAAAGAAGAAAAAGGCACTTTATAAGCTTATCTAATTTCATGGCAGACATCTGTGTAAATTATGCGACTTGCTCGGGAGAACAGCAGAGCTGTCTCTCAATATTTTCTTTTCCTTGGTTTGGTTCTCGAATTAAGAAATTGGTGCAGCTGAATGGAAATGACTTTTTTGTTATTACCTTCTTCAAATTTTTATCCATCTAAATTGTTTTCCCCAAGGAACAGAAAAGAGCCATATAAGTCATTGGCTGGTTGCCATTGCCCCTCCAGTTATTTCTATATCTCTCAGTGCAATAAGAGGGATGCGAGGCCTCAGGGTCTCCCCCCACCCACCCACTCTTAGTTAAGTTGGATTTAAAACAAGTGAGGACCTTTCTTCTAATTCAAAGATAATGTTTCTGCTTTGGATTCCTCACTCCTCCTGCACAGACTCTGGCTTCAATGACTGATCTCCCCAGGAATTGTCAGTTGTACCTTCATGGGTGCAGTCCTGGCTGGCATTCTGGAGCCTCTTTTCTGAGCTGGACACCATGCCTCAAATGCCAGCACCCTCAAAAGGAAGAGGGCACTTGGCTGTCTCACAATGCTCTTTTTTTTTTTTAGTATTCAACAATCCTTTATTCTACAAATATTTGTTCAAGACCAGACATTCTACTAAGTTCTGGGTTATAACAGTGAAAGGATAAAACAAAGACTTGGCCCTGCCTTCATAGAACTTATAGTCACGCAGAGATAGATGTGAATCCAATAACCATACAAACATGTTTTTCTGCTCTGTGGGAGGTGAATTTCCCTCAGAGATGCATGAGAACCTTATTAGGGAGCTCAGAGATAGCTTCCCTGAGAAATGCATAATTAGCTGGGAGGTAAAGGAAGGTGATTTAGCTTGGCAAAGGCAGGAAGTGGGCGTGGGACAAATAACAGGCTGTTTCACAGTGTATGCAAAGACCATATAGTAGAAGAGAACAACGCCTTGTTCAAGGAATTGGAAGAAGGCCAGCACAGCCAGAGCAAAGAATGAGGGGAGCACGGGGCAATGAGGTTGGGGCAGTGGCTGGGGCCAAGTCATGCAGGCTTCAGGGGCATGTGAAGGATTTTGACTGGGGGTAAGGCTTGGTTTAAGTTGTCAGTTTGTTTTTGAGAAGATAACATTAGGTAGATCACTCTACCTTCCTGGTTGTCTGCTCATCTTGGTCATGTACAATCAGAGCAGATAGTATGGCTGCTATGGTTTCTCCCTCATCTGTGGTGGTCCAACCTTCATATCTGCCACAGTGGAGGCAAGAATAGGCACAGGGAGACCAGTTAGAAAGCTGTTTTCAGGTGGGAAGTGACAATGACTTCACCTTTCCAGCACTCTTCCTTTTCCTCTGATAGAATTGACTTTCTGTCTGATATCATTTCCCTTCAGCTCACATAACTCCCTTTAACAGTTCTTGAAGTAGAAATTGGTTAGTGACAAACTTGCTCAACTTTGGTTCATTTAAAAATGCCCCCCTTCTTTGTTTTTTTTTTTTTTTTTTAACTTCATTTTTGAAGAATATTTTCTCTAGATATGAATCTTGGACTGATAGTTTTTTTTTTTCAGTGCTTTAAAGATATCATTGCATTGTTTCCTAAATCACATTTCTGATGAGAGATCAGTAGTAATTCTTGTTTTTCTTCTGTAGGTGGTGTGTCTTTAACCTCTAATGACTTTTAAGATTTTTTTTCTCTAGTTGTGATTTTCAGAAATTTGATTATGATGTAGTTTTCTTTGTGTTTATTCTGCTTAGAATTTTTTGAGCTTTTAGATCTGGTCATTGACAATTTTTATCAAATTTGGAAAAATTCGAGCATGATTTCTTCAAATATTTTTATTGCCACAGTCCCTTTTCTCCTCTTGGGACTCTAATTACTCATATGTTAGATTCTTTGATATTGTTCTACGGCTCAATGAGTCTGTGCCTATTTTTTTTCCAATATTTTTTTCTGTGTGCTTTTGTATGTCTAGTAATTTTTATTGTATGCTGGATATTGTGTATACTCTGTTGCAAGTCTGAATTGTTCTGGTTTTCTTTAAAAAGTGTTGAGTTTTGTTCTGATAGGCAGTTAATTAGTAGCAGCTAAGCAACATCCACTGAGGCTTGGTCCTGAGCTTTATTAGGATGGGTCAAGAGTATTGACCAGCAGGTCTAGAGGAGCAGAGCTAGAGCAGGATTTCTCAACAGCAGCACCACTGGATTTTAGGCTGGATGACTCTTTGTTGAGGGGCTGTCCTATGTTTTGTAGGATGTTCAGCAGTGTCCTTAATCTCTACTCACTAGGTACAAGTAGCATCTTCACCACTGTGACAATCAAAAATAACTCTAAACATTGCTAAATGTCCCCTGGGGGATAAAAGTGCCCCCACTGGAGAACTACTAGGCTAGAATGCACTACCCTGCCTTAGCTACTACACCTTAGTAACGTTTTTAGAATCTCAATGGAGTGTTTGGGGCATGTAGCAGGGACTGCTCTGATCATTTGGAACTTTGAAATCTCCATTCAGCTCATAGTCCTCCAGCACTTTTTCCCTGAGATGCCTCCTGGAGTCTCATTCTATGCCAGAGTAGCTTAATATTTGCCCAAACTTCAAGGGGATCCTCTTGTAGACATGCAGAGCTTTCTCTCTGTGAAGCTCCCCTTCCCCCATGTCTTGCTCTGCACATTCCAGCCTCCTTAGCAGCTTAGAACGCGACTTTCTCTTTGGGCTTTCTCCTTGTTCCTAAAGTTTAGAAAGTGTCCCCAAGCAGAAAGCTGGGATAAATGAAGAGCCCACCTGTGTATTTCCCTTCTCTTAAGGATCACAGCTCTGTGCTGTCTCCTTTTCAGTGCTTGAAAACAGTTTCTTCATATATTTTGTCCATTTTTATAATTGTTTACAGTGGGAGTTAAGTCTGGTAACCATTACTCTGCCATTGCCAGTTACCTGGCTGTCTCTTTACTCTAATGCCATATTTTTCAACTGATTATTAATTAGTTGGACACAGTTACTATCATGCATGAAGAGACAAAGATGCCAGTAGGACAAAACAAAAACAACACATAACTGAAAAAAAAATCCAATACTTTGTATGTTTGAAGTACTTTCAATTCACAACTCTGACTTTTAAATATCTTTATTTTAGATTTCATTTGACAAATTCAGGAACTGAAATGCATGTCATTATGTTATAATAATATAATTGTTATTTATGAGTTATGGAACTAAGAGTTCTATTCAATTACTTATCAAATGCTTATCACTGCAAGATAACATAGATCACCGGGAAGGTAAGTGACATGAATTCTACTCTAATGCAATCACTGGTGGTTCTAAGATCTGACAAGTGATTGGTTTACTGCTCTGAATCTCAGTTTCTTCATCTCTAAAGTAAGGAATTGGGTTATATCATTTTTAATGTTCTCACCAGTTCTAACATCCAATAGACTATTGGAACATGGCATATCTTTACTTCTCTGAGGAAGATGATAAAAGTTGAAGAAAATCAGTATTGTTTTTTATCCCTGTGATTGACCATGTAAGCAGCTGTAATTATGGGAGAATTTTTCCTCTCTGGTGTGTGTGTGTGTGTGTGTGTGTGTGTGTGTGTGTGTGTGTGTGTGTGTTTGGGGGAGAATAAGGATAGAGTGTAAGCAGAATTATGGAACTTTTAAGTGTAGTTTGGAATGTGTATAAGAAAGCTGACAAGGTGTAATGTTTAAAGAAACTGTTAGGACAGTAAGTCATTGTGACCAAGACAGCCTGTGTTCTTTTCCCATTTAAAACACAATTTTCTAAAGTGTCTACTTATTAAAACTATGGCTTGCTGTATTTTCCCTTCCTATTTTCAGGAAAGAAACACATTTTTACAACTTTAAGTTACTACGGAAATATACTGTATAGTAGTGCATCAGGTTTAAAAACATGCTTAAAACCCTTGCAGCCATCTTACTTCTGTTAGTGTGTTTTTGCCGTATGCTGGGTTACCTTTGCCACATGAGTGGTGGATCATGCGAGTTTAGAAGTGCTATAAGTGAGGTCAGAGCCAGAAGCAGAAGCAGTGCAACTGGAATAGAATCCTTGAAGATAAAATATAAAAGAAATGTTCCCTCTGTATCTGGTGTTTCACTTTTGACTTATTTCCCCTGTCCTTCCAGTAGATATAACTCTGCAACTCTCATATGCAGCCTAGCAGTTAGTAGAAGCTTGTTTTCGTCAATGTACAGGGATAGATTTATTGAGCTGATAATATTTGCTCACTCTTCTTTTCAGTGATGATTTATTTAAACTCTCTAATTTAAATTTAATAAAAAAGGAACTTTGCACGTTGCTTTACTGAAGCTAGATTCATCACCTTCAAAAACACAGCAGTATTCAAAATTAGTGCAAAAGGGGCAATAACTGCTACTGGATTTAATTGAAAACAATAAATCATTCGGTCAGTGGTAATGGGTGCTCTGCACCACCCATTGGATACATGGCTATTTAAGGAATCAATATTTTGATCTTAAAACATCTGATTAGACAAGATCATTGAGCTGATGATTATTCGATAAAGCGATGGCTTTCCTTTGATGTGGGGACCACGAGTGCTGCCTAGCCAGAGGAAGGTGGAATTGGCTTGTGCTTCCCTTCAATTTGCAGTGTTAGGAAAAAAACCAACCCAGGATGCATTTTGTGGATGAAAGTCAATAACATTAGAGGGGATTTTCTGGGGAAGCCATTTACTGCTAATTATAGTACGTGCATAAAGCTCTCTGTGGTACTATGAGGTTTTTACGCAGCTCTTTCATGCAGGGCAAGAAATGGCCTAAAATATATAAGATTTATGTGCAGCTATTCATAGAATGACCATCACTCATCTCTTACTTGGAATTTTCAAAAGGCACAGGCTCTCAGGCATTCTTCTCCCCCTTTTTTTTCTCCTTCCAGTTGGCTTCAGGAACAGTTTATAACCTACTTATCTCAAGAATTAGCAGGGAGAAGGGCACGGTGAATGAGGGTGCCTACTCATCCACACAAAATGGCCATAAAAGGGACATTTTCTTTTGAAATAAATGAGATCTTTAGACAATTTGAACTAATAAGTATTTCTACAAATCCTCAAGGGAAAATTATATAATATCCACTGAAGTGTCTTAGAAACCATATATGCATTTTATATAATGTTTAAGTAATTTATAAATACAATTTATATACACAAAATATATATACACAATGTATATATGCACTCTACCAAAGGTAGACTGATTATTTTACTCAAACCAGATCTTACAGAAAAGTTTTGCTAATGAAGCTCGGGCTGACTGGCTGATGTACACATAAGATCATTCCTTGCAGCAACCTTGTGATAAGCTCCATCTAGAATATGGCCTTCCAAGTAGACATCTTAGAAGAGCCAGTTTAGCGGCCCATATGTGTTGCTGCCCCTGTTATCCCAGGCACCCATGGTCACTGCTCATCTTTCACTTCACCTCCCTACATTCAGATGTCCTGCGACACTCTGCTTTTCCTCAGTTTCTGTCCTTTTGACAAAGTTTAATTATGAATGTTTTACTATCAGTTGACTTGTAGCCTCTCCTGGGAACATTCATTTTTAGACTAATAAATGGTTAGTAGAATAAGTGGTTCATGCCTTTTAAGATATTTCAGGCATTTTCCTTCTACTAGAGGAAAGGAGGACCAGGAAGCAACTTCTCGTGATCCCAAGAATACTTTTTTCTTTTCCAGGTCAGAGTTGATTTCAAAGGTCAGAATTCCTTTCTAAGACATAAACTGAAGTGGTTTGCGCTCCAACTTTTGCATTTTTTTTTTCTACAAAGATATATATTTTGAGTGGACATCACTTATTTGTAAAGACCAGCAGCTGAAATGGAAAGAATGTGTGAATTTTGCCAGCCCCACTATTTACTCTATGAAGCTGGAAACAGGCCATTTAATACAAGGACACAACTGTCAATGTAAATCTGAAAGAAAAATGGGAGCTTAGCTTTTGCAGGAAGCATTTTGTTAATGCTGAGAGGTTTTGACAAAGGCCCAGTTCCCTTTTCCCTTGGGCTATATAATTATAGGAAGTGAATTACAGCAGATTCCCCAAGCAAGACTGAAATTTATGGTGGGGATTCAGAGGGCAACATTTGAAATTCATGGATTCCTAAATGTACAGACCACATTCAGCATCTGATATTGCTCAGTGTTTTTTATTTTTCTTTTGTAGCTTATGGTCTGTAATTGTGTTTATACCTCTTGCCAAACGTAATATTACAAGAGTAGAACATCACATGCTCAATGATTGGAAAGGCCAAGGAGTTTGGAACATGAACATGAACTCTCCATAGCACCAGAATGGAAGAAATACAGGGCATCGAACAAAATGCCTTCCTAGGAGAGGACACATCTTCACTGTGAGCCGAGCTTTGCTGTTTTCCACTTGCTCCAAGAGAAGTCGCTTCTTTATAACCCGTGAAGGTGTGCCACCTGGAGAGCTGCATGTTAAGTGGCTGTGAGTGGGATCACAGAGAGGAGCTCAGTTGGGGGCCGGGGCTGGGGGGGAGGGTGGGGTGCACCTCTGGGCTGTAGGAGTGGCCTCTTGCTTTCAAGGAGGATCTTTCAGACTCTGAGAAGTTGTTAGGCTTTGACGTCCATTGGGATCCTATATGCCTAAAAGCCGAGGTGCTTAGAAAATAGGCTCCCCTACCTGCTCCCTGCTTTTTCCTCCTGTCCAAAATGGAGGAGGGGGATAGGACCACCTTGAAGAGAAGGCCTTTCCTGTGTGAGGGACATACTCAAATGGTGAGACGTGCAGCCAGCATGCGGAAGAATCCTCGGAGGTCAAAAAGGCATCTCAAAATACCAAAGGTAGTCAAAATTCAGTGTGCTTGTGGGAGGCAGTGAGGGGCCTCGGCCTTATCGTGATGCACCCCTTCTCAGCGCTGGGCCAGGCAGTGCCCTCGGTCTGGGCTGCAACTCCACCAGGCCCACAGCGGAGCTCCAGGACTTTCCACAGCAACTGGAGCAGGACATAGACGCCACAGAGCACCTTAGGAACACATAGATTAGAATATGTGTGAAAAAAGTCAAAGACAGAAAATCTATCAAGGACCCGGATTCTACGGATGCTATTTAAAAAAAAAAAAAACAGTTTTCTTTTTGAAAAATTGTATTTAAATTTCTTTTATTATTCTTTCCTCTCTTCTCCACCTCCACCTCCTCCTCCTCTTTCTCTCTCTCCTTCTCTCCTCTCTCCTTTCTCACATCTTTAGATAAGTCACAGGTAACTATTAGGAAACGTTTGCGAGAGAAACTGACCACAAGGACCAGGATGGCAGGATTGTAAGCATCCAAATACTGGACTGAACTGTCATCTGCCTGGAGGGGTGGTGAGTTTGAAGACCCAACATGTTTGATGATGAACAGTCTTCTCTTCCCTCCTCCCTCCTCTGCTTCTGTTTACTCATCCAACAATTACTTCCTGAACATCTGTTTTCTGTTGTAGGTGGACACATTTTGCTTGAACATGTGAAAGTGCTTACAAACACCATTTCAGCACAACCCAAGGCATCCATGAGTTCAGTTAGTCAGTATTATCTGAGTGTCTTCTATGCTAAAATGCCATGTGGAGATTAAAAAAAAAAAAAAAAGAAAATACAGGTAATACCCTCAGGGGACTTTTGGTTTCGGGGGAGAACTGCCTTCCCACTTGCCTTCCACACCTGTTGTATTATTATTTTATTGTATTTTTCTTTCACCCCTGACTAATGTACAAGCTGCCATGCTAAGCTCACGGGTGATGGAGATTCCTCCAGTGACACCAAGTTCTCACATCCGTGTTTAGCTCTAGGGGAAGATGCACACGGATGCCAAGAGGTCATGGCAAGAGCTGTGACTGGAGCCAGCACAAGCTAGCGTAATTTCACAAGAAAACTGCCAGAGGAAGTAAAATAAGAATTAAGTTCATCTAAAACACATCTTTCCCAGAGATTTCTAAATACCTTGAGCAATGTGTTAACTTTTAATCACTGTTCACTGTCTTGCATCCCTGAATTTCTGTCAGAGTAAAATAGAAGTGCTGAAATCCAAACAAGACCTACCGCTTTCAACAATTCATTTGAAACCACATAAAATATTTTATTAGGACATGGCTGGCCTGCTTTCTTTTCAGGAGTGAGATGAAGAGTTGAAACTCATATCTGTTGGAGCAACCTTCTTCGGACGCCCAATACCAATACAAATGATCCCAGGGTGGTGTTGGTTGCCTGTGTTCAGCAGATGTAATCCATTTGCGAAGGTCTCCCAATGGGCACAGCCTTGAAGGTAAAGATCGGATTAGTCTGTCCCAATTAGTGATTGAATGTTTGGTAGTATTTACTCAGATTTTTCTGCTTTCAGTGGACAAAAATAAGTCAGTTGATCACTTTCCCTGTGCAAGGGTATCCTATAGGGAGTCTCAGTCCCTTTTTTGTTTTTTTAAAGTGTTTTCACAGAAAGATTCAAAGTAATTAAGCTTATCACTGAAAGTGTTGATTTATGACTTGCAAAACTATGAATCCCTACTTCAAACAAAGAAACAGGGAAGTACTTGTTAAGGATGCCAAGGAATCTAGAAATCTTTTCAGTTATTTCTTGACCTCTAAAGCAGTATCTGATGGACCAACTTATTCAAACTCAAAGAAAGAGAAAGAAAAGACAAATGTTGTGAAAAAAAATCAGAAATTAGTTAGTTTCAGGTTTTTATTTCAATTTAGATAAATTAGCTTTATCAAGCTTTGAGAATCTTTTGGGAACATTAGATGCCAGTTCTGCCACATAATTTAATCTATTTAAGTTTCCAAACTTAATTTCAGTTATGTTGGGGAGTTCTTTTAGATCTTTGATACAAAGTTAGGCTTGTCTGTGATTTCATCTATGTATAGATTTGAGAAGTTGTTTTTTTTTTTTAACTCAAAATTAAAATAAAATCCAAAGATAAGGATGGGGTTAAGAGGAAGAATAGTTCTTTATTTAACATTTGTCAAGTTTAAATTTATTTAATTTCAAAGGCCTGTGTCTCTTATGAAAGGCATATGATATTTAAGATTCTGTTTCCTTATACCAAAACCAGGGACTCTGCATCAAAGTGTATTGCCACAATAATGTCGTTTAACAAATAACAACAAAAATCTCAGTAGTATGTAATAGTATGTGTCTGTACCTCCTGTGTCTGGGATTAGCTTTGTGTATTGGCTAGGGAACTTTGCTGTCTTGGCTGAGCTTACTAACCATCGGGGAGTTGGCTGTTAATTGATAGATCTATGCTGGCCTTGGCTGGTTGACTGAAGTGACTGGCCTCATTCCACATGACTTTCATCCTCCATCAGACTGGGCTGGGTGTGTTTTCATGGTAATGCTATTGGCAAGAGAGATGATGTGGAGACATGCAGGGATTCTTCAAGCCTAGGATCAAAACTGGCACATCACCGTGTCCACTCTATTGACTAAACACTTCTCAAGTCTAGGGCAGATTCAAGGGATGGGAAATACACCTTGCTTCTTTAGTGAGAGGAGCTGCAAAGTCATATGACAGAGTGTGAATAAAAAGGGTAGTGAAGAACTGAGTCATAAAGGCAATGAATTTACATAACCTGTTATTAAAGAGTTAGGGTCAGGCTGTGATCTGAGGGCGAGCCAACGTGAGCCACTGGAAGGGGCACGATGGCAGTGGAGGGAGGGAAGGCCATTTTCCTGGGCCTCAAGCTCAAAGTGGGCTTCAGAAATGACCCATATTGATTATTTGATGTTAGAATGGTCTCCTCATTGATTCATATCAATTGTGATATTGGATAAAGTATAGACTATTCAAGGATAGATTTTTTTTCTCAATAATTTTTGAGGAAAAGAGTCCAAAATGGCAGTTGTTGTGTGTTGCTTTTTGTTTGCTTGTTTTCACATATTTTCATTTTTGTATCATGGTTAGCGATCTCAATACCTGAAAGTGACCTGGGCCCCTCAGGCCCTCTGAATGAGCCTGATTAAAGCAGACCTGTGGAAAGCCAATGGATTCCCCTGAAACAGCCTATGTTCCAGGGGAAACTTGTGCACTGAGAAGCACGGCTGTTGCTTGGCACAGATCACTGCTTGGCTGGGAAAGAATAAAACAGGGACAGGCACATTGGGAGCTAGGATAATAGGCCATTAAATGCTCTTCTGAAGTCTGAATTCTGGCTCTAATATTTACTACCTGGAGGGACCTTGGCCAAGTTACCTAATCTCTCTGTGCCTCAGTTTCCTCATCTTTCATGATAGCTTCTGCCTTATAAGACTGGTTGAAAATTAGTGCAATAATATTAGAGCATTCAACATAGGCTAGGTGCATAATAAATGAGACTTACATTACTTCATTGTCTGTGTTGTTGTTTTGTTGGTTTGCAGTGGAGGTGGGGAGGAGGGAAGCCTGTGGGCTCTCGGAGCAGGGGGATAACTGACAGAAGCACTGCATACAGTGTACATGGGTGGAAAGCATGTTCTGATGAGAGGGATAGGGAAGACAGGAGGCAGCAAAGGTAAACGGTGCTACCCAAGGTTGCTCTGTTTTATATGGCAGCGCTTCATGGTAAAACTGTGTCCTTTTCTTTTTCTAGTAATTATTTTAAATTGAAAACTAGACCTTCCCATAAATAAGAATTCAAGCAATCACAGAAACTATATTAAATAAAGAACAAATAACCAATTTACAAGTATTCCTGAGAGAGTAGTTAGTTGCAACCATTTGCCATAATGTAAAATACATTACTTTTCAAGAGCACCAAAATTAATTGCATTCCAAATTAGTTTCTATCTTAGGCTGTCAATTCACTTTCCTTCCAACAAATCTTTCATGGTTAAAGACATTTTAATGCTGTTGTTAGGAAATAGCAGGATTACCGTTCCATTATTCTTACATTAATAATGATATTTTTTAATTACTTAGATTCTCCCCTCGAGGAGGAAACTGATTGCTCTCAAATTATAAATGTCCACAATAGCAATCTCCCCCATGCGCAAGTCAGAGAGAATTTTCCGCTAAATTCTGTAATACAACTCTCTCCCAAGAGCAATAGCAGAGATGAACTGTGATATGAGCCAAAGAAGTTTTAGATAAGTAGGTTCAAAGGCTAAACAAGATAGGATGGATTTTTGTTTTAAAAATTTGATAATGCTGGGTAAGACAAAAGGAAAATGACCCCTTGTCTCTTCTGCCACCATCAGGCACATTTGGGTGTATGGAGAAATGTATTAACTGTGTTAACCATATTTCTAGCTTCTAGCTTTAACATCTGCCCTATATATGTATGTCAGACACTCCTCGACAACTTCATGACATGCCTGAGTCCCCTTCTCTTGGCCTCCTGCCACCCTCATCATTCATCACCCCTCCTTGAGAGGAGTCTTCCTCCTAGGGGTTCACTTTTCAAATGCAAACCAACCAATCCAGAGTCCATACCCCAACCAACTCCTCTATGGGGCTGTCATACTCACACCACTATCCTCTTGCCTCATCACCCCAGATCAGGTACCAGACAACTAGGGACAGTCCCTATGCACCAGAGCTCACTGAAATTATTCAAACTAGCCCATCCTAACTCTGCTTACCTTGCCTCACCCATTTCTTCTCATGGAAACCACAGTAAAGGCTCTTATCCATGTATCCCCCTCACTCCATCCCCCTTGTGACTGACGCTGGTGCTTCTCTGTGTTGCCCCCATGGTGTGGTGTGTCTCTTGGGATCTTGAGTATAAAAACTATCTTTTCAATGGCTGTTGTCTCCTGATATATTGGCCTTACCATACCTAAATAATCTAAGTTAAAATAAAAAAAGACCTGAGTCTGGCAGGGTCTGATCATGAGGCTGTCTGCTGTGTGCCCTGGAGGCTCCCAGGAGATGGACTGGCAAGAATGACCTACTTTGAGGATTATCCACAGGCCACATTTAAATTGTCCTAAAATATCAGAAAATAGAGCAAGTGGCAAAATCTCCGTGTGCCCTGGGAAGGTGGTGGCACGGGCCTAAGACTCCACATCTACAAAGATAATTATTTGATTATGTGTGTTCCTGCCATCCAGGTTTATATTTTACAGATTGTCTAACATATAAAGCCTGGAAGTCATCATTCCCATCCTCACAAAATGAAAAAGCTGAACAAACTGAAATCAATGACTCTTCTTAGACCCACCAGAGAATTGAGGTCACAGGGCATACTGCCACCCCCAAAACTAGAAAGACAAATAGAGACAGAGTATTGAAGCTGAGCTCAGCTAACCTGGAGCAGAAGCCACTGGAGCCAGTAACTGGTAGGAATTGACAAACTGTTGGAGGATGAGTACAGACCAGCTTGAGAGTTAAAAACTCTTGGAGGAAGTTGTCCTTGGGGCCCCCACAGTTTTGCCTACAGAAGCATCCCCATATTCTTACAGTGATAATCAGAGAAAAATCTCCTCATGCTTCAGGCAGGAGCAAGCAAAAAGTAGCCATTTGAAATAAGCCCAGAGCATTCTCCATAGCGAAGGACTACACTTAAGGGAAGCTATTTTACCATAGCCTTATCTGACCTAAGGGAAGAGGAATTAGATAATTCCAGGAGCATATAGCCTTCCTGTTTCACCTAAAGGAAGAAAAAAATAAAGGCTAACAAATGTTTCTGAAGGTTAGAGCCCAGGGACTCAGGGCCACTAAAAACATGAAATTTAATCATAAGATTGTAAGATGCTTCCCCTCACCAATGCCTTACCACCACATCAGCAGAGCTCCAGGGTAATAACAGTGGATTACGATCGAGAGCTCAAAGATAAAACTATTCAAGAAAGAGTTCTTATGGAAACCAAAGATAAGATGGGAAGAAAAAAAAGCACACCAAGAAAACTAGAGGAAACTGAAACCTTGGATGCCTACAGCTATAGCAAACATTAAACAGCACTATTCCTAACCGGATTAACATAAAACTTCACAATGAAAGCCTGATAACCTCAGATCCTATTACCAGATACATCATGTCCAGCTTTCAACAAAAAAATTACAAGACATGCTAAAAGGCAAGAGAAGACATACTCTGAGGATGTAAAGAACCAAATCATATATGACAGCAATTTGGGGATTATCAAGTAGGGAATTTAAAATAAATATGATTAATATATTAAGGACATTAATAGAAAAAGTAGACAACATGTAAGAACAGATGGGTAATATAAGCAGAGAGATGGAAACTCTAAGAAAGAGTCATAAAGGGAATATATGAAATAAAAATACTATGAAGAAATTTGCTGTGCTCATCAGTAGCCTGGACACAGCTGAGGAAAAACATCAGAAGATATGTTGAGAGAAACTTCCCAAACTGAAATGAAAAGACAAAAAATTAAAAAATATAAAAGAGAATATTCAAGAACTGTGGGACAATTGTAAAAGATTTAACATACATGTATTGGGAACACCAGAAGGAGAAGAAAGAAAGAAAGGAGCAGAAGAAATATTTGAAGTAATAAACCCTGAGAATTTTCCAAAATTAATGACACTAAACCGCAGATCCAGGAAGCTCAGAGAACACCAAGCAAGATGAATATCAAAAAAAATCTATAGCTAGGTATGTCATATTCAAACTACAGAAAACCAAAGGCAAAGAGAAAATTTTGAAAGAAATCAGAGGGGAAAAATCCCCTTATTTGTAGATGGACAAAGAGAAGAATTACACCAAAATTCTCATCAGAAACCATGCAAACAAGAAAAGAGTGGAGTGAAATATTTAATGTTGAAAGAAAAACCCACCAACCTAGAATTCTATATACAGCAAAATTATTCTTCAAAAGTGAAGGAGAAAAAAATACTTTTCCAGACAAAGAAAAACTGAGGGAATTTGCTTCCAGTAGATCTGCCTTTCAAGAAATATAAAAGAAGCCCTTCAAAGAGAAGGAAAATGATATAGGTCAGAAACTTAGGTCTACGTAAAGGGAGAAAGAGTATCAAAGATGGGATAAATTGAGGTAAAATAGAATATCTTATTTTTATTACACAATTGACCTAATAGATAACTGTCCAAAGTAGTAATAACAACAATACATTGGATAATTATAGTTTGTGGATAAGTGAAATGAATGACAGCAATGTTATAAGGATGGGAGGAAGGAATCAGAAACACTCTACTATTAGCTATCTACCTGGGAAACAGTATGGTGTTATTTGAAAGTGAATTTAGATAAGTTGTAAATATGCATTGCAAATTCAAAGGCCACCACTAAAAATTTTTTCAAAGATGTATAATTGATATTTTAAGAGAACAGATGAAATTGAGTCATATAAAATACTCAGCTAAAACCAGAGAAGTCAGAAAAAGAGGAGACAGTTTAAAAAAAGATAAAAAGGGCAATGAATAGAAGACAGTTATAAATAGGATAAATATTAATCCAGATATACAAATAATCTCTTTAACTGTGAGCGGGCTAAATATACCAATTAACACACAGAAATTGTTAGAGTGGATTAAAAAAAAAAAGAGTCAACCCAACTTGTCTATAAGAAACCAACTTCAAATATAAAAATACACATAGTTAAAAGTAAAGGGGTGGAGAAAAACATATGATGGTAACATCAATCAAAAGAAGCCCGAATAGCTATATTAAGTTCAGACAAAGCAGAATTTAGAAAAAGACAAAATGTCGAAGATAAGAGAGAGGTATGCATAATGGTAAAGGGATCAATTCTCCAAGCAGCCATGACAATCCTTAACATATATCCACATAAAAATAGCATCAAAATACTTGAAACAAAAACTGACAGAACTGCAAGGAGAAATAGACAAATCCATTATTATAGGTGGAGCCATCACCACCCCTCTATTAGTGATTGACAGAACCAGTAGGCAGAAAATCAGCAAGCATATAGTTGAAATGAACAGCACCATCACTCAACTGGATTTGAATAAATATTGATATTTATACAATATTTCATCAACAATGGAAGTATACACATTCTCTTCAAATTCACATGAATATTAATCAAGATAGACTACATTCTGGATCATAAAACACACTTTAACAAATTTCAAAGAATAGAGATCATACAAAGTATGCTCTCAGACCACAATGGAATTAAACTAGAAATCAATAACAAAAGGATAGCTGGAACATTCCAAAACGTTTGGAGATGAAACAACACATTCCTAAGTAACACATGGGTCAAAGAAGAAGTCTGAAGAGAAATTTTTAAAATATTTTGAACTAAATGAAAATAAAAATAAAACATCAAAATTTATGGGACACAGCAAAAGCAGTGTAGAGGGAAATTTATAGCATTGACTCTATATATTAGAAAAGAAGAAAAATCTGAAATCAATAATCTAAGATTCCACCTCAGGAAACTAGAGGAACAACATAGATCATAAACTAAGAACAACATAGACCTATGTCAAGTAGAAGAATAGAAATCATAAAAATTAGAACAGAAATCAATGAAATTGAAAATAGAAAACCAATAGAAAAACTCAACAAAAGTAAAAGCTGCATCTTTTAAAAAAATCAATAACATTGATAAATCTCTAGCCATGATAATGAAGAAAGACACAAATTATTCATATCATAAATAAAGAACAGATTATCAATACTGATCCCCTGGACATAGACCCAAATGAATCTAGCCAACTAATCTTTGACAAAGGAGCAGAGGTAGTTCAATGGAGAATGGATAGTCTTTTCAACAAATGATCCTGGAACAATTGGACATGCATATGCAAAAAACAAATATTAATTTAAACAAATATCTTCCACAAAAATTAACTTAAATGGATCATAGACCTAGCTATAAAAATGTAAAACTATAAAAGTTCTAGAATTTAACGTAGAAAATATAGATGATCTTGGGTTTAGTGATGAGTTTTTAGATACAACACCAAAAGCACAATCTATGAGAAAAAACAGAAAAGTTAAACTGTATTAAAACTAAAATCTTCTGCTCTATGAAAGGTTCTGTCAAGAGAATAATAAGACAAGCCACAGACTTGGGGAAAATATTCACAAAATATATATCTGATAAAGGACTTATATCCAAAATATACAAGAAAGCTTAAAATTCAACAACAAAAAATCCAATCATATTAAAATGGGCAAAAGATCTGAACAGATACTTCACCAAGGAAGATACATGTTGTGAGCTGAATTATGTTCCCCAAAATTCATATGTTGAAGCCCTAACTCCTAGTACCTCAGAATGTAACCTGATTTGGAGATAAGGTCTTAAAAAAGGTAATTAAGTTAAAATAAAGTCCTTAGGGTGAGCCCTAATGCAAGCTGACTGGTGTCCTTGTAAGAGGAAGAGATTTAGACATAACATACATGCACAGAGGAAAGACCGTGGGAGGACACAGAGAGAAGGTGGTCATCTGCAAGGCAAGAAGAGAGGCCTCTGGAGAAACCAAGTTGCCAACACCTTGATCTTGGACTTGTAGCTTCCAGAACTATGAAAAAATAAATGTCCATTGTTTAAACTACCCAGTCTGTGGTATTTTGTTATGGAAGCCCTGGCAAAATAATGCAATATACAGATGGCAAATAAGCATATGAAAAAGTGCTCAACATTATATGTCACTAAGGAATTGCCAATTAAAACATTACAAGATAAAATTAAACATTAAAAGTTAAAATTAAAAGATACCACTACACTTCCACTAGAATGGTAAAATCCAAAACACTGATAATACCTAATGTTGACGAGGATGCAGAGAATCAGGAACCCTCACTGCTAGTGGGAATGGAAAGTGGTTCAACCACTTAGGAAGACCGGCAGTTTCTGCAAATCTAACCAATCTTATCATAGGATTCAGTAATCATGCTCCTAGGTATCTACTCAACTGAGTTGAAAAGATGTCCACGTAAAAACCTGCACACAAATGTTTATAGCAGCTTTATTCATAATTGCCAAAAGCTGGAAGCAACCAAAGTATCTTTCTTTTTTAAATTTATTTTTACTTTATTTTATAATTTTCTTATTGAGATATAATTGACATATAACATTGTGTAAGTTTAGGGTGTACAATGTGTTGATTTGATACACGTATATATTGCTTAATGATTACCACCATAGAGTTAGCTAACACCTCCGTCACATCACATAATTCCCATTTCTTTTTGTGGTGAGAACATTTAAGATCTAGAAACTTTTAAGTACATAGTACAGTATTGTTAACTATAGACACCATTCTGTATATTAGATCCTCAGAACTTATTCATCTTATAACTGCAAGTTTGTACCCTTTGACCAACATCTCCCCATTTCCCTCCTCTTCCACCCCCAGTTCCTGGTGACCACCACTCTACTCTCTGTTTCCGTGAATTTGGTTGTTTAGTTTCCACATATGTGACATCCTACAGTATTTGTGTTTCTCTCGCTGACTTATTTCACTTAGCATAATGCCGTCAAACCTTATCCATGTTCTCAAAAATTGCAGGATTTCCTTATTGCTCATGGCTGAATAATATTCTATTGTATGTAGATGTCTTTCAATAGACGAATGGATAAACAAACTGTGATACATCCATACAATGTGATATCATTCAACACTAAGAAGAAATGAGCTATCAAGCCACAAAAAGACAGGGAGGAACCTTAAATGCATATTGCTAAATGAAAGAAGCCAATCTAGATAGAAGCCAACTAGATTGTTCCAACTATATGACATTTAAGACAAGGTAAAACTAAAGATGAGTGATTGCTGGGGAGTGGGAGTGGTGAGGATGAAGAGGTGAATTACAGAGGATTTTTAGTGTAGTGAAACTATTCTGCATGACATTGCAGTGGTGGATACATAACATCATGTGTTTGTCAAAACCCATAAGACTTTACAGCACAAAGAGTGAATCTTAATGTAAACTATGGACTTTAGTAATAATGAGTGGATATTGGTTCATTAATTGTATCAAATGTACCACACTAATGCAAGATGTTAAGAATAGGAGAAACTGTGTATCCATGTGATACACAGCATGTGAGAGTTCTCTGTATGACCTGTTCAATTTCTCTGTATATCTAAAACTTCTCTAAAAAATAAAGTCTATTAATTTTAAAATATATTGGCACATTTCAGGGTCAAACGTAGCATCAATTTACTTTCTCTAGTAAGTTTAGGAAACCACAAAAGTTGTCACACAAATTATTATGTTGTGACCACATAGTATGAATAATATATTTTTTTACCATTCAGTGTATTTTGGAGGCTTGCTTCCTTCAGGGAGGAGGCTGTGGTTGAACAATTTTTTGAAGCATGTGGATGAAGCAAACATTCTTGATAACCACGAATGTTTTCTGCATATTAAATATTTCCCCCATCACATCTAGTCTATTAGCTTTTCTTTTATGTACGTTGACTTTATTGTTAACAGCATTTATATGTTCCCAGAAAAACTGAGTGGAAAGTAAAAAGAGTTCCTGTATAGCCCTTCTCCCTGCACATGCACAACCTCCCTCACCGTCAACATCCCCCCCCAGAGTGGTGCAATCAATGAATCTATATTGACGCATCATCAGCACCCTAAAGTCCATAGTCTGCATTAGGGTTGGTGATGTACATTCTATGGGTTTTTACAAATGTATAATGACATGTACCCACCATTACAGTACATAGAATAATTTCACTGTTCTAAAAATCTTTTATGCTCTGCCTATTCATCCCTCCCTCCCGACAAGCTCCTGGCAACCACTGATCTTTTTACTATCTCCATACATTTCTTCTTTTTCAGAAGTTCATATGGAAACCATATGCTATGTATCCTTTTCAGATTGGCTTATTTCACTTAGTAATATGCATTTAAGCTTCCTCTTTGTGTTTTTGTGGCTTGATAGCTAATTTCTTTTTAGCATTGAATGATATTCCACTGTTTGGATGTACCACAGCTTATTTATCTCTTCACCTAATAAAGGACATGTTGCTTTCAAGTTTTGGTAATTATGAATAAAGTTGTTACAAACACTCATGTGCAGGTTTTTGTGTGAACATAAGTTTTCAACTCATTTGGGTAAATACCAAGGAGTATGACTGCTGGATCACATGGGAAGAACATGTTTAGTTTGTAAGAAACTGCCAAACTGTCTTCCAAAGTGGTTATACCACTGCATTCCCACCAGCAATGAATGAGCTCCTATGCTCCATATCCTCGCCAGCATTTGGTGGTGTCGGTGTTTTGGATTTTATCCATTTTAATGAGTGTGTAATGGTATCTTGTTTTAATTTGCAATTCCCTAATGACATATGAGCATCTTCTCACAGGCTTATTTGCCCTTTGTATATCTTCTTTAACGAGGTGTCTGTTCAGATATTTTGCCCACTTTTAAATCAGGTTGTTCATTTTCTCATTGTTGAGTTTTAAGTTTTGTCAGTACATTTTGCGTAACAGTCCTTTATCAGATATGTCTTTTGCAAATATTTTATCCCAGTATGTGGCTTGTCTTCTCATTCTCTTGGCAGTGTCTTTCATAGAACAGAAGTTTTCAATTTTAATGAAGTCCAACTTATGTTTTTTTTTTTTCATGGATTGTACCTTTGGTGTTGCATCTAAAAAGTCATCACCAAAAGCAAGGTCATCTAGCTTTTCTCTTATGTTGTCTTCTAGGAATTGTATAGTTTTGCATTTAATATTTAGGTACATTTTGAGATGATTTTTGTGAAGGGTGTATGGTCAGTGCCTCAGCAAGGACGGATGTAAGCAAGTCGTTTACATGCCTGAGATTCTAGGAGGACATATTTCAAGAGTTTCAGAGAAAAAAGAGACAAAATTCCATGGAAAGAATCTGTCCAAAGAGAAGGAATCAGTCCATGCTTTAATGCTGATTCAACGGCAAGGAGAAAAATAGAGGCACCTAAAGAAATTGGAGTATCAAGTACTGAGCTCCATAAGGGAACTGAGCTTTTTTTTTTTAAACAAAAAATTGTCCTGTACTGGTGACTCCAAGAGTATATGGACCCACAAGTAAACCTTTTCTAAAGTATTTCCAGATATCCTATAGATGAGATAGAGATCATGGGCAGTTGGAAGCTTGGCTCAAGGATGTGTGCTGACCACCGGTCAGATGATGGTACCCAGGGTCCTGGTCACTGGATGGGGATCTGCTTTGGGCGATCCCTTTGGAGGGCTTAGGATTCCTAGGTCCTGTCCTGCTCAACATTTTTATGAATGATTTAGAGACACCTACATTAAGCACCTCAAATTTGTGGATGATATGACAGAATTTGGGGGAAAAAATGATTCTGCTTTCTGCTTCAGCACATCAGATTGTGGGCTAACCAGGATGGGCCAGGGATGACCATAAGTGAAAAAGTCACCAATGGAAGGAGAAATGGCTCTGTGTTGGCAGGGATTAAAAAAATAAATGGCAGTAGAATTTTTTTTTAAAGTTAGCTGTTTTAGGACAGGGTATTTAAGGACAACTCAGCTGCTGACTGACAAAAGACCCCCAAAGCTGCTTCTTTGGTGAATCCCCCACACGCAGGGCCTAGCTTCAGCCTCCTCAGAGCCAGCCCTGTAGAGAAAGTCTGTGCTGTGAGGGGCCAGAGCTATCTAATCACACCCATAAAGCTCTCCAGAAATGGATACAAAATGTTCAAAATCAATTTTCCTATTTTAGAGGAGATATTTAATTGCAAGGGGAGCAGATGCTTTGTCTCCTTTGTCAGTGCTTCCAAACTGCCTCAGTATCTCAACGGGAAAACTAGAAAAGCTACCAGTGGTCTCACCTAAACCCTTGAGGGGCTCGGTCCAGGTTCTCAAAATGTTTTCCATTTCAAACAAACGGCATCTGTCTGAGGGCCTGATTTTCAATCCCTGGTTCTACCTCCTGGCTGACACTCTCCAAGGTGATGTTTTAGGAGTTGAGTTGTATTGCTTCTGGGTTTTGGACAGGGTCCTTTTTAGTCTTTCCTTCTTTCCCAATCCTGTTTCTTAATTATGTTTCAGGGCACCAAGTCTCTCTACCCATGTAAGTGTTGATTTAGACAATCTCCCCTCTGGTCAAGCACCTGGGAAGCTGCATTGCAGAAAAGATTCAGGTTATCAGATGGCAGTAAAGTGGTGGCCTTTAAGCCCTGGGGTTCAATAAGTCTGGACCTCTAATTTGTATTAACAAATGCAGGAGCAGAAAAAATTTCCCTTCTTCCCTTCTAGGTTCTCTGGCTGGCCTAATAGTTAAATTGACATAAGACAGATTAACAGGAAAAAAACAAATTTAATTTCACATGTATGCGGGCCCCATAAAAATATGAGACTCAAAGAAGTGACCAAAGCAGGCAGCTTTTATACCTTTTAGACAAAGAAACAATAAATTTGTGAAGTATTGGCAAGACAAAGGGGTTTGGGCTTGGAGTAATAAATTAGTGAAGAAGTGACAAGTTTTGTTTATACAGACTTCTTGGCACTAAATTCGCTTTTTCTGGTGATAAGGATGCCTTCTACCTTCCTGGTACAGAGAGGGTAACTTTCACATGGGAGATTTATTTCCCCCTGTTCCTTGGGGACAAAGGAAGATCACAGTGTCCTTGGACCAGCTGTTTCTCAAATAACTTTAATTCAAAATAATCAATATGCCAAAGTGGCATATTTGGGGTGGTATATCCCCCTTCACATGCTACCTGCAAGGAGAAAGTCTTCAGACTTATCACCAATTTGCAGGGAATATAGGGGATAGATATAGATGGAGCAATTAAATGATCCTACCAGGAAGCCATCTCCCCAATCCAGAATGTGGTGGGGAAGGGGGAATTTCACAGACCAGGTTCACCCACAGATCAAAGGCTGGAGGAAAAAGGATGGAGGACTCATAGGATAAAAAAAAAATTAAGTAGTAAAAATCAAAAGCAATATGCGGACCTATTTGGGTCCTGATTCAAAATAAACCAACTGTGAAATGATACCTTTGAGACAGTTGGGAAAATTTAAATATGGACTGGGTATTGGCTGAAGTTAAGGATCTACTGTTAATTCCATTAGGTGTAATTATGTTTTGGTGATAATAGTAAAAACATGTCATTATCAGTTAGAGACACATATTGAATGATTTACGGCTTGATAATGATATATCTTTAAAATTCTCTAGAAACCAATTTAGCACAAAATCAAACAAATAAAAATGGAGGTGAGTGTGGTAGATGGAACAGGATTAGCAAAGTATTGATAATTATTGAATCTGAAACATGGGTACATGGGAGATTTGTTATACTATTCTATCCTTTTGCTTATTTGAAATGTCTATAATAAATTTTTAAAAATTGATCTAGAAGGAGAAAGAAAAGGATTGTTACTGTGATCTGTCCTATTAATAGACTTTAATATTTTCTAATGAATTATTATTTAAATGTTGATTGTAATTGTTTCTTATCTGTGGAATTGAGTTCCTACACAATCTTATATTAGGATCAGGCCTGAGAGAACAAGGAAACCAAAATGGACTGACAGTTTGGAAAAGGCTGCAATAGGGAAAGCCAGGAACTAGTACCTCCTCTGAGATTGGAAATGTTCTCTTTCCTTCCAAAGGCACACAATACGGTGAGACTATTAACTACACTACTGGGTTAAATTCAATTTACAGAGAAATAGGACATTCTAGAATATCCTCAAATAAATACTGAAGGACTTAATTGCAATGGCAACCAACAGCAAATCATAAGAAGCATATAGCTGAGAGGAAATCACATACAGTTAAATGGCTAGGAAAAACACATTAGCTTAAATGGCGATGCAATTTGGAGTTGTGTTTTAAGTATTGTACTGTGAGATTTCAATTAGGAGCTAAGTGCTGTGAAATGGGCTGTGCTGAAGGACTTTGGCCAGTCATTAGACAAGCACTACAACTTTCCAAGTATGACATAGACAGAAAGAGAGAGATCAGGGTGGAAATTGGTAGTTTGTTTGGATTAGAATCTAAAGGTTTTGATGCCTTTCAGAGGTGTGTGTTTTCTATCATGGGGGACGAGACTGGTGCCCCTATTTATAAAGGCGATGTACGAAATGTCCAAGATGTTGTGTAAAATGTCAGACTGGGAGTAAAACAAAAAGTGGGGAAGTTCCCAGCAACTTGGCACAGTGAGTTCCCTTAAGGGAAAGAAAAGAAAAACACTTCATTATGGTCCCTTCAGGCAGGTTTATCATTTGAAACACAAACACTGGGAGTGCAGAGTTAAGGCATGTTGGTAAAGCACATTGTTTTACTGCAGACAGCAGCACTCCTAAAAGCAGCCACTCCAGAACTGATTGTAATAAGATGTAGCACTACTAAATGTTTCTTTGGCTCTATCTCCTGGAGTGCCAGAGGGGAGAGAGTGGTTTTGTTTCCAGAGTGTTCTTAGAATTGGCGAATTTAGTCAAGGTTATGGATCTGTCTCTCTACTTCAGTATTCCAGAATGGGACTGCCAGAAAGGAGTTAACTCTGCCAGCTAATGTTGAGATTGTCACAGTCATCTCGCTGGAGAAATCATGGAAGATTGTCACAAACTGCCAAGACAGTCTTCCATCAATAGGCTGAAGCCCAGCTTACGTCTACCCTCAGGGTCCATGCAGACAACAGATGCAGCCAGTGTCTTCTGCTATGGAATTAGAGGGTGTTGGTAAAACGAAGACGATTAACATGTTTCCAGTCTCATAAGAAAGGAGCATGGTATAGAGGGAAATGAAGGCTTTAGACTCGGGGTTATCCGAGTTCAAATCCAATTCTGTGGCTTGAGAGCTGTGATCTTGTGCTGGTTAATTATGTCTTAGTTGGCTTGGGCTGCTATAACAGAATGCCATAGACTAAGTGGATTAAACATGTATTTGTCAGTTCTGGAGGCTGGGCGGTCCAAGATTAAAGTGCTGTCTGATTCAGTCCCTGGTGAAGGCTCTCTCATAGACAGTGTATACTTGCTGTATCCTCACATGGTTCAGAGAGTAAGAACCCTGGTCTCGTCCTCTTCTTATATGTGCACTAATCCCATCATGGGGGCTCCACCATCAGGACCTAATTACCTCCCAAAGGCCTCACCTCCAAATATCATCATATTGGGGATTAGTGTTTCAACATATGAATTTTGGAGGGACACATTCTTAACTTCAAGTTGGTAATGGGAAAAATAAGAATTACCTCATTATATTTGATGGAAATTAAATTCAGTAATAAATACTAGGTTCTTTCTAAGGGAATACTTAATAAGAAGGCAGATATTGTATAATCAGGAAACCACGATGCCATGTACTAATGATAGTGACATAGGTGCAGTGGGTGTGAGGACAGCAGTGATTTTCCAGGAGACGACCTCTGAGCATCTGTTGCACGGGACAGAGGGCGCAGGGAAGGAGTGAGGCAGGGTGCAGTGTCTATAGGGTCTGTAGGTGTTCATGGGGAAGGCTGGCTGAGGTGGAACAGCCCATAGTGACTATCAATGAGCTGTGTGGCCTCAGAGACTGACTTAACTTCCTAGATCTTTAGCTTCATCATCTGTAAATCCTCACACAATATCAATTAAGAGTTTTGAAATTCTTCACTTAATTTTTAATAGTAGGATGTGAACATGGTTCATGTATCAAAAATATGAAAAGGTGATCCTAGAAGTCTCCCCTTGACTGTCCCCATCTGCCCAGGTCCCGTTTCTCCACTCCACTAATTGTTAGCCTTCCGGAGGTGCTTGTTTTGTTTGTTTTCTGGGTTTTTTTGCGTTTATAAGTCACATATTCTTTTTTCTCTCTCTTTCTTATTTAAACAAAATGGCTGCGTTGAGCATACACTCTTCTCCAACTTGTTTTTTTCACTTCACAGATTTTGTGAGAATATCTTAGAGCAAATTGTGGAAAGCTGGTCTCAGAACTCCCTCACTAGAGTCTGAATTACGAAGTTATCTAAAAGTCTTTGTCATCGGCTGGTTTCCTGTCACAGAACCCCAGGATGGATATCACTGTGACTCTTCAACTTAGTCACCTCCAGTCACCACCTGTTTGCTGTGGGTCATCACGTACACACAATGGATGGCTCTCTAGATTACACCATCTGTCCCTCACACCTCCCCAGTGCTCCAGCCCAGGAGACCATCACTGCTCCACAGTATAGCATGTCTGTGGTCATTCGTTGTGCCAGCCTCACACTTTAAAGAACACAACCACATGTGCATGCCACACACCGTGCTGGGGGCTTCTACCCAGACTGTTAGGAACAACTGCCTTCCAGAGTGATCTAAAACAGATCACTCAAACAGCATGTTGGGCTTTGCTCAGGTCTCCCCAAACAGAATCACTCACCCCTAGTGCTCTGTGTTGACCTTTAAGACAGCATTGTTAGTGGTAGTTATTGTGATTTGCCAGGAATGCAGCTGTAAGTTTCATGAAGGTGAGTCTTACCTGTGTTGGCTCTGGGAAGGTGATGACGGTGCGAATCAAACACATCTTCTAAAGGTCCCTGTGGGATCGGCTGACATGTTCTCACAAAATAAACCTAAAACTCCTCTGGAGAGATGCTTTGCAGAGACAGACCTCAAAGTCCTTTTGGCTCTTTGAAGGCCTCACTCAGTACTATTGAACTGACGAATGGTTGGCAAGGTCTTTGACTCCCACCCCTCTTCAAACTCCTGAGGAGCCTAACACAACATAAGGTGTGTGATGATGGCAAAACAACGAAAAAATCAGTCCAAAAAATCCCACAACAAACACAACATCTTACTGAAATGTGGCTGAAGGCATGTGGTGGTGTTTAGGCAGCTCTGAATGTCGAATGGCCATGTAAAAGGATCCTTTACTCTTCTGTAGCCACTAAGTTAGGGAGACCTTCAGTATGGCCCGATGGGCCTTTTCGTTCATTCTTCCTGAATTAGCGCATTTGCTTCTTAGTTTTCTGTAGGAAAAGCTTCTGCATTGTGAGTCATTTTAAAATACCTTATTTACTTGACCCTCTGTCCCCAGGTTTGGACCACTCTTTCTGCAGGAGCAAATGACACAATGTTGAGTTAATCCTTGCATCCATTTCAGGGTCTATCCAGGCTTTAGATGTCTAGGATGCTCCATAATGCTTTTTGAGTGAATTAATGAGTGAATGAATGAATGAATAAATAAGTGCCTGCACCCT
Source organism: Tapirus indicus (assembly GCA_031878705.1). NCBI lineage: Eukaryota > Metazoa > Chordata > Mammalia > Perissodactyla > Tapiridae > Tapirus > Tapirus indicus. The sequence goes on along the minus strand of CM062918.1, from coordinate 71,486,673 downwards.
GCCAGACACCATAGAGACATAGGTTTAGAGAGAAGGTGAGCGCCGTGCTTGTCTGGCCCTAACATGTAACTCAGATTCAGGAGGCAAATAAGCCCCCAGGATGTCCTCCCATCCATGGCATCAGTGACTCTAGCTCTCAGGGGCCTGGCTGAGACTTAAAAATCCCGGGTTGAGAGGCACAGGCTAAAAGGAGGGTCTTCGTATACCCATGGAGCATGAAGAAGCAATACTCTATTTTTCTACCATTTGTTTTATTAAACAACATTCCTTATTGAAGATGGTGTGTAGTGTTTATCATGTTCTGGGAGATTAATTTGTTTTCACAAAGTGGAAGTCAGACAAAAGGAAGGGAAATCTAACTGAAGGCAAGTGTTAAAGATCACACAAGACATGCTTTAATCTTTGGTACAAATAAATAGTCACACAGATGTAAACACATCTCTAGCCTTGAAACACCATTAGGGAAACATTGCCCATGGCAACCAGAAGACCCTGCTCTTTCATAACTGGACCTTTTATGACACGTTTCCATGGTGACTGAGCTCTGCCATCTAAACACACCGTCCTTCCCAGGAGGAGCTCATGAACAAAAGCTGCAAGTGGATTATTGGAGGAAAAACAAAAGTTCCTTTCTTCTCTTTCCTTCTTTTTCCTCAAACCTCAATTTACTCTGAGGGAGAAATGGGAATAAGTTGAAGTGGAAACATCCCTTGAACTTCAAATCATATTCTACTCTGATTTTTATGTATTTTTTAAAATTTGAGGTTCTGTCTCTAAATAATAATTCCACTCATTACTGTCTTATGATGAGTTTCTAAGAGAAACAATGGCTGCCTAGGAAGATGAATTCAGGTCTGACTGTTGGCTGAGGAGGGGATTATGAGGAAGAGTGACAGTGCTGGTTCATTCTGTGTTTGTTCAACCTGTGGGGTGTGCCACATTGGTGCTGAAACCTGTCATTCAGGAGGGCTGTATTCTACTTTTGCATCCTGAGGGAAGGATGAAGCCTTGTTTTAATATCACGTGGATGTGCTTAAGTTGGAACTGAATTTTTAAGCCATATACTTGTGTGATCAACAATAAATGTTTTCTGCTTAATTCATGATGGCCATCAAGGGCTTTGGGTGCCAGGCAGTGTCCTAAGTGCTTCACCCACGTTGTGCTTCACTTAGTCCTTATAAAACCCCTGAGACAGCCCTCAGATAAATGTACAATTATCCCTGATAAATAGACAAGGCAATGAAGGTTAGGGAACCTAGTAGAGGTGACTCAGAAAGTGACCACTCAGAAAGACTCTGATCCCTTTCCCTAAACTGATGCTCTCTCCTGAGATATACCATCTCCCCCATCATTACTACATTTTGAAACACCCTTTTGCAGATGTCAGGAGAGAATGCATATGATGAAAAATGTGTTCAAGGGCCCTGAATTCCAAGGGGCCCTATTCCACCAATCACAAAGTAGCTTCTGTAATCTCCAAGTAGGATGAATGCTTCTTTGTTAGTGTGTCATGTAAGGCAATGGTATAATCAAAGTCTGTCTTGAACTTTGATGCCCAGGTTATCAGAAGGACTGGAAGGATCATCTTAGAGTAATGAAATATAGTTTTGCAGGGCTGCCAAAAGAGATGTTGTTGGCCCCAACATCTAAGTGTCTTTTTCTGGCTCCTAGGACTCTTGGAGATTGAAGGAAAATCAGTGACACAAGGTCAGTTTGGAAGCATGGACTCAAGAATCCACCAATCATTTCAGCTGTCTGTTTCCACTGGACCTTAGAATCGCATGGCCTGGGAACATCTGGGTCACTGGGCAGGTGTACAGGGACTGTGGAGCCTCTTAATGCACAGGGAAGCCAAGAGTTGGTGGCCCCTGGGGAAATTCTACTTCCAGAATCTATCACTGAAGCGCAGGATCACCCACTTAGCCACTGAACTCCTACCATTTGTTTCATTTGCATTTATTTTGTCTTCCCAACCAGACTGAGGGGTCAGCCACACAGATCCTCCTCCTCCCACCCTCTCCCGCCAGGACCTCACCCAAGGCTGAGCGTGTCTCAGCTCTCTGCCTATGTTTTGGTTGCTCGAGAGAGGAAATTTGCACAATGAACTGTTCAAATGTACTTAAAACATCCCAGTGAGAAATTTGTTCCTTCCACTCAGTGAAGTAAAGTGCAATGCTTGAGGACCTGATTTAGACATGGCCCCATTTGTGAAAAGAGACACTTTGTGTTATAATCAAAGAAAGATAACATTTGGAAGCTAGAAGTGGCTTTCAAAATCATTTAGACAAACTTTATAATTTTGCAGTTACACAGAATGAGAAAAGTTAATGGACCTGTCCATAGTTGCACAGCTAGCTTATGGTATATGGGTACATAACAAAAAAGCTGGGCTAGATGGCAGCCTCTGCAGTGGCCACTGAACTGGTCCATTGGCCCACCTTGCACTCATGTCCAAGGAGCCCAGTGTAGAATAAAGTTCCTTGAGTTTTCAGGCATGTTGCAGTTCTGCCCTTTGTGAGGTCTATAAGTGTGCATAGTTTAAAGGATGTACAGTTAAATTCTCATTATTCACAGTAGTTATGTTCTATGAAGTCACCTTGAACACTGAACATCATTGCACCCAGGGGACATACAGAGTTAGATTCCTGCGAGTCTCTGGCCACAATATTTTCATCAAGTTATCATTACATAACCTTATTTTATGTGTGTTCCTGTTTAAAGACACCTTATTTAATATTATGATATTGTGACATAATAAGAAATATATATTTGGTCTTTATCTCCATTTCTGGCACAGAACTCCTAAACCCTTGGAATTTCCTAAGTGATGAGAAGGATAAAGGTGTCTTGTGTTACGTTAATGAGCAACTTTTGGAAAGCACATAAGAATGGGGGTTGGTTGCCAGGGAGACCAACCAGGTGGTTAGAGAGTCAGAAATTTCAGTCCCACCTTCCTGACCTCCTGGGAGGGGAGAGCGGCTGGAGGTTGAATCAATCTTCAATGGCCAATGATTTAATCAGTTATGCCTATGTAGTGAAGCCTCCATAAAAACCCAAAAGGACAAGGTTCAGAGAGCTTCCAGGTTAGGGAACCAGAACACGTCCACATGCTACAGTGCAGGGCCCTAGACTCCACAGGGACAGAAGCTCCTTTGTTTGGGACCTTGCCCCATGTATCTCTTCATCTGGCTATGGATTCGTAAAAGGTTATTAAACAAGTAATCTAGTGAGTAAACTGGTTTCCTGAGTCCTGTGAGCCACTCTAGTAAATTAATTGAACCCAAGGAGGGGGTCATGGAAACTTCTGATTTATAGCTAGTTGGGCAGAAGCACAGGTGACAACCAGACTTGCGATTGGCATCTGAAGTGGAGGCAGTCTTGTAGGACTGAGCCCTTAACCTATGGGATCTCATGCTCTCTCAGGGTAGATAGTGTCAGAGTTGAGGTGAATTGTAAGGCACATAGCTGGTGTCCAAGGATTGCTTGATGGTGTGAGGAAAACTCCCCACACATTGGAATTGGGTGCAGAACAGTAAATATGTATTGCTGATTCATTAACTTTGAACTCAACGGCCAACAGCACTGTAACTCATGCCTGAATGAAGCTTATTTAACACATAGATTTTCTCCATAAGACACATAGCAGCTTCCTGTGCTTAAGAGCTATAGATAGCACTTGAGCACTATGCCTGGGGGGACATTTTAAACAGTGAAATTACCAAAACAAAAATGTGGCACTAAGTAGACCCAAGAAAGGACACTTCTCCGATGTGAGAGCTGAAACAGGGAGAGTGTCTCCTTGTTCAACCTCAGCTGGGACTGTGTGTGTCAGGCAACTCTAATTTTTCACTGCTCTGCACATGTCTGCAAGTGATCCCAAAAGTGTGTCAAGTATTGATTTTGGGGTGACAAATAAATTTTAGTGAGTAGATGAATTTATAAATATTGAGGATCGATTTTATATGCATAGTGTTTATTGGTGCAGCAGGATTTTATTTAAAATAACTGTTTTAATAACAAAGGACCCTCTTGATTGAGTCTTTTGATAATTAATGAAGTAGAACTGGCATATGATTAACTAAAATTAATTAACGATAGATTCCAAAATAAACTGAGTGTTTATTTTGTGGCCGGTATTGTGCTTGGTGCAGGGGGAATAAAGATCCAGTCCACAATGGCTGTTTCCAGGGAGTTTACACTCTTTCTGGAGAAATACTTGCTGGGCAGCGTGACAAATGCTAGGATAAGAGAAAGCTGATTATGTTGTCAGGGTAGAGAAAGGTGTCCAAATCTGAGGAAAATCACTCCTGAGCTGAGTCTTGGAAGAGTAGGCACGCTGCGGGTGGGAGAGCCCAAAACACCTGTGACCAGAAGAACTTTCAGAAAGAGGCTGGCCCGGAAGGCGGGAGTAGGTCAGACAAGCCCTCTGAGGAATTCTAAACTTGGACTGTTACACAGGAAACATGGGGAGTTACTATTTAAGCAATTTCCTCTGGTAGGTGACACAATCCATTTTGAATTCCAAACAGATCCTGCTGACTGCTGGTTAGAATAGGATTGTATATAGAAGGGGGCAAAGGAAGGCAGCTTAAATTAGGAGGCCGGTCATTCATTAGTTTGTAGTTCACTCATTTCTTTGCTCCTCATTCATTTGGTCATTCAACTAATATATTTTTTAGAGTGTTAGTCAAGTTCCAGGCCCTGGGGATTCAGCAACAAAAGAGCCAGAATACACTGTCTTTGAGGAGTTTATATTCTAGAGAGAGGGATGGTAAAACAAAGAAGTGCTGATATAGTGTCTGAAGGTGGTCCTAACATCTATGAAGGATAGAGGAGGCAATGGCGGAGGTGGGGAGGTGTGGGTAGGAATGGCTTCCTCAATAGCCACTGGGCCCTGTGGAGGTGACCTGGGAGTTCTGGCCTCTGGGGACAGATGTGCACAAATGAAGAGATGGGTCCTGATGATTCAAAGTCATCTTCGGGAGGGAGAGAGCAGCTCCTGCACATGGTGACTGTTGGGAAGGTTCAGTCTTGTCAAAAGCCCACAGGCTGAGTCTCCCGGGAATGCCCTTGATTCAGCAGGAGGGAGTTCTGGAACGAGGGCTGGGTCAGTGGGGAGGGGAGGGGCTGGATTTGAGAGGTGTTAGGGCATTAGGAGGGACAGGGCTGGGTCCAGTGGAATGTGGGGTGATGGAGGAGAGCAGAGAGTCTCCCACTTACAGAGGTAGCCTGCTTACTGCCATAGGAAACCCAGGAGGAGAAGCGAGTGGTGGTGGGGTGGGGGGACATGACACAGGACTATTAGAACTTCTGCTTGTATGTTGAGCTTGGACTCTCGCGATTCATCTGATCGATTGGAGCAGTTGAGTGCGAATCCATGTGTCAAGTTGTTGTAAGCCCTTCATGTGGCACTTTGGCATCCTTGAAAGAATCCTTCAGGAAGGTGTATAACGATTCCCACCCAGCTCATTGGCAGGAAAGCCACAGTGCAGGGAGGCCCAGGTGGTAAAGCTGGACTTGGAACCTGTGATTTCACTCCAAAGCCTATGCTTAGCGCTCTTGGGCATGGGTGGGGTATGGTGGGGGGGCCGCTGGCACAAGAGCATGGGAAAAGACCCCAAAGGAGGAGTGGAGCCTGACAGGCAGAGAAGACGACTGGTGGTGGCATGGGTGGAATTGCCAAATGAGGAGCGGAAAGGGGACAGCAGGAATCAGCATTAATGATGCCTCAGTCCTGCCAGCTATCCCACCAGCCCCACTGTGGCCCCAGAGCACACCCAGCCTGGGGACCAGCTCCTCTGGAGATTCTAGGTCCTGAGCTCTCACTGTGCCTGTCCCCAGGGAGGCTGATGTTTTTGGTCTGGAGTTGGGGGGCAGGGCCTGGGAGTTTTGTTCTAATGTGAAGTTAGGGTTGAGTGAGGAATCAACGGTGTCTGGACCCCAAGGCCTGGAGCCAGTTCAGAGCAAGAGGCCTGGAGCAGGCAGGGAGATAGAGACCTGCGAGCTTCCAGGGCTGTGCCAGCGTGTGCCATTACAAACAGAAATGTGATCGCTGGGTGTTTGATACCATTTTCTAGATTCCATGGTACCCTGGATTTTGCAAATATAATTCCTGTGAGAAATAGGAGAGTTAAGGCTTTTTACTCCACAAACACTTCACTGGTTCATGACTTAGGGCCCTGCGCAGTGGCTCTCCTGACGCTTTGAGCACTCTTGGGCACAGAAGGCAACAGGTCAGCAAGCCCCACCACACCCAGTTCTCTCTCTGCTCTCTTCACTGCATCCTTCTTGCCAGCTTCCTGTCTGCTCCATAAATCACTGCATTAAGCAAATTGAAAAATCTGCCTGTAGCTCCTGTGAGGAGAAATCACCCACAAATGTGGATTTCCATGGAAACCAAACGCAAAATGCAACAGGAAGGAAAGGAAGGAGAAATGAAACCTGCGGCCTAGTTTTCGTTAGTGTCGCATTTCTCATTGTTGCCGCTCTTCCATTTCTTTTAGCGTGTGCACTTTTAGACCAGAATGGGTTTTTTTGGTTTTTTCCTGGTGGGGTTCTAGGAGTTCAATTTATCCAGTCTAGTAAAGGATGGTTTGTTCAGAGTGCTTATCTTTGTGCAAAGCTCTTACATGGAGAATGGTGGCCACTTTCTCATTATTACTAAAGAAAGACAAGAAAAGGAACCTTCATCCTAGTAGAAGACATGTCTATCAGCTTTAAGGAAGAACATCCCAATTGATATGGTTGTAAAATTGGGGCTGTAGAAATGACTGGGAATGTTGCTTCTGGGAACTCTTTTAATTGTAGAACAGTGTATTAGTTTGCCAGGGCTGCCATAACAAAATTACCACTGACTGGGTGGCTTAAACAACAGAAATATATTGGTTCTCAGTTCTGGAGGCTGGAATTCCAAGATCAAGGTGTTGGCATGTTTGGTTTCTCCTCTCTCCTTGGCTCTCCTTCTCAGGGTGTTTTCACATGGTCTTACCTCTGTGTTTGCTCATGTCACGTACAAATCTGACACCAGTCAGATTGGATTAGGGCCACTGTAGCAGCTCATTTTGACTTAATTACCCCTTTAAATGTCCAGTCTCCAAACACAGTCACATTCTGAACTACTGAAGGTTAGGGCTTCTGTATATGAATTTTGTGGATACACAATTCAGCCCACAACAGATAGATTCCATTTGGAGAACAAGATTTAGAAGCTAGCACATGAGAGCTGGAAGAAATTTTCCTTAGAAGTCTGGCCTCCAAGCCTGATTTCACAGACAGGACACTTGGGCCCAGAGCAGTGACTCAGTGCAGCCTACCCGATGGGATGGGGTGAGCAGGAGCTCTGCAGGCATCCTTTACCAGGTCTGCTAATCCTTGCTTTAGACTGTGTAGAAGTCTCCAGAAGGACATGCTACATCAGTGCAAGATAATGTTGCTCTGCCTTTTGACACGGGCTCGGTGTGACAAGTGCCTTTGCCGGTGAGTGATCCTGTAGTCCCCTCAGAACAATGACAGGAGGCATGATTCCATGTGGATCAATGGTCCTACATAGCACGTGCTTCTTCAAACCAACTTTGGAACACCATCCCCCAAATCCTACTGACTGAGATCCGGTGAAGGTGATTCTTGGGGCCTCCATGCCTCACTCCACTCACCAAGGGCTTTGAAGTGATAAAGGAGAGGACCTGGGCTTCTTCCAGTTTGGCACCAGCTACAGAAGACAGCTTTCCCTGAGTCACTGGAAGTTGGAATGGTGACCCTTAGACACTAGTGTGAAAAAGAATCACTATAAGCCTTGTTGAGAATGCAGTCCTCTTCTAGAGCTTTTGATGCAGTCAGGGTGGTGGTACAGGACTATCTCTTTCTAACAAGCACATAGGGTTGAATCTGAATCAGATTATCCTGTGACCACACCTGGAAGAACAATGGTTTAGACACACTACTCAGAGTGTGATCCATGAACAAGCATGCGCAGCATCACCTGGAAGCTGTGAGAAATTCAGAATCCTAGCCCCACCCCAGACTGGCTGAAAGAGAATCGGAATTCTCATTCAAGTTTGAGAAGCTCTGCTGTAGCAGGATTGTGTCCATGTGGTCTTACGGTCTCCCTGCAGTCCCAGGGTGGTGATGATGAGATTGTTGAAATCATTACTTAACAGGATGTTTCAAAAATGCCCAAATGCTTAAGAAATCATCATTAGCCACCCTGAGAAAGTCTTATCAAGAACTCTGAAGGGTCAGAGATTTTACACTATTTTCAAGCTAAATTGACCTGCTAGCATTTCCTAGATGCTGGCAGAAGACATTAGACTCCTGGGTCAGAGCAAAAGAACTGTGATAGCACAGAAGGCAGCCCGAGCTTTGGGTACATGTTGGTCTCCCTTGCCCCCCACCTTACCTGGGGGTGACATAGAGGAGGGGTCTATGTGGACAGTGTGGACAGTGAGTTTGTATTGTAGCTGAGGAACTCTGAGCTTAGGAGGCCCAATCGATGCCACAGAAGGAGACATTATCTTTATTATCCTGGTCAGGAAATAAACCTATCCTCTGCTTTAGAGGAAGACACTATCTCTGTCTTCCAAAACTGTTTGCTGTACAAATATCCTTGAAATGAAAGTCTGGAATAAAAGCTGATTTAAGAGGTGCAGAAAAACCATGGAGAATTGTCTCCCAGTCATTACATTCCTGAAAGTCCCCTTGTTCATCTACAATCTCTCTCAATATTCTTGCTTGCAGAGAAATTCAGATATGCCAAGGTTTATACTCGACACATACAGAGTTAAAGATAATACCTAAGTCAGGCCTATTTGGAACTTTAAGGAACCTTTGCATGTAGACACTGCATATATCTGAAGGTTGTAATTTCCACCTTGCACATTCTACAACAGAGACCTGTTGAGATCTGTTTCTATAGAGATGTTGTGGGTGGGTCAGAAAAGCTGTTCAAGTTCCTTTGTCAGCTTAATCACATGAATTATTGCACGAATACAAATTAGATAGTAATAATAGTTTCTCTTCTTTAATACTTTACGTTTACCAGTGCATTTTCACATTCATTATCTAACTTAGTTCTCAAAACACGATTGCTTCTCTTTTCCATATGAAGACACTCAGAGATATTAAGTAACTTGTTTGAAGTCACAGCTAATTCAGTGGAGCCAGATCTCACATCTAGAGGCTGTGACTTTGTAGTAGAAAAATTTTAGCTGACACATTTATTCAATCAAGGAAAAAAGTGGAAACAGCTTTATGCTTACAAATAAAAATCAATAACACTAATTCGACCAGGAAAGAGAAAAACCATAAAGGTACAGATGAATTAACTTTTTCCCTTCTACAGACATTTTTGTGGCGACTTAGCACTTTCCAGGGAACATTTTTTTGCACATGTAGGATCATTAACAAGATTTAGCTTCTTCTCATGGCATCGGCTCCCCTGGAGTCAGGAGTCTTGACAGAAACAGAATCTAGGAGGACAGTGTTGTTTGTTATATTAGAAACCAGACTCTGAATTCATTCAAAGAACACTTCTAAAATATTATAAAAGAGCCTTTTGTGTTGTCACGTTAACTACCATAAAGCTTACGTAGGAGGCCTTTATCTAATCAACCATGCTGCATAATCACAGGCTTATTAAATCATATTTAGGAGCAGACTTAAAGGGATTTTTTAATATCCCATTCAGTATATTTAGGAGAGTTTTAATGCCAACTTTCCTTTTATTTCTTTCTATCTTCTCTGTCTTCAGTCTACATGTTATTCTCTCAACATTAATGCTGCCTCACTCCCATCCTCTTTTCCTCTTTTCTCATAGCACAGGAATGGGCTTGTCTTGTGGTTTTCTACCTATTTGGACATTTTCTTATTTCTTCCTTCCTTCCTTCTCTCTCTTTCCCCCCTCCCTCCCTCCCTCCCTTCTTCTCCTTCCTTCCTTCCTTCCTTCCTTCCTCCCTCTCTCTCTCTCCTCCCTCCTTCCCCTTCCTTCTTTTCCTTTCTTCCTCCTTCCTCCCCCCCCTTTCTTTCTCTCTCTCTTTCCCATCCCTCCACAGCTCCTGGACCATAGCATGCTCCATCTCTAATGTTAAAAAAATTGGGGGAGGGAAAACAAATGATATTTTTTTTTCAGAACTTCTTGTTTGTAGGTCACTGGATTTAGTTTCTTCCCTGATATCTTTTTCTTAACACCCTTTCAACTGTGTTTTCAAGTAATATAGCTGCTTGGAAAATTCTTGAGCCAAAGAATATAGAGTCAGTGTTGCGGGCTTGAGATTTAGGAGGACATCAGACAGAGGCCAGCCCAGGTGACGATGCCTTTTCATTCGGTGAAGGAAAGAAGATCATAGGACAGATGAACAGGAGTCTGTGACTAGCGACAAGTCACCGCCTCTGTGGTGGTTGTCATTTTGGATAGCTGTGCCTCCATTGGCCTGTACCTGGGTCCACAGAGCTATAACATGGGTGTGTGTGAGGGACAGGTAGAGGGCAATAAAGGCAGGCCTGCTACGCTTCCTTTTTGTGTTCAGGTTTATATGCAACACACCAGACTCCAGGCTGGAGCTGCTTGAATTTGTACGACTTCCCCTCAACTCCCCACACCCTCAGGCTCTGTTGGCTGCCAAGGCTTTTAGAAAGAGGAGACTTGAAGTTCATGGGCCATCTCCCTGTATTTGGAGTGGAAAGGATGCACATTCCCCCTGCTTCTCCAACGCAGTGGGGATAAGAGGCACCGCAGCAGATCCGATCCTCTCGCTCTCATGGACAGGCCTGCCCTGAGACACACTTCACCTGGAGCAGAGTTTCTCCAATTTTAATGCGCATCCACAACAATGGGGATTTTGTCAAAATGCAGATTCTGTCTCAGTAGGTCTGTGTGGACCTGAGATCCTGCACTTATTACAGGCTTCTAGGTGATACTGATGCTGCTGGTACATGGACCATACTTTAATAGCAAGGGCTGGAGAACTTGTACCTCTAATCTCTTAAGATTTGTGTTTTTAATTTTTAAAAGAGCTCTGTTGAGTTATAATTGACATACAATAAACTGCACATGTTCGAAGAATACAATTTGATAACTTTTCACATATGTGTACACCTGTGAAACCATCCCCACAATCAAGATAGGCCACACATCTGTAAGTTTCCTCACACCCTCTTGTAATCTATCCCATTTGCCTCCAACCCGTCCAGGCAACCATTACCTGTTCTGTCACTGTAGATTTATTTGTGTTTTCTAGAGTTTTATATAGATGGAATCATAGAATATGTCCTCTGCTTTTCTTGGTTTGGTTTTCTTTCATTAAGTGTAATTAGTTTGGGATTCATTTATGTTGTAGCATGGATCAATAGTTCATTCCTTTTTGTGGTGAGGATGGACATTTGGATTGTTTGTGGTGTTTATTACAAATAAAGCTGCTATGAACATCCATGTGCACGTGTTTGTGTGGACATATGCTTTCAATCTCATGAGGTAAATACCTAGCAGTGAAAAGCCTGGATCATGTGGTAGGTAAATTTTTAACTTTTTAAGAAACCAAACTGTTTTCCAAAATGATTTTACCATTTTTCATATCCATCAGTGGTCTATGAGAGTTCTAGTTCCTCCTAATCCTTGCTAACCCTTATGATGGTCAGTCTTTTTAAGTTTTCTCATTCTAATAAGCATTAAGTGGTATGTCATTGTGGTTTTAATTTGCATTTCCGTAATGACTAATGATGTTGAATATCTTTTCATGTGTTTCTTTGCCATCCATATATGTTCCTTAGTGAAATACCTGTTCAAATCTTTGGCCCATTTAAAAAAAATTGGGTTGTCTTCTTATGGTTTAGTTTTGAGAATTCTTCACATATTCTAGATACAAGTCCTTTATCAGATACATGATCTGCAGACGTTTTCCTTCAGTCTGTGACTTGTCTTTTGATGAGCAGAATTGTTAATTTTGATGAAGCCGAATTTATCTATTTTTTAAAATAGATTGTCCTCTTGGTATCATCAATATGAAATATTTGCCTGATCTAAGATCACAAAGATTTTCTTATGTGTATACTTCCAGAAGTATATAATTTTAGTTTGTACATTTAACTTTATGATCCATTTTGAGTTATTTTTTTGATTAGGGGAGATATATATAAATATATGATCTATATATATCAATGTTTTCCTGGAGGCTTTTTGGCCTAATGGGAAACTGGCACCAGTGACCATTATCAGAAACGAAGAACAAAATCGGGAAACAAAACAGCGAGCCCAGCAACAGTTACTTCAAAACATACCAGATATCCTTCAGCAAAATCCTTGTCATACTACAACAAAAATATTCAACGCACTGCAAGAAACAACTGCCAATCAGCATCTGTTATATGTGCTCATGGAACTGCTGCTAATTCAACTGTCCTGAGCTGAGAACTCATTTAGACCAACTTAAAGCTGGTCAAGTCTGAGGCTACACACATACACCACCAGAGAAATGTCTGTGTAATGACAGAAATGAAAGTTTCCTCTTTTCGACAGAGGGTCTGACTGAGAACCACATTGATCTTTATTGTCGCTCCCTCTCCTGAGTTTTATGTGATGTCAGCAGAATTGGGGAGAAACTTGTTGGTGTAGGAGGCAACAGAAAAACACTTTTGTTAACTGTTGGTTTTTATTTAAATAATAGTATAAATACTTTACAGTTCAACATACTGATTGAAATACGAGTGTTCATATGTGATAAGAACCTAGGAAATATTTATGAAAACAGTTTTGTTTTAAAATGAACTACGAATATTGTCCAGTTAATTTCCTTACTGAAGATTCTGAACATTCCTGTATTATTTCACGTGTGTTGAAGAACATGGTTGTGGAATGCTTTGTGTAAAGTGATTGTGAAAATTTTATTGTCTTTATTTTTCCCAAAGATTTCCCGTAGTGCGAAGCATTTGAAGCCATAAATACTTCATATGTGTACATGTATCTACAATTGTTCTAGTGTCATTTATAAAAAGACTGTCCTTGCTCCACTGATTTGCTTTGTAACTGTCAAAAATCAGTTGTCCATATATGTGTGGGTCTATATCTGGACTCTATGCTACGCCCTTGATTTAATTGACTGTTTTTATGTTGGTATTATATTATCTTGATTAATGTAGTTTTATAAAAAACCTTGAAATCAGGTCTTCTTAGTCCTCCAACTGGGCTCTCTTTCAAAGTAGATTTGGCAGTTACAGGTCCTCTGCATTTCCACGTGCATTTTATTTTTTTATTATTTTTTCTTTTTTGTGAGGAAGACCAGCCCTGAGCTAACATCTGTTGCCCATCCTCCTCTTTTTGCTGAGGAAGACTGGCCCTGGGCTAACATCTGTGCCCATCTTCCTCCACTTTATATGGGACGCCGCCACGGCATGGCTGACAGGCAGTACGTTGGCCTGCGCCCGGGATCCGAACCTGCGAACCCCGGGCTGCCAAAGCGCGAATTAAACACTGCGCCACCGGTCCAGCCCCTCCATGAGCATTTTAGAATCAGTTTATCAGTTTCTATGAAAAAACCTGTGGGGATTCTGATAGGAAGCGCATTGGATCTAGAGATCCATTTGGGCAGAATATGCATCTTAACAACATTGAATACTCCAACTCATAAATAAAACACATCTCTCCATTTATTTAGGTCTCTCATTTCCTTCAGAAAAGATTCAGAGAAACTTTAGTCCCTTGAAATTCATAATTTTTATTTTATTTTTGTTGCTATTGCATAAGAAAGAAAAAAAAAAAAAAAAGAAAGAAAGAAACTCACATCCCATTATCCCTGGAGCCAAAAACCTTGACTCTACTTCTAAGTCGTCCATCACCTTGGCTTCCTCGGGAAGAATAATTCAAATTTCCCTTCCAGTTACAATTTACCCATCAGTGAAGTGGGGTTTTTCTTCATTCCATAGAGATGTCATGGGTTCAATTATTTATCATAACTATTTAAAAAATCCAAGATGTCATTACCTTATTCTTGCTTTTATCTGTGGATTGTAATTTTAGTATTTTCAGTATTACTTTTTTATTTCCTTTTGCCACTAACTTGGCAATAATCATAGTTGATGTACAAATTCTTTACAATTAAAGAGCAAAGCAGTCGTTGTAAAGAAATACATTCTCTGTAACCAGCAGCCCATTAAAATCTGCTGAAATCTGCTATTTTAAGACATAATAAACTTTTAATTAACTTACAATAGACTTTTCTATTATAAAGATTAAACTCACAGATATAAAGTCTTGCTAAGCAAATCAATTAAAACTATGGAAGTCAGGAAATGACATCCTGGCCTTAATAACACCGTACATCATGAACGGGCTAGGTTGGGGAGAAGCAGAATTCTTAGTTCCATTTCATAGTTCACGGAACTGCCTTTTGTAGAAGAGGAATTAGATTAGGTGCCAAGAGCCCTGGGCTTGGAACTCAACTCTCTTCTTGGAAGCTGTTTATGGGGCTGGGACTGACTTCGAACGGATGCAGGGCTGCCTGGCCCTTTTCCTAGACAGCGTCTGTTGAGAGAACAGGCTCTGAGTCAACTTCTGCCTCAGGTATTTGTTTCCTGTGTGGCTGTGGGTAAGTTACGTACATCTATAAATCCTCAGTCTGTTCATCTGTAAAATACAGATAAAAATAGTGTCTGTTGCACAGGGTTGTTGTAAAGATTAAAGATACAGAATGTAATTAACATGCTTGCTATAATATCTGGACAAAAATAATAATTATTATTATCAAGACACGTTTTTTTCCTTTTAGAGTATTGTTATGGAGAACCCTGACTCTTCTCTTTTTTTGCATACATTATGACATTTCTGGGAAAGTGGGTAAGAAATTCTTTGTAAGACTGTAAAATTTGACTTTCTGCTACAACTCTGAATTTTTTTTTTTGCTAGCATCTCTGAAACTTCTGGACTAATTATTTACATAAGCTGCTTTCAGATTTTATTCAGCTTTACAGGGGATGAGCAAGGAGGCCAAACTCAGAGATAGTTTATTCAGCTGCAGATACGTCTCTTCTATAATTTTATTTGAAAAGATAGTGGATAAGATAATATTTTCAAAATACTTAAGATATTATTCCTCAGTGCTAAGCTATGCTACTGTGGACAAACCAGACTGTCTCTGCTCGGCATTAAGACTCTTACTTGAACTAAAAGACAATTCAAGTATAATTGCTGATGCCATCGTGTGTGGACGAGAAAAGCACTTGAGTGTTTTTCACCCATTTGGGTAGCATAATAAACCAAGGAAATATGACAAAGGGCAGGAAGATATTCTTTTATTAATAAGATAATTACTAATGACTACAATAGCAGTCATTACGTTTAATTTACTTTCAAAAATGTCAAAACATGTTTTTAATTCTTCATCATTTAATATGTGCAAGGCAAGTGTTCATCCATCTGATGCAAGGAACTGTTTACCTTGAACAAATAAACAGCCAGTTATTTCTTCAGCAAAAATGGGTTTATTCAGGATCAGCAAAGAATTGCAATTCGGGGTCTGCAACCATGGTGAGCCACATGCAAGTCCCCCAGCAGCAAGGAAGGAGAAACTCTTTTATAGACGGGAAGAGGAAATTGGGAGGTCTTTTGTAAACAAAGAGTTTGAGGTGTGGTGGCTTTTCACTGGCTGGATTGTGACAGTGTCTCATTGACTGAGCCTCTTGCTCAGTCTTCCTTCTCCCTGTTGGGCTCTGCTGTCAACATAGAGCATGAGAGCTCCCAGTTTTGGTCTCACGAATCCAATTTAATGAAATTTCTGTTTATTAATTTGACATTTTCCCTTTTTGATCAAGATCTTTCTCTGAAAGCACTGTCGATCAAGAGTCAGGTCTTTCTGGTTTCATTTCTGTCCCTAGATGCCAGGAAGGACTTTTCCTTGGTGGTGTGTCCCACATTGGGGAGAAAGTACACCGATTGAAAACCTGTTGAGGCATTGAGTAAAAAAGAGGGGTAGAAGGAAGAACTCTCAGCCATTTTTTCATTTCTAAAGTCCATATGTTATTAAGATCATAGACATTGGAGATCATATGAAGCATTATGCCATCATCAAAGGTTTGGCAGATAAACTTCCAGCAGGCTTGGTCCAGACATCTTAGGAAAGCTGTCTCATCATATGTTATCTGCTTCAATTTTGAGAGATCTTTACTTTTCAGCCACAAGATAATGTGCAGGTCCAGTCAAGGTTTGGTGCTTTCTTAAGGTATGTCACTTGAATCCAAGAGTCTATTCCCTGGAGTTTTGTGGCATAAGGGTTAGTTAACAGTACCTGATAGGAACCTTTCCAGTGAGACTGAAAAAGAGTCCTCCTGGAAGTGTTTTTTCCAATAGACAAAATCTCCAGGTTGCAAGATGTGATGCTAAAGATCTTTGTCTCCCTGGAGCACACTGTGAAAAGATTGCTGTGGCAAAATATGGTTATTTTTAATAGAAGCAATTAGGCGCCTGTAATATTGGAGTATACCTCCTTTTATTAGCTGTGGGTCAAAAGAGGTAGGAGCCAAGTACACTGGCATCCTGTGACTATCTCAAAGGGTGAGAATTTATGAGTTCCACAGTGGGTAAATCTGAGACTTAGAAGGACCAAAGACAATGCTTTTGGTCAAGGTATTTGGAGGATCTCTACAAATTTTACCAACTGAGTCTTAATAATGCTGTTAGTGCATGAGACTAAACCAGAGGATTGATGGCGGTAAGTGCAGTGAAAGTGTTGTAAAACCGGCCAGACAGTGCAGACTTGTTGAAGTACCTGACCAGTAAAATGGAATCCTCTCCTATGAAGCTCGAGTGGAGCTCCTCAGGTAAGGATAATCTTTTCCAAAAGGACTTAACCACAGAAAAGGCAGTAGCCTGTCTGCAAGGGAAGGCTTCAGTTCAGTGAGAAACATATAAATCATGACTAAAACATACTTATACCCATGAGATGGGGGAAGCTGTATGAAATCTATTTGCCAAACCTCAAATGGTCCATTAAGCAGTTTAAAATGTTTGGGAGCAGTATGAACAGGCTTCCCTGGATTGTAGTTTGACAAGTGGTACAAGTGACGGAGGCACTTTTTGAGGCCCTGTTACTATTTCCACACCAATACTGATTCATGAGTGCTATCGTTTTGTCAGTAGACCAATGGTTTAATGCATGTACAGTGGTTAGGAGTGGGAATTTTAGAGTCTTTAGTAGGATTGTTATTTGGTCTGAACAAGAGCTTTCTCTTTTTATCAAACCAACAACTGTTAAATTTCAAATCTTGTTTTTATTTTTCTGAGGCCAATTGTCGGGCTTCTCTAGCCAGTGTTTCTAAGTTATTTGGGGAAATATTCCTTTAGACCATGAGAGAGGTTTGGCTGTTGTTGATTCCTTTAAGGGCTGCATTCCTTGCACAAATAACAGCAAGGGGATTTCCTTTAGCTTCCAGAGAGTCAAGTTTAGAATGCCCCAGGATCTTAATAATAGCTAAAGCAACAGGTAAAAGTATAGCATCCAACAATTCCTGAACATAGGGGTCATTTTTAATGTTACTTCTACTGGAAGTAAGAAAGACATGTTGCTTCCACAACATTCCAAAATCATGAACTGAAATCATATCTACCATCAATATAAATAATGACAGTTTTGCTCTGGGCTAAAGTTAAAGACT
The DNA here is from genome assembly GCA_031878705.1 of Tapirus indicus. Lineage (NCBI taxonomy): Eukaryota > Metazoa > Chordata > Mammalia > Perissodactyla > Tapiridae > Tapirus > Tapirus indicus. The sequence continues at coordinate 71,469,042 of CM062918.1, read as the reverse complement.
ATGTAATAGTATATGATTCAGTCTTTTGGGCCAAAGTAGCCATAGGTAAAGGTGCTGCCTCAATGACAACAAAAGGAGCTGCAATAGCATACCCAGTGCAACATATGCCATTGTCACCTTTTAAATAAGAACCAGCAGTAAACCATGAGAAGTCAGGGTTACCCAAAGGAATTTCCTACAGATGGTCACGAGGAGTCAGGAGGTGATGTGTCAGCATTAAGCAGTTGTGAGAGACTTTGTCAGTAACAGAGGGGTGAAGAGTAACAGGGTTGAGTTTATCACAATGTAAAAGAGTTATGTGAGGAGCAGTTCATGAAAGGATTCCATGGGAGGTGAGGCAGCTGGCTGAAATAGGTTGAGTGTGATGAGAATTCAGGAGGGCTTCTACTGCATGAGGTAAAAATGGTTAAAGAGGATCCCACAATGATTTGCTCAGTGGCCTTAACCAAAAGAGCAGTGGCAGTAATGGCTGTCAGGCAAAGGGGTATCCCCATGCCACAAGATCCAGTTGCTGGCTGTAATACCTTGTGGGTTGATGGTGGTCTCCACGTTTTTGGGTGAGTACCCCAAGGGCATTCCCTGTGTTTTCATATAGAAAAAGTAAAAAGGGAATTTAATAATTTAGATGTCCAAGGGCAGGTGCGTTCATCAAACTCTCCTTTAAGGCTCTGTTGTCCAGTTCTTCCCATAAAATTGGGTCAGAGTCGTTGTTCTTTAATAAAACATACAGAAGTTTGGCCATAAGAGAGAAATTTAGAATCTAATTTTGGCAATAACCAACTAGCCAAAGAAAATTCCACAGTTGGCACTTAGTTTTGGGTTTTGGGAAACTCAGGACACTGTGAAGCTTATCTGTATTTGACTGTAGCCCTTGTTCTGATATCAGATTCCCTAAATGTCAAAAGTGGGTTTGGGCAAACTGCAATTTCTCCTTGACAACCTAATGTCCCTTTAAGGTTAAAAGCTTTAGCAAGTGGATGCTGTCTTCCTGTGAGGAGACTTGGGAGGTTAGAGCAAAGAAGCAAATCATCCACATATTGCAGCAAAGTAGAACCCATAGGGAACTTTACATCATCCAGATCAGCCTTTGGGATTTGTGAAAAATGAGAAGAGCTCTCAGTAAAACCCTGAGGAAATACTGTTCAGATGAATTGTTTTTCTTCCCGAGTGAAGGCAAAAAGGTATTGGCTACCTTCGTCAACTGGAATGCTAAAGAATGCACTGCATAAATCAATTACCATAAAGAATTTCCTTCCAGCGGGAATGGATATTAGTAGCGTATGAGGGTTTGGAACAACAGGGTGTTGAGGGATAACAATGTTTATTGCTCCAAGGTCCTGAATGAACCTCCACCCTTGGCCCTTGGGTTTTCTCTCAGGTAAAATAGCAATATTACAGGGACTAGTACAAGGGATAATGAGGCCCTGACCCTTGTAATCTTCTATTATGGGCTTTATACCTTGAAGGCCTTCTTATAGGATATTGATTAATTCTGGGGAGAGGTTTTGAGGGATTTATTTGAATCTTGATGGGAGTTACACTGTGAATTTTACCAAACTGAAGATGAGTTGAAGATTTGCCCATAAGAAGAGTGGTAGCTCTTCAGAGATGGGCCAAATAAAAGATGTCAAAGAGTCATTTAATTTACCTGGTTGGCTGTTTTGATGACTACTGTTAAGTTCTATAATTATTTCCCCTTTTCCAGAGAAAGAAATTCCAGCATGATACTTTTCCAAGAATTCTTGGCCTAGTAAATGAATAATGGTGGAGGAACTTAGGAAAAATGGATACGTGTCTCTCAAGAAGCCTAAACAGAAGGGAATAAGTTCAGAGACAGAAATGTGTTGAAGTTTATTAGAAATCCAAACTATTTGAACTGTTTTAGTACTCAGAGGCAGGGCCTGCTTTATAGTGGTCAGTTGAGCACTGAGAGCCGATTAGGCTCCAGTGTCAATTAGGACAGAAAGATAGTCATCTGCAGTCTGAAGAAATGTTTCTCCAAGCCAGTTAAGAGGGAGGATTGGGAAGAGCCCCTGTAGTTTCATGGAGCCCTGTCATCAGAAATTTGGAGCATATTGGAAAGGCTGGTAAGAGGACTGAAGGTGCTTGAAGCGCTTAAATTTGTAACAATCTCTCTTCCAGTGCTGCTGGCTCTTTGTGATAATAGCAGAAACTAGGAGAATTTTGGTTTTGTTTAGGGGCCTTCATTTGTTGGAGTTGAAGATTACGAATTTTATCAGTCCTTCTTTTAGGCGACTCATCTAGAGTGCTAAAGAGTTGGTTGGCCAGATTAACTAAACCTGGAGTAGACAGAGTTTCCCATTCCATCCTGGTCTTTTTACTAGACGGGAAAGGTCCCAGCTTAGCCCATTAAAAAACAAAGTTAAAAGCTACCTGGGTAGTATCAATATCTGAAGGAATATCAGAAATTTTTTAAAAAACAACATGAAGTCAATTGTAACAGTCATGGATGGGTTCATCAGGGTTTCGTGCACAAGCCTGAATTGCATTCATTCAACAGGCTTTGGGAAAGCCCTAGGAATTGCCCAGTGAAGTAACCAAGTGATTTCCTGAGTCTCATCATGTAACAGGTCAGTGGATTAGACTCCTTGCTGTAATTCTAGAGACCTTTCAGGATTTTCCCAATTAGGAGTTTTCATCCATTGCTGGGCCCAGCCTTCACTGACAAGCATATGAACTAACTGATATAAGTCAGAGAAATTAAGTTTGAATGACTATATTAAATTGCTCAGCAAATCTGTGAGGATCTTCAGTTACTTTGGGAAAATCTTTGTGGCTTGCAGTTCAGCTTTAGTCCAGGGAGTATATGAAATTAAAGATTTAGCCTTTGGAGCCTTAGAATGTTTAATTTTAAAGGGACAGGTTCTGAGGAAGAGGGAGTGGGAGAAGGTTCAGGGAAATGGTGACATTCCAGGAGAGAGTTAGAGTTGGGGAACTGAGAGCATAGAAGGGAAGGAGGGAGATGAACTGGAGGAGGAGCCTGAGACAAACTGGGAAAGAAAAGCAAGATGGCACTGGAGGAGAGAAACATGAGGCTTCAAAAGCTGTTTTATCTTTCCTTAATTGTTTGCCTCAGTTAGTCTTAAAATTTTATTTTGTGAAGAGGCAGTTTTAGACTCCTGATAATGTTTGAAAGCCTCAAAATACCAACCGAAATAGGCATTCCATTCAGTTCTGGAAATTACAGAGCTATGGTTGTCCAATTCAGTTTTAAGAAAAGTAAGTTTGGGGAGTTCAAAAGTTCCCCATAATGGCCATTGATATGCTAAATTAATTTTTGTTAACTTGGTCTATTTAGTTAAAACTGTGCAGGAAGAATGACCATGGTTTTTAAACATAAAATTAGCTGGGGTCCCTATGGAGGCACCCTCAAAATACTTAGATAACTGGGATCCCATTCCTTAGAGGTTTTTCTCTAGAGCAAAGGAATACTTCTTTACCAGCCTAAATGGCTTACAACTCAAACAGCTTGAACAGCTCAAATAGCCTGCAGGCTTAATACTAGCCAGTCTCAGTAGAACAGTCCAATATCAGTAAGGTGGACCGAAGGTCAAATCAATGCAGTTCCCAAGGGAATTTGACCAAACTTTCATCAATGCAGTTCCAAGGGACAGTCTGCTCCCAAGGGAGTCAAGCCAAAGGTTGAACTGGCACAGTTCCAAAGAACAGTCCAAAAATCAAACCAAAGGCTAACCAGTTCCAAGTGCTGGAATAATCCGGTTCCAAAAATAATCTGACTGAAGGCTAGAACAGTTCAAAGAAGCAACCTGGTTCAAAGAGTCAGGTAGAAGTGCCACCCAAGCACTCCCAGAAAAACAAGGCCTTAACCAGAAAAGGATGAAGCCTTCAAATAGATCTTAAATAAAGCCTGGAGAGCCTCAAATGCAAAGAGGGCAGAAACTCAGATCCAGGAGATAGATTTACCTTCAAACTCCAGGGTCGGCAAGAAAAGCAGCGACCTCAATGGGCTCTGTTGTAGACACCATGCCTGTTTGCTCACCAGCCTCAGAGGCATTGGGGTTCTTCTTTGGATCCCCATATGGGCTACCAAAATGTTGACATTGAACAAATAGCCAGCCAGTTATTTCTCCAGCAAAAAGGGGTTTATTCAGGATCCACAAAGAATTACAATTTAGGGACTGCAACCATGGTGAGCCACATTCAAGTCCCCCAGCAGTAAGGGAGGAGAACTCTTTTATAGAGGGGAAGAGGAAGTTGGGGGGGCTAATGTAAACCAAAGGTTTGAGGTGTGGTAGCTTTTCACTGGCTGAATTGTGACAGTCTCTCATTGGCTGAGCTTCTTGCTGGTCAAGGAAAGGAAGTTTTCCTTCTTCCTGTTGGGCTCTGTAATCAACATAAAGAATGATAACTCCCCCTTTTGTCCTCATGATCCAGTTTAATGAGGTTTCTGTTTATTAATTTAACAGAACATCTTTTCTTTCTGGAGGATGTTTGAATCTGTGCTGCGACCATCACATTCAGCCTGACCGCACTGCACCTCCAAGGCATGGAGTCACCTGATCACTGGCCACAGCCTCTCTAAGGTCTCTGTCCACACACTCCTGCTCTATCCCAGATCCCTGCCTCTGTCCTTAACTCACCAATGTCCCCGTCACAGCCTGCCCAGGAGGGAAAGCTCTTTATAAACAGAAGAGGTGGAACCAGCAAGGCCAATCAGATTTCCCCTCTTTGAGTCAGACAGGGAAATATGGAGAGAGAGTCCAGTCAGTTTCAGAAGAAGATGCTGAAATGAAGCAGTTAGAGTGGCCACAGGAGACCACGAGGGAGCTTGAATTTTGAGCCAGAAGAAACTACATGAAAAAGAAAAGCCATTTAAGAAATCAGGTGAAGTGCACAGTTGGGGGAAATTGGAGTGTTAGAAACAGAGATGGGGAAGCTGAGTTATCACAGAGACCTAAGATAGCTGAGTCCTACTGCTGCCTGCGTCCCATAGGCTTATGGCTGAGATTTCTGGCAAAATTACTATTATTAGGTTTCTTGTAAGGCCCATTTACACACTGTTCCTGAGTTCCTATGAGATTTTCATCTCCCTTATTTCCACATTTATCCTTACTGTCAAGGCCCATCCCTGGAAGCAGACTGAAAACATTTTTCTTTTCTGTTACTGCAATGGCCTAAATAGCACAACAGCTGTATTTCTGTACAAGATTCAGCATTGTCAAAGGGAAACTCCCCCACCTTCCACTGTAGCTTGAATGGCCTCATTGGATACTAGAATGTTCTTACATCTCCAATTTGGGGTTGAGTTCAATCTGGTTCCATCGGGGCAAACTGCTTGTTGTGGCTCCTGAAGATTTTATGTGAAGAAGTTGCACGTGTGTGAAATTCTGCACGTTTTCACAGAGACTCATCTTCACAACCCTCCTCTCATGGTCAGAAAGTAAGTGTCGATGTAAAAACCACCTTACAGCGAACACAATATAGGCAGTATTCATTTTGCACGGTAGTGTAGGATCATAAAAATAACATGCAAGCTGAAACTATGCAAAGTAGAACAATCAAAGAGATTGTCCTGTGACCTTTAAAAATTTGTGTTAAAACATTAAAATTTGTTGAAACATCAAACATTAAAACATTAATTAAATGTTAGAATGTTAAACATTAATATTAGCATTTTAATATAATTTAAATGTATTTAAAATTTTTAATGTAATATAAATCGTTTTTAAATTATTTTTATTGTGGTAACATTGGTTTACAACATTATATGAATTTCAGGTGTACTTCATTATATTTTGATTTCTGTGTAGATTACATCATGTTCACCACCCAAAGACTAATTACAATCCATCACCACACACATGTGCCTAAACATCCCTTTTGCCATCCTCCCTCCCCCTTTCCCCTCTGGTAACCACTAAACCAATTGCTATCTCTATGTGATTGTTTGTTGTTATTTTTGTCTTCTACTTATGAGTGAGATCATATGGTATTTGACTTTCTCCCTCTGACTTATTTCACTTAGCATAATACCCTCAAGGTCCATCCACGTTGTCACAAATGGCTGGATTTCATCATTTCTTATGGCTGCATAGTATTCCATTGTGTATATATAACACATTGTCTTTATCTATTCGTCCCTTGATGGGCATCTATGTTGCTTCCAAGTCTTGGTTATTGTGAATAATGCTGCAGTGAACATAGGTGTGCATGTATCTTTACACATTCATGTTTTCATGTCCTTTGGATCAATACCCAGCAGTGGAATAGCTGGATTGTCTGGTAATTCTATTCTTAACTTTTTGAGGACTCTCCATACTGTTTTCCACAGTGGCTGCACCAGTTTTCACTCCCACCAGCAGTGTATGAGAGTTCCTTTCTCTTCACATCCTCTCCAACACTTGTTATTTCCTGTCTTGTTAATTATAGCCATTCTGATGGGCATGAGGTAATATCTCATTGTAGTTTTGATTTCCATTTCCCTGATAGTTAATGATGTTGAACATCTTTTCATGTGCTTGTTGACCATCTGTATATCTTCTTTGGAGAAATGTCTGTTCAGACCTTTTGCCTATTTTTGGGGGGGTTGTAGTTTTTTTGTCATTGAGATGTATGAGTTCTTTATATATTTTGGATATTAACCCCTTATCAGATATATAGTTTGCAAATATCTTCTCCCAATTGTTAGGTTGTCTTTTTATTTTGTTGAGTGTTTCCTTTGCTGTGCAGCAGCTTTTTAGTTTGATGTAGTCCCATTTGTCTATTTTTTCTATTGTTTCCCTTGCCTGGTCAGACATAGTACTTGAAAATATGTTGCTAAGACCAATGTTGAAGAGCATACTGCCTATGTTTTCTTCTAGATGTTTCATGTCTTACATTCAAGCCTTTAATCCATTTTGAGTTCATTTTTGTGTATGGTGTCAGATAATGGTCTACTTTCATTCTTTTCCCTCTGGCTGTCCAGTTTTCCAAACACCATTTACTCAAGAGACTTTCCTTTCTGCATTGTATGTTCTTGGGTCCTTTGTCAAAGATTAGCTGCCCGGTTTACTTCTGGGTTCTCAATTCTATTCCATCAATCTGTTTTTGTGCCAGTACCATGCTATTTTTGTTACTATAGCTTTGTTGTATATTTTGAAATCAGGGAGTGTGATACCTCCAGCTTTGTTCTTTTTTTTCCGGATTCCTTTGGCTGTTTGGGATCTTCTGTTGTTCCATATAAATCTGAGGATTTGTTGTTCTATTTCTGTGAATAATGTTGCTGGGATTTTGAAAGAGATTGCATTGAATCTATAGATTGCTTTAGGAAGTATGGAAATTTTAACTATGTTAATTCCTCCAATCCAAGAGCAAGGAATATCTTTCCATTTCTTTGTTGTCTTCAATTTCTTTCAAAAATATTTTATAGTTTTCAGCATACAGATCTTTCACTTCTTTGCTTAAGTTTATTTCTAGGTATTTTATGCTTTCTGTGTAATTGTAAATGGGATTGTATTCTTAATTTCTCTTTCTGCTACTTCGTTCTTAAAGTGTATAGAACTGCAACTGATTTTTATATGTTGATTTTATATCCTGCAAATTTACTGTATTCATTTATTATTTCTAAAAGTTTTTTGGTGGATTTTTTAGGGTTTTCTACATATAAAAATTATGTCATCTGCAAATAGGGACAGTTTCACTTCTTGCTTTGCAATTTGGATCCCTTTTATTTCTTTTTCTTGCCTGATTTCTCTGGCTAGGATTTTCAATACTATGTTAAATAGGAGTGGTGAAAGTGGGCATCCTTGCCTGGTTCCTGTTCTTAGAGGGATAGCTTGCAGTTTTTCACCATTGAGAATATTAGCTGTGAGTTTGTCATATATGGCCTTTATTATGTTGAGGCACTTTCCTTCTATACCCATTTAATTCAGTTTTCTTCATAAATGGATGCCGTGTCTTCTCAATAGTTTTCTATGCATGTATTGAGATGATTGTGTGATTTTTTTATTCTTCATTTTGTAAATGTGGTGTATCACTTTGATTGATTTGTGGATGTTGAACCATCCCCGCATCCTTGGAATAAGTCCCACTTGACCATGGCGTATGATGTTTTTAATGTATTGTTATATTCGATTTGCTAGTATTTTGTTGAGGATTTTCCCAGTGAAGTTCATCAGTGATATTGGCTTGTAATTTTTTTTATATTGTCCTTGTCTGGTTTTGGTATCACGGTAATGTTGGCTTCATAGAATGAGTTAGGAAGCTTCCCGTCATCTTCAATTTTTTGAAAGAGTTTGAGGAGGATAGGTATTAAGTCTTCTCTGAATGTTTGGTGTAATTCACCAGGGAAGCTGTCTGATCCTGGATTTTTATTTTTGGGGGAGGCTTTTGATTACTGTTTCGATCTCTTCATTGGTGATTGGTCTATTCAAATTCACTATTTCTTCTTTATTCAGTTTTGGAAGGTTGTATGATTCTAAGAATTTATCCGTTTCTTCTAGATTATCCAATTTGTTGGTGTATAGCTGTTCATAGTATTCTCTTATAATCTTTTCTATTTCTGAGGGGTCCATTGTAATTTCTCCTCTTTCATTTCTGGTTTTATTTATTTGAGCCTTACATCTTTTTTTCTCAGTGAGTCTAGCTAAAGGTTTGTCAAAAATATTTTTATATTTTCAAAGAACCAGCTCTTGGTTTCATTGATTTTTTTCTATTCCTTTTTAGTCTCTATTTCATTTATTTCTGCTCTGATTTTTATTATTTCCCTCCTTCTACTGATTTGGGGCTTTGTTTATTATTTTTCCAGTTCCTTTAGGTGCATTATTAGATTCTTTATTTGAGATTTGTCTTGTTTATTGAGGTAGACCTGTATTGCTATAAACTTCCCTCTTAGAACCACTTTAGCTGTATCCCACAAATTCTGGCACATTGCATTTTCATTTTCATTTGTCTCCAGGTAGTTTTTGATTTCTCCTTTGATTTCCTCATTGGCCCAGTCATTATTCAGTAGCATTTTGTTTAATCTCCACATATTTGTGGCTTTTCTGATTTTCTCCCTGTAGTTGATTTCTAGCTTCATACCGTTGTGGTCAGAAAAGATGATTGGTATTATTTCAATCTTCTTAAATTTATTAAGACTTGTTTTTTGGCTTAACATGTGGTCAATCCTGGAGAATGTTCCATGTGCATTTGAAAAAAATGTGTATTCTTCAGTTTTGGGATGGAATGCTCTCTCTCTATATATATCTACTAAGTCTATCTGGTCTATGTGTCATTTAAGGCCAATGTTTCCTTGTCGACCTTCTGTTTGGATGATCTATCCATTGGTGTAGGTGGAGTGTTAAAATCCGCTACTATTATTGTATTACTGTCTCTTTCTCCTTTTATCTCTGTTAATAGTTGCTTTATGTATTTAGGTGCTCCTATGTTGACTGCATGGATATTTACAAGGGTTATATCTTCTTGTTGGATTGTGCCCTTTATCATTATGTACTGCCCTTCTTTGTCTCTTATTAGAGTTTTTGTTTTAAAGTCTATTTGGCTGCTATAAATATTGCTACCCCAGCTTTCTTTTCATTACCATTTGCATGGAGTATCTTTTCCATCCCTTCACTTTCAGTTTGTGAGTGTCTTTAGGTCTGAAGTGTATCTCTTGTATGCAGCATATATATGGGTCTTGTTTTTCTTATCCAATCAGCCACCATATGCCTTTGATTGGAGCATTTAGTCCATTGACATTTAAAGTAGCTATCGATAAATATGCACTTATCCCCATTTTATTACTTTTTTCTGGGTGTTTTAGTAGTTCTTCTCTGTTCCTTTCTTATTTTCTTGCTCTCTTCCTTTGTGCATGGATGGCTATATTTACTATTATGTCTGAATTCCTTTCTCTTAGCTTTTTGTGTATTATTATAGGGTTCTGGTTTGTAATTACCATGAGGTTCATATATACTAATCTATGTATATAGCAATCTATATTAATTTGATGGTCTCTTTAGTTTGACCTACAAAGCTGTTGTCAGCCCTCTCAGGATTGCAGCTGAGTAGGGCTAACCCCAGGCAGGGGAGCATCGAATTACTTCAGGTTTTGGAAAGTTGGGCTGACCCCCTATGTGGCTGTTTGAGAAGCCAAAGTCTTCTGCAGCTGACAAGCCACCACCACCGACAGGGCCACACACCCTGTGAACCCAGTCCTGCCTTGTGCCCATGCCCTGACTCTCTGAAGCAGACCCAGTTGCCCCATTGCAGAAGCCCCACACCCTCCACACATTCCTCATGCACACCCTACCCTGCAGAGGTGTACCTACTCACCTAGCTGTGGAGGATCCAGGCACCCAGCCTATGCAGGGCCACCAGTTGCCTGAGGGCTTGTTGTTAGGTGGGGCCAGTCCCTAGGGCAGGCTGCTGGCCCTGGCTGAGCAGGATTTAATCAGTGCTCTAGTGGGCCCTTTAAGAACCAGCTTTTTTTTCCTTATGTCCGATAGCTTTTCTGGGTGTATTTCCCATGTTGTTAGTAGGCAGCAAAGCCAGATATTATGACACTTGTCTTGGTTGTGCTGGGACCAAAAGATGCTTATAGCAGTAATGCTCCCCTGCTCAGGTTCCCCACTCGTCCAGGGAAGGCTGTGTACCTTTGGATTGCTCTCAGGCAGCTGTGAAGTGCTGTGGCTTATGAAGATGGGTTTTCTTCTCTCCAGAGGGAAATTTCTGCCTCTTCCACCTCAGCCAGGACTGTCCCTTGTTGCAGGGGTTCCTTTGATCCAGTTTTCAGTTCTCTGTCAGGGGTAATTGTTCCAAGAGTAGCTGCAAATGTGTTGTGTCTGTGAGAAGATGTGAGTTCAGAGTTCACCTATGCCATCATCTTGACACCAACCTTAATGTAATTTAAATTTTTAATGGAAGTTAAATATTAACATTAAAATTTTAATTAAACATTAACATTTGTTAGAACACTCAATCTTGTTGAAACGTTAAATGTAAAGGGAAGTTAAATAAACTAATATTTATTTAGTACACTGTAATATTATTATTTTATGTAATTTAATTTTGTTATAATTTCAAATTTTCAGAAAAAAATGCAAGAATGTTATCAGAAATTTTACCCAGTTGTTTCCATTTTGCCCCATTTGCTTTATCATTATTGCTTTCTCCCTTTGCCCTCCCTCCCCACTCCTCTTTTAAATCATTTCACTAGAGGTTGGGAGACACTGTGCTCCTTTACTTGGAATAACTCAGAGTATATTTCCTAAGAACAAGGAAAAAGGAATTCTTTTATACTACCCCTGTGCAATGATCAAAACAAAAAATGTAACATTGAACTATTATTAATCCACAGTTCATATTCCTTTAGTATGTCTCTCTGAGCAGTAGTTTACCGAACTATGAAGCACTTTCCTCATAGGATGCTTTTGAAGATGAGACAGCCTGTGAAAATCATTTTGCATTGTGCATAGAAATATAGTAAGTGCTCGATAAATCATACTTCTTATTACATAACAAATAATGATACAGGGCAAAGGTTGGTTATTTCTTGCCTATTAGATATTAGCTATTCTAACAGGTGTGGAGTGATATCTCATTGTGGTTTTGATTTGCACTTCCCTGGTGATCAGCAATGTTGAGCATCTCTTCTTGTACTTGTTGCCTATCTGTATGTCTTTTGGAAAAATGTCTTTTCAGTTCCTCTGCTCATTTTTTAATTGGACTGTTTGGTTTTTTTGCTATTGAACTATATGAATTCCTTATACATTTTAGACACTAACACCTTATCAAATTCGTGGTCTGCACGTATTTTCTCCTGTTCTATAGATTGCCTTTTCATTTTGTTGATGGTTTCCTTTGCTGTGCAGAAGCTTTTTAATTTGATGTAGCCCCACTTGTTTACTTTTGCTTTTGGTGCCTTTGCTTTTGGTGTCATATCCAAAAATATTGTTGCTAAGACCAATGTCAAGGAGCCTTTTCCTTATGTTTTCTTCCAGAAATATTATGGTTTCAGGTCTTATGTTTTAAGTCTTTAACCCATATTTATTAATTTTTGTGAGTAGTATAAAATAGGGGTCCAATTTCATTCTTCTGCATGTGATTATCCAGTTTTCACAACACCATTTATTGAAGAGACTACCCTTTTCCCATTGAGTGCTCTTGGTTCCCTTGTCAAAAAATATTAGTTGATCATATATGTGAGGGTTTATTTCTGGGCTCTTGTTTCTGTTTCATCAGTCTATGTGTCTATTTTTATGCCAGTACCATATTGTTTTGCTTACTATAGCTTTGTAATATAGTTTGAAATCAGGAAGTGTGATGCCTGCAGCTTTGTTCTTTCTCAGAATTTCTTTGTCTATTTAAAGTCTTTGGTGATTCTGTATGAATTTGGGGACTATTTTTTCTATTTATGTAAAAAATGCCATTGGATGGACATAGTAACAATATGAGTTCTTCTGATCCATGAACATGAGTATCTTTTGTGTCTTCAATTTCCTTCATCAAAGTCTTATAGTTTGCGATGTACAGATCTTTCACCTTCTTGGTTAAATTTATTCTTACCTTTTTTTTTTGGTGCTGTTGTGAATGGGATTGTTTTCTTTATTTCTTTTTCAGATGTTTTGTTGTTAGTAAATAGAAACACAACTGATTTCTTTATGTTGATTTTGTATCCTTCAACTTTACTGAATTTGCTGATTAGTTCTAACAGTTCTTTGGTGGAGTCTTTAGGATTTTCTATATATATAAGATCATATCTCTGCAAACAAAGACAATTTTATTTCTTCATTTCTTTTTTGAATGCCTTTTACTTCTTTTTCTTGCCTGATTGCTCTGGCTAAGACTTCTACTACTATGTTGAATAGGAGTGGTAAGAGTGGGAACACTTGTCTTGTTCCTGATCTTAGAGGAAAAGCTTTCAACCTTTCACTGTTGAGTATGATGTTACCTGTGGACTTGTCATGTATGACCTTTATGATGTTGAGGTACATTTCTTCTATATCCAACTTGAGAATTTTTATCATGAAAAGATGCAATATTTTGTCAAATGATTTTTCTGTGTCTATAGCAATGATTGTATAATTTTTATCTTTTATTCTATTAATGTGGTGTGTTACATTTATTGATTTGCATGTGTTGAAACCTCCTTGCATCCCAGGAACAAATGTACCAAATCATGGTACATTTTGTGGCAGAGAATGTAGGTTTCATGGTGCCAATCTTTTAGAATTTCTTGAGATTCACTTACCACCCACTATATTGTCAATAAATGTTCTTTTGTGCCTGAAAAGTATGTGTACTTTATAGTAACTAGATGTTCTATACATGTCCTGTAAGTCAAGCTTATAAATTTTGCTATTCAAATGTTCTGTTGCCTACTTGCTTATTTTTGTCTCTTTGATCTATAATTCCTGAAAGAGGTATGTTAATATCTTCCATTAATAAGGTGGATTTATCTATTTCTCTCTGCAATTCTGTCAATATGGCTTAATACACTTTGAGACTATGTTAGTAGTTACATACAACTGTAGAGATGTTTAGCTCCCTGGTCTATTGGGTATCTTTGCATTATTTCATGACTCTCTTTGTCTCTTGCATGCTTTGGCCATTAACATATATTTAGTCTGATATTAATATACCCATATCAGCTAGTATGAATGGCTTTGCTACTCTCTAGTAGTGGGACCTTGTGCTAGTTAATTACCATCTCTGTACTTCAATTTCTTTGTCTCCAAAATGGGTAGAACAATGAGACCAATGTTACTTGGTTGTTTATTCATTAATGTCTTCATTCATTCAATGCATATTTATTAAACACCTAGTATGGGTCAGAATTTGTTCTATGCTTGAGAGAAATAACTACAAGCAAAAATCTGTATCTTTGTGGAACTTAGATTTTAGTATGGATTATTGTTAGAATTAAATGAGTTAATATATGTAAAATGTTTATAATATACCTGGCTCATAGTGAGTACTCACTGTGTTACCTATTATTATCATTACTATTATTACTTTTTCTCCATTTTTACCTCCTAATATGTGTGTGTCCTTGTGTTTTGGATATGTCCCTTAAACAGCATATAGCTGGATTTGGTTATTTACCCAGTCTGATATTCTTTATTATTTATCATTTACTTGATATTTATTCCATTTCCATTTATTGTTATTACTAATATATTTGGATTGATTTTTACTATTTTCCTTTTTTTTTATGATCTCTCTCTCCTCTTTTGACTCTTTTTATAATCTTAAAGTTGGTAAGGAGTTCAACAGACCTTGGACCAGTTTGGGGACATTTTCTTTGTATATTGTCCATGTAGTGATTTGGTTTTGAAATATAGCATGTATCATGACTTGTAGTCTGTATAGAAACTTCCATTTTATCATCATTTTACATAAGGTGATTCTCATGTGATCCTTTATTATCAGTTGAGTGAGGGAGCTGTTGAATTCAATTATGTCCTTACTGATTTTCTGCCTGTTGAATCTGTCCATTCCTGGTAGAGGTGTTGAAGTCCCCAACTATGATGGTGAGTTCATCTATTTCTCTTTTCAATTCTATCCATCTTTGCCTCATATATTTTGATGCTCTGTTATTAAGCACATACATGTTAAGAATTGTTACGTTTTCTTGGAGAATCAACTTGTTTATCACTATGTAATGCCTCTCTTTATCCCTGATAAATTTTTGTGCTCTGAAGTCTATTCTGTCCAAAATTAATAGAGCTACTTCCTCTTTCTTTTGATTAGTGTTAGCATAGTATATCTTTCTCCATCCGTTTACTTTTAATCTATATGTGTCTTTATATTTAAAGTGGGTTTCTTGTAGGCAACATATAGTTGAGTCTTGTTTCTTGATCCACTCTGACAATCTCTGTATTTTACTGGTGCATTTAGACCATTGGTGCTCAAAGTGATGATTGATATGTAGCTGGATTAATATCTGACATGTTTGTTACTATTTTCTATTTGTTCTTTTTCCTGTTTTTGTCTTCCACTCTTTTTCTGTCTTTTGTGGTTTTAATTGAGCATTTTATATGTTTCCATATTCTCTCCTTTCTTAGCATATCAGTTATACTTTGCCTTTTACTTTTCTTAGTATTTGCCCTAGAGTTTGAAATATACCTTAACTCTAATCCCAGCCCACTTTCAAATAACACTATACTCCATCATGGATAGTGCAAATTATCTTATAATAACAAAATACTCCTAATTGCTACCTCTTGTCCTTCGTATCATTACTGTCATTCACATATAAACATATAAATAAGCATACATAGGCCCATAGATATGTGTATATATGTATATATATGATATGTACATAAGCATGCATAATCAAAAACATTATTGATATTGTTATTTTGAACAAATTGTTACCTGTTAGACCACTTAAGCATAAGAATAATAAAAATTTTTATTTTATCTTCACTTAATCCTTCACCAGTGGTCTTCCTTTCTTTATGTAGATCCCAGTTTCCGATCTATATCATTTTCCTTCTTTTTGAAGAACTTCATTTAATATTTCTTGCAGGGCAGGTCTACTAGCAACAAATTTCTCAATTTTCGTTTGTTTGGGAGAGTTTATTTCTCTTTCACTTTTGAAGGATAATTTCACAGGGTATGAAATTCTAGGTGAGTGGGTTTTTTTTTTTCCCCTTTCAACTCTTTAAATATTTCACTCCAGTCTTCTTGCTTGCCTGGTTTCTGAGGAGAAGTCAGATGTAATTCTTATCTTTGCTCCTCTATAGATAAGGTGTTTTCTTCCTCTGGCTTCTTTCAGGATTTTTTCTTTATCTTTGGTTTTCTGTCATTTGAGAATGATACACCTAGGTGTAGTGGTTGTTTTTTTTTGTTTGTTTGTTTGGTTTTTTTTGTATTTGTTCTGCTTGGTGTTCTCTGAGATTCCTGATTCTATAGTTTGGTGCCTGACATTAATTTGGGGAAATTCTCTGTCATTATTATTTCAGATATTTTTTCTGTTCCTTTCTCTCTTTCTTCTCCCTCTGGAATTCCCATTCCATGCAAGTTACACTTTTTGTGGTAGTCCCACAGTTCTTGGATATTCTGTTCTCCTTTGTTTTTCACTCTTTCTTTTTTCTCTTTGATTTCAGTTTTGGAGGTTTCTATTGAGATATCCTCAAGCTCAGAGATTCTTTCCTTAGCCAAGTCCAGATTACTAATAAATCCATCAAAGGCATTCTTTATTTCTGTTAACAGTGTTTTTGATTTCTAGCATTTGTTTTTGAGTCTCACAATTTCCATCTCTCTGCTTACATTGCCCATCTGTTCTTGTGTGGTCTTTATCCATTAGAGCCCTTAGCATCTTAACCATAATTGTTTTAAACTCTTGGTCTGATAATTCCAACAGACCTGCCATATCTGAGTCTTATTATGATGCTTTCTGTGTCACTTCAAACTGTATATTTTGCCTTTTGTTATGTCTTATATTTTTTCTTCATAGCTGGACATGATTTACTGGTTAAAGAAACTGCTGTGAATAGGCCTTTATTAATGTGGTGGTGAGATGTGGAGGGAGGGGAAGCATTCTACAGTCCTATGGTTAAATTTCAGTCTTCTAGTGAGCCTGTGCCTCTGGACTGTGAACTTCACATGTGCTTCTCAGTCTCCCCACCTTAGGTGGGACAGGATGCCTAAAGTAGGCTGGAGGTGGGTATTTCTCTTAGCCAGGTCAGTTAGGCTCTGATAAAACTCCAGCAGGTTAGCCTCTGATTAACTAGTTTCTCCTGAGGGCAGGCCTTGTTAAGAACAGAGTGTAACAACTCATTTTCTGACTTACATGCCATGATTGTTCTGTCCCCTCCTTTAATTTTACCTTTTATCTTATAGCTTTTAAATCCTACAAGACATTATTGTTGTTTTACAAATTGACATTTAGTTAGATTTAATGACTTATTTAAGACCTCTTTTGCTCTTTAATATGTAAATCTCAGACCATCTATTAGAAATTCCTTTAGTTGTCATTTGTAGGTGGCAAAATTGCCCAGTTGTTATTTAACTGAAAATATCTTCATTTCCCCCTTATTTTAAAGAATGTATTTTCAGGCCACATAGAATTATCTCTTCACATGGATGATATTATTTCACTGTATAGGAGTAGATTTCTTTTTGTTTACTCTGTGTGAGATTCGTTAGTCTTTATAATTCTGTGGATTGTGATCTTTAATCCATCTTGGAAAATTCTCAGACATTACCTTTTCAAATATTGCCTCTATCCCATTTCTCTCTCTTTTTCTTCCTGAACTCTGATTACATATGTTAAAATTTCTCAGAGTTTCCACTATATACCCTGAGCTCTCTTTTACAATTCCCTTTCTTTGTATTTTTGTGCTACACTTTGAATAATTTCTTCAAATCAAACTTCCAGGTCACTAATTATCTACTCTAATGTTAGACTGCTTATTTTTTAGTTTATATATTTTTCATTTCTGAAGTTCTATTTAGTTCTTTTTCAAAGCTGCTTATTTAATAGATATGTAAAATCTCTTACTCTTTATTCATACTTTCTATCTTCTTTTTTTTTTTTTTCATGAGGAAGATGGTCCCTGAGCTAACATCTGTGCCGATCATCCTCTACTTTTTGTATACGGGATGCCATCACAGCATGGCTTGATGAGCAGTGGATAGGTCTGTGCCTGAGATCTGAACACACAAACCCCAGGCTGCCAAAGCAGAGCATGCCAACCCAACCACTACGCCACCAGGCCAACCCCTAACCTTCTCTATTTTTAATTCCAGGTCTGACTTTCTCAATAAGTGACATCTTTGCAAGTGTGACTTTGTTGTCTGCCTCCTTGTGAATTTTGTGATCATTCTACCTTGGATCTTTTCTGTGGGAATTCTTTGAGGCCTGGCTTCAATGGGTCCTTCAAGAAAGAGTCAAACTTTCTTCTTCCACTGAGCATGAGGGCACGAACAGCCAGAGATTAGTTTAAACTGAATTTTCAACTTGAGGATTTTTCTGACTACCTGAAAAATCTGAATTTGGGCTGAAAACTCTTGAGGGCTAGCTGGTGATCATGGATTATCAGCAGGAATATTTTTCCAGTCTGCTCATTGCTAAGGTCTGACACAACCAGACAATTATCTTTGTAGTCCTGAGGGATGGTGAGTTTGTTTTTAGTCTATCTTACACCACAGTGTCTACTTGAGGTGGAAAGGCTGTCTACTACACCCCTGGTTTAGGGAGGCTCTGAGCTTCCTCTCTCTCCTCCACCTCCTCTATCAGGCCTTGGGACCCAAAGCTGAAGTTCACTGGGTTTGTCAGATGCCCTTAAAGCCAAACGGGCTTACCTTCCTGGGTTCCAACTTAGTCTTAGGGTTTGGCTGCCAAATATTCTGCCTTCACTTGCCAAGTTATTGTTACATATAAAAGTATCTCCTCACATATTTCATCTGCAGTTTCAGTTCTGCAGAAGGGTCTGTCACAGTATCTAGATTGCCCTATTGTGCAAATGTAAATTTTGAAGATTACAGAAAAAATAGTCAATACACATTAATTTCTTAAGAGAAAGAAATTTAAAAGTGTATATCAAATTTTAATAGATAATAATACAGTGTTTCCTACTGTCAGTCTTTTCATTCATCATAGCCCATGACAGTAGTAACTACAATTTGCAAACAAGAAAGACAAGTCTGGGTATTGATCACTTCAACACATAACCTCTTAGAGAGGCTGCTTTGTATTTGACTGTGTGAGATGCATGGGTATTGTGCTGTTTGCTGGAAAAGTTTGACTGGTAGATGGTTCTTATGAACTCTGAGTTTATAAGTTTGTCCTATTAAATGCCCTTTAGTGGATCACATTTGTAATTAGCTGGAACTTTCTATCTTATGTCTAAAAGGGCTTTTTGATAATTACACTTGGAGTAAATGTTCGGATTTTTTAAAAACTGGGGTTATAGAAAAACGCATCAGTTGCCAGAGCTGTACAAAGAAAAGATGAATTGACTGAAATTTATCTCACGACTAAAAATAACTGATTTCTTCATCAAAAGGAGCACACTTCTTTTTATTTTATTATTATTCTGGTTATGTTTGCATACAAATGTACTGAATATACTATATATAATATACGATATTTGTCTTTCTCTGTCTGACATCTCATTTAGCATAATGCTCTCCAGGTCCATCTATGTTGTTGCAAGTGCAAGATTTCCTTCTTTTTATGGCTGAATAATATTCCATTGTGTATCCATACCACATCTTCTTTATCCATTCATCCACTGATGGATACTTAGGTTGTTTCCATGTCTTGGCTATTGTGAATAGTACTGATAGTAAAATTAATAAGCCATAAATGTAATAAAATCCATGACAGTATATTGCCATAAGCTGTTTAGAAGTAACAAATGCATCCATCCAACCTTATTTTTTGCCCTTTTGGCCCCAAAACTACTTGAAAATGAATCATACCAAAACACCCATAGATCAGCTTTTGAGAATTGCTGGCCCTGAGAATAGCCTACCACCCTCTGGTTCCTCAGGCTGCTTTCCTTCTTTTCCTTATTGCCAAAGGCTCCTGGCTCCCCCGGGGTCCCCAGCATTCTCATCCTACAGCTCTGTCACCTCCCACTGGAGGCCCTGTTGCCCCACAGGGCTGATGCTGCTCTTCCCAGTTATCCAAACATGCCTTGGTTTACTGGGTCTCAGTCTCCCACAATGGAGATCCAGCACTCCATTCTGGTTCATGCCCAAGCCTCCTGCCATATCTCAACGATTGTCACCTCATGTGGTCACCTGGCCCCTCTCGGCTCCTTTTGCCATCTTGTATAAGTAGTTCAGCCCAGGGGCACATGACCAACTAACCACGAGGAACTTAATGTTCCAAGACAGACTGCCTGGATTCTTTCCCCTCTTCTCCACATGATTAACTTACACACCAATCCTTAAAGTGAGCACCTCTGCATGGTGTCCAGGCTGTCCAACAGCTTTCTGCTGTTGGAGGGGGAAGCCCAGGGTACATCATTCCCAGGCCCGCCTGCTACAGGATCGCTTGCACCACATAGGAGGAGTTGCTGGCTAAGGAAGGAGAGCAACTCTGATCAAGCAAAGCTAAGAAAAGTAGTTTGAAAACTGGTGAAGAAAGTTCCTGGAATTAAAATATAGTTGCAACTCTCAGAAGCAAGTTTTTAAGAAGCTTGCTACTCAGTATGATAGGGACAAATTCAAATAATGAAATGTAAGAGAAAGGAGTTTAACAGGAACCTGGGCTGCCTACAGAGAGTTGTTGGGAGGTGGGGAAGGGGGTGGGGATTCCTGTCATCGAGACCTCTCTGTCTCCGGGAGTGACTGGCTGGAGCCCACCAATGTCTGGAGGAAGAGGGATGGGGGACTGAGGAGGGCCTGGGTTGAAACACATACCCAGGGAGGAAGCTTTGTCTGGGGACTTGGGAGAGAAGAGCCCTGCCTTTCAAAGCACTGCAATCCCAACCAGGAAATGCCCATCCGCCCCTGCTGAGGTGGCAGCTATTGGTTTGACTGCAGTGTTGGACTCTTCAGACCACAAACGTAGCACCTTCTGAATACTTACTGGAAAATAAAGCCTGCACTCGCCACCTGAGGTTCAGGCGTTTCTAGAGTTGACCTGGACTGTAAGCTGTTTGAGGCCTGGTCCTTACTCTGTTCACATTTGTGCCCACACACTCCAAATGCAAGTCTTTGCACAGGGGTGGCCTGTTAATGCAGCTTGAACTGAATGAAAGCACAGAGTGGAGAACAGAAGAACATTGGCTTCTAATGTTCAGTAAGGGAATGAATCAGACCACACTGATTCAACAAGGCAGTGAGTATCTAGCCTGGAAGATTTACAGGAACAGTGAATGATTTAGAGAAAGATGGTGTGAAATGTAGATTCACCAGAGCCAAACAAGAGCAGCAATCACAACAGTTGTGGACAGAGATTTTTCCAACGCTTAGACTGGTGGCTTCCTGCCATTTACAAAGCCAAATGTAAATCTTTATTTAGATTTGAATAAATACACATTTGGAAAACACAAGGAACAGGGTTGGGATATCTCTTAATATAGAAAGATGTGAACTTGGAAGTATCTGAACAGAATTAACATTGGTTGGCCCTTGCTGGCTTTGAAAGCCTTGCTGTTATGTTCAAACAACCAAGTGCAGTGATGGAGTGTGCGCATGCACACACACACACACACACACTCTCATACACTCAGATTCACACACTCAGACACACACACTCACATCAGTCAGGTTCACACACGCTCTATAACCTAGGGCTGGGCAGCACACCTCAGCAGCATGTTTGCAAGGGCACAGCATTTGCGTAGAGTCAGTCAGTCCACGAGCCAGCCAGGAACATTTATGGAGCACCTACTGTGTGCCAGGCATTGTGCCAAGGGCTGAGGATATAACGTTGCATGGGCTGGACATGATTTCTTTCTATGGTCCAACAGAATTAGAGGAAAGACAGGCATTATAGAAGTGACAACAGATAACTGAATGTTAGTTAGAAGCATGGGAAAGACAAGCACTAAGCATTTGGGAAAATCTTACAGGGTTGGGAAGGTTTCCCTGAGGAGGTCCAAGGCCTCAGTGCCTCAACCAGCAGTGAGCGGTGAGATGAGAGGGGGGCTCAAATAGAGAGCAGACAGAGCAGGGGGCTGGAGGGAGAACTAGCTGGGGTGGTGGTTGAGGGGGCTCCTGCAGCTAGAAGGCTGGAGGTGGTGGCTGGACACAGAACTTAGTTCCCCTCCATTTTGATATTGTGGGTTGCCCTCACCGGGCATCCCATCACAGGCCAGCTTCCTTCTGTGAAGAGCAGTGTCCTCCACCCCTGCGGTGGGACTGGACATCCTGAAAGCTGGGCACAGAATGCTTACCTGCATGAAAGGCTGGCCACTGCGGTTGGGAAGAGCAGAGCGATATACACTGTGTCCTACCTCCTACACCTCAGTAAGAATAATCTGAGAATGATCAAATCCTGCTAAAAGATGTGCCCATATGTGAATAAATCTGCCCTCATTCGTGGCCCCAACCAAGAATAATGTACAAGGCAG
The DNA here is from genome assembly GCA_031878705.1 of Tapirus indicus. Lineage (NCBI taxonomy): Eukaryota > Metazoa > Chordata > Mammalia > Perissodactyla > Tapiridae > Tapirus > Tapirus indicus. The sequence continues at coordinate 71,447,062 of CM062918.1, read as the reverse complement.
TTTAGGTTTCTGCCCTCAAGCAACTTCGCCTAGTTAGAGGAGATGAGAGTTATAGACATGTCTAGAAATATCCTTCATGCCTATTGCTGGAAATCATCTCATTGTTTGCTCCTTTCTCCAAAAAGGAAAAGGAGGCTGTGAGAGGAGCTGAGCTCAGGCTCACAGCCCTTCAGTAGCACAACCTCGTCCCCACTCCAGGTGTCCAGGCCTGCCCGGAGCTCACTTCTACCCCTTCTTGTTTTCTGTCATTTCCTTTATCACTAGGAAAGTATTGCATGCTCAGTAAAGACATTTGGTAAACAGAGAAAAAGTAAAAAAGAAACCTCTGGTCTCTTTCTTTTCAGTGCTTTTTAAAAAAAATTAAAATAGATAGACATATACTATTGATATAATTTTATTTCTTAATTTGATTGCTTAACATGCTATCACAATTTTCCATTCTGTTTTCATGAGCTTAACATCGATGGTTGCATGACATTCCATTGAATGGAATTGCAATTATGGTCACTTATATTTTATAACTTACCCTTTAGAGTCATCATTATCTGTAGACTGAGAAGGATTTCTCAGTGGCTTTCTTGTGTATTATAGGAGGACCCCACATTCACTCAGTATGTTTACACAATAACTTGGAGAGCAGGTCCAGGATCACCCCAATCAATGATCATGCTTCTCAAAGTACCTCCACTGAGACCCCATCAATGCTCCAGCACTTCTTCTGTTTTCTTCATAAGGCAGAATATAGCTATAACACTGGCTATAAAAAACATTTCCCTCTAAAATGACATTAAGCTGATTGCATTTCTAGAATTAAAGCTCTTTCCAGAACAAAATCTATCTCATAATAAACCTATTAACTCTGAAAGAATTTGAATACATCAAGGCAGAGGTAGATTTTTGACATGTGCATAGTCAACCTCCGAGAAGAAAAGATGAAAAGGGGGCCAGTGTGCCTAATGCTCATGGGCAGCTACGCCATTTCATGTGCATCTTAATGTACCTCCGAAGGAGCCATTGCTTTAGGATGGCTGTATCTAGAATCCCGGAGTAAGACAGCACTTATTTACATGCCAGCACAAATTTTCCTTAAAGGAAATGCATTTAGAAACTGAGCAATATCAAAGCATCTCTTTTTCTTGCTAGCAGCACAATCTGCCACCAGGAAGGTGTTAAATGTTCTCTTTACAAACAGGGCCTGCTTGAATTATCCAGTAATTAATCATGCATAATACCTTAAATTCCACTTGGGCGGCTGGCTGAAAACCCTCCGGTGATTGCTGCATCTGGTAGCTAGAAGTCAACTCCTACTCATCTGGAGAGTGAGAAAAGTAAGACAGTGGTATTTTTGCCTGTTTTTCATGTTGGCATCAGCCACCAAGCAAGTGTGTGATCTTTGCTACATCCTTCCATTGTATTGGTGTAAGCCATTTGCAGACATCTAATAAATATTAAACTACGAGAGCTAATAAAAATCGATAATTTCTCACCTTGGCCAGCACAAAATATACTCAAATAGGAAGATTAAGTGATATGATCTGCCTGCTTGACTTGATCTGACTCATTTGAAGTGTCAAATCAGATAACTCACTTGTTAGGCCAATTTTGTTGCAATGGTGATGATGATTGTGATGGTGATGGTGATGATGATGATGGTGACGACGGTGGTGGCAATGATTAACACTTTGGATTATACACCAGGTTCTCTCTCCTGACATCTTAGAAAGCTTTCACGTGTATAATTATCTTCATGATAAGGTAGGAATTAGTACCCCAGTTTCCAACTTACAAAATTAAATTTGATAACAACAAAGGAAGTTGACCATGGTCACAGACACCCTCTCCCCTCCCCTGACATCTAGCCCACTTTCCACTCTTGTCTGAACTGATGATAATATTAAATGGGAGTTATTTAATCTTCCTGCACAGCACAAACACTTCATGGACACTCTTGTCATCCTTTAATAGCTCCTTAAAACTGAGATTAATGGTCCTGACGTCTTCTACTTCCAGCTTTTACATCAATTCTGAGTGTAAACAGAGATTGATAAGCACCCTTGCTTCTGAGCTAGTGGGGTTTGGGGTTAGTCCTGCGTTGCTATAAGATGCAGGGCTCCAGCCTCTCTTAGTCCCTCCTCCCAACCCAATTACTCTCATCCTTCCCTCCCCAGGATTGTGGCTCAGTCTCCATGCCAGTGATATTTCCAGGTTGTCTAACTTGTCACTATTAAAAGAACTCTGTCCTTTTAAAACCCTCAGACTTTTTTTTCCCCCAAATTTATCACATTATTTTATATTTATTCCTGTTTACTTTTAGATTCTGGGTCCCCACCAGAATATAAGGTGCACGAGCTTAGGAATCATGTCTGTGTTGTTTTACAATATGATCAACACATAGTGTTAAATAAATGTGCACTTAGTAAATGAGTAAGTGAAAGGAGACAAGTGCACTGTGGTGCATTAGCTAACACCTCCATCCCTCACATAAGTACCATTTCTTTCCCTCAGACTGTTCTGCTGGGGTCCTCATACCTGTCTATCTTTGGCCCATCCCTTGATCCATCTCCCTCTCTTCTCATTGCCTGGCTAGTGACTGGCTATGATCAACCAGGAGTGTGCATGAAAGCTGAATGCTGAGCAGGTGGGCTGCTCAGTGTGGCCTCTCATGCACAAGGAGGACCTCTATGGGTATCAATTCCTGAGATTACTGTAACCTTTTGGATCTTGGACATCATCAGGCCATCTGCCTAATGGAGATCAGCTCCACAGTTTCCCCATTACCAGGCTCACATCCTCTCCCCTTCATCAAATCTGCCTTCCAGCTTCCACTCACTGGGCTCAGCCCCACCTTCCCTCCTTCGACCTCCACACCTTTAAGCATCTGTACCCACCTCCATGACTTGGGGAGTTGTACTAGTTTTCCGTTGCTGATAACAAGTTGCCACAAACTTAGCAGCACAAAATGACAAATTTTTATCTCATAGTTGTGTAGGTCAGAAGTCTGGGCAGGCATGGCTGTGTCCTCTGCTTAGGATCTCATGAGGCCAAAGAAAGAGACTGGCTGCAGTGGATTCTTGTCTGGAGGCACTGGGGATGATTCCGATTTCCAGCTCGCTTAAGTGCTTGGCAGACTTCCTTTCTTTGTGATCGTGGGACTGAGGGCCCTGTTTCCTTGCTGGCTTTCAGCTGAGGCCTAACTCAGATTTTTAAGGCTGCTGTCTTTCCTTCTCATGTGGCTTCCTCCATCTTTAAACCTGCAATGATACACTGAGTCCTTCTCATGCTTCAAAACTCTCTAACTTCTTTTATCGCCGGCTGAAGAAAATTCTGCTGTTAAAGGGTTTATTTGATTAGATTAGACCCACCCAGATAATCCTCCTTTTTGCAATATAATATATGATAATCTCAGGAGTATCACCATGGAGCAAAGTTCCTCGGAACTGTTTTACAACAGGAGGGAACCATATGTCTGGAGCACAGCTTCCTTATGGGACACTCCAAGTGTCCAAAGTCTAGCCTTGTCGAGATTTTTTTCCCCACCGCCAAAAAAATCCTGTTATATAGGACTTAATGAAATGAATTTTATTTAATTTTACTTTATTTAATGAAAATAATGTTTTACAACATCCTTGGTCTCTCTCTCTCTATTTTTCAGATTTATTCCTCCTATTTCTAACTCCCTTAACTCTTTCTAATTATCTTTGTTATCCTTACTCACTTTGATTGATCATGTCTTTTCATTTTTCTATAACTTATCATTTTCTGGCCATTTTCAAAATAAGCAAAGTTGCTCCCGGGTGTCATCTACTAAGACTTCTAATTAAGTGCCCTTTGAGGAATTAATACAATGATCTGTAGAGAGCTTCATGGTTGCTTATTTTCCTAGTCCCCATGTCTGCAGTAGGTCATGACAAGAAAAGGCATCAACAGCTGGGGATGGTATTGTGCTAGTCAGGGACAAGGCAAAGTGGCTGTAAGAGAACCAATAATAATTTAGTGCTATAAGTACAAAGATGTTCATTTTTTTTTCACATAAAAGACCAGGAAATATATATAAACTCCTGGCTCCATGTGGCCATTCAAGGAGCAAGGTTCCTTCTCTCTTGCTTTCATGTCATCTAGAACTTTATCCCTTTTTGTTTGGTTGAAGCAGGATTTCAGATATGCCCATGTTCCATCTCTTGGGAAGGGGACAAAACATGCAGGAGAATGCTACAGAGTTTTAAGACTGGTCTGTAAGGTGCACATGATCACTGCCACTCACATTCCACTAGCAAGACCTTAAACTGGGCTTAACCTGTTGCATTGGCTGGGGGATGTACCCCTTAACTCGATGACCAAACACTCAGCTGCAACCCTATTGTGAGAGAAAGCATGGAAGGATTCTGATGCATGGCCTGCAGTCTGTGTCACATGTAAGTATTTTTATAACATATTTATTGAGATAGAATTCACATACCACACAACTCACCTGTTTAAACTCTACAATTCAATGGTTTTTAGTATATTCAGAGTTATGCAACCATCATCACAATCAATTTTAGAATACATTCATCACGTCAGAAAGAAACACCATGTTCGGTAGCAGTCAGTGCCGATAACCTCCCAACTGTGAGCCCCTGGCAACCACCAATCTATGTTCTGTCTCTATACATTTGCCTAATTTGGACATTTCATATAAATGGAATCATACAATATGTGGTCTTTCATGAATGGCTTATTTCACTTGACTTAACGTTTTCAAGGTTTATCCATGCGGTACTTTATTCCTCTTTATGGGTGAATAATATTCTGTTGTATAAATATACCACATTTTTTAAGACCATTCATCGGTTGATGGACATTTGAATTGTTTTCATCTTTTTGGCTATTATGAATAATGCTGCTATGAACATTCATGTACAAAATGTTGTATAGACATATATTTTCATTTCTCTTATTTATATACTGTATTGGGTTGAACACTTTCTCTCAAAATTTATACCAATCCAGAATCTCAGAATGTGATCTTATTTGGAAGTAAGCTCTTTGCAGAAGTAATTAGTTCTAATTAGTGATTAGATGAGGTCATAATGGATTAGGGTGGGTCCTAAATCTAATGATTGTTGTCCTTTAAGAAGGCTATGTGAAGACATAGGTACCGAGACACAGAAGATATAGACACAGGAGAGGAGAATGCTATGTGAAAATGGAGACCGAGAATGGAGTGATGCAGCTGCAAACCAAAGAATGCCAAAGATTGCTGGCAACCACAGAAGCTAGAAGAGAAGCATGGGACTTCAGAGATTTCAGAAGGAACCAACCCTGCTGACACCTTGATTTCAGACTCTTAGCTTCCAGAACTGTGAGATAATAAATTTCTGTTTGTTTAAGCCATCCAATTTGTGGTCCTTTGTTACAGAAGCCATAGGAAACTAATTAGGAAACTAAACTAGAAGTGAAATTATTGGATCTTGTGGTAACTCTATGTTTAACTTTTGAAGTTGCTTGCTATTAGCCTGACCATTTCCTTCAGCATTTCTTGTAGCGTGGGTCTGCTAGCAACAACTCAACTAATTACCTGTTTTTATTTATCCAGAAATTTCTTATTTTGTCTTAATTTTGTAAAGACTGTTTTGCTGGATACAAAATTTTCAGCTGATAGTTCTTTTCTTTCAGCACTTTGCATATTTCATCCTACTGCCTTCTGGCTTCCATTGTTTCTGACGAGAAATCAGCTGTTAATCTTATTGGGTTCTTTTGTGTGTAATGAGTCATTGTTTTTTCTTGCTGCTTTCAAGATTTTCTCTCTTTGTCTTCCGCATTTTCACTTCATGTGTGGATCACTTTGAGGTTATCTTACTTGGAGTTCATCAAACTGCTAGGATGTGTAGATTAATGTTTTTTTATATGAAATTTGGGAATTTTTCATGTATTATATCCTCAAATATTTTTTTCTCCTTACTCTCTCTCCTCTCCTTCTTTTACTCCATTACTCTTATGTTGGTGTACTTAATAGTGCCCCACATTTCTTTGAGGCTGTTCATTTTTCTCATTCTTTTCCTCTTCATTCTTTGGATTGCATAATCTCTATTGATCTATCTTCAAGTTCCCTGATTTTTTCTTCTGCCAGCTCATATGCATTTTTCTACCAATCTAGCCATCATTAACAGTAAATTTATATTCTTTATATGATCAATAATTCAAAACTTTTAATTATATTGGACAATTGGTTTGTAGGTTTATCTAACATGAAAACACAAGCATACTGAGGCCCACCCCACAACACAACCTTCTCATGTCATTATTATTTTATTAATGGTTCAGGTTTAATCCTGTTGTTATTCCTTTTATTAAAGATTCTCATGGTTATTTTCTGAAATAATTTTACTTTGCTTCCTAGTATTTGTTTAAACCACTCTTATAATAATCCTGTTAAAACATTTAAAAGTATTTCATGATAAATTTCAGACATATCAAAAAGTAGAATAATATAATGAACCCACACAAACCTTTCACCCACCTATCAACATTTTGCTGATGTTATTTGGTAAACCTCCTTGCCTCTTTTTAATCTCCTGGTGTTTTTGTTTTGTTTTGTGAGGAAGACTGGCCCTGAGCTAACATCCATGCCAATCTTCCTCTATGTTGTATGTGGGATGCCATCAGAGCATGTCTTGATGAGCATTGTGTAGGTCTACACCCAGGATCTGAAGCTGCAAACCCTGGGCCACTGAAGTGGAGTGTGTGAACTTAATCACTACACAACCAGGCTGGCCCCTCTCCTGGTGTTTTTTAAAGGAAACCTCAGACCACAATCATTTACTCTATAACTATTTCATCTCTAACAGATGAGGATTTCTTTTTATATAATGCCATTATCACACCTATCAAAATTAACAATACTATTTTAATAAATAATACCCATTCTAAATTAGCACATTCTCAGTTGTTCAAAATGCCTTTCTAAAACAAACTTGGTTTATTTAAATTAAGATTCAAATAAAGTCCACACACACTTTTAATTGATACGTGCAGACATGTTTCTTAATTTTTGTGGTGGCTATGAAAATATAGCATTCAGATCTGCTATGGGGACCATAATTGCCCTTCAGTTCTAGCTGCAGCCTTTTGAATTCTCAAGTGCATTTGACCTGAGATCATGATATTCATGGGCTCCTCCCAGTCACTAAAGGAGCGTAGCTGAGATATGAATGCACCCCCATTCATAGAGACAAAGGACTCTTCTGATAGACAGATTTGACTCAGAGTCTCCATCAGCTGGTTGAAGCTTCTTAGAAATATGCTCCAGTTGAGACATTTCCTACTCAGTCCGCCTTTTTTACTTGTCTCCTTCAGAGGGAAGACATATTGTGATCTGAAGGCTCTCCCCATCTTCTCCAGCTTCCACCTCTTCTTCCTTTACAGACATTTCACATAAATAAATCTCTTGCTTCTTGGAGGAGTTGAACTAACACAATTTTCTTTTAATTTATATTATACTCCCCCCCCCATGTCCCCCCTTTGCTATTTATTTGCAAAAAAAAAAGATTTCCCCTGTAGAATTTCCCACAGTTGTAATTTGGCTGATTGTTTCCTTGTAATGGAGACTCGCATGTTGCTCTCTCCTCATATTTCCTTTAGACTGGTAAACTTAGTGGTTTAATTTTATGATGAGAGTATATACTAGATGGTGTTGTGTCTTGCCCGGTCTTCTAGAATAGAATGAACGTACATCTGTTTGTCCTACTCTTAGTGTTGTCAGTACGTTCAGATGTGTGGAATGCCACATCAACTTTCATATAATGAATATAATATCAAATGATCATCCCAGTCTAGATTCATGATTGCACTGGATTACAAAATGGTAATTTTTATAACTCTACCATTTCTTCTGCCTTTATTAAGTGGAATTCTTCAATAAAGAAAATTTTCTCTCATCAATAATTTGGTTGCCCTGAAATGACATGAAAAGAAAGGTAAGATAAGTGTTTGAGTCTTTTGCTTTATATATTGGTTTTCTGAATACTGAGTTGGTACACTCACTAATACAGTGGTGTCCAGTGAGACTCTTTTTCTTTCTTTAATTTTTGTATTATTTTTGGACTCAAGATTTTTATATATTTGTTGAATTTCAATTTATTACATGTTCTTTTGATGTTCAAATTGTCCCATCTTTGGTCAATAGGAGCCCTTTGGTTTGGTTCATGTGTCCTTTTCACATAATCTCATCAATCTGCCATAAACATTCTTATCCCAACCTTTTGTGAATTATGGCATATTTATTCTTTTCTCTTGGGTAAATACCTAAAAATAGAGTCGCCAGGTCATAGGGTAGGTGTATGTTTAACTGCATAAAAAACTGCTAATGTATTTTTCAAAGTCATTGTACCATTTTGCAGTCCCATCAGCCATGTTTAAAAGTTTCATTTGTTCCACATTTATCAGAATTTAAAATCTATATGCCAACAAATTGGATAACCTAGAAAAAAATGGATAAATTCTTAGAATCATACAATCTCCCAAAACTGAATCAAGAAGAAATAAAGAATATGAATAGACCAATCCCAAGGAAAGAGGTTGAAACAGTAATCAAAAACCTCACCAAAAACAAAAGTTCAGGACCAGATGGCTTCTCTGGAGAATTCTACCAAACATTCAAAGAAGATTTAATACCTATCCTTCTCAAACTATTCCAAAAAATTGAAGAGGAGAGGAAGCGGCCTAACTCATTCTATGGGGCCAACATTACCCTAATATCAAAACTGGACAAGGACAATTATTAATTAGTGAAATGCAAATTTCACTAATAATTAGTGAAATGCAAATCAAAACTACAATGAGACATCACCTTACACCTGTCAGAATGGCTATAATTAACAAGATAAGAAATAACAAACGTTGGAGAGGATGTGGAGAAAAGGGTCCCCACACACACTGCTGCTAGGAATACAAACTGGTACAACCACTATGGAAAATAGTGTGGAGATTTCTCAAAAAATTAGAAATAGAAATACCATACAATCCAGCCATCCTACTACAGGCTATTTAATCAAAGAACATGAAATCAACAATTCAAAGAGATTTATGCATCCCTATGTTCATTGCATACTTATTCACAATAGCTAAGACGTGAAAGCAACCCAAGTGCCCATCAACGGCTGAATGGTTAAAGAAGATGTGGTGTGTGTGTATATATATATATATAACGGAATACTACTCAGCCATAAAAAAGACAAAATTGTGCCATTTGCAACAACATGGATGGACCTTGAGGGTATTATGATAAGCAAAATAAGCCAGACAGAGAAAGGCAGACGCTATATGATTTCACTCACATGTGGAAGATAAACAAACACATGGATAGGGAGAAGAGATTAGTGGTTACCAGAGGCGAAGGGGGTGGGGGGAAGGTGAAAGAAGTAAAGGGGCACATATGTATGGTGACAGATAAAAACTAGACTATTGGTTGTGAACACGATGCAGTCTATACAGAAACTGATATATAATAATGTACACCTGAAATTTACATAATGTTATAAGCCAATATGACCTCAATAAAATAATTTTAAAAATTTGTTATTGTCAGTCTTCTTGATCTCAACCATTCTAGCGGGTATGAAATAATATTTCATATGGTTTTAATTTTCATTACCCTGATGACTAAAGATATTGAGTCCCTTTTCATGGAGTTCTGGTCATTTGTATATCTTCTGTGCTGTTTCCGATCAAGTCTTTTGTCTGTATTTAAAAATTGGGTAGTTTGATTTTTATTATTGATATGAAAAGATATGTATATATGTATACACATGTGCACATCAGTTCTCTGTCAGATATACGTATTGCAAATATTGTCTCCCAACATATGGCTTGTCTTTTAATTTTTTTATTGGTGTCTTTGGATGAATAGAACATTTTAATTGTGATGATGTTCAGTTTATTATTTATTTAAATGGGTAAGTGCATTTTGTGTCCTGGCTTAGAAATCTTCCCCAAGGCTATACAGATACTCTTTTTCCTTAAGACTTTACAGTTTTATCTTTATTTAGTCCTGTAATCCATCTTAAATCACTTTTTTAATGTGGATATCCAAATGTTGTAGCACCATTTGTAGAAAATAAACTCCTTTCCTCGTTGAATTGCCTTGGTAACTTTGTTGCATATCACTTGACCATATATGTATGCACCTATTTATGGGCTCTCTACTTTGTTCCATTGATATATATGTCTACTCTTATGCTAATACTACTTGGATTTCTAATTCATTTTGGCAAATCATGCATGGATATTAAACGTTTGCTAAAATTTTGGCTTATTTATCCTTATCCCCATCTATTGCAAGTTTGTTCCTCTTCCCACCTTGTCCCCAAGAATGAAAGTAGTCATTGGTCTCTTCTCACCTGAGAGGAGCACATTGCTTTCTAGAATTTAATTTACTTAGATTTCTTTGTGGTCTCAGTTCTCTGGTGGGCTTAAAAACAACCACAGCCATGATATTACAGCTTATCTGGATTTTCCTTTGTTAGTGTGAAGGCAAGGTTTTCTGGAATTTTCTTCCTCCTGACTGAAAGCAGGCTCCATGTAGTAAATTATATTAGAGAAGTGTAATTCTCACAGGCAGACAGACTGCTCTAGATGGTGGTAGAGGGAAGCTGACAGAGCTTCGTGGCAGTGTATTCTGAGGATTATATTTTTTTCACATAGCCAAAAGAGTATGCTATTTCATCTTCTTTTGAAAGTGCAACACTAGTCCCAAGCTTACTAGACATTAGAAATCAGCCTGGAAGCAATTTTTCCCATCTATAATGTTGGATCAGAATCTAAGGCACATTAAATGGAACTACGAGGGATCTTCATTACCTACTTGGAAAGCGGTATTCTTTCATGAATTTGCATAAAGAAAAAGAAAGCAAAGCAAAAATCAAACAAGCTATGAAACTTATATTAGTATTGCAGAAAAATAAAAGAATATATCAACTTGATATCAAGACCCAGATAAAGTTTTGGAACAGTATTCGGTATATTTAATTGTGTCCAGAAATTATTTTTCCTCTGAAACAAGAGCAGAAAGTGATAAGAAGAGAAGAGACTAAGGTAAAAAGTGAGAAGCATGAACTTCTTGCAACTCCCTAATATACCATAGCACCAGCACGTACAGTCCACATGCCCGGGAAGCATCTCCCAGCCCTCCCGTTGCCCAACTGGCTGCTATTCACCCTTAACATCTGCTTTGATTTCTGTATTCTGGGTTAGGTGCCCTCTAATTTACATACTTGTTAGCATCCCTCACTAAACTGTACGTTCCTTTGGTGCAGGAGCTGTGTCCTCTCCACATTTCTGTCTGCAGCTCCAAGCCCACATTAGTCACTCAGTAAGCATTTGAGTGAAAAAATGATCATCTGGAAAGACAACAGGAAAAACTACAAAGACTCTTTGGAGGAAGAAAAGATCTGAAATTAGAAGAATGAGAAGCTCATTGTACGCAAAAAAAAAAAAAAAAAATGTAGTTAAAGGAATCATATGCTCTCCCCCAAATTTAAGCCTATAAAAAGGAGTGTTTTAATGGCTCAGAAATCAATGGATAAATCAATGGAACAGAATATGTACTTCTGAATCCTGCATTAAGTCCTGTCTGAGAAGTTTCAGAAACCAATATGGAAAGGATTTTTAAATCAAAAAATAGTATTGGCCAAACTGACTATTTGGAATAAAAACGGAAATGAAGTTAGAACTTCCTTTCTTACCAGATGTAAACATACAGGTGAACTAGAGTGAAATATTAAAAAGAGCAAACCATATCAAAAATATAGAAAGCAACATTGCTTAATAGTTAACCAATTATTAAATAAACAAGAGCCTTTTAAACCTGAAAACATTGGACAAAGTTCTAAAGAAAGAAAAAAGGACCTATTTTGCTATATAAAAAAGGTAACATTTCTGAGGTTAAAAAACGAAGGGAAAAAGCGGAGTGCAAGAACACAGTGGGGAAATGTTTCATGTTTCTCTCTTTCACATATACCAGGGGTCGGCAAACTCATTCTGTAAAGGATCCCATGCTTTAGGCTTTATAAGCCGGAGGATCTCTGTCTCAGTTGCTCAACTCTACCATTTTAACACGAAAGCAGCCGTAAACAATAGGTAAATGAATGATCATGGCTATGTTCCAATAAAACTTTTTATGAACACTGAAATTTGAATTTTAGAAGATTTTACATGTCATAAAATATTCTTGTCTTTTTTTTTAAGTTTTCAACTATTTAAAAGTGTAAAACACATCTTGAGCTCATGGACTGTGCAAAAACAGGCAGGTGGCCAGATTTGGTGCATAGGCCTTGGTTTGCTGACTCCTGATATACTATGGGCTCTTAAAAATCAATACACATTATAATAAGAAATGGCTAAGTGTCAGAGCATAGGAATCAAAATGGCAAGACAATGCAAAAATGTTCAACCTCATTGATAACTAAATGCAAAATAAAATGAGACAGCATTTTTTGGCTTAATAACTTGGCAATGATTAGAAAAAGTGATAATATTTAGTATAAAACTCTCTGGAAAGCAACATTGTATAATGTTTTATAAGTCTTGAAGGACTCCATATCATCTACACAGATTTCTCACTTTTAAGAATCCATTTCAAAGGAGTAGTTACAAGTATAGGCAATGATTATGAAATACCACGCTCATGTGAAATTATTTTTAAAAATTAGAACTGGAAGCAATTGGGTTGGAGGAAAATACATGTAAATTAAAGCACATTCATAAGGGAAATACTACATAGATCTCAGAAGTCATATTTTCAATAATAATATAAAGAAAACACACCACAATGTTAATAGTGGTTATCTCTAAATAGTGGGATTATGGGCAATTTTAATCTTCTTTATATTTTTCTACATTTTCTTCAAATAAAATAATGTACACTTAAAATAAAAATTAAAATGTAACATTAGTTGGTTGTGAAATAATCGAGCAGCGAAGAGAATGAATAATAAGAACAAGCCACACAAAATTGGAAAACAGAGATGTACTGGCAGAGAAGAGGCAATTCTTCGATGTGGGATGAGTCAGCCAGGGAATGGAGGTAAGAGGCATTAATGCAGAAGTGAAAAATCACCTTCAGACCGCAGGTAGCCTCAGTTCTTTAGGGAAGAGTCACCGCCACCGTCCCTGGTTAAGGGTTATCTCAATCAGAGTTCTGACTGAAGATGAGTAGTCTGTCTGCAAAGGGACACGGAGATTGTAGGGGCAGAGAATGGACAGTGGACTCAGGTCAGAAGGCTGTTGTGATTGCCTTGGTGAAGGGAAACAAGGTCTGCGTCAGGGAGAACAGGCACGAGAGGAAGAGACGCATAGGAAAGAAACACCGCAGAATTAATGGTACTTGACCACTGTCCATTGTTCACTGTCTTGGGCTAGGTATAAGAAGGAATTAGAAAGAAGAATCTGAAATATTGAACCTGGGAAATTGATGGATGATGGTGTTGGCTGGCTTAGGGTATGCAAGAAACGCACATGTGGAACCAGATAATAAGATAGGTTTTATGGACCTTTCAAGTGAAAATAACTGGGAATCAGAATTCAATGATGTTTTTAGAGTTCACAGAGAAATAAATGGATTGGAGGTCAGTGGGCCACTCTGAGAAGTCATGTGGTGGTCCAGCTTCACTAGAAGTAGCTCAGCCTCCTGGGTATTCAAAGAACGTAGACCTGACAGCCATATCCTCTGCACAGCGTTGCCCCACTTGAATGCCCAGATTTACATTTTCTTTCTTTTCTTTTTTAACTTTCTGTTATAGACAGACCTTGTAAAAAAGGTCTTATGTGCTCAGCCTGGCAAATTTAGAAAGAATAGAAAAGTTTAGACATAGGAAAATGAAAATTTGCCTGAATCCCACCATTTAAAATTTTAGCATATTCCCTTCTCTCTTTCTCTCTTTTTTTCTGTGTGTTTAAAAACAGTTGCAACATGTATCACTGTATATACAATATTGTATTAATTTTTCCACTTAATGCAACTTCAGTGTTATTTAAATCTCTGTGTATAAAGGAAAAAATTATAAAGAAAAAGAAAAAAGGAAATGAGAAAAAAAGAGGAAGAAAGGAAAAACAAGAAGGTGAAATACTGAATTTGTTTTGTCTTTGTTGTATAATAAAGAATTAATTTTGTCCCAAGTCCTGGCACAGGGTTTCTAAAACTCTTGGGATTTCCCAAGTGATATAAGAGTCTTTGTTACTCATGACCCATTGGGTCACTATGCTATCACTATCAATACCACTGTATGCTAATGAGGTCACTCAAGGTGGCCCCCTAGGTAACTTCAGGATGGGGGCTGGTCACCAGGAAGACTAATCGTATGATCAGAGGGTTGGAAATTTGAGCCAACTCAACCTCCAGAGAGGTGAGGGTGGTTGGAGATTAAGTTCAGTCATATAATCGATGATTTAATTAATCATGCCTCTGTAATGAAACTCCAATAAATCTCTGAACACAAAGGCACAGTAGAGCTTCCTGGTTGGTGAACACACTGACGTAATGAGAGAGTGGTGTGCCCTGATTTAACCAGAAGGCATGGAATCTCTGCATCCCTCATCTCGCCCCGTGCATCTCTTTGTTTACCTGGTCCTCCTGATTTGCATTCTCTATAATAAAACTGTAATCATAAATGTAGCACTTTCTTGAATTCTGTGTCATTCTAGCAAATTATGAAACCTGAGGAGGTCATAAAAACCCCTGAATTATAGCCAGTCAGCGAGAAGTGCGAGAGACCTAAGGGGACGTGAGGAGTGTCTGGTTTCTGAAGTAAGCGGACCATTGTTGGGGACCATTCCCTTTAACTTGTGGGGTCTGTGTTAACTCTGGGTAGTTAGTACTAGAACTGAATTGTAGTACAACCAGTTGAGTTTCTATCAGATTAGTCTATTTTAGGAGGGACCCAAGAGAAGTAAGTCAGGTTAACATATATGATATATCAGGTTTTTAAATAGAGTCACAAAAGGAAATTTTTATTATTTATTTCACCAGCTTCTTCCTCACTTTAAAATAGTCACTTGTCTAAATACCATGGTAATACGTGTTCTTGGGCCAAAAATGCCTTCAGAAATTGCATAATTCGGTTTACTGACTTCAAAATGCTAGTTTTCACGATGAATCCTTATGTTCATTTACTGGCGCTTGAGTTGGAGAGCAGATGATTCTATTAGAACAACTGACAACACTTCCCAATCTACACAACATCGCAGTTTTTCTTCTTCATTGTTAAAAATAATCTTATAAAACAGAAGATCCAGCAGGGGGGTGTAGAATTCCAGTTTCTAGGATATTACACATTTCTTTGGAAAACAAGTTCTTTTTTTATTGCTACAACTCAGTAATCCTTCTCAATATTGAAAAAGGAATAAAAGGACCTTAAATGACGTTGTGCTTGAGCAGCGATTCAACCGCTCCTCTCTCTGAAGGGGTTCAGTTTCTTTTTTTGAGTTACTATTAACAAATGTGTTCTCGTGGCTGCTTGAAAGCAAATATTGATCAGACTAAAATTAGTTTTTATTCATATCTTGTGAGTGGGTAACTGATATTATTACTAATATTTATGAAAACAATTGCATGCAACACCATTTTTATAGAAGTGGAAGCTCTTTTCAGGGAGGAAGGCTTACGTTTTCTATGTTACTCAGAAGTACCGAGTTGTTATGGA
Source organism: Tapirus indicus (assembly GCA_031878705.1). Lineage (NCBI taxonomy): Eukaryota > Metazoa > Chordata > Mammalia > Perissodactyla > Tapiridae > Tapirus > Tapirus indicus. The sequence continues at coordinate 71,431,388 of CM062918.1, read as the reverse complement.
CACATGTTATATTCTTGATAATAAAAAACATCTTGGATATAAATCTGAGTGTGTATACCTACATTTATCAAAATAAATATAAATAGGTAAAATTATTTCCCACAAAATATTTACAAAGGAAATAATCAAATATCCTTCAGAAATAAGTATGATTTTCATAATAAAAGCAAGTTAGAAGATTAAGAGAAAGTGTCATATTCCTGGGAAACAAGACTGCCCATTTTTTTTTTTTTTTTTGGTGAGGAAGACCAGCCCTGAGCTACCATCCATTGCCAATCCTCCTCTTTTTGCTGAGGAAGACCAGCCCTGAGCTAACATCCGTTGCTAATCCTCCTCTTTTTGCTGAGGAAGACTGGCCTTGGGCTAACATCTGTGCCCATCTTCCTCTACTTTATATGGGACGCCGCCATGGCATGGCTGAGAAGCAGTGCATCTGCGGGCGCCCGGGATCCGAACCCGTGAACCCTGGGCTGCCAAGCGTGAACTAAACCGCTGCGCCACCAGGCGGCCCCAAGACTGCCCATTTTTGACAAATGCCTTCCCTCTGGGTCAACAGAGCTGTTATACTCCTTTTTAATTTTTTCTCCTTCTGGACCAACAAAGCTTAAGTATACGGACTATCAATAAAAGCTAGAAAAATAATACAGGAAGGTTGAACCAAGAGGCAAAGGACACGACTGAAACACGTGTCTATAACTGTAGGATGAATCTGATTGCACAACGTTTTTGCTTGACACTCTGTCCCTCTTACCCCCAAAACCCACGTATTTACAAGAGGATCAATGATGAAGTTGAAGGAAGAGGCAGTTGCTGCCCTATCTCTGGAATTGAAAAGCCCCACCCAGGCTCAGCTGGGCCACTTTCCCGCACTGTAGCCCCCTCCCATTGGATGTCCTGCTCTCACTTCACACCTCTGCCATCTGCCTGCCTCAGGGATGGGGCTGTGCCTGGCCTCAGATGGGAAGAAGTGGGGAAGCCTGCAGAGGGAAAGAACTTGCCAGGTCTTGGAGCAGAACTGGGAAAGCAGGGTTTGTGAGGAGGAGGCCTGGCAGACAAGGACAGTCGTCTCCCCAGACCCATCAGATTCGTGGCATAAAGCTGTTTAAAACTCAAGTCCACCAGGCTTCCATGAGGTAGGGTCAGGAGGGATCCTGACTCCTTGGATATTGGTAGTAGTAGGTTTTAACTTCCCATCTTTAGGAGAAATATGCTGGTTTTTTTCATACTGCATTGAAATAAAAATATCTTCATATGTCCCAATATTTTCATAGCAGATTTAAAGCATTTTCAATAGCTATATCACACTTCAATTATTTTTCTCTTCGGTCACTTGGCTGGGGTTGGGATGTACCCCGAACCTCTGTCATTCTGCCTCTTGTTTATTGCGCTACCTCCTTGTAAGACTTCTGAAGGGTTTGATAACTCCCCAGCACCTTCCTTTCTTCACCTGTAAATAACACCTTTTCATCTCACAGGGTTTACAAGAATTCAATGAGTTGATCTTGACGTGAAGTACTCGTCATGCGGACAGTCACAGAGTAAATTGTTCAATAAGGTAAGTTTCCCTCCTTCAACAGGAAATTTCTCATGGAGGGGATATACCTGTTCCAAAGGAAGTCTGTATGTTGGAGCTCAGAGTGTGGGGGTAGAAAGAACATGAGAATTGGAATCACACAGACCTATCCAAATCCTGCCTCACCAGCTCTGTGACTCTAGAAATGTAATTTAAGCTTTCTGGGTCTTGACATTCTCACCTTTAAAATGGGCATAAAAATCCTGTCTCAGATGGTTGTAGACTTTGGTGACTTCGTAATGTTTCAACTAGGCTAAGCTGAACTACATTCCCCAGAATTCTCTTCCCTATATGTTTCCAGTTGGGGTAGGCCTCAAGGGACATTTTGCACAGATTTGGAGGGTAGAAGTGAAGCAGCAGCTGTGTTGCTATTACCCTTTTGGAAGTTTGGAACTGGGGCACACACGATGTCACTTACCTGCTGGCTTAACTTACTGGTGTGCAGAGCAGCCAACCCTGCAGTTGATTCTGGTCAGCTCCTCCAACTCCTGGCTCAGGTATGTGTTTAGCTGCACAATGAAGGGCGTCAGCTTCTCCTTCAGGTCACCTATCTCATAAAAATTGGAGGCAGTGAGGGACTGATGCACAGAGGTGTGTTGATAAATGTTTTAAAGTCAACTCTCCTGAAAAAACAAAAGCCCTAATTTGCAGTGTTTGTCAATTCACGTCGTGTAAACACTCCCTTCTTGGCTGATTTCAAGCTACCAGTGTGAGGTCACTGAATGTGAATTTGGGGAAGAGACACGTACAATAGACCCTCGCGAGCTGGAATGGGAGGGCTCCAGCACACCTCTGCTGACAGGGGTCCAGTTCATTATCATCAGTTATAACTCGTGCTTGTTTGTTCAAGTTTGTCCTTGCCCTTCCCCTCTTTACTACCACTTCGCCTCGTGACTGCCTGCTCTGCAAACTTTAAGTTGCAGATTTAGATGCGAAGACACCAGCCTTTCTGAGACTGTTTAACCAACTCTCACAATTGCACAAAGTTAAATTCCTAGAATAATTCCTTTATTTTGTATAAGTACATGTATGTTTCCTAATGGTTTCACTTCTCTGATTGAACGCTGACCCTTGACTGATATGGAAAGTTTGAGATAATTTATGTTCATATCCAGCAGTGTTCGGCACACAATAGACATTAAAAAACGTTGACTTCCTTCATAAGCAATTGCCAACTATTATAAATTTAATGGTATGCACATTTCTTCTCCTTATATCACGGAACTCAGAGATATCCATAATATATATGGGAATCATGTTCCTTTTATACCTTTTCTAAGGAAATGGATCATAGAGATCAGCACTATCCAACAGAAATATAATGCAAGCAGTGTAACACAATTTAAATTTTTCTAGTGCCACATTAGAAAAAGCAAAAGAAACAGGTAAAATTAATTATAATAATATATTTATTTTATCCAAATACCCAATATATCCCAAATATTATTTCAGCACGTAATCAATATAAAACACAATCAATGAGATATTTTAAGCTCTTTTTTTTGTACTAACTCCTTGAAATGTGGTGTGTATTTTATGCTTACAGCACATCTCAATTTCAAGTGGTCACCTTCAAGAGCCACATTCTGGTGAGTGACCATCATACTGAACAGTGTAAACACAGACCCATATCCAAGGCAGATAGCATACAATGAATTTTTATCATGTTTAATTATCTGTGTATTTGAAACTTATGTATTTGATCTCAGCAGAGGCTGCAAAAATAGTAGTACCTGGGGCCGGCCCGGTGGCGCAGCGGTTTCGTCCGCGCTTGGCAGCCCGGGGTTCGCTGGTTCGGATCCCGGACGCCCGCCGACGCACTGCCTGTCAGCCATGCCGTGGCGGCGTCCCATATAAAGTGGAGGAAGATGGGCACGATGTTAGCCCAGGGCCAGTCTTCCTCAGCAAAAAGGGGAGGATTAGCAACGGATGTTAGCTCAGGGCTGGACTTCCTCACCAAAAAAAAAAAAAAAAAAAAAATAGTAGTACCATTCACTCATGGGGTTGCTGGGGTTATTAGTAACTAGTACCAGGTTATTCCTGCTTCAGAAGGGCTGCCTTCTACAGCATTCATGGATCACAAGTGTCAGGAATTAGAAGACATGAAGTTCTCTCATGCCACCGACTACCCTGCAGTTAATGTGCTCAGTAATTGGAAAGGCATGTCAGGTCCTCCCTGCTGGCTGGACAGAGCTGTGGACACCAAAGATGTGGCACACTGGCCTGGGTTCCAAGTAACCTTAATCACACTCTGAAAATTGCTTGGAAGATGAATAATAACAAAAACCATGACTGACTTGAGATTTACATGGTACTTATTGTTTAGTAATACAGTAATTTTTATCTGGTTTTACCACAGTAATGATGGTATATGTATTTTTCTGACTACCAATAAAATTTGGAATACAGCTAGAGTGTCAAGAAATGTGTCACAGCTCTCCAGCCCCTCTTCGCACCATCTCTTTCGTCTTTGGTTATGTTGATGTAGAAATCCGACGACCAACAAGGACTGCACACAAGCCTTCCTCATCCCACGTTGTCTACAGGGCTTCCTTACTTGCCATGGAATTCCCTGTGGTGGGCCCAAAGTGGGCACAGTCACAAACTTGGGTGCAGAAAAGAAAACTGGCTTATTTTACCACAACTCAGTTGAATCCGTACTTCAAGCCCCGATTATATTTTATGAACCACACCCCCGCCCCCCAAAAAAGTAATCTGTCAATTCTGGGTTTTCTGTTAAATTCAGATTTCCCCTCCCCCTCCTTTGGAGGATGGATTTAATTGCTAGGGGCTTTCTGCGGCTTGAAGGGCAGGGACGGTTCTCTTCCACACAGTGTCTGCTTCAGGGGCCATCACGTGCGCCTCTCACCATAACTTGTCCACCTCCACTTGGGCATTCGTGGAACAGATCTTCTTCAGGGCGTGGTCAAGACCACTGTCTGGGAGGTGTCCCCTGGTCTGGACTGGGAGAGCCTTCCAGGACCTTGGCCCTCAGCCTCACACTTATGTTCCTCCAGGCAATGCAGGAAAAATGTTTGCCATCTTTCTACACCCTCACAGAGAGCTGAGGGACTCCACAGGCCGACAGTGTGGTGCTGGTGGGGGTAGGAGAACTGTGGAGGTCTTCGCGCAGCACTCCTCCTCAGTGCTCCATCAATACCCAGCTCTCCTGCTTCCTCCCAAATCCTCTCCATCTGTCTTTTCAGCTTACAAGATCTTTACTAAGTGTTTTCCTAAATCCTTTCTGTCTGTATATGCCTTTGGGGTTACTTATTATTTCTAAAACTTAAAAGCCAAGAATTTGACATCTTCATGTCTGAGCCAGCTCAGCTGGTTCCCCTGGGCCATGGCAGCCTCACGTCCAGCTGCCTCGGCCGCAGGGAGAGGCCTGAGACTACCACCAACCAAAGCAATGAAGCGATGGGGCGGGGCATGTCGGTTAATCATAAGCTACAATTCAGGGGTATGAAATCAGGTGACTCACTCATTTTCACAAAACAAGTGCTGTATAAATAGCTGAAGTTATGATGGCATTCTAAGATTTCACAGCCAGGTCACTGTGGCGTGTAAATACATTTCTCCCATAAGATTTTCAGTAAACCATTTTATGATGATTTGTATTGATCAAATTTTGAAAAGTAGTTTCAGAAAATCAGGGTAGGATCTACGGTGAGTTGACTTATGTAGCTTGGGCAAAGAACAGAGGGTAGCGGAATGTTTCCACCTTAACTGAAATAAACTTGGATTTGAAATAAAAGATGGTTCACCCAGAGTTTCACATGAGCAGGAGATTCACCTGAAAAGGTTTGCTCCCAGAGATCATTCTAAGGAACTCTAAGTTCTCTGAGCATTTTTCACTCTCCTGAAACAGCAAGACTTCTGGCAATGGCTGCACATGACATTTAAGGTGAGATTGCCCTGGGTGTGGGAGCCAGTATACAATTGTTTTCTTGATGCTTTTGGTTTTGTGACTCTCACAGATCTTGAGCCTTAGAAACACTAGCAGCTCTGTGGATGATCTCCGGTCCCACTTTGATAGCCCAAGTTAGGTAGAATTAGTTATCAGCATAGACAAAGTAAAATAATTTTTGATTTAAAGAAATGTTACTGATCTGATCCCACAACTATCGTCAGAAACGGTATCACTTTCTGTGTGATAACTTAGTGGCACTTCAATCTGTATGCAAGTATGTGGGCTGTCATTTGGAGGAAGAATCGAAAACCAGAGACCTCTGTTGAAACCACTTAGGATGCCGACAGACTTGAGCCAATTCCAGATTTGGAAAGCATGGCTGTTTTCCAAGGCGAGGTTGAAGAGGGGCCAAGTGAGGAGTCTGGGAGCAGACTAGGGTCCACCTCTTCCACCTGGAGAATGATATTATCTTGGAGTGGTTTACTAAGCTCTCTGTACCTCCACAAAGCTAGTGTACTGTTACACAGGTTTCATCCCTCAGAGGTTTGGTTTTGTCCTAGAAGAATAGATGACTGTGTTCTCTAGGTTATTTGCTATCCTTAGGATTCTACAGATGCGCCACATATAATTGTGCTTCCTCTCTGAAAAGATGTAGCGGTTGGTGCCCCTCTCCTCTTGAGAACCTGGTTTAGAAATCTAGTGCTGAACTGCAGCTCTTCCCATCCGTCATCCTTGGCCTCTCGTCATGGGTTTGCACTTGAGGCAGTGAGGGAGGGGCACCGCTGCGGGATTGGACTCTAGTTATTTATGTCGAGTCATCCTGCTTTTGGAGGTTTGGGGCAGAGAGCACCTCTCTCTGCTGCTTGGGAAGAGGCCAGTGTGGCTCAGTGGTTGGCACACACGACCCAACTCTTAAGTTGGGCTTCACAGTGTCGCATTGCCATTGCTTCTTTTTCCCAAATGTCCTTTTGTCCTTCAGTTTGCTTTATAAAAGCTTGCATATTCTCCAGTCAGCTAGCTTCTGCCTGGGTTGTAGGACCTAGGTTGGCATTCCTGTCTTGGCATCGATAATCAATAGAGTCTGTAGCAGTGCTCCAACACCCATTCCTTTTCCCCTGAGTCCATTCTCTCCAAGAACCGCCAGAGGGCCTTTAAAAAGCAAATCTGATCCTGTCCCCACCCCTGCCCCTGCACCCTAGGCACTCCTACCCCGCTAGCATCCCATCCAGCCCTCTTTCCCTCATTCTGAGCACCAGCCATGCCGGCCTCCTTCGCTGCTCTGATGCACTGCGTTCCCTCCATTAATTAAATCATTGATTTGTCAACCAGTGCCCAGTCCTACAGTGATTATTTTTAGAAACACAAGAAGGCTCAGAAAGCCAGCACTTGCCTGTTGTTTCCTCTGGACCAAAATCTCCTTCCAGGTAGTTAACTCTTATTGGTTATCTTAACCCAATCGTGACCAACCAGGCCAGTCAGATCCCCCCATCATTCATTCTCCCAAGCCCTGTGGGCTGTTTGGATTATGTCCAACCAACCATTGTGATGAGGTCACCTGAGCTGACTGCTGCTCCTTCACTAGCTTGAAGCCTCTTTGAGGGCAGGGGACACATCTGTCTTTGCTCACAACTGAATCGTTTGTGCTTGGTGTCGAGCAGGGCCACAATAAATGTCTGGGTTGGCATATATTGATTACTCGTAAGTCCTTTGTCTAAATCAATTGTACCAGTGTGATGAATACATGATGAAAATGTTTAAGGAATCACATATGATATCACAGGTTGTTCTGAAGTCACTTGTAGTAAATGTTATATTTGGCATTACATAATCAGGACTTTTTAAAATCCCCTCTCCATCAATTTGTAATAGTTGCTCTCAGGAGGCTCATGGACCCAGTCAATACCTAATGCATGTTTATTGATGATGGTGGTGACAGCATCTTTAGTACAGAGGAGACTGATTTTCACAGCAACAAGCCTGAGGTTCCGTGATAAATGAGCAAACAGGGCCATGCAAGATGCTGAAATGCTTTCCGAATAAAAGCAATTGTTTCAGTGTAGTTTTACTAACTGCTTTCATTGGATTTCAAATTTTTTGAATTAGTAATTCCTGTGAGGGATACACAGCAACTGCACTGAGCAGGATATTTGATTGATGCGGGGACTCACCACCATCAGCCAGCTCACGGCACTGGGTCCAGTTCAGGGCACACTCACAGCATTTGCACTTGGACTTTACACACATTCTAAGACCTCCTGCTCTCTGTACTCTGAGGCAAGTGCTGGCTTTTCTGAGCCTTTTTGTGATTCTAAAAATAATCACTGTAGGACTGGGCACTGGTTGACAAATCAATGATTTAATTAACGGATGCTTGTTTTACATTTTCCTTTTCTGATGGTTATTTTAGCAAAGTGGGGCTTTTGGTGGACAATTCCAGAGTGAATAGGACCAAGTAGAGTGGCTCAGATTCAGATTCAGCTCTCCCTGCTTCACAGGTGCTTTCCCCAAATGCTGATTCCGTCAGTCCTCATGGCACCCTGGTGATGGGATTTATTGCCCACATATTTCACGTGTGGAGGCTGAGACTGGAAGAGGTCAGAGAACTTCCCAAGGTCAGGGTCAGCAATTCTGACTTCCGACTAGGAGACCAGCTCCACTCATCTACTCCTTGCGATTTTTTTTGTAGAATCCTAAGAGATGCAAGGCCAGCCTTAGCTTCTGCAAATGGTGAGAGAGAAAGCTAGGAGAGGAGGGTAAAACCTGACTTCTGGAACACGCAGTGAAAGTGGTTCTGTTAGGGCAGTATACAAACTGAGTCAAAAAAATTCCACATCAACCACAAAATGCAACAAAAATGCAGTTGGGCAAATCCTTCTAGGATCTTAATTGTTTATTCAGTAATTGGTGGCATTTATCTGCTATAATTTTTCAATTGAAAAAGCAAACGATTTGAATTCAATTGTGGAAAACTGCATTTAGGAAAGTAACAGAATAATCAGAAGGCAAAATGTTATTGGAAACCATTAAGCAAGAATTTATAGGGAGATGAGAGGCAAGTGGTCCCCAAATCCAAGGCTGTTGAGTATTCCCTGGAAACAGTCAGCCTCCAATGAGAAATCAAGTTGAAATACAAAGTCAGCCAATCAAATAGCTTATCACCTAAGGAACTGTTGACCAGAGGAAGGAATGTATTATGTCTGAAGGTAAACGGGGAGGAGAGACGCCTGGAGGCTCAGGTTGCCCAGTGTATTGAATCTAAAGGCTGAAGGGGAGAGAATGTCCTGGCTCCTGAGCAAAAAGCAGGTATATTTCATCTGAAAATTAGGACAGAGTACAGGGAAAATCCAATTATAAAACATTTCCTTCTTTTTTCCTTCTGCAAAACACATTTTACAATAAAAAGCAACCAACTCCAGTGACATCTGCCACACATTTTAAGAAATAGAGAAACTTACAGCATTCCTCCCTCCATCCCTCCCTTCCTCTGTTTCTCCCTCTCTGTTCCTTCTTGCATCCATTTCTTTGTATAACTCTCTCCCTCCTTCCTTCCCTCCATCCATTTCTTCATCCATCCATCCACCCACTAGTGTACATTCACCAAATATCTTTTTGTTGCCTATGATGTGCCAGGAACTAGGAACTGGGGAAACAGTAGTTTGTAAGAGCATCAGGGTCCCCATTCCTCTTGGAGTTTATAATCTCACATGGGCACAGACATGTGATCAAACAATTAGAGTTCTTCCTGACAAGTGCAGGCTGTGCCTCCTGTGCAGGGACTTGCAGCACTAAATATAAAGTTCCTAGCTATTTCTCCTACTGCTGCTGAAGGCTGCCCTTACATAATGCCTCCGGAGAGCCTCCTTGTTCTAAAGACTTCATGTGTAGTGATTTACTTAATCCCATATAACGCCATGAAGTTCCCTTAATCGGTGAGGAAACTGAGCTGCAGAGCGATTGAGTGTCGTGCTGAGGTGCCCTAACTCGGGGCAGAGGACCAGAGCACGTGCTGGACGCAGAGGCACCCCTCTCCCTTCTCCCTTCAGGCTCTCCTCAAGTTTCTTTCCTGGTCTCTGACTATGTCCATGCTACATGCCACATCCCCTCCCCAAAGGAGGTGGAGACGTGTGTGCCTGCTACAGTAAAATACTTTACATCAAGGAGCTTGTGCTTGATAAGTAAATAAAATATCACCAAAGTTGTGGTTCCCCGTAACTCACTTTGTTTACTTATCCTTGTAAATTCCTCCTTTGCAGGCAGTAGAAGGGGCTGGAGATGTAACATGGGTGACTCAAGGGTCAAGACATTAAGAGAACTGATGAAACCTCCCTGCATAAATGACTTTTCCTGATCAACAGTCCTTGGACTGCATTGCCTATAGCAACATCTGGTAAAAATAACGAAGAAGCCCTGGGCTCAAGAGCTGGGCAGGGGTTGCTATCACCACACTGAGGCCCAAGAGTCAAAGAACTGACCACTTCCTCCAGCCACAGGCCACAGAGAAAGGAGGCAATTCTAAGCTCCATAGTTCTAGACAGATCATCGGCGCAGGCCTGCTCACAGTGTCTCCGTCCCACGGTGATCTACCTACACTTGCATCATCTTACCTCCTTCTGTCTTAGAGACAGAGATCTCTCTTCTCTCTGTGCTTCCAAGTGACTCCCTACTTCTACTGAGTCCTCATTGCTCCTGTCGTTTTGAGCTTGTCACCTACTCCAGCACAGATTTCCTGCTCTCCTGCCCTCAAACTATAGTCTTCGCTTTCCTGATAAACTTGGGTCCACCCTCCAGCTCGGTTGTTCATCCCTTTCTTTTTCTGGGGAGAATTCTCCAATGACTAACCTCCATATTGGCCATCCTCTGATCTGACCCCCACACCTACAGAAAGTACACTCTCAGATCATCTATGATACCTCTTATCAAACTCTATGAGCTTTTCCATATTTTTTTTTTTCATTTGTATTCAGCACTCAGTCTGATCCTTGAAATGTTTTCCACTCTTGGCTTAAAATTATGTTGCCCTGGTGGTCCTGCTAGCATTTTGAGCTTCTTCTTTGCCCCTTCTTATCCTCTCCCTTCCTGACTATGGGCATTCCTAGCCACTCTCTTGGATGGTTCTGTCCTCTCTCTCAGCAGCTCTCTGTGCCCTCCCTCGGAAACCTCAAACAGTCTCACAACTCTAGCTATTATTTCTATGAATGTGATTGCAAAATTGCTATTTTTAGCATGTCTTCTCTCTAAAGCACCAGCCCTGTACTTCCTCTCTGTTGTGTTTTTGCATTAGGCTGAAAATAACTACAAACCAAACTTCCCGTTTCCACCTTGGCCTGGCTTCCTTTCCAGAATTACGTTTCTGACAGTGGTGTCATCCTTTTTCTATGGAGTCACATTTTATTTCCCCAGGATCATGAGACCCACTGATTTATCTTCCCTTCCTTACTCCTCTTGCTGCTTTTGCTTCTTCCTGTCCATTTGCTGTCACCACACTAATCAGGGCTATCATTACTTCAAGTCTTTATTGCAATTAACTTTTTGTTGGCATCTCTGCTTTTAGCCCTTTCTACACACTGTGTTATCTGATTCACACCTTAAAACCCCCCAAATAACACGTGCATTAGGCATATCCCCCTTGCTTAAACATCATTCGTTACCTTGCTTAACATCACAGGCTCTAGGAAATATGGCCGTGAAGGGGAACAAAATTTGCCACCCAAAATGTGTCTCTTTAACATGAAGATTATTTTAGACTGATTATTTTTAATTAAAAAAAGACTCAGAAAGTTTTTCTTGTTACCTCCTGCTTAACTGCCTGAAAGAATTAAGATAAATGGCCTATAACAGGAACAGAGCTATCACCAGGGATATCTACAAAGAATATGGGCTAAGTGTGGTGGGGGGACTCTGGGCAGGGCCTAGAGATCAGAGTCCTCTACATGTCCTGTTGTCTCTGCGTGGCACGGCAGACATTTGTTTACCAAACACTTGCTTTTCCATCTCCATGTGACTTGCTTTCCTCCCCTTTGAAGTCCCAAACCATTACCCCCAACATCCTCTTTTGTCTTGAGCTGAAGATAGTATTTAAGGCGGTGGCTTTGACCACTTTCGTGAGTTACTCATTGGGTCTCTCCAATGTATACACGTTATTAAACTTTGATTTTCTCCCATTCATCTGTCTTCTGTCAATGTAATTTTTAGCCAGAAGAACTTAGAAGAGTAGAGGAACATTTCTTCCTCCTCTACAGCCCCAACTCACAATTCCAACCACATCTTCATCAGCTACCTCTATCTCAGCCAAACTGGTAAACTCTCTCTGGCCCCTACATACACAGTGCTTATTCCTACCACCATGTCTTCACAAAAAAGTTCATCTTATATGAAGTGCTTTCCCCACCCTCTCTATTCCATCAACCAAATCCCATTCATTCTTCAGAAACCTCTTTAGGTCTTCTTTCTTCCATGAATACTTTTCTCATTGCTCCATCCACCAGTCAAGTCTGAAATATTTCAGAGCAGGTAGTCCATTTGCTCCCAGATATTAGTCTGTGGAATGGGGCTGAGCTGGTACATAAGTATACCTGAGAGCTTGTTAACAATATAGCATCTGTAGATCTGCTATGGGGGCTGGGAATTTTATTTTTTATAAATCTACCCACATGATGCTAATGTATAGTATGTGGAGACTTATTTGACAATTACTGTCAATCTCATTCATGTTTAACTTTTCATTTGTTAACTGTCATTTACCCAGCTAAGGTGTGTAAGCTGCTTCAGAGTGGGGTCCATGGTTCATGCACCACAGCAATGGCATGCCATTGGGAACATAGGGAGCATAAGGGAGAGAGGCTGGGAGTTAGTCACATTTACAAACAGCCCCCAAATTGGCTTTCCCCATACATCTCTTGTTGTCCACAGATAGTACCATGCATTCATTTACTTATTTTTCCATTAATTCCATCCATTCACTTAACAAGCATTTACTGGCCACCACCATGCTCCCTATGAATATAGAGATGAATTCACTCAGATGAGAGGACAGAGACTCCCAATTCCATGTGACAAAGGTTCTGCTGCCAGTATGGACATAATGTTAGGGAAGCCTAGAGGAGAAAATGATTAATTTTTCCTTGGAGAGTCCATAAATTCTTCAAAGAAGAGATGACATGGGTGAGATTTGGGTTGGACAGTGAAGGTTGAGCAGAGGGAGGGAGGTAGGCACTTCTAGTAAAGAGGAAAGTATGCTAGGAGCCAAGGTCAAAGGTTGACAATACTTGGAAAGAAAAATGAAAGGCTCCAAGTGTCTAGAAGGAGGATAAAGAAGGGATGGAACGAGGGAGGAAGGCGATAGGAGAAAGGGGAGAGTCAGACAGCAGCCCTCATCCTGGGTACAGTGAGGGGTCAGCTAAAGGCTTGTAAGAAGGGGAATCACTGCATCAGATCTGTGTTTTGGGATGATAAATCTGGCCACAGTATAAAGAGTAAGTTATAGGGGAGAAGTTGTAGGCTGAGAAAATGACCATGAAGCTGTCACAAGGAACTGGAGAAAGGTGGATGAGGCCTTGATCTTCTGAAGTGAGGGTGGAGACCCGGGTAGAAGGTAGCAGTTGAATGGACAGAGCTTGGTCTTCACTTTATTCCAACCAACTCTCTCCTTCTGCCTCCCCCAGCCATCCGCGAAGATTCCTCTCAAGTTGTTAGCTCAGGCTGCTGGGTAAATAGTAACGTCATTAGCCAAGAAAGGAGCCAAAAGGAAGTACAGATTTGTGTGTGTGTGTGTGTAAATATGAGTGTGGCTTTTGAAGCACTGAACTTGAATTGCCTACAAGACACCATGATGAGGTGTCCAGAAGGCAGGAGGGAGACTAGGAATGAATGTGTTGACTTGCAGTCAGTAAAAAAGAAAAAATAGTTGGAGCCTTAGGAATGGCTGATATTTGGACATGATTTCAGATGATAGGAAGTTTATCTACATCGATAACAAGAAAATGGATGGATTTGAGTGTTGTTTTTAGTTTGTTTCCTCTATTTCTTCTGTTCAGGATGTTAATGAATAAATGAGTCCCATGAAGAAAGAGGATAGGTTAGGTTTATTAAGAATTTATGAGTTATTAATGTAAACTATAGACTTTGGGTGATGATGATGTGTCAATGTAAGTTCATCGATTGTAAAAAATGTACCACTCTGGTTCTGGATGTTGATAGTGGAGGGGGCTGTGCTTGTGTGGAGATAGAGAGTATATGTAACTCTCTGTACTTTCTACTCAGTTTTGCTGTGAACCTAAAACTGCTCTAAAAAATAAAGTTCATTAAAAGAAAAAAAAAGAATTTATGAGTTAAACAATCAGTACCAAAAACAAACAAACAAAAGAAACCCAAAGCAGTGGTGAGCTAAATGGAAATGTTGGCTATGAAAAGATTAAAATGTCACTGCTCTAGCCTCACTATAAAGAGGTTTTCTCAATCCAGAATCTGGTATTAGAACCATCACCCATTATCCGTTACTGAAGGAGAGAGGAGACAGAGATTTATTGGAAGTACCAGGAAGATATTATGCACAAGGAAGAAACCGTTATTTATAACGTACTCTAGTGATTACACATCCAGAAGCTATCATTACAGTAAATTTCATTATCATTTTAATTGTTATAATTTCTTTACCTTCTCAAGAGCTCAGAAAAACTTTCTCATATATAAGAACATTTAATTAAGTTGATAGCTATACCTTATACATCATTTTTAAAAATAAGAGCTAAAGTAAAATAAAATAAAGAAAAAGAAACGCGTTGCTTGAGTTACCCAAATTTGCAGGACAGGTTAAGGAATGATGAACGATAAGATAAAAATCTTGGTCTCCACCAGACACTGTTTTGAGCTCCCAGTTGCAGGCATTGTTTCATGCAAGTTGTTTAAACCAATCTGAAAGTGGAATGCTTTGCATACATTTACTTTGAATGAGACCAGAATCCTCAATATTTATTTGCTGTTCCAAATTTTCTTTCAAATATGAATGAAACTTTAAAAAAAATCCTGTATTATTTAAATTGGCATATATTACATATGAAACAAGGATAATTTATCTACAGAGACTTATGTGATGTCAAAGAACCCTCCCTGTTTCCTGATTTTATGCTTCTGGGCTCTTGAGGTCTTTCGTGAGAAAATGAGTCATAAATATAAGCTTATTAAACCATCTTTGATTCCTAACAATTCCTTACTTCACACCTACCATCATCGTACAATAATTGAAACCATTAGAAACATGAAAATGTGTGGTGCAAATGTTAGGATATAAGGGGTATAGTCTTAGCCTCAGAAACTCTCTAAATTTAATTTAGCAAACATTTGTTGAGTATCTACAATGGAAAAGGCATATACTCGGTATACCTGGTGACACCTCAAATGAGTAAGACAGCCTCCCTCTTCAAGAAGCATATGGTCTTATGTATCAGCTAGATCTTGGTACAGTAACTCTCTCTAATGCAAAGATGACACACGGTGTGGGAGAAGAACATGATGTTTTTACACATATCACTGCATGTGATCCTCTTAAAGAGACTTTGAGTGAGACGTAGGTTCTTAGAGCCGATGGTGAGTGGAGCTGTGCTATCGCCATGTTGTCTGTCACCTCACCTATATTACTTATATTACCTGTATTACTTAATGAGTATGTTGTAAATGGTATTTACTCAATAACAGTGTTCTTCAATGAGAAACAAGCATGAAAAATCAGAGAGAATTAATTTAAGGCAACTGCGCTTTTCATCTATTGAACCATCATGCTAATTCAAAGTACAAAAATGTAGTTCTCCTTGTTTGTAACTTAAATAATTTCTAAAATTGTATTAACCAAAACTTTTAAAATTCCATTGCTAGAATTCCTGGATATTTTTGTAGGCTTTGTGACATTTTTCACACTTCTCTGTGTGCCGTCTTTTGTTCCATAATCTGCTGGCCTTTTCTGCGTTTCTCTTGCATACCACGCTTCTTGTTTCTGCACCAGAGCACATGGCTGAAGAGGGTAAGCATTCCAGCTCTGCTTTCATGGTACAGTGGATGCACCCTAACCCAACCTCCGTGTACTCAAGTATGCAAGTAATAGGTCCTCTTCATTACCTCCTAAAGCCAAGGGACTTCACAATCACAGGATGCTCGAGGCCACGAGACTGCGTCCAACTTCTGAGCCTTGTATGTACTATTTCATTATATTGCACAATTGCGTGTTATTGTAATTATGCAATATAATGAAATATTACACAACCTCTGGAAAAACAATCTGAAAAGAGAGTTGTTTGTAGAAAATTTAGTTGAATGCTTTTGATAGACTTCATAAGGCTGCTATTGAATAGGCAAATGTCAAAGGCAGGGAAAACATAAAAATCTGGAAAGATTCTACACTCAAATTGCTTTGCAAGTGTCTTTAAATTGTTCACGTCACTGACTGATAATCAGAGCTGATATAATATGAGTGAGGTTAATGTAAGAAAAACAGAGCTATAACCTTAGTCAAAGAAAAGGTCTTGGTCTACAGCACAAGATTTGTGGATAAATACGTATTTATATGTTTAAATGTAAATTTTTTTCAAAGTATGTTTCAGTACTTTTGTTAACTTCTTGCTTTATGTGACCTTTAAAAATTAATTAACCAGATGCTGACCCCAGTGGAGGCACCTGCTGGGTCAGGCAGGGGGCGCTCCATAAGTCATGGCCACCAGTTCAGCAGACACCTCTGATTCCTCCAGCTGTTCATGGCGATCAGAGGGCCATCTAGAAGCCCTCAGAGAATGTCATGATAGTGTTAGCATTTTCTCAGAACCTGCGCTTGCCTTCTTATCCCACATTTACTTTAATAATTTGCAGATTACTCCTTTAAAACCTTGCAGGGTATTCTGAAATAGCTCCTTCTTCATCTATTGTCTCTATTTGTCTCCTTTATACCTTATTTATTATTAATTTACTATTAACGTGTGTGTCAATGTTTGCTGCCCATTATTTTCTTGTTTAAGGCTTCCCCTACCCCTAATCCTTCTAAATCTGTCCCCAAAGAGAGACGCATCTCCATAATTTTCTGTTTGTTACAACAAGATCATTTCCCCAGTGTTAACAGTGGGATATGGAATGCAAATAGCTTAACTTCAAGAAGGACTCGAACAGCAAGAGCTAGAAGGCATTGAAACAAAATAAAATAAATCCTTATTTCAAATAAGTGGACCTAAAATAGCACGTGAAAGGAATGTTAACTACACATTATGATTTGGCCTTGAATGACATCTGAAAAGAAATGAGACTGATTTCTAAATGAAGTCTTTTAGAAATTTTTAAACAGGACTGGAGACATCAGCTTTAACACTTGCCATGAAAGCTCTAGGGCGATGGAACTGTATTGACATTTGCCTCCTGTTCTGAGTATGAAATGAAAAGTGAACTCCTCGGGAAGGGGATTTTGCCACAGGGAATCTTCATATACTGCACACGTCTGCCCAGCTAGGGGAGGGTTCACGTTTTCAGGCTTATTAGGACAGGAACATTTTTCTTACAGAAAAATGTAAAATTGGCTATGAGCTTGCCTGGAGAAGAAATATTTATGGAACCTTTCTGCTTATTTTGTGGGAAGAAAAAAATAGTCTCATTTTTGACTTTTGAGACTTGTCAACTCTCCAGCGTGCTTTTACAAATACCGCCCCTACTTTACAGAGGGATAAACAGGGCACTGAGAAGGCAAACATTTCAAGAATGTGGAAGAAACCGAACCAAAGGTATTTTCTTCTATCAATCCATCCTATCCCATGAGAAGTTATGTAATTAATATATCCTGAACTATAGTCAAAAAGGGTGAGCTTTATGTTGTCACTTTACATCATGCATGGGGATAACTCTAGAAGAGAAATGTGCTACCCTATACCTGAAACTCCAGTTGTAAGAATGAAACAAAATAGCATGACAGTCTTGGGCTGAAAAGCAAAGGATTGACTGTATGTATTTCATGCTAAATGAAATAAATCTTATCTTAATTCTTGAAGGTACTTTACTCTGGTGACCAGTTAAATTTACAATTCAGCAGTAGCTGGTAGGTGAAAACAATGTTACTTACTACAGGGGATGCAAAGTTACGGGAAATGGAATTGCTCCTCTTTCAGTCTTGTGCCTCACAGAGTCCTGAGCTGCATCTGGAAGATTAGCTTGCATGATACTAGATTCATGCATTTGCTAGTAAATTTGTCCAGAGCTCAGGTTTCTGCTTTGCATCTCTGGACACTGGACACATTACTAAAAGAGCATGTGAATAGAGTAAAACTAGTCCCTTACTACACGGGACTCTTGAACAGGTAGCATTAGAGTCCTAGACCTTCAAGGAAAACTCTTTTGGGTTTTCCAAAACCAATCTCTTACAAATCTGTGATTTGCTGGGATCCTCTATTTCTGTTCACCTTCAATTCTTCCATGCATACTTCCATAAACACGCACACACACACACACACACACACACACAGAAATAAATTATGTGACTTGTTTTCTCAACTTTCATGTTTACTTCAGCCTCTATGTTCCTCATTAAAACTGGACAAAAGGTAGTGAGAAAGCCCAGATGCTGTTACAGATTTCATTGTGTTGTCTTAGAAAGGAATGGTCAGGGAGGGAACACTTATCAATTATAAATATGTACCTTCATCTTGAAGCAGACTTAGACATACACACAGTAGAATTACTTCTATGGGTAAAAATACCCTCTATACAGATTTAACTTCA
Organism: Tapirus indicus; assembly: GCA_031878705.1. NCBI lineage: Eukaryota > Metazoa > Chordata > Mammalia > Perissodactyla > Tapiridae > Tapirus > Tapirus indicus. Next base: position 71,413,164 of record CM062918.1, on the reverse strand, counting down.
ACTGTAGCTTTATATTCCACTTATTTTCAGTGACAAAATGGACTTCAATGTAAACAACAAAATCAGGCATCGATTAATTCCCTTCATTCACTTGCCAGTTTACACTTTGTTGCTTTAAGTGCAGGTAAGGGTATATTTCATTAATTGGATAAATTAAAACCCAGATTTTACAATCTGAAGGCTTTTTTACATAATCCTTTTTTGAGGTAAAATTATTCTCCCTTTTGTCAAGATTTTATCATTTTTTTCCCATGACTCAATCATGAGATGTCCTGCAGCCACCTTCTGCCATCTACCTGTGTGCAGGGACAAAGAATTGTTGCCGTTGTTTTTAAGCACACTTTATTTTTCTGGCAATAGTGATCAACAAAATATAATAGCACCAACATAACCCTTTCTTGGTATCAATCTCCCGGATAAAACCTCTTCAAATTAATGCTTCTCATGAATGCTTAACAAATTCTGATTAAATAACTAATTTTTATAGTTAAATCATATACGGTCCTTGGTTTCTCAACTGCATAAGAGAAATGTAATGGTTGCAAGACACAGAAAGCCATTCAAGTTACTGATATGAAAAAATTAGAATTAATTAGAGTTGCAGGGTGTCTCGTGGGACCCAAGTTCTAAGCATCAATCAAGTCTTGGGAAAGAATTGTCCCAAAGAATGATCTGTAGTCAGTAATTTCTCACTTTTATTCCTCTCTGCTCCTCCTTGTAAAACTACTTTGTTTTTCTTTCCTCACAGGCTTTTTCACTCTGAGCTCCATGATAAAACATAGTAGAACATGACCATCTGCAGCCTGGGCCTGCATTTCTTCTATTAAAGAAGCCAGCCAGACTGAACCTGATATCTCCTAGTCCAGATTTCAAATCCAATAATGGACATGGCCTCTGGCTGACCTGTCTGTATCAGGTGCTCACCCCAACATTATTCACTTTTGATGGATGAGAATGAGTGGTGCTGGTGTCAGCTGTGCAAGCCCAGATGCTTTCACTGGAACCATGGGAATGAGGATTGGATGGAAGGAAGGGAAGGTATGAAGCAAATGCCCAGAAAAGTTGAAGAGAGTTAAGCAACTACTCCAAAGATGCCCACTGCAAGGGCCTTGGACCAGCGGCTTCTAAAGTTGCCTTTGATTCTAAAATTCTACAATTCCTTTATCATATTAGAAATTTCTCTTAAATTTTTTCTTCCTTTTTTACCGAAGTAAAATTCAAATAACATTAAAATCAACAATCTTAAAGTCTACGATTCAATGGCATTTGGTACATTAACAATGTTGTGCAGCTATCACCTCTATCAAGTTTCAAAATATATCCATCACCCCAAAAGAAAATATACCATACTCGTTAGCAGTTCCTTCCCATTCCTCCTTTTCCTTAGCCTCTGGTAAACACTAATCTGTGTTCCATTTCTATGGATTTATCTATTCTGGATATTTCATACAAATGGAATCATACAATATGTGACCTTTTGAGTCTGGCTTCTTTCTGTTAGCATAATGTTTTTAAGGTTCATTCATGTTGTAGCATTCTTCTTTTATGGCTGAATAATTTTCTGTTTTATGTATTTACTATAACTTATTTATCCATTCATCCATTGATGAGCGTTTGGGCTGTTACTACCTTTTGGCTATTGTGCATAGAGCCGCTATAAACATGTGTGTACATGTATTGTTTAAGGACTTGTTTCCAGTTCTTCTGGGTGTATATCTAAGAGTGGAATTGCTGAGTCATATGGTAATTCTATGTCAAACTTTTTGAGGAACCACGAACTGTTTTCCACAGTGGCTGAACGTTTTACATTACCACCAGCAATGTATAAGGACCCCAATTTCTCCATATCCTTGCCACACTGGTTATTTCCCTTTTTTTTTTTTTTTAATTATTCTCACCATCCTAGTGAGTTTGAAGTGGTATCTCACTGTGGTTTTAATGTGGCTTTGCATTTCCCTAATGACCAGTGATTTTGAGCATCTTTTCAGGTGTCAGTTGGCCATTTGTAAATCTTCTTCAGAGAAATATCTATTCAAGTCCTTTGCCCATTTTTTTAAATTTGTCATTTTGTTTTTGAGTTGTAATTGGTCTTTTTATATTCTGGGCACTAGATCTTTATGGATATATAACTCGCTAATAGTATCCTCTAATCTGTAGGTTGTCTTTTCACTTTCTTGATAATGTCCTTTGATGTACAAAGTTTTCAACTTGGGTAAAGTTCAATTTACCTATTTTTTCTTTTGTTGCTTATAATTTTGGTGTCATATCTAAGAATCCATTGCCAAATCTAAGATTGTGAAGATTTAACCCTATGATTTCTTCTAAAAGTTTTATACATATATCTCTTATATTCACTTAGTTCTTTGATCCATTTTGAGTTAATTTTTGTATATAGTGTGAGTTAAGGGTCTGACTTCATTCTTTTGCATGTGGACATCCAATTGCTCCAGCACCATTTGTTGAAAAGACTATTATTTACCCTTTGAATGGTCTTGATACATTTGTTGAAAATCAATTGGCTATAGATATATGGGTTTATTTCTGGACTCTCAACTTTGTTTCACTGGTCTATATGTCTACCTTTATGCCAGTGCCACAAGGTTTCAATTATTGTAGCCTTGTAGTAAATTTTTAAATCAGGAAATGTGAGTCTTCCAACTTTGTTCTTCCTTTTCAATATTGTTTTGGCTATTTTGGGTTCCTTGCAATTCCATATAAATTTGAGTATTGGCTTTTCCGTTTCTGTAAAAAAGCCATTGGAGTTTTAATAGGGATTTCATTGTATCTGCAGATTGCTTGGGGTGGTGTTGCTATCTTAACAATCTTGACTATTCCAATCTGTGAATACAGTACAAGCATACCTCAGAGATATTGCAGGTTTGGTTCCTGACCACCACAATAAAGCAAATATTGCAATAAAGTGAGTCACACAAACTTTTTGGTTTCCCAGTGAGTATGCAAGTTATGTTTATAGTACACTGTAGTCTATTCAATATGCAATAGCATTATGTCTAAAAAAACAATGTACATACTTTAAGTAAAAAATACTTTGTTGCTAAAAACTGCTAACCATCAGGGCTGGCCCAGTGGCGTGGTGGTTAAGGTCACGTGCTCCACTTCAGCAGCCCAGGGTTGGTGGGTTCGGATCCTGGATGTGGACCTACATGCCACTCATCAAGCCATGCTGTGGCAGCATCCCACATATAAAAAGTAAAGGGGGATTGGCACAGATGTTAGCTCAGGGGCAATCTTCCTCACCAAAAATTAAGTAAAACAAAATAATCATCATCTGAGCCTTCAATGAGTCATAATCTTTTTGCTGGTGAAGGGTCTTGAAAAAAATGCAACATTTGCAAAGTGCAATAAAGCAAAGCACAATAAAACAAAGTATGTCAATATATCTTTCCATTTATTTAGGTCTTCTTCAATTTCTTCCCATAGTGTTTCATAGTTTTCAATATAACTACAGTGTTACTTGGTTAAATCTATTCCTAGACATTGTATTCTTTTTTGTTCTATTCTGAATGGAGTTGTTTTCTTAATTTCCTTTTCAGATTGTTCATTACTATTATATAGGTTTGTATCCTACAATGTTGCTGAATTTTTTATTAGCTCTAATCGTTTTGTGTGGATTCTTTAGAATTTTTCATATATGTGATTATGACTTCTTTGAAGAGGGACAGTTTTACTTACTTTTTAAATTTGGATATCTTTTATTTCTTTCCTTGCCTAATTGCTCTGGCTAGAACTTCCAGTACAATGTTGAATACAAATGGCAAAAGTAGGCATCCTTATCTTGCTCCTGACGTTAGGGAGAAAGTTTTCAGACTTTCACCATTGAGTATGATGTTAGTTGTGGATTTTAAATGCCCTTTATCAGGTTGAGGAATTTCCTGTCTACCTAGATAGGTAAATGATTGTATCATGAAAGTGTACTGGATTTTGTCAACTGCTTTTTCTGCCTCTATTGGGATGATCAGATGGTTCTTTTCCTTTTTCTATTAATATAATGTATGACTTTGATTGATTTTTGTATGTTAAACCACTCTTGAATTCCTGGGATAGATCCTACTTGGTGATGGTGTAATTCTTTTTAATATGGTATTGGATTCAGTTTGCTAGAATTTTATTGATTTTCACATCAATATTCTCAAGATATTTTGGTCTAGAGTTTTCTTGTGAAGTTTTTGTCTAGCTTTGGTATCAGAGTTAATGCTGGCCTCATCAAATGAATTATTCTATTTTTTGGAAGAGTGAGAAAGATTGATGTTAATTCTTCTTTAAATGTTTGGTAGAATTCACCATCAGTGAAATTATTTGGTCCTGGGCTTTTCTTTGTTGGGAGATTTTTGATTATTGATTTAATCTCTTTACTTGCTCAGTTTTTCTATTTTTTCTTTAGTCACTTTTGGTAGTTTGTGTATTTTTAGGAATTTGTCTATTTCATCTAAGTTATCTAATTTGTTGGTGTACAGTAGTTCTTAGTATTCTCTTATAATCCATTTTATTTCTGTAAGGTCAGTAGCGATGTCCTCTCTTTAATTCCTGATTTTAGAAATCGGAGTCTTCTCTCTTTTTCTTAGACAATATGGCTAAAAGTTTGCCAATTTTGTTGATTTTTCTCAAAGAACAAACTTTAGGTTGTGTTGATTTTACCTATTGTTTTTCTATTTCAATTTTCTCTGCCCTAATCCTCATTATTTCCTTTCTTCTGGTGACTTTGGGTTTAGTTTGTTCCTCTTTTTCTATTTCCTTAAGATGTAAATTTAGGTCATTGATTTGAGAACTTTCTTCTTTTTTAATGTAGGCATTTACAACTGTACATTTCCCTATGAGCACTGCTTTCACTGCTCCCAAAACTGTTGGTTAATCGATATCACGTGTTTTTGGTGATAGGCTGTTTTAGTTTATCATGCCTTGGTATCTAAGACTTTTGTGCACACTACTCTTGTGGCTATCTCAATAAGTCACAGAAAATCAGGAAGATTTTTAGAAGGTTTTTAGAAGGTTCATATACTTCTAGAGTTCTTATTTTTATATATTCCAAAGTGGGGCATATATAAAAGAAATTGAAAACCAAATTCTGTTTCAAATACCATCAAATAAAAGAAATAATATACCAACATACCAGGAAACACTGATGGACCCAGGAATATAAAACTTTCTAACCTAAAAACAATTTGAAATATGTCGTTCCCAAGTCAAAAACCCTTGGGACCCTTAATGGCTCCTTCCTGTTTTCCAAATAAGGCCCAAGTTCTTGTTCAAGACAGACAAGGATTTTACCACATGGTTGCTCCTTATGTCTCCAACCTGCCCGCCCTCTTTCTATCTTCTAGCCATAACTGTTGTGTGGTTCTGCACAGCCTCCAGTGTTCCACATCTCCAGACCTTTGTCCAAGCTGTTCCTCTGCCTGGAGTGTTCATCCTCTGTCTTTGCTTGGTTAAATATTCCTCACCCTTAGAGATTCATTTCAGGCATTATTTTTTCCAGGAAAGCCCAGACATTCTTATATATGGTTTGCACTTCTGCCTGAGCTGTGAATATCTCTTTTTTACTGAAATTATCTGTTTTTGTAGTGGTTTTCTCCCACTAGACTGAAAGCTTTTAAGTCTGAAATCCGAATTTGTTCATCTTTTTCTCCACGTGCCTCTTAAAAGACTTAGCACATAGTAAATACCCAGTAAGTACTTGTTAAACTGAATGAAAGGAGGCTGTTTATTTAATTGCTGAGTAGTATGGAGGCCACAGAGTAATAGAGATTAAAGAAGAAGTTAAAAGGTTGCCATGAGCTGAAGTGTTAAGAGGAGTCACCAAGGAAACAGGACAGAGATTGTTTCAGGCAAGTAGGACTTGGATGGGAGAAAGAAGACAAGATCAGTTCAGGCCAGGGGCTTACAATTAGAAAGCAAAGCAAAATGATAAGAGACCTGGATTATCTTGGAAATAATGAGACTGGATGGATTAGAAGGTGAAGAGCTTGGGGAGAATTGAGAACTAACCGCCTGTTGACGTAGGGTGGGCTGGCTGTGGAGGTTGGCTTGCTCAACACTATGTCCAGACATAGTCCCCACCTGTGGAGTTTCCTCCCCGGTCTCGCTATATTCGGCAGGTTGTTTGAAATCTTCTAGAATGTCACCTGTATCCTGCAGAAGGCTGTTTTCTCTTGACTTTCCATCCTAGGAAGGCTTTGTCCTCAGTGCATGCTGGAGCTGGTTCTAGGGAAGTGGGGGGAGAAGCACTGAGATCCCCAGAAGAGACCTGGACTGGGTCAGTGAGCTCCAGGAGCCCTGACTGGGTGAAGCCAGTTTAAGGTTGAATGTTGCTTGCTATACACACCCGAATTGGCCTTGAACCTGCAATTGTTTTGTTTGTCTGCTATTTTATGAGATACTAATTACATCCTAGAAGATACAGACTTCTAATGAGCCAATACCTGGGAGATTAAACCTGGACTCGCTTTTCTTAGAGATTTTATTTTTTAAACAAAGCATTTTAATATACAGATGTAAGATAATAATTTTTCATTTAAAATGTAATATTCCTTTGTGGATCAACCTATCATTATGCCTGATTATTCCACCACATCATGAGCTTTGTTAAAAGAAGAGAAAACAGCTTGTCTTCCTGATGGGAAAAAAAAAATGAAATAAAATAAACCAACTGAATGTAAGTGATGCTATATATAAAAGGGCTATGGGTTGCCATGGTAACCAAAGTTCTAAAAATGACAGAAAGAAAAGAATATCAGGTGGTTGTGACAAATGACACTTGAAGCGACAGGTTTCTTGTGGTGCTTGCTTTTAATTAATGCAGCTCTGAAAGGAACATTATTACTGAATAATAGATTAACGAGGAAATCAGGAAGCTGGCTTGAAGGTTTGTTCTTCCAGCACTGGGATAACTGGGAGAGAAAGCACAGAACAACTAGAGAGTGAAACTCCGCTGCTAGAGAAGACGCCCGATGGTGGTTATCCATCATCACGTGATAACCGCATGCACCATGCGCTCTCCGGGGTTGTGGAAACAGCTGTCTCCAGCAGCAGTAATCAAAGTGGAGCTAAAAATACAACAGTCACCACAAAGGAGAGCAGTTGTGTACCATCAAAAACCACTAGCTATATATATATATATATATATATATATATATATATATATATATATATAGTCTCCTTTGGTAACCTATTTCTTTCAGCAGAATTGGAGATCCTCCAATATTGTGAATTCTTAACCAATAGTGTGCCCCTCATCAGGAGGCTGAGTAGGCACCTGCTTGGATATTTATAGATATTAAAAGGCGCAGGCAATGTCTAGATAAGACAATTAGTTTTATGATACACATGGAAAAGAAGGTATACAGGGTCTTTCTATAATTGTGGAAATTGAGGAAAGTAGAGGTGAGAGAACATGTCCACAGCACATGAAGCTGAGATGAAACATATGTCTTCACACTCCCAATACCCTGCACCCCCACCATCTGCTCCAGGCCTGGCCACTGTTGGGCTCCATGAATTGGGTCATGGGGATTCCTGATTTTTATTTATTTATTAGAGCCTCAAAGCAATTCCATAAGGATGTAGACACAGAGGAAAACATGCTCAAAGGAAGACAGAAAACAATCCAAGTGGCACGAGTGGTGGACTGCTTTCTTCTATTTACTTCAAGCTATAGTGTGCTGAGTTGGTAGGGTTTCCAAATCCTTAGCACTTGTTTCGTTTGCTTTGGTCTCCCACCCCTAGGACAGCCCCACATCTACACGCTTTCCATAGTCTCTGCTAATTGTCTGTTTACAGCTTACCTGACCTCTCAGACTGTGAGCTCCTTGAGGTGAAGTAAATGTCTTTCCTCCCAGCTCATTTCTTGGCACATGAAAGGGGCTCAATACATTTTTTTAAATGAAGGAATGAATAAATGAAACAAAATCTGCATGTCTAGGTAGCCTCAGCAGAGTCTCATAATTATAATTATGTTAGTTCATTCATCCATCAAACACTTTTAGGGACAGACCCTGTTTCAAAGACCGAGCAGGTTTGATTAAGACAATGAGAGAGAGTACCTGCTTTTGTCTTGGCATCTAGAAGGCAGCATGAACAATTAAAAGCAATAATGAAGACAGCAGGGTAATCACTACAGTAGAAGTATATGCACAGTTGAATATGGTAGGAAAGAGGATTCTCAGAATTGCAGGCTTTAGGAAAATTTTCTGTGAGAAAACAAAACTTGAAGAGAAGCTTAAGAAGAAAGAGTTAGCTAGGCAGAAAAGAGAGATTGTTCTAGACCAAAGAGGCACAAACCAGCACAAGATATTTGTTGAACCTGGTAGAAATGAAGTGTGGTGGGAATGCAGATGTGTGTGGAGGAGTGGGAGAGGAGGAGGTTGGAGAGGCCGTGAGAATGCAGTTCAGGAAGGGTCCTGTTCGTCATGCCAAGACAGGAGGACCTGACTCTAAAGCTAATGGTGAACCTCTGGCCTTTTACATGTATATTTCCTACTATGAAATTAACACCAGCTCATTATGAAAATTTGGAAAATATGACTAACAGAGGCAGGGGAAAGTACCAATTGTCTCACCACTGGAAATACCCAGTGTTAACACACTTTAATGTGTTTTTTTCACAGCCATGTAGGTATATGTATACTAAAAAAGTATAAAATATATATTAAATGTACATATAAAATGATAAACCCAGATACTTAATTTTTTTAAATTTTAAAACCATCACAAACTTAAGGAAAAGTTGAAAGTACAGTACAGAGAATTTTTTTTCCCTGAACCATCTGTGAGTAAGCTGCCCACCGGGTGCATCCACCTCCCCACCTCCCGCCCAAATTCCTATCAACAAGAACATTCTCCTACATGACCTCAATTGAACACAATTCAACAGAGAAAATCATGAAATTAACACCAGTACATAATCATCAAACTTCAATTTTTGTTTCCAGTTGTCCCCAAATATCTTTTTGAGAAAAAGGATCAGGTTGAGAATCACATGTGGCATCTGGCTGTCATGTCTATTAAGTCTCCTTCAGTCTGGAACAGTTCTTCTGTCTTTCCAGGACTCTGGTGACTTTGATACTTGAAAATCTCAGGGAAGTTCTGGGATAGAATGACCCTCAGTCTGGGTCTGTTTGAGGTTTCTTCATGAGTAGAATCTGATTATGGATGTTTGGCGGGAATAACAGAAGGGATGTGTGTTCCTCATTCCATCCTATCAGGTGGATGCATAATTTTGATTTGTACCATTACTGATGTTCATACTAATTGTTTGATTAGGTTGTCAGCTGGGATTCTCCACTGAAAAGTAACTCCTTTTGTCCTTTGTAATTGATAAATATTTTCTGTGGAAATACTCTTGTTGGAAGACAACTCTCTCGTATTTCTGCACCTCAGAGGCACTGACTAGCTTTTGTTCTGGCCTGTCTGTTCAAGGATGTTTTTATGGCAAACAGTCTTGTTAGACGTAGGCAATGTCTCCCTCTGGAGCACAGGGCAGCTTTGTTTGCTATCCACAGTAATAAAAATAATGTTTTACTCAGGGGCAAATGTTGGGTAAATTGCTTGGAGGCCATTAAAAAAGTTTGGGATTTTCTAAACTCAGGGCTTCTCAGCTGTGATGTGAACCCATTGTATGTACAGCATCCACCTGGGCCACCTCATGTTATCCTTATGGGACTTGGGGGACAGGGCAACCTAGAGAAAACAGGAAGCTCATGCAACCTGCTGTGCATGAATAAAGTCCTTTGTCATCTTCCAGCCACCATGAAACTGTCAGCGACTAGCTTGTTAGACCGCAAGAGTAAAACCGCAGAGCTCTTGAGAACTTCGGAACTATATAAATATCCCGTCGTCATCAAACTTCAAATTTATTTATTTATTTGTATCTGTATGTGCGCATGACTTCCTATTGTTATGAAAGGTTATAATCCACTTCTATTGTTCTTTCTTTTGAGGCAAAGATCAAATTCCCTGATTCGGCTACTGGGAGCCCCTTCACGTCAATATCTGTGTCTTTTTGACATATCCTCCTCCTTCTTTGAGCTCTTACTTGGTTTCTGGCACACACAAAAAAGGTCTTTTAGCTCATCTTGTACTTTTCCTGCCCCCCACTCTTGATTCAGCCCTTTCTCTAAGGAGCTCTGGTTCCATTTAGTGGAGCATGGTATTCAGAAGCCATCATGTGGACTGCAAGATTTGGCCAGCTACAAATTTAGAGGGCACAGTCCCCCCAAAACTGTCCCTTCTTCTGATACCAATTACAAGTTCAGGGGTAACTAAAATCACCCTCAGCTTTGATAATTCACTAGGACTCACCAAACTCACTGAAAGCTATTATACTCATGATTACAGCTTATTACAGGGAAAGGATACAGATTAGAATCAGCCTAGGGAAGAAGCAGGGTCTAGGAGAAGTATCAGATGTAGAGCTTCCATTGTCCTCTCCCCATGGCGTCAGGATGTGTTAGTATCCTGACATCTAGGTATGAAGATACACATCAGTGCTGCCAACAAAGGAAGCCCACCCGAGCTTTGGTGTCCAGGGTTTTACTGGGGCTTCATCATGTAGGCATGATTGATTGATTGATTGCCCATGTGGTTAATCTCAGTCTCCAGATACACTGATACCATGTGACACAAAGCCCTCACCCTAAGTCACATTGTTGATCTTTCTGGCATGGCCAGCCCCCACACTAAGATTATATGGATGTAGCCAGCCTCTGCCCTAACTCACATTGTTAGACTATCCAGTATGACCCAAGGCCCTCAGGCAAAGACAATCCTACCAAGCATAATATTCCAAGGATCCAGAGATTAACTCCCTGAAGCTGAGGAGCCAAGACCAGATATTTTCTTTGGTCAAGGTCAAATTCTTCACTACACATGGGCATTAGGTGTGATCATTGGTATTGGGGTGCTAATGCTTCCAGGCTCTTTCAGGGAACAGATCTAGGGAAAAAATGTGTGTACAAACTTACATCTTAATTAATTTCTCTGCCTGTCTACTGGCTGTCTATCTATATGTCTGTCTATCTACCTATTCATCTAATCTATCATCTGTCTATATTGAAAACCACAAGTTTACACCAATACCTCCAATACCAATCCAACACCAGAGTTCATTAAGGTTTTCTCCCTTTCCCATATTTGTGACTCTCTTTCTCAATAGTAAGAAACCTATCTCCCTTTATCCTTCATGCATTTACTTGTATCATCAATGTCTCTGTATTGATCCATCTCACATCCCTGCCACCATACTCTCCCTTCCAGGCTATAATTGCATTCCTAACCTTGCTTGCTCTCTGACACCCCATGCTGGTCCACTTTTCTAGGAGGAAGCTCTCCTCACCATGCTTACACCCCAAAACCCTGTGATGGACCACCGATCTGTGTGGATGCCATTCTCACCCCACTCACGCTCTGAGATCCCATAGGAAGGGAAGGGGAAAGGAAGAAGGAGAGGAAGAGCTCTACACTGATTCGTTAGCATAGCTTTTTCTGACAATAAAAAATAATACTTGCTTGTTGAACAGCATTTAGAATATGTAGAAAACTATAGAGAAGATATTAAAAGTCATCCACAATTCTACTGTTCAGAGATTTCCATTAACATTTTTGTTTTCCATTTTGTCCCTTTCCTAAGAACACTTAAAAATAGTTGATAACATAATCTGTATAATTTTAAAAACAAAACCAACAGAAAAATTCAAATTTGTTCAAGATAGAAGTTGATATAATGAGGGCAAATGCTGAAACAGAACAACACTAATAATTTTAATTCCTTATGAAACATGGTGAGAAATCACATTTGAACTGTAGAGAAAGGATAAGACTAGAGAAGCATATTTTCTGGTACTGAATAAGGGTTGCAAACCAGGTTTGTTTTGCCCGCCCCATGATGATGACAATCACTGAGACAACGAGTTTTCAAAGAGAAAGGGTTTAATCACAAAACAGTCAAAGGAGGAGATAGGAGAACCAATCTCAATTCTGTCTCCCCCCAAAATGGGGATTAGGTATATTTATGGGAAAGGGAGGAGGGTAGTCTGAAGTGGGAATAAATAATTGGACGTAAGAAGAAGTGAGGTAATTGATGATCTGCACAAGTGTAGTCAAGCTTCATGGCTCTTCATAGGATGCATGTTGACAAAATAGTGGTGTTACCGTGATCTGAGGGTGGAATTTTCAGCTCCTTGATGTCAAAATGTCATCTATTGGACATCCACACAAGCCCAGTTGATGAGTCAGTGGTCTTAACCAGCCTGAATTGAACAAGGAGTCAACTCTCAGTTCCTGAAAAGCTTAAGCAGCTGTTACCATGGTGACCCAGGCATCAGAGATATTATCTATAGGGTGGGTTTTAGTGATGCATTATCTAACTACTTTTGCAAACAGACAACTAACTGAGTATAGTTAAAGCAAGTTGGCTCCCAGTTTCATAAGGATAAGATATGAAAGCAATACATGGAGGGAGCTAATTCATTGCCAAGATATACTCTAAGATTGCTATAAAGGAAAAATATTCCTCTACTCTCAATTTTCTGCTTCATTCTGGTACTTCTGATACCAAATATGTGGAGGTTTTCCCCACAATGAGCAATTCTGAGACACCAGTGGGTGTCCTACAATTTAACTCAATTTCAACACTGCCTATCTGGAGATAGCATCAGATCCCAGAGGTAAAGGGCTCAGTCCCACAGGACTGCCCCCCACTTCAGGTACCAATCACAAGTCCAGGTTGTCACCTGTGCTTCTGACCAACTGGTTATAAATAGAAGGTTCCCCCTCCTAGAGTTTGATTAATTTGCTAGAGTGGCTCACAGAACTTAGGAAACCAGTTTACTCAGTAGATGACCAGGTTGTTATAAAGGATATTAAAAGATATCAATGAACAGCCAGATGAAGAGATACATAGGGTGAGGTCCAGAAGGGTCCTCAGCAGAGGAACGTCTGTCCCTGTGGAGTCTAGGGTGTGCCACCCGCCCAGCACATTGGTGCATTCTTGTCCATCAACCTGGAAACTGTCCAAACTTCATCATCTTTGATTTTTATGGGGGCTTCATTATATAGGTGTGGTTGATTAAATCATTGGCCTTTGGTGATTGGTTTAAACTTCAGCCCCTCCCAGGGCAACCAGCCCCCATCCTGGAGTTATCTAGGGGCTTTCCAAAAATCACCTCATTACCATCAACTCAGGTGTGCTTGAAAGGGGTTTGTTATGAATAACAAAAGGCACTCATTTCACTTTTAACACTCTGAAACTCCCTTAGGAACCGAGGACAAAAATCAAATATTATAACGAAAGATGCCCCTATGGCTCGTTATAGGAAATTGCAAGGGTTTGGAGAGCTATATGCCAGGAACCATGGATGAAAACCAAATGTATAGTTCTTATTATAAATCAGAATATCACAGTTGCTGAATCCACTGATAAGATATTTGAATATTTGCTTAAGTTTAAGATCTCAACTATTTTTGGTTCTTAATTGTGATTGACCTTTGTTTGGTTTGGGAATATTTTAAAGTAACATGTGGGTGGGGTGTCTCTAAACTCCAGCTTTGTAAACCTTGCTCATTTGTCTTCTGACATGGCAGAGAAGTCAGAGGCCTGCCTGATTTTGCTTGGTTGTACATTCTTAGGCACCAACTGTTTGGGAGCTTTGTCTTGTTTTGGTAACTTTGCATTTCTAACATCTCCTCTGTATTGGGCATAGAGAAAGGGATTGTGAGAGAGAAGCCAGCGATAAAAGTAATTTGTACACCAGGACCCACAAAATGGAGGCGCCCCAGTGGCCCAGCCCAGTCACAAATCTAAACCTAAGTTACCCTGCGCTTATGGGAAGTGTCTCGCTGTCAAGGAAACCCAACATACACCAATGACAATCCTCCAACTGAGCTCCAGCTAGCTCATCTTTCCCTAGAAAATAAGACCCGCTGGCCTTGTAAGGAAATCCTGACCCCCTGGGCAATCCTACCCTGTTTCCGCATTGCCACTTCTAACACTCTATAAAACTTGTTCTTGCCCCAAAATCCCTTGGGAAGAGCACTCGACTGCTTGTAAAGCACTGCACTCCCCCACTCCATGGACTGTTTTCCATTGAATAAAGGACATCAAACTCTTTACTAAATTGTATTATTTTTGTCACTTGACACCAGGAATTTGACACTTGCAGGCTCCCTTTTGCTGAGTGGTTCTGGGTTAGAGTTTCCCAGCATGAGAAATGGTGAGGCTTGGAAGGTGGAGGAAGAGAGCATATTATTCTTGGTTGGTCATGACAGCCAGCTGTGTGAGGAGACTTCCCTGTGAGGTCCAGCTTCTCAGATTAGCCAGGCCTGACACCAAAGTTGCTGGTGATGGTTTTGCCCATTTCCTGGTGGCAGCTCCTCAGATCTTCAACTCTCCAACATTTACACAAGCCCAAATTCCTATATTAAACCTTCTTATTCTCTTAATTTTTTGTAGTGGTTCTGTTTTCTCAACCAAAACCAGTTTGATGCATTGGGTGATATAAGTTTTCTATGTGGAAGTTGTTGACACAAATTTCTAGGCCCAAGATGGAGCTGTCCCTACCCAGGGTGCTACATCAGCAAACAGAAACTTCGATAACTTTTGAGTCCCTGTAAATGCTCCTCTTGATCAGAAACACAGTACAGTCATGACCATATAATGAAATTTCTGTCAATGACAGACAGCATATATGATGGTGGTCCCATAAGATTATTACCATATAGCCTAGGTGTGTAGTAGGCTATACCACCTAGGTTTGTGTAAGTACACTCTATGATGTCCGCACAACAAGGAAATCACCTAACAACTCATTTCTCAGACCGTATCCCCGTCATTAAGTGACGCATGTCTGTATATCCAGCCAATCCTTAAACGTCAAGCCACGCTGGGCTCTATCCTTATTTCCTTGCTCCTTCTCACTCCAAACAAGGTTGAATATGTGGCCCCAGCCAATCAGGTATCTTCTATTTTTCTCTTCCTTGTTCCTTATTCTTTATCCTGTAGAACCTTCCTGTCTTCCTCCCCACTTGGCAGTTGTGTGGACTCTTGAGAAGAGACTGTCTGCTTCATAAAATGTTTAATAAAATTTGTTTGTGTCACCTAAATTGTCTTCTTTAATCATTTTTAACACAATTTATGAATATTTAAGCCATATAAGATGACAGGTTTTGGCAGAACATGGGGATATCTCTTCATCCGCTTTGCCTGGAATTCAGTGAGCCTTGCCAAGCTGTATGCTCCTTATTTGTCTTTAATTATTTCTATAATTTTTGTTTTTCTTCCACTTCTTATAGTTTCTGCTTCATTAAAAATTAGTAATTCCTAGCTCTGAGCTTTCTTTTCTGTCCTCTGTAACTAACAGCATTGCCTTTGGTGGTTTTCTGTCTACACAATGCCCTGTTTCGTCACATAGAGAGCCCTCCCTTTCACCTTCTATTGACAGATCCAGTTTTCTGCAAAATCAGTTCTGCTTTTTACTTACTCTAGTAAGGCTTTTCATTCTGCATTTGGCCCTTTGTTTCATTTTCAACACATTTTTCATCTCAACCTCTTCTCTCCTCATGGATTATTGCTCTTGTTTCATAAACATCATGTAGTTTTGCAAACAGCTTAGGGCAACAAATGATTGTCTAGATGAGTTTGTGGTTTCTAAAATTAATTTTCAGGGGCCTGCTCTTCCTTTAAGGCTTCAGATGACATTATTACTCCCCTTTTCTTAGTGCTTTGCTTTAGGCCACATGTTGATGCTTTTGTCTTCACTCATCCTCAATAATGAAAGACTTGCCAACTCGGAGGCATGGGGCATTTTCTCCCCTCCTCAGCTCTCCAGCTGGACCACAGCCTGGCATGTGGAGCTCCTGACTCAGTTTCCAGGGGTGGCTGGCCTTTTGGGGGGCAGGTTTTTATAGGCAGAAGGATGGTGGAGCAAGAAGGTCTTAGCAAAAGAAAAGAAAGGATTATTTCAGGCTAGGACACCCTCTTTTGGGGAGAAGGGAACAGAAGTTTTATCATGGAGATGACCTCACTAGTGCTGGTCAGGAAATTCCAAATTGGTCCATTAAGATTTCATTCCCAGGGAAGGTTGAAAATGCAGTTAGGTCAGGTATTAAATCTAGGTTTGCTATCATGGGCTTTAGCACAAGTGACACTATTTGGGCCTATACTTTTCTCTTTAACACTGCCTCTGCATGAATAGAGCAAATTCCCTATAAATAAAATCTTATCTCTGTCTGCCACTCATGTTGTTTGTTTATGACTGGTTCGGAGACCCTGGATGCTTTCTCAACTGGTTCTACTGTCTGAAGTAAGCCAAAGACATTAGCAACTGATGCACCATGAGGTTGGTCACGTGATTTGATCAATCCCGGTGAGAGGCATAAGAACTGGTTCAAGCAATAAAACTTTTGAATAAAGGAATAAAAGAATAAAAAGAAATATTTTATTCCCATCCTGGAAATGGTTTAGAACCTGAGAAGGCTTTAAGGCCATTCCACTTCTGAAAGTTTGAATTTGCACTGGGAGTGCTGACCTCAACCTAAACACATGTGTGACTCTATCCAGAAGCTGATTCTGATATTGAACCTCTTAATCTCAAGTTCATGTACCTGATGTGCAATACACCAAACACTGAGACATTGGTGCTTGGAGATGGAGAAAGGTTTATTCGAATTGGCCAAAATGAAAAGGTGAGAGCATGGGTTTGCTCAATTCCACTTTGACGAGAGCAGAAAACGGGGTTACAGAGCTAAGAGGCTTGGCAGCAGGAGTTTCGGAACACTCCAGAGAAGCCCTTGAGAAATCTGCAACAGTAGCTGGGGGCTAGCCATCTGGTGATCACAACCTCCCCAAAGGCATTCTCTTTCTTCTGCAAAGCAAACCCACAAATCCTTGAGACCCAAGTCACCCCTCAAGTTAAACAAGAAAACAGCAAATTGACAAGATACATCTATGTCTGTTGGGAACAAGGTCAAAAGGCAATCATGTTCTTATTGAATATCTACGGTAACCCTCAAGTACCCAGTTTCAATTCCATGCCTCAGTTTCCCTGTGTCATGTTCTGCAGAAGTTGGCTAGGTGAATGGATCTGGTTTCTTCTCTGTCTACATCCCTGTGCAGATCTGTTAAAGCTGTATTTCCATTTGGAGACCTCTCATTTCTTTATATTCCAGCCCTAGTTACTCCAGCTTCAGGAAGCACCCTCCCCTCCCCACCCCGTCCTCAAGCATGAGCAGATCCCAGGTGGGGCACTTCCAGGCATCTTCTCTTCCTCTTGTTCACCATCTTTCTATTCGAGGGCCAGAGACACTCAGTGGGGGAAGAAACCAGTGAACTGGCCAGAATTCCTTTGTCTAAAAGAAAGGGTAATTATATGAGGTGATGGAAGTGTTAACTAACCCTACTGTGGTAATCATTTCACAGTATATTTGTATCAAATCATCATGTTGTACACCTTAAACTTACAGAAGGTTATATGTCAATTATATTTCAATAAAGCTAGAAAAAAAGAGAGAATTCTTTTGTCTAATAGAGTTTGACCACTAAATGTAAATTAAAATCATTTATTGTGACATTTTAAATAAATTATATGATAGGCAAAATAATACTGATTACACCAGCATGCTTTTCTGGGCTGTGAATCACAGGATGGGTGATTCAGGGCTCTCCATTCCCCCTAGGGAATTACAGCTTTCAACAATTATATTTAGTGTTCTTGCTAAGAAGGATCTAAATTTATCCGATGAATTTCTAGGTTCAATTACTAAAAGTTTAGGCCTTCCCACACCGGGAGTCGAACCCGGGCCGCCTGGGTGAAAACCAGGAATCCTAACCGCTAGACCATGTGGGAGACGACAGTAGTGTCTTCAAGTGCAAGTCATTTGAATCGTCCCCGTCTATTTCCGCCTTCCATGCTCAGCTCCGCCCCCGGCCCCGCCAGTCTTCTGCGTCTGCGCGGCTTTTAGGTGTTCAGCGGCTGCTGTCAGCACTGTGCTCTCCCTCCTCGCACCGACCCTGGGACCTGGAATCGGGGGCTGCGGACGCCCCAACACCGGGCCACACCCGGCCCGGGAGGCTGCCCCCGGACCTAAGTGTCCAAAAATCTCTGTGAAAAGGCTCCGCGGTGAGATCTGAGAAAAGAATGGTTTGATGGCTCAAAACAGCAAGTTATGAGCCGGTCCCAGGTCCCAGTTCCTGGTCTGACGCTGAGGGTAACTTTTATTAGACCAGGTTTTCCAATCATGATGCTTTAGGTCATAGGACACTTTAACTGGGATTTTGCATTTAGAAGGCTGAATGGATGAAACCCCGAATAGCCCATAGGAAATGTTTTGGGGCAAAAGGCCTTCGGAGACTACTGTTTTTAAGAACTTTGTTTAGGGATGAGCTTACATTATTAAAACAAATACAAAACACCCAAAATCGTAAAGGAAAAATCCACACCTTGCAGTAGGTTAACAACTCATACGTCGGGGAAAAAAAAAAGTTAAAAAGCAAACCACTGACTGAGAGGTAAACATGCACACCCTGTATAAGAGATTGGCATCTAATTATAATATGACGAACACTGCACTATAAAAGATAGACCTAGTTGTAAACAGGCCATTAGTTGGAGAGGAACCCCTTGGCTAAAAAAGCATTTGAAAAAAATCTCGGCCTCACTGGCTCCCAGCTAGCCAAAAAGCAAAAGCGACAATTTTTTTGGCCAAAAAGCAAAAGTGTGAAAATGTCAAGTGCTGGCAAGTGTGTGGGAAAAAGGAGTCTCTTAGAAACTCCTAAAACTTGATCAGGGAGGCAGATTGTCAGGATTTCCTAAACGTGCCTCTGACCAAGCAATTCTATTCTGTTTTGTTTTTTTTTTTAATTTGTAAAACCGGTATGGTTCTAGAATTTCCTCTCATGCACTGAACGAGAAGAAACAGTGACGTGAAAGTAATAGACACACCATTGGGCAGGATAACGTTACCACAATGGAGGGCCAGAATCAGCCTGAGCAAAAATCAAAAGGTGAAGGGATTAAGAGATTCTTAATCTCTAAGAATTTCAAATGTCCGTGTGATAAAAAAATAAAAACTCTTAAGAATTTAAAACATTTGTGGGATGAAAGGCACTGTAAATAATGTCAACAGACAAGCCACAAACTGGAAGAAAATGTTTGAAATATGTTTGGTAGGAAAAGGTGACTATCCTTATTCTACAGGTGAACATAAGCACCTGGAAAAAACTCACTGGAAAAGGAGCCAAAGATATGAGTAGGGGATTGGGAGGTCAGGAGTTCTGATTAGTCAATAAGTTCAAGAGGTCCGAGAGCTCAGCTTCACTTGTAAACATGACAACACAGTTTCAAACAATGCTAAAATATCCAATGTTGGGGAGGAAGTGAGGACACAAACTCAGACAACGGAAATGGGCACAGCCCTTTTCTGGGGGCTGGATAGGGGAAACTTGGCAATTATCCATCCAAATGTGCGCCGGGTATGTTTTATCCAGCATTTTCAATTCCATGTTGCCCATGGCCAGGCACCCTGTGACAGCAGCATCTTAGGGAAGACTGTCCAAGAGGCAGTGCTTTGCAGTAGAAAGCAGCGGGTACCTGGAAGTCTCGAGGCCTCTTCATGCTCCTCTGCAGCTTCCACACCAGGAGAACAAGGGGCACAGCCTAGACACCAAGGTCATTCGTTACCATTCTGACAAATGAATGAGGATGACGGGCTTTCGCCTGCCATGCTGGGCAGTGTCTTTCCCAGTCCCTTCCATCTCAGTGGAGCCGTGAAAGTACAAACAATGAGGCCCAGGCTTCTGATGAAGCTGGTGACCCTTTCCACTCTGCTCATCCAGCTCCTAAATGCAGAGCCTCTGAGGCCTTGGAGAAGGCGTGAGAGCCACAGGTTGGAAAGAGAGTGATCTCTGAATCCCTGTGTGGAAGCCACCTGCCAACCACCAACACATCCATTACGTTGTTACATTTAGAAATAAAGCTTTATTGCATGAAGTCACTGTAATTTGGGGCTTGTTAGTACTACCCTAAGTAATGCATTATGTTCCTGAAATTATAAGGGCAAGCGCCATGGAAAAGAATTCTCTAGTGGATGATTAAGTGCCTCAGACACTGTTTTGTTTTGTTTTCTGATAAAAACTGAAGTACAGTAGGAAAGCATGAATATTTTGCTTTACCTTACAGAACAGTGCACCAGTATCCTTATCTTCTGTTTGGTAGTATAACTCAAGTAATTTTAAAAAGATTAGGAGTTAATGTCTTACATTTTTATCTTTTATTGCATATTCGATATACTTTAATAATTTAGAATTTAAACTTAAGAAACTTTTAGGTCTGAAAGATAACCTTGGGGATTTTCAAGGCCAGAACCTCAAAAATATCCAGGAGATTAAATGATTTGCCCCAAACCACCCAACTAATAGATTTAGTGAAATCTTTTTAGGAGATCATCTTGTATTGACACCTTGATATGGATAGTATTGGAATATGCTGAAGTGAATAAGAAACTAGAAAGCAGTTTCTCCATAAAGGAATAGAAAATTCCAATGACAACACACGTGCTAAATAACAAGTTATTAAATTCCAGTGTCTTTCTTTGAGTTGTATTTTGGGTGGCATAATATTACTGGTAATAAATTGTTTATTAACTTGGGTAACCTGAAGGTTAAAATAGAATACTACAAATAGCGAGTGTGTGTATTCGTGCATATAAATTTCTCCTGCCTTCTGAAGTCAGGTATTCCTGGCATGAATCCTAAATTTAAAAGCTGACTGGCTGTTAATTTCTGGAAAAACTATTGAATCTTTGAATATGAGTTGCCTCCATGGTAATATATGGCTCAGTGAGTCATTATGAGAGCAGTTTCTTAGCATCCTGTCTGAAATGGTGTTGCTTGCTCAGAGTTAGTCGTCATTGGTCACTGTCACCCCCAGAGGCTCTGGCAGAAGGCATCCATCTGGCCGCCTTCACTCAGCTACCCAACAATGGCCGGGATGGACCCACACTTCCTCCATTGATGAATTTTGTAGATGATGACTTCTCCAACTTGATTTTGGGTCTGAATGAGGAAGTTAGCTGCTTTTCGCTATTACTCAGTCAGGCTGCCCAGACTCTGTGAAGAAGGCTAGTGACTTGCTTGAGTGTACACAGCCAATATTTGGCCACGCTGCTTGGAAAGATTTTGTGTGTTCTCTCTGCATTTTGAAGTATGCTCTTTCTTTTCTCTCGTTCTTTTGCTGGAATCTGGTAATGCTTCTTCTCTTTATTATTTATTTCACAATTGTTTAAGGCCTTGCAGCCTTCATCATCTTGTCATATGTACGTATTAAAAAATCTTAAATAGAATGCAAGCACCCTGGGGTAAGACCATGTCTGAGCTGTTTTTCTGCCCTGTCCATGCCAGGAACACTCTAGATTGCAACAAGTTTTTGATTGATTTATTTCCTTTTCAATGGTAGTAAGATTATGGAAATAATTTTTGGCAAGTCAAACTTTCTCAACTCGTGTTTCAAAAAATGTGCCCAGTTAGGAAGGGAGATGGTGAACACCCTTAATCTTGCTCTGACAAACACATAAAACAAAGCGAAACAAAAAAATTGGCTTTGCTTCCAGACAGCATCTTTGGTTATTCTCTAAGTCAAACCAAACTCCTATTTAAAAAGTAATTCTTCCTTACATTGGGTTAACCACATGAAATTGCCAATAATCTACTGGTTTTGCTTTTCTACAATGGAAATTTCATATGTTTCGACCCAATTCTTCCCCTAACTGTGAACATCCAGATTCACCCGTTACATTAACAAGAAAGACTTAAAAGAAAGCACGCTGTTTAATTAAAATCTGAATTTTTCCAACATCAACAGCAACAAAAAACAAAGTATGGATACTTTGCTTTTAAAGTAACAGTGCAGAGATGAAAGTGTAGTGGGTAATATTTATTCTAGAAGGGTGGGGAAAAGAGCAGTCGTAGAGTAATTGTTTAACAAATCTATTCTGGGTTTGTAAGAGCAGAGCTAAAATGTGATTCACAACCTCCACTTTATTTAAGTCGATGAGAACTCCCATATTATTAGGGATAGAAAATATTCCTTTCCACATATAAAAAGCGTTTATGGATTCAGATTTAAAATGTGGACTGCTAAAATAAGTTGCATTTCAAAGTACATTTAAAAAATCATCATTTGGGAGAATTAGCAAGTGATTGAAGAGATTGCAGAATCATTAAAAAAGTTATGACATAATAGTGGAGCTGTGCTTGATTCTGAATAGGAATGAAGTCAGCAGGAAAGAGCCCAGGCTCAGATCTTGCACTGATTCGGCAGGAACCTATTGGAGTTTGTGGGGCTTAGAGCTTATACAAATGTTGGGATCCGTTTAAAGAAAAACAACACAGCATCATGAATACAAAATAGTGTGTGAAAGTGAATATTTAGTTAGAGTAGGAAGAAATCACAACAAATTACACATTTAAAAATGAAAAATCCCACAAATATAAAAAGATCTAGAAAAGAGTATTTTTATATATTAACTGTCTAATCCCTCCTGTGTTACCTTTTTTTCCCCCTATCTTTTTTGGCTGCGTACTGTTTGATCCCTTCTTCATATGACAGAGACTGTAGTATTTTCTATGGAGGGAATAAAAATATAATGCGATCTTTACTTTACTGTGGTTTTTGAAATTTGTCCTTTTGTTATCAATAATTTAGAAAAGTTACTTTTAGTTTCATAACTCATTATTGGTAATGTAATTTAAATTTTTAACATTGCCGTCAAATTAAGGTAATCTCTGTCAAGATTCTTTCATAAATGAAACGTAAACTTTCAGAGTATTTCAAATATTCTCCGGATTGACGACACTATCACCAATTTGTTGTTGATGTCTCATTACAGTGGCATCTTCTGAGGTTTCGTTCTTGTTTCAGTCTTTGTTGATATCAGTATTTTGTGTCAAATCACTGAGAAATTTAAATATTATTCCAATGCATTTGTATGGTTTGTTCCTTTTCATTAACTGGGCTATCAAACAATCTAAGAGTCTATTTATCACTTCCTTTTGAAATTTGTATCTTCTTCTAAATGAGTTATTGCTTTGGTATGATTTGTGTACCATTTCACATGATGTGTCCATTATGTTGGAATGCATAAGAGATGCAGCTCCACACACAGGTGCACACTCACGGCCTGTAGGATGGCTGTGAGTTTGCACCTTAGAATCACAGGAATTCTAATAAATCCTATTCCATGTGATGTCTATCCAGAAAAGTATTTGGGGTGTTTGAATGTTGCGTTATCAAGTATATTCCTAAGAGGCGACCTATGATAATGACATCCTCTACTTAAAATTTTGCATGTCTGGTGATTGGAAGAGTTTTCCACAGACTAGCTTCTGGCTCTGTACGTGTCCAAGATGTTTTCCTTCCGCTGCAGACGTCTTCCAGTGCCAGAGCCATAGGGAATGTTCTTGCCAAGATAACACCTCTAGCTGTTTGTGTCACAATGTTGGGGGATTAGCATGGCGAGCCCTGGAAATACTCCTGAAAGCAATATTTGTACTGAATGGCTGGTAACACTTGTACATGAAAGTGACTGTGAACCACTAAAATATGTCCACCAAAGCCAAATTCAGCGTATCCCTGACTGAGCCTTCCCTTAGCCAGACCCCGAGTTCTCATAGCCACCCAATTCCACGCAACCTGAGGGGAGCTGTGAAGAAGCAGAATTCTGGGGGTGGCGGGTGGGGAAGAGGCATTTAACTGATTGCAGTTAAAAATATCTTATTTTGAAAACTTTACAAAAACATGACTATAAGAAGACACACCAGGGGCCACTCCCAGGGACTTGGAAAGGGTCGGTGCAAAGTGAGGCTCCCTGAGGCTTAAGCTTCCACTTTCACTTCATGGAAAATTCACTTCTGGCTATAAGGAATAGAATTAAAAGGTCTCCATCATCTTTCTCCCCCTGTCCCATTAACAATGTCCCAGTCCAGGCATTCACTGGGTCACTCCTGAACTACTGGAAAAGTTTTCTAGCTGCTTTCTCTATGCTTTGGGTTTGTCTCCTATCTGATATAATTACATTAGTCCACTACCTAAAACCTTTCAATGTTTGTTAATCATATAAGATCAAACTCCTTAGGAATTCAGAAAGGTCATTAACATCTGACTCGTGTGCTTGTACAGCCTCCTTGAATATCACCTCATTATGGACGTTTTCCTGGGACCAAGCTCTGCCCCATGGTGCCCCACGTCTGCACCCCAACTGGATTATTCCCTCCATTATGCCACCACATTACCTTGTACACATCCTTGTAACTCATTTCTCACTCTATATTTTGATTAGTTAATTCTAATTGTGTGCTTGTGTCTACCCCCCTTCGCTGCCCCCCCCCCCCCCCCCGCCAAATCTTTAGTTCTGAGAAAGGAAAATAAAAGAGCCCCAGATATCAGGAAGCTGGCCTGGCACTCACAGCTTGATCATGTTGTTCTCCTGTTGGGCAGAAGCAATCTCACAGAACACCCATCTCAGACAGGGTCCCTCTGAACCTACGATAAAGTGAGACAAAGCATGGCTTCTTCATAATTGTGTCTAAGCACAGACCAAAAGATCCCTGTGCCACCCACAAAATGCCAAACACACCCCTCTTTTGGCTAAAATGAGTGACTGCAACTTCTTGATCAATTACAACCTTTATCCTCCTCTAGTCTGGTCTGCCTTCCCCCTAGAGAAGATGAATTGGGATACCCCGTTACAGAATTGCCTCCGCTTTCTGACAGCATGCCAAATAGAGCAAACTCCCGCTTCCTCTGACCCTCTCTTAACTCCCCCAACCACAGTCCAAATCATTTGACAGGTTCTTTCTAACAGCCTCTCGTGGAGACACCATGGTTGCCTGTGTTGCATGTTGTCTGTAACTGCAAAGAGTAATAAAACCAACTTGTTCAACTACAGATGTGCCCCTGGTGGTCTGTGACTGAAGGGTATTGACAGAAACAGAGGTCCACTCAGGTGCAGTGGGAACTTCCTGCCTTGGCCTGGCACACTCGACTCAGTGACGGCACCCACATCTGAGACCCCGTGCCTCTACCTGCACCAGGGGCCACCTGCCCTGGTGGGAAGGTAAATTCGTGCTTGCACTATTTAGTTGAAGGCTTTCAGTGTTGGGTTTACTTTGTTTTCTTAGGAGTTAGGTCCCTTGGGACTTTTATTTATTAGACCAGATTTGTATTGTTCTTTGGCAAAATTGTTTTCTAGTACCTAACACCTGATCATTTAATGCCTTGTCTGTCTGCTTCTCTTGTATCTTAAAAGTTGTTTGTCTGTGAGGGGAAAAGTCTGTAGGAAGAGAATGGATCTAGACTTGAGAAATCCATCATTAAGTCAACCTCAGGGACTGAGAAATTGAGGTTTCCTCTCAGACCAGTGATCTTTGGGCAACCTTTGCCCAGGTCATCATTTCAAAACCTGGTAAGAACTTCTTCCATCGTCTTCCTTCGTTTTGTGTCCCTGAAAACTGCTTTTATTTAATTTTGTCTGCTTGAAATCAGGGGATTTTGTCTGGCCCTGATAGGTGACGGTTGGTCTTTGCCATGTTGCGGTCACAGAATCACCCCAGAGCCATCCTCACAGGCACTTTGCATTTTTCATGGGGTTTCCTCAATATAAACTGCACCTCCTCCGGGCTGACCTCCTGCTTCCCTTATGTTTTCTCACTGTGACTCTGATTCTGGTGCATATCTTTCTAACTGGCACAATGTCACCAAGACAATCTGAAACCACAGAGACAGCTTTAGAGACTTTTTAACATGGGCAAAATTGTTCATATGAGCAGTGTTTTAGAACAAAAGGGAACAAAATTCCAACAGTCCAAGGGTCTGCTGTCTTTAATTGGTACGAGAAGGGTTCTAAATGAAATTTAGGCTCAAAATCTGCCTCCCTAAAATATTCTTTACCTAAAGCTAATGGAAAATGTGAAAAACTATCTCTCTAAGCAGCTTCTTTAAACAATGTTCAGGATTAGCTACTGCTGACATTTCCAAAGACCTTCCCACTTTGTTCTTGCTGGTTTGAAGCCAGAAATTGCAGATACGATCATAAATAAAGAAATTGGCTGGCAAATCACCCCCATTCCACGAACTTCAACATTTGACTGAACATTTTCTAGAGACTTTAGAAACCAAAAATTAGAAAAACCCTCACAAGGATATTGCCTTACTTGTCTGAAAGAGAGATCATTTTGTTTAAGGGGGAGAATCTCCTTCATTTTCATGCTTAAGGATTACTAAGTGTGGGCTTTTGATCACATGACTTAATAAAATTCTCAAGGATCCACATTATGTCAAAACCAGCTGCATGACACTCTCTTTTGTGTGTGTATGTGTCAAAATCTTTCTTTACATATCTCTAAACTTTCTTCCCTCTCCTTACTGAAGAAGATAATTAGCTATTTGTCTACAGGTTGCTTCCTCGCATCTTTTTGTCCCATCTTTTCTCCTTTTTTGAGGAACTTTATAGATTATCTGATAAGAAAATCGTTCAGTTGTTCTCTGCATACTCTATGTATATTTAGTTCAGATAAACAGTCAAAATTCTCTAAAAGAGAAAGAAGAAGGTTATCAAACTATGTTTCTCTTTACAGACACTGAAAAGTATATTTACATAATAGTCTTTGTGACTATAGCTACGAGATAATAAGGAAAGGCTTCAGTTTCAAAATAGAAGAAACCTTGACATGATTCAGAGTCTTTAATAATTAGTTCACCATAAAAAACATTAGTACAATATGTTGGATTGTTCAAGACCAAGGCTAAATTTCTTGTGATTCAAACTTTCTACACTGGTTATGAGTTAAGTTCCTGCTATTTCCATATGTTTTTAATTAAAAATTTTGTATATAAACTTGTACTTAGTTAAATAGAGTGCTAATGATGTCTTTTTTGTTAATAAATTTTTATTTTAAAATAGTAGTAGATATACAGAAAAATTGTGAAGATAGTACATAGCATTCCCATATACCCCATAACCAGTTGCCCTTATTATTAACATCATATCAGTATGGTAAATTTGTCATAATTAATGAACCAATATTGGTACATTATTATCAACTAATGTCCATACTTTATTCAGATTGCCTTAATTTTTACCTAATGTCCTTCTGTTCCAGGATCCCATCTAGGACATCACATTACATAGAGTCATTGCACTCCTTAGATTCTCTGGGTTGTGACAATTTCTCAGACTTTCCTTGGTTTTGATGACCTTGACAGTTTTGAGAGTACTCATCAAATATTTTGTAGAATGTCCCTCAGTTGGGATTTGACTGATGTTTTCTCATGAATAAACTGAACATATGGGATTTTAGGAGGAAGACCACAGAGGTAAAGTGCCATTCTCATCACATCATATCAAGAGTGCTATTATCAACATGACTTAGCACTGTTGATCTTAACCTTGTTCACCTGGCTGAGGTAGTTTTGCCAGGTTTTTCTATTATAAAATTATTTTTCCCTCCTTTGCATATTGCACTCTTTGGAAGGAAGTCATTATGCGCAGCCCTCATTTAAGGAGAGACAGTTATGTTCCACCTTCTTCAATGTGGAGTATCTGCATAAATCATTTGAAATTCTTCTACAAAGGAAATTAGTCTATTATTTCACATTTAATTATTTATTCAGTCATTTGGTGTGTGTGTGTGTTTTAGACTTCCTTGTTTTTTGGCACAATAAGATGTTCCAGGCTCATTTTTTATGTTCCCTGCCTCAAGAATAAGCCATTTCTCCAAGGAGTCTGAAGGGGAGGAAGAACTATTCCTCTACTCTCTAGGTTCTAAGAATTAAATTGGCATGAGATAGAATAACAGGAGAAAAATCAAAGTTTAACTGCATGTATACATGGGAGCAACCCAGGAAAACTGAGTAACTCACCAGAATGGCCAAAGCCACTACTTTAAATACCATCTTCAGCTAAAGACAAAGGAGGATGTTGGGGATTGAGGTTTGGGACTACAAAGGGGAGGAAGGCAATTCACCTGGAGATGGAAAACCAATATTTGGTAAACAGATGTTTGCTGGGCCATCTAATATTGATAAAAATGGGCCTTGCAGGTGCCTTTCCGTCTACCACACCTAGAGATATCTGTGGTGATAGCTTCTTTCTAGGACAGGCCTTCTATCTTAAATTCTTTTAGGTAATTACAGAGAAGGTCAAAGTTTCTTTCTGAGTCTTTTGTTTTTAAAAATAATCAAGACAAAGAGACACATTTTAGGGTGGCAAATTCTGATCCCCCACAAGTCCTTGTTCCTCTTGTTGGAGAATTGTATTCGAAATGAAGATCTAGGGGCCGGCCTGGTGGCATAGCAGTTAAGTTCGTGCACTCTGCTTCAGCGGCCAGGGGTTTGCAGGTTTGGATCCTGGGCACGGACAGTCACACCGCTTCTCGAGCCATGTTATGGTGGCATCCCATATAAAATAGAGGAAGGTGGGTATGGATGTTAGCCCAGGGCCAATCTTCCTCACTAAAGAAAAGAAATGAAGATCTGGGTGCTAGGTGTGCTCATTGCTACTGGGTGTTATTGCTTCTAGGCCTTCTTGGCTGAAAGAGCAAAGAAATTTATGTGTGTACACACACTAGACATGTGTCGATATAGATACTAAGAGATCTATAAATATTTCTATATGTACCCATCTATATGATGTTAAAGATGAGTTCATACTGATGTCTCCCACTCTAATCCATTATCTATGGATCATTCTAACCTTCTACCCTTGCTTATATGTAACATCCTGCTTTAACAATGAGAAATCTGGCACCCACCATCCACCATGCGTCATCCACTTCCTTTTCAGTTCCATACACGTGTATAGTAGTTTCAGACGTGTTAAACCATATCCTGAAAGAAAACAACATTTCCATCTAGAGCACAGTGCTGATGCACAGTTCCTTTTGCCTTTAGTCTTACAGTATGTACTTATTTCTAAAAGTACTTAGGTCAGCACTTTTTCTCCCCATTCTCTTCAGTGAGGTTGTGTCATATATTTGTAATACATTTAGATTCTTTTTTCACAGTCTGTATTCCATCCTGGGAACCCCTGACAAATGATTTTTAAACATTTGCATACATAGCGTTCCTCTTTGTCCTGTAAAGTTCTATGCATTTTGACAAATGCATAGTTTCATGTATTCACCATTACGGTATCACTACTGTAGAATAGTTTCACTACCCTAAAATATCCCCTATGATTCAACCGTCTTCCCTCTCCAAATCGCTGGTAACCACTGTTTATTGTCTCTATAGTTTTGCCATTTCCAGAATGTCATATAAATGGAATCACACAGTATGTGGTCTTCTCAAACTATCTTCTTTCACTTAGCAATGTGGACTGAAGATTCACATGTTTTTGTGTAGCTTGAGAGCTCATTTCTGTTTATCACTGAATAATATTCCATTGTATTCCATACAAAGTTTGTTTATGCATTCACCTATTGAAGGGCCTCTTGGTTGCTTTCAGTTTTTGGCAGTTATGAATTAAAGCACCTATAGACTTTTATGGGCAGGTTTTTGTGTAGGCATGAGTTTTCAAATCAGTTGGGTGAATACCTAGGAGTGCCATTGCTAGATCACATGGTAAGAGTATGTTTAGTTTTGTAAGAGGCTGCCAAACTGTCTTCCAAAGTGGCTGTACCATTTTGCATTCCCACCAGCAATGAATGAGAGTTCCTTTCACTCCATATCTTTGCCAGCCACTGATTTTGTCAACTTTTTGGATTTTAGTCATTCTAATGGTTGTGTAGTGGTATCTCGTTGTTTTAATTGGTGTTTCCCTAATTACAAATGATGCTGTGCCCCTTTTCCTATGCTTATTTGCAATTTGTGTAGGTTCTTTGGTTCTAGTCTGATCTTTTGCCCCATCAGCACTCAATGATCTCCCTACTATAGCAAGAAGACATTTATGCCTTATCGCGCTTATGTGATTCTAGGTGCCATTTCTTACTCTGTTATAGCCTCCAGCAGACCAGGCCAGAGTCTACCACATTTATTCTGATGGTCAAATGACACATGGTTGAAAATTTTGGAGACATACGTAATTATGAAAATGTATAACTACCCACACCTCCATCCAAGAATAACCGACTCAATCAATTTGTCACAACTCCTTCCAGCCTTTTTTCTCCTGTGGGACTATTTTCCTTTACATATTTTTTCTTTATGTTAGACATTTATTTTCAACTTTTTCCAATCTTAAATCATGCTGAAACAAACCATATGCTTCATAAATCTTTGTCCTCATTTCAGATGAAACCCCAGAACTAGAATTACCATGTAAACCTTTAATAGCCCTTTAAAGGTTCTTTGATACACACATTCAAGTGTATTTTTCAAAAAATTACTAACATTTTATTTCCACTGGAAGAGACTGAGAATGTTCATCATTACACTCCCACCAGTACTGGGTAAGGTCAGTGGTTTTCATCATTGTCAGGCTGTCAGCCCGACATGGTATCTTGTGTTAATTTAGATGGATTTAATTTACTAGTAAGTTTGAACATTCTCTATTACGCTTGAAATTAGTTTCCTATAACAGTTTTTTTAAGTACTTATTTGTGGTCTCAGTGACGATTCACTTCAGTCTGAGTCACAGCCACAAACTGCTTCTCTAGCTGCCTTGGAAACATCCTTAATCAGGAAATAAGACCAGGGTAGGGTGTGGAGCATAGAGCCCAGTTTTAACCTCAGGCAAAGCCAGGTCGACACCGCAGCCTCTCCATGTACTACAGTTTTGACATGAGATAATGGCTAACTCTCTGGGCCTCTGTTTCCTCATTTGTGAACTGGTGGCATCACCTATGCTTCATAGGGCTTTTGTAAGGATGACACGAGATAATACATGTGACAGGCCTTCCTCTTTTCAGGCTCTTTGCCCAGGATTGCTTGAGGATTTAGCTGTTGTGTAAATCTATCCATTGCTGCCAACAGGGAATTTACTATTTATAGAAGGCATGTCTCATGCAGGGGATGGAGCTGGCCTTAGTGAAGGGTGTAGAAGGGAAATCTTGGTATAGGGTTCAGGCAGTGGAATATATCTGGGTAGATAATTTTTCTTTCTTTGTTGAAGGACCAATTTTGAGGAAGAGCAGTTTACAGACCAGATATATATAAAATGCTTTGTTTCTTTTGCCTCAAGAGAGGCTTATTAGTTTGTAAGCCTGTTCACTGCCAGTCAGCACAAAGGGAAGTAGGTCCACCCACATTATTGGTTCACCACTTCTCGACAGACTCTCGGTGACCCAGCAGCTGAGCAGAATCATGAGCAACCAGTGAAGAACAACAACCCACATAAGAGGAATTACAAGCCACAAGTCAACATCAATGAAGCAGAACTGGCAGAAAAACCAGTTGACAATTTTTAACAAAAAAGTAATAAGACTTAAGAGGAGATTCACTTAAAGCACAAAAAAATGACTTGCCCAAATTTAAATTTTATAGGAAAACTGGAAAAATGTTTCACAATTTAGAACCAAAGTACCAAAGGAAATAATGAGAGAAATGATGTTAGAAACTGAGACTAGTTTTAGGAAATATAACAGGCAAATAATTCAGCTGCCCAAAGAGGTAAAAATAAACAGCTCAAAGAGAGATAATAATTAAATAATAATGGAAAATTTCTCGATGATAAAGTCTTGAGTGAAAAACTGAATATTCACATGCAAAAAAATGAAATTCAACCCTGATACCACTCAAAATAATCAACACAAAATGGATTAAAGACTTAGTCATAAGGCCTGAAACTGTAAAACTCCTAGAAGAAAACATAGGAGAAAAGCTTTGTGATCATTGCATTGGTCTTGGCAGTGATTTCATGGATTTGACACCAAAAGCACAGGCAATAAAAACAAAAATAGACAAGTGAGACTTCATCCAACTAAAATGCTTCTGTACAGCAAAGGAAACCATCAACAAAATGAAAAGGCAACCTACGGAATGGGAGAAAATATTTGCAAGCCGTATATTTGATAAGGAGTTAATATCCAAAATACATAAGAAGTTCCTGTAACTCAATAGTAAAAATGCTAATAACCCAATTAAAAAATGGACAAAGGACCTGAGTAGACATTTCTTCAAAGAAGACGCACAAATGACCAACTCATATATGCAAAGTTGCTCAACATCGCCAATCATCAGGGAATGCAAATCAAAACCACAATGAGATATTACTTCACACCTATTAGGACGACTATCATGAAAAATACAAAAGGCAAGTGTTGGTGAGGATGTGGAACCCGTGCACACTATTGGTGGGAATGCAAAATGGTACAGCCACTATGAGAGTGGATCTCATGTTAAGTGTTCTTTCTGCAATAAAATAAAACAAAAAATAAAATCTTGAGTCTGCAAATTGGAAAAGCTCACTGGGTAGAGAAAAGATTAATTTAAAAAATTAAGAGATGCCTAGACATATCTTTTTGAAATTCTAACATTCCAAGTATAAAGAGAGAATTGTTTCAACTTCCAAACTGTAAAAACACATATAACTGAAATAAGCGTAGCATTAGGCCTTTCTTCTCTGGCACTGGACCTCAGAGACAGTGAAATCACAGCTACAAAATACTAAGAGGCAAGGGTTTGAGCCAAGAACAGTTCCCAACTAAAATACCATTCACTTGTCAGGGTTAAAGATGATATTTTTGGATGTGCATTGATTTATAATATATCACCTGACAATTATACGTGAATAAAATACTTGAAAAAGTTTCTGAAACAGTACTTCCATCAAAAAAGAAATCTCCAGACAGATGGGAAGATTGCTGATTCCTGAATCTTGCACTATCTAAAATCTAAAGAATAATTACAGTTTGATGGAGAACTAGTACCATATGAGTTAATTAAGGATTGCTGAAACAGGAGAGATAGAAGGGAAAAGCTATGGAAATATTTAAAGATATATTTAAAGAGCACATTCCATAAAGAAAAACAAATTGGAATCTACAAACTGATTCTCCAGGAAAAGCTGACACAGAACATTGCATTTTAAATGTATCCTAACAAAATGACGGTGCTTCAAGAACAGAGAAACAGTCTGTTTGCTTCCATTTAAGATGATTAAGTCTCATTTAATGAGGAAGGAAAAAAAATACCTCTGCCTTCAAGCCTTAGACCTCTCCATATAAACATTCAATATTAAAACACAGTAGAACAGTACTTTCTGAGTTCTCATGGAACAGAAGTATGGTCAAATTCTATTCCAAGGCAAAGAGTCTTTTAATTATAAAGGTAGCAGAACAAACATTTTTAAATCATGTATATCCTTTCAGCTGATACTGAAGAAAGTGCTGAAGACAAATTTCAGATAACCAACAGATGAATGGATACACTATGGGAAAAAGACAGGCAATTGGGATTAAATCTATTCAATGAATTAAGACTAAAGCCAATGTGGGAATTATGAATAGAAAATGTGCTGTGAATCTCGCAGACCAATGCTGTAGAGAACATCCCACTGGCCATAGCTCCATGGCAGTAGGAGAAAGGGTATAAGGTGATTTGAATATTCTGATGCCCTTGCCTTTTACAACGGGTTTCAAGACAACCATTTCAAATGGATTAAATAAGATAATAGAGGGATAAGTATTTTTAAATTTTAAAGGTAAACACTAAAATAATCAACTAAAATGCAGTGGTGGAAGAGAGAGAGGAGAGATGCCTAGCCCTGGGAATATACTGGACCATTACTGCACCAAGAAAACAGTGGAGACTGTTTAAAGAATCCAAGGATTCAGTTTTTACTAGTTAGAGCTATAAAGTTCATTGCTGGAACAAATATTAGATAAAGTCCTCCAAGTTGGCAAAAGATACACAAACACAAAATCGAACACAGCAAATGTTATAAATGAAAGATAACTACAAAAGAAATGACAAAAATCGAATTCACTGACAGAAATTCTACCTAACTTTAAAGAATAGGTAACTCTAAGTCTATGTAAAGTGCTGAAGAGCAGAGAAAAAGCAGAAAATCTTTCAAATTATTTAAATAAAATTTATAAAACATAGAAAAACAACAATAGAAAGAACAAAATAAGACAACTACCTACTGATCTGACATAAATATTGATGCAACATCCTAAATTAAATATTAATGAAATATTCCATCAGACTATATTAAAATAGTTGAGTAATTTCTGATTTATTTTTTTTAATGCAAGTATAGTTCAATACTGGGAAATCTCTTAGTATAGTTTTCTAAATATGATGTATGTTTATTAATGTAATTGATACATTTACATCCAAAAATGTGATCATCTCTATAGATGCTGAAAAGATATTTTTTAAAAATTTGAAACTTATTTTCGATCAACCCCTTAAAGAATGAGATAATCCCTTAACATGATGAAATCCCGTGTGTGTATGCGTGTGAGTGTGTAATCTCAAATTAAAGGCCAGTATCATGATTAATGAGAAAACACAAGACTCTCTTCCATGAAACTAGGTAAAAGGCAAGAATGTGAAACATTACCACCAGGACTTAACATCATTCCAGAATTACTAGCTAACACAAAAAGCCAAAAACATATGTAAAAGAGGAGAGAAAATGGTCATTATTTGCAGGTGATATATTTCAATATTTGGAAAATTTAAGAAAATTGGAGGAAGAAAATAGTACAAGCAAATAGAGGATGCTACCAGCTGATTAAGCACAAAATTAATATGCAGAAATTAATTGACTTTATAAAATAGAAGCTACAACTAGTTAAATGATTTAATGGCAGAAAAACTATTATTTTTTAATAATAACAACAAACAAACATTTAGGAATAAACAATAAGAAATGTGCAAAATCTATATGAAGAAATGTTTAAAATACTGCTGAGTATTACAAAAGAAGGCGTGAACAATTGGAAAGGCATGTATCATGATGATACTGGTTGCCACTACAGTAATTTATACATGTAACCTAATTGCAGTAAAATAGTAACAGAATATGTTTGTGGGAACTAGACAAGCTGATTATAAAGTTTGTATTAAAAAATAAACAAATAATTGCCTGGAAAATAACTGAGAATGATAGGAGAGGAATGGCTTTACCAGAATTTAAAACATATTTTAAGATTTCATAATTAAAAGAGGGTGATGCCTGCTCCTGAAAAGAAAGATAAATGAAAAGAATAGCAAATACCAAAATAGACCTACATTCATATGACCAAAGTGGAATAATCGGTAGGAAATAGATTCATAAATGGAGTGGGGAAACTGCATATCCAAGTAAATTTATGTGCATCCTTTACATCTTCACCAAAATAAATTACAGATACATCAAATATTTAAATCTCAAAACCCCAACAAAAACATACCTCAATAAGATGTGAGAGAATGTTGATAGGGAGTAGGGAATGCTTTTTTAAGTATGATACAAAAATACAGCAGCAAAAGAATGGTGGGTGCCAGGGGATGGGGTTAAGGGAGTGGGGAGTTAGTGTTTAATGGGCACAGAGCTTCAGTTTGGGAAGATGAAAAAGTTCTGGAGATGGATGGAGGTGATGATTGCACAGTAATGTAAATGTTCTTAATCCCACTGACCTGTACACTTAAAAATAGTTTAAAAAGTTTTATGTCATGTATCTTTTACCACAATAAAAAAATACAGCAATGTAAAACAAAAAGTTTGAAAAAATAAATTACAAGTAATTAAAAAAAATCAGTAGCAACTACTCATCACCATAAGCAAAGTCAGAAGACAAATCACAATCTGGGAAAGTCATAGACAATTTATATCACAGGAAAATATAAATTTTCTTAACCTATAATGAGCTCCTGTAAATCAATAAAATCCTCAACAAACCAACAGAAAAACAGAAAAAGATTTTAACATTTTAGGAGAAAGGAAACAAAATTTGCTCCTAGACATATGAATAGATAGTCAAGTGAAATCATAATGCCATTTTTCCCTTATCAGGTCATCAAAGATCAAGATGGTTGATAGCACTCTCTGTGGCCAGGGTGTTGGTGAGAGCACAATTTGGCCACAATTACTAAAATTTAAAAAGCATCCATCCTTTGTGCCAACAATGGCACTGCTAGAAATATAGCCTGGAGATATGCTTACGCATGTGGAAATGAAAAATGTGTGCAGCATTCACTGCAGCAGTCACTGCAGCATTGTTTGTAGTAGCAAGATTGGGAAAAAAATACTTAAGTGAAGAGTGTGCAGCTGCTAAAAAGAATGAGACAGCAGTATATGAGCTAATATTAATTGAACTCCAAGACATCACTAAAGGGAAAGTGAGGTGCAGAAGAGAGCACATCCTACCGTTCATTGAAAGAGCACATGGAGGTGAATGTCCCTGTTAAGCATTGATTGTTTATGGAAATATATATGAGACACCAGTGACAGTAAGTGCACAGGAAAGGAAACTAGGAACACAGGAAAAGGATGGGTGCGTTACCCACTTTCCTTTTGTATTAGTTTCCATTGGTGCCATAACAAATTACCACCAACTTAGTGGTTTAAAACAACAGAAATTTATTCTTTCATAGTTCTAGAGGCTTCACTCTGAAATCAACAAGCTTGAAATCAAGCTGTGGGCAGGGCCATGTGCCCTCTGAAGGCTCTAGGGGAGGGTCTGCCCTGGCCTCTTTCAGCTTCTGCCAGCCCCAGGCGTCCCTTGGTTTGTGGCAGCGTAATCCAATCACTGCTTCTGCCTTCATCTGGCCTTCTTCCCTCTGTCACTCTAGGTGTCCTCCTCTCTTCTTATAAGGACACCAGTCATTGGATTTGGGGCCAATCCTAATTCCAGGATGATTTTATCTCAAAATTCTAAAGTAATTAGATCTGCAAAGATCCTATTTCCAAATAAGGTCACATTCAGAGGTTCTGGGTGGACTCAAATTTTTGAGGGACACTGTTCAACTCAGGACACCTTTGTATATTCTCTTGGATCTTTTGAAATTTGCACTCTGTATATTTATTTCCTATTCAAAATAAATAAATTAGATAATTAAAAACTACCTATAACACAAATTGCCATTTATAAATGTGAGTATATGATGGCATTTGTTTACATGTATATGTGTATTTATAATTTTTATTTTCCATGAGGAAGATCAGCCCTGGGCTAGCATCCATTGCCAATCCTCCTCTTTTTGCTGAGGAAAATTGGCCCTGGGCTAATATTCATGCCCATCCACCTCCACTTTATATGTGGGACGCCTGCCACAGCATGGCTTGACAAGCGGTGCATAGGCCCTCACCAGGGATCTGAAGCTGTGAACCCCAGGCAGCCGAAGCAGAGTGCGCGAACCCAACCAGCCCTGTATTTATAATTTTTATAAAGTGTAATGAACACAGTTTTAGGATGGCACTCACTGAGTTAAAACTAGCTCTGATGGAGACACTGGTGGTGAAAAGAAGGGGAATGGAGATCTCATGACCATGTTCTCTGTAGGTCTCTATCATGGTTTACAAGATGTAATACACATTTTATGTTGTGATGTTTGGAACAGACATTTTATGAAATATTATATTTTTAAATAAATGTATTTCAGTCCTAAGGTTTAAAACGATGTATTTTAATAACTTAGAATGAACTCTTGTACTGAATTTAAAAATGACAATGAGAAGATGCACACTTTTTTATCAGCAAAATGTTGGTATTTAAGCTATTTGAGAAGAAGAAACACAGAGGTGACTTTCTAATCTTGCCTGCTGAAATTAAAGGCCACCTGTGACCATCAACCTGAGCTTGTGAACACTGACAGACTGTGACAGATAAGAGGTCTGGGTGCTTTGGTTATTGTGGTGTAGGAGAGGAAAGTTTATCACGGCCCTCTTAGGGTCCCTGGCTGGGTCTGAAAACTAAACTGACAAAGACAGACTAACAGGAGAAAAGCATACTCATTTTATTGAATTTTTACATGCACATGGGACTCTTCACAAGAGAATGAAGACCCAAAGAAGTGACCAGAGCAGGAACTTCTATACCTTTTAGACAAGGAAACAATAAATTTGTAAAGAATTGACAAGACAAAGGGGTTTGGGCTAAGAGACTGTAGGGGAGGAAGACAATTTCTCTACTCTCTACATCCCTCTGGCTGGTCTGCAAATTAAATTGACATGAGACAGAATAACAGAAGAAAATAAAACAAAGCTTTATAACATATATACATGGGAGAAATCCAGGAAAACTAAGCAACTGGCCAGAATGGCCAAGGTTGTCACCTAAAATATCATTTTCAGCTAAAGATAAAGGAGGATGTTGGGGGTGGAGGTTTGGGGCTTCAAAGGGGAGGAAGGCAATTTACATGGAGATGAAAATGCAAACGTTTGTTAAACAAGTGTTTGCAGAGCTTCTTTAGACAATGTTATCTTATGGTGTTAGCTCCTTCCCGGAACAGGCCTTCTATCTTAAATTCTTTTAGGTAGTTAGGGGGAGGCTTAAAGTTTCTTTCAGAGACTTTTGTTCTTAAAAATAATCAAGGCAAGGAGACACATTTTGGGATGGTCAATTCTGATTCCCCACAAAAGTAAATAGTGAAGAGTGACTAGGAACATAAGGGTTAGTTTAACAAGCTTTGTTTGTGCAGATTTCTTGGCCCCAAACTCCCTGTCTCTGGTGATAAGAATCTTTTCTCTCCTCCTGGTACAGGTAGGGCATCTTTCACATGGGATTTACAACCTGTCTCAGGGAAGAAGAGGAAGGGGGAAGGTCAGAGTGACCTTCTTGCTTCTGCCATTTTCTCAAATTCCTTCAGTTTTAGATATTCAGTATGCTAACATGCCATATTTTGGGTAGCATGTCCTGAGCCCCATCAACTGGCACAGTGAGAGCCTGCCATCTATTCTGGGAGTGGGGATCCCCAAGGACCGTCATGGCAGAATAAGCAGGTGGTCGATGGGCAGATGTGGGACAGGCCAAGAAAGCTTGGGACCCCTCAGTTCATCATGCGGCCTGCTCCTGGAGGAGAAACATAGCAGGTGAAATTTTCCCCAAACAATGATTATTTTTGATGAAAATCTCTTCTTGGCAAAATAATCCTAAAATATACCCTAGGTTGACCTAGAGTTGTTTTTTTGTATAGAAAATATAGTCTTTCCTTCTCTGTATCCCAGATCTTCAGGGATTTACACTCATTTCTGTTCAATATGAAGCAGAAGGCTGCAGTGCCCTACTTGTGGGCATTACATATGAGGAATCGCTCCCTCAGGGAGTAGGCAGAACAAGCTGGAAAGCCAAACACTGCTCTTATGGGGGTGCATTCCTGGCCTGCTCCATGGATGTTACCCAGCCTGAACAGGGAGTGCTGTCCTATAAATCAGATGGAAGTCACAATGCTTGTTCAACTCCTGAGAAGGAGCAATGGAGACAGCTTGTGAATCTTCCTTCTGGAATTAGTTTGTATGGAAAACCCAGGAAGCTCAAACACAGCCTGTGCCCTGCAAGTGCTCTTTGCTGGAACAAACTCTTGTTAAGGTGGTCCTTTGTGAAAGCTACTTTCACCACTGCATTTTCCCTCTTCAGGGAAACTACATGCAGAGTCCCACCACGTGCTGGAGGAGGAGGCCAAGAGGCTTGGCAAGGATGTGAGGGTGCACGGTGGGATGTGTCTCAGGGAAGTGGAGACTCCTGAGACTGTTAGTGTGAGTGTCTGCGTATCATGACCCACCTCAGGGCCTCTGATGACCTTGAACATACCAATGCCCCAGAGAGATGGTGCAGAAGACACCTTGCCCGGCCAAGATTTGGAAATGTTTGGCTTCTGGACCAGGTGCAATCATCTTCCTCTTCACACAGTGGGATGGAGGTAACCATTTTGTGGGATTTTATTTTCCCCTTGGATGGAAAAACCATAGCTAGGACTGTACTAGGGATGCTGTGTTTCCTCCTGGCTGCCGCATGTGGTAGGGTAAGAAATCAGAGTGGTGACTGATAGGAATGATTTGCGGTGTCGGCACCAGGGCCCTCCCCTCCTTGCTGTGAGTGAGGGATACACAGGAGGGCAGCCGGAGGAGATGGGAAGTTTTCAAAATCACTGTTCATGTTCTCTTTGCCATAAATGCACCTCCCATTTAGTTAAATAGCGTGTAAGTGGAGAGATAATTGTTCTATGCTGATTTTCCTTCTAGTTATGAGCTTGCTAGCTTACACACTTGCCCTTTGCCTCCTTCTAAGGTCTCTGATTTTCAACACTATTCTTCATTTAAAAGTGTGGGTTATCACAACAGAGACAAGAGATGCACATTTCGTGGTTATCTGCTAGGAAACCCTCTTGCAGGAATGAAATAGGATAGAGAGGAGTTGCCAATACATGCCATGGTTCTCAAGACAACCTTTATTTTTATTGAACTAAAGTTGCATATAAATCCTCTATAACATATTAATCCTCTTTGTATTGGCAGCTCTGTGTGCCTTTTCTTTCCTGTATTACTTATTTGTGTCTTCCCTGTCTTATTGTTTATTTGCCAAAAGTTTGTTTTATTGATGATTTCATAGAATTTCTTTTGATGCTACTGATCATCTGAAAGTTTTGTGTGTGGGTTCATTTTATTGAATTAAATTGTTTTTCTTTTTATTAATGTTTTTTCTTCTAATTTCGTTGGATTTATTGTGTTGCTCTTTTGTCTAGATTCTTGAGTGGAAAGCTTAATTTAATTTATTTTAATCTGTCTTTGAATCTAACCAATCCATTTAAGAATGTCTGTTTTCCTAAATGTCTCTTTTGCCTCCCTTATTCCATGGGATTGGAAGTATGGTGCCCTCATTTATTATTCAGCTACAAATGGTTTGTAGCTTTTACTTTTATTTGATTTTTAATTTAAAGTTATGTAAATATTTGGCTTTTTAAATTGTTTCCTAATTTTATTGCTTTGTGAAAATAAATGTGATTTGGATGATACTAACTTCTTGAAATTTATGACGATTGCCTTTGTGGTTCAGGATATGGTCAATTTATTTTGAAATTATACATGTATTTGAAAAGAAAGCATATTCTTTCATGAGTGAATGCAAACTTTGGTAATTGTGAATTTAAAGCCTCTCTATCCTCAATTATTTCCTCTATTTGATCTGTCCTTTTCTGTGAGGCATGATTAAGTCTACCCCCAAGTAGAATTTGGAATTCTATATTTTGAAGCTATAGTGCTTTTCTTTAAAATCTTATCACAAACATCCCTAAACAATACATGGTTAAACTTTTCATATTTTTGGAAATTGTCAAAATGGAAGCACATAGTATTTATTCTTTTTTTTCTTTCAGTTTTATTGAGATGTAATTGACACATGGCACTGTATAAGTTTAAGGTGTGACAGCATAACCTGAATTATATATATTGTGAAAGGATTACCACAATAAGTTCAGTTAACATCCATCACCTCATATAGATACACACACTAAAAAGAAAAAAAATTTTTTTCTTGTGATGAGAACTTTTAAGATCTACTCTCTTAACAACTTTCATACGTACCATACAGCAGTGCTAACCATAGTCATTACGTTGTATGTTACCTCTTCAGTACTTATTTATCTTATAACTTTTGACCACCTTCATCCAATACTTACTCTTGTGTGACTTGCTTCTTTTGCTCATCATTATATTTCTAAGATTGATTCATGTCGATCAGGCCAGGACCCACTATCAATCTGGGACCTGTGTAGGATAAATTCTCTATCTGAGATTTTGGAGACACCATGAGAAGTATGAATTGGGTTCACCAGTCACATGGGGCCAGTCTGTGGTTGCTGTCCTCACTGAAACTAGGGGCAGCACCATTTCCTCACTGTCCCTCTCGCACAGCCTCTGTGGTCCCCATGTCCCTCTGGCTGTGCCCTTGGAGTCCCCGAATCCAGCTGGTCCTGAACTCCATCCCTCCATGTACTATGTGTCCCTGAGGGACAGTGGGCTGCAAAGCCATTTGTCATTCTGGTCCCTACTTTCACTTCTTCCCCAGCCTTTGAGCCTTCTTTATTATTTTGCCCAGTCACTTAAAAGATATTTTAGAACTTTCCACCCTTTTAAATTGTTTTCAACAGGAGGGTTTTTCAGTGTACTTACCTCATCATACTGTCATAAAAGAAAGTCAATTAACTCCTCATTTTTGTTTAATTTTAAAAATCCAAATAAATATTTTCAAGGAATTTTAAGAAACAGAAAAATAGGAAGAAGGAATTAAAATCACAGATAACCCAGCACCAAAAAGGAATCCCTGATATCATGTAGATAGACACTTCTCTATGCTTTTTTTTCTCTGCATATCCAGATTTTTAAACAAAAAATATTACTGAAAGCTTTGGACAGGTACCTTTCTATGCCTTTTGCTCTGCACATACAGATTTTTAAACAAAAAAATTAGAACTATAATCTTCCTGCACCTTTGGCCTTATTTTTATATTCAACAATATTTTGTGACATTTCCTTAATTATTTAACATTATCCTATAAAGTGATCAATGTGTACCATCGCCCCGTGGCACTGTCTTCTTTGCTGTTCCCTGAACACACTGCATGCTGGCCCAGGCTATTCTTGCTTGTTTTCCCTCTGCCTGACTCCTGTCTGGTCCAGACACCTACCTGATTCAGTACTCCCATGGCATCTCCTCAGAAAGGCCTTCTCAGGCTCCTGTGGGGGAATAGCATTCCCTACCCACACCCAAACGTCCTCCTCTCCTCTGTTTCCAGCAGTGGTGACCACCTGCTGACCTCCTACTCTCCATCTGTGAGTGTGTTTATTTCCACTGGCCCTCTTTGCCCACTGCTGGGTCTTCAGCCCCCAGAGCTGTGGCTGGCACACAGCTCCTCACTCCTTGTGGGTTAGCCTTGTGAGGATTGCTCTGGTTGGGATTTAGCAACTCTTAACCTGAGCATACCTACATGGAAGGGGCATCACAAAAGAATGGACTTTTTTCCATTTCTTAAAATTAAGGAGCAGGAAGCTCTAACCGCTAGCAAAGAATTCAGAGCTCTTGTCACCCTCTCCACTCCCCTCACCCCTCTTCCTTCCTCTCAGCTCCACCCCTCCTTATCTACCACATCTATCACTCCTACTCCACATCTAAATAAGGCTAAAGCCTAGAACAACACTGATTGTTGTAGTGGAGGAAAAACTATTCCTCTACTCTTCTAGGTTCTTCTGCCTGCTCTAATAATTGAGTTGACATGAGACAGAACAACAGAAGACAATCAAACACGTTTAATAACATGTATACTTGGGAGAAAACCAGGAAAACTGAGCAACTCTCCAAAATGGCTGAAGCCACCACCTTAAATGCCATCTTTAGTTAAAGACAAAGGAGGACGTTGGGGCTTTGGGACTTCAAAGGGGAGGAAGGCAATTCACAGCAAGAGGGAAAAGCAAATATTTGGTAAACAAATGTTTGCCATGCCTTGAAGAGACAATGAGACATGGAGAGGACTTTGATCAAATAGGCCTTGCCAGGTGCCTTTTTGTCTACCACATCTATAGTTATCTATGGTGAGAGCTCCCTCCTGGAACAGGCCTTCTATCTTAAATTCTTTTAGGCAGTTACGGGGAAGGTCAAAGTTTCCT
The DNA here is from genome assembly GCA_031878705.1 of Tapirus indicus. NCBI lineage: Eukaryota > Metazoa > Chordata > Mammalia > Perissodactyla > Tapiridae > Tapirus > Tapirus indicus. Next base: position 71,369,637 of record CM062918.1, on the reverse strand, counting down.
CCTGAGTCCTTTGTTCTTAAAAATAATCAAGCCAAAAAGACACATGGTGGGGTAGCAAATTCTGCTTCCCCTACAGTGTCTTCTCCTTGAGACTAAATCCTCCAACTCCCTGCTTTACTGATATTCCTTTGGGGTTATTTCAGTTAAATTTTAAATTACATTTTCTTCTCTCTAATCATTTTTAAAAAGTTAATTATAAAATAGTACAGAAAAATTGAGAAAAAATATGCCACACATTTATATACATCCTAATTGTGGTTAACAGACATTATTGGCTCATGGTATTTGCTTTAGATCATTTTTTTAAAATGAAATATTAAAATTACAATTAAAGCCCCATCACCCCCTTGGGTTTGCTCACTGAGGTTACTACCCCCCTCAAATTTGGTGGGTCTTCTTTAGCATGCATGCTTGGTTTTGTACTTTTTCTCTCAGTATGTATTTTTCCATAAAGTATATATAATATCTATTTGTATTGTAGTGGCTATATGTTGAGATATTTACATAAAATTATGATTCTTTACCTAATTTCATTTTATTTACTTAACATTTCAGGAGATTTCTCTGAATTGGTAGATGTAGATCTTATTCATCAATTTATAGGCTGTCTATTCCCTTGTTGAGGGGTGCATAGATTGGTTCCATTTTGTCATCAGTTGAAGCAACGCCACCATGAACATCCTTGCATGTGTCCCCTGCTGTACACATGCTCCTGTTTCTCATGGGAGAAGTCTGAGGAGTGGAGCCATTAGACTGATGGCTGTGCAGACCTTCAGTCTTGGTGGGAATGCTCCCAAGTCCCCAGGATAACACACTTTCCCACCAGTCAGAGTGTGAACTCCTGTGTTTCAGTATTCTTATCAAGTCTTATGTTATCAAATTTATAGCAGAGAGATTTTCCAGAAAAGTCCTATATTGCCTCTAGTTGTTTAACTTTTTCTTATACTTTAAAATTGACCAATAATTAATTATTAAGCATTACCCTGAGAGCTTTCTAGGATATATTTTAGTGTTTTTGTGACAGTGAAATCTAGCTTTATTTTTCTCCCTAGAATTAACCACTTGGCTCAGCATTATCTATTGAAGAACCCTTCCTTTCTCCATTAATTAAAATGATTACTTATAAATTCCTATACACAGTGGGGCTACTTAACAAGTGCCAGTCTATTTCTGTGCTGGAATAATACTCTTGTAATTGTTGTAGCTTTATGATAAACTTTCATGTCCACTGATGCAGGTTCTATGTTGTTTTTCTTCTTCAAATTTTTATTTCTAACTATTGTCTGGTGAACTTTAGAATCATTTTGTCAAGTTCAAAAATCCATAAATATTCCAGATATGTTAAACTCAGTCATTTGTCTTATTTGGTCATGAAAAAAATTGACACATGTTTTATATTATAAGGATAAACCCTATCAATATTTTTTCTTAGCTTCTGGCTTTGATAACATATCAGTTTTCTGACTTTGGTCACAAAAACAATATTAAAATATTCAACTAAATTTTTTTGTATTATTTCACTTTTATAATTTCCTTTGAAAAACTGTAATGTATTTTATTTGGAGCTTATTTGTTACAAGAAGTGAGTTAAGGATTCTGTTTTTAAAATTCTTTTAATATAATTACTTATAATTTGAGGCCTAACCTACCTTTTCCTCACTGATATAAAAGGCGGCCTTTCCTGTGTAGGAGTTTCTCCTGTAACCTAAGTCTGAATCTGCACTCCCTGGTCACCGCACTTTTCCTGTTTGCTGTTGTAATTACCATTGCCTTGTAAAACTTTAAAAATAACTGCACGTGAGCCACTGAGCCTGGGCATCATGGGAAAGCTATGGGGGGTGGGGCTGTGGGCAGGTTCTCGGATATCTTAGTATTTTCCACTCTCTCTCTTACCACCTCCCTACCCCATACTCAATCAGTCCTCATATCCTATCACAGTTACTACTCGTAGATGTTTCTAACAACTTAGCACTCTGGATGTCCTTCTTTCCTGCTACAAACACAAATACATTTTAAATCAGATAGAGCATTAAATGTAAATGGAACAAACAATTGGAAATTCCCAGGAGCCAAAAAAGAGAAAGAAAAATTAGAGCCAGATGAGGAACCCACACCAATGCTGAGTGGTCTGTGGGGGTGTACAGGGATGTGTGGTAAATGTTTAATGGCCAATCTCCAGGAGAAAAAAGCTCTGATTTGTCATGTTTGTCAATTTCCATGGTGTAAGTACTCCCACCGTGGCTGACTTCAAGCTGCCAATGTGACATCACTGAACACAGAGTTTGGAAGAGCATAATCAACTCTCTGAGTCTGTGCAAGCTGGCTTCTACACCCCACTGATTTTAGACCAGGTAGAGACTTACCCCAGGGACTCGCACCCAGGCCCTTACACCCATGTGCTGACACTCCCTGTCACTTTGACCTACCCCGGGAGAGGGAGCTTAGCATGTAAAAATGACAGTCTCAGACAACTATCTTTCACTGGAAAAGAAAATCACCAACTGGGCCACTGCCCTGAGACCTAGAAAGGAGCTGAGCTGTCAGAGGACATGTGAGAGAACCAAGTGCTCCTGTCAACATCCACACCCTGGGCCACCCACTGGCCAGAGGAGGCAATTAAGCTCAAAAAAGTAATAACTGTAATGGATTGAAATACCTCAAATATGCTAGAGTCTATGAGATCACTATGAAACTTAAAAAAACCCCACAATTCATTGATCACCTTTGATGGATGCAGAAAGTTAATTCATTCTTCCAAAAAGTGATAAAGAAAAATAAATGTCTCTACCTGTCCTGTTCAAACTGTACATGAGGATATGTAAATATTTGATTAGGAATGGTTCTTTGTATGGGATAAATCAAACCAGTAACTACAGAGGAAATGATAGGAAGAGAATGGCCATTTTTCTTCTTTTATGGCAATGTCACTAAAACCATTAGTTGAAAGCCTGATGGGAACATCACGAGGGATTGATCAAACTGACACCTGAATCGAGTGATTAATCTTTACTCATAGAAAGAGAGACAATCAGAGACAATGTGCCTCCTGAGCTGATACAATAGGATGTTTACAGCCCCATCTGTGAAGCCTTCTTCCCCCAAATTTAAACTTATATCTGACCTGGCATCTAGATAGAAGTAACAGTTTACAGGAAATGAGAAAATAGAAAAAGTTAAATACAACCACAGGGATGCGGTCAGCCACATCCAAAACATGGGAAATTTTACAAGACAAATGGCACTGTTTCTTCAACAAATAAAATGCAAAAACAAAACAAGAAGAACCAGGGCAATGTCATAGATTAAAATAGACTGAGAGGAATTGCGTTAGTTTTCTGTCACTACTGTCACAAATTACCACAAACGTGTTGATGTAAAGCAACACAAATTTACTCTCTTACATTTCTAGAGATGGGAATGAGTCAGTAGGGCTGTGTTCCTTCTGGAGCTTCTACGAGAGAATCCGTTTCCTTGCCTTTCCAACTTCTAGAGGTCACCCGCATTCCTCATCCCTTGGCTTCATATCACTCCACTCTCTACTTCCATTGTCATATCTCCTCTGACTCTGATACTCCTGTTTCCCTCTTGTGAGGACTCTTGTGTTTACTTCAGGCCCACCTGGATAATGCAGGGTAATGTCTTCTGATGGGCCTAGGGCAGGCCACTCTAAAATATCCTACTATGGCATATGGATTATTTTGAATTAAAGTCCTTGAGAAACAAAAAGGGTATTCTGACCCTCTGCTACTGAACCAAAATGAGTTTGTCCCCTGGTGAGTTAAAGTCAGGCTCTCTTCCCGAAGTAGTTTTCACACAAAGTAAAGCATATTTGCAGCAAATAGGAGACCACACGGAATCACTTCCAAAGTCGTGGTGCTCCTGAGCAAAAGGAAGCAGGTCCTTTTATTTCAGACGGGGAATGAATATTTAAACGGGAAGCTTTGTCATCACATGTAGAGGTGGATATTAGCCGGCGCAGGCGCAGTCTGAAAACATGCTCTCACATACATCGCAGGTTATGCGAATAAGGCCTAGGCTCCTCCTAGGGCGGAGATTATAGTATTAAGATGAGGAGAAAGGGCATTTTCTGGTCATCTTCAGGTCACCTGCACAGGTGCTCCCCTTGCACTGGGGGGTCGAATTGGTTCTGGCTGGTTGACGCTGGTATCTTTTCCTGACATAGCTCTGAAATACAACCTTAAGGGAGTGTTAAGCACCTTTAAACTTCCCTCAAGTTGCTCAGGGAATGTACTGGTGACACCCCCATCTCTGTTCCCTCGGAAAAAAAAAAAAAAAATCTCCCATATGAAAGGTGCTTTCCCTGCATCCTTATCACCAGAGCTAGGGGATTGAGGGTTGAGAAGTTTGAATAAAACAAACCTTGTTAATTCACTATCTCAAACCTAAACTCTGTTTAAATTCCTTGCTAATTACATAAAACTGTCAATTCCTCACAAATTTGCTGTTTCTTTGTGTAAAAGCTATATATACTGCCTGCCTTGTTCACTCTCTGAGCATCTTTTTCATGATTTCCCCTATACACATAATTAAATTGGGTTTTCTCCTGTTAATCTTGTCTTGTGTCAATTTTATCATTAGTCCAGCCATAAGAACACAAGAAAGATAGAAAGGGAGTTTTTCCCTCCCTGACACCTCCATCCCAAGAGCCTTAACTTATTCCCATCTGTCAAGTCCCTTTTGCCATGTAAGGCAACATCCCCAGGTTCCAGGGTTCCAGGATGTGGACAACTTGGGGGGCTATTGTTCAGCCCACCATGGGTATATTAACTAAATATTGGAGTCTGATTCAAACCAACCAACCAAGGGGGGAAATTATAAGACAACTGGGAAATTTGAAAACTGACTAGAAATTTGATGGTATTAAGGAATTTTTGTTAAGTCCTTTAGGTAGATGTTTTGGTTATATTTTTCAGAAATCCTTGTCTTTTAGAGCTATATATTGAAGTATTATGGATGCATTGATCTGATGATTGGGATTTGCTTTAAATACTTCAGACTGGCCATGTGTAAAGAGGCATTGCAGTGGGTGATAGATGCCTGGGTTCCACGGGCTCAAGCATGTTTGCACTACAGATAGGGGGAGACTGGTTAGAGGGGAAAGTTGACTATCCAGGAAAGAAAGGCCAGTCTACACTAGGATTTTACTAAGCAGGTGGAGGGAGATCAAACCCTGGTGGAGGATTAGGCTTTGCCGAGGAGAAGAGAGGCTCCTACCGCAATGGGAGACTGGGGAAAATGGTGCAGTCCAGGCAGGTTTGACTATTTGGTGAGGGGAAAATGGAAGAATTTCACCTCTAGTGGTTTCTATTTTCTGTACCAGGTACCAGATGTGGTGGCAGAGAGGGGAAGTTGGAGGGGTGGGGCTATGAGGAGAAGCAGAATGTCTGAAGCAGCCGCTGCGGTGAGCAGCAGGAACAGAGAGTGAGCAGAGCTTGTGGGCAGCCTTGAGGGCCCATTAATCATTGTGAATTTATAGTGAAAACAATTAGCCTAATTATGTGGTTTTCTTCAGAATTTCTAGGTCATGAGAGTTCTGAGAAAGAAGAGACAGGGTTTTCTCACGACGGGGGTTTGTCTGTCGGGATGACAGGAAGACCAAAAGCTCGAGAGTTGAGAGTAGCAGCAATAGTGTTGTTGAAACAGTGAACCGTGGAATTGAGGGCCCATAGGTGGGGAGGTGAACAAAGCGGTGAGAAAGCAGAGTTCCTGGTGTGGTTCCAGGGAATGGGAGACCCAGGAAACTGGAGAAGGAAGGCTGTAGTCATTGAGATGCTGGCGATTATTAAAGGGGGGATAGTTGGGGCTATGATCATGTTCAGGGTGACTGTGAAGGGAATCAGCTCCTGAGTGTGATGGAATTTATGGCCTGAGGACACAGGGAATGAAGTTTGCAAGGATCCCAGAGGCCACAATGCCTTCCCGCCCCCTCCAGTTAAGCATTGCTCGCCTCAGCGGCGATCACCTGCCGGGCCATTCCATGTGGGTGCAGGGAGGTCCTCAGATGCTTCTCCTGCAGAGACACCCTTTTTTTAACTGGGGGAAACAGGAATGAATGAAAAGGTAGAATATGAGCTCCTCCAAGGCAGAGCCCGGGACTCTTTTCCATCTCAGTGCTCTTCATAACGATAGTATTAAAAGCAAACTTCACCAAGGAAATGTGAAGAGGTAATTAGCCTTTGTGGGGGATCAGAATTGGCCACCCCAAAATGTGTCTCTTTGGCATGAGGATTATTTGGGGCTAATGAGGATTATTACTTTAAAAAACTGCAGACATGGGAGAAGCTCTGAAAAGTAGAATTTACCCTTTGTAAGAGACATTTACATTCATAAGGGAAATCTCCATCTGTAAAGGTTTCTCTCTCTCTGTATCAGGAAAAAAGGGGGATGACCTTATCTCTAGAAACTCTTATCAATGTGGAAGGTGAGAACTTAAATCTGCATAATAACCTTACTCTTGTTTACTGTGCATTTCTGGTAATCTCCCATAACCGACACCCCACACCCCCAACATCCTCCCTTGTCTTTAGCTGAAGATGGTATTTAAGATAAGAGTGTCCACCATTTTGGCAAGTTACCCAGTGTTTCTTGGGTCTCTCCCATGTGTACATGTTAAAAAGCTTTGTTTGATTTTCTCCTGTTATTCTGTCTCATGTCAATTTAATTCATCCCAGTCAGAAGGACCTAGAGTGGGTAGAGGAAATCTCTTCCTCTCCTACACCTTATTAGGCCATTCATAAATCAGCAGCATCCCCTCTAGCAACTAGAAGGGCACTTGGAGGGAGTGTACAAGTGTATAAGAAGAAGGACAGGACAAGAAAGTCATTAGCAAAAGAAAAGACAGGGCTATTTTGGGCCAGGACATCTTTTGTGGGGGGGGGGGGGAGAATGTCAGGGGTTTTATCACCAGATTCCCTCTTCTTTTCTGGGAGGATGGAGAGGGCCTTTGTGACAGATTACCTCACTGGTGTGGATCAGAAAATTTCAGACTGGTCAATGAAGATGATATTTCTAGGAAAGGTTGAAACTGCAGTTAGATCAGGTATTAAGCCTAGGTTTCATATCATGGGCTTTTGGTGTTAGTGATGCCAGCTTGGGCCTGTGGATTTCTTTTTAACAATAGAAACAGGTGCTTAATAACTATTACCAGCATGAAACTGTGAATCAAATAAAGGATACAAGTATTCATAAATACATCCTTATTAATGAAAAAAAGACTAATAGCTGACCTCCCTCTAGGGATCAGTGAGATGAGGTATTCCAATGTGTGTGTTTTTTCCAACATCCTGAAGCAAGTTTCCAGTTCTCAAAAGACACTTACTGGGTGTCCCCCAAATTTAACTCAATCCTGACACTATCTGCCTGGAGATAGCATCAGATCCCACAAGTTAGCGGTTCAGTCCTGATACCGAGTAAAGTGGGTTCATCTCCTGGTGAATTAAATAAGACTCTACACCAGTGGAAATTGTCTCACAAAGTAAAGTGTATTTGCAGCAAATAGGAGGCCATGAGGAATCATTTCCAAAGTCATGGTGTCCATGAACAAAGGGAAGCAGGAACTTTTATTTCAGTTGGGGAATGAATATTCCCCCAAAATCACGAATAGATGCGGGTACACTGCAGATTATGGTAATGAGGCTTAATCTCCTCTCGAAGAGATCTTCACATTAAAAATAAGGCAAGGTCATGGGTGTAGCTCTTGTAGGGAGGCTTCAGGGTGGTTGCCGGGAGGGTCTCCTTAACATAAAAAAACAAGTTAGAAAAACAGTTAAATGCTTGCAAACTCACACTTGAGTTCCTTGGGGCACTAGTTGGTGACAGTCCCACAAGACTGTCCCCACTTCAGATGCCTTTCCCAAGTCCAGGTTGTCTTGGACCTGTGCTTTGACTGACCGGCTATAAATCAGAGGTTCCCACGAGCCTCTCCTCAGATTTGATTAATTTGCTAGAGTGGCTCACAGAACTCAGAGATACACTTACTTACATATCTGTCTGTTTACCAGTTTATTATAAAGGGTATCATAACGGATACAGATGAACAGCCAGATGAGGAGGTACATAGGGTGAGGTCTGGAAGGGTCCCGAGGGCAGGAGCTTTTATCCCCATGGAACTGGTGTGCTTCACCCTCCTGTATATGGATGTGTTCACCAATATGGAAGCTCAGCAAATCTCCTTGTTCAAGAGATTTTATGGAGCTTAATCTGTAGCACCTCCTACCCCAGGGGTTGATAGGTGGGGCTGAAAGTTCCAACCCTCTAATCACTTCATCTTTCTGGTGACCAGCCCCTTCCTGAGGCTATCTAGGGGTCCCATACAAAGTCACCTCATTAGCATAAACACAGCTGTGGTCAAAAGGGGCTCCTTATAATAACAAAAGATACTCTTATCACTGCTTAGGAAATTCCAAGTGTTTTAGGAGCTCTATACCAGGACCCCGGGACAAAGACCAATATGTATTTCCTATTATATTACAGGTATATGAGTGAAGTTGGGGATACACAAATCAATCTATAATCAGAAGGTGACAGAGGTAGTGGAGGTGGTAACGAGTTAAAAGCAATGGCATTTTAGAAAAGATGAGACTAATACACTTTTGACAAATAAGAACGGGTGGTGAAGTGGACATAGAACGGATAGTATGATACAGCAGGAAGAAAGTAGACGAGGGACTCCAGACCCACAGGTATGTGCTGTGCAACATCAACCGGCCGGTAGGTTTCCAGGAACCTAAACGAGGGTAAAAATCCAAGTCTCTCTATGAGGAAGAAATGAGTATGCAGTGAAGTCTCCACGTCAGCAGGGCTACAGAATGAGGCTCCTGGGAGACCACGGGCTCATCACTCAAGGACTCGCCCCCGTGCCTGCCATGGCCTGGGATCCTTTCCAAGCAATAAAATTATAGGTGTGAAATATATGTGAGCTATTTTCTCCAAAACATATCACAGAAAATCACAAGACAGTGCAAAAGATGACTTCCTCCCATTGAAATGGCTACAACAAAAGTGGTAAAAATAAGTTCATGGTCAAAAATATCCAAGGAATGGCAGGACAACAGGCTATCATTACTCAGAATCTGGCCTGCAATTAAAGACTTCCAAAAGGTTGAAAATTGCCTACTTCTTCACCGATTTCGCATTGTACCCCTACTAATGCTACTCGCAGAAGGCAACGCTTTCCAGAGAAGCTTCCTCGCAGCCATGATCCCCCCACCTTGTGAGTGTGGCCCTCACTCTAATACTTTTGACAATCCAAGGTCTTGCAACATCTATTTCTAAGTTCATCAGTTTTGACAGAACCACTAAGGAAACTGTTTTAATGTGTTGACATTAACTACACCTTCATGACTGGAAATTGTCAGATGTGTTACTGCCATTGTTATCATTGACTTCAAAAGGGAAACTCTTTTCATTAGGGACATCTACAATGGCTGGAAATAGATTCAAACAGAAGATAATTAGTTCATGTTTTAAACTCTAAGTACTGGGCAGTGGATTGTGGGCTGTGCAGAACCTGGTTTTCTGGTGTGGCTTTTAGACACCATCTTTCATGCATCCCTTTTTTCTGGCTTATTTAGTAGAGAGTGAGGAAATTTAAATCTAGGAGGATGTAGATTTCTTGAAAATAGGATATAAAGCTTTGCCTTTTAAGCTTTTCTTGTATCTAGTAGTTAATCAGTTAGTAACTCTAGGGTGAATAAAATCACATCACTTAATTAGTGTGTTAAGACGTTTAGGAAAATACCAAAGAGAGGAAAGACATGTCTACTGAATACCGTTTTAACTGAGTAACAGCTACATACCTAGAAACATAGGTTTATTCTCCAATCATTTACCTTGCAGACTTGTTTCCTTCTTGTGTAGATGTTTCGTGGCAGAACTGAGATGCTCTGAAATGTCAACAACTTCACTGTGTAGTTTCTAAAGGCTTTCTGACGTGGCTGGAGATCTGCTTAGGTAGCTGGGCTGAAGACACAAGTGCCTGAGGCCCGATTCCCAAGGAGCACACGGAGGCCGCTGGTCAGAGTGCCTGCACTGCTCTGTGTGCTCTGCAGTGGAGTTGCAGTGTCACTGCTCGCTGGCTGGCTTTTCCCTGTGATTGGATGAGCAGATGTCCTGGAATCCAGTGACCTGCTGTGGGTGCTAGGGCCATCATCTGCCACATGAGGCTGAGGACACCTGTCAGGAGGGGCTGTTGGGAGAATTTCAAATAAGGTGATGGGGTATAAGAGTCACTGAGCATAACGTCTGATACCATGATTTTTTACTTGTGTGAAATATACATAACATAAAATTTACCATCGTAACCATTTTTAGGTGTACAGATAGTGGAATTAGGTACATTCACATTGTTGTGCAACCATCACCACCATCCATCTCTAGAAATATTTCATCTTCCCAAACTCTGTACCTATTAAATAACAACTCTCTATTCCCCACTCTTCCCAGCCCCTGGCACTCAACATTCTACTTTCTATCTCTGTGAATTTGATGATCCTAGATACCTCATGTAAGTAGACACATACAGTATTTGTCTTTTTGTGACTGGCTTATTTCCCTTAGCATAATGTCTTCAAAGTCATTCGTGTTGTAGCATGTTTCAGAATTTCCTTCCTTTTTTAAGACTGAATAATATTCCATTGTATGGATAGACCACATTTTGTTTATCCCTTCATCCCTTGATGGACTGTTGGATTGTTTCCACCTCTTGGCCATTGTGAATTATGCTACAATGAAATGGGTGAACACATATCTGTTCAAGTCCCTGCTTTCCCTTCTTTTGGGTATATGCTCAGAAGGGGAATTGCCAGATCGTATGGTAAGTCTACATTAAATTTTTTGAGAAACTGCCATATTGTTTTCCACAGTGGTTGTACAATTTTACATTCTCACCAGCAATGGATAAGGGTTCCAGTTTCTCCACATACTCACCAATACTTATTTTCTGCTGTTGTTGTCTTCTCATAATAGTCATACTAATGGGTATGAGGTGGTATCTCATTATAGTCTTGATCTGCATTTCCCTAATGATTAATAATGTTGCGCATCTTTTCCTGTGCTTGCTGGCCACTTGTGTATCTTCTTTGGAGAAATGTCTATTCATGCCTGGTACTTTTCATGTTCAACAAACATATATTACTATTATTAGAAAGTTTCCTCAGTGAGGAACAAATAAGATGAATGTTTAGTTAGAATTGAAATCAAGTGCGGAGTGACATTTATGCTCAGGACTTCATACAAGTTTTTAAATTCCTCTTGGTTTAGCACACCACCTGTTCAATGAGGATCTGAAGCAGGTGGGCTTTATCTTGGGAGAACTTTGCTTGCACAGGCCATTGTTAGAACCTTTGTAATGGTGACAAGTATGACCTCCAGTGCTTATGCTAGAGTCAATGGACACACTACAAGGATCCCCAGAAAAGATGCAAATGTGTTCATAGTCAAATATTTTAGGAGGAGCTGGATGGAAATATCTCTGGCCCAGCATTTGCTATTTGTTCCCTGACTTTGGAGGCATGGGAGAACATCCAGCTGTCAAAGGGAAGATTTGCGACAATGATCCTGATTTTGAATGGAGGCTGAATAGAAGAAACTTACCAGGGAGAGGAGATGTCATCTTGAGTCCTGTTTCCCCAGGTTTGTTATAAGAAGCTCCAGCCAGCGTAGTGCAGGCGGGAACCCCTGTCCCCCAAAAGTTGGTGATGTTACACATAATGAATATTTGGCCATAAAGCCTTTATACATCTTTGCAAAACATATGCCTGTGCCTTATATTTCTCATTCATCTTTTGTAATCAATTCTATTATTTTTATAAGGGCAAAATTGATTTCTGGGCCAGATCTCTAATGCTCATATGAGACAAGGTCTACCTTAAAATGTCCAGATTTGCAGCTCTCTCCAGGAACAAATTAAATTGCTGAATAAGTGGCCTGTGCCTGCCTCAGAAGTCACTATGGGAATTAAGTAAGATGAACATGGAAATATTGAACCAGAGGACTCTGTGACAGCCTGATTTGGATAGCTGTTGATGTGGGTCACAGATGAGACAGGCGATGCCACGCTGAGTCATGCAGTGTAGAAGCCTCTTCTGCTCTTTTTCCCTCATGTCCACTTAAAATTCTCCTACATTGAAACACTTCAGAGTATAATTTCATAATTATGCATGTGCATAATTACCTAACTGGCTTACTTAATAGTAATTTGCTAACATATACTTCACAGTGTTAGGAGAAGGGTATTTGGGGAAGTTTTATTTTATTTTATTTTAAATTTTATATTATTTTAGTTTATATCTTTCACATCAAATACGTTCAACTAGAGTGTTTAAGCCCCTTTTGCCCCTTCATGCAGAATTCCATGTTATACTCGACGAAGAATATGTCGTTAGCAGAGTGAGGTATTTGGGGCAGAATTTCATACCAACAGGAGGAAGAGATGGCTCCAGCTGAGGAGCGTGACCTTGTCCTGGCTGGCCCTGTATGTGGACCATCACAGTGGCTGTTGGGGGCTTGTGCCCTAGTAATGCAGGCACAGTGCAAGCTACCATCTGGAAAAGCACTGCTTTCCATATTTTGGACACAGTGACAGCCCTCAGAGTTGACATTGTGGCTGCTATAGTTGGTGCATTAATCCCTGTCTGACTGGCCGAGTAATGAGACCCTGTGGAGGAGAACCATGGGTTTAGTTTCTAAATCATTACCTCAAGTCTATTTTCAGAAAAGCAATCAGGTTTTGGTGAAATTGATGCCTGCACAAGAGAGTGAGCCCCATGTGTTCACGCCAGAGGAACCTCTGAGATGGCACAAAGTATGCTTCACTGGGCAATGGCCTTGAGGCGGTCAGGGCACTGGGAGCCGAAAGGGCATTTGCTGTATGCCAGGCTCAGCGCCATTCCTTCACACACATTGTTTCCTCTCTCAGCCTTGGGTGGATATCACGAGTTGGCTCTCTGAGCATCCTGTCCTGAAGAGGCTGGAAAGCTAGATCCTACCTTTGCCATACTACACTGCAGATAGAGTTCTGAATGTGATTTATTATTCCAATCAGAAGTCCTCACACAGATTTGGAGGGCAGAGATGGTATGGGCGCAATCCTTCTGGCTGATCTGCTGGCTTCGTCACCAGCTGCCTTCCAGTTCCTGGTCACTAGTGGGTGTCCAGGGGCAAGGTTGAGGGTGTCCATCAGGGTTCTGTTTTGCTTGCGTGGACCAGCAGGTGCAGCACGGCTGCGTCACAGTGCTTCCTGATCCTGCATCACAGTGAACACCACGCTTCCTGAGGCAGCAGCTCCACTGAGGGGCCAGTTCTCCAGTTCTGGGCATCAATCCCAGATGCTAAATCTAGAGCCAGCTGCTCTGGCTCTGCCAATGCTTTCCTAAGCATCTAATTCTCTGGATGGAATTCCTTACTTCTTTAGATAGTTAAAATATTTTTTTCCCTGCAACTGAACTGACTGATAAAGATAGGATTTATTATTTTGATTCATAAAGGAGGCAATTGGGGCTCAGTAAGGTTAAGAACAAACAACGAACAAGTGTCAGAGATTGGATTTAAATCCAGGCTTGTTATCTCTAAACAGAACACATTTACACTGTACCTTTAGATGGTTTCCAAAGCAAGACTGAACCAATAAATATTAGAGAAGCAGAAGTTCCTCTCCTGACAGTAATGCAGCATGTGTATCTTGTAAATCCTGTCTTCCCACAACATGTAGGGGGCTGGACAAAGCCTAACAAACATCCTTTAAATTGCGTGCATTTTTTTTTAAGAAAAAAAGCAAAACAGAAACAAATCAAAAATGTGAGGGAACTATATAAGGGACTAAAGAGGAGGAAATGACAAACAGGCAGTGTGAGCTATGACTGTGCTGCTCAGCCCTGGGGAAGTTGCTGCTGCTGTTGGAGATTCAAGGGCTTTGGCTTTAATGCTGATACCAGGGAAGGAGAAGAGGTGTGTCTTTGGGACCTAGGCAGGTGCATATCTGAAACTGAGATTCACACATCAACTCAGAAATGTTAAGACCTACACCTTCGGTGAAGCCTGTCTGCCTAAGTCTGAATGGAGAAAACGCCTGTCTTAGAATTCGCAATATTCTGTCTGCAACTGGCATGGATTTGGGGTTCAAATTTGTATTACTGGAGTAATGGAGTACAGTAATTCCCAGGCTGAGAAATTAACACACAAAATGGTTATAGGGCACATTTTCATGGGATTTCTGGCAGAAGTATATGTAAGCCTTATTTGGAGGAATATGTGCTCACATAATACCCATAGATAAAGTGCTGCTGCGGCTGAACTCACAATCTACAATCAGAAAGCACAGGAGGAAATAATTCACCACGAATTAAAGTCTAGAAGCAATAAATTGTAGGATTAGACCCTCAAAAATGTCGGGTGATAAAACTTCAAAATAAACACTATACAAATATTCTTAAAATGATTAAAGGCATATAATATAAAATGGAAAAAACATACAAAAGAACAAAATACTATGCAAAAGAAAGGCAGATTTTTAAAGGCAGTAAGAGAACTTCTATAAATAAAAAATTAATACTCAGTGTATGAAACAGCATGTTAGACACAGCTTAAGAATTACTGAATGAAAGAAACATCTAAAGAGTACACAGCACAGAGAAAACCAAGATAGAAAGTATGAAATAATATGAGAGATGTATTTCTTAGAAGAGCATTTTTAATATACATTTAATATGAGTTCCAGAAGTGAAAAGCAGAAATAATGAGGGGAGATAGTGTTTGAGGAGGTAACAATTGCAATTCTCCCAGAATTCATTCAAGATATTTCTCCTCAGATTCAGGAAGCATTAGTTCTGAGGAGGACTCATTTATAAAATAAATCACACCATGATACTGATCTCCAAAGACAAAGATGAGAGCCTAAGGCAGATTACTTTAAAAGAGAGGAGATAATTAGACTCAGAGCAGACCTCTTAACTCTAACTAGAGAGCAGGGATAAGCAAACTTTTGCCCATGGTCCAGAGACTTGTTTTTGCAAATAACGTTTTACTGGAACACCCATTCATTTACATATTTTTATGGCTGCTTTCATGCTACAACATCACAGTTGAGTAGTTGTGATAGGAACCATATGGTCTACAAAGCCTAAAATATTTACCATCTGACCATTTAAGAAAAAGTTTGCTGACCCTTGGTATACGGGATGGTGACATGATGTATTTAAAACACTGAGAGAAAATTGCCAACAAACTAGAATTCTATTCCTAGTAAAACTATTTTTCAAAGATGAAAGTGAAATAAAAACTTTTCAGAATAAGAAAAATTTAGAAAGTTTAACTTCCTGTCTTTTTGAAAAACTATTAAAAGATTTGCTCCAGTGGAGGAAATGAAACCTAAATCAAAGGAGTGTAATTCATTAAGGAAGAGTGAGCAAAAATTGCTAAATCTGTAGGTAAATCTAAAAAAGTTTTTGTCTCATACAATAATCATGATAAAAATGACCAATATTGAGGTTATAAATAAAGATGGAACTAAAACGTTGGGCGACGATAACATTGCAAGGGAAACTGGTGATCAGAATTGAGAATTCATAGGTACTTTTATTGTTTGGGAGGAGGGTAGAGACAATGATTAACTCAACTGCACCTGCTCAGTTAAATCAACTGAGTATGCTTCAGTTTTAAGGGTAGCTTCTCAAACAATAAAAATGGAATGGTGTATTGGAAAGGCTAGTCTGGGTTTAGCTATGGCGATATCCAAATACAAAATGTCAGTGACCTACATGAGCAATTTACTTCTTAGAAATTCTGCTGTAAGTTGGGCATTTTTTCAAGGCAGCTGCCCTCCGTACTGTGCCTCAACAACCTTGGTGGCTTTAACTGACTGTATTCTCCTGTCATGTCATCATATGGCTTCCACACTACACCAAAAGGGATGGCAGCACATGGAGAGCTCACAGCCACTCTTCTACACTTGAACTGGGAAGTAACATCCATTGTGGACAACCTCACTGCAGGGGGACTCACTGTGCACTTTAGGGGTGCATATAAGATATTTTATGAGAAGTACTGTCACTCTTGCAGTCCACCCTTACGGTCATCAAATATCCTTTTGTTTCCACATATATCCCAAGGTTGATAACTCAGAAGTCCTCTTGAGATATGTTCAGCCCAGAGGTCAGAATTTCATGGTCCCATAAATTCTACTCTAGGAGGACAGCTGTTGTTTAAGTAGTGACTCAGCTCAACTGCCTAGGCTGTTTGGATCCTGTGGGTCCCTCAGCTCAACACACATTGTCCAACTCACAAACAAAGTGGAAAACTCATATTGGTCAGAACTAATCACTCGGCCTTACCTAACTACAAAAGGGCTGGTTGATGCAGGGAAGCACCACAAAGCAGATATGTTCAAATCAATGAAGAGAAAAAGGAATAAAAGAAAACTTGATCAGTCTCAGGGAGGGTGTGTGTGGTCAATTAAAAATGGCTGCAAATTCTTTGCTACTCCTTCCACTGAGAGGTGGAGTCCAATTTCCGTTCTTTTGGGGGATGAACTTAGTCACTTGCTTGAGCAATAGATTGCAGTGAAAGTGATGTTATGTGATTTTTGAGACTAGGTTTTAAAATGCTTATGACTTCTGCCTTAGTCTCCTGGAGCACTTGCTCCTGGAGCTCTGAGCTGCCATGTAAGACATCCAGCTACCCTAAGACAGCTTGCTTAGAGGAAACAAAGCTAGCTGCATGGAGAGGCTATGTGGAGAGAAAACAATGGCAACCAATTCCCAGCTGTTGCAGCCATCCCAGCCCAGACACCAGGCAGGTAACTGAAGTCATCGTTGACCCTCCAAACTAGCCCAGCTGCTAGCAGAACATCACCAATAAACCCACTGGACATAACCTAGAGCAGAAGACTCACCCTGCTGATCCCTACATAATTTCCTCAATCACGAATTACGTGATATAGTAAAATTTTAGGTTGTTGATGTAAGCTACTAGGTTTTCAGGTAGTTGATTATACAGAAATACACAGCCACCACAATACATGAGGAAAAGATGGACACACAGATAGAGACTGGGAAACCTTCACACTGTGCATCCTGGGTCCAGCTCATATGAAAATGGGAAGTTCTTCCTACAGAAAATTTAAATCCACTCCTAGTCTGTGCTGAGAAAAATGAAATTACTTTAGCACAGTTATAAAAATAATTTTTAAACAAAGGCACCCTTAAAGAAGGAAGGCGAGATTCCAAAGAGACAATTACTGGCTTTAAACACAAGTCAGTCAACTCAGCCTAGGCAGCAGATGACCGTCATGAGAGTGGAGCCCTATTGGAGGGGTGTGGTTGCCAGTTTGGGATGGGAATTTAAAGCAAGTGGTGGGCTGTTTGCCTACAAACACCCAAATAGCACAATGTTCCTGACCACCACTATTATCATCTATCAAATAGCAGCACCTTGATAAGCACATGGTAAACCCCACCACAGACCAGGAAGACAATTTCTTATCTTGCCACAAAAGACACTGCATTTTCCTCAAGGGAGTCATTTCCAACTGCAATGTTTGGATTCTTATGCAGGCCCTTCAGCTAGCCCCTCCCTGGGGCTCAATAAACATTAAGGGCACCAACCTCATGAGTGCTAAATTACAGTGATAATCAAGAGAACTGAAACGAAGGGTCTCAGAATGTTACCAAACACAAACACAGGTCATTTACCCACCACACAGGAGGGCTGATAAAGAAATAAACTGAAATGCCAGGCTTATGGTAAGGAAAGAGTTTATTATTGAAAGGCAGCCAGATGAGGAGATGGGAGTTAGAACTCAGATACACCTCCTTGAAGGGAAAAAGGTAGGGATTTTTATCTGGGGTTTTAGGTAGGGGAGGGGGAGCATGTGGCCATGCTGATTGGCACCTTCCCACCAGCCTGCATTTGGCCTTGAAGATTGAATTTCTTTTCCCTTGATTATCTGGACTTTTCTGGCTAGCTTTCATCTTCAGCCTGCATTTGCCCTTGTGAGGCTGAATCTTGATATCTGGACCTTAACTTCCCGGGAAAGACAGCTCACTCATATACTAAGGAGGGACAGAAAGACCTGGCTAGTTTTGAACAATAGCTGATTATGCTGAATATGCACAGCTGCAGTTAGCAAAGCTTATCTCAAAGTTTTTGCTCTAGGGAAGACTTTTTAACTTCTTCATTCTCAGTTTCAAGAAGATCCATCTGAAGCTGATTTTTAAAAAATATCCTTTTGGGGCCAGCCCTATTGCATAGTGGTCAAGTTCATGTGCTCCACTTTAGTGGCCAGGGCTTCTCAGGTTCAGATCCCAGGCTCGGACCTACACACTGCTCATCAAGCCATGCTGTGGAGGCATCTCATACACAAAATTAGAAGAAGATGGGCACAGATGTTAGCTCAGGGCCAATATTCTGCACCAAAAAAAATCCTCTATAATGACATCATGCAAAGGGCTGAGAGAGATAACAGTGTGAGATAGGATAGCAGATCACTATAGCTTGTCTTCAAACATCATATCAACAGCCATAATAATGCACAGGCTTCATCAGCGAATATTTGCATTTTTAAAAAGATTAACCTGATTTTCTTTCTATAGGGATTGCCAATCATTGTTTAGCAAATGCTGCTCAAATCCAAGAATCTCTTCTTTCAGAATGTGGAGAGAAGATTTTACATTGTCTTTTAACAAGTTCAAGGTTGTAAACCTCTCCTAAGTTCACCAATTTCTGTAAATAATGTTACATGTAATAGCCCATGCTATTTTATTCACATTTTTCTAAAGAAGGGGTGGCAATTTTTCTCTTACTTTAAAATTAATATTCAAATATAGTAGCAGGAGAGCCATGAAATGCATCATAACAGCTTATTTTACACCCCTGGATGGACTTCAAGGCAGTTTTGACTGTCTACAATAAACAAGAAACTGTGATACAAATCTAAGGCTAATCATGTCTTTAAAATTTGAGAAGTAATACAAATTATAAAGCTCTCAAATAACTTATTTATTACCAACTCAAGACCCAATGTTTCACCTTGAGTTTTTTCACTTTGTTTTGAAGATCAAACTATTTTCCCCTACTACAAGCAAAAGCAATGATCAATACCATATTCGCCCTCAACTCCAAAACTTCAAGTCCAAGGGTCTTCGGTTGAGAGTGGGAGAAGCAGGTATCCATACGATGCAGACATCTGGATGTTTGTGGATATCCAATGTTTTATTTTAGTTAATTTATTTTTATGGTTATTTGCCTATCTTATGGTTCTTGGAGTGTGATGTCCAGACCAGTGCCATCAGCATCACCCAGGAACTTGTTAGAAATGTAAATTGTTGGGCCTCACCCCAGATCTACTGGATCAGAAACTCTAGGGGTGGGATCCAGCCATCTGTTTTAAGAGGCCTTTGGGTGATCCTGATACAGGTTTTAGAATCTCTGGCCTGAAGACACATATGCAGTCGAGGGCACTGTGTTCACGGGAAGAAGTAACTACAAGGATGACAGTTCCATGTACCGTGAAGCCAGTCACTGTGTGTCTTTGCAAACTCAGATATATTGGAGACACATTATTCCAAGACTAGGGGAAAAGCATCAGTATTTTTCACTAATTGGGGAATGTACTAAAGGTCAGGAGCCAAATCTGCATCTACGGGATGGTGAAAAACCTAACACAATGTTTCAAAAATAGAAATGATGTTTGCACATGAATAGACAAAGCTGAGAAAGAAATTCTCATTTGAAGATTATAGATCCAAGCAAAAATGATAATTGGTGCTGACTTTTCTTTTGTATAACAATTTACAGTGTACAAAGTACTTACAAAAACCTTATCTCCATTCTCACACCACCCTCACATGTTAATTAGGACATTTATTAGTGACCTCTCACTACAGAGAGGGAAGGTGAGGCTTTTTGAAGTTATGTGACTTGTTCAAGATTATCCAGCTGGCAGGGGAAAATGTGGGTGCCGGGTCTCTGCCTCTGAGTCCAGTGTTCTTTCACATCAGAGATACAAAATCCGTCTACACCCTTTCAAGACAACAGGCTGGGACAGTGTGAATGGGAACAGAAACCCATTTTAAAACATACGTAAATTTGTAATGCTTAAGCCAACATTATCTGAACAGGGGAAATGTATTTGAATAATAAAACTGCTGCTAGTTATGTGGTAACAGGTTAGTCTTATATTTCTTTACATAGCTTTGTTTCAAAGTGGGATGCTTGTGATGGTTCATTTTATATGTCAATTTTACTGGGCCACGGGGTGCCCAGATTAAACTTTGTTTCTGGGTGTGTCCGTGAGGATATTTCCAGATGAGCTGAGCATTTGAATCAGTGGACTCAAGTAAATGGTCCTCCCCACTGTGAGTGGACATCATCCAATCTGTTGAGGGCCTGAATAGAACAAAAGGTAAAGAAAGGAGGAATTTCCCCCTTTTTCCTGCCTCACCACTGGAGTTGGGATTTCTCCTCTCATCTTCTGCTCTTGGACTGGTATTTACACTGATGGTTCCCCTGGTTCTCAGGCCTTGGGACTCAGACTGAATTACACCATTGGTTTTCCTGAGTCTTCATCTTGCAGGTGGCAAATCGGGGGACTTCTCTGCCTCCATAATTGCGTGAGGCAATTCCTCATAATAAATTTCCAGAAATACATTTGCGTGTGTGTGTGTATCCTATTTGTTTTGTTTCTCTGGAGAACCCTGACTAATACAATGGCTTTTACAAAGAATTACTGAACTAATGGCTTTGTCAGTGACATTTTTTTCCCCTGGAAGAGCATGACTACTCTCAATCACCTTTACAAGATGGTTTCGTCAGAGAGACATTGATCATGGGTCATGAATCTCACCCCTGACTGCACAGCAAAATCATCCTGGGGGAGGGGAAGCCTTTAATGGATATTGATTCCTGCCTCCTGGCTCACACCTCTACCCCCAACCAGTTAAGTCAGAATCTACAGGGTCAATTTTAAAAGCTCTCCAGTATTTCTAAAATGTAGTCAGGTTAAGAACTAGTTTATTGGTACAAAACAAAGAATGAGATTCAAGAGAAGCCACAAGACTGGACTCCCTAATAACTGAATACAAGAAGGGCCATAGAGCACTAGACATTTCTTTATAAGACCGAATGCACTGAGTCAGGGATGTCTTACGTTTGTGTCGATACGTGTACTCATTCCTACATTGTCTTATGTTTGTATATAATATGTTCATGCATGTATTTTCTTAGGAGTACTTAATTTTCAAATAAGAAAATATTGTTCCCACATCTTGGTACCCGCATGATGCACAAACAGGCAACACCACTTTTCCTAGAGTCAGCAAACAGGTGACAGCCTGGAGGAGGAAACCGAAACAAAGCTTAGGTCATTCCTCAAGACTGTGAACAAAGATGGGGATTACCTGAAGGACAGGTGGGTGGCTTAGTAGTTCTTCAAAGCCCTTACAAACCAAGGCCTGGTTTACATCAGGCTTAGTGTTGATCTGAGGGACCCTCCTCTTCGGATTCAGGGAACCAGCTTTGAAATCATTCACACTGGGAGAGGAATCCTGGAACTTCCTTTTCTGTGACAGGAAGGCATGAGAGGACCTCAGAGAGACCGTGTGAGTGTTTTACTCTGAAGTGTGGAAACCGCCCACCTCAGGGCTGGCCTTTGGTTCCCCACATCATAGGGAGGTTTGGAATGATTGATCTGTGCAACACCAGCATCAGGAGGCACTTTCAAAATAATCTTATGTGGAAAGTTTGGGAAACACTTCACATCATGTTCCAGAGAGGAAGATTCCAGAGAGGAATGTGGAACATGATGTGCAGGGTTTCCCAATCATGTGAGAACACATACATCAGCACATGAGTCACTGCACCAGAACACCTTCGTTTATTACAGTATTCTCCAAAGGTATTTGACAGTCGCACAAACACTATTACATCTAGTGAAACCCATGTTCTGTGAAACTTCCTTCAGGAAAGGCTGCTTCAGATTAACCACTTATTGTGTGGAGGAGAAACCTGAAGCCAGGAGCGGTAAGTCGTTTTTCTGCCAACAAGTAAAATGTGGCCAGTTTGTTTTCTGTTGGCAGCCGTGTATGTTTTCTGCACATGTTCTCTTCTGATCGTCATCAGAAAGCTGGGTGCTATTCCTTTGCCACAAGTCACGAACCATTCTGAAACCCCGTCTACTGATGTGGACAAAAGCATTTGAATCGATTTCAGATCAAATAATTATTTCGTTCGACGCGTATGAAAATGCGTCTTTGAAGTCATGAAATTATTCATTTTCATTGAATAGTCACTTCAATGAAAGGGTTTTATCAACCCTTTTGGAAGATGATTATAGAAAACATTACCTCTAAGATCAAGATCATGTTTTTATATAATTCCAGATAGAAAGTTCTTTACATGGCTCTAAAATTAGAACTAGACCTTTTCACAAACCACAAAACCCAACAAATGTCAAGTGGACTTCTTACACTGGAGTCTTTCCAACAAGCGTGAACTTAGTGTTATTTTTAATTGCCTTGCAGCACAGTTTAGAAATGTCATAGTTTAGCATGTCATTTAGGAAATATAACTCTAGGCTCTTTTTCTTTCTCTCTTCCTTCCTCCCTTCTTTCTTTCTTTCTTCCTTCCTTCCTTCCTTCTTTCTTTCCACTTAAATATGTGGTTTCCTCCTAGATTTCTATAACATTAGAGTTGAGAGAGATTTTAGGATCGTGTGATTCAACTTTAACCCTCGTTTTATGTACAATGAAATTATTTCAGACAAGAGACCCCTGGTGAACCAAGATTATTGTGAAATCACAGCCTTTATCTTTTCTCTTTAACACCTCTCCCTAACCTATGTCCAATCTTATTAAAAATTAAATGAAAAATGTGACTTGGAGATTTGAAACAATCTTCAGAGCCTCTACCAAGAATATAGCATTTCTTTTTCTCCAAGTGTGAAGTTTTAATAGCTTTGGCCTTCAATGATCATTTGTTTTTATATGTACATTATATCCTAAGTTAATCATAAAATATCTACATCTCTTTCTTCATTTGATACATATTTGATGTATTCATTGCCTCAAGTTACATTTTAGAAAAATATTTCTACTTTGTGTGTGTGCATATGTGTGAGAGAGAGAGAGAGAGAGACACCTATCCACTTGTAAGTCTTTAATAGTCACAAGGTTCATGTAGCCTAAATGGAAATAAAGAATTCTAACTCTACCTGCCCCCCAATAACAGCTTCCAAGATTTAATGTCAATGAGATACAGTCAAAATAAAACCAGTGCACATAACTTTGTATTTAACATGTTTAAGATTTATATGAAGTTATTTCCTATCTGGTGCAGTGTCGGTACAGAAATCACAGACCTGCCCTTAAAAGGCTAACAGTCTGGGGGTGAAACAGGGGTACAGACAGATATGCCATGTTATCCTGTGGTGTGTGCCATTAAGGGATAAGAATAAAGCTAGTGAGGGTGCTTAGAAGACAGAGCAACTAACTCTGGAGGTGTAGAGTTACTTCCCTTGTAAGAGAGACATTTAAATTGGTTTTATAAGAAAAAATAGGAAAGAAAGGAGGAAGGACATTTCAGAGAATAGGAAGATCATGATTCTAGAAGAGCATGGAATATCAAGAAATCTAAATTCATCACATAGCCCTTTTCTCACCCAGGTTTTGGAAAAGTTTTGTGAATCCCACCCCCGCCTTTGATCCTGCTCCCCGAGATCCATCCGTCACTCACGCCGGGCTACTCCCAAGTGTGTAGCCATCATAGTGCCACCGGCAAGTCCTGACAAGCGGAGAAAGAATCAGAGAATGGATGACGCCTGGCTCTATCACTGGGTGCTGTGCATTTTGGTCAGAAGCTTTGAAAGTGGTTTCCTCTGCCTGGTCACACTCATACTAAATAACAAACACAAGGTGTGGGGAGGGTTGTGATGAGAGTTAGATGGTAAATTAGAATTAATGAGAGTTTAAGAAGGCTGCTAATATAAAATCAATATAAAAAAATCAATTGTAACCTCATCTATCACAAAAACACTATTAGAAAGCAAAATTAAAATTTTGCTGTTTAACATAGTATAGGGGAAGAAAAATTCTTTTTCACCTATCTTGTGGTTTCAGCTGGGCCTCTGTAACAAAAGACAGATTAACGAGAGAAAAGCACACAAATTTATTTGATACAAGTTTTGGGTGATAAAGAGATTCCATGAGAAATGAAGACCTGAAGAAGTGGCAAATCTAAGCGCATATATATCAGATTAAACAAAAAGAAGCAATTACGGTAAAGTAACTAAAATATACAGGGAGACTAAAGGAAGACAAGAACTGTTTTAACAAGGTGTGTTTGCACAACATTCTCTTGGCCTGGACTCCTCATCTCTGGTGATAAGAACGTTTCTTTCCTCCTGGTACAGGGAGGGCATCTCTCACAGGGGAGTTTTATCTCCTGCTTTCAGGAAAGAATGCGAGGCCAGGAGGCCCCTCTTGCACCTGTTGTTTTAAGGTGCCTTTAGTTCAAAATAATCCTTATCCCTAAGTAGCATGTTTTGGAGTGGCATATTCTGCCATGCTTCAATAGCATTAAAAATATCAAATACCCAAGCCATCCCTCACGGCTTAGTGGTTAAAGTTTGGCATGTTCTTCTTCAGCAGCCAGGGTTCAGTTCCCCAGGTACGGAACCACACCACTTGTCTGTCAGTAGCTGTGCTGTGGCGGTGGCTCATATAGAAGAACCGGAAAAACTTACAACTATTCACAACTATGTACTGGGGCTTTGGGTGGGGGATGGGAAGAAGAAAAAAGAGGAAGATTGGCAACAGATGTTAGCTTAGGGTAAATCTTCCCCTGGGGAAAAAAAAAATCAAATACTTAGCAATGAATCTAACAAAAGATATGCAAGACTTTTACTGGAAGAAAGAAAATAGCTTTGCTTTAATACATTAGAGAGATCTAGATACATGGAGATGTACACCATGCATATTGAATGGAAGATTCCATAGGGTAAAGACGTCAATACAAATCTCAGTCAAAATCTGAGC
Source organism: Tapirus indicus (assembly GCA_031878705.1). Lineage (NCBI taxonomy): Eukaryota > Metazoa > Chordata > Mammalia > Perissodactyla > Tapiridae > Tapirus > Tapirus indicus. Next base: position 71,344,594 of record CM062918.1, on the reverse strand, counting down.
AGGTGTCTTATAGAATTTTATGAATTGTTTTAAAAATTCATATCAAAATGCAGAAGCCCTAGAAGAGCTAAAGACAAACAAGGAGGGAGGACTTGTTTTCCCTGCCATCAGCATTGATACCAAAGCTATAATAAATTTGATAGCACGGCTTAAGGTTAGGGATAGACAAATAGACCAGAGGCACAGGATAGAGAGCCCAGAAACTGTATAGATTGCTACTTGCTATGCATACATTGATACTTGATATATGACAGAACTGGCACCAACAAATTGGTGATGTTAGGGCATTTAGTATCCAAATTGAAAAAAATATTAACTATCTCCTGTCTCACACTATATAAGAAAATCAATTCAAGAAATAATGTACACGTAAATGTGAAAAACAAGGCTATAAGGGCTTTAGAAGGCAATAAAATGGAGAACCTCTTTTTCCCCTTCATTATATGAAACGTATCTTAGAACACAAACAGCAGTAACGTAAAATAAAACATTGAAAAATTTGACTACGTTAAAATTAAAAACTTCTATTTAAAAAAATAAACACCAGAAGAATGAAAGGCAAGTCACAGAGGGGAAGAAGATATTAGCAACAAAGAACTAAAGATTGTCTATGTATAAATAAGAAAAAGACCAGCTGGAAACAATGAGCGAAAGGCTGGAGGAGATACTGCACCAATGAGGAAATCCAAGTGACCAATAAACATAAGGAAAGGGGCCCTGATTTTTCTTAATAATATTAGAAAAGAAATGCTAATTAAAATCACAGTAAGGTACCATTACATATATAAGCCCATTGGCAAAAATTTAAAAATCTGAAAATACCAAGTGTTGGTGAGAAAGTGGATCAATTGAAACACTTGCAGTGCTTCTGAGAATGCAGACTAGGACAGTGGCTTTGGAAGGTAGCTTAGCATCATCTATCAGAACTGAGATGTGCACCCCCAGGCCCAGCAGTCCCTCTGTTAGGGGTGTGTCCCAGAGAGATAGCATGCACACACCAGCATACGTCTACAAGAACCTTCACAGCAGTGTGCTCAAAATAACCTTCAACCAGAAACAAGGCAAGAGGCCCAAATATCTTTCACAGGTAAAACTAAATAAATGAATTGTGATATATCCATGTAATGGAATATTATACGTCAATAGAAATGAATAAAAATGCAGCTAAGCACAATAACAAGGATGGATTTCAGTATTCAGGGTGGGAAGCAAGGTGCAAAATAGCACTTCATGCTTGCAATCCACATAAAGTTCCCCAAACAGGAAGAACTGGATAATGAGTACAGGGATGCATATAGTTGGTAAAGTTATAAGCAAAAGCACAGAGAAGTACTTAACACAAAATCAGGGTAACGGTGACCTGCAGGAGGAGGGAGAAGGTCATAATTGTGAAGAGCACACAGAAGCCCCCTGGGGTGCTAGCAGTGGTATAGGTAGGCATGGCTGTGTATCTCCTTCTGTTTCTTGGGTATAGGTACACACCCAGAAAGGGGAGCAGGGTTGGGTATAGTGTGAGGGCAGGAAGGTAGGAACGGTGTTCTAGACAACAGGAACAGCATATGCCAAGGGCCCGTGGCAAGAAAGTGCAGAGGAATGGAGAGGTAACTTCTCGAAGCAGATCAACCCTATTACATAGTCTTAATTTATGTTACAGTGTTTTATTTTCAAAATATTAAATAAAATATTAATCTTATAGTCTTTAATTTTTGTTTATGAATACACCGACACACTAAATAACACAAAATAAATATATCACTGTTTTGCACCTCCAGATCAGAAAATACTTACTGCTAACAGCATATAATTAGTAAATGCACATTATTAGCACACGATATTAATTTCTTTTAGACTTAAAAATATATTACTTTCTCCCTAGACATTGCATTAATGTTTGTCACTTATTCCTTTAAGATAATGATTTATACTTCCTTTTACTATTCTAGTAGTAATCTTTTTATCCATTAAGCATGGCAAAAAAAATTATATTCCATAGTAAACACATAAACTGCTAGTGTGCATATTTTAATGACATTTCAACAAAAAACTAAAAGGAATAAATTACTTCTGAATATGCTGATTGAATAAATTTTGTGTAAACATCATTTCAAGTCCAAAGGAAAGGAATTTGAAAGTAATTTTTAGAAATTATTTAAATTTTGTTCAAAATATATTAATTTCATTGCTTTAGACATATGAAGAAGTTGTTAAACTAATAATTGATTATCTCCACATAACCAATAAATAAACAGCTTTGGAATTTCTTTTTTCTATCATACTACTGATTTAATTCCATTTTAACACATGACCACAGCAAACATCTATTAACGCCCCCTTTTCTTCTTACTCCAATAATATTAGGCACAATCAAACCCTAGGCTGAAAATATTTTTCAATGACTTTTAACCTCTGTAAATAATTGTTACATTTTGCCACATTGTTCTAGACAGAAGGATTGATGAATTATTGAGCAAGAAAATATTCCCATTTTTTGAAAAAATCTGATCTTTACCATTCTAGGGGAGGAAAATCTTTTCCTTGACCCTTTTAGGGTCCCTGGCTGAGTCTGAAAATTAAAATGACAAAGATAGATTAACAGGAGAAAAGTGTATAAATTTATTTAATATAAGTTTTACATGACATGGGAGTCTTCACAAGGAAATAAAGACCTGAGCAAACAGTCAAACCTGAGCATTTTTATACTAGGTTTGATGAAGAGCCGAAAGTCATGGAAAAACGTGATGAGACGAAAGTGTATGAGCTGATGGTAGTCAGCTGGGGGAAACTCAAGAAGGCCTGTTTGTTAGGATGCCTCTCAAACAAGGATGCTCCTTTCCTCCAGATAGAAGGAGGGCACCTCTCACGTGATGGTCTTATGACCTGCTTCAGTGGAGAAGGTGGCGGTCAGAGAGTCCTACCACTCCTTCAGCTTAAAATATTTAAATGCCAAGGCACCATATTTTGGAGTAGCATGTTCTGAATCCCGTCACCAGGAAGGTAATTTAGTGAGAACCCAAATAATAAAACAGTTCAAAATGTTTGCTGATTTAATTGATAAATTTTAAAAATTTCATTTCTATGATCATTAATTATGGGCAATTAAGTATGAGCAATTAAAAATTAAACATTCATTGGCGCCAGCCCAGCGGCATAGTGATTAAGTTCACACACTCTGATTTGGCAGCCTAGGGTTCGCAGGTTCGGATCCTGGGCCTGGACCTGTGCACTGCTTATCAAGTCACTCTGGGGCAGGCATCCCACATATAAAGTAGAGGAAGATGGGCACGGATGTTAGCCCAGGGCCAAGATTCCTTAGCAAAAAGAGGAGGATTGGAAACAGATGTTAGCTTAGGGCTAATCTTCCTCACTAAAAAAAATAATTAAACATTCACTTTACATTTTGAACAGTTTACTCAGTAGGAACTGAAGGTGAAACATACGGTTGCCCAGGGCATATTTGTGGGTTGTGGAGGGTTTGAATTTGCTTGAATATTGACTCTACATTGTTTGAGTTAACTGGAGAGAGAAGTGTAGTCAGCCGTATGTATACTGTATACGCTTTTTGAGAGAAGTTGTGATCACTTCACAGGCACATGAAACTGCTTTGTCCAAGTTCACTAACTGACCCCTTACTTCTAAATCTAATGGATGCCTTCCACATTCTACCTTACTGACCTCTTTTCCTCCCCGACTCTCTCCTTCTTTCCCCCGCTTCCCTCTCTCCGCCCTTTGCTCGGCACTAACATTCTACACCAAGTGTTTCATGGAACCATGACAATCTCTTCCTCCTGAGGACCACTCGATCCCGCTCTCTCCACTGCCATCCCACTGCTTCCCTTCAGACATAGGTCACTCCCCACCTACACGGGGACAGGTTTCTAACTTGAATCTCCGACTTAGTCTTGCTCCTAAAATTGTTGTCCACCTTGCTGTCAGATTAATTTCACTAAAATACAGATGGTGTCTCTTCTGTGCTTGAACTTCTGCAGTGGCCCTGCCATCGCAGCAAAATAAAAACCATAAAAAGGCCCTCATTCTCTCCCTTTCGGCCTCATCTTCTACCACACTTTGTTCCAGCAGGACTAAACGAATGATGATAGCTACCAGTTACCAAGTCACCATATTCCACCATGTGACAACCCTCACAAATACCCTGGGAGCTACTCCTATGATCTGGGCATTTCAGAGAAAGAAACTGAACTTCGGAAGGGCTAAGTAATTTGTCCAAAGTTGTATGCTTGCCCTGGTGGGGTGGAAGCAGAATTCTAACCCAGGATCAGACCCCAGGGCTGTGAAATTTCCCTTTGCCTTGCTGTCTATTCTAGCAATTTCCTGAAAGGATTTGTGCCATCTTTTGAAGAGAACTCTTTCCTCTCCTTTCTCAGCAGTTACCTCAGCCCAACTGGTCCAGACGGTCTTTCTGGTCCCTCTGGTGTCTGGTCCATCTACAACCCTTAATCTCCTCACCACTCTGCACTCAAATGGTCCATTGTTGACTCAGGTCCTCCTGCATCATTTATATTTGTGTCCTCAGTGCCTGTGACAATCCTGACACAGAGAACATGCTCAGAAAATGTCTGCTCAAGTAATAGATGAACAAACCTGAAGGGGGACCTGAGGCCTTTGGGATGTCAGATGCCAGAGGAGGGACAGTGAACGCTGACCCTCAGCTCAGCTTTCCATCTTGGAACAAGCAAGCTAAGCAGCATGTGTGTCTGCTGTCTACCGAGGCTTCATCAGACTGAATTTTACAACTGTCAGCAACAATCCCCAGACATAGCATCAGACATACTATGTGTTTGCATTCATAAAAACAACTGCTACCAGCAGTGCCCCAGTGTTGACATAACTAAGCCTGAGTGATTTAAAAACTTCTTTCCATACCTACTTCTTGGACACCTGTTTTGAAAGATTTTTATCCACCTAAATTCCCTGCGTTTATTAAGAAACCTCTAACCCAATCCATTTATGTTATCTTTATTATGTCACTTGAATACTGATTGAGATTTCAATTAGTAATCTATAAGAGCTTAAAATAATATTATGAATTCACAAGAATTGCCAGCCTGTTTGAGGCACTCAGAGCATAAAGAGAAGTGGACGAGTGCCCTCAGCACAGGCCCTTACGTTGGCTGCCTTGAAGTTGGCCCAATGGCAGTCCAGGCCTGGGTGTGTCCTAGTGAGATGCTGTAACCTCTTGTCTGCTAATAGTGTTTGGATCTTAGTCATATCCAAGAAATTCCAGTAATATTATGGAAAGCTCATTGGTAATTGACTCCCTCAAAATGACCATGATTTCCTAGAGGATAGAAGTAGGAGATTGTGTGGTTAGCTTGGTACCTGCAGCACAGTGCTATGTCAAATTGTCTGATAATGTTCATCCAATGAATAGAAGAATGAATAAATCAATATAACAACAGCACAGAATAGCCAACATTCCCATACTACATCAAATATGGCAGATGCATTATTCATATAATGAAACTCAAGTTAACCTGTGAACAATTCCTACTGTAATTTTTGAAATATCAGAAAAAGCATTCAAAACCACATCGCCACCTTTGCCCTTTCTTTCCCCCACCCACCCATGGAGAAGAAGAACTGAGGTTTGCCTTCTCTGCACGGTGGCATAAAGCAGTCCTGGATGTAAGTTCAAGATATTTTCCAGTCCAATTTTTCCAATTTTTGAAAAATATCTCAGGTTTTATCAACAATCAATAAGAACCAGTAATAGACATTCTTTATATGATGTCGTTTTAATTACATAATTACTGTTTCAACAGTAGTCCTTTAAGCCCAGGATTTCCAAAAGCAGGCAAAATATATTAATAGGCTCTTAGTATCTAAAGAAAATTTGAAAATGATCATTAGAGCACTTCTTTGTAGACTCCAGGGGAAGCCAGGGATGGTGTTTGATCTGCAGAAGGATGCGACCCAGTATCCTAGAGCCCCCTGTCAGGAAATCTCTTTTATACCTTGTTGTCTAAATCCAAGTTTACAATATTTTGTTCATTTAATAACACAACTTCATTTTGAAATCCATTTCTGGAGTATTTTAATAAAATATGTTTTAGCTGAATCTCTGTGACCTGATTGCTGCAGGCCATCTCAGCAAGAAGAATAAAATTGTGCAGCTGTGGTTAGCTGCTAATAATTCGTGTTAGGAGAAGGGAATTTTCTGCTTAAAGGAAAGAGGTTTCCTTCAACAAACAGGGGAAGATTGATTGGGGGTGAGCATAAGAAGCACTTAGAAGACTCTTTGTCCCTGTAACATGCTCTTCTCTCTGTTGCCCTTATTACAGCAGTTCCTAAGAAGGCATGTGCTGGAGACACAAGCTTTACTGCCTTTGCATTTTAGTAAGACCAGCTAAATAAAAAAAGACTGAGATGCAAATGACCAACCCCAATGTCACGAAACACAATGGAGACTGACGGGGAGAGCAATGATGGAGCAGATCATGCATAAATCTAAGAAGGTAAGAAAATGGAACAAAATATTTCCCTGTTTTGAACCATAATAGAAACGGTAGGAAAGGGTTAGGTATAAAAAGTCCTGTAACTTGGTGATTGTGTCTAGAGAATCTTTGCTAAATAACAAACATCAAGGAAGTGAATGTTAAGTGAGATTTCCACTTGTGTAGGAGGCTCCCTCTTCCTCCCACAGGGGGCAGAGCTGCACGTAGAAAGTGCTAGTGGGACAAACGCCCCTGCCCTTTGCCACCAGTGAGGGTTCTACCCGCTGCCGTGCCAAGCGTTCACTCCATAGGTGATGTCCTGCTGCTCGACAACTCAGAAGCTCCGTCCCAGTGTTGGTTGACAAGCCTGCCAGGTCCTGACCACAGTACAGTCACACCTCTGCCCCAACAGAAGTCAGGGGTCTGCTTGCCAAGTAAAGTTTCTTGGGACTATGTGAGCAGATTCACAAAGCTCAGTTCCCCTGAGAGTCAAGGAAAAACTGCCGTCCCTTCAGTCTCACCCACCACAGAGGAGGCCCAGCGTCTCATTGGACTCCTATGGTATGCAGACAGTATTTGCAGCAGTAAAGGGCCCACCTGGCTGGGTGGAAATGGTGTGTGCAAGAGCAGCTGGCTTGGCCACGGCATCACGTCATTTTGCTTGTTGGGGTGGCAGCTGCCTCTCTGGGGAAACTATCCTCCACTCTGCTGCCTGAAGCAAAGCCACTGTCTTGGGGTGGGGGTGGGGGGGCGTGATGCACAGAGTCCTCTAAATGCCTGGGCTGGTTCACTGACGCATGGATAAGCTGGTGGTGTGGCTGTTGTGGTAGCTGCACCACAGCACCAGCTCTCCAGAACCGAAAGTGGACCTGGTCACTCCATCCAGTGGGCAGGACTCAAGGGTATTCTCATAGCTCTGACCACGACTCCCTTAATGAAGTTTGCTATGTTTTGTGGATGCTTGGGCTGTTTTCAATGGCCTAGCGGCTTGGTCTGCCACTTGGAAAACTATAGGTTGCAGATGAAAGACATCTTGAACTGTGGGGTGGGCCTTGAACTGTGGAAATGAATCGTGGCTGCTGATCGGTGGGCCAATGGTCATAGTGTTTAATAGACATTCCATGCTCCCTACCATCCACACAGAAAGACTTCCTAAAAAATTGACTCAGAAGGATTCCTGACTCTAGCTCCTTCAACTCCTCCAGGTCTACACACTTTAGTAAGGCAGCTTGGTCACGGGATGCAACCGTCCCCAGAAAGGGATCATCTTGTCGATGATACAGGCCCTTTTTCTGATGAGACCGACTGAATCCAAGCTTCTGGTCAAGCCCACTCAACCCAAGTTGCCACAGTCACAGGCTGGGGACCAAATAAAAGATAGTTTCTGATGCAGAGGCTGCCACTTCATGCCACACTTGGGGCTGCTGCCAAGATTTGGTCCTCTGGTCTTGTGACTCAGGCCCACTCCTGACTGACAGACTTTGTTGCATTGGTGACCCTTCCTCAGGGCTATCAGTGATGCCTCTCCACTGTTGACAGGCTTTCAGATTACAGCAGTGGTTCTCAACTGGGGGCTATTTTGTCCCTCAGTGGGTGTTTGGCACTGTCTGGAGCCATTTTTTGATGTTACAAATTGGGGAGAGGTACAACTGGCATCTGGTGAATGGAGGCCAAAGATGCTGATAAACACCCTATAACACACAGGCAGTGTGAACTCCCTTCAACACACAGGTGGTGCCTCCCGCACCCCCCATCCCCACTCCAACAAATAATTATCTGACCCAAAAATGAGACTGAGAAACTCTGGCTAATAGTGTTGTTCCCATCCAATCAGCCAACTCTGGCTACCTCATGATGGCTCTTGAAACTAAGCCATCATGCATTCAACTTTTTGGACTTTTTTCCAGTCTGACAATGATGTATCTTTTGACACAAATGTCACCCAGCAGTGGGCCAATGGTCATAGTGTTTAATAGACATTCCATGCTCCCTACCATCCACACAGAATGACTTCCTAAAAAATTGACTCAGAAGGATTCCTGACTCTAGCTCCTTCAACTCCTCCAGGTCTACACACTTTAGTAAGGCAGCTTGGTCACGGGATGCAACCGTCCCCAGAAAGGGATCATTTCCTCTCAGTTGCTTCCTTGGTAATTACCAGAACAAAACAAGTAGAATTTACTTGTTATATGAAGTTATACTGAGATATTTTGAAATGTGAGGATTCTGTTCTCATCTTTCTAGACAAACAGTCTGGTCAAACAGGGTATGACTGGAAAAAAGATAAAATAAGAACTGGATGGGATACTCCAATGTTGGGGTGGTATAGGAAGAGAAAGGACCCTGGCATATGGGGAAAGAACACCTTAGACCCTGGAAGGTACAAGGATGGTGAGGGGTGGCAATTAACATTCTCTTTGCACACTGGATCCATCAGCAATGGCTGAGTCAAATAGCAGCTGCAGTTGACAGCCTGACTGGCTACTGGGTTTGTGGTCCCATCCATGTACTACAAAAATATGTAAACTCTTATGGACATGGCTGGTCCTGATCTTGCTGTGTCTGATGCCATAAACTACAGATCTTGGCTGCAAACATCTACAAACCCACAGACCTAGAAACCCTACTTCAATCTGACTGATACAAATGCATATGCTTCTCTGGGTGTCCAAGTGGCCTTGAGATATGTTGTGTGTGACAATGGAGGCTGCAGCTACTCAGTGACATTGCCCATAAGACTTAACCATACCAAACACAATGGTGGCAATGAATCCCAAACTAGAAGGACCTGTGCCCCTTTGGCTTCTATGTTTGTATGTGGGCCATGGAATGTTGGCTCACTGGAAATGGAGGCTTTTTTGTGATCCATCTATCGTTCCTGTAATTATTGACAATGACACAGCAAATCAGAAAGTCAACCTAAACTTCCTTGAGTGGGTTGTAATGGATAACAGTCTGACCTTAGACTACATCCTGGCTATTTTAAAAATTCTCTGTCCCTAGGACTAATTTGAAATTGGCTGAATCTGGGACTTTGGGGCAGGGGGCACAATTGAGGTTTGCCTCAACCTGCCACTTGGAACCTGTTGATAGTAGCCTTAATTAAACATTATATGAGACAAATCAAATGGCTTTGGTCCCAGTGTCTGTTGGCCAAATTAATCAGAATGGTTGACAGAATGACATACTCCTGTGAAAATATGACTTTGGGAAAAAACATTTGGGACAAGGGGTGGAATCTACGGAGCAGTTGTAGGTTTCCCTTTTCCCCAATTCCCTCTGAACGCATCAGGCATAAACTCTCATGGCGGAATTTATATTTCAAGTCCAGAAAAGCTTTTAAGGACCCAAGAAATAATGTGACAGGTTTGCTGTATGATAGTTTGGGGCACAGGCTCTGTGAGAATCATTCTCAAATCAGAGCACGTGGGTTCTCTTCTATTTAAGCAGCTGGACTGGACTTGCATCAGAATTGTTGATGGAAATGTTTCTATTTTTGACAGGTTTGTGTTAGAAGGACAATGAAGCCTTTCAAAGCTGACTCTGATAAATACATGATGTTTATGTTGACATAAAGAGAATTACACTCAATCTAAACCTCCAACCCATTGATGGAAAGTGGCAGGAAGGGGAATTAGAGGAGACGGAGAGAAATGGGGAAGGAGGGATAAGGGGAGAAAGGAAATCCAGTTACCATCTAAGAAGGGAGTCAGGGCTGTAGTTTGGAGTTGGAAGCTCTCAGGATTCTGTAGATTTGGGTATCCTTTCTAACTTTTCAAAAGTTTCTGTTATTTTATTTTCCTTTCTTTGATTTCCTTTAAGGCTTAGCATTACGTGGCTCAAGTAAAAATATGCTTGTTTTTAGAAGAGAAGGAAAGAAGGAATAGAAAGATTATATTCCAATTGGGCTCCAGTGTTTGAAGAAGGAACCATCTCCAGGAAGAGAGTGGGTAGTTTCAGATGCAGAGAAAAGAAAAGCAAGTTAAATTGCCCTGCAGTGAGAAAGAAAAGGTGGTTGGGGACTGATCTTGGCCAAAGAAGTGTCCCTTGAAGTGTTTGTCAGAAAGCTGGTGGAATTTTCCCACATAATTTGGAGGAGCAGATACCCCCATGTATACAAATGCTAGTAAATTCCCACCAGGCTTATGAAGGCTTATGAAATCCCCTTTCAGATATCTACAAAGAAGTCGTTTGCTCTCGTCCTTGAAGGTCAGGTCTTTCCCAAGTCTCACAAGGACCTCATCAGCTTTAATACAAGCATTAATTTATTTCACTCTGTTAACTGGGCTTATGGCTGGCCCCTGGGATACCAATTCACTGGATTTTATAGTTAGAAAACAACAGGACCATCAAGATTATAGCCTCATGGTTTATCAGACACATCTCATATTTTAATTGGAATCTACTATATTTGTTATTTCTGAATACTGTTAGTGGAGTCAAAGCCATCACCTTGTCCAGATCACACATGAGACTCTGCTATGTCCACTACTACCCTGCAAATATCCACGCATTCTGCAAGTCATGTTTAGCACGTGACAGTTAACAAATGTCAATGAAAAACATAGTTAACTTGGCCTAATGTGGAGCTGTAATCTCCAGTGTACTTGGAGAATTAAATGTGTATCCACTATTAGTTGCTAATGTTGAACTAAGAAAATGAAGAAAAAGCAGTTCCACTGAGGAAATCCATATGAACTAATGACTAGAGGGCATAAACAGTTTACCGCACATAGAGAAATATCATGGTTTTATTTCACCTAAATAAAGTAGTACGCCTATTTGTCAATTGCATCTAAGTTTTTTTTAAGATTAAGCCAGACAAGTTTTAACAAAGTTAAGTGATTTTTTTTTAAAGGTTCTCTTAGAATTAGTTTTTAACATTTTCTTGAAAAGGAAGTCTATAATAAATGTGTGAAGCTATTTTTAGGGATCTTTTTGGAGCTAAGTAAGATTTTAACTCACAGAATAATTTTCAAGTGGAAACTTGGCCTGGACATGGGAAGGATGTAAGTTCATTGAGTTAAATCTGTGTGTCATCCCGGAGGGTCAATGGCGAGCCAGAGTCTCCCTTTCTTTTAGGAGAGGAATTTTGTCTAAGAGGTTTGGTGATTTAATTAATATTTCTGAGATTTGGGGCAGTAATTACTTTTACTGATTTCTCCAAATGCCATGCAATCCTCCATAATCAAATGACTTAACCAGGTCCAGAATTTAAATCATATCTTTGGTTTGAGTAAGAATTCCTGAGTATAAATCAACAAATGTGCTCAGGCTTTCCTAAGTTAAACATCATCAGTAGGAGGAGCCCTGGAGCACTAGGTTGTGGAGAGAGATACAGACACTCCAGGACATCCCTTATTATTATTATTATTGATCTGTATTCTGTGATTATCCAGCACAGAACTTTGCATGTGTGGAACTCAGGAAAAGTTTTAAAATAATTTGAGTTGAATGAATTACCTGAATGACCTTGTAAAAGTAGTTTGCCTTCTTTGGATCTATTTATGACCATGATGAGTGATTTTTAAAGTTCTCTATGAAAATAAGTCAGAAATAGGAATCAGAATATCTGAGTTCAAATCCCAGGAGTGTTATTCACTGCTATCTGCTCATGGACAAGTTATTTAATCTCCAAATCCCAGTTTCTTCTTCTCTGAAATCAAGTCAATAATGCCCTCCTTTGCATTTTGGGGAGAATTAAATGATCTGTGTGACCCCCAAGTGCCTACCAGGTGCTTGGCATGTAGTGGTAACCTTATAGGCCTTGTTGACTCTCCTTCAGCTGCAGTGTCTGTCACTCAGTTCCACTTAGGAACTTGAACTCAGAAACAGATAGTTTTAGGTTCTTTTCTCTTTCTCCTCCATAAGAACCACATGACATACTCAAACTGTGGACTGACTTACTTCTAGATGAAGACACAGACATACATGTTCTTATTTGGAAGATGGAGTGGAGGAAGACGATTTCATTTCCCTTTCCTTTCCGAGGACTCATTTGTCTTTCAAACCGTTGCAAATTTCTGTTCCTTGACAACTGCTCTTGTATAGAACATGAGAGATGTGTGGGTCCTTGTAAAAGGCCATTCCATGGCTTCTGGTGGGTGTTTCCATTTCTGTAGAATTTAATGCTTTAATAAAGTCTTATACTCATGCTTCAATGTTCTTCTCACAACAGTGCTAGAGGTGGGAGGGGTTGTGTACTTTCTCTTCTTGAAATAAAGACATTAAAATATAGAGAGCCAAAGAGATCCCTAAATACCTCTGATAAACCATGGGCAGAGAAAGAATAATACATTTTTCCCAATGATCCCATGAACATACCATTGGATGAAAAAGGGAAAAATAATTTGCACTCTTATAATAGTCCTCCTACTGATGATGTTTAACTTGTGGAAGCCCGAACACATTTGTTGATTTATACTCAGGAATTCTTGCTCAAACCAAAGTCTTATCACCATCCAAATGTTTAATATTAGGTGGCCTTTTCAAATAACTGGACCTTGTTTTTCAAATATATGTGAATGTGTATAAACATACATGTATGTGTATGCCTAGGTCTATGTTATGATCTACAAAATATTATGATGTATACTTAATTATTTAAATAGTCTTCCTCAAAAAGAGCAAAGCCCAGGTAGATGGATAAGAATAAGGTTATATTCATTACTGAGAAGCAGCAGTGTACACTGGAAAAGAAATCCCATTTTGCTCTACCTCTACTTTTTATAGGTAGCATGTAATACACTTAGCCACCCTGAAACTTAGTGTTCTCATTTGCAAAATTGAGGTGATAATGCTTAAAAGACAAAAGGAGTTCTGTGGAAAGTGTCTAACGAAATGCTTAGTCAAATGCCAGCCCTGCCCTCCTCAATTTTAACAGTGAAGTATGTGAAGACATAAATGAAGAGCTTGATAAATCATTACAAAACGAGCCACTAAGATCAAGGAAAGAATGTTGTCAGCCCACCAGAAGCCTCTCTTGTGCCCTCTCTGAGGCATTAGCCTTTTACTTCTCACCAGAGGTGACCTCTATCCTGAATTCTAACATTAGAGTTAAGTTTTTCCTGTTTTTGAACTTTATAGAACAAGAGTCATACAGTACGTATTATCTTGTGTTTTGCTTCTTTCACTCATTAATATCATGCTTGTTATATTCATCCCTGTCGGGGGTCACTACATTTCATTCATTTTCCTTTCTATATGTTCTCCTGTATGTATATTCCACCACTGATGGATACATCTCATGTTGAAGGACTTATGGGTTGCTTATGGTTTGGGGCTGTCATGAACGTGACGCTATCAGTGTTCCCTTATACTTGCTTGTTCCTGCGTGTAGGCCCATTCTTGAAGGGCATATACATCCAACTAGCATTGCTTGGTCAGAGGATATGCATATTTCCAAGTGAAGTAGGTAAAAAATGAAACTGTTTACCCAAGTAGTTGTACAAGATACACTCTCAACAGCAGCGTATAAGAATTGCATTCTTTTACCTCTTAACCGACGCTTGGTGCTGTGAGTCCTGTAAAGTTCAGCCATGCTGGTGGGCTGGTGGCGGTATCACATGGTTTTAATTTACATTTCCTGTTGGCTAATGAAAGTGAGCACCCTTTCACATGTTTACCAACCGTCAGTGTTATGGACTGAATGTTTGTGACCCCTAAAATTCATAAGTTGCAGCCCCAATCCCCAGTGTTATGGTATTTGGAAGTGGGCCTTTGGGAGATAACTACATTTAGATGAGGTCACAAGAGTGGGGCCCCATGATTAGATGAGTGCCCTTATAAGAAGAGGAAGAGAAACCAGAGCTCTCTCTCTCTCTGTCATGTGAGGACACATTGAAAAGGTGGCTGTCTGCAAGTGAGTATGATGGCTCTCACCAGAAACTGAATTAGCTGGCACCTCGATCTTGAACTTCCCAGCCTCCAGAACTGTGAGAAATAAATGTTTAATTGCTAAGCCACCCAGTATATGGTATTTTGGTATAGCAGCCTAAGCAGATTAACACACTTGGATATTCTCTTACAAAGTGACTATCTGAGGGTGTTTTTTTGCTAATTTTTCTATTGAGTTGTGTTTTTCTTAGTGATTTGTAGGCATTCTTTATTCATACTGGATACAAGCCTTTTTTGTTTGTTTGTGTATGCGCTTTGCTAATATATTCTCCCATTCTGTGTCTTGCCATTTAAGACTCTTAATGACATCTTCTGTCGAACTGAACTTCATATTTTAATAAAGTCCAACTTATCAATGTTTCCTTTATGGTTAGTGCTTTCTGTGATGTAAAAGATTTAATACTCTGTCATGAAAATATCTGTAGTGTCTTCCTGAAGCATTATTGTTTTGGTTTTAGACCTACAATCCACTCAGAATTGATTTCTGTGAATGATATAGAGTGTATTAGTTCACTAGGGCTGCCATAACAAAGTACCACAGACTGGGTGACATAAACAATAGACATTTATTTTCTCACAGTTCTGGAGGCTGGAAGTCCAAGATCAATGCATCAGCAGAGTTGGTCTCTTCTGAGGCCCCTCTCCTTAGCTTGTAGATGGCCTTCCTTTCCTTATGTTTTCCCGTGGTCATCCCCCTGGGTATGTCTGTGTCTAAATTTCCTCTTTTTATAAGGACAGAAGTCAAATTGGATTTGTGCCCACTCTAAAGTCCTCGTTTTAACTTAATCACCTCTTTAAAGACCCTATTTTCAAATACAGTCACATTCTGAGATACTGGGGGTCAAGTCTTCAACATATACATTTTGGGGACTCAATTCAGGCCATAATTAGGGTCAAATTATTTTTTTTATGTATGTCCAATTGACCTCAGACATTCATTGAAAATAATGTTTTCTTTATTATTTTGATACCAAATTAGTCAGAAATTAAATATACATACACATGCAAGTCTGTTTCTTGACTTCCTCTTCTGTTAGTCCCTTCATAGTTCTTATGTCAACAACACTATTTTTTTTCTGCAGTAACATTGGCTTATAACATTATATAAATTTTGGGTGTACATCATTATATTTCAATTTCTGTGTAGATTACATCATGTTCATCACCAAAAGATTAACTACAATCGGTCACCACACACATGTGCCTAATCGCCCATTTCACCCTCTTCCTCTCACCTTTCCCTCTGGTAACCACCAATCCAATCTCTGTCTCTATGTGATTGTTTGTTGTTTTTATCTTCTACTTATGAATGAGGTCATACAATATTTGACTTTCTCCCTCTGACATATTTCGCTTAGCATAACATCCTCAGTGTCCATGCATGTTGTCACAAATGGCTGGATTTCATCATTTCTTGTGGCTGAGTAGTATTCCATTGTGTATATATACCACATCTTCTTTGTCCATTCATCCCTTGATGGGCACTTAGGTTGCTTCCAAGTCTTGGCTATTGTGAATAATACTTCAATGAACACAGGAGTGTGTGTATATTTATGCATTTGTGTTTTCATGTTCTCTGGATAAATACCCAGCAGTGGAATTGTTGGATCTTATAGTAGTTCTATTCTTAATTTTTTGAGGAATCTCTGCACTGTTTTCCACAGTGGCTGCACCAGTTTGCACTCCCACCAGCAGTGTATGAGATTTCCCTTCTTTCCACATCCTCTCCAACACTTGTTGTTTTCTGTCTTGTTAATTATAGCCATTCTGACGGGAGTGAGGTGATATCTCAGTGTAGTTTTGATTTACATTTCCCTGATAATTAACGATGTTGAACATCTTTTCATGTGCCTGTTGGCCATCTGTATATCTTCTTTGAAGAAATGTCTGTTCAGACCTTTTGCCTATTTTTTAATCGTGTGTTAGTTTTTTTGTTGTTGAGATGTATGAGTTCTTTATATATTTTGGAGATTAACCCCTTATCAGATATATGGTTTGCAAATATCTTCTCCCAATTGTTAGGTTGTCTTTTCATTTTGTTGATGGTTTCCCTTGCTGTGCAGAAGCTTTTAGGTTTGGTGTAGTCCCATTTGTTTACTTTTTCTATTGTTTCCCTTGCCCGGTCAGACATGGTCCTTGAAAATCTTTTTTATATTTTCTAGTTCTTTGTTGAAGTTCTCACTGAATTCATTCATCCTTCTCTCAAGATCAGTGGGCATCCTTGTGACTCTTTGTTTGAACTCTGACAAAGGTAGATTGTTTATTTCTGTTTCATTTAGTTCTCTTTCTGGGGTTTTGTCCTGTTTCCTTACTTGGAATGTATTCCTTTTTCTCCACATTTTGCCTCTTTCTCTGTGCTTATATCTGCATATTAATTAGGTCAGTTATGTATCCTGATCTTGGAGAGGTGGCCTTATGTAAGAGATGCCTTATAAGACCCAGCAGTGTGCTTTCCTCTTGTCACCAGTTCCAAATCTTCCAGGAGTGACCTCTGTGTGGGCTCTGTGTGTCCTGTTGTGACAGGGTTGCTCCTCCTGTAGGTACCCAGGGAGGCTGTGGTGTCCCTCTGGCTGGCTGGTTGTATTACTCAGCTGTGTACAGCTGCTATGGACCCTTCAGTCTCTTTATTGGGTGTGGGGAGCCCAAGCACAGTTGGCTGCGAGGTCTAATAGCACATTCCTGTTGCAGTTTTTCTGTTAAGTGAGTAGGCCCCCAGTGTGGCTGGTTGCTAGGCTCAGGGGATTACAATCACTGTAGGCCTCTGGCTGTAAGGCTGTTGTCAGCTCTCTCATGATTGCAGCTGAGTGGGGCTGGCCCCAGCCATGGGAGCACCCAACTGTTTCAGACTTTGGAGGGTGGGGCTGATCCCCTATGTGGCTGTTTGAGAAGCACGAATCTGCTGCAGCTGACAATCCCCACTGACCTCAGTGCCACACACACCATCAACACAGTCCTGCCCTATGCGTGATCCCCAGCCCACTGCAGCAGACCCAGTTGCCCCATTGCAGAGGCCCCACACACTCCACCAATGCCCCACACACTCCACCAGCTCCTTCCACACATCCAGCCCCCAGAGGCAGATCTACATGCCTGGCTGGATGCCTATGCATCCAGGCACCATGCCTATGCAGGCCTACAAGTTGCTTAAGGTCTTGCTGTTGGGTGGGGCCAGTCCCTAGGGTGGGCTGCCTTCCCTGGCTGATCTTGATTAAATAGGTGCTCTAGTGGGTGGGGCAGAGCCCTGGGCTAACAGGCTAGGGGAAGAACTTCAATCGTGTGTGCGTCTGTGTCAGCATGTGTGTACTAGGTCACAATAATGGCTGTGGCCAATATCTCAGTCCCTGGAGAGGTCTCACCTCTCACCACAACGCACCCAGAGCCTGTCAGGTGAGTCTCTTCACCAAAGGACTATATACCTGTCTTTCTGGTGATTTTAGATTGCTTTCTGAACCAGGTGAATTTGTGCATGGGCCATTTAAGAGCAGGCTTTGGTTCCATTATGTCTGATAGCTTTTCTGGGGGTATTCCCCGTTGTTGTTAGTAGCCAGCAAAGCCAGATATTATGACACTTGTCTCAGCTCTGCTGAATTGAAAAGTTGCTTATAGTGGTAATGCTTCCCTGCTTAGATCCCCCACTCCTCCAGGGAAGGCTGTGTACCTTAGGATGGCTCCTGAATGGCCATGAAGTGCTGGTGGCTTGTGAAAGTGGGTTTTTTCTCTCCAGGAAGGAATTTCTGCCTCTTGCACCTCAGTTGGCACTGTCCCTTGTTGTGGGGTTTCTTTTTATCCAGTTTTCAGTTCTCTCCCAGGGGTAATTGTTCCAAGAGTAGTTGTAAATTTTTTGCGTCCATGGGAGGGGGTGAGTTCAGAGTTCTGCTACGCCGCCATCTTGATACCATCATCCTGAACAATACTATTTTCATTACTATAGGTTTATTCTAAGTTGATATTCATGGAATAAAATCTTTCTACTTGTCCTTTTTCTTTAACAGTGTCTTGGCTAATCTTAGCCCTTTGTATTTCCATATAAAAAGAAATTTCATCAAGTCCTCCCCCCAAAAAAACTTGTTGGTATTTGATTAGGATGGAATTGACTTATAGATCAATTTGGGGAGAATTTACATCATGATATTGAGTCTTCCCATCCACTAACTTGGCATATGCCTCATTTTTTAGATCTTTTCTAATTTATTTTAACAATATTTCATATTTTTGTAGGAATCTTGCACATTAGATTTATTCCTAGGTTTTAAAATTTTTGTTATCAATGTAAACTGTATCATATTCTAAAATTTTCTGTTTTGGTGTATGTTTGTGGCGTATAGAATTAAGTTGATTTTTTTCTATCTACCTTAGATTAGCAAATTTGCTGAACTCACTTATTAATCAATAGTTTATCTGTAAATTTCTTTGTATTTTCTACAAATGCAATCATGTTTCAAATGAGATGACTTTTTAATCTCTTCTTTTCTAACTCTTTTAATTTTTCTTTCTTTCTCTTGACTTGTTGAATTGGTAGAACTTCTAATACATGTTGAATGTCAATGAGGAGAATAGGCATTTCTTGTCTTATTCCCAGTCTCAAATGAAATGAAACTGAGCAATGCTCTTCACCAGATTTAGGGAGTTTTCTTCTATTCCTAGTTGTCTAAGAGATTTTATAATAATGGGTGTTAGATATTTTCATATTTTTTCCTACATCTATTGAAATGACCATGTAATTTTTCTTTCATTCTGTTGTGTAGTAAATTAGAATGATTGATTTTAAAGCAGTCACTTATTTTAAATGAATCTTGCACTCCTGGAATAAGTAAACTCAGTTGTGAGAAATTATCCTTTATGTGTAGTGCTGGATTCTATCTGCTATTATTGTGTTTACAATTTTTTGCAGCTAATTCATGAGCGAGTTGGACTTCTACTAATTTTGTTTTTCCCTTGTCAGATTTTGGAATGAAAGTTATGCTGGCTTTATATAAAACAGCTTTTGAGTCCATGAAAGAATTAAGCAAGAGTGGTGAGGTTTTTTTCCATAAATTTGTGACAGAATTAACTGGTAAAACCAGCTGGGCCTGGAGTTGTCTTTGTGGGAAGATTTATAATTATACTTTCACTTTCTCTAATAATTGTAGGATTCCACATTTTCTATTGTTAGTTGTATTTTTCTATTGTTTGTCTATTTCATCTAAATTTTCAAACATGTTGGCATTAGTATTGTTATAATTTCCTCCTATAATATTTGTAATATCCTTGTGATGCCTTCATTTTTAAAATCATAATGATCTTTGTGATAAACTCTTTTTTATCCCTCCCACTACATTTTTTTCTTGATCGGTCTCACCTGGGATTTATTAATTTTTTTAGTCTTTCCAATAATTAAATTTTATTTTGCTTGATCTTTTCTATTGTTTTCTAATTTGTTGATTTTTGCATTTATCTTTATTATTTCCATCCTTCTTCCTTTTGAGCTAAATTTGCTGTTCTTTTTAAACTTCTTGTGATGGGCTCATTAATTTTCAGCCTTTCTTCTTTTCTATAAATTTTGCACTGTATCTCACATGTTTTGATATATGGTTTTATTTTTAAAATTCATTTCAAATTGTTTTCTAGATTCTGTTGGGATTTCTTCTTGGACTCATATATTTTTAGAAGGATATTTTTAATTTCCATATGTGGATTTTCTAGTTACATATACAATTGATTTTTAGCTCAGTTGCACTGTGGTCAGAAAAATTATTCTGTATGCTTTCAATTTTATGAAATTAGTAGAGCTCTTCTTTATGGTATGGTATATGTTCAATTTTGTTAAATATTCTGTGAGTGCAAGGAAAGCTTATGTATTCTGAGTTATTGATTATTGAGTGCAGGGTTCCATATATGTCAATTAAATCATATTTACTGCTATTATTGTTCAAATCTTTTATATCCTTACTGTCGTTGGTGGTTTTTTTAATGTAATTTTTTTATCACGTACAGAGTGGCATGTTAGAATCTCCCACTATTGTGGAGTTGATGATTTTTCTTATAATTCTGTTAATCTTTTCTTTATTCATTTTAAAACCATAAGGTTCCTTTAAATCTAGAATTGATATATCTTCCTGATATAAAATGTACTTCAGGTGCTCTGTCTTTACCTTCATCTTTCTGTATTTTTACATCTTAGGTAAAATCTCTTGCAACTAGTACATAGTTGTTTATTTTTTTTCATAGTCTAAAAATCTTTGATGTTTGATGGAAGTATTTAGTCAATTTAAAAATAGATTTCAGGGCCAGCCCATGGTGTAGTGGTGAAGTTTGGTGTGCTTCACATTGGTGGCCTGGGTTTGTGGGTTCAGATCCCAGGCATGGACCTATACAACTCATCAGCCATGCTATAGTGGCAACCCACATATAAAGAGGAGGAAGATGGCACAGATCTTGGCTCAGGGCTAACCTTCCTCAACAACAACAAAAATATATATATATATACATATATATATATATATTTGCCTTTAGATATAGCAATTTATTACTTGTTTACTATTTTTCTGTCTATTATAAATCCATTTTTCTTCTTTCCTGCCACCTTTTAGAGTATTTTTTGTCATTCTATTTTTTTTTCTATTTTCTTAGAAGTTTTATGTTCTTTTATCATTCTTTTGGTATTAGCCTAGATATTACAACACAAATCTTTGACTTATAAATGTCTAATATTAATCAACAATTTTCTCTCTTCTCAGACTATGCAAAGACATTAAATCACTTGAATATCATTTATCTTGAACAAGGTATATATGTAATTTAAAATTCAATGTGCTTATATGTATATGTGTGTATATAAAATATTAAGATATATATCTTAACTTTGATAAACTATTTTATATTTTGATATATTCAATATTCAATTAAATTTACCCAAATATTTATTGCTTTTCACTCCATATTTGATCTTGGAGCATTTATTTTTGTTTGATGAATACTTGTTTGTATTTCCTTTAGATAAGTATGACAGTAACAAACTCCTTCAATTTTTTTGTATCAAATATATTTATTTTATCTTCATTTGTTATATTCAATTACATTCTTTTCATCGGTGCTTGTGGTCACTCTAGAGAGAGGTTGGGACCCCCACTTCAAATTTCATTTAGATATTGAGACAGATGATGTCACACACACCAAGAGTGTATGACAACGTTTATTACCCACACAATGAGGCTTTCTGGGGAGAACAGGGCAGCCTCCTAACGTGGCCCAGAAATTGGCTCAGGCTTGCATAGAGTCCCATCCCAGCACCCTGATTTTTTATCAGCTTATCCAGTTGTGGGATGGAGGGGAAAAAGGGTGAGTGAGGCTTGATAGATGTTACCATCAAATACCAAAAATGGAGTCAGACTCTTCATTATAATTTGCCTCTTAATTATATCTCTCTTTACTGTTTTATAGTAGCTGCTCTTGGGCTAATACTACATATTATTGACTTATAAAAGTCTATTTACAGTCAATATTATGTCACTTCCCACTTCATTCACAGCAGTTTAATTCCATTTAATTCTCCTCACCTCCATCCTTTTTGCTGTTGTCATATCTTTTACTTCCAAATACATTATAATTCCAATCTTACAACATGATTATTTTTGCTTTAATAGACTTAGGGTGTTATTCTTTGGGGTTCTAAACTAAACTGTAAGTGGTTTATCAGATCCCACTTTGGTGGAGTCTGGACTCCGATATTGACTCCCCTGGGCCTACAAGATTGTTGAAGTGCTACTGCCATTCTCTGCCTCTTTTCTGGTTCTTCCAAGATGGACAGATGTCCCCTGAGGAGAGGCTGCCCACATTCTAGGCTTGCTTCTCAAGGTCGTATTCTTCCACAGAATCTTGGCTTTATTCTTTTACATTGTCTTGTTTTTACTCTCTGTCTTTAAAATAATATACTTAGTCCCATTTTTCTGGTTGCTCACAGGGGATAGAGTAGCCTGTTATGTAGTCTGTCATTATTGGAAGTTAATATTCCCGCCCCATTTCATCATCACTAATAGCAAGTTTAATCCCTGAGTTTTAAGAGAATAGATAAGTTAAACATTCCACTTGAATACTAATGTAATAATTAGATGGTTTGCCTTCCAATGGAAAGACAGCAATGTATGGAGTCACACAGTTTTCAGATCTCTCCAAATGTTTGTGCTGTTCCAATTCCTTGTGCCCAAATTAAGCTGTATGGATGGCAGGCACCTGGAAACACTGGTCCTGTTTCTCCTCAGGTGTCTTAAGGGCCTATGTGAAACAAGCACAGGTAAACTCCTAACGCCATCACAGACACCCCATCACCCTTCTCATTACTGAGCTGCTGTGAGGCTCTAGGCTGGGCAGCGTGGCCACAGTCAGTTGCTGCAATTGTGGAGAAGCAGGTGTTTGAATACTTTATGAGACGCTATGGATAGCCCTCATAAGGTGGTGGAAAATATTAGGATTTGATGGAATGTGGAGAAGGTTGAGACCTGCAGCCAGTTGTCAGGATCCAAGTTTAAAAACTTTCTTCTTTTTAGAATTGTATTTCCACATTTGCAGACAAATCACAGGACTCGTGGGCCTTTGAAACCCATCTACAAAGTTGTCCAGACTGTATCGAACCAAGTGAGCATCTCTGGCCACGTAAAACTGTGCACTCAGTTGTTCAATCTGCATCCTGGTCTTTCTACCTAGGGGCACCCTCTGATGCCTCAATACTGCCGGAGTGGGGCTGGCTACAATCTCCAACAACCATTCTATACTTGGAACATTCTGATAGTACTAACTTCTTTATATGGACCTGAAACCTTTCTCCCTCTACTAGGTCAATTTCATGAGTCAAGTCCAATATTTCGCCCCTGGGACAATCTTATACACATTAAAACCCACCATCACGAGTGCCCAAATCCTCTCTCTTCTGGGTTAATCATTCCTAGATCCTTCAGCCACTTCTTAGGCAAAATGGCTTAGAGGCCAAACATTCCAATAGTGTATAGAATTCAGGCAAGTAAAATAAAGGAGCGAAGTGGGCCTGGTGTTTGCATTAAACATATGGAAATATTCTTCACTTCCACTTAGAAATCCTTACTTTTGTCGCTTTGATGGACACAAGAGCAGAGAAATATCTTCCTACTTGAAGACAACTGTCAGCATAAGCCTGAGGGGAGTTGATAACTGAGGGCAGCCTCAGTCCTGGCGAGACGCAGCCCGGGGGTGGAGGAGGCCTGGGGAGTGGACACCGCATCTAAAGCGGCAGCTCTTCTCCTCTCTGGCCCGTGATTGCCTCGCGGGAAAATGGAACAAGTATGGTTAGGTCATCTGATAGTTTGTGATAAAAAAACAGGATCTAGATTTGTGAGTGACACAGTCTGTATTTTAAATGTAAGTTCAAATCATGATTGAAACCCTCCCGGCTGAACAAAGCGGCAGTTGCCTGACTCTGCTTTCAAGCTTATCAAACCTCTTGTTTCCTGTGGCTGCTCCAGGGAGCCCGTCTCCTTCCTGGCACGTGCCTCCCACTCAGGACTCTGCTTTCCTGCTATTGTCTGGTCAGTGTGGATTAAAGTCATTCTAGATAAGTTTGCCACCTATAGTCTCTTAAGCCATTGTGGGGTGTCGGGGGGAGAGGGCAACATACCCTCACGCCTGACTCATACCGGGTTTCCTGACAGCTACAATCTCCAAACCATTTTTTTCTTTTTTTTTTTGATCATGTCTAAGTCTTGTTTCCCTCATTGTGTTCCAAGCACTTACAGATCTCTGACACATGATCAGAAGGTTATAATGACCAAACTTAGCTCTTAGGTAAGGGACAGCAGTTTGGCAGAAAGGCATGGAGACTTCTGTCAGCCCTGCTGGAGAGAAGAGAGCCCACCCTCGCTCCTCTGAGTCCCGATGAAGCCAATTCATGCTATTTCCTTCCAAGGGATGACAAGGAGACATTACTGTAGGGAGCTTAGCACCTCCCACCTACCGCCCTCCCCTGGGCCCTCTGTCCTCCTTCTTTTATCAGGATGGCTGTTCCTTGGGGACGAGGGTCATGTTCTTTCACACGGGCTCGTCCTCTGGGGACCTCAGGGTGCACATGCTGGTCTGTAATGCACTAGTCGCCCTCTGGTGTGCTCACACCTCGCTAAGTCTCAGGGGATAAGAAGCAAAAGAAAAATCAAATGATACGTTGTCTTTAAAGGCCACACTGTGGCCTGTGTATTTAACTTTTCAGCAGCAGAATGAGAGAGAAAACTGACTCAGAGAAAGTCAACTCCGCCCTAACTCGGGGCTGAATAACACCCTTAATTGGTACTTAGCAGGAGGAGAGAGCTCAGAGAAACTCCGAAGTGACGTGAGCA
Organism: Tapirus indicus; assembly: GCA_031878705.1. NCBI lineage: Eukaryota > Metazoa > Chordata > Mammalia > Perissodactyla > Tapiridae > Tapirus > Tapirus indicus. The sequence goes on along the minus strand of CM062918.1, from coordinate 71,319,912 downwards.
GGCCCTCCTCCAACACGCACTGCTCTTCCTCCAGACAGACACACACGATATATGCGACCTCTGTATGCAGACATATAATTACAGCGGTGACAGGAAACAATGACAGCCAATGAAGTCAGTGGTTAAAGGATGGAATCACCTCTCCTGCTCAGCAGGCTACTAGGGCCAGCATAGCTCTAATGTTCTTGGTTGTTATGTCATGTTTTAACTTTAATTACTAATAATGTATTTTAAGTCTTTTTTCTTCCCTTCTGTATAAGTGGACATACCAAGGTTGATATGTACACACAGATACATGCACATCGAGGCAGACTTTCTGGGATGCCAGCTAGAAGGTGGTTTCCCATGAACCTGGAAGAACTTCCTCAGAGTTTGCAGCGTTTGCTCCCTGCATTCCTAGACAGCACTCTGCACAGCATGTAAATCTTCTCAGCAAAGCACAAGGGTGTGCGGGTTTTGGCAGGAAGTGTGGCACCTGAGACCATTCCATGACCTCCCGGAGAATGAAATCGGGGCCCCAGATTCTGCCCTTCCTCCACTGCCTGTGACATCAGGGCAGAGGGGACAAGTGTCACCTCATTCTGTTTATGGACCGTATGCTTACCCAGGTTTCCCAGATACCTGGGACCTCCCCTTCTCCATTGTTAAAAGGGGCACCTTAATACCTACTCTGCTGGGCTGCAATGACCATTAAACAAAAACTATGCTTGTAAAACAGAAGAGGTCTTGTAAATGCCGGGAATTCCTGTTAACAAGCACTGGTAGCCTGGTAGCGTCCAACAGCTATTATCAATAGCTGCACTGAATATAAATGAAGACCGATCAGAACACACAAAAGTTTGGAACCTCTGGGATGTTGCTCTTAAATTCAGATAGCCAAACCATACTGCACAGAACGTATACCACAGATTGTTTTATAGACGAGCCTTTATAAATTGTCATGGAGAAAATCCAGTGGTGTAAAGGGGGTTTTAATAATGGCATCTCTTTACTTTAAGAAGACCGGAATACTTCATGATAAATAAGGTGCATGAGTTTTCACAATATTCAACGAATCAAGAAAACAGTGATCCTTGACATCTGTTTCTCTGTTGCTCTGCAGAACATTCTGCTGTTAAATGAGAGAAACAAACGGACAGTCTTAGCAACATGGAAACAGAAACTGCTGAGCAGAAGCGCTGCATATTCCATTTACTTCATGGCTGCTGGAGCCTGCTGTGTACGTCACCCGGGGAGAGGTTCTTGGGGGAGAGTCTTGGCTCTTCACTGGTGACAGGCCAAAGTGAATGAGTGAACAAGGTATTCTCTGCTCCTCTCAGAGCATGAGCTGCCATGAATCTTCCAGGAAACAAGGGAGAGTTTGCAGTGGACATTGCAACAGAACAGACTTGATGCCAAGCCAGCACAGAGTAGATCCTGGGGTGTCACCTGTGCACAAGGGTCACCCACGGCTGGAATGGGAAAGAGTGTGGGCGAGTGGCGAGTGGGGGCTGCACAACATGCCTGCCCCCTTTCCCTGGCAAGAGAATGAGATGTCTCGCTTTCTGAAAAGTGGCTGAATCCTGGTCTAAGAGAAAGGGCACAGCATATAGCCTGTTCGTACCTTTGATGTCTACATTGTGCCAGCACTCTCCTTCACCCCTCACACCTGATGTCATCTGCTTGGGCAGACGAGGGACACAGGACATTGACTTGGAACCACCAGTGCTGAGTTTGAGGCTGGCTCTTGCTCTGGTTAGCTGGGTTCCTTGAGCAAACTCCTAACTTCCCTCTGTTCAGTGCGCTTCAATGCACTCCTCTGTTGAACAAGGAGAGTGACCCCAGAAGACAGTGGGCAGGAAGTGACCACCTCAATGTTCCTGGCCTCTGTCACATAGGGAGAGAGTTGCCTCTCTTATTTGGCCGGCTGGACATCAGAGTGAGGCTATCTCAGTCCGGCAACTTTCGCAACCCTCTGAACTTTTGGATTTTTTTCTTTGTTATTCCTTTTTTTTTTTTTAAAAAAAAAACAAAACAAAAGTCTTTGTCATTCTCATCTGCATATAGACATCCTGGACCATCGTTTTCACCTGCCCCACACACCTCAATTCAGCAAGTGACTGACAATCCTCACCATGCTTGTCTAACATACCTCAGTGGCTAGTTGAGATTTCACTAACACCAAGTATTTCACGTTTCATCTGAGACATTGTGTAATTCTGTTCAGTAAAAAGTCATCAATAAAGGAAATGCAATAAAGCAAGGAGGCATAACTGACAGGTGAGTAAAACCTAGGGTAGTTTTTACGACAACTGCTCCAGGAGCAGATGAATTGTGCATCGACTAGAAACATACTCATGAAATTGTCTTTTGACGAAGTAAAAACTTTGGCCCAAAGTCTAGCTTGTTTATGTTTGCTTCTTGCTCTAAAAAGTGAAATGTGTGTGAAAAACAAAAACAACAGTTGATCAATGGCTACCTGCGTTTCTATTGATTGCAATATGCTGATTCATATAACCATTATCCTAATGACTTCTAGGCAACTGAGCATCAAATAAAGATGTTGTCTCGACCATCAGCAGTGTTCTCCTTATTCATTTAAGCAAGCCTTTTCAGAATATTGACTGTTCTAGACCTTGTGCTATGCACAGCAGATAGAATGATGAGTCAGGTAGTGTATCTTCCCAGGGAGCTTACAGGCATGTAAGGAGTTCAGGCATGTAATTGGATGGTACCTTGGTTAGAGGAAAGCACAGGGTGGTAAATAAACCACTAGGAGGCACTTCCAGCTCAGGTAGTTAGGTCAAGAAAGGCATCTGGTGGACAGTAGGAGCTGAAGTGGGAATGGGAGAGGGGAAAAAGAGAGGAGCATGCTCCTTGCCATGGAGTGTGTTGTGGCTGGGAGGTTCTACATGGCTGGGGCATATATTGTGGGGCATGTGATGATGAGTGATGAGGCTGGAGTCATCCTAAGGAGATAAGATGTTGTCTGTGGGAACAGGGAGGCACTGATGGAGTTTAGGCAGGAGTACCATTGCTATAATTACGCTGTAGAAAGCTCCCTCTGGGCACTATGTGGACGATAGGTTTGAGGGATGTATTGGAGTATCGGAATTTCAGAGACCAGTATTTAAGTCTATTGCAATAATCCAGGCAACAGTTCATGAGGCCCTGAACTGGGGTAACGTGGTAGAGACCCAGAGCATGCGCGATAGGGACCATATTTGTTATCTTGCCTGAGCACAGTTCAGGAAGCACCATATCCAAAGGAACGAAGAATAAAGAATACATAGCAGGTTTTTTTTTTTCTTCAGAAAGTTATAAACAGCTGAAATAGGGGTGGATAACAAAGTATGTCATTATAATACCCATTGTGGAGAACTTGGCTTCAGACTACGGGGGAAGGACTATGTTACGCTGACACAATGACAGAAAGAACATAGCTTTAGGTGATGAAATTACACTTATTAAACAGAAACACTATTTTAGGCCCCACATTCTACTTGATGGGGAGCCAAAAACAGATGGTACAATGCAATTTACTGGACTACAGTTCTCCAAAAGTGCGTCCTGAACTTGCCAAATGCTGACAACTCATCCTGCCTATTCCGCTGCATATGAATTTGCATCCACCTCAGTTGTTTAGGTTTTTAATTATAGAAGAAATACAAACATATGGTAGAAATTTGAAAGAAATCACACATTAGAGAAGAGTATAAATTAGAAAGTAAATGTTTCCTTTTCCACCCCAACTTTCCCATCCTATTCCTTAGCGATAGCTGTAGTTAACTATCTCTTGTGGATTCTTTTCACACTTTAATAGATATAAAACATTCATACATATACACATGTTAAGTGGACATCCTTGTACATCTTTGCTTAGATGTATGGAAATTAATTCTCAGAAGTAGGATGATTATATCTAAGCCTATGTTCATTAATGTTTTAATAGCTTTCGCAAAATTGTTCTCCAAAACTATTGCACAAATACCTGTCCTATCCACAAGCTATTTATTTATGCCATTTTATTACTTATGTAGTAGTGGTATTTCATTGTGATTTAATTTGCACTTTCCTAATGTGATATTGAGCACCTTTTCATGTACTTATATGCCATCCATATATCTTTGGTGAAGTGGCTGTTAAATCCTTTCCTCGTTTGTTATTGGGCTGTTGGTTTTCTTATTGGGTTCTGGCAGTTGTTCGTATATTCTGGATACAACTCCTTTGTCATATGTGTTTGGCAAATATTGTCTCCCAGTCTGTGATTTCTATTTTTATTCTCTTGACAGTGTGTGTTGTGGAGCAGAAATGTTTTAATTTTATAATCTGTAATTTATCAATTTATTTTTACTGGATTCTGTTTTTGGTGTTACAGCTAAGGAATCGTCGCCTAACCCGAAGTCACAAAGATTTTTTTCTATGCTTTCTTCTTGAAGCTTTATAGGTTTAAGTTTTACCTTTAGGTCTATGGTCCATAATTTTAGCATAAGATGCGAAGTAGTAAGATATGGATGAAGGTTGTTTGTATGTGCGTGTGTGTATGCGTGTGTGTGTGTGCATTTTGTTTTGCATATAGATGTCCAATTGTTCCAGGACCAGTTTGTGAGAAGGCTAACTTCTTCCCCTCTATCAAAAATCATTGACTGTATATTTGTATATGGGTCTATTTCTGGACTCTATTATTGTATTTCTTTGTTCTCTGTATGTATCTTTTCACCAATATCCTACTGTCTTTATTAATGTAGCTTTTCAGTAAGTTTTTAAATAAGATAGAGTCATCCAAAAATTCTTTGTTTTCAGAATTGTTTTGAATATTCTAGTTCCTTTTACTTTCCATGTAAATTTAATATTGGTATATTATAATATTGGTTTTTGCTATAGATTGCATTAAATATGTAGATTCATTTTCAGAAACATCTTCCAATACATGAACCTGCTATATCTTCATTTGTTTGTCTTTTTGGGTTTTTATTTAATTATTTAATTAACTATCAATTAAATGAGAGTTTTGTAGCTTTCAGCATACAGATCTTGTGCATATTTTATTAGATACCTATTTCATGTTTGGAGTGAGATTGTAAGTGGTCCTTTTAAAATTTTATTTTTCAATTGTTCATTGATAGTAGGTAGAAACATAGATTGCATTAAATATGTAGATTCATTTTCAGAAACATCTTCCAATACATGAACCTGCTATATCTTCATTTGTTTGTCTTTTTGGGTTTTTATTTAATTATTTAATTAACTATCAATTAAATGAGAGTTTTGTAGCTTTCAGCATACAGATCTTGTGCATATTTTATTAGATACCTATTTCATGTTTGGAGTGAGATTGTAAGTGGTCCTTTTAAAATTTTAATTTTCAATTGTTCATTGATAGTAGGTAGAAATATAATTGATTTTTATATATGTATGACCTTGTGTTCCTGTGACTATGCTAAACTCACTTATTTGTTCTAGTAACTTTTTGTTTTTCTTTACAGATTCCTGGCATTTTCTATGTAGAAAATTATATCATTTGTGAAAAGTGACACTTATTTCTTCCTTTCCAATCTACATGCCTTTTCTTTCTTTTTCTTGCTTCATTGCACTGACTAGAACCTCCAGTAAGTGGCGCAAGTGGGCCCCCCTGCCTGGTTTCTGATCTTAGGGGAAGCGTGCAGTCTTTCACTATAAGTGTGTTGTCAGCTGTAAGTGTGTCATGGACCTTGATCAGGTTGAACAAGTCTCCTAGTCTGCTGAGTGTTTTATCATGAATGGATCTTGGATTTTGTTGAAAGATTTTTTTTCATCTATTAAGACAATCATGTCTTTTTCTTCTTTATTCAGTTCATACGGTGAATTACGTTCTGAATGTTGAACCAGCCTCACATCCCTGCTGTAAATCTTACTTGATCATGATTTATTCTTTGTACATTTAAAGTGGGTTTCTTGTACCAGTATATAGTTGAGTTTTATATTTAAAATCTAAATAGTCTTTTAGTTGTCTCTTTTAATAAAGATGTTTGGATCATTTACATTTAATGGAATTATTAATATTGTTAAATTTTGTTCTACCATTTTGTAATTTGTTTCCTATTTGGCCTCTCTGATTTTTGTTCCACCATTCCAGCTTTGCCTGCCTATGGATTATTTCAATATATTTTAGTATGTCATTTTCTTTGTCTATTTTTTGGATATATTTTTTAGCTTTATTCTTTTTAATGGTGGCTCTAGGGATTATAATATGCATTAATAGCCTTCCCCAATTTCTTTAGAGTTCATATTTTCACATCAGGTAAAAGCAGAATCCTCACCACCATATTTGTCATTTCTACCACCTCCACTTATGTTACAGTTTTCCTATACAGTACAATATACATGGAAACACCACCATCCAATGTTATAAGTTTTGCTTTCAATAGTTTTATATATTTTAAAGAACTTTAAAAGTGAAAAACAGTCTTTTATATTTTTCCAAGTAGTTAACATTTCTGAAGCTCTTCCTTCATTCCTCAAATTACAAATTTCTCTCTGGTATAATTTCCTTTAATCCTGAAGTATCTCCTTTAAATGGCCCTTTAAAGAAATCTGCAGGTGACAAAATCTCTTAGTTTCATCGTCTGAGAGTGTATCTACTTTTTCTTTAGTCCTGAGGGATACTTTTGCTGGATATAGAATTCTGGGTTAAGAGTCCTTTTCTTTCAGCACTTTAAAGATCATGTTCCACTGTCTTCTGGCCTGCATGTGTCCCCCAACTCCCAACTTTTTTGAGATGTAATTGACATACAACATTGTGTAAGTTTAAGGTGTACAACATGATGATTGGATATACACATACATTGTGAAATGATTACCACAGTAAGGCTAGTTAACATATCCATCACCTCATATAATTACCTTTTTCGTGTTTTGTGGTGAGAATTTTCAGATCTACTCTCTTAGCAACTTTCAAGTATACAATAAAGTATTATTAACTATAGTCACTATGCTGTACATTACATCTTCAGAAATTATTCATCTTCTAACTGGACTTTTGTGCCCTTTGACCACCTTCACCCATTCCCCCACACTCCCTCCTGTGGCAACCACCAATCTACTCTCTGTTTCTATGAATTCTTTTTTTTTTTTTAGATTCTCCATATAAGTGAGATCATATACTATTTGTCTTTCTCTTTCTGACTCATCTCATTTAGCATAATGCCCTCTGGGCCCATCCATGTTGTCATAAATAGCAGGGTTTCCTTCTTTTTTATGGCTGCATAATATTCCATTGTAATAAATACATATATATGTGTGTATATATATACATGCATATATTTGTGTGTAAATATATATATATATATATATATTTGTTTTTTTTCCTTATCTCTTCATCCATCAGCAGACACCTAGGTTGTCTCTGTGTCTTGGCTATAGTGAATAAGATCTGCATGTTTTCTAATGAGAAATCTGCGGTAATTTGTATCATTGTTCCCCTCTATGTCTTCCTTTTTCTCTAGATGTTTACATGATTTTTTCTCTATCTTTGCATTTGAGAAGTTTTATTATTATGTGTCTGGGCATAATTTTCTTCAGGTTTATCTCATTTGAGTTTCACCAAGCTTCTTGAATCTATAAATTTATCAATTTCATTAGTTAGGAAAGTCTTGGAAATTATTAATACAATTTTTTTTCTCTTCTCTTGATGGAACTCCAGTGATGTGAACATTAGACAAGTGTAACATTAATATTTTTCCACAAATAAATAGCATTTCCCCAAAGTTCTATTTATTTTTCAATTTTTTTCTCTCTTTTCTTCAGAATAATAATTTACCCTGATCTCTCTGCAAGTTCATGGGCTCTTTCCTCAGTCATTTCTGTTGTGTTTTTGAGCCCGTCTAATGAATTTTTGATGACAAATATTGTATTTTTAAGTTCTTAAATGATCATTTGCTTCTTTTTAGTTTTTATTTCTCTGCTGAAAACTGCTTTCCATTTATTTCAATTGTAGCTTTACCTTATAGGTATAGTAGGTACATTTGCTGCTTTAAAGTCTTTGAATTTTATAGTGTAAACTCTCGGTCCTGAGAGTTAATGTTAATATTTAACAAACATTTAACAAAATGTTAATATTTTCGTTTTAGCAGCCAATCAACCCAGACAGGGTCAGACTCCAGGTTTTGTTCTGCTTTCTGTGAATGCTGGTTCCAATGTTAGATTAGCAAACATTTTGTTCTGCTGCTTTGGATCTGCTCTGCACATGTGTCACTGAGGGGTTCATTGAAGACATAGGTGATGATTGAAATCTTAGTCTGGTTCCCAAGACTTTGCTATGCTGGTTTGGGTCTGCGCTGCACATCTGCAGCTCAGGGATGAGATCAGGGAGGTTCTCAGGGCTCACACACAGAATTAAGTGATCTCCTTCTCTGGCTGTCTCCTCCGTAGGACGTCCCCCTCTTGTCTGAAATGTTCCTGGTTCCTCCGGCCAGAAAGACTTCAGGTACCCTTACCATCGCTGCAGCTACAGCTCCATGATTGGAGCCTGCTCTTGGGGCAAAGCTAAGGAGGAAAAAAATCAACTAAACACACACACACACAGGAGACACTTCAGACCACAAGGGATGCTTTTCGTGATTTCTGTGGACAAAAGTGGGGTTTTTATCAGAGTGTTACCCTCCTTAACTGACATATGACTCCTACTCACTTCACTTCAAAACCGTGAGAAGAGAACAATATGGGAGCCTCATCCCTGTACAGGTTGCTACTCACATTTTAACTCCTGTCCACAATCCACCTGCTTTATGTAATCGAGAGAGTCCTCGGGTAGTACTTATTGTAATTTGTACTGAAATATTAGTTGTAATTATAGGGAGAAAGAAGCCATAGAGAGCTCACTCCATTTCAGTAGGAACTGAAAACTCATTGTAATTTGATTTATTTTTTAAAATAATGAGTGAGGTCCTCTGTGATTCTTGTTACTCAAGTCCCTGTTTATATGTTTTTTTCTGTCAGCTTTTTTTTAATCTTTGACATCAAATATCTTCATTTACAGAACAGTAATATAAAGTTTTATTCGCCAGCTGCCCCAAGAATTTGCATGAAAAAGTACGTGAGAGTTTGTATAATTTTTACCCAGCAAGTTTCTTTATTTTTAAAAATGTTTTAATAGACTTTGTATTTTAGAGCAGTTTTAGGTTAGAAGCAAAATTGGAAGGAAGGTACAGAGATTTCCCATATACTCCTTGCCCCTACATCTGCATAGCTTCACCCACTATTGACATCTTGCACAAGTGGTACATTTGTTACAATCGATGAACCCAGAGTCCATAGCTTACCTTACAGTTCACTCTTGGTGTTGGACATCTATGGGTTTACACAAATGTGTGATGATGTGTATCCACCATTATAGTCTCATACAGAATAGTTTCACTGCCCTAAAAATGCCCTGTGCTCTGACTACTCATCCCTCCCTCTCCTCTTCCATTAACTTTTAATGATTGTCTTTGTAAATAATTATTAATTTTGTATATAACTTCCTAATAAATCCACTTAATAAACTGGTTTATTTCTTTCATTGTTACTGATTCTCTTTAATTCTACAAATCTGTAATCATATCATTTGTAAATAATGATAATTTGTTGCATACTTTCCAATATTTTCATGTCACATTTCTCTTATGAAATTGCTTTGGCTAGAACATTCAGAAAAAGTAATAAATAATAGTGGTGAAATTGTACATCCCTGATATATTTCTGTCTCAAAATTTGGCAATTTTAGGAGAATTCAACCAAAGGACTAATTATTAAAGGAATAAGCAGGGATTTGGCAAAACACCAAGAGATGATGAAGTGCCCTGGGCTAATAAGAGTGGGACCCTTTGCCCCTGAGGCCTGAAGTGCCATGAGGAGAGCAGAGTAACAGGACCTGGGGAAAGAGAGGACTCCTTGGGGAGTGCTCTACGGAGAAGACCATCTAGGGAGGCAGTCTCAAGGTCTGCCTTTCTTTTCAATCAAACATTACAGAAGAATAAACAGAATAAGACACTCATGGACTCACCACCCACAAGGAACAATTGTTAACGTTTTGACATGACTTATTCAGCTCCAACAAAAATCCCATTACAGATATATTTATAATCCTCCTCTCTGTATTTCCCTCCTCAGGCCTAATCCCTCCCTTTCTCTCCAGAGGTATTCACTACTGTGCATTTTTCTACTTGTATTTACTTCTTACATAGATATAGATATATAGATATAGGCACACACTTATCTGTAAATAACCCATAGTAATGGTTTCATATGATAAATTGTATTCTGATACTTGCTTTTAAAACTCAGCTTTATGTTTTTGAGATTTACCTATGTTATACATTTAAACCTAGTAATTCATTTTAACTCTGTGGATGTGCCATGATGTCCTTATCAATATCTTTAATGGTAGACAGTGGAGTGTACTCTCTTTTTCCACTAAGACTTGTAAGAATTACTTGAGAAATGAATTTGATGTGTTTTGGGCTACGAGATCTCATTACATGGTGGTAAGTTGCTCTTCAATGTGGTTGTACCAATACCATGCAGTCCCAGTGGCCAGATGCGAACATATTATAATTGATTTTTACACTTGATTTCAGTGTAACTTTGTGGTAAAGGGCGTCATCGATCTAAGTGTGTGATTCTTACAAATAACAAAACCTGCAGAAAAGCAGTTTTTTTGAACACTGAAGAAGCAAGTTTATCAAACACTAATTGTTAAAGCCAGAATATATTTTAAAAGACCTCAACTGAGAAAAACACATACTTTATTAATTGTTTCATCAGGAGTGATTGAACATGGAGATAGGAGCGGCCGGGAGACAGGTTCACACATGTAGACTCATCTCCATCATTAATTGTAGAGGGATGTTGGGCAAGTCACTTAACCTGTGTTCTCTGAACTTCAATTTCTGTACTTTTAATAGGTTGGCAAAAAAATATGTTTGTTGATAAACTTACATGTTGATCATGAAGTTGAGTTTTTTATCATGAAAAGTTTGAAATGTACAGAAAAGTTGAAATAATTATATAATAAACATCAGCATATCTTCCAAGTCATGTGAGGGCAAACGTTTTCTGTAAAAGCTAGTATTAAATATTTCAGACTTCGTGAGTCATACAGTCTTTCTCAACTACCCAGCTCTGCTATTGTAATGCAAAAGCATCCATAAATAATATGTAAATGAATGAGCATGGCTATATTCTAATAAAATTTTATGGATATTGAAATTTGAATTACATAATTTTCCCATGCCAGGAAATGCTGTTCTTCTTTCCATTTTTTTTGAAACACTGAAAAAGGTAAAATCCATTCTTAGGTCATGAATACAAAATAGGTAGTCAGGCCACAGTTTGCTGAACCCTTGCTCCAAGCAGATTTAGTAATTAATATTTTTGACATATTTTATATGTAAACCATTCAAATGTAAAACATGGTATCTCTTCAACAACAAGTTCAGCACACATCTCCTAAGAATAAGGACATTCTCCTACCTAACTACAATACCATTATCATACCTAAGAAAATCAATGATAATTCTTAAATATTATCTGAGTTCTGGACCATATTGAATTTTACTCATTGTCCCCAAAATGTCTTTTAGAGCGTTTTTCCCCCAATCAGCATCCATTCAAAACTTACTCATTACATAGGATTTTTATGAGCCTCTAATCACTTTTAACATAGAATTGTCCGTGCCTTCTTTCCCCTGTGATCTTTATTTTTGAAAAGTCTGGGCTAGTTGCCTTGTACAGTGTCCAATATTCTGGATTGGTAGCTTATTTTTCCTTGTTGGGTATTTAACATGTGCCTCTACTCCTCACATTTTCTGTGAACTGAAAGTTAGATTTAGATGATTTTTTTGGATTTAGGGTAAACTTTTGTCAAGAATGCTTCATAGGTGATGCGTGTGCTCACATCTCATCTATCAGGGAGCATATAACACCTGGTTGTCCTCGGTGGTGGCTAACAGCTTCTCCGTCATGAAGACCCATTGTCCTTTTGCAATCAGCAAGCACTCTCTGCAGGGACTGTTTGGCACCTTGCAAATAATCCTGTTTCTCAATCACCGTTCCTCTAATGATTCACTGATCCTCATCTGAATCAATCATTACACTGAAGAATCATTTATTTTTTAATTGCTCTATAAGTTGAAGGGATTTATTTATTTCAAATGAACTTATAGGAATCACCACTACTCGGTAGAAACTATTCCTAAGATAGGATCATGTGGGACGGTTGTCCTGTACCTATTGTGGATATCTGTGTAGGGACTCAAGGTGATAGAAAGCAGGAGGAGAGTGAGAAGCCAGCTTCACAGACTGGTTTTATAAAAGATTCAAGGCATTCATAAACACTCTCCACCTGTCACCATGACAACATAAGTGAGCCTGGCTAGAACCTTCTCATTTCATTAGGTCTTCCTAGTTCCATTGAGAGGAATATCTTTGTTGCTTATTAATTCAGATTAAATATAAATGTCGAGGGAGTTGAAGGAGGGTGGCATGTCAAGATGTATACTGCAGATCCTGTGTTTCACCAGGGATGGCCTCATCACCTTTGTTTTCTTTGTTTAAAATAATAAGGTTATTATTGGCTACAATAGCTAATGCCTCGTTATTTTAAAAGTGCTTTTTTTTTTTCTGCTTTGTTTGGCTTTGAACTGAATATGATGCGGTGCATGTAAAAAAAAAGAAGAAAAGATTTGCTTTCCTGGAGAAATGAAGCATCTAAGTGTGGAAAAATTTAGTCTGGGAGTCTTCTGTTTTTGGGACAGGATGGAGTAGACACACTTCCCCTATGGGTCCCATTAAAGAGCAAGTAAATCTCCATCCCTGGACATTACATATACAACAAACATAAGACCGGATAGGTGGAGAGAAAAAGGCAGCCTACTAGGGACCTCAGGACCATGGAGTGTCATGTCATTGAGTTCTTTTGGTTTTGTTTTTACCTTTGATATTCTGGACTGCATTCTGGAGAAGCCAGTAACCCAGAAACACCAATGAGCAGAGAGAAGAAAAGTCTGCTCCCTCTGGTCAAAGGGCGAGGAAAGAGGCAGGCTAGCAGGACAGAAAAATTTAGACAAAAACTCCATCCAAATACCATGAGAACCTGCAGCCCCACCCCACCAGAGGGTCAGCTCCCTAGTGGGGAGACTGGCCCCCCACCCCTGCCTAGCAGTGCTCCTGCTCCAGTCCATGTTAGTACCATACTATTTTTATGTGAAACGTAATCACTGGGGAAACAAATGGGGTGAAGGATACACAGGATCTCTCTTTGCTATTTTTGTAACTTCCTGGGAATCTATTATTTCAAAATGAAAAGTTAAATTAAAAAGTCCAGATTGTTGGATGGTATTTTTCCTTTTCCTTCTGGGTGCTCTGTAGTGACTTTGGTGTACATTGACCACATTCAGTGTCTTGTGACAAAACAATGAGAACAAACAGCTGCTTGCCTAGTTAATTCTGGTACAACATCCCTAAATTGTAGGTTTGGAAGGACCATCATGTAGAACTGGGCAAGTTCATTTTTAAGTGGAAGATCCAGGGGAAACTTTGGTAGTTCTGTGGAAAAGCAGATTATATTTATGAGCAAAAACATCCAAAAGAGAAAGATATCAGGAGTAAAGATAGGAAGGCAGGGAACCCTTTTATAACAAAACTCAACTCGATTCAAGAAAAAGACATGCTGCTTCCCTTTCTTTAATTATTCATCTCAGCATAATTCAATGCAAATTCTATGTAAGTACAATGACTGTAGAGAGGGACATTAACAAAGGGGAAGTCTGCTTTTGACCTACAGAAAACATTTACTTAGCACCTACTCATTACTCTAGGAGGGGACACATCAGCAATCAAGGTAGATAAAGTCCCTGTTCTCATAGACCTTGGAAATGCTCACACCCAGGGTGCTGCCTGGAACCTTCTAGAAGCAAGGGAATGTAACAATGTTGGATGAAATTCAGGGTTTCTAGCCTGAAGCAGAACAAAACATAACAGCCACAAATACCCCAGAAGTTTACAATGTGGACAGTGGATTAGACTTGCCTTTCTGAATTACAACAATGGAGAGTGGTTAGGAAGTTTTCTAGCCGCCAGAATTTTTCCTAAAGAAACAGGCTGCCTTAAGAAGTGTCCGGCACTATTTCATGACACATCTTTGAGAAGAGAGGGATCTCATTTTTTGAAGACTGTTATGCAGAAGGACGTGCACTGGGTGAGAGCATGACCTGAAGGACCACAGTCCTGGTGTACAGTGTGGTGCTGAGCACATGGTGTCAGAGCACAGACAGACATCTCAGACCCCTCGATTCTTTCTGTTAGGGCTGCCAGGTATAACACAGGAGGCAGTCAAATGTGACTTTCAGATCAATAGCAAGTCATTTTTTAGTATGTATGGATCCCATAGAATATTTCTCTTATAACTGTTCTTGCTCAATATGGCAGCCTCAGGTTCAGGGCACCCCTCTCCCAGCCTTTGTTCTTCTGCTTCTAGAGCTAGCACCTGCGCTCCTCAGAGGAGCTACCCACCAGAGGGTTCCGGAGTCCCCTCCCCCTGAGTGCAGAGAGCTGGGGATACTTGGAAATGTACCTCCCCAGAGCAGTCTTAACCAGCCACCCCTGGTGCAAGGAACACCGCAGCCCAGCTCTCCACCCTGTGGAGACACGTCTGGGTGTAACTCACACTCCAGAGCTCCCCACAGGATCAGGCTTGGGCTGGGGCTTGTCTGAACTTGCACCTTCGCTCAGTTCCTTCCCCTTCCCAGTTCTGCTTCCTCCACTTCCTTACAGGTTTCTTGTGGGAGCAGTTCCTAATGCATCATGAGTCTTATTATTAGGGTCATCTTCTGGGGAGCCTAGCCTGAGATAATCCTGAAATAAAAAGGGAGCATATAGATTTGGCCCTGAAGAATCAGTCCCCATGGTAAGAAATGTTACCTAAATAGACACAAATCCTGGAAATTCTTGCCTCAAAATATTGTTTGATCTCAGTAGATAAGGCTTAAAGTAAAACTTGAAACAGTATTGTCTATAAAACGAAAGTCTTTTTGATAGTCAAAGTGTTATGTTCAAGAGAAAAGCCAATGAAGAGTCTCAAACTCAGTCATCTGTGGAGGAGCAGAGACTGGCCCTTCCTCCCTGCCCAGGTGTCACCCAGAGACAACATTGAGGCTCTGACTGTGGCATCTGGCCCCTCCTCTAGGGACCTCTAAATTTAGTACATCTTGAACTTGAAGAATGCAGTCAGAGCTTTGAAGTCATATGAGAGTTCAGTTAAGTGCCAAGTATTATCTTTGTAAAGCTGTCTCCATGTGGGATATTTAACATGCTCTTGGTTGTTTGCTTGCTCCCCTCTTATCACCACATGAGCTCCAGGAGACCCCTGAGCCTGTGTCTCTCTCCCACTCTCTCTCCATCCCCAACCAAGGAACAAGGGTTCCCTTTATTGCAAATTACTAGGATGAGGTAGAAAATCAAGCAAAACAGCTTCACTAGACATGGAAAGAGGGGCATTTGACTCTCACTACAAAGTAACTTACTCCTCCAGGAGGAATTCATTTAGCAACAAAAACATCTTTACCACAGAGAGGCCACACAGGCAGGTGGAGGGGCCGCGGGCGGAAGTTAACACCAGCTGCGGTTGTGTCTGAGCCACTGGAAAGTTTGTGGGTGCATTTTCGTGAGAGGTGTGTTTGCTGGTGTGGCAACCACTCCACTCTGGTTTTCTTTTTCTTAATATCTTGTGGCAATGGTGCTGGTAAAGAAGCCATTTTTAAAAATTGTCTTGTCTCAAGCAGAGTGGGCTCTTCCTGTTCCTGAAACTCGTGCTCGGTTGGGCTTGCACAAGTAGGAAAAATTAGAACTCAAGAAATGAAACAGCCCTGGGAAACACAAGTAAATCCCTGAAATGGTTTCCATTTATTGGATGCCAACAATGTCCCAAGTACTTTATATGTATTATCTCATTTAACATATTATGATTGTATTCATTTTATAGAGAAGGAAATCAAGACCTCAGGAAATAAAGAACTTGCCTGCATTCAGTTAAATAGAGAGGAATAGAGATGAGACTTCAGCCACATCTGCTTACAAACTCCACATCTAATCATTGCATAAACTGTCCACCTAAGAGAGAAGTCACAGAAGAGTGCTCTAAAATAAGAGCATATTTCCCCAGTGGTCCCTTGAACTAGTGAACCAGTGGCCCCAGCTTCAGTTTCCTTGATTTATTTGTTGTACATAGACCTATATGTGTGCAGTCAAGATTTAATGACCCCCTATCATGTACTTGATACTGCAGAAGAAATAAGAGAAATATAAGGCTTTCTGGGATACAAGACTTCTACAGATGAAACAATTGAGAAAAAAGATCACCATTCTCCCTGCTCTGGATTTAAAGGGAATTGTCTCCGTATAAGGAAAGAGTGAGCTTGTCTTTGGATCAATGTGTTTGTTACTTAAACAAAGACAGCATTGAGTAAGAACTGGAATGAAACATCTCCTATGCTCTGGGATTCTACAGTTCTGGAAATTGTCTGAGCTATCACTGCACTGATGAGGTTACCTTTTAGTATCCAGCACTGCACTGAGACATGCCCATGCAGAATCCCAACCAATTTCTTGCTCAAGTGTCATAGAAACTTGTTTATCTTCAATTTTTTTTTAAATTTTTGCTTTCTACTCCCATCAAGACTGCATTGAGCAGATGACTGACCTACTTTTGCTGCAGTGTTTGATTTGCTTTTAATTATAGCAATTACAGTGCCCCGATCACTGGCATTGTCCCCAGGATGTTGGGTTTTTTCTTAATGTTATTGTTACTGAAGAGGAGAAAGAGCATCCTCCACCCACTCTGGGTCCTTCTGGCTGGGCTACAAATTAAACTGACATGAGGCCGAATAGCAGGAGAAAATCAAACAAAGCTTTATAACATGTAGACATGGGAGAGACTCAGGGAAACTGAGTATCTCTTGACAAAATGGCAGAGATTCTCCTCTTACATAGACAAAGGAAGATTTTTGGGGGGGGGTTGGGGGTGTTAGCCATGAGGGATTACAAGAAAAGCACAGTAAACAAGAGTATGCAGATTTAAGTTTTCGCCTTCAGCACTAAGATTTTTAGAGATAAATTCATCCCCCCTTCTTCCCAGTACAGAGAAGGAGATACCTTTACAAATGGAAATTTCTTTTACAAATGTAAATATCTGGTAAACAGAACTTTGATAAGAATGGTCCCAGCAAAGACCCTCCCAGTCTGTCAATACCTAGAGTTATCCATGGTGATGGCCCGTCCCAGGGACAGACCTTCCATCCCAAATCCCTTCAGACAGCTAGTAGGGGTAAGGCAAGTCAAAGCCTTCCTCACTGAAATAATCAAGGTAGAGAGATACATCTTAAGGTGTCCAGTTCTGGTCCCCACGTTACCCAGATTACACAGCTTTGGTGCCAACATGAAGTCTGCTAATGATCCAGGGGTGGTGCTGGACGTCTTAGGGATGCGTTAAATGTCAGTGCAAGCCCATTTTCAAGATTTCTTCAGTGGCTGCTGGCCAACCTCATTGTGGAGCGCTGCCCCTCAGCACGGCCCTAGGAAACTTAAGTTGCCAAGATAATGCCCTGAAAAAAGAAGGATTCTGTTAGGGATCCAGTAGTGTAAGCCATTTGAGTTCTATAGAATAGAGTTTTTAGAGTGAAATTGCAATCTTCCCAGAAAGAACTGATTTCTAGATGTTTTGTTTTTCCATTTCTCTCCTTGTCCCCCTTCCTGCCTTCCTACCCTTAATCCCTGTATTAGTCAGTTTGGGCAGCTATAAAAAATATAGCATAGACTGGGTAGCTTAAACAACGAATATTTATTTCTCATAGTTCTGGAGGCTGGGAAGTCCAAGATCGAGGTGCCAGCAGATCCGATGTCTGGTGAGGGCCTGCTCCTTGGTTTGTAGATGGCCACCCCCTTTGTAACCTCACATGGCAGAAAGCAGAGAGAGGACGCGTGCTCTCTTTCTGTCTCTTCCTATAAGGACACTAAATCCATCATGAGGCTTCCACCTTCGTGACATAACTATGATCACATTGTGAATTAAGATTTCAACATGTGAATTTTGGGGGAAGATAAACATGCAGCCAGTGGCAATCCCTAAATTCAAAACATCTGGAGCCAGCCCTGATGGTCTAGTGGTTAAAGTTCGGCCCTCACTGCTTCCGCAGCCTGGGTTCACTTCCTGGTCAGGGAACCACACCACCTGTCTGTCAGTTGCTATGCAGTGGCGGCGCTCACATAGAAGAACTAGAACTTACAGCTAGGGTATACAACCATGCACTGGGGCTTTGGGAAGGAAAAAAAACATTTGTTGAACAACCTGTATAGGATGACTAGCAGTAATGATGATAGGTAAGTACTACATGAGAGTACTAACTCCTTTCACATTCTTGTCAACCTTGAAGCAGGGACTCTCATCATCCCTGCTTTTCAGATAAAAAAATTGCCATGGAGACAGGATAAGTAACCTTTCTGAGTGTGGGGGCTGGGTTCCAAAGCAGGCAATCCGAGGCCTCCCCTGTGAACTTCTTCCATCCCAGGATGCAGCAAGGGCACCCATCAGTGTAAACAGATATGTCAGGAGGGGCTCCCACCCCCATGGAGCTCGGTGGAGGCTGGGAGTCTAATGTCACAAAGCTTTGTCATTGGGAAACCAGCCCCAAATTAATTAAATTGATAGTATAGAAAAAAGAGTGGTGATTAAATCTTTTTTTCTTCTGGTTTGATGAAATGCGTTTAGTCAAATCTAATTAATTTTCACCTCCGCAATGGTGGGGTGATGACTCAGATGGCGAGGTGCAGAATTATAGAATGCTCAGTTGCTCCTTATAGGAAGGTTGAGTGTGGAGTCTTACCTAACTCATTTTTTAATACCCCTCTGTATAGGGAAGCACTAATTTACTTAGAGATTTTTGATATGCTAATTACAAATCACTCTCACCTACTCATTAAAGTAACTCCCCCAAGGAATTCCCCCATCCTTTAAACTCTGTACTAATTACAGGTCTACTCTTAAAGTACAGCAGAAGGGTAAAGAATGAGACAGACCTGGGTAGGAATCCAGACTCTTCAGCTCAGTGACTGTATGGTTTTGGACAAGTACTTAGCCTCTGCAAGCCTGTTTCTTTACCTATAAATTGGGGATAATCAGATCCTTCCCTGGTCTGAAGGCTACAAGGAAGAAATGACAGCCCACGCCTCTGATAGGGCTCTGGTGAGTTTGCAGTATAAGCTGCTTGTTGGCATTTTTGCATTTAACTAATCTGCATTTTGACTTTTCGCTAAGCCCACCTGATCTCCTTTCAATAAACACAAATATAGCAGGATTTTTCTTTTCTTTTTTCTTTGACTATTAGTACAGATTTCTTTCAGTGGAAAAGTCTAATGCTGTGCAGTGATTTTTTTGGTATTCCACTGAGGTTACTTTAATTGTAAAATGGTGAAATTGATTTCTGGGGTGAAACTAGAGGCTTGTCTCCACATCAGTAGGTACAGAAGAACGTGTCTGCCATGACACCACATGAATCAATCTAGTTTTAAGGAGGCTGTTGGCGTTTTGTGTCTTTATCCACATGTCTTTTGTTCTTCAGTACTCAGAATGTTACCAATCAAGGGATCACTGCCTGATGCACACAGAAGCCAATACTATGGCACCAGCTTTTGAGAGAAGAAAGAGCTTTATTGCAAGGTTGACCAGCAAGGAGACAGAAGGCAGGGCTCAAGTCTGTCTCCCCAAACTGAAACAGGGACTGACTTTAAGGGAGTTGGGAATGGGAATGGTTATGCAAAATGCTAGCTTGACGGAATCTGATTGGATGGTGGGAGTGTAAGGTCTTATAAGTCTGGTGTGCTACAAATCAAGCGACCCCCTCGCTTCTTATTAAGTTCCCTGTGCCACTTTCACATCACATTGAGTTCTGTAGTTAGGGAACTTTTGGTTCCTAGGTGGCTCGAGGTCATCTAAGGACAAGGTTTCCATCTTCTGAGCATGCTGCAGCTCCATGACTTGAAGTTTTTGCTTGTTGACCCTGCAAGATAACATTGATATTTTGTTATTAATACAATAAAGCCAGTATGAATTGGTCTATAATGGTTACAAGAAGAGGAGTTTTCTTGCCTTTTAGGGGTATTTCAAGGGAACAATATTTAGTCTTCACTAAGTAGCTCAGTTGCCCATTTACTCCATGAAACACAGGGATTTGTCAGACACCACCTGCCCAGGATTGTCTTTCAGTCTGAATGAAGGTAAGAAGGTAGAGCGCAGTGAGTCTTCCAGGGAAGGGAAGACAAAGTGAAGAGGGATTCAAAGACAGGGGAACCAAATCCTACTAAGCAGATGAGGGAAAACAAAGTAGAGAGGGTTTATTTGGAGCAGCACTTGAGGATTGAGAAGGATCCTGGTATCCTGAAAGGAGGAGGCAGAAAATCCTAGGAGAAAGTCTGTATCAGCAAAGACACAGACATGGAGAGGTCTGCATGTGCTCAGTCATGAGAGAAAAATGCAAGGTCTTTGCAGCAGAGGGAAGCTGCAGAGCAGAGAGATGAGGCTGCAGCTTGAGCTGTTGTTATGGCATGGAGGACCTGTAATATGGGGTTGAACTTGTGAGCAATGGTGGGCCATCAACAGATTTGGAGAACTGCCATTCATTGGAGGAGATGTTTCTTGTGGGTCAGGCATTGTGAACAATACGGCACTGTTCCTGCTCTCCATGAGCTTCAAGTCCCCAGATGATAGAGACATAGGTGCCAGGTTCCTGGAGGATATAAAAGCATCACCTATTCAGATTTGTCAGCTCCAGGACAAGTAAGCTGACACCCAAGAACGTCAGGAAAGAGGTGGGTGAGGTGGGAAAACCAGGCATGATTTGAAAGGGTGTTGGTGAGAGAGAGCTTGGTGCATTTGGGGAGCTGAAAATAGTAAGACTCGATGTAGAATGTGATGGAAGGGAAGCAAGAAATGTATCTGGGAAGGTAAGCAAGAGCCAGATCCTGAAGGGCAAATTAAACCATAGCAAAAGGTTTATGCTTCATTTTAGGGATCGTCGGTTTTAAGCAGAAAAGTGACGTCGTATGAGTTCTGCATTTCAGACATTGGCTATGGTATGGAAAGTATATCTGGGAGACCAATTCAGGAAGAGGGTGATTCATAGATCATTGAAAGTGGAACTGATAGGACTTGATCATAATTGGAGTCTGAGCCCGAGCGGGAAGAAGCAATCAGAGACTGAATCCAGGTTCCTGCCTCTGCAAGTGGACAAGAGGTGGTGATGTGGCCTGACTTTGACTTGGGGAACAAAGGAGAAGGTGCATTTCACTGAGGGCATGTGATCTGTTAGTTCTCAACACACTGAGCCTGAGAAGTCTATGAGACATCCTAATGGGGATTTCAAGTGAGACATTCAGGGGAGAGATCCAGGCTGGCAACATCAGCTTGAGATTCGTTAGCAAACAAATGGAAGTTGTAAACAAGAAGGGAAAAAGATCCTCCCAGTGAGCATCTTCATGGTTCATGAGGTGCAGGCCCAGGCTGCCTGTGAGGAACCAATGCTGGAGGGACCAGTGTGGTCACAGAGGCAGGAGAAAATCTACAAATGGGAGTTGGGTAGATGCAATGCACTGACACTCTCTGCCTCTACTTCACCCTCTTTCCAGTATGAGAAGTTGGAAAGGTAAAAGCAAAAACAAAACAAAACATTTCCCAGATGTCCATGCAACTAAGGATGGAGATGACAATTACATTCTGCCAGTTAGATGCACCAAAGCAGATGTGGACCGTTGCAGGGAGCAGAGGCCATCTTCCTCCCACTGCTGGCAAACAAGTTGTGAAGTCATGAATGTTGGGGGCAGTTACGGTGGTGGCACTCAGCATTCCAGCATGAAGTCACCAGCTTTGTATGTGCTGAGAGGCAGGTGTGGAGGCACAGGTGTGGTGGACACAGATGTGGCAGTTGCACCTTCCTGACTTCTAGATCATTACCTTGGTGATGTTCCCTCAACTCTGCATCCCAGGGGAAGCCTACTGACTTCTGCTCTTCTGGTTCATCCAGTGGTTTTTGATAAACAACTAATTGCCTGGATTTAAATCTTATTTTCTTCTTGAAATTCAAGAATTTCTTCTTTCTTCTTGAATTTCTGTTTTCTACGATGGACCTGGGACTTATGAATTAACTTTTCGGAAGTTCGGAGAAAAAAATATTTCAAAAAGAGGATGTGAGCTTCAGTATCACACGTCACCAAGAGCTAATAAAAGTAAGAAGCGAAAGACATCTACTGCATTTGGAAGTTTTTCTCTACCAAGGAGGACCCAGTGGTGCCACAGTGCAGGCAGCAAGGCCACCTAGACAGGTGTGTGCCCCATGGCAGGCTGATGAGTTGGTGCTCCTTCGGAGGTCCTTTATTAATGACTTTTTTCCCATTAATAGATTTGTAAACTCTGTTAGGTTCATAACCTGTATGTCAGCTGTCCCATAGGTCTGTTCATTGGGCTCTTCCAAAACAAAACTCCTTTTGTATGAGAGCATTATTGAAAGATGAAAAAATTAATGAAGACTGTGTTGGGGAGATACAGAAGAAGGATTAGACTGCAAAATTACGTTACATTACATTACATACATGCTGCCGACATGGCTACTAAGTCTACTCTGCCTTTCCTGCTTCAGTGCTCAACCCATAAGCCCCTGATTCTTCCTTTCCAGATTGCCCCTCTCCCTTTTCAAATTCTCTCCCTATTTCATGCACAGCATTGTGGAAGCATCAGTCTCCAAGACTGCATACGTCCACTGTTAGTTCATACTCTTGAGTATGCTTAATTTGCTCTGAATAAATCAGCCAATCGTGTTCTCAGGATCAGCTCTCCCTAGATGCTAGTGGACCATTATAAAGAACAACAAAAAAAGTTTACCTGTCACATGTTCAAATCCACATAAGGAATTTATTGCATACACTGAGTGGGAGTATAAACAATATGCATTTCATTGGTTATGTAAGAAGACTCCAGTAAATACTTGGGTTAATAGGTATGATATTTCAAATTTTTGATCATGATTTTTAGTGCCTTCTTATAAGGGAATGGGTAATGGAGGAAAAGTTAGAAGTGATTAGGTTGTGGAGGTCAAGGAATAAAGAGGCTAGGTTTGGGACGGGTCATCCATAAGAATGGTGAAGGTGTCCGGGATGATAGCATCACTGTGAATGGAAAGGAAGGTGGTGGACCAAAGGCTAATCTGTTCAATGAATAAGTGAGAGTGACAAGGGAAAGGGTGGATGGCAAGAATTTGGAGAGACAGATGGTAGTGGAGGAGAGTATATATACATAATTGTGGAGTAGTAACACTATGAATATGGCATTGGGGAGGATGAAGGATCCTCACTATACTTATGTTTGGGAAATAAAGGTAGTGTCTAGGTTATATCAATATGCAGAAGAATAGGAATCAAGACTTGTCAGGAAGCTAGTTCAATAGTCCAGAAAATAAACAGTGAGAGGGTTTGAACAGAAAATGTACTATGTGCTAAGTACTATGTTATGAATGTTCCTAAAATGTAACCTCAGTGGCAGTGGGAATGGAAAGGAAAGATGGGGTATGCTGCAGTAACAAACTCTGAAATCTCAGAGCAAAGACAATACAAGTTGGATGCTAAGTTCCCGCAAAACCCAGTGCTGCCCGGGACTTCTCCACAGCGTGAACCTGGGGCAGGATTCCTCCATTTGGGGATATTGCCATCTCAGTGCATTCTTCCAGGTCAAGTCAAAGTGTAGACTAGTAAATTGTATGGGCTTATTATTTCATAAGAAAAAAGAGAGACTATAGGAAAAATAGGAAGAAACAAAAGAAAAAGTTGACTGTAGAGTATGGCAAGAATGGAGTGAAGGGGATAGAGTTGGAAGGGAGACATCTCTGAGAATACTTTTTAAGATAATTTCGACTTTTGAACTATGTATATGTGTGTGTACATGTGTGTATATGTTTATGTATATATACTCATCATACTCATCATTACATATACAAAATCTCCAATAATTAAATCAGAGAGAAAAAAATAAGCCCTAATATTGAACACAAACAAAAGCAAATAAATCCAAATTTATGTCAAATTGATAACATAAAGATGTAGAGAAATATTATTTTAAGTAATTCTTACTAGGATTCTCTGATTAGATATATCTAACAAGATACATTCTAAAGACAATGAAAACTAAAAGTAAATTTTAAAGCTCAATCAGTAGTTTTATTGTTAATAATAATATTGATGTTGCAATTTAAATTTTAATGAATATTGTAGGATAAAGCAAATAAATAAATATTTTACAATTATTAGGAACCAATATTTTAATGTTAGATTTAAAAAAATGAAGAAGGTAAGAAAAAAACTTTATGATATTACAGTTTAATTGGAAATACCAGGATGAATTCATGTTTGTTTTTTAATATTTCCTAGCTCTGTCCACTGAAAAGGGTTAGAAGCAATGACACCCCAGTAACGATGAACATGCACAGTACCTAGATTTCTCACAGAAAAGGAACTAGTCCTCCTTTGAGAAGTGCTGAGTCCAGGTTGGGGCAGAAAAATGATAAAATGAGTCTGAGATATCATGTTGAGCTGGAAATAAGCTAGGACAGAAAGACTCATAGAGGAACGTCAAAAGGATGTGGGCACCAGTTTGAAAGGGCTCACAGCACAGGATTTGGGACAATTTGAGCAACAAAGAGAATAATTAACGTATCTGATAGTACTGCCTTATGGCTGGCAAATAGTGTTTTTCATGACAGTCATGTGCAAGTGTGCACACATGACTGTGTGTGTGTGCATGTGTGTTCATGTGGGTGCCCCCATACGCTCCAGGCTCTTATTACAATATGACTGAAAGTCCTCCTACTGAGATGAAAGGTCTCTGTTTCTTCCCTTTGAATCCAGATCCGGGTTTGTGACTCCTCCAACCTACAGAGAAGGGCAAACACAACATTCTCTGTGACTTCCAAAGCTAGGTCATAAGAGGATAAAGCGTCTGCCTCTCTCTCTTTCTCTCCTAGTGCTTGCCCTTGACACCGTACTGTGAGGAAACCAAAACTAGCACACACAGAGAGACCACATGGAGAGGATCTTGCAGAGAGGAACTGAGGCCCCAGCCAACAGTCAGGATCAATAATCAACATGTGAGCGAATGACCCTTCAGATCGTTTCATTTCCCATCCTTCAAATGAGGTGAACCATCCCTGTTGTGTGCTCTGTCCAAATTCCTGACCCACAGAATCACTTGAGCACAATCAATGTTTGTTTCATGACACTATATTTTGAGATAATTTTCATTTATTTATTTTTGTTATTTTAAAAAAATTGTGGTAAAATATGCGCAACGTAAAACTTACCATCTCAACCATTTTTAAGTGTACAGTTCAGGAGCATTAAGTACATTCACACTGTTGTGCAACCATCTCTGCCATCATTTCCAGAAGTCTTTCATCTTCCCAAACTAAGACTCTATACCCATTAAATAATAATTCCCTGTTTCTGGCAGCCACCATGCTACTCTCTGTCTATGAATGTGACTGCTTGAGGTACCTCATATAAGTGGCCTCATACAGTATTTGTCCTTTCATGCCTGGTTTACTTAGCATAGTGTCCTCAAGGTTCATCCATGTTGTAGCACATGTCAGAATTTCTTTCCTTTTTAAGCCTGAGTAATATTACATTGTGTATATATACCACATGTTGTTTATCCACTGGGATAATATTTTACAGACATAACAACTAAAAAACACTCTAAATAAATAAAAATTCATGAATTCAGAGTGACACTCCAAAAAAAGAAAGAAAAATGAAAGCTCTTCTGTATAAAAGAACACCACCTAACAAATGCAAAAAGAATAAAAAGTGAAAATAACCGTTCTTTTTTTTTTTAGGTGAGGAAGATTCACTCTGAGCTAATATCTGTTGCCAATCTTTCTCCTTTTTTGCTTGAGGAAGATTAGCCCTGAGCTAACATCTGTGCAAATCTTCCTCATTTTGTATGTGGATTGCCACCACATCATGGCTTGATAAGTGGTGTAGGTCCGTGCCCAGGAGCCAAACCCATGAAACCTGGCCACTAAAGTAGAGCAGACTGAACACTACACCATGGGGCCAGCACCATTCTGCAAATCTAAATATATTGACTTGTTTTGGCAAGAAATATCAATGGATGCTGAAAATGTTACGTGAAAGATTTTGGGGGAGCGAGGTATCTAATGGTGACAAATTGTTACCCTTCCAAATCTTTACAGATTTCAAAGGGGGAAATGCAGTGTTGAGAGATCAAGCAGTCACCACCTAAACTAAATGATCATGGTTGGCGTTACCTGTGGTGGGAACCTGACATTATGTACTTCCTCATTTAATGCCATAGGAAGTACCCCATGTCACCTGTGTAGTACTTTTTCCAGAATGTTTAGTCCAGAAGTATCACATCACTAAACATAATTTAGATTTACAGGAAAAATAAAGGAGAAAGGAACATATTAAATGACACCATGAGGAATCAGTCAGGCAAATCCGGGATGTAGAACATTCCTCAAGACCACCATCCTGGTCTCTTTGGAAAGTCAATGTCAGGATATACATTGGGGGCTGTTCTAGACTCCAGGTTATTAAAAGACTAAAGAGACTTCACAGTCTGATGCAATGCATGGCTTCTGATTGGTTCCTTTCTGGAAATTAGGAGAAAAAATAACTATAAATAAATGTTGGATACAATTTAGAAAATTTGAACATGGAATGTACGTTAAAAGATTTTAGAGAATAACTTATTCTTACATGCGAAGACATATTTGGAGCTCAAGTGCTGTAATACCTACAACATAATTTCAAATGATTCAAAACACACAACAAATGCACATGTATTTAGAGAGAAAGCAAATATGGCAGGATGGTAATGTGCTGAATCTAGATGAAGAGTATTTTGGTGTTCGTCATGTTCTTCTTTCAACTCTTTTGTATATTTGTACATTTTTATAATAAATTTTTTAATAAAAATTGAAAAAGTAACAACTAAACCCAGGAGTGTTGAATAATCTCATCGTGTGTGGAGAGAAATTCTCTTTATTTGGTGGCTCTGAAGGCCTCCTGTTCATATTGATGTGTGTTTGAACACAGGTTTTCTGTATCTTGTGAGATGACCCACTAGACATCTGTCTTAGACGTTTTAGGAGATAGAATTCTACAGTAGCTCTGTTTCTCTCTGGAGGAGAGTCTTGGGAAACATTCAATAGAATTTCTTTTCAGCTGGCCCCATTAGCTGATCATTTCCACATTCAGCCTACTTTCTGTTTATTTTCTAGCTCTCTAGTACAATAAAAACATGACTATGATTATTTGTTCATACAATTTACATCATCATAATTATGATCCTTCATATCACAGTACAACATCTGCATAACAATACAGTACAATCTCCAGAAATTGCTATTAACTTCTTTAACATCTGACTCTAGGAAATGAATTCAGGTTTTTGATTTCAGGGTCAATGTGGTTTTTCCTATACTTTTATGAATCTAAGACTCATTTGGTGAACCTTGTTAAAATTCAGATTCTGGGTCCTATATCCAAAGACCTGGTTTGATAGGTCTGGGCTGGGCCTTGGAGGTCTACATTTTCAACCAGCATTCGGATGACTCTGAAGGCTCTTGCACTCTGAGAAGCACTACAACAGTTTAGTTTGAGAAGGAGCCCATGACACAGAGGCAAAACCTAAAGAAACACCTACACTGCTGAGCTGATTAGAAGGGGGCCATGCTGAGGTTGAAGCCCATGAAGTCAGGGAGAGGAGCACAGGTCACAGAGCTGTTGGTCGGAGGCTCTTGCCAGGAGAGTGGGGAGTGGATTTGGGGAAGTGTCGGTTAAGCATCGCTGTGGCCATAGAAGGGATTTTCAGAGTATGTTACTTGGACTTGGGGCGGAGTTCAGTGATCACAAGGCAGTTGCTGAGGCAGACTGCAGACTGTCCTACACCAGAAGGAAAGGAACCTTTGCTAAGCACATACGGGCCAGGTGCTTTCACAAACAATATTTTATTTAAGCCTCACTGCAATGTACTCAACTAGGTAGATAATATGATTTCTCCCAATTATAGATGAATATAGGCTCAGAGGCATTCAATAACATTTTCAGGGTTACAGCAAGCGATAAATTTTCCACTCATTAGCACTTGCTACCGTGCTATCTTATTCTAGAGTAGAGGTCATCGGAACCTGGAAAACTAGGATGTGTATTTGCATTGGGCATAGCAGTCAGGACTCAGATGGACTTGGGTCTTTTGGTTTCCTCATTTGAAAACAGGAAGTTATCATGCCTCCTTCTCACGGTCATTTCGAAGATAAAATAAGACAATGCTTACGAAGCCTTGGCATTGTTCCTGGCATATTTTGAATGTTCAGTAAGCAATAGTTATTGCTGTTATGTATTTAGAAACACTGGTGATGATGGCAGGAGGAATGGAGAATAAGGTAAGTTATTCCTCTGTTCTTTCTTCATTGTTTCAAGACTGAGACTTTTGCCATCAACTCTGGAATTAAAAAGTGGGCATTAAAACACACTGACAAGTCTCATCTCTAGCAATCCTTTAAATGCAACATTCAGTGTTAAGAAAAACTTGTAGATCTGCCTGATTCTTTCATCCTGGCATCATATCCATGAAATGCAGGGCACCTGTAGGCTGCCTTTCTACCTTCTATGCCTCCTGGGAGCATCTCATAAAGTGCCTGTCAAGCAACAGGTCCTCAGTAGGGTGATGTCTGAACTGGCTCAAGTCAACATGATGAAAAGTGTTTGGAGACCTCTCTCCATTGCTCTCTCCTCTTACCTCTTCCTCTCCTTTTGTTTTATTATGACTTATTTTATTCTCCTGCAGGCAGCCAATTTTGACTCCTTTTATACCTCCCTACTATTTCCTCGGCTGAAACTAACTTTTACTTTCATTTTTATGCCCTCATTTAAAAATTGCCCCCAAACTCTAGAACTGCCAGACAGATAAATCTGGTTATATAAAAATGTTAGAATTATGTTTGACTTCATTTTAAGCCTTGTGTGGAAAATAAGTGGGACCAAATGAAGTACTTATTCCTAATTTGTAGTTACTTCACTTAAGAAAATAAATAAAAATGGTTATTAATTTGGAAAGTTGGACCTTAAAGAAAAAATACAGGTGACATCTTGATGATTCAATGGTGGCATTATTGATAGGCAACTAAAACATGAATTTGACATTTTTTAAAAATCTGTATTAATAAAATCAATAGCACTTCACATAAGCATATTTTTAGTTTAGTATTCATTCAACCTAATAATACTTTATCCCTTTTACTTTTATTACTTCATTTTAGTGTCCCTGAGCTTTGCTGTCATTAAAGTACATTAGTTACTATGGTGATGACAGTGTAAGAGATGTGGAAGGCACACAGTGGTACCCACGGCTATAAATGAGACACAGTTTATACACCAGACTGAAATAGGACATGAAATAATTAAGGAAGTGACTTCTATACATTCCTTTTGTAAACAATGTATGTATTCTGCTTATTATCTGATAAATAAATTTAAATTAGGCCATTATTATTTAGCACTCATTGCATTAAGGGGTATCTCTGAATGTTTTCTATTTTATTGCAAAATCTCCATTTGATGCAGCATTTTCATCGTAGCCTTCCCCATCATCTTTCTGATGACATTCTGAGAGATTATCTTTTGGGCTGAGATTTATGTTGGCCACTCAAGCAAATGCTAAATACTTGTAGGCCGAAGACTTTCACATGGATTTTATGGTGTAGAAAATGTTAGCTTGGTAGTCATTGTAATGGTTGTGGTTAACAGTTTAATGGTGAATTCAGCAGAAACAATCCACTATAGGGAATGGAACGGTGAAGCAGGGAGAGTTAAATGAGTAAGGAGATCAGATTTTTCTTCTTCGTTAGGAAAGCTTGGCCGCCTACCGCATTGTTTGCCATCCTGCACTGCTGGGAAGGACCAATTCAGAGAACGGGCAAAACATGCTCTTTCAAACCATGTGTTCCTCCCCATCTCTTCCTCCACATCCGGCATGACGTGTAAGGCACACAGCAACCAAACACTGCCCCTGAGGGTGGGGATGTTCCTCTTTTGCACAGCTGAGCCACGCTGTCCCAGCAGCACACTCAGACTGAGCCGTGTACACCTTAGTGAGCGGCTGGAAGCTCAGAATTGTGAATTTTTTCCCACCGTGTTCAATTTCCCTCAGATTGGACTTCATTCTTGCATCTGCTTACATCCCTATAGTTTTCCCTGTCTTACAGAGGGATTTTCCCATCTGAATGTGTGTCAAACATAGCAACAACTGTTGTTGTACATGTCCATTTGTCAGGGGTTGGGAGTACTTTCCAGAGAAGGAACACACCTATATAGGACCATTTTGGTCACCCATGAACACAAGAGGAAGAAGTGACATGGAAGGATGCTTTGAAGAACCAAAGATAACCAAATTTCTGATTAGACCAGGGGCAATTTCAGGAGCGAGTAAGTGAATGGCCAGAAAGAGTTCATGGCACAAGAATTGGATGAGACAAATGTTCCAAAGCAAGTAGACAAAATTCAGATTAAGAGTAACTGATATAGGGGTTTATATATTAAAGGTCTCTAACAATGATGAAAAGTTAGAAGAGATGGGAAATGTTAAATTGATAGGTAAAAGGATAATATAGAAGAACAATGAACCACGGATATGTTTAGAGGAGAAAAATTCAACAGTCAACAAAGCAGGCGGAATGTGGCTGTTTGAAAC
This sequence comes from Tapirus indicus, assembly GCA_031878705.1. Lineage (NCBI taxonomy): Eukaryota > Metazoa > Chordata > Mammalia > Perissodactyla > Tapiridae > Tapirus > Tapirus indicus. Next base: position 71,289,110 of record CM062918.1, on the reverse strand, counting down.
CAAGGACATACAATTTTTGTCTGAAAAAGTGCTTTCTATAGTCATAATACCAGTTCTGAGATGTAGGTCTTGTCCTCTAGGCTCTTAAAACATGATATACAGCCTCTGAGTTAAAACAGAACATCTATTTTATTACATTTATTAAGTTGTCATATTCTCTTTATGCATTTCCATTTAGAATCTGTGTACATGAACATCAAAACAACTTGGTTTCACTTATTTAGATACTTGATGAGTTCTTTTCCAAACTTGAGCTCTCTGTGAATTTCAAGGACAGTACATTTTGGGTTGTTTCACCATAGGCCAATCATTCAGTGAAGTTTCGTTAGGAGCTGTCCCATCCCAACAACAAATTATATCTGGTTACCAGTTGTTTTTCTAACTAGCTCTTCAATAGCCAGAAGTGGCTGGGGATATTTCATCCCTATTGATCCCTATTAGATGTGTGATGTTTGTGTGTAAGAGGGCCAGCAATTCCTGCTACTATTGGCATTTTAATAGTAGGGACAGGATAGCCTCAAAATTGAGATGGGTCAAGATCCTGCTAAGGAAAATCTCCATTCTAATTCCCTTTGAGGATAATAATGATTACTTCTAGTTGTTTAAACTGAATCATGCACATGCTTTGGCTTCACTTGGTGACCACCACCCCAAGTGATAGATGAAACACTCTTCAAGCAGATGGCACTCGTGATCTGTGCCGAATTGAATGCCATTTTATTGATGGAGTTATTTCCCAAGATCTTCAAGGAATATGTCCAATGTTATTTCTGCCAGTTTTCTAAGAGATCCTTAAGTACTTCAACAGCGTGTGGAAGCTGTCTGCTGTAGCGGAAGAGCTTTGGGTTTGGAATCAGATTCGAGGCCCGTCTTCTCTTACTAGAAACCTCACCCTAGGCAAACCAGTTCTTTCCTGAGCTTTCACGTCCTCTCAAAAACTGTACATGATATTTCTTGCCCTGCCTACCTCACAATCATTACAAGAATAAACACTTACTTTTTTGTGGATCTGTTTAAACATATTTTATATAAGCATTCATTCTAGTTATTTCACTCTTTTTCAGTGATTCTGTTTCTGCTCTCCAATTCTCTCTGTTCTGTTCCTTCAAAAACCCTCTACCCATCTCAGTTCCTCTAGGAAAAATCTATGGCATTTCCTAAAGTGCACACTATGGAATATTAATATGTTATAACATAATTTAAAAAGTTGACCTCAAGGTCCAATGTCTGGAAATTTGGGGTTAAAGAAAGTTGGGAAGGGGCCTTTAACCGAGGGCTCCCTGCATCTCTAGGGTGATAATGCATTGTATGTGAATATAAGATGCAACGTGCAGCATTCTGCCCAGTGTTCCTGGGCTGATTTGCCTCTTACTCCTCCAAGATCACCTCCCAGGCACAGACCTCTAAGGAACCCTCTTTGGAAAGTACAGCTCCATGCTGTGCCTCCCGACTCTTCTACATCATAGCACACGCAGGAGGCTATATTATTTGTCAAGCACACTGGGGTGACAGAGGAGGGTGCTATGGCTCCATGGCTCAGGCTGGGGCTCCAGCAGCCCTACATTCCATTCAGCCTCCTTGGGTGCTGAGGGGATCCATCTTCAGGGCACGCTTGCCACCGATTTGCAGCATGAGTTTGCACAGGCACACCAGTTGGGCAGCTCTGTTCTGCCATAGTCTTTCCCCATTTCAGATATAGCCCCAAAGTCAGAAACTTGAGGCAGTTGATGCAATACCATCATTTTCTCCTGAGTTCTAACTACTCTCTCCTGGGCCCTGGGGCCTTATTACAGCTGCACTGAGGCAAGGAACTCTGGCAGCCCGGCACAACCACGGTCACACCACAGCCACCCCTTTGGAATGGCTTCTATTCCAGCCTCCCTCCAAACTCTTCAAAAAAGTTAGAGTGACCCTATTCTAAACGTAAATGTCATGATGACCTCCTGCTTCACACCCTTCACTGGCTCTCCATTTCACCAAGAGTGGAGTCAAATCTCGCCAGCCTGGCGATCTGGATCCCGTCCGCACTGTCGCACACTAACCTCCACCATGTCGACCTGTCCCCAGTTTCTAGAACAATCCCCCCATTCATCACCCTAGGCCTTTGCACTCACTCTTCCCTTGGACTAGAGGCTTTGCTTTTTTCTTGTCTCTTTGCAGGGCTTGACACCTGCTGTCCTCAGGTCAGCTCTCCCTGACTGTCCGGCCGCAGCAGGCACCCTGCTCCCATCCATTTTTTGAATGGATGAAAGGAGTACATGAAAGGGAATCACATAAAGATGTTTCCCACGAGTTCCCAAGCCAGTTGGAAAAGCAGTTACATGCACAACTAACCCCCGAGAAGTCAGGTCTGGGTAAGTGAAAGTCGCACACACTAAACAGCACAGACACACGGTGGTGGGCGGGGGACGGAGATGGCTGTGAAGTCTGGAGAGCGTCACAGAAGAGGAGGAGACATCTGAGTTGTCTTGTTAACGGGTTTTTTTTTTGTTTGTTTGTTTGTTTTACAAATACACTGAAGAATCATGCAAAAGTGCTGCCAGCATTGGATGCAATCCTGGGCCACACGTCTGTGCATTTTTTGGTGACTGGTCCTGTGATGGCAGAACTTTCATCTTGCCTTTATTGTTTACCACGACCCCTAGGTTATCTTCAAAACGAAGAAACACGACATCTTTTCTCTGGCATGACTTTACATCTGAATTCTCAAAGAGCATCATTCTGTACATCTGGAAGAGTGCTCTTAGGGGTCCAAGAAAAATGGAAGACATATTAAGTCTTCACTGAATAAACAAAAGGGTTAGAAATATGATGTTTAAATCTGTCAGCATCCAAAATCACATGAATAAAAACAGATCAGAAAACACTTTTCCTGGTATAATGCATAAAACTTGGGAGTCAACTGTTCCAAATCTAAAGAGGATGTTATGTGCCTATCTGCTACAGAATGACCAATACTCCGACATTCATCTTGTCAAACCATTTCTTCCCTTTCCTGTCCTTCTTCCAGCCTTTACCAAACCAGCCCCCAGGAGTGGCTCACCAGGCAACACTACCACTACACATCTCACTATTCCCACTAGGAGGCATCTTCAGAATGTTTCCTTGACACCATTACCATTCCCTCCATACAGCTGGGTGTGGTGAGCATCGCAGTGGCTGAAACAGAGTGGAGGGTGGGGCTGGAGCAGGCCTGTTCTCAGTCTCCCCAGCTGGTGAGAGAACAGCTGGAACGCCTAGTGTGTGCCCTGCAAGTAATATAATTATTAGAATTGTTTGGATGGTGATTTTTCTTGTTATTATGTAAAAAATGAGTTCCAGGAAATCTAGATGAAAAACAGAACATCACATGTTCTGCTCTTCTTAGCCAACTCTAGAGTATTTCCGCATGGTGGTGGGCCCCTCCCTTACCCAAGGCTGCCCCCCTTTGGAAGCACTGAGAGAGGGGGCGAGTCAGACCAGGCAAACAGGAAGGGCTGCCGCTGGGTGGGCATCTTCCCAAAGCCTGGCTTTTGGAGGGGGGTCTCTCTCCTGGAATGGCAGGTTACCTGCCGTCTCTCCTGGGTGCTGTTGCATTTCTGTGACAGTTCTTATCTGTTCTCAGGAGCATGAGGCTTTTTAAGAGCACAGCCTATGAGATTTCCCACCCATGATGCCAGAGTGAGACTTAGAGTCACTGCATCCCATAGCTCACCCTCGGGCACACAACTTCCGTCGCAGCTTGTAAGGCTTGGCCACGTATTTATAGTCTTTCCTCTCCCCAAACAAACCCCGGCTGATTATCCATGCTAACGATTTCAGGCAAAGAGGGCCCAAGTGGTCACCATGGTGATGATTTATGCTTGGGTCTCCTAGGAGACAATGACACATGTGACAGACTTCAGATTCATTTTATTGCCCAAAATGTGAAGTGATTTTCCTTTTCACACTGAGCCAGACTCAGAATTTGTAAGTTAAAATTTAATTTTTTCTAACCATTTTTTTCCCATAGTGTAAAATCATGAGATACAGTGGTCTCCTCTTATTTGAATTTTCACTTTTTTCAGTTTGAGTTACCCAAGATCAATCCCAGTCGGAAAATATTAAATGGAAAATTCCAGAAATAAACTCATAAGTTTTAAATTGTGCATCATTTTAAGTAGTGTGATGAAATCTCAAGCAAGTCCATTCCATCCCACCAGGGACATAAAACATCCCTCTGTCCAGTGTATCTACACTGTATAAGCTACCCGCCCCTACCCGCCTCTATGTCACTTAGTAGCCTTCTCAGTTATCAGTGTGTTGTTACAGTATATTGCTATAATTGTTCTATTTTATTATTAGTTAGTGCTGTTAATCTCTTACTGTGCCTAATTTATAAACTGAACTTTCTCATAAGCGTGTACGTATAGGAAAAAATGTAGTATACAAAGAGTTGGGTACTGACAGTGGTTTCAGGCATCCAAGGGGGGGTCATGGAACCTGCCCTGCCCATGAGGGAGACTACTGTATTCCATAGGGGAAAGAGAAGCCTTAAAGGTAAGAAAAAGATACTGTTTCTTGAATTGTATTATAAATACCCTTTATAGGAAAGAGGCAGTGATGACCCCCAGGTGAGGCGTCAGAATGCATTCATGCTGTATTTTAGGGACAGTTCGGTCCAGTGGATGGGTTCTCTATTTAAGTCTGGTATTGACTTCAACTGAATCTCAGGTGATTTATAATACAAAGCTCTGGCTGCGGCCGGCTTTAGGAACACATGGGATTTTACATACTGCATTGATTAACAGACAAGTTGTTAATCGCCACCAAAGTTGCTGCTTTTACAGCATCACAGCCGTGGAGAGTTTCCTGGCCAAAGCACGGAAAAATGTCCTTGTGGCCAAAACATTCCATCTGCCTGACAGCTCAGACACCCGCCAGGCTAACAGACACAGGTCTTATGGCATGACACCCCAGTGCTTATGTGAGGGGTCAGCGCTGAAACACAGTCCCAGGATGGTGGCAGGCAAAACGCCATCTGTATCTGATCAAGAAGGCTGATCAATTTTCACAAAAACAGGAATTGGTTCATCTCACTCTCATCCACAAGAGGGCTACAAGTTATTATTTCTTCTTGCAAAATCACCATGCAGTACTTTTGGAAGACTAGAAGGGAGGTGGTGCCGGGTTGATGTAGAGGGTGCATAGCAGCCCGCAGTCTAAGACTCTCCTCCTACTTGAGTCAATACAATCCAGGGCATAGTTTCGAGTATCTACAGTGGACCAGGTGCTCTGCAAGGACAGAGAGTGGCTGGCCTCTTTTTTCCAGAAGGTCATCTTCTAATCAGAGAAACAAACATAAGCCACACCTGTAATAAAGTGGAGCAGCTGCTACACAGAGGTGTGTTCTGAGTGTTTGGGGAGCTCAGAGAAGGGAACGATTGATTTTGTCTGGAAGAAAGTTGTGGGTAGTGAGGGGACTCTGACAAAGGAAGGAAGATGAAGGAAGGACACAGAGAGAGTCATATTTGAGCTAGCTGTCAAAGAACAAGTTTAAATTCATCTACTCTACAAGTCCAAGAAGGTGGTTGCAGGAATTGAGTCCAGGTTGAGCAAAGGCCCAGTGGTGCCAATGTGCCTGGCATGAGAAGTTGAATATCGGGATATCTGAAATCCACATTATACTCTGGGCTTCATGCTGTTTCTCCTTACATGCATTTTAAGTCTAATAGTCTGTCTCTTGGACGGACTGTGAGCCTCCAGAGAGCAGGGCTTTTGTTTCAATCATCTTCAACCGGCACAAAACACATATTCAAATTTGTTGAATAAAGAAATGAAATAATGAATAAATAAAGGTCAATACAATTGATGAAAAAAATAAGAAATTTCAATGTTGATTTTAAGTGGTCATTAGTTTCGTCAGATCAGGACACAAGGTTCTCGGTTTTCTTCTTATCAAGCCAGTTATTTAGCATATGAAAAAAATTGGGTCATGAATGCATTGGTAAGTCTGGTTAGCAGTTTTCCCAGTGTTTCCCCCTGCTTTTATAGGAGATAGAATAACTGACTACGTGTTGCTTGGCCTAAAGCTACTCCTTTAGTTGGAATCCAATTAGAGGAACTGATATTATTTTGATTGTACATTTATGTGATCCACACACACACGAGCACATGGACAGGAGGAACTCACCATGCCGTGCAGCTTTGGCAGGGTAGAACTTCGCAGTTGTGTGCTGATACCAACTGAAAGAGAACCACAAGGGTATGAAGTATGGATTGCTATTTATATCACATGTCTCCTCCATTTTCTCTGGTGAATCAATTTCCTGGGATGAGGTTTAGCTGAATTACTCAGTATTCTGGCACATCAACCCATACACAAATGGAAAACTGTTGGACCAAAGGAAAACATTTTTCACTAAATAAAAAACAGACCAATGTTATAGCACACACCTTGAATAAAAACTAACATTACATTAAAAACACATCAGGAGTTGTTCAACGTAGTGATGTAGACACAATGTTTGTGAGCTGCATTTGGGCACTTGGGATAGTTTTCTGTTCAAGGGACTACCAGAAAGGTCATCACTATGAGCAGAAGACAGGGAATATCAACTTTAACAAATTTTTAAAAATGTATGTCAGGGGCCGCCCGGTGGCGCAGCGGTTTAGTCCGCACTTGGCAGCCCGGGGTTTGCGAGTTCGGATCCTGGGCGCCCGCCGACGCACTGCCTGTCAGCCATGCCGTGGTGGCGTCCCATATAAAAGTGGAGGAAGATAGGCACAGATGTTAGCCCAGAGCCAGTCTTCCTCAGCAAAAAGGGGAGGACTGGCAACAGATGTTAGCTCAGGGCTGGTCTTCCCCACAAAAAATAAATAAATAAATAAAAATGTATGTCAATAAAATGACCCTAGTTTAATGAACCTGTAGTTAGAATATGGACCCTTGAAAAACTCCAGGAATAAAATTTCTGACTCAAATCTAACAGATTGCATAAATATTTTATGATATTTTGGGAGAAATTATGATTTTAAGAACAAACATCAGAATTAGAACTATCAGGAAGGAAGGATGGAAGAGATGGAGGAAGTAATGAAAGGAGAACAAAAGGAAAGGGATAAGAGAGCAAAAGAGAATAGGGTAACAATTCTAAAGCTATATAGAGGAAGAAAATAGTTCTGTGATTCTTGTGGTTACTCGGTTATCAATCCAATAGGGTGCTACACAGCTACTTGGAAGGAATTCTTCTGCCAAAGGTAGAGTTCATAATAGAAACTGTGTGCATGTTTCTAGACTGGTGATGGCTGCTGAAGAGAGGTGGTAATGGCAAGAACAATTACAACAATACTGAGGATAAATAAACTCAATTTTAAAAATAGTAAGTAATCTGTCCAAGGTTAATAAGACTAGAGATGTAACATGCTGACCCAGCATGTCTGATTCTCTATAACTCATGTTCTTATCCATTGTAAGAAATATTTTAAAATTTAGATGAGAGAATCTATGAAGAAAAGGAGACTTTGGGTCAGGCTTTTCAAAGAGTGGTTCATGGAATATCTGCAACAAATGACATGGGGCGTTTTTCAAACTACCAACCCTGACCCAATGAAACAGAATCTCTGAGGATAGAGCTCAGGAATCTGCATTTTAACAAGCTCTCTAGTTGATTCATAAGCTTGGGAACTACTGACCTAACCAAAAATGAAGTGTTTGAGAATCCGTTATGTTGGAGGTCAACAGCGGTACACTGGTGCAGCATGAATGGGAGAGCCAGTCAGCGTGACCTCTCTATTTACTCTCAAGGATGCAGCACATTCTTGGATTTGATTCTGTAGCTTTACTAGTTATTAGATTTTCACTTTTATAATGAGTCACACACTGATATCTGCCTGAGAGTTTCCTGCATTGGGGGTTATTTCCTAACTCTGGGCCTATAATTGATGCCAGTGTCACCATCTTTACATAAATATCTTATGTTGCCACTTGAGCAAAAGATTCCTTGACAGAGCAGAAATAGTTGTAACTAATTATTGAAATTAATCTTGGTAATTATATTCCAAGTATACTTGTTTGGAGAGTTATATACAATCATTCAATTAAATTTGTGTGCTGAATATAGCAGCCAGTTCTAAACAATTGCATGAGGGCACCATGAAGGCATTTTAGACAGCAAGGAGAGAAACATGCAAACCTTGCAATTAAATGTTATTAACATTTAAACAAAGTCCACAGATAACTTTGGAGACCTTGAATTTTTTATGTTATTTGCATTTGTGTGTGTGTGTGTGTGTGTGTGTGTGAGTTGGGGGAAGGATATTTTAACCAAATATTTGTACTTTATATTTTAAATTTTCTAAGGTTTTATTTTGGTTTCCTCCTTAAAGTACAATGTTCTGCACCCTCTGGGTGCTCAGTAGGACTTTTCTTACAGAGACTGAGAGATTAAGAAAAGGTGGAGGATGTTGAAGCAAAACTGGATTTGTTCTATGTGGTAACTTTAACACACATTTCAGATACATAATTCCACTATTCACTATTCATGTAAAACAACTGTGTCCCAAGAAGAAAAATATGCCCCAAGAATAAGAGTAATAGCTTACCTCTGTGAAATAGGGGTGTCAACAGGACTTTCTCTGATGATGGCCATGTTCTGTATTTGTACTGCCAGTCAGGAGCCACTAGCCACACTGAGCACTTGAAAGGCACCTAGCACAACTGAGGAACTGAATTTTAACTTTACTTCATTTAAATTTAAGTGGCTGTATGTGGCTAGTGACCGCTGTGTTGGCCAGCACAGCTCTACAGTGTAGCCTAGTCAAAGTAGACTAGTCCAGATGTTCAAGGTGTTCCCAGCTTACTAGCATGCTACATTTTGAAAGTGTATATGGAAGAACGTGAGAAGTGAAAGGTGGTATAAACATGGTTTCCTAAAGGAGTTTTTCCACAAAAGAAAATTCAACATCATACAAATTACAAGCAGCACAATTTCACACAAGAACAGGGTTGAAAGTCATCTCCAACTTTGAGAAATGTACCACTGTCAAGCTGTTCTGTGATTGCCACATGGAGCCGTAGGGCTTGAGCAAATGTACCACTTCGGCTAAGAGCTGGTTTCTTTGAAAGTGCCTAGATGTTCCTATTGCCATTAATTCTAGTAAGAAATTAATCCCAGGGCAGGAAATGGGGACTTTGAGCCAGGTGAGGGGGAAAAAAAAACCCAATTTCTTACTCCTCTGAGATGAAGATTACTGGGGACTCTGTTATCTTTTGCATGCTATAGAATTATAGGTTGACAACTTGTTTAGCACATAAAACAATGTCATATCACTTCCTCCTAGTCTCCATAGTTTTTCATGAGGAATCTGCTGTCATTCAAATTGTTTTCCTCTGGAAGTGAGGTGCTATTTCTCTCACACAACTTTCAAGAATTTTTCTTTGTCTTTAGTTTCCAGAAGTTGGACTATGTTGGGTCATGGTGTGAATTATTTTGAGTTCATCCTACCTGTGGTTTGTGCAGTCTTGGGGCCGAGAGCACTGGCACACCAACCCAAAGTCCTACAGTGGGAAAAAAGATCCATCCTCCTCCAGAGCCCTCCCCCAGGGTGCTCCCTTCTTCGATTACATGGGCTTGGTTAAATCAGTGAATTATCACATCTGCTGCAGCTTCTCTCAGATGATGTGTTTATGCGACATATGAGAGTCAGGCCAAAATCACTGGCTTCATATAAACAAATCTTTTTTATCTTTGCAATGGTGCCTCAAATCCTCGGTATTGTTTCTCACAGAAATCTCTTTCCCTTGAAAAATGAAAAATTGAAGATTTTCCTTAATCTGGAAGAAAACAAACCCAAACAAAACCACCATTTATGAATTTTAGGGAGGAAGACAGACTACTGACAATGTCACGACGAGAATGCTTTGAACCAACAGGAAAATCCCCAGGCTTGTGGCCTGTGACAGAGTAATGAGTTTCAGCATTAAACTGCTTCTCCTTACCGTAGATCTCAAAATTATATTAGAAATGGACCAGAAGACAGTTTATTATTACGGTAATTTGGATTGTAAATGCACCATCAAATCTTACGTTTAAGAAAGTGCATCATGAACATAAAAAAATAAAAACTGCCTCATGTATAACATAAGGCTGATTAAGTTTATAAAGTAGTCATAAGGCTTACCTTTTGGTCCTTGAAAGCATTCTCTTGCCGTCAGTCCACCTTTGGGAGCAGCTATTACTCACCTACCTCCCCCCTTGCCCCAGGAGCCCAAGAATCCATGACATTTGCTCGCATATCCTGTGTTCTTCTTGTGTTTCCTGAATCAGAGTTCAGACCAAAGAGGATGCACTCTGGGCCTGTAAACCTCAGTCTGACTCTGCTTTTTCCCTGTGGGCCTCTCTGGGGACTGCGTTCTTCTCAGACATCAATTCCAGAAGGATCATTGGGCTATTAAAATTAATTAATATAATTTCATAATTAACTTTCATAATGTTAATCTCTTAATTATCCTGTAAGCAGCAACTATGGAGCTCATGGTTCTTCTACCACCACCTCCTTGACTTGTATGTGGAAATTAGCATTTTAACATGAATTTCTGCTATTTTATTGAGAACTCAGGGCCCTGGAGGTAATTGGAAATTGCGTTTCATTACAGGGCAAGTGAGTGAGTGGAATTTTATCCTTGAATGCTCAGCTCTGGACTGTTATTTTGGTAACTTGCAAGGCCTACTTTGCCAACTGTGTCCAAACCAGCATTCCATTTATTGCTCCTGAATTTTGATCCTGAATTATATTTTTGTCCTTCTGTCTGTCCATGACCATTTGCAGTGTATAGAAATCAAAGTTGCTAAGGGTTTTAGGCACTGTCCCCCTAGAATCCCCCTTCTGATGTCACTGGTGTCTGTGCCCTGTGGACTGTGTCTAATGGCAGGGGTGATGGCACTCCTCCATGCCCCGACTCATTATTCCCTCTATGCAGGAGGGGCTTATATGGCTCTTAATTGGAGCAGAATGAACCAGGAAGGCTCAGTTTGGTCTCTCTTCTCCTTTCCTCTGAGAAGTGGGCTTGCATGTGGGAAGCACCTCCTCTCCAACTCTCTTACCCACAGGGATCACTGGGGACATATGCGTCTCATTCTGGGGTGCAATCATGTTCACTGATTTAAGCCACATTCCTCCACACAGTGCTGTTCTGTAAAAAGATGGCACTTTTGTTCTCCATATTTTGTCTTTTGCTTTAATTCTCAGTTGGTTCAGATCCCGAGTGGGTAAGAAAGACACTTGGATGCCCAGTTCTTTCCACTAATCCATTGGCATTGTAGACTGTCTTTGTGGGAGCAGAACACCAGAGCAATCCCTACAATGTGGTAACCATTGCAACTGAGCCACGCACCCATATTCCACAGCAAAAGGCTGAATTGTATTGTATGTACTATGATATTTAATAATAATAATTGTAATAATTGTTCTTTTATATCCTAATCTAAAAAATATTAAAAAGTGTATTGATCTCTCTTTTTTTGTAACATATATCGTGTTTCCAACCAGAATCTAAAGTTCCAAAGGACAGTAATCTTGTCTTATGCCTCTTTTTATTCTCCCCAGATCTTAAAATGATGCCTTAACCATAGCAGGCATTTGTTCAATGTTGGTGACGATCTCCCACTTGGGGTTACAAGTGTAGGGTATACGAAGATTTTTTAATAAATAAAACCATATTTGGATATGTGCCATCTATCTCCCAACTTACAAAGTCACTCCCCTGGGGCCCAGACGTCTCCTATTAAAAGGTGCACGCTCACCACGGTCATATCACAGTTACCAGGACAGACGTTTTCAGACATCCCTCAGGTCTTCCCCACTAACAGTTCAGTCGTTGTAGCAGAAATTTTGGCGGTATTCTAGCAAAGATTCAATGATACAACTGTGAGTCTGACATAATTATATAAAGACACAACACCCTCCTTCTCCCCACCCCTTTTCCACTTTCAACACCTCCCTGGAAGTCACCTCAGTGGACACCTGGCCATCAAGTGCCAGCCATGGGGAGCCTCACATCAATTTACCATTGGTTTTGTTATGCCTTATTCGATCTCATTCTAATTATTAGCTTGAACCATATAAAACTGCCTATTTTTGACCCACTAAAAGCTTATTTCATTGTGTGAACTATTAGTAATTCGGAGGCTTTCTGAATTGCGAATTCAGGAGTTGACGCATTGTGTCTGCAGAGATACCCATCTTGGGACATTGGTTAATCCATCAACTCCTGCCACTATTCCTCTTTCCACCAAGTCATGGGGAGTGACCACTGGTGCTGACCAGCTCTTCTGTCTGCTCTAATTCCTAATTTTTTGGTACTTATTTGGCTGGTTCATGGTCCATCCTTCCCTGTTTATGCAGGTAAAGAGAAGCTAATATGGTTTAGACAAACATTTACTCCACAGGCGAAAAAAGAACACAGCTGTCTACAGAGAAGTGCACAGTCATAATCTCCAGAGATAGATACGCATAACAGAGGAAGCAGAGTCAGTAAAATGCATGCTGCAATTTTAATAAATGTATGCTGGATAACAAGGCCTAAACTCAGTGTGTCCAATGCTGATATCTGTCTCAGGAACAATTTAAATTCAAACCTTGCTTTGGGAAGTGAAGTGTGAATAGAAGGGCAATTAATATATGTACAATTGGTCCTTATTACTTATGGGTTCCATATTTGCAAACTTTCCACATTTGCAAACTTTTATTTGCTAAAATGTATTTGTCACCCCCCAAATCTATGCCCTTGGTGCCTTCATGGTCATTTGTGGACATATGCAGAGCAGCAAAACACTTGAGTCTCCCCAGGTGCACATTCCCAGCTGAGGGCAAATAAGACATCAGTTCTGCCCTCTTGTTCCAGCTCTCACCCTGCAAACAATGTCCTTTTTATGGACTAGTTAGCATCATTTCTTTTGTGTGTGTGTATGTGTGCCTTTTGTTGGTAATTTCACTGTTTAAAATGGTCCTAAGTGTAGTGCTGACGTGATGTCTAGTGTTCCTAAGCGTTAGAAGGCTATGATGTGCCTGACAGAGAAAATCGATGTGCTCGATAAGGTTCCTTTGAACATGAGTTATAGGACTGTTGGCCATAGTTCAATGTTGATGAATCAACCATATATATTAAGTCAGATGTCTTTAAACAGACATGCACTGTCTGTTTAGATACAAGGTTATCTATTGATCAGTTAACAAAAATGTTATGACTGGAGGCTCAAAGGAATGTAACTGTTTTTCCCCTAGAAACAACAGGTCAGTATTGACTAATTCAGTGTTTGTGGTGAGTTTAAGAATGTAACTACTGCAAATAATGAGAATTGACTGTATTATGTATTTTTCTTTGATTGTTTTACAATTATTGATTAAATAAACATTTATGGGCACTACACCAGAAAGTATAAAATACACAGATGAGCAAAATGTAGACTTGCTTTTGAAACAGAAACAACAAAAAGTAGTAAGAATACAAGGTGATAAGTGTTAACAGAAGTATAGTTCCTCACAGCAATAAAGAAGCAAACAAAAGCAATAAGCTTGTGTTTGCTATCCACACAAGGATAGCTAGAAACTTCTATCAATATCAATACTATTGAGATGTAGTTCAACTATTTCCAGTTTGATATGGGGAGATCTTAATTTGAAGCCTGTTTACAGAAAGTAGATTACAGCCACAAATGACCTGGGCAAGGTACCTGGGGAGGATTTCTAGGAAGACACAAAATTATTGCAATAATTTCCCACTGACGAAAGTACTATTTATTTGGGAAGATCAAGAAAAAGCCCAATTCTTCTTTGGTGTAATGGCTACTTAAGCTTTGAAAAACTAACCTAAATAGCTTAAGAATGATGGGCTGCTCCTTTTTCTATTTTTATTGAGGTAACATTGGTTTACAATAGACAAATTTCAGGTGTACATCATTATATTTCAGCTTCTGTATAGACTGCATTGTGTTCACCACCAAAAGTCTAGTTGCCATCCGTTACCATACACATGTTCCCCTTTACCCCTTTCAGCCTCCCCCCACCTCTCCTCCCCTCTGATAACCACCAATCTGTTCTCTGTATCTGTGCCTTTGTCTGTTTATTTTCCACATATGAGTGAAATCATACAGTAATTGCCTTTCTCCATCTGACTTATTTCACTTAGCACAATAACCTCAAGGTCCATCCATGTTGTCACAAATGGCAAGATTTCATCCCTTTATATGGCTGAGTAGTATTCCATTGTGTATATATATATATACCGCATCTTATTTATCCTTTCATCCTTTGATGGGCGTTTAGGTTGCTTCCAAGTCTTGGCTATTGTGAATAATGCTTCAACGGACATAGGGGTACATATATCTTTTTGAATTAGGGTTTTAATGTTCTTTGGATAAATATCCAGTTGTGGAATAGCTGGATCACCTAGTATTTCTACTTTTAATTTTTTGAGGAATCTCTACACTGTTTTCCATAGTGGCTACACCAATTTATAATTTCCACCAGCAGTGTACGGAGGTTCCTTCCTCTCCACATCCACTCTGATATTTGTCATTTCTTGTCTTTTTAATAATAGCCATTCTGATGGGCATGAGGTGATATCTCATTGTAGTTTTGAGTTACATTTCCCTAGTAATTAGTGTTAAACATCTTTTCACGTGCCTATTGGCCACTTGTATATCTTTCTTGGAAAAATATCCATTTGGATATTCTGCCCATTTTTGATTGGGTTGTTTGTTTTTTTGTTGTTGAGTTGTATGAATTCTTTATATATTTTGGATATTAACCCCTTGTCAGGTATATGATTTACAAATATCTTCTCCCAGTTGGTAGGTTGTCTTTTCATTTTATTGATGGTTTCCTTTGCCATGCAGAAGTTTTTTAGTTTGATGTAGTCCTATTTGTTTATTTTTACTTTTGTTTCCCTTTCCTGAGGAGACATGGTATTCAAAAAGATACTGTTAATACTGATGTCAAAGAATGTACTGCCTATGTTTTCTTCTAGGAGTTTTATCCTCCTTTGTCACTTGAAATACGTACAAAGTAAGAAGAGAAATGGAAATAAAGGGTGATTCTGCTTCCAAAAATTATAAAACAAATTATAAAAAATTCTTGCTCTTATAAGGTAGAAATATTGAAATATGCAAACAACAAGAAAAATAAGAATTTTATGACTTCCCAAATTTCATTCTGATCTAAACCATTCCTCTTCTACTATTTTTTCAGGCACATCCATAGGTTTTTTCTTTTCTCTCCTCTCTCTAATTTTTCTTTCTTTCTCTGAGCATTTGAAGAGTCTAAACTTAGAACAGTATAATTTTTTGTAGCAATAAATTATCTTTGAGACAAAGAATTAAAATCTTTCTAGTCCAAAACATCATCAATTATTAGATGTACTGACAAGGTAATGAAAATTTTGGAGAAAAAAGATATTTTACATTCAACATACTTTAAAAAATCTGTCTAATGATAACATATACTTTTGCATACAGTTACCTCCTACTTTCCTCATTTCTGTAATCAAAGTTTGACTCTAAATCTTGTTTGTATTTGTAGACTCAAGGTTTTTCTGAATCTCTTTTGGCCACTAGCAGTAACAGGACATCATATACACACTTTTCTTTCCATATCTAGTGCTTGAGATTTTGACTTTATTACCTTTAGGATTGACAGAATAATTTTCAAAGGGATATCAAAGAATATCAGAGAAAATTCTGTGTACATTTCTGTCAAGCTAAACTCAGTTCCATTTTTTCTTTAACTGAATAACATGTTGCTAAAAGTTAAACAGCTTCTCTTATATATAAGAACTGTGAAGGGTCTGAGATTTCACCACACTTGCAAGTAACATGTTAGCCTTTCATTGTTTCATGGACGCCAGCAGAAGACACAAGACTCCTGGGTCAGAGATGAAGGATGGTTTATTACTCACAGCAATAGCAGGAGCCAGACTATTAACACTTTTGGGACAGTTCCTTCAGCCCAAATTCCTCAGGGTAGCCCAAAGAGAGCCAGATGACACCTGCACATGCAGTAGATGGCTTTATAGGAGAGGAACTTTGATCTTCAAAACCTGAATTTTTTTATAATGGCAGTAAGCATGCCTGCCCTTTGTGAGAGAGAGAGAGACAGAGGAAGAGAGAGACAATCTCTACCCTCTAAGGCTGCCCACTGTACAAACAAAGGGCAGTCAGTGCCTTGCTCACAAGACATGAAGAAACATAAGAGACATGTGGAGAATAGTCACCTAACAAAACCCACTCGTTACTTCTATACCGTCATGACTTTAGGTAAATTTCCCATGAGTACATCACTCTCTCAGCCACTTTGATTAATCTGACTGGCAAAGGCTGGGACTAAATCTGTTCGATTTGTCTCACATAGAATTTAATTAAGGGGGGCTGGCCAGGTGGCATAGCAGTTAAGTTTGCACGCTCCACTTCAGTGGCCCGGGGTTTCGCAGGTTCGGATCCCAGGCACGGACAGATTCACCGCTTGTCAAGCCATGCTGTGGTGGCATCCCGTATAAAGTAGAGGAAGATGGGCATGGATGTTAGCCCAGGGCCAGTCTTCCTCAGCAAAAAGAGGAGGATTGGCAATGGATGTAAGTTCAGGTCTAGTCTTCCTCACACACACACGCGCACACACACACACAATAGAATTTAATTAAGGTTACTGCCAAGAGCACTCCAAGTGACAGAATGAGGCCAATCTGTAGTACTGATCGCAGCTGTGCCTCTCGGGGTCCCAGAGTTAGTTGAATAAATCCCATAAACTATCAACGCTGCCTTAGAAAGCCAGGTAGCCTTCTTCTTAAGTTTCTGTGTTGACCTTTCCAACTAGCAGAAACATTAGTTCAGATAGAGCAGGCTGTATCAGCGATTGCAGACTGTCCAGCTTGGCCTACAAGGGGGAAGTCTAGGTGGCAAATCTAACATCCGTGATGTCAGTGGCCAATGAGTTGAGGCTGAGCTGAATGCCTTCCAGGGCTCAGGGGGCATCATAACTGAAGTCATAGAGAATTGTCTTCCAATATTATATAGAATCCCAGTGTTTTGGCAGAGCTTTTCACTGCTAGAATGATGATACTTGAAGACACCAACTGCATCTAACTGTGAAATATCTATAATCTCTTCCAAGAACCTTGGCAATGTCTTACTGCCTAGAGTTGCACTGCTGGCAACATTATGCACACCCAACTTTTTGTTTCAGTGGGGGATTATAATATCATCTCATGAAAGGCATTTTAATCAACAAGAGAATTATAAAAACTCTATAAGTCAACTCCTTATGGAGCTACCACTGAAGGTAACCCAAGCATGATGATAAGTGAATGAAAAACCTTACCCCAGTGACTGTTTTTGCCTGGATAGAGAAAGGCTTGTCCCAAGGTGTTATGGCTTATTCCTTCCTTTATTGTGGATCCATTTCTCAACTTCAGAAATGCTGAAACACAAAAACAAAAACATGCATCCTAGCATTGGAGGAAATGTGGAATGTGAGATTTTTTAAAAGCCTGGGGTTGACGAAAACAATAGGACCTTAAGACTTCCACGGTGAAAGGGAATTTAAATAATCTCAGTCAAAGATACTTTGACACCACATTCTTTTCTTTTTCACAACTCTTATTATAAATATCTTTTTAGCCAAAATAACACATCATGTCATTTCAAATAACTGCATGCTGTTTTAGGTTTTGAAAAGATTTTAAAATCAGTTAAAATTGAGGACCGTTGAAGATTCTCTGGATCTATGTGTGAGTCTTCAGTGTTTTTCAGGGCATTCTCAATTTCCTCTTATAGGATTTTGCCAGAGAACTAAATCTGTTAACAGCGAGAGGATTCTGTTCTGCACCAACATAAAAGTACTAAATGAAGAAAAACAGTGTCTCTTATGCATTCATAATCCATGAATACAGGCAATGGTATTCTTTTTAAAGTGAAACAAAAATTCATAATCACTAGAGATATATTTATATCACTATTCAAATATTATATTTGCATAACACAATATGCTTTCTGTGTACCAATTACATTTAAAGATAAAAGGAGGGCTTCATATTATCAGAGACTACACAGACACATTTTTTCTATTGTGTGCAAACATATATACTGTAAAACAAGAACACTAAACATTTTTCCTCCATAAAAATAATTCAATTAAATTTTTACAACAATAAAATTGAATTGCAGCTTGGCATTTTTTAAAGCCAATACTCTATTTCATCAGAGGCAGCTATAATTAATTTTTCCATAGTGGATGCTACCAAACCCAAAGTAGTTAGGAGCTCATAATGTTTGGGGGATAAAGAGAAGAAAAATTATACAACTTTACATGTGAATACTAAAAATTAATTCTTTCATTCTTAATTTATTTTCCCCTTTGAAAAGTGGATAAAATATTTTATGAATTGTCTTTTGATAGAAATTACAAAATCTATAATGTGTAGGCTGAAAATGAGTCCCTAAGAGACATCCATGTTCTAATTCCCTAATCCCTGGAATCTTGTGTTACCTTATAAGGTAAAAAAAAGAGATTCTTTGCAGACATGATAAATTAGGATTTTGTGATGGAGAGATTACCTTGGATTATCTGGGCTGTCCATTAAGGTAATCACATATATACTCATAATAGGGAGGAAGAGGGAAATTTGACACTCACACACAGGATAAGGTGAAGAAAAGATGGAGCAGAGAGAGATTAGAATATTCTAGCCTTGAAGATTAGAGTGACGCAGCCAAAACCCAAGGAACGCAGGCAGCCACCAGAAGGCGAGAGACAAGGAATGACTGCCCCCTAGAACCCTGGAGGGAGAGCGCCCCTGCTGCCACCTTGATTTTGGCCCACTGGAACCAGTTTTGGATTTCTGGCATCCAGAACTGTGAGGGAATACATTTCCATCATCTTAAACCACCAAGTTTGTAGTACAGCAGCCACCAGAAACAATATTTATACATATTGAACGTTTTAAGGGAAAGGCTAAAACTTAAGCAAATTCTGCTTAGACATTAAGGATACACTTAATGGACACTTGCTGTCTCCTGTAGTCCTCTTCAATGAACAGTGGAAGGTGGACTCATCTATAGACCAGAGGTTTTGAGTTTGGGGAAAGGTGGGGGACAGAGGTTTTAGGAGCTGGTGATAGGAAGACAGCTGCCTGGCAGTTACAGATGGGTCATAGCCACCCTGACTTGGGTGCTGATTTCATCATTCACGCTGCTCATTGAGCACTATCACAGGGCTGGGCCCTACTCAGGACACTGGACCTGGATAAATGCAGGGGCAGGCGAAGTCCCTGCTCTGATGAAGTTTGTGTTCTGGTGGTGGGAGCCAACAATAAGTTAATAAATAAGCAATCATCATAGATATGTTAGTGATAGGTGCTATAAGGATAAAGGAGGTGAAGAGAATGGAGGGCTCTGGAGTGGGAGGGTGTTGGTGCCCACTGGCATTCACACTGGAGCTAAGGTAATGTGTATTGGATAAGGAGATCACAATGCAGTGATAGGGAACTCAGCCCTGTGAGTGTCTAGGAGGGAAAGCATTCCAGGAAGAAGAGGCGGTACGTGCAAAGGGCCTGAGGCTGGCACTTGCTTGGCACCTGGTGCACCTGGAGCACATCGAGTGATGGGGAGAGAGGCAGCAAGGGCCAGGTCCTTCAGGCCTTGCAGTCATGGCAGAGCCATAGCATGGGCTTCAGAGGGAGGGTTTGAAACAGAGGAGTGGCTTGTCTGACGGCTGTTATGAAATGATGAGCAGGGCACATGTGCTGCCATACCCATTGGCAATTCCTGCATATCCCAACACATCACCTCAGGAAGCTGGGCATTTCTTCCCCTGCAGCCCCCGGTGTCCTTTTTCCCCCCTGGAGTCTCTCCTGAAGAACTGGGTCACTCTCCCCTCCCTCGGGTACTTTCTCGTTTCTCCTGGTTTAGAGGAAAGCAGAGGATTCTCTCTGCTCTGTGGCTTGTGCCATTAAATGCGCCCTCTAAGTCAGGGGTCTGACACCAGTCTGGGGACTTGAACACAGGCCGCGCCAAAGTCCTGTAGACTTAACATCTGAGAATGCAATTGTCCTTCAGATCAGGTTTCTGCAAGGCCAACAGATCATTCATTGGCTTATGTGCTCCTAGAAGGTAGGAGCAAGAGACCCAAACTGTTTATGTCCACCTTCTTAGGCATGCTCTGATTTCAAAACTGACCAAAAAAATGTTCTTCAATTTCATCATGCCTCCAGGTTTTTGTGGAGGCTGTGCAGACTTTCAGTGAGGCAGGCTTTCTTTAACAAAGTATAAACAATTTTACAATCTGCTGGTGCAGCATTCCTCAAACTTTAATATGGACAGAAAACACCTGGAGATTTTGTTAGAATGTAGATTCTGAGTTGGGCCTGGGCAGAGCCCAAGACTCTGGATTTCTAACATGCTCCCGGGTGACACTGGTGCTGCTGGTCCTCATTTGAGTAGCAAGGTCCTACTGGGGGATCAGGCCATTTCTACATCAGCGAAGTTCTTTCCAAAAGTGTAAAGATGCAAAGCTCCAGCCAAAATTAAAGAGTGGTTATTATTTTGTAAGCTGTGTGCTTCGTACCTTTGACGATGTCTTTTTTTGTTGCTTCTTTCTCTTATCTATTAACCTATTTCACTGTTTTAATGTAGGGTCTTTGTTTTGGTCGACTGTTTATCTGTATTTTTACAATGGCTGCTCAGTGTTGAAATTTTGGGGTGAAACATTTTATCCAGTGATTAATTGAAATAAAAGAATAGATGCTATGGCTGAGATGGTCATAGCCTCTGATATTTATTGATATTATATGCGAGGAGCATTTCAAGTGTTTATTCTCTAGTACCAGGCATACTATAAGTTGGGTCTACAAATATTACATGTTTTGAAACATTATAAAAATACTTCAGTTTGTATTTCAATTCACAAAGTTGTGAATCAGATATTTTGCCTTAATTGAACTGGTTAAATGGAATTAGATTTTAATCCTAAATATTTTAATTTCTCAAATAAGTGTATTTTACTCAAGAAGGACATTTCAGCTGGTTTATCTGTGGAGCTCTTACATTTTCTTTCTTGAATAATAACGTGTGTTGCAAGAAGACAGGCTTACCTGTTCTTGAAGGCTGGGGCAATTAAAGGCCCCTCTGGCTGAGGGGATGTGGGTGGACAAGAAGTGCATTCACATAAGGCAGGTACCCCCAGCAGGACATCCAAATCCAGGATCCCCAAGTCCTCCGTACCCATCCTATGAGGGAGGATGGAGCCCCTCCTCACAGTGCTGCTCCCTGGAAAGAGCAGGGCATGCTTGGGCCATCCTGCCCGAGTTAGTGGGCTCTTTGGGATCCACAGATCAGGAGGTATCTGGTGATGGCTTCTCATTAAAAGTCTGACAGAAATGTAACCCGGTAAAAGATAGGAACCCAAAAGACACTCTAGTCTGCCTTGTCTTGAAATCAAGCACACCCTGTGCCAGGGAGTGCCCTCCGTCCTTACCTGTTCATCCATGATTCAGCACCTGTACTGGTAGGTGGGCCTTGCAGGACTTCACTCCAGGTACATGGGGAAGAACCACCAGAATGGACGGGAACGGGCAGCTGGGGGTGAGGCAACAACTTCCTCCAAACAGGCGCCTTCATTATTCCTGGTCCCACCACCTGCTTCCCTGCTTCCTCAGGGCCTGTAAAAACTTTGTTCCCTAACTGTGAGCGGGTTGGTGTTCAGGGGGCTGCAGGAAAATGCTGAACTGCGAATGAAAAAGGCCCAGACTTCATTTCCAACCCTCCTTTTTGGGCAAATCACTTCTGCTTTTCAAGATTCAGACAGTGGGCAGAAAAGAATCTTGAGAAAGGTTGGGACACTATGCACATTTAAGTAATTGTACTCGTCGGCTCAGGCTTCCATGACAAAATATCATAGACTGGGTGGCTTAAACAGCAGACATCTACTTTCTCACAGTTCTGGAGGCTGGGACATCTAAAATGAAGGTGCTGGCAGATTCAGTGCCTGGTGAGGGCCTCTCCCTGACTTGCAGAGGCCACCTTCTCGCTGTGTCCTCACATGGTGGAGATAGAGTGAGCTCTCCGCTGTCTCTTCTTTAAGGCACTAATACTGCCATGTTAGGGTCCACCCTTATGACCTCATTTAACCTTAATTACTTCCTTGTGAGCCCCATCCGAAGTACAGCCACCTGGGGGTAAGAGGCTCAGCATGTGAATTTTGGGGGGAACCCAATTCAGTCCATAGCAGTAATCTATACAACATCTTATCCTATTTTCTTCACCATCTGCATTTTAGGTTAACCCTCTATGAAAATGCTGATACTGAATTCATTCTGATCTTCAAAAATGGCAGTTTCATATGGTTTGGCTTCATGGTCAGGCTGGCGTTTTCCTCTGTACCTGATAATCCTTGATCACAGCAGGGTTGTGTCTCTGGAGACCCCTAATACCTGCCTTTTGCTCCTGGTGGGGGCCCTGGTGGAAGTGTGGGAAGGATCTGGGCCCTGGTGCCCAGGAGGGTCTGCACTCACTCTATGAATGTCCCTGTGCCCAACGGACCATGAAATACTAAATTTAAAAATCCCATGACATGTTGAGAGACTGCAGAAGAAAGGAAAAAGGGTTTATCCTGATATCTGAACAAGGTACTCCACATTTTCATTTTGCATTGGGCCCACAGCAGTTATGCATGTCAGACAATAGAAGTTTATTCACCATGGCCCCCGCAGACAGGCCTTCTGCATCCTGGCTTACAGACTCAGGTTCCTTTTGTCTTGAGATTCGCCTCTCTCTAGGCTCTGGATTACATCCATTCAGCCCCCAGAAGAGGAAGGAATATGGCAGATTGTGGTTGGGAAGGTTTTTAGGTCAGCCTGGAAAGGACGCCCACCATGTCCCTCACATCCATTGGCTGAAATGCAGCCACATGGCCACATCTGTCTCACAGAGACTCCAGTGTGAGCCAGGTGTGCAGCTGGCAAAAGAGGCAATACATAGTAGGAAGGCTCACAGCTTCACCACATGACCACCCACTTTTTAAAATACCCATCTTAGCTCTTACTCTGAAGTTCTGCTTACCTCTTTAAACTTCCCGAGCACTAGAATGTAAATCTGGTGAAAGAAAAGCCTTGTGTGCCTTTCTCAGTGTTGCAGCCCCAGTGCCTGCAGTGGTGCCTAGAACCCAATGTCCTCACAAGATGTTTGTTGACTGGCTGACTGATCAACTCAATGAACAAGTTCCACAGCTCACAGGACCCCCAACTCTGCATCCCCCTTTCTCTACTGCCCACGCAGACTTGACACAAAGCTCAGTCTGACCTTGGATCCTGTGTATGCCTTTACTAAGGTTGATCTACATGGCTAGCACAGCCTGACTGTTCCTCAAACCCATCTTCACTTTCCTAATTTACAAGGTCTATTGTCTTACCAGCCAACTCCTATCTCTAATCCAGGGGCACACTGGTGCCTTCAGGGAATGAAGTGAGGCAGATGGTTCCAATGATGGGATTTCTTCATCCTCAAAAGAACATTAGAAGGAAAAGAGCTTAAAGTACAGGAGAGGCTAGTTTGTGGTATATGATCTGGCTTACAAAGATTCAGGCTTTTATGACTTGCCGATAAAGGACCATACACATAAATTTTTGTTTATTCGTAATAGCTCAACTTTAGGGGAAAACATACAGACATAGCAATGTGAAATGGACTCTGTGATAAAAGTTTAAAATTATCCTGAGCTATTGAAAAAACATCATCAAATCAAGACACCTGCTTGGAATGTACCATTTAGAGGAGCAGCAAACTATTACATGAGAACCAACAAAGAATGTGGTTTCAGAATTCCAGCAGTAAAATATTTTACTGGATTGACATTATGAGGTTGTAGGCTAAGTGTTGGTAGAGAGGAGTCCATTTCAAGTATGCATGGTGTCCCCCAAAAAATGATGTTTGGGTCACTTTTGGGAGCAGACAAAAGCATAAGAACTGGGGTAAGTATTCCTAAACAAGGGAAAATGGTAAATGTAGACCAGTGTCATTTTCTAGAACACTCCCTCCACCATTTCCACATGCATAATAAACAAACATACAAACAAAATAAATACACACACACACACACACAGATTTTACAGTTCCAGTGTGATTAGGATAGGCTTATGCCTTGCATGGTAAACCCATCAGGACGTCTAAGCTGCTCCCATCCCTGATGCCTCACACATGCAGTCTCAAGAGCTGAGTGTTTCTCACTCTGTGTTCCATTACTGACAAGACTCATGCTGGGAGCCAATGATATTAGGTGGGGTCAAGCTCAGTAATATGATGCTTCAGGTCTGTGCTTCAGAAATAAATCTATAGACTGATTGATTCAAAGCAAAGTGGAGTAGGACAATTAAAAATCAAGTCCTCAGGGCCAGCCCTGGTGACCTATTGGTTAAGTTAAGCACACTCTGCTTCAGTGGCCTTGGTTTGGTTCCTGGGTGCAGACCTACACCATTCATCCACCAGTGGCCATGCTGTGGCAGTGGCTCACATACAAAAAGAGGAAGATTGGCAACAGATGTTAGCTCAGGGTGAATCTTCCTCAGCAAAAAAAATCAAGTCCTCTATTTTATCTCTCAGATTAATTATCAGATGTTTTCCCTCCTTCACTGCTTGTGGGACATATTATTATTGTTTACAAGATCTTCTTCCTGCTAGCCATAGACACCCTTGAAGTTAGGGCTGTCAGTGTCCCTTGTTTTAGCCAAGGAAATGTGTGAAACTTCTGGGTGGAAGCACTTTTGTTCCAAGGCACAAGTCTCCTCTGTCTACACTTCTGTGGCCAACCACATAGCCTCATTATTGGCATTACAAGGCACTATGAGCAGATGCAGCCCCTGTCAGGCTGGATTCCTGATGAGTAGAGCTCTGCCCCCCTTCACAACCTCTGTTGGACATGAAGCATAATCAAGAAATAGACTATTGTTGTTAAATCCACTGAGATTTGGGTCTTCTTTGTTACGCAATGCTATCTAATCTATCCTGACAAATATAGAAATTGTCACATGGAAGAGGAGTAGAGCTGTAACCAGAACATAATTATATGGCATTAGCATGACAATTAGGTGGCAGGTAGTAAGGATACTGATGTGAGAGTTTCAGAAGGGGGTATTCCTTATTATGTATTTGTTGAAATATGGCAAAGTAGTTGTTGAAATCCTCACCTGCAATAACTTAGGAGTAAGTTGTACCTAGTGAACCTAATGGACCATGTACCTGATAGATTTATAGCTCTAGAAGTTAATACATAACATTAGTAGTGTTGTGGGTTGCTGTCAGCTTTGTTTGGTAAGGTGTTACAAGATAAAAGTGAACTTGGGAAAGAAGTGACCAGTGTACAAGCAGATGTAAAAAGGGAATGTAGAACACTGGACAACGCAGAGCCTGGCAAGGTAGACAATAATATTCTTGATCCCAAACAGTAAAAGGTAAGATGAAGAAAGTCTTCCAGGTTTAAATGCCCAGTAAAACTTTTTCAACATTTAAAATGCCTCAGAGAAGGATCAGAAGCAGTGTGGCACCCAGTATGTTTATCAACTGGATTAAAATCAGGGTAGAGGGTGAATCATAACCATTGTGGCCCTCCCAATACAAGCAAGATGGGCTCAAGAGCCCTGCCACTAAATTGAATGAGACTGTCCTTGGAGACAAGAAACCAAAAAAGTAGAGCAGTTATGGAGACCATCTCGAAGAGAATGTGGTTATGGCTGCTGGCATACAGCACTATCTGGAATCAAACTGATAAGAAACTGGCTAAATTTTTCACAAGGGAACCAGGACACTGAGATTGTTCTAGGTGTAAGATGACCCTTGAGCACCTAACCATCTAGGCAGGACATGGCTGTAGAAATCCTCACAGCTTCCCCTTCTATTCCCTCTTGCCTGAAGGAGCTCATCTCCAGTACCTTCTTTACATGTGGTTGAGGAAGAAAATGGAAAAGAAAGACTCTCCAAGCTGAAGGCAGGAAATGTGGAAACATGAAGAATTTTTTTTGAAGAGTGGAATTGAGAATTCTTCCCAAGGAGAGAAATTAAGATATACTCTCCTCTCACAAAGAGAACTCAAAAAGACAATCCCATTTACAACTGCAACAAAAAGAATAAAATATCTGGGAGTAATTTAACCAAGGAGGTGAAAGACCTATACAATGAAAACTACAAGACACTTTTGAAAGAAATCAATGATGACATAAAGAAATGGAAAAATATCCCATGCACATGGATTGGAAGAATAAACATAGTTCAAATGTCCATACTATATAAAGCAATCTATGGATTCAATGCAATCCCAATCAGAATCCCAATGACATTCTTCATGGAAATAGAGCAAAGACTCCTAAATTTCATATGGGGCAACAAAAGACCCCAAATAGCTAAAGCAAACCTGAGTAAAAAGAACAAAGGTGGAGGCATCACAATCCCTGACTTCAAAATATACTACAAAGCTATAGTAATCAAAACAGACCCATAGATCTATGGAACAGAATTGAAAGCCCAGAAATAAAACCACACATCTGTGGACAACCAATCTTTGACAAAAGAGCTAAGAGCATACAATGGGGAAAAGAAAGTCTCTTCAAAAAATGGTGCTGGGAAAATCGGACAGCCACATGCCAAAGAATGAAAGTAGCCCATCTTCTATCACCATACACAAAAATTAACTCAAAATGGATCAAAGACCTGAAAGTGAGACCTGAAACTATAAAACTCCTGAAAGAAAATATAGGCAGTACACTATTTGACATCAGTCATAAAGGGATCTTTTTGAATTCCATGTCTACTCAGACAAGGGAAGCAAAAGAAAAAAATAAACAAGTGGGACTTCATCAGATTAAAGAGCTTCTAAAAGGCAAATGAAACTAGGATCAAAATGAAAAGACAACCCACCAGCTGGGAGAAAATATTTGCAAATCATATATTCAACAAGGGGTTAATCTCCATAATATATAAAGAACTCACACAATGGAACAACAGAAAAACAAGCAACCTGATCAAAAAATGGGCAGAGGATATAAACAGACATTTTTCCAAGGAAGATATACAGATGGCCAACAGGAACATGAAAAGATGTTCAACATCACTAGTCATCAGGGAAACGCAAATCAAAGCTACACTAAGATATCACCTTACACCCGTTAGAATGGCTATAATCACAAAGACAAAAAACAACTAATGTTGGAGAGGTTGTGGAGAAACAGGATCCCTAATTCACTGCGGGTGGGAGTGCAAACTTTATGGAAAACAGTATGGAGATTCCTCAAAAAATTAAAAATAGAAATATCTTCTGATCCAGCTATCCCACTATTGGCTATCTATCCAAAGAACCTGAAATCAACAATCCAAAGAGGCTTATGCACCCCTCTGTTTATTGCAGCATTATTCACTATAGCCAAAAAGTGGAAACAACCCAAGTGTCCCTCAACAGATGACTGGATAAAAAAGATGTGGTATATATATACCATGGAATACTACTCAGCCATAAAATAAGACAAAATTGTCCCATTTGCAACAACATGGATGGACCCGGAAGGTATTATTTTAAGTGAAATAAGACAGAGAAACAAAGACAAACCCCACATGATTTCATTCATACACGGAATATAAACTAACACAAGGACAGAGAGAACAGTTTGGTGGTTACCAGGGGCAACGGGGTAGGGGATGGGCACGAGTGTTGAAGGGAAGCATTTATATGGTGACTGACAAAAAATAATGTGCAACTGAAATTTCACAATTTTATAAACTATTAAGACATCAATTAAAAAAAAGGGATATACTCTTCCTTCTCTGGTCAGGGACCTTCAGATCATCTGCCTGGTGGGGTTTCAGAGTTGCTCTGGACTGGTGACTATGTGTACCGTTATACCCCTCTCCAAAGGACAGTGTTTGCTGCAGAGATCCTATCCTTGTTCCATCACGTATGGTGACTCAATGGAACAGAAAACTGCTTTTTTAGTTCATTAGTCTCTGGATCAAAAGGAGCTGTATTTGGACCCAATGAGGACATTACTATGCCCCCTCGAGAGCCTGAAGATATGCCAAATGGGACTTTGGGTATTTTTTGTGGAGAGGGGTGAATATTAACTAGTTACGTGTGGAAACAAAAGTAAACAAAAAGGTGGACTGCGGTAGACATTAGTAGGTACCATTCATCACTGATTCTCCCCTCTCCCCAGGCACCCTCCCTTGATGTTAGGGGTGGTCTTGTGGCTTGCTTTGACTAATTAAATGTGAGCTGAAGAAGTATATCACTTCCAAGAGGATGTAGTTAAGAACTGGTGACCAATTTTCCACACTCTCTCCCCCCACCACAGCTTACCCTGAAGTCTGGGTTGAGGCAGCAATGGAACTTCTGTTAACCTGAGTACCCAGGTGACCTCAGTGAAATGAGCAGAGACCTCCTGTGAATGACAAAAATATTTGTTGTTGTAAGCCTTTGGATTTCAAGTTGTTTGCTACTGCAGCATGACCCCACATCTTGACTAATGCATCATTCACACATTGTAGTAATATAATAAATTATCAATGCATGTGCTAAATCCCTAAGAAACTAACATAAAATATGAAATGTCAGAATCAGATATTTATTTCTGTAGGACCTAGTGGTCTGTGACATTCATTTGGTATTGATCCTATAAAATTTTAATTTTTAGTTGGATTATTCATTACAGACTCCAACCTGTTGATTTTTGTCTAAGTGTCTTGAGAGGATTTTTCTACCGTATGCTTAATAAAAACTTCCATACCCAAAGATGTAAGTATCACCCTCAAAAGGAAAAAGGAATCGAGGCAATTGAATTCCCAAGGAAATCACAAACACTTTCCTATGGAGGATCTTTCAAACAGAGATAGAAACAAAACAAATATTTGAAAATGACATTGATAGAGCTGAGATGGAAAATTCCTCCACTGTATCTCGTAGTTTTCCACATATTGAGGTTATTGGGTACATGGGTCATGCTAAAAATATTGTTTCATTTATAACTTCCCCACAAGACTCTGAACTCTTTGAGGGGTGGCAGAGTGCTTATTTTTCTGTGTGTCCCCACTACATAGCACATTCTTTATACATCACAGGCAGCCAGTACTGCAATAGAAACCTACATGTATGAAGAAACTTACATCTCTGTGATGCAGGAATTGTTACCCTCACATCATAAATACAGAAACCTGGGCTCTGGGAAGTTGGGTCCCTTTCCAATTTTATACTGTAATAAAGTGATAGAGCCAAGATTCTTACTCACGGATATCTCGCTTTACTGCTCATATCATTTATTCATTTATAATTCAACATTGTTGAATGAATGATTGAGATAGACAGATATAAAATATATTTCAATATACAGGAAAGCATTGAAAAAGCATGAGGCAGTCTGTCTACTGTAAAAATTTAAAAAGGAGCCTCTTGGGTTGAAAATGAACTTAAAGAATATTCCTATTAATACCAATTACCTAGTTTGACTTCATCATTAATGGGTCTCTCAGTGCAGGGAGACGTCCAAGATCAATACTCTCAAGTGGCTCTCTCCTCATGACATCACCAAGTTCCAACTTTGGCTCTGGGTCCTTATTGAGCATTCTTCCCTTGAGAGACAGATCTTTTAGGCAAGCAGAATGCGCTCCATCAAGGCATTTGGGCATGCAAACGTTTAAATCATGGCATGTAGGTCACTTACAAAAAGAGGACAACTATTTCTGGTAACATTTTAAATGTATTGTGATGAGTCAAGGCTAATGCAAGGTGAACTCCTCCTTTCACTATCATCTGCACAGCTGCGTGAGCTCATCCATGTATTAAAAAATGGGCCTCTGGACAGTTAGTTGGCAATTTGGCAAATTGCTCATGTCTAATTCAGGAGAAGAAAGTCTAGCTTCAACTTATACCAATTCTACCTCTACTTTTTATGAATGATGTTGATTTTATCATAAAATGTGTCATGTGTTTATTCAACAAACTGGGAATAAAAAAATCCCAGCAATATATCAATTATCATTATCATTAGCTCAATTTGTTATGATCATATATTATGTAAAGAGTGCTTAACTTTCACTGGATGGATTTATTATGTTTTTTTTCTGAGAAACAAATACATTCATCTAAGACATTGACTTCATTTTTCTCTTTTCATACTGCATGCTTTATCAATCTTTGCATCTATGAGATGGATGAATTCTAAGTCCCTTCAGACAAAACGTCTTTCCTAAGCTTTTGTGCTAAGTGAATGGTTTGTTAGCCAGCATATTTTCCATTCAAGAGTTCACATTCAAACCATTGCTTTGATGAACTTATATATTAGGTAATAAATTCCATTTTCTCTTCTTGTAAAGTCAGTGTCTCTTCTCAATTTCATTCATTCATTATTTATTGGCAAACTTTTATTGAGCACTTGCTTTGGGAAAGCATGGTACTGGGGCTATAGTCATAAGTGGGACAGATCCACTCCTGCCTTTATGAATGATTCAGGATTACATATTCTTAAAAATAAAACAGGAAGAAAATATATAGGGAGAAAAGCCTCCACTTGCCTTTCCAGGATGAGGGGCAATTAAATTCCCTCCTCAAAGTGTTGCTAATATCAAAATCTTTGCTTTGCTGCCTAAATGAACATGGGTCTGCATTGTACTGGGATGACTAAGGCAGCAGCTGGTACAAGTGTGGCAGCACTAACCCTTTGGAAGTGAGCCTGTAGGAAGGAGGCAAGCAGAGTGGCTACATCTCTGCCATTTCACACACACCTTGTTCTCTATGAATTCAGCAATTTAGCCACATTCACTGTCCCCATCTACCTCCACAGACCCATTCCTAGAGAGTGCTGTGGTGCTCATTTGTCACCCAGAATTATTGTCACATGATTGAAAGAATGAGGAGTGGCTTTATTGGGTCTCTAAATCCACATGTATAGGATGAAGGTACACTTCTTCTCATTAAGGCCTTCCAGAAGGCAACAAGTATCAGCTTCTTCCTTGTTTGTTGAAAGTCTTTTAAGGATGTTGATGGTCATGATGATTCAAACAGAGAGGAGAGATCTATATTCACCTGAAGTCATTTCTGTCTGGGAAGAAATCCTCAGAGGAATTAGTTTCTCTTATTTACATGAAAAAAATGATTACAATAATTTCTATCACCATGTTCTTAGATATTCAGAGAGAAATGTTCTGAATTCTTCTGCAAGTAGAGGTCAGAGAGGGCTGGAGTGAACCATGGAGGCGTCCTTTTAGGAGGCACAGATGACATTGAGATGGTGTATTGTGTCTATGTGTACACACAAGCTCAACTGCACGGCAACAATTCAATTATTAAGTTGCATCGTCCAGGAGGCTGGAACTGGATGTGCCATCCAATTTGAGCACAATATCCTGTTGGAAACAATTCCCCATGCAAGGTAGTGTTCTCTCTCTCTCATCCCTCAACAAGTCATCCATCTCCATTGGGACTGGTTCCTGATTGCTTGTCATTATCCTAATCCAGGTCTTCTCTGGTATCATTCTTGATTTTAGTTGGCAGAGAACCTAGGCATTTTATTGTCTTTTTGAGTCCTAATGAACAGTATGTAGTCTAGGTACATTCCCTAGTATTTAGCACTTCAGTGTTGACTCCATAAACTGAAGAAGCTTGGTACACTAATATAAGAATCTCGTTCTCAGATGCATATGTCTGTCTTTCTAGGGGCACCTCTCACCATACCAATCTACCCTTCATTTCCAGAACATGTTATGCAGTACTTTACTAGTAGCCCTTTGCTTGCCTTGTCATCTACCTAGAATTCCCTTCTTCTTTCTTAGAGTACTGTTAATCCAAAAACCCACCAAGAACACCCCACCCCCTCATAATTACTTTCTTCTCTCTGAGTGGTCCAATAGTAAATATACAGTAAGTATTAGCTGTGATTTGTGTTTTGTTTTAAGTTGTTGGTTCTTAATTGCGATGCACATTAAAATGACTACAGAAACTTTCAAATATACAGTTATCTGGATCTAACCCAGACAGAATCAGATTCTCAGGAGGTAGGGACAAGGCAATGATATTTAAAAAAAAAAAACACCCAAATAACCTCCCTGAGTGATTATAATATGTGTCAAAGATCAAGGCAGTTCAATTAAAATGTTAATAGGACAAACGTTGACACCCATGTAGCCCTCAAACCATGTAGCTTTGAACAGAGACAATCCAAACCACTGCTTCTTAAAAACCCTTACAACATGCTGACAATGAGAGTCATTTGTCACAAGGCAGAATAGGCATACAATACAATCTGTTGCCATTCCTGGAATGAACATAACATAAAGTAAGGCACTACTGATGCCAGGTTTTCATGTGTAAAGGTCATCTAAGCTACCAAATAGTGGGTTTGGACATTACAAGTGTGCATCAGATTGTGGAGGGCTAGAACCAAAAGTCTGAGCAGGACTGAGGGTTGTGAAAAAATAGATTATCTGAACACAGTAATGAGAGTAAGGTTTGGTTGTGTTTGGATGAGGTATTTAGGGACATGGGATCCGAAACTGGATGATCAGCTCAAGAAGGGAATGAAAAGTAGGGTGTTGAGAAAAATATCATAAGACCCTGACTCAACCTGAGGCCCAGGAGGGGCCATAGCAGGTGAATAATGGAGACCTAAGGCAATAGTTCCAGCAGGGAGATAACTCATGCTCAGGTAAGATAAGGGCCAGCTGTAAATGACCTGACCCTCCCAGCCACAGAAGGACTGGCTTTGAGAATAGGTTTGCCAGACCAAATGCAGGATGCCTAGTTAAATTTGAGTTTCACATAAACAACAGATTTTTAGTGTAAGTATGTCCTAAATATTGCATGAGATCTTCTGCCAGGATTGGGGACCTTGTGGAACAGAATGAACTGTTCATCTAATTCACTCCTGGTGGCTAATTCCTTCTTGCAAAGAATACTCTTCCTTTTCTTGTATGTCCTACGTCCAGCTGGCTGTACCATCACCCCATTGTTGACTCCCATTACATCAATGGAAATATTATAGGAGTGTGGTTAGTAACAGATGGGCTCAAACACCTAGTTGTGGGAGTCTAGATTCAGTTTCCCAGTGAAAAGAAGTCTGGATGTGAGCTGAAATCAGATCTGGCTGCATGTCTAAAATTTACTTAGGCAAGTTTTTATAATTCTGAAAAAAAAACCTCTAAAAATTCATTTGATTGATTTTTATCCTGAATTTTCCATGTATAAATATGAACAGATTACTCTGAATGATGTACTCTTTATTCTAATAGTGGTTTAGCCGTTTAAACTTGAGGTCTCTTTAATCAATAGAAATTGACAGGTTGGCTTTTAACTTTCTATTGATTTAGCATTAAAATCGCCATCTAATCAAAGCTCTAGGGAGTCTAGCTTTAACCTCCTTCAGTTACTGATGAGCAAATCACTGGCTCCCTGCAGAAATGGTGGTACAAGGGACATAGGAAGGTGCAAGATAAACTTGAGATCTTGTGCCTTAAAACCAAAAAGGATTCAAAGCCTGAGGAGGTCACATCAAAAGGACCCAGGCATCCTGCTGTAGTAGACTGGGATACATTTAATCAATGATATACACGGGTTCATGGAACTCAGAAAAGACAATGCCACAAAAAATAATTAAAACTCACGCTACTGCTTGGAAAATTGGTGTCTTTATTTTGCTTTTCTAGTAGGAACTATAGGTAGGGTGAAAAAATAAGCCTATGCGATAAAGAAAGCTCTTTGTTATATGAGAAAGCAACTAATAATGAGGAATAAAAGAAGTCATAGAATTAGAAAAATCATCATTATGGCACCACATATCACTCTTTGGGAATTTGCATAGTGCTAACACATCCTACATAGACTACTTTCAAGGAACGAGGGGGGAAATCCTGACCGTACATGGAAGGGACATATTGTCATCACCCTAATTCAGTTGTTGATTTCCCATCACTAACCATTGGTCAGCCAGACGTCTTGCCTCCTGGTGTGATAAAATACAAAGTACTCAACATCACAGAGAATGAATGCTGGTCATTAATATTTTGCATGCCTTTATCAAGCTTTCAGATCTAGCTGCCAATTTGTAGAAACTACAAGAGTTAGATTAAACTGAAAAAGGCTACAGGGACAAAACCAGACAAATCCGGAAGGTTGAATATATTTCTCAAGATAACCAGCTCATGAATTTTTTTTCTATAACTTGATGTCATGAATAAAGAAAGGGGCAGGAAGCATACTGTACCAGACTAAAAGAGACTGAGTCATCACTACCAAATCCAATGTATAGTCATACATTTGGATTCTGATTTGGACAAAACAACAATAGAGGATATTTTTCAGACAATTGAGGAAATTTGACATTGCATAGGATAAAATTTTTGATATAACAAGATGGACATAGCAAGCTTAAAAATATCATTTACTCATGACCTCATTTTGGTAAAACTGTAATGACAGATGTACATGTGCAAAGAAAAAGATCCAAAGGCATCCACTAGGGGTAGACAGCGTCACCTATGGCTGGCAGAATAAGACATCATCATTTTCTTAGTTTTGTTGCTCTCCATTTTCTAACTTCGCACAGGCATCATACAACTTTTGAAATGACAAAAATTTATTTTTAATTAAAAAGTTAAATGAAACAAATATTCCTGATAAACACACTTATCCACATTTTAAAAAAATGTTAATAATTGGATTTTGCTTTCTAGAACTTTGAGTTAGATTTTGAGCCAAAGGCATTCTCATTAGAGTTTCTGAATGGCTTAAATAACATGTTTCCCTCCTTTTGATTTCACATGGTTTTCCAACCTAGCCTGGAAGAAATCCTTTCTAAATCCCTTGAGAAAACTCTATTTTCACTGAACTTTTGATCCTACCAGAAGCAATATTTGTAAAGAGAAGCAGTAGGCTTCTCTTTACAAATTCAGTCTGATGTTACATCAAAGAAATTCAGATAAACATTGAGGCAATAGTTTCAAGTTCAAGATAAATTCCTAATTTAAATTTCTAAAAAAGTTTTTAAAGATTTTACATAACTGCAACAAAAGCTTCCAGAAATAGAATAAAAGATAAGCTTAACAGTAACATAACAACATTAGTAAAAGTTTTAAAACCTTAATGAGCTTTATTAACATGTTTAATGTTAAAGAGAAACTGAGGCAAAGAAATCTGAATTGATTCAGAGATACCTAGAAGAGTTACAGTTTTAAGATTTATGTAAAAATTTTCAGAGAAGATCATTTTTTTCTAGTGTCTATGTAGCCAATAGTTTTGTCTTCCAAGTGTTTCCCAGCACAGGACCTTATGGGGGCATGTGTTCAACACACAGTAAATGAATATATGCATTTCCTACAGCTAAAAAAGAGAATTTTCCCCTCTACATTTTAAAGCTGTTTCTACCCAATTGTTTGAAAATGAAAAAGTTTATTTCTAAAAATAATGCACAACTACTTTTACTTTTTTATGACTTTATTCTCTATGTTTACTACTTCTTTTTATAGCATGTAGATAGCATGCTACCTATATGTAACATTGCAGATAACTAAATCTGGTAACATAAAGTATTACTACCAAGTATAATTCCTCAGCACCTTATACAGCCAGATATGTTTGAGAATTAGAAAATTTTGAACCTATAAAAGTAATATTGTGCATATTACCATGTATATAGCATCCCAGCAGCATCTAAGAGAGCACCATGCAATCAAACACATTAATATTTCTTCAGTGAAATATAGAAATATCCAAAGTAGAATAGACGAAGTCTACAAATCACTTTCCAGATTAGTTCAGATCAGGTTTTGCTGGTCCACGAGTTTTGGTGCCAAATTTAACACAGCTTTGGGTTTTCAGAGCTTTGAGAATTTCAGAATTGCAGATAAGTACTAGTATTGTGGACTAGCATCATTAATCAGTAATTAGTTATAAAACAAATTCTATTTCCTTCCTTTTCAGCTGAAACACACAGAACCATTATTTCAGTGCCTAGGCAAAACAGTTTTAGAACATGTTTTAAATATAGCCATTGCCTTAATAATAAACAGATTCTTTCAGACTTAGTTTTGAGTATTACTTTTTGATAAGATAGAAAGATAGCAATTAGTGAGAATGACCAAAAGTTCTGTCACAGACCACCTGCTGGCGCTCTAGCATAGAGGCAGAGCTGAGCGGGTCGTGGCCGCACCAATATGCCATTTGTCATATTCTTATGGCCCTTTGGGAGTAAATTGGCTATTCCATGAGTAAGTAGACAATTTATGCCATTATTTGAGTAATTAAAATAAATTACTGCCTCGACAATGAATTGTTTCCAATGTCTTTGAAGAATAAAATAATATTCAAAGATAGTGCAGATAGTTGTATTTTAAGGAAATATCATAAATATTATATTGGTTATTGAGATCTGTAATGACTGTAAAAAGTTTGCCATGAGAAACAAATTGATTTACTTACTAAAACCAAATTATTTGAACAGTTACCACCTTTAGAGAGATTTTAAGCTGATGTCATATAATTCCCTGATACCGGAAATATAAAAGGCACTCCATTTCCCAAGTGCAATCTCTGGGAAAGGTTAACACTACATTGTATTTCACTAATTTCAGCCTTTTCTCTATGCATTGAACAAAGGATCAAAGAGAAGGATAGGACCCAAAACGCACCCAGAAATAGGACGAAAAATGAAGGAAGAGGTAAACACATTAGAGTTTATTGGAGAAGAGGTGAAAATATCTTCTGCCCAGGGAGCAAATAGAATCGGGGCATTTTTCTTCCCTTCGCCTCCAAAATCCCTGCCCCCCCCCCCCCCAAGTGACAGCAAGAGCTTGGGTAGGAAGGAAGGATAAAGAGGTGGTGTGGTGGAGCACAGGGACCTCTGAATCTTGGTGCCTTTGCAGTGTAGAGGGTCTTCCTTGGAGAAGAAACACTTGTTTCTGCAGAGACAAAGAAGACCCGGGAGAAGCAGAGAACAGGATTTGCTCTGGCATTGCGTGGTTCATCTGCCTGTGTTTACTCAGGAGGTCAGGCCAGTAGTTGCCCTTAAACACAAAGCATATGCCTTTGAGTGAAAACTCCTTTGTATTTCATACTTTGGGAATCTTAGTGTTACAGGCTGAATTGTGTCCCCCAAAATCCATGTGTTGAAGCCCTAACCCTAGTACCTCAGAATGTGACGATAGTTGGAGCTAGGTCCTTTAAGGAGATAATTAAGTTAAAATGAGGCCATTACGGTGGCCCTAATCTAATATGACTGGTGTCCTTGTAAGAAGAGGAGATTTGGACACTCAAAGTGACGTCAGGGATGCGTGTGCACAGAGGAAAGACCATGTGAGGACCCAGAGAGAAATAGCTCATTTTCAAGACAAGGAAAGAGGCCAGAACTGTGAGACAATAAATTTCTGTTGTTGAAGCTGCCCAGTCTGTGATATTTTGTTATTGCAGCCCAAGCAGACTAACACTTAGTATAGTAAGAGTGTGGCAGGAGCATGAGGAACTCTATTAAAAGAAAATATTGCTTGGACAGACAGGAAGCACAAGCCAGAGAATTCCTCAAGGATCAGAGAGTAAAAAGAATCCACTGGTTAATGATAATTCCTCCACTTAAAGCAAGGTTTAGAAATCCCTTCTGTGATAGGCAGAACAATACCCACCCAAAGATCTCCATGTCCTAATCCCTGGAACCTGTAAATATTGGTTTATCTGGCCAAAGGGACTTTACAGATGGGATTAAGGTAAGGGTCTTGAGAGGGGGAGATGATCCTGGATTATCCAGGAGGGCCTAATGTAATCACAAGGGTCCTTAAGAGCAAAGGATCTTTCCCAGTTGGTCAGAGAGAGATGATGACTGAAGCAGAGTCAGACACGGAATACATTTGGCTTTGAAGATGGAGGAAGGAGCAAAGAGATAGAAATGTGGGCAGCCCTTAGAACCTGGAAAAGGCAAGGGAATGGATTCTCACCTAGAGCCTCCTAAAGGAATGCAGCCCAGCCGACATCTTGATTTTAGTCCGCTGAAACCCATTTCAGACTTCTGACCTTCAGAACTGTTAGATAATAAATTTGTGTTGTTTTACGCCACTAGGTTTGTGTTGATTTGTTACAGAACAATAGGAAACTAACTTACATACCTCTCCATTGGTCCTCCCAAGGTGTGTGATTACTTACAGGGGTGGGATGGGGCTGCTGCATGGGTGGGGGGGCTCATTTCTTCACCAGGCAGAACTTCTCATTGTTGGATGGCCCTTTCTTTTGGAAATCACTTGTTCCCTACCCTCCCCAACCTGTCATATCATCTGGCATGACACAAAATAAATACAATTTCTCTTTTCTCAGTGTGGTACAGTAGAAAAGCTACGTTGATCTTTAATTAGAAGTGGTGCTTTGTGTATTAGACCATATATGCTTAGCTTATTTTCAGCAGCTGTTGACTGGTAACTGGACAAGTGATTACATTTCAATTTTCTGTTCTGTAAAGTGAGGTGATAACCATTTGAATCTCACAAGGTTGTTCAGAGGATTAAATGAGTTAATATATATGAATATGGTTTGTAAACTTTTGAGTGTGGAGAACCTCTGTTTATATCTCTATTAATTTATTATTCTTTCATGCAAACTTTGAAATATTGAAGGCAGCTGTGATGTAGCCTTTTAATATCCTCTTTTGTTTATTTACCATCAAAGTCTTCAACTATATCCAGTCCACACAATTTCTAGTCCATTTACCAACAAAACTCTTCTATTTAAGTAGCAGCCAATTTCTTCATGGAAAATTTTATACAAATTAAAGATCAAGGAAAATGCAGAACTACATGTTCATTTTTATGTAAAACTTCCAGCAAAAGAGTTACCAAAGACAACTTCACCCACCTGTCATCCTAGAAGCAGGGGCTATCCTAGTGGTGTGTAGCCCAGAGCTGAGGGCAGGCTCTGGCCTTGGGTGGTGCATCAGTGTCTGCTGGCTTCGGAACCTCCAGAGGCTCTGGCCAGCTGGAGTCCTGAACCTGGCCACAGCGTTCCTCACTGTCTGATCTTTCATCCCCACCCCTGACCCTTCTATTTTCTTTGCTACAGGTCTAAAACATCACAGGGGCAAAGGGAGAACATACAACCATTCACTGCAGGAGATTTCTTTTCATGGTAACGTGTGAAAAAAATATCAACATGACCTCTACTTTTCACATCCACACAATGTCAAGGCCACTCCTTCACTAGCACCCTTGCAATTCCTCCAGGGCAGGCCAGTGAAAGAAGCTAGAGAATGATCACGGCGTCCTTACATTGGGATGGGGGTGTCAGGGACACTGATCACTCATGTGTCAAGAGGATTGATTAATGTTGTTACGAGCAAAGGAAATATTGATATTGAGGGGACTTTTCAAGAAAGGGGGGACAGAACAAGACAGATTAATAACTTTGAGGTTTGAGGAAATGCTGCATCAGTGAGAGATTTGTTTACTCCAAGGGTACAGATATGTTCCTTAGGACCTGGGGCTCATTTTAGACAGTGACTATAGCAATGGTAGTTGAGTTAGGACTGCAGAAATCACCAAACCCCCAGTGCTGATTAGTTCGGAAAGGTTTCCAAGACTTCCAGCATCCAGACTTGGCACATGGCCCATAGCATTGCCCTCCATAGCAGAGTTAATGATTCTGAATATGGATAAAAAGGAAACATTGGATACAGAATCAATTAAGTAGAGGACATTCTTATTCATTGTATAAGCATCAAAGTCATTTCTTTGGTCATAAAATTATCCTTTAGTCAGATCCATTAGTCCAGAAGGAAAGAGTTTGCTTTCTTTTTTCGAAAGCAGCTCCAAAAGTTAAAATATGATTTTTAAATGCTTTTCTCAGAATCAAGTAAGACCACAGGCAGATATGCAGTGAAACAGTGTGCAGTCAGGTACGTGTCTTCTGCATTTTAATGGCTTCCTACTGGGTCACACTGTGAGCCCTCCATAGAGACACGACTGATTATGCCTGTGTTTCAGTTCTCTCTTTGGAGATTGGAGAAAGAGTAATAGAGCATTTAAAAGGCCCTATATTAAATATAATAGGGGTTATAAAGGAGTGTTTCCTTCAGAAACTGAAACGTATGCAACACAAAAGATAGTCAAACAAGCAGAAATGTGTTAGAGAATGACAATGCAAGAAAAATCTCAAGGTGTTAATCACACAGTGACTGTTACAGGCAGTGAGGGACAGGTGGTCTGACTAAAGACAAAGATGGGCTGCTTGCCTTAGCTCTTCACTACTGCATGAAATAAATGGGTTTCTGGGTCTGTAGAAGTCTTCCCACCACAGAGCTATGTGGGGACTTCGTGGAATCCACCCTGTTGCTTCAGGACTAGAGTTAGCGCTCATGGCATTACTAGTTGTTTTCCACAATCTGGTTTGAATTACTTTGTCTTATCAAGCTGACAGCACATTCTCATGAGTTTGGTTCTTCAGTATCTTTATATATTGGGCTATTCAGAGCCAAGATCTCTAACAGCATCACCCGGAAATACATGGTTTGGAGTCACAAGGCCCTTAGGCTCTAAAATGGTATGTCACTTTATTGAAAAAAACTGGTATTCTATGTGTTTTCCTTAAAATTACCTTTTCATAACTTTATTTCTTGCTAAAGTCAAATACGACCAAAGACTCAACATCCAAATTAAGATGCTATCATTTACTAATAACCTACATGTAGGAAGGAGAGAGCACAAGAACGAGAGAGAGCCAGAGTGAGGGAGAGAAATGTCAGTGACTGCATACCATACTCAAGCAATCTCTTCTTCCTCAACTGCCCCATACCTTGGCGAGACCAACACCCTTTCATGCACCGTATATAGAACACATATGCTGAAGGTGTCTGACAATTTGAGCATTACATCAAGAGTCTTTGCCCAAGAACCTTCTTTTTCCATGGTTGAGATGGGTGTTGCTTTTCCAGAGAATTTCTTTTTCTTTACCTGTGCTCAGGGATCCTTTGTGAAACAGGGGAGCTTTGGAGAGAGGTATCTTGTGGCAAGGGGGCTTATGGACCTCTGACCAGGGAAGGGTGAGTCAGCTCTCCATTAGATTTTGGGGGAGATTTCTCATTTCTGCTCATGAAAAATGTGGTCCTGGCGATGTGATGTCCCATGGGCACTGATCTCTTTCAAGGGTACTGACTTTTTAACTAGATCCACCACTACAGCCACTCTGTTGACAGCCTGAACCCCTTTATGAAGCAAAGCCACAAGCAAAGCCAAACTGGACCTTAGCACCCAGCCTCTCCAGCAGAGAGCATCCAAGAAAAGCCAGGAAATGTCTAACTCTAAGTCCTGTAGGTTGAGAAGCCACTTCGAGTATATACCCACTGGTTGCGCGCAGTTTGAAGAACATTCTGGAAGACACAGACAGTGTGGGACTTGCAGAGACTATCCACAGAAACAGAATGAAAGCAATATGCCTGGTTCCAGGAGAGAGACCATTCCCTGGCTACACTCAGCTAATAGGTTTTTATTGTTGTTTCTACTATTTTCAACTAGAAAAATAGAAATCAATATTAAAACCCCACTGTAAAATATTGACTACAATACTTCTTTAAACTATATTAAATAATATACTGTTCTCATTTCTTAGGGTAGACCCACCATTCTCAATGATTCATCGATTGCTCCCCGGAGTGGGAGGGCTGGGGTGGGCTCCACTGACTTTTACAATTGACCTTCTGTTGCCTCGAAGTCTCGCCTGAAGCCTTGCCTGTGGTCAGACAAGATGAAGAGAAATTCGTAACAAATGCTGCCTAAAGCACTTTTTTTAAACCATATATTTTTACTTTTAAATAAACATTTTTAAACCATAAGGTAATTCTTAACATCTTAAAAAACAAAGCTTTTCAAGGGAAAGAACATGTCCCCTCAATATTCAGAATTGGTTCAAGAAACATTTGTTATGCCCCTCCCATATGTCACATGTAGAGGGACAAGCAGAGAATGTCACTGAGGGACATTCATTGCTCTGGAAGACCTAAGATTGTTTCCTTCCAATGAATGACACCCACATGGAAGTGCACAAGTGCAAAGAGGAAGAATTGTGTGTGATAATTCTTCTATCTAAAGACGATGTTTCGGAGAAGCCTTTACTGTGAGAATTGCATTCACTAACATAGGTCTCCACAATATTACACACGCACCTAGAATTGTGACATGTTTTAGCAAGAAAAACATATTTTCAAAAGAATTTCCTAAGCATCAGGGTATTATACTAACAATAGATAACTATGTGGTGGCTACAGTTAAGGTGTACATAATAGCAGCACTGGACTTTAGCAGTGACTGTTGGGAATGTAGCATTTGCTGGGCTGTTTATGCCTCTTATAACTGGAGCAAATACAACTGCCACATCTGCAGCTGTGAATGCGTTTAACCAATTCCGAGGTGAGAACTGGGAGTAACAGAGATCCTCCTCTCCTTTGAAGTAAAAGCCCTGCTATCCTAATGTTCCATGAACACTCCCCTGTGGCTGGGCGTCTCATGGCTACACATTTTAACCTAACAATGCATGGTTTCCTTCATTGTTTGTTCTTCCCACATTCTGGACCCTGTCTCTTGGAAACTTACTTACTAAGAAAATGTAATTTCTTCATGCATATAAGGAAATAGAAAGGGATTGGAATGGCACTGGTTTACTGGGTTTCAAATGACAAAACAGAGGTCTGGTCTAAGATTGCTAATTGATCATTGTAATCCTCTTATCTGATTCCAAAGAGCCATCTATCAACAAGTCGGCATTCTGGATCTCTTTGCAATATTGGACTCATCCCTCCACGCTGTCTCTTCAAAATCCCTTAACTCCTCTTATGAACCACTCTCTGGAAGACTTCTCACCCTTCATTAACAGGTTATCACTGTTGATAACAAAAGGAAGCCAAACTCCAGAGCAGCTGAGTCACAGCTCCTTTGCCAACATATAGACACAAGCCTGGCTCACCTCAGAGGAGAGAGCCAAGATGCTGCTGTTCTGTACCCTTGGGTGGAGCCATGTTCCACCTGAAATAATTGCTGGAAGGCTTTTCTGTACATAGAGATTTCCAAGACACTTATCTGTAACTGGAAGGAGAAATCCCTTGGCCCCTGACACAGATGTGGCTCAGAAAGACCACAGATAAAGAAAAGCATAAACAAGATGTGTGGGAAGAATGAAGCCCCTTGCTTCAGGTGGTAATTCTTTCAAGAGAGTCAAACTGTGAATCTCCCAAGCTGCCCATAGATGAGAATTCTCTCCTTGCAAATCCCTAGTCTTGGGTCTCCTGAGTTGCTGACAGTGCAGTCTCAACTTATGTCTCCAATTAAAACATTTTTTAAATCCTTCAGGAAATGCAGTATTCCCTACAGAAAATGCTTTACAAGTTTCTCATAAATGGAATCTTTGAAGCAACCCTGGAAATCCCTAGAAGAACCAAACTCAGAATAGAGCAGTTTTCTGTCTGAAATATCTTGAGATGGTGGTTCTCTAGAGGTTGAGTTGAGTTGGCCTAGTCTTGGCTAGACCACACAATCTTGACGTATTTTTTTTTTGTGAAAAATCTGATCTTTAGCTACACAATGTGCATTTTTTTCAGATCACTGTTCTACAATTGGCAAATTCTACAATACTGTAAATACAATAGAATGTGTAAGTGTTTAAGAAGGAAAAGTAGGTGTGAAGTATTTTTTCTCTCATTACATACGATAACTAACAACCATTGAAACCCTTCCCTTTCAATATCCTTCATCCATTTTTACAAAGAATCCTTCTAGATTCTTAAATAAAGAAGGTACCTCTCTATTTAAAGGCTCCGCAAGAAAATGCTAGTTGTTCCTAAAGCCTACAATTACAATTTTCAGCCTAAAAGAAATATTATAGTTTAAATATCAACATTTCTCCTCTTTCTTATAGAGTAAGCAGTAATCACCTCAGAATGAGTGAAAAAGTATGCACAAGCAAGGAGACACAGCACCAGGAAACAGCAGAACTAAGGCCTGCAGATTGGAAGCAAACAAAATTTTTCATCCCTTATAATTACAATGAGGTTTGAGGGCTCAATCTATGTTTGTGACAGAATAATCAAATGTAATTGAGTCATAGCCAGACTAATACTCTTTACTGATATTGGTCTGAATAAGACAAAGCACCAGGGGAAGGCT
The DNA here is from genome assembly GCA_031878705.1 of Tapirus indicus. Taxonomy (NCBI): domain Eukaryota; kingdom Metazoa; phylum Chordata; class Mammalia; order Perissodactyla; family Tapiridae; genus Tapirus; species Tapirus indicus. The sequence goes on along the minus strand of CM062918.1, from coordinate 71,244,966 downwards.
TCTCTGAGACATGGGAACCCTGATAAAAATTTTAGAAGTCCAAAAACATGGTATTAGGAGATAGACTCAGCCCTTTGCAGAAACTTGGCCATTGAAAAATAAGCCCTCTCAAAAGATGCGGGACGCAGACCCCTTTGCTTTCACATGCAACTGACATAAATCTCTAAAACTAAGAGCAGCTAAGAGAGTTGGCCCCATTGGCTGGTTGCCTTGGTAAAGAAGAGTTCATGATGAGGGAGCTGTTGGGATGAATCCTGGGATGGTATTGACAGGGATCACTGACTAAGGGGGAGTATTTTCAACATGAGAGTGGGAAGTGCCAGTAAAGAACTTGCATTTCTAATAATCAATATCAATAGCTCTAGCCTTGACTGGGGTATGGAGGTAATGAGAAGCCAGCAATAGAAGTGGAGTGGCTGTTGAAGCCTTGGTCCCTCAGCCATGCAACACTTAGCTGCTTACATGGCAGCATGGGCCATGTCCCTATAATTATATCGTTTCCGTATGCAGACCATCCCCAATTAAATTGTGGTCTAATAGTTTCTCATAAGATGGCTGTTTGTAACAAGCAACAATGGGTTTTCATGGTGATTGCATTCATGGGATTTCTCTCTCTTTTTGTTGAGTGGCTTTATAAGTTGTGTGCCATGGACCGTTCTACCTTCACTCCACCATCAGCTGCATTGCCTCTTGGCCATTTCTCCATGGAAGTCTTGGGCTTCACACAGGTAAGGTGCTTGGTGTTCTGCCTTAATTCTGAAGAACCAGATGTGGGTATATGTAATTTCCCATGTGAGAAAATACTGCTTTCCCTAATAAACGAATACTAGATAACATGTATTTAGGTATTATACTCAGTGTATATAAAGTACTTTATATGTATTATATATATATATATATATGTATGTATGTATAAAGTACAAGAACTTTATATGTATTAAATTTGTTTAATTTCTTACAACTCTATGAATTAGGTACTATTATTTCTTCCAAATGGAGGAACGTAACAGTTAAATAACTTATCCAGAGACATTCAGCTAGGAGGTGGCTGAGCTGGGATTTAACTATGTCAGCCTCCAGAGGTCAAGCTGTTAAACACAAGGCCACACCAGCCAGAATATACACACACAGTCCTCTTAGTGGGCAAGATATGTGGTCCCCAGCACTGTCCACTTGAACTTCTTCTGAAGGTATCTTTCTTATTATGACTCCACAAGTATTTTTGATTTAACAACACTGGCATGCTAAAATATGCTGCAAAGATTTTAATAATGTTTATAAAGGCTGCAAAATTGGTGATAAAAAATAATAGTATAGTACAGGGAATATAAGCAGTCTAGTTGAAAGATTAGAGCTCATCTTCAGGGATATAGACCCAGTTCAGCTACACTTGAGGACTCAGAGGAAAACATAGGAAGTCCATGTTTCCATGTTCTAGGCTTCCTCTTGGTGGGTAACACTGTCACTTAACACCTACAGACCATGAGAGTTTATCTAGATGCCCTGACTCCACAAAGTCCAGACTAAGAAAGTCATTTTTTTCTCCTTCATATATATATCCCACTTGAAAGACAAAAGTTTTCCTTTTAATGGTTCCCACTTGCCAAGGGTTTACTATGCATCAGGCACTAAACATTTTATAAATATTATCTTATTGATATTTGCAACAACCTTGAGAAACTGATATCATAATCTCATTTTACTGATGAAGCAACGAAAACTCATAGTAGTTAATCAACTTGTTTTGGTTCTAAAAGAGAGAAAGTGAGAGAACGAGAGTAAGAGGGAGGTCACGGGATAATTTAGGGAGGAAAAATGACGTAGAAAGTACTTTAGATGCCTGAAAATAAGATCTTGATATAGGATAGAACTAACAGGTTATCATTTCTGAACATTTGGTCTATTCCAATCCCAAATCCAGTCATCTATGTTAAATGTATTATTATAATACACATATTGTTTTCTACATTAAATGAATTATTGGTTTCCATTTCTGATCAAGATGGAGTAAAGGGACTGGATTTAACTTCTTGCCAGAAACAATAAAACAAGGCAAAATATATAATGCAATAGTTTTCAGATATTGGACATCAGGCGGTATAGTATAGTGTTCTCTGGAAGAAACAAATGAGCTAATCACGATCACTCAACTTACTGCCTGAAGAAAATTTCGTGGCTGCAGCATGGGATGGGGAAGTCAGGCTATATCCAACAGTCTCCTTGAGTTGAAAAGATGAAATTGAGAGTCTGAGAAGGCCAAGGCAGCCAGGGGTTCTCAGGACAGAAGAAGAGAGAAGAGAGAGTGCAGAGAGAGAGCTCTGAAGATCCAAAGCAGGTCCTTCTCAAGTCTCCAGTTGAGTAAAGCACAGGTATGTGAGAAAGCTATCTGAAACCAAGGAAAGAACCATTCAAAAGGAGCAGAGGAGACAATTGCTATTCCCAACACACAAAAGTTGAGACAATTTCATGACCAACAGATCCATACTATGAAAGATATTAAAGGGAGTCCTTCAGGCAGAAGGAAAAGGATACCAGCTAGAAGTCTGGATCTATACAAAGCAATGAAGAAAACAAAAATGGTAAATTTAAAGATTTTTTTCTTATTTTTAACTTCTTTAAAAGATATTTGATGGTTTAAAGCAAAATTAATAATGTATCATGGAAGTTTGTAATGTCATGTTTGACAAAAATCGCACAAAAGCTGGGCAAGGGCAGTGGAAGTGTAAAATTCTTATACTATATTTGAAGGGTGTAATATTACAATGAGGTGCACTGTGACAATGTAAAGATATATTATGAATCCTAAAGCAACTACTTTTAAAAAGTTATAGCTAAAAAGCCAACAAAGGAGATGAAATGGAAACACTAAAACACAAACAAACAATCTCAATCCAAAGGAAGGTGGAAAAGGAAGAAAAAAGGAACAAAGGAGAGATAGAACCAAAAGAAAACAAATAGCAACATGGTACACTTAAACACAACTGTATCAATAATCTCATTAAATGTAAATGGTCTAAACATCCCGATTAAAAAAGATATTTTCAGATTTTATTAAACTGCAAGACACAACTATACGCTACCTACAGAAATTTACTTTAAATATAAAGACACAAAGAGGTTAAAAGTGAAAAGATATAAGAAGATATAACGTGCTAATATCATGAGCAGGTATTTTAGTATCAGACAAAGTAGATTTCAGTGACTAGAATGTTACCAGGGACAAAAAGGATCATTTTATAATGATAAAAAGTGCTCAATTCATTAAGAGGACATAGCAATCAAAGGTTTTTATATACTTAATAACAAAACTTCCAAGTACATGAAAGTAAAATCTGATGGAACTGCAGGAAGAAATAGACAAATCCATAATCATAACTGGGAATTTCAGCACTCCTTTCTCAAGAATTTGTAGAACAAGTAGACAAACAAGAGCACAATACATATTCTTTTCAAACACACAGAGAACATGTACCATGATAGATCATAAAACAAGTCTCAGTAAATTTAAAAGCATCCAAATCATACAGAGTCTGTTCTCTGACTATAATGGAATTGAATTGGAAATCACTAACAGAAAGATATCTGACAAATCCTCAAATACTAAGAAAGTAAATAACATGTTCTAAGTAACCCATGAATCAAAGAAGAAATCAAAAGTGAAATTACAGTGTATTTTGAATTGAACAAAAGTTAAAACAGTATATCAAATCTTGTGTGGTGCAGTTAAAGTGGTGATTTGAGGGAAATTCAGAGCATTAAACATTGATATTAAAAAGACCTCAGATCAATGAACTCAATGTCCACTTTATGAAACTAGAAACAGAGAAGTGAATTAAATCCAACAAAATCAGAAGAAAAGCAATAAGTATATTATAACCAGATGACCAATCCTTCTCCCTACCTTCTTGTTCCTTTCTATTTTTATCTTGTCAGAATTAGAATAAGTACTTCTGTGGGATGAGCATCCCAAAAGAGGCTATTCAATTAAGAAGTGAGACATTATTGAGGCAGGGTTTAGGGAGGGGTTACTTTTAATTTAGTCTTCAAGAAGATGATCCCTGATGTTCATATTGCTGCCATCTGGCTGACTGCCATTGATGAATGAGTCAATAATTTTCAGGGCCAGATTGGGACTAAATATACCCTTTATTCTGTACTTATTGATTGAGAATTCCTTCTGAGCTCTAACCTATCAGTTTGCAGCTAGGTAACCACGTAGTTCCTTACCTCAGACATTTCCTGACGGGAATCTCCACTAGAAGTTAAAGACTCAGTAGTCCCCTCTCACTCTCCCACATACTCAGTTTGCTGGCCTGCCTTCTTCTTAGGTCGCTGGAATGATGTTCAGACTATCTAGTGGTTCTTCCCTTTTCTCTTTTGTCCAACACTTTATTTAGACTCCTCCAATTTTAGGCAATGCTTAAGCCCCCTTCTCCCCACCAGCATCTTTTTTTCTTCATGACTGATGCCTATAATCCCATGACTGCTTTTGCTGTTACCTGAGCACTCAAGCTACCTGATTAGGGAGTTTTTTCTTTAGTCCTTGAGTTCCAGACACTCTCCTCCATCTGAGCCCCACAGACTGGCCCTGATTTCTACTGCCATTTTGCTGTCTTGAGGAGTCTGAAACCATCAGGAAACACTTTGCCTCCCATAAGAAGTGACACCTGCAAAATGGTAGATGAATTCATCTCAGCCCTGAAAATTTATCAAGATTTCAAACCTTTTTAGGGTTAGAAAGGATGTTTAAGGTTATTTACACCATTTAATTTTCCCTGATTTATCTTATCATACCCAGGATTTTAATCCTACATGCAGAAAATAATCACAAACACTCAAGTAGCCATGCCAGAAACTATTCTAAATGGTTTACATTTCTTAAAACATTTAATCTAGATGAGAACTTTTTTAAAATTGAGGTTACATTGGTTTACAACATTATATAAATTTCAACTATACATCATTATATTTTGACTTCTGTATAGACTACATCATGTTCACCACCAAAAGTCTAGTTGCCATCTGACACTGTATACATGTCCCCCTTTACCCCTTTCACCCACTGCCCTTCCCTTCTGATAACTACAATCTGTTCTCCATATCTATGTTTTTTTTTTTCTTTTTTTGTGAGGAAGACCTGCCCTGAGCTAACATCCGTGGCTAATCCTCCTCTTTTTGCTGAGGAAGACTGGCCCTGGGCTAACATCCTTGCCCATCTTCCTCTACTTTTTATATGGGATGCCACCACAGCATGGCTGACAAGCAGTGCGTCGGCAGCCTCCCGGGATCCAAACCCGCGAACCCCGGGCTGGCAAGCGTGAACTAAACCGCTGCACCACCAGGCGGCCCTCATATCTATATTTTGTTTATCCACATATGAATGAAATCATTTCGTATTTGTCTTTTTCTGTCTGAATTATTTCACTTAGCATAAAACTTCCAAGGTCCATCCATGTTGTCACAAATGGCAAGATTTCGTCTTCTTCATGGCTGAGTAGTATTCCATTGTGTACATATACCACATCTTCTTTATCCATTCATTGCTTGATGGGCACTTAGGTTGTTTCCAAGTCTTGGCTATTGTGAATTATGCTGCAATGAACAGAGGGGTGCATATATCTTTTCAAATTAGTGTTTTTGTGTTCTTTGGATAAATACCCAGAAGTGGAATAACTGGATCATATGGTATTTCTATTTATAATAGATAGGAACCTCCATACTGTTTTCCATAGTAGCTGCACCAGTTTATATTCTCACCAGCAGTGTATGAAGCTTCCCTTTTCCCCATATCCTCTCCAGCACTTGTTATTTCTTGTCTTTTAAGCCATTCTGACAAGTGTGAAGTGATATCTTACTGTGGTTTTGATTTACATTTTCCTAATAATTAGTGATGTTGAACATCTCATGTGCCTGTTGGTTTTCTGTATATCTTCCTTTGGAAATGTCTGTTCAGATCCTCTTCCCAATTTTTGTTGTTGTTGTTTACTGTTTGGTTTTTTGTTATTGAGTTGTATAAGTTCTTTATATATTTTGGACATTAACCCTTTATCAGATATACAATTTGCAAATATCTTCTCCCAATTGGTATGCTGCCTTTTTTGTTTTGTTGATCATTTCCTTTGTTATGCAGAAGTTTTTTAGTTTGATGTAGTCTCATTTGTTTATTTTCTCTTTTGTTTCCCTTGCCTGAGGACATATAGTATTCAAAAAAATACTTCTAAGACTGATGTCAGAGAGGGTACTGCCTATATTTTCTTCTAGGAGTATTGTGGTTTCATGTCTTACATTCAAGTCTCTAATCCATTTCAAGTTGGGTTTTGTATATGGTGTGAGATAGTGGTCTACCTTCATTCTTTTGCATGTGGATGTCCAGTTTTTTCCACACCATTTATTGACGAGACTTTCCTTTCTCCATTGTATGTTCTTGGCTCCTTTGTCAAAAATTAGCTGTCCATAAATGTTTGGATTTCTGGGCTCTCAGTTCTGTCCCACTGATCTCTGTGTCTGTTTTTCTGCCAGTACCATGCCATTTTGATTACTACAGCTTTGTGGTATTGAAATCAGGGAGTGCGATGCCTCCACCTTGTTTTAAATGAATGGAAGCAGAGATAAGCCCTAGGAGAGTGCCTGCATCACCTGAGGCTGCAGGAAAATCACAGGCCCTAGAAGTCCTTCAGGAATCCTGAGCTCTGATGAGGTGGAGCCACAGCAGGTGCAGGTGTGCACGGGTATGCACAGGTGTGCAGGCATGGGACACGCTGGCTATCCAGGAGAACAAGGACGCATGGTGTGGTGACACTGCCCTTCCCTTCACTACCAGCCTGCCTTTCACTTTCTACTGGGGTCTGGATGTGGGCAGGCAGGGACTGCACATTCCTATGCCACCACTGTCCATTATGGTGCCTCAGACACTGGCCAAGAGACTTCATAACAACCAAATGAAAGGCTGCTATGCCAGCTTCCTTGGAAACACGGGAGGATGGGGGGGTCCCGGCAGATGCCCCCAACCCCACGCCACCCCCCACCCATACAACATCCTCATAAAATGGGAACTATTATGATTTCCGTGTTACAGTTGTGAAAATTGAAGTGTAAAGAGAGGAGATAACTTTCCCAACAGCTAGTGGGTTGAGTCAGGTCCCCAAAATCCACCACCCTCTTTCAACTGACACACATAGACACTGCTGACATCTCTGTTAGGGGAGATGTGAGATTTCCTGGTGGTCAGATTTCTACCTCATTAAACCAGAGGGTGTAAGTAATACTTCAAACCTACCTCCTAACATAGCATCCCCATCCCCGAAAGTTCCCAAGTAGGAACGTGAACAAAGGAAATAGGAAATCCAACTTCTACTACATCTTAACTGAGCTTGTCGTTCAAACTTCAATAGTGGTAAACTGCACTGAAGCATGACCGATAGAGACTCATCCAACCAGAACTTTTTTAATCCAAAGCCCAAACTCAAAATCTTGCCACTAGTTGCTGCCCAACTTTGAAAGATGAGATGGCTACATGTACTTATGAGAAAAAATAAAAAGAAAGAAAGCTAAATGGCTGCACCTCCTCCTGCCTTAGTATAATCTTATTTTAGGCAGGAAAAGAAAAAGTGGGGAAGCACCAGAGAGAGAGAGCACAAGATGGGTAGATGGCAGGACAATTGCTCAGGTGGGTGAAAAGCTGCTGATCCAGCTGCATGAACAGAAGAGGAAGAGTGCACCACACTCAACCAGGTGAATTGTTTAACAATCAGATATGTCACTGATTCGTCCATATGACCCAGTTGGATTAAAGACTTCTTTTCCTGGTGGTGGGAGAGGTGGGTTCACATAGAGGGAGTGAGAAGAGGGAAACTAATTTTTAATTGAAAACACAAAGTAATTTAATTGGATCTGGACTCATTCCTCTACTGCATGGCAAAGGGAAACCCACTAACGTACAGTGCCTCCTGCAATTCAGGAAAGAGTAAAATGCTAAAAGCCGAGGTTTATTCTTGCATAACAGAACAGTCAGTCATGCTCACAGAAGGAATATTCTCTCCTCACGGTGGAATACTCCTTGCTTTTGAGACAAAGCACATCTTGCTAATGTGCATCAGCTTCTTAGTTTACACTTAGTTTTCACTAGCTGCAGTTCTCACTTTTTGGGAGACCAAAGTGTAGTTACCAACCACATCAGCCTCCCTCCAGTGAGAAGACACTGGGACCCAGCATCAAAGATTGCATCAAAGAGAAAAGATTGCATCAAAGAGAAAGCTTTTGTAGCCTCCAGCTAAAACCTGATAAGTATGAATCTCCAAATACCATCATGCTCATCTGAGTTGTGCCGGCTTAGGTGGAAGACACTTAGGGAAAGAGCATTAACCACCCCCATAACCATGTCATTCTTCTGGCAGCAGGGTGCTGCTGGAGACCTGGCTAGAAAGGCATAGCTTCCATCCTCCCCACGGTCCATGATTCCCAACTCAGACCTCTCCGCTGAACCTGGATGTGCCATACGCATTCCAAACTCAGCATCTCCAAAACTGAACTCATGCTCTTCCAGTCCTCTTTTCCATCTTCCCAAACTTGCACTTTCCATAGTCTTCTACTCAGTTAATATAAACCCCATCCTTCCAATTGCTCAGGATAAAAATCATGGAGAGATCTTTGGCTCTTCTTTGATGGTCTCACTCCACATTTAATCCATCAGAAAATCCTGTTGAATCTGCCTTCAAAATATATTCAGAAATCACCACCTCCAACATTGCCATTGTGGTGCAAGCTGCTATCATCTTGTCTAGGTTGTTGCAATAGCTTCCTGACTAGACTCCCTGCTTTTTCGCTTTAGCCTATTGTCAACACAGGAGCCAGAGATATGCTGTTGACATGTCAATCAAAACCTTTCATATTAGTCAGGTTAGGTATGTCATATTAACAAACAAACCCTGAAATTTCAGTGATAGTGATTACTTCCACTTTGTTATTTTTTATAAAAATTATTTTAGCTATTCTAGGGCCTATGCATTTCAATATAAATTTTTAGATTAGTTTGTCTATGTCAACAAAACAAATTTCTGGGCTTTTGATAAAAATTGCATTAATCCTGTAAATCATTTGTGAGAGGGTTGTTATCTTTGCTATGTTGTCTTCTGATTTATGAACATGGTATGTCTCTATTTAAGTTCTTTGATTTCTTCCATTGGTATGTTGTAGTTTTCAGGATACAAGTTCTGTCCCTGTTTTATTTGAGTCACTCCCATGTATTTCATTTTTTGAGATATTGAAAATGGAATTGTATTTTAATTTCAGTGCCCATGTGTTTATTGCCAGTATATAGAAATACAATTGATTTTTATAGGTTATCCTCTATCCTGAGAACTTAATGGAATCATGGAATCATGTCTTAGTTCAAGGAGTTATCTCTCTTTTATTTTTGGAAGATTCCTGGAATTTTCTATGTGGATAATCATGTCATCTTTCCAAATAGGGACAGTTTTATTTCTTTCTTTGTGATCTGTATGACTTTTATTTCCTTTCTTACCTTATGCGCTGGCTAGAACTCCAGTACTGTGTTGATTAAGAATGAAGAGAGAAGACATTCCTGCCTTGTTCTTGATCTTAGGGGAAAAACATTCAGTCTTTCACCATTAAGTACGACGTTAGCTGCAGGTTTTTTAAGATGCTCTTTATAAGGTTGAGGTAATTTTCCTCTATTTCTAACTCTCTGAGAGTTTTCTTATCATGTATGGCATTGGATTTTGTCAAATACTTTTCTGTGTCTATTGATGTGATTCCACGATTTTTTTTCTTAGCTTATTGATATGGTGGATGACATTGACTGATTTTTTTAATGCTGAACTAGTCTTTTAGAGCTGGAATAATTCACACTTGATCAAGGTGTATATCCTTTTTACACTTAGTAAAGTGGATTTGACTGCTAACATTTTGTTGAGAATTTTTGCATCTAAGTTTATAAGAGATATTGGTTTGTAGTTTTCGCTCTCTGTCTCTTGTAAACCCTTCTTCTGATTTTGTTATCAGGGTAATATTGTCTTCAGAAGAGTTGAAAATTTCCTCCTCTTCTATTTTCTGGAAGAGATTGTGCAAAATTCGTGTTAATTCTTTTTAAAATGTTTAATATAATTTTGAAATGAAATCACGTGGGCCTCTCCTGATTACCTTTTCAGGAGCTTTTAAATTACAAATTCAGTTTCTCTAATGGTAGTAATAATATTGAGGCTGTCTATTTCATCTTGGTTGAGTTTCAATAGTTTGTGGGTTTTGAGGAATTGGTCCATTTCTTCTAAATTCTCAGATTTATGAGTGTAAATTTGTTTGTAGTGTTCTCTTATCTTTTTGATGGCTATAAAATCTTTAGTCACATACCCTATCACTTCCTAAAAACTGGTGAGGTGTGTCTTCTTTCTTTTTATGTTTGTCAGTCTTGTTAGAGGTTTACCAATTTTATTGATGTTTTGAAGAAGCAGGTTTTTGTTTTATTAATTTTTTGTTATCCCGTGTTCAGTATCATTAATTTCTGCAAGTATTGTTACTCTATACTTCTTTCTTCTTCTTTGAATTTATTTCCTCCTTTTATTTTAAATTTCTTGATGGAGAAATTTGGATTATTGATTTGAGACCCTTTCTTATTTCTAATGTAAGTTCCTAATGCTATAAATGTCTTTCTCAGCACTGCTTTGCTGCATTCTATATATTTAGATAAGTTATATTTTCATTTTCATTCCATTCTATGTATTTCTATTTCCCTTGACACTTCCTGTTTGACCCTTGAATTATTTACAAATGTGTTGTTTAATTTCCGTGTGTATGAAGATTTTCCTCTTGTCTTTTATCACTGATTTCTACTTTGATTTCATTATGGTCGGAGAACAGAATCTTTATTATTTTAACTTTGTTGAGAGTTGTTTTATGTCCCAGAATGTGATCTGTCTTAGTGAATGTTCCATGTACACTTGACTAAAAAGTGTCTTCTGCTGTTGTTGGGTGGAGTGTTCTACAGATTTCAGTCAGATCCTGTTGACTGATTGTGTTGTTTATGTCTTCTCTATTCTTACTGATTTGTAGACTAATAGTTCTACCAGTTGGTGAGAAGAAAGAGTTGAAGTCCCCCAACTATAACTGTGGATTTGTCTATGTCCCTTGTCAGTTCTATCAGTTCTTTGCTTCACATATTTTGTGTTTTCTGTTCTTTATATTCTGTTGTCACACATATTCTGTCATTTGGTACATACACGTTTAGGATTGTTATGTCTTCCTGATAGAGTGATCGTTTTAACATTTGAGTAATGTCTCTCTTTTCTCTAGTATTTGTCTTTGCTCTGAAGTCTATTTTATCTGGTATTAATATAATTGATCCTGATTTTTTAAACTAATGTTTGCACAGTAGATCTTCTTTCATACTCTTACTTCCAACCTACATATGTCATTAAATTAGAAGTGAGTTTTTTTAAACAGCATATAGTTAAGCCATGTTTCTTTATATGCTATGGCAACTTCTGTTTTTTGATTGTTGAATTTAGACTGTTTACATTTAAGGTAATTGTTGCTATATTAAGTCTTAAGCCTGCCACTGTATTGTTTTCTGTATGTTTATTTTGTTTCTCACTCCTATTTCTCTTTTCTTTCCTTTCTGTGGATTATTGAATATTTTTTAGGATTTTACTTAATTTATTTATAGGGTTTTTGAGTGTATCTCTTTGCATGGTTTCCATAGTGGCTGCTCCGGGTATTACAATATATTTAAATGACTTATCACAGTTTTCTGGTACCAACATTTTACCAATTTGAGTGAAATGTGGAAAACTCACCTCCATTTAGTATCCTTTATTTTCCTCACTTTTAAAAATTGTTGTTTTGAGTATCATATTGTGGTATAATTTTGTTTTAATCATCAAATATGATTTTTAAAATTCATAGAGAAAAGGATAATCTATTATATGTATCTATATTTCTGCTCTTTCTGTTGGTCCTTCTTCCTTCCCAGCACTCCAAGATTCCTTCTTGTATCATTTCCTTTGTACTGAAGAACTTCCTTTAGCTTATCTTCAAGGGTAGGTGTTCTAATGACAAAGTATTTTAATTTTCCTCTAAACACGTCTTTATTTCCACGTCATTCTTGAAGGATAGTGTTGTTAGATATAGAATTCACTCCTGAAAGTTTTTATTCTTTCAGCACTTGAAAAATGTTGAGCTACTTCCTTCTGGCTTCCATGGTTTCAGATGAGAAATCCACTCTCGATCAAAGTGGTGTTTTCCTATAGTTGATGCATCATTTTTTTCTAGCTGCTTTCAAGAATTTTTTTTTTTTTTTGTCTTTAGTTTTCATTATCTTAATTAGTGTGTAACTTGGCATGGACTTCTTTGAATTTATTCTGTTTTAGGTTATTCTGCTTCTTAAATCTGTTGATTTGGATGAGTGGATGGATAGACAGATGCCTTAAAATACTTGTCAGATAATTCCAACATCTGGTTTTTCTTGGTGCTACTGTCAACTGGTTGTCTTTTCTTATTCAAATTATGATTTTCTTTGTTCTTGGTACAAGTGATATTTTGGTGCATCCTGGACTTTCTGTCCAGGAGACTCTGGGTCCTATTTAAACCTTGTATTTTAGCAGGCAGTCACCCTGTTTAGGTTTAGCCCTCAGAACTTGGCCTATTTTTGCGGGCTGTGGTTCCAATGGCAGTTTAATTTTAAGAGACTTTGTAGTGCTATTTTTGTCTGCTTGGTTTATATGGTTCCCTTGGCACTGCTGGCGCTGCTTAAGAGGGTCGAAGGGTTTTCCCCAAGCTGGTCACTGAGTGTCTCTCAGTGGAGTAGGAGAGTTTAAAGTCTGTGGAGTCAAAGAGGCTTTTCAGGCTGGGCTGTTTGCTGTGGCTGTATCTCTCAGGCAGGTTCGGCCTGGAATCCCTCAGTAGGGAAGGGGGTCTTAGGCACAAAAGGACAAAAAGACTTCCCAGAGGAGGCTGGTGGTGTGCTGCTTTCTTTTGCTAGGTGGTGTGTCAGGGAATGCCAGGTCTGAGTGTCCTTCTTCTGTTGGGTGGGGGATGTAAGACACTATGCTGTTCCTACAGTCCTGAAGTCCCAAACCAGATCACCTTTTCCTAACCACCTTTCAGAGTTCTGCTTTGATTGTCTCTTGTGTTATTTCCAGGGTTTAGAGTTGTGTTTAGAGCAGCAGGGAGAAAAGGGTCTACATCATCCTGTCTGGACTGTTCATCTTGTTTGTCATTTACCCTCTACTATTATCCCAGCAAAAATATAAGCTCCACGAGCTTAGGAAGGGATTCTTGTCCCTTTTGTTTGCTGCCGTGTCCCAAAGTGCAAGGAGTAGTGTCCAGTACTACTGAATGGATTACTAGGCAAACTTTTCTCTGGCTAATAGCACAGCAGAGAAACCTGTTGCTTGCAGCTGAAACAAAGATACTCCCAGGCACAAGACACAGTAAGAAAGAACTCCTTGATTTTCCCTGATGCATTAAAAACAAATGCTATTAGAAACAGAAAAGAAAATACCTTGCCACACCCAACCTCATACAAATTGGCCAATAGACATCTTTTTTGGAAAGCCCACAGATATATCAAAGTTCACTAATCTTTTCTTCCAAACCTTTTCTTTGTTGTCTGATATCTGAGACTTATATGAAGGTACCCATCCAGCTGAAAGAAACCAGAAATTATCCTAGGTAAGATTTCCTTGTCACCAACATGCAACCTGTTACCAAGTCTTATTGAATTTTATTGCAAATATATGGATGTAATATATTACTTTTATATCTATTTTCTGTTCTCTCTTCTCTATTATACTTTGCTGATGTCACCGTATTTCTCTCCTGGTAAACTCCAGTACCCCCTTTTTATCTCTGAGCCTCCTGTCTTGCTCCTCCCTGACCCACCCACCATACTGCCTCCTTGATCTTCCTCAAGTCTGCATAAGGCCTTTCATCTGTGCACAGCAGCCTTAAGCATAAAAATATCAACAGTTTAGTCTAGGACTGCTGCTGAATACTTCAAAGGTGGCGAGTCCAAATAGAGATGCTTAATAAGTGCAAACTACACACCAGATTTCAAAGACTTAGTACAAAAAAGTAAAGTATCTCACTAATAATTTTATATTGAAGAAATGTTAAAATGGTAGTATTTTGAATATATTGCATTAAAGAAAATATATTGTTAAAATTAATTTTACCTGTTTATTTTTATTTTTTAATGTGATAGAAAAATTTTTAATTACACAGTGGCCTGCAATATATTTCTCTTTCTATTCATTACATTTCTATTGGGTATTCATTATATCTCCATTGCTCTACAATATAAAGCCCCTCCTTTTTCTCTAATCTAGGCTCTGCCATCTCCTACTGAATTCCTACTGGATTCTGGATTCCAGTTTTGCTGAATCTCTGGAAGTTTCTCACACAGTATGATTTAAGTAAATTCCTTAACTTCTCTGAGCCTCTTTCCTCATTTAAAAGTTGAGCATAATAATAAGACCCTCCTCATATGGTATTTACAAGAATTAAGTGAGATAATGCATGTAAAAAAATTTGAGGAGTTTCCAGCTTCAGCACTCAACAAATATTAGCTACAAATGTCATTAAAAACAGATCTCCTGAGTTTCACTTCTGGAACTTCTGGAACAGCAGGGTAAGAAGCTCTGCAGAAGTGTTTTCCAGAGAAACAAGCATAACTGGTGAAAATCATTTTTTAAAAACGTTTAAATGTCAGGAAGTCTTCAGTTTCAGGTCCAACGTGAAACGAGCTTGAAAAGTGTCATTTCTATCTTTACTGCAATAAAAAAGCTGAACAACTTGAAAATCAATGATTTTTTCTGGAACCACCAGAGAACTGCATTCACAAGGCAAACCGTTACCCTGAAATCTGGAGAGACGGGAGAATACAGAAAGCTGGGCTCTGCTTACCTGGAGCAGAAGCCACTAGTGCCATAAATTGATGGGAACACTCAAAGGGTAATTTTGATGAATTGCTAGAGACCAAGTGTATTAGTGAGGGTTCTCCAGAGAAACAGAACCAATTGGATGTATATATGTATACATGGAGAGAGGGAGATTTTAAAGAATCGACACACACAATTGTGGAGGCTGGCAAGTCCAAAATCGGCCAGGCAGGGCTATAGGCTGGAGATCAAGGGAAGAGTTGATGTTGCAGTCTCAAGTTCAAGACAGTCCGGAGACAGAATTCCTTCTTGCTCAGGGAGGTCAGTCATTTTTAAGGCCTTCAACTGATTGGATAAGGCCCACATACAACATGGAGAGTAATCTGCTTTACTCAAAGTCTGCCAATTTAAATGTTAATTGCATCTGAAAAATACCTTCACAGCAACATCTAGATGGGTGTTTGGCCAAACAACTGGGTACCATAGCCTAGCCAAGCTGATACATAAAATGAACCATCATGCTAAGCATGGAATAGCCTCGGAGTGAGAAACTTCAGAGGCCCAAGGCTTAGGGAAGCCAGCACACATTTGTGTGTTTTACCTCCAGGAATTCCACCAGGTTCTCATTGCGAAGAATGAAGGAAGATCTCCTCAATGCTTTAGTTGGGGGAGGAAAAGTAATCTTTGGGATATACACCCAGGGTAGAGTGTTCTTCATAAGAAGGGCCTACTCTCCAGGGAAAAGATTTCACCAGAGCCTTGTCTGACCTGGGAGGAGGCCCCGCCAGCATTCCTGTCTCATGTCAGAGGGGTGGAGGGAGCTAAGGGTGACTGATGTGTCAGTGCTGCTGTTGGGCATGTGTGCGTCTCTATGCTTCTTAAAGACAAACAGCAATATTTAGGATTCCAAGGATCAAAGATAATAGAGACAATTCTGACCTTCCTCTGAGCTTTAATCATCCAACTATGTAAATTTAGAAGAAGCCTGACGGTCAGACCCTGCAGTGGAACCCTGGCTGTAACTTTGATGAGACCTGCATTGCTTGTTTGGCCCCTGAGCAGCCTTTGAACAACTAGATGGGGCCCCTGGTCACCTCTGACTTTCATCTCATCAGCCCCAATCCTTTGCCAGTGGATCCTTTTATTATGTTAAAATAGGACATCATTACTGGAATTAGAAAGGAAAATACCAGCTGCTTTTGTCCTCCGGGAAGCACTAATTAGCCAGCAGCCCCTGATCTCAGGCGACAATGGAACGTGTGCAGGCTAATTACAAGCTGGCTGCCTCCTCATGCCGGGTGGCTCAGGCTGCAACACCTGCACTTTGGAGCTGAAGTATTTTTAGGATCTGGAATTTCCCCCTGGCCCTTATCTTGCTTTTGATGTCTTCATTACACATCTCCTTTTGCAATAGCTTCCTCGCTGGTCTCTGATTTCCAGCCAACTCATCTTGCACAAAACAGCGAAATCCGTCTCCCTAAAACACAGCTCCAATCATATAATTTCCCTACCTCAAATCTGTCAGCATGGTCCCCTGCTGCATGTAAATTACAGTCCAAATCCCTCCACTCGGCCCTGAAGGCTTTATATAAAGGGACCCAAGCCACCTTTCCAGGCTCCTGTCAGCCCCTGCCTTCCGCAGCCTTTCTTACCTAGTGACAGGGGGCTGGGCTCTGGTTCCCTAATCAGCACTTTCGCCTCTGGCATGAACACACAATGACCATGGGAGCTTTAAAGACAGAAACAAAAAATGCACCCTGACCAATAAAATAAGAATCTCGAGGTGTGGAAAAGGGTATTGGTAGCGTTCTATAGCTTTCCAGGAGATTCTGCTGCTCAGGCAGGCTGGAGGACCACTGCAGGTGTGTGTGTCTTCCTGTCAGAGCCTCCAACACAGCCCTGTCCATCCCTCGTCACCATGATGGCATTTTGCCTCCTCACCTGTTGAGACTTACATCCAATTCTCTTTAACTCTGACCCCGCAGGGGAACCTGACACCCTGCCTACCTCAGTCCTGCCCTGTCCAGTCCTGCCCACCACTGCGAGGTGTGTTCTGTCCATGCGGGGTCCTAGTTTGTTAGTTTGTCATACCCCTTTGGACACTGCACTGCCATACAGCCTGCAGCCTCAATTTCCCCCCACCTTCCCTCTGCTCAGAAGGCCTCTTGGCTGAGTCTACTACAAGAAGATGCTTGTAACAGGATGCTGAAATGGAAGTTTCCTTCAAGCGCCAAGAAACAGTTGAATTGTGATGGTAAGGTGATGCGTCAGACAATCTCGTGCAGAATTTACAAAAGAAAAAGCTTACAGGTTTCACACTCTCATCGCTTTGAGAATAAAACATGTGAAAGAGAGAAAGAGCAGAAAGGACTGGAGGGGTATCTTCCTGGGGTGAGCGTGGCTGCTGTGCAGTGGATCCCCACCCCTTGCCACATGCCCAGAGGTGTCTGTGGCTCTCTCTTTCTGTCGCTAAGCTAGGGAGAGGCCTTCTAAGAATTCTTTGGAAGTCTGGGGCTACGAGACACCTCCATCTGGTTCTGATTCTCTGGGAATCCTAGAGGCTAAGGCAGCAGCTAAGGGCTCTGGGAGCAGAGGCAGAAAGGGTGCATGACCCTGGCCCAGCCCCTCTCTTGGTCTTTCGGGGGCAGGGTGCTGATCAGAGTGGGGAGTAGCAGCTGCTCTGGGAGGAGTGAACGCAGGGATGAAGAAGCAACCCCCCCACCCCCCAGGGAACACAATAATGTGCCTGTCATAGGAATTAAAGCTAAGGAGGTCCCCAGGCCTGGGAATCTCTCAAGAAAAGCCCCTAGAAGAAAAGAGTAAGCTTCCCAATTTGTAGCTCCTCAGCAGGTGGAACAGCCCATGTGGCCAGCTGGAGCATGAGGAGGACAGTGGCAGCCAGCCCAGGCAGGCCTTCTCCTGCTCACAGGCTTCTTCTATGCCAAGAGACACACACTTATCCAAAACCACATTAAACAGAAGAGATGAATCACCAAAAATGAAAAGAAGAGGAAAAGAAAGGAAGACAAGAGAAAAGAAAAGAAAAGGGGCCAGCCCCGTGGCGTAGTGGTAAGTTTGGTGCACTCCGCTTTGGCGGCCCGGGTTTGCAGGTTCAGACCCCGGGCACAGAACTACACTGCTGGTCAGCCATTCTGTGGCGGTGGGTGACCCACTTGTAAAGTGGAGAAATATTGGCACAGATGTTAGCTCAGGGCTAATCTCCCTCAGCAAAAAACAAAACAAAACAAAAAAAAGGAACAATTCCTCTCCTTCCTTACATTGCCTCCCAAATTCCATTTCCCCCTAGCGTGGCCCAGTGACAGCTGAAGAGAGGGAAGGGCCTTGCCAGTTTCGGACTTCAGCTGCAGATTGAAGTTGCAAATGCCTGCACCTGGCTCCTAATTGATGACCTAAGCAGGGCGGCCACTCCCTGGGATTGCACAGTCAAGTCAGGGGCCTGTCCAGCTTCCCACATTGACTCTGACAGAGGCTACTACCTCCACTGGATAAATCTCAAAGGCACAGTGGATGCCTCTTCTCCGCTCTGTCTCTCAAATCTCAGGGATGCTTGGCCACCACCTCAATGCCAGCCCCTTCGTGAGGCCCTTTCCTTGTCACCAAAGCCTTGCTTCATTGCTTTTCCCTCCTTAAAGAGCTTTTACTTTTTACCTTTTTCGTTTAGCACTTGTGTCCTACCTGATATCTACGTCAGTGTGCGTGTCGTATTTCTCCTGCCACCCTTCATTCTAGATGGAGGCTGGAGCACTGGCCCACAGGAACAGCATCAGGCCAGCATTTGTTTGGGACCCATCTTGCCCCAGGCACTGTGCCAAGCCCCACGCCCATGGATCCCAGCAACCTCTGAGGTCTGCTCTTACTAAAGCCATTTTACAGATGAGAAGGCTGAGGCTTACAGAGGTTAACAAGCCCAGGAGGTAGCATGACCAGGATTCTAATGGATATTCTGCGTATAGGAGCAACTGGCACATTGTGGGTCTCCGTGACAGCTTGTTGAGTGAATAAATGTTGTGTGGCTCCCAGTCTACACCAGTTAAGTGAACATGTAGAAGTCTCCTCTAGCACCAACTGGTTGCATCCTTTTCAAAAATAAGCAACCATTTTAATTTATTTCTGAACCCCATCTATTGCTATATCAGAAATAAACTAAATTGAGGCTATTGTGCCACCTCTTCCAAAAACTTAGTTTTAACTTCGTTGAAGTGTTGACTTGGCATTGACATACATCATGGTTTTGTGCCAAAGAATTTTCTATCCATTTCTCACCAGGTGGATTAAATACTGCCTTTCAAATGTTAATGTGAAAAACAATCTCTTGGGGATCTTGTTAAAATGTAGGTTCTGACTCGGTGAGTCAGGAGTGGGGCCTGAAATGCAGCCTTTTCTGCAAGCTCCCAGGGGACACCCATGCTGCTGGTTTGAGGAAAACGCTCTGAGAAGCAAGAGATTAAACTCTACCTAGAGTTAGACTCATTTTATTTATAGAAATAAAGTATAAGTTATATGATCCTTACCTCAAGTGAGGAGGACCATTTATCTCTAGACAGAGAGGAATGTTACAGGTTGAATTGTGTCCCTCAAGAATTCAGATTTTGACATCTTAACCCCCAGTGCTCCAGAATGTGGCCTTATTTGGGAAATATGGTTGTGTAAATGTACTTAGTTAAGTTAGGATAAGGTCAAACTGGAATAGTGGACCCTAATCCAATATGACTTCTCCACTTACAAAAAAGGGAAAACCGGACACAGAGGCAGACGTGCACACAGGGAGAACGCCGTGTGAAGATAAAGGCAGGGATCAGGGTGATGCATCTTCAGGCCAAGGAACTCCAAGAAATGCCAGCAAACCACCAGAAGCTGAGAGAGAGGCCTGGAACAGATGCTCCCTCGCAGCCCTCAGAGGGGACCAACCCTTGATTTCAGACTTCTGGCCTCTAGACTGTAAATTTCTGGGTGGTTTGAGCCACCTAGCTTGTGGTGAACTCAGACAGGTTTGATGCACTTTCACACTACAACAACGTGACAAATCCCCCATGGAAAGGAGGACTGGGATCTCCCCGACTCATTCCTTTAACTAGAAGCTTAGTGTGAAGGAGCGGGAGCACGTGTATCTTTTCAGTCAACGGTAGTATATGCAGCATTATTCACTATCCTTAATGAATACTCACCTTGTCACCTTTTCTTTTAATTTGGCTGGAGTCTGCTCCCTTCCAGACCTATCACCATCGTTCCTGTCCACAGGTCACAACACACACTGCTCGCTGGCCTGCAGTGCTACTTTCTCTCCTTTCACGGGGTACCCCTGCACCTCTCCTCACCTGCACCTCAGAGTCCCCCAGTTCTTCCCGCCATGGCTTTCTCCCCATGCGGGCTTCCTTGGCTGACTGTGTGTGAGCATTTTTACTCTTGGTTTACACCCTCTGATGTCTATCACAGTCTCCTGGGGGCTGTCGCAACTCAATATGACAGGTGCCATTCTGAAGATGACCCCAAGATTCTGTCCCCTCATTATTCAATCAGATGCTTATCTAGGGGCTACTGTGAAGGGATTTTCTAGATGTAACTATTATCCCAAGTCAGTTGACCATAAATCATGATACAGATGTTATTGGTGGGCTTGACCCAATCAGGCAAGCCCTTTAAAAGCAGAGCAATTTCTCAAGCTGGCAGCAGAAGAGGAAGCCAGCTTCCAAGCGTTAGGATTCAGCATACCATTGCTGGCTTGAAAATTTGGAGGGGTGAGTGGTGCACTTGCCAAGGAATGCAGGTAGCTTCTAGAAGCTGAGAGCAACCTCTGGCTGGCAGCCCACAAGGAAATGGGGGCCTCACCCCTGCAGCCACAAGGAACTAAATTCTGCTACCAACTCAGATGACCTTAGAAGTAGATTCTCCCCAGTCTCCAGATATGAGTCCTGCCCAGACAACACTTGGTTTAGATTTGCAGGACCCAGAGCAGAGAACCCAGATGAGCCCTACAGAGCTCCAGGATAATGAATGGATGTTGCTTCGAGTTGCTACCTTTGTGTTAATTTGTTACACAGCAATCAACAACTAATACACTCCCCAACCTGACAAAGCCTCAGAGGGCATTGACAGTTTCATTTCTGCCCCACCTCCAAAACATAGGCATCGCTGAGCCCCACACAGGACCTTTTCCCTGACTGATGGAGCTTCTCAGTAATCTGTTCCACTGCATGCTGACAGGAGCTAGGTTGCTATGGTTTTTCTGCATTTGCTGTTGGAAACCTACCACACAGCCAGATACCCACGATGCTTTCTGTAACAGGGTCTCCTATCGGTTGAAAATAAGTGGGACCCTGTGAATGTCTGTAATTTGAAAATAGCTCAGCTGCAGTCAAATGAAATGACTTTAATAATTAAAATCAACTCCCGGATGTGAAAATAAATCTGAGTGGAAGAAAAACAATAACTGAAGAAAATCACCTTCCTGCTGCTAAAATCAAAGCTCATCTGCTGACTTTCCTATGGCTTTATGTGCCCGCCCATCAAATAAGAATGTTACTGTGTTGACACGGGCCCCAGTGGAAAAATCAACTAGTTCAGTCAGTTGATGGAGGGTCTACCTCCCTGCCTTGACTGACAGACAAGGTACCCCAGGCCCCCACCCCCTGCTGAGGAGCACACGTGTCCAAGGTTGCAGATTGGCAGGCCCCGGGGGGGGGGCGGTCTCTGGGGGATGCATTGCTACGCCCAGACTTGAGGAGTCCCTCTGAGTCCTGTCCACCCTGCTCCTGCTCCTACAGGCTGCAGGTGGTGGCCCCCCTGCTTGCCCTCCCATCCACACCCCTCTCCCTTTAGCATCTTCTTACTCCACTTTCTCTGCACTTTCTAGACTTACCTGTCTCTGCAGGGATGCTTCTGGGAATATGGGCTGGGCACTAGGCTCAGTGCTACTTTGTCTGTTTCTGATCAGTGGGCTGGAAACAAGTGAGATGAGAGGACCTGGGAGGCAAAGACACAGCCACCAGCTGGTGGGACGTGAGCCACCACAGGAACGTGTGTAACATAGGCCCGCCCTTCCCCCACAGTGCCACCTTGAACAAGTTGTGACTTTCCCTCTTTTAACATGGGGTTATTCACATTTAAACCTGGGGTAATACTAGTACCTGCTCCACAGGCTTGTTATGCGAGTTTGAAAAGGAATGCAAATGAATCAATCCACATGATATTTTACAATAGGTTTATCGTCAGGACTAAGCAAACATCAGCTATTTTAACTATTAAACATGTCACATAAAAATAATGTGACTTCACTTTGTAAATTTTTAAAATATTTTTTCCCAAATCACTATCCCTTTCTTCGTCTCTTTTTATTTGAATTATTTTGATAGCAGGAGCGCAAGGACTCCTGGGCATGGGTCAAGACTGCTAGAAGGAAGCCTCAGGGCTGCCTTTTCTACTTGTGTGACTTGGGAGAACTCCCTCACCCTCTCTGCTCTGGTTCTCTCTGTGCCCGGGTGGGGTCAAGTGGACTTGTTGACCCCTTGATGCCCGTGGGAGTAACTTTCACCTTGCAAAACCCTGCTCCAAGTGAGGTTTCGGGTGCGGTCCTGTGCAGAGGAGACAAGGGGCCCGTCTGGGGTCACAATGCCTCAGTGAAGTTGCTGACGTTCAGTGCTGCATGCTCCTGAGCTGGAGGCCCTCGGTTTGTTTGTTTTAATTACCTTGGTATGCATCACATGAAGGGAGGTGGCAAGTTTCTAAAAATGGCAAACATTCGAAAAGCAGAAGAGGGAGGGCTTATTTCAGTGTGGCCTTTCATATCGCTAGCCTATTACCTCCTTGGCTTTTATGTCAATCAGGGATTTTAAAAGCAAGACAGGGTGTCTGACTCCCTGCAAGATCCTCCTCAAAGAATGGCACTCAGCAGTTTCCTTCTCCATCAATCCTTAACTGTGTACAGTCCAACTTCAGCCCCCGGCATTCCACAGAAGTTGCTGTAACAAGTAAATGGCATTCTAAGCTGCAAAATTAAAAGGTCACTCTACAGTCTTCACGTGACTTGACTTCTCTGCAGCATTTGGTCTTTCGACACCTCTCCAAGACCTTCTCCTCTCTCGCCTCCCACAGGAGCATCCTCTCTTGGTTTCTCTCCCTTCCCTTGTCTCCATGAGGCTGCCACAGGCTGCGGCAGGCTCAGGCTAATCCTGGCTCTTGAGATTCAATTGTTCCATTTTCAGTCATTGTGCTAGCCAGTTGATGTCACTGAGTGTTTGAAAGCTGCAGCGGCAGTACTTACACCACGGAAACTGGCAAATGCTAGAATTCAGGGTCTTTTCTTTTCCTTTCCCATAGAGCTGGTGTTAAACCATTGCCAGTACACCACTCCGTTAAGGGCTCCTTTTCCTCTGCCCACTTCTTAAATACTGGGGTTTGTCAGGTCTCTTCCATCTGTACCCTCTCCCATGACTGATTTATTCTACACTTTCCCTCCACATATTTCTGCGTGTGAATGACTCCATGCCTACCCTTCTTGTCTCTCATCTTCAGACTTACGTAACCAATGGACTATTGTCCAAGTATTCTCTGAGTGCTGAATGTCCAAGCCCAATTCACATATCCACATATGCAAGCCTGCGCGTGCCCCTGCTTCTCAGCCATGGGGAACGACGCCATATCTGCAGGAAGTCAGGAGTGCTCTTCGCTCCAACTGCTCTCATCTTCTAACATCCACCACATCTACCAGTGCTACGTCCTGAAGAGCTCTTGAAACTCCACTTCTCTCCATCTTCACTGCAATGACCTAGTTCAAATCACCATCATCGCCCACCCACACCAGCCTCCTGATAAGTCCTACTGTAACCACTCTCGACTACTCCCCCATTACTTCTCCATATGGTAGAAAGATTAAATATTTGACACTGCAAATCACTGTCCTCCTGTTTAAACTCTTTTGGCGGCTTCCCCTGGTCCTCAGAATGAGAACACTTGGCAGGTTTACTCAGCTCCCTCTCCAGTGTCATCTGCTGCAACTTCTTCCCTTTCTCCTCAGCAAAGTCCCATGCTCCATCTCTCCAGGCCTGTGCAGGCTGCTTCCTTTCGCCGGAATCCTTGTCCTCTGCATCCACTTTTGCACCCCTTTCACTAGGTGGACACCTGCTCATTCTTCATTCTCAACCTAAATGCTGTTTCCTTGGGACACCTCCCCTTCCTCCCCAGGCTACAGGAGATCCTGGCTAAACTGCGCAGCAGTGTCCAGATCTTCCTTTTGTAACACTCATCACACATCTCATTGCTTATTGCATGTCTGATTTCTAGAAGGTGGAGACTGTCCTGTACACACACAGTGCCAACCCTCAGACCTGACACCATGTCTTGCCTCATCATTGAAGTCACAGATTCTCAAATCCATTCCCTTTTTCTTTCTTCAATAGTTCCTCCCTTGGGTCAGGCCCTTCTGGATTTTGCATCAGGTCAATGGCTGCCTTTACACCTTCAATTATTCTGTCATCCAGACCATTTTCCACACAGTTTCCATAGTTCCAAAGTGCAAAACTTGTTATGTCATTCCTCTGCTAAAATCTCTTATGGTGAAAAACACAGTTCCTCACATAGCAGAGGACGGCTGGCCGGCCCGGTGCGGGTGCCATCCTCTCAGCACGTTCCTTTGCACCGAGTTTAGTTCACAGCCCTCAACAGCCCACGCACCAACATCTCACCTTCACCCTCACCTTGGCGACTCCTTTCCTGTATCTTCAGGCATCCTCTCCTCCAGGATGATATCACCAGTCCTCAAAGTCAGAGACCCCTCCCCAGAGCCCCGAAATACCTGGGTGTACCTCTGGGGGACACTTAACTTCTGCCTTGGCAGGATTAGTTTGCCAGTTGTTTTCCTGATGGACTGAGGGTAAGAACTTCCCTTTATGCATCTTATGTGCCTAGCTGTGGACACAGTGACAGGCCCAGAGTAGATGCTCGTTGCAAGTTGTTGACCAATTACAGTCAATAAACAAGGGAATATTGTGCACAGGACTAGCTACTGCTCCTTAAAACAAAGTCAGAAACTCGTATTTTATCCTTTCAAAAAGTTTCCTGCTCTTCAGCCCTCTTGTGTGATGTCAGTGGTCTAAGGACTGTGTCTTCAGGGACTTTCCACAAAACCAGGCTCGCTGACAGCCACCGAGGGGCATAGCCCTCCTGGCTTCAAAGTAACCCATTGGGAGGCATATTTTAAAATAAAGCCATATATATAAACACTATGCTTCCCCTCAGCTCACGTGTATGCTTCACTTACTTATGGAATGTGATTACTGGGGAGAAAAATAAAAAATCTTCCTGATTGCTTGCTGTGGTGAGGCCAAGGTGCTGATTCACTTGCTGTGTCAATAGCAAACAGTTTCTGTCTAATTTTACCTCTAGAAGGAATCTCGGGACATAGAGGCCAGAATTTTCAAGTGTCAGTTCATTATGGGCTCCCCTACTCAGCCCACCTCCTCCCATATATTTATTTCCATATTTTCTCTCATTTAAAAAATAATTTGAAGAATGCCCATCCTAGGAGTCTGGGTCTCATCACAGCAGTATAAAGTATTTTTTTAAATTAACTGAATTCCATACTTTATTCAGATTTCATTAGTTTTTACCTTTTGTTCTTTTTTGTTCCAGGGTCTCATCCAGGATCTCAGATTACATGTAGTCCTCATGTGTCCTTAGCCTCCTCTGGCTGTGGCAGATCCTGACTTTCCTTGTTTTTGATGACCTCGACTGTTTTGAGGAGCACTGGTCAGGTATTTTGTAGACTGTCCCCCGGTGTGAATTCATCTGATATTTCTCTCATGGTTACACTGAGATTATGGGTTCTTGGGAGGAAGACAACGTAGGTAAGCTGCCATTCCCATCACGTCAAGTCAAGGGCACATCCTATCAACATGACTCATCACCGTTGCTGTTAACCTTGAGCATCTCCTGAGGGCGTGTTGCTCAGGTTTCCCTACTGGAGAGTTACGCTCCCCTCCTTCTCCTAATGTACTCTTTAGAAGGAAGTCACCTTGGATGGAAGCCCACACTTAAGGGCTGGAGAGCTATTCTCCACCTCTCTGAGGGCAAAATATCTGCATAAGTTATTTGGAATTATTTTGCATGGAGATTTTTCTATTTTCCCCTGCTTATTTATGTATTCAGTCATTTACTTGTATCAGTATGGACTCGTATGATCCAGTATGATGACATTTATTTTGTTGCTCAAATTGTTTCAGCTTTGACCATTGAGAGCTCTCTCAGCTGGCTCCTGTGTCCCTTTGATAAACTTTGGTTTTTTGAGCACTACAAGATGTTCCAGGCTCATCTTATATCTTCCCTGCACCAAACCTAGAATCAGCCACTTCTCCAAGGAGCCTTGATTCCTTTAATTGGAGAATAGGAGAAACCAGTGTCTGGGCACTGGACATGCTTGCTGCCCCCGGGGTACAGCATTTTGCAGCAAGGCTTTTCCATTCAAAACATTAAAAATATTCTTCCAAACATTATTTGTTCTTGATAAATTCAAAATATAAAAGATGAGTTTACCTCCAGTCCTTTTATTTCTTTTTTCTTTGGTGAGGAAGATTGGCCCTGAGCTAACACCTGTTGCCAATCCTCCTCTTTTTGATTGAGGAAGATTGTCACTGAGCTAACATCTATGTCAGTCTCCCTCTATTTTGTATGTGGGTCGCTGCCACAGCATGGCTTGGTGAGTGGTGTAGGTCCATGCCCAGGATCCAAACCTGCAAACCCCAGGTTGCCGAAGCAGAGCATGCAAACTTAACCATTATGCCACCAGGTGGGCCCCTACCTCAAGTCTTTTAGAACTTATTTAGGTTTTCCAACATTGCCACTTCTTTAAGAAGATAATTTATCTCTTGTTTTGCAATATTTGGAGAAGCCCTTCTCCTAAGCACATATATGAAATTCCAAAGACATAGTTGAAGTCTGATTTTTGGTTTCATAAAGTTCAGTCTTATCTCTTCTTACTTATCACCCAATCTAAAAGTGGTTCAGGGGCCCACCCAGTGGCTCAGTGGTTTAGTTCGTGCTTTGGCAGTCCCGGGTTTGCAGGTTTGGATCCCAGACACCCACCGACACACTGCTTGTCAGCCATGCCGAGGTGGCGTCCCATATGAAAAAGTAGAGCAAGATGGGCACGGATGTTAGCCCAGGGCCAGTCTTCCTCAGCAAAAAAGAGGAGGATTGGCAACGGATGTTAGCTCAGGGCTGGTCTTCCTCACACACAAAAAAGAAAATAAAAAATAAATAAATAAAATAAAAGCGACTCAGTATCTTCCTTCTAACAAGTGTCTTCATTGTAGTGATTATTTCGGTTTCTTTCATTTGAGCTGATTTTAGTCCTGCTAGACTTTCTTGTTGTCCAGCAACTAGAACTTCAGGCAATTGCACACTCAGGGTGTAAGATGCATGATGATTTGGCACATGAGTAAAATAATGCTTTCTGGACTGTTTCCAGTCCTTCCTGGTGAATCAGAACATTTGTCTGACCTTTCTGATAGCAGCAGCCCACATTTAAGTAATGTCTTCAGTAAATGGTTTATAGTGAACCTGAGGTCCATTTGCTGGATCCTACCTGAAAGTTCAGAGCTCAGAATCTAATGAAAATAGCTTAAGCTTCTTTTTCTTTTTCTAGATGTGTTATTTCGCTCTTGCTCACATTACTTTTCATCTGCCACTTTCCTGCAGCCTTGCTAGAATAAATTACTTCCAAGATTGTCTTTAATCACTGGCTCTACCTGAAGTGATGCTATGTGTGCAGTATCAAAAATAGACCTGCTAAAGAGGAGACTTTGCTCTTTCTAAATGAGAGAATCACTTTATATTTGTACACTTAGCTATGGGTGAGGGTTGAAATGCCATGAGAATGCAGGTGTACCCCGATTCTCAAGCTCATAATGATTGTGCAAAATACTAAAATTATCAGCAGTTTCTCCAAATGAATTTCTGGCTGTCTATATTGGAGGTATATTATCATATTTTGTTCATGATGCATGACATCAGTGGATAGGAGAAAGTTGCAGACAGGAAAGATGCCAACTTCAACTATTGTATTGGAGTTTGCAATCAACACTGGGGAGGATTTTCCCAGGCAAATATCATCCTCCCCTGTAATTTTAAGTCAACAGATTAATCCAACAAACACTAATTGAGCATCTACTCTGTGCCACATGCACACTGGGGTTGGTGCAGAATACTGAGTTGACGGAGCAGAGCTCCTTCCCCCTGTGCTGGCCCCTGATGCTTGCCTCTCTGCACTGAGAGGCGACTGGAAAATCTTCACCTGGTTTGGGGCATCTGCTCTGAGCTACCTAGGGGGAGCTGAATTTACCCATCTTGGCTACACTGTAAGTGAGTGAATCTTAAATTTCTTATCTGTAAGCTTGAACACCCCTGCCACTTGTTGGAAGTATTTATTTTTAATTTATTTAGTGCGTGTGTTTTTTTAACTGTCAGTCCCCATTTGCCTCACTTTTACATTGAAAAATATACCCTACGTGTAATCGTTAACTGCATACTCAAATGTGCCATGTCTGTTGGGCATGAGCTTGCTGAGGTGGTATTTTAAATTCTTAAATTTCCTGCCAGACACGACAGCCTTGAAGGGAAGCAAGTGATTACCATGGCATTCAAAGACAGAACTCTGAATGCCAGGAGCAGAATGTCACCATTCGCAGTCATAGCTGAAAGCAATTTGGGTAGGGAGCATTTTTATTCAGGATTTAGGAATGTAAAATGTAACCATAATTTTAATTATTAAATTAAATGATATATTTCAGACTTTAAAAAAACACCCTAATTCTCAGTCCCTGTAGAGAAGATTCTAACAAGACAGAGATGAATCTCAGGTCCGCTTTGTTGTTAACCTTGGGACCACCCCTCGGCTCAGGGCCTCCACACCCAGTGAGACTGGATGGGCCTGCTTTCAGAGGGATCTTAGAGAGCACTGGCAAAGGTCAAGTTTAATCAGAGGGCTTCACCAGGTTTCAAGATGGGGTCCAGCACCACACTAGCACCAACTTGGCCACAGAGGCGGGGCATCTAGACAAGCCCTGGCCCCCAGCCCAAGCAGGATTCTAAGGTGCTGGGTGAGAGCAGGAAAAGGGCCCAGCCCTGCTCTGCTGGGACCAGGAGGTGGTATGACCTACACAACATTTGGAACACACTTATATGAAAAAACGATTGCGTTTATCTCAAACTTAAATTTCACTGGGCATCCTGTATTTGCCTGGCAACCCTGTGAGAGGACCCCGCCCAGCCAGCAGCAGAAGGAGGATCAAGAGACAAGAGTGGCAAGAGAGTATGTGTTCCATCACCCTGTTACAAGGGGCCTCAGAGAGGACCACTGCAAGAAGTAGAAACGCCCAAAGAGGAGGGGCCTCCTCGGGTTACAGGAAATGCAGGGAGTGGAGGGCACCTGTTCTTTATCTTGTCTGAAAAGTGCAACTTCAGATAAGAAGGCTGCAGCAGAGCCGTCCTCCTGGAACGCCCGAACATCGTTCCTTGGATTCCAATTCTTCTTTGGGGGGATGAAGGGGACAGTGGAGAGTCTTGGGCTCCCCCTACAGGCCAAAGGGGGAACAGTCCTTGTACTGGGCAGAGCATCCTCATTGTTTCACCTCCAACCAAGAAAGTGAGGTTCACGGACTAATCCCCTGCCCTACAAAACAATTTAAAAAGGTCTCCAGATACTAGAAATCAGGAAACTCAGCAAATGAAGGGCAGGGCTGGCATCAGTTGTTTACAGCCGCATCCATGCTGAATGGCCATTGCTTTGTTCACACCGTCAGTATTTGCGCCACGGGCCTGGTTAAATAGTTGTAATATCACTGCTGGTTAGAGGAGCTAGCCATAAAAAGGTGACTTGGGACAGACACGTGGTGGTCCTGGAGTGGAAGGCAATAGGCCATGATATTCAGTCTTTGCCCTCCCTCCCCACGTTCGCATAGAGCTAGGGCTTACACCTCGTGGGAGCTCGTTACACTGTGTTGTAACTATTATCATCATTAGGATGACATTTGTGTACCGTGAAGTTCCTGAGGCCAAGGATGCTGTTGTCATCTCTAGGGTCCAGAATGCAGTAGATACTAGAAAACTGAATCAGTGAGTGGATGGCAGATGTGTCTGTAGGTATATCTTGAAAAATGACTAGATAGTAAATTTTAATTTGCAGTAAAGCAGGTTGCCCTCATCTTCCAATCCACAGAATCAGCAGCATCTGTTGCTTCCGAGAGAGAGAGCAGACACTACCTGCAGCAACACAGAAAAGCCATTGTTCAACACTGAGTTTCAACCACACTTTTCAGAGTCCGTAATGCTGAAATCCTGGCTTTCACAGGGCTGGAGCCAAACTTGGAGATGTGAGAAGAGAGCTTCTCTCTGACCCACAGTGTATGACAGACACAGGGCGTGAGGAGAATCCCTGCCTGACAGAGAGGGTTGTGTGACAAGTCACATGAGGAGAGAGAGAAGTGCAGACACAATTTTCAGGTGGGGGGGTAGCAACATCCAGATAGGTTTTGGGGAACCTAAGAAATGAGGCTGTACCAGCCCCTTTGGGTTCAGTGTGACACACATCCAGGCAGAGTAGCCCTGATGGGGGAGGAGAGGTGAGGAGAGGGGCAGGGTGCAGAAGCATGGCTATTGGGAGTGGAGGTCCTAGAGAGGATTAACCAGTCTATATCCACCTGTAGAAATGTCTGTGTCTTTTGAGTACCTTAAGTATAGCAATAGGGAATCTCAAAGGGGCACACACACTCAAAAGTGGGGGGGAGAGGGGACCCTCACAGCCAGCACAGTGTGGCAGGTAGGACTCCTCATTGGAGCACCCTGATGCTGAGCTTTAAAGGTAGATGCATGTGTTTCCTAGGGCTACCGGATAAGTTGTCACAGACTAGGTGACTTAAAACAATAGAATTTCTTCTCTCACAGTTCAAGAGGCCCAGCATCTGAAATCAAGTGTTGGTTCCTTCCAGAGGCTCTGAGGTAAACCACCCCATGCCTCTCTCCTAGCTTCTGGTTGTTGCTGGCACTCCTTGGCATCCCCTAACTTGTAGATGCATCACTCCAGTCTCTGCCTCTATCTTCATCTTCACATGGCCTTCTTCTCTGTGTGACTCTCAAGCCTCCCTCTTCTTTCTCTTATAAAGACACTGGACATTAGGGTCCACTCTAAATCCAGGATGATTTTGTCTCAAGATCATGCAAAGACCCTATTCTAAATAAGGTTGCATTCTGAGGTTCAAAGAGGATATGAATTTGGGGGGACACTATTCAACCCACTACAGTGGAATTAAAGTTCAGTATCAATTGTTGGGAAAGGAGAAAGGCTCGTTGATAGGCAAGACAGCTAGTATAATAAAATGGAAGGAAAAAATCAAAATCACTTTAATTGGGCTGGAAATAGTCTTGCAATCATGTATTATATTGTTCACTTTCTAGTAATTACTATCCTCCATTTTAAGTGCATTTGTAGGCATTATATCATTTGTAGTCTTTCGGCCTAATGACATCATTGTAGAGGGATCAGAGAACTTGAAAGGATAAAATGTATGTGAATTTCGGATAAAAGGATAGATACAAGAGTAGAATTCATGTGAATAAAATGCACATATTGGGTTCAAATGGGAATTCACCTTTCATTAAGTGTCTCTTGTTAAAAGCAGTGGGTGTAGAATTGATAGAAAATTGATGTATGTCAGCACAGAAGCCCCCAGATTCTATGTGCCCCTCTTGTGGTGCCTTGATCAGCTCTCCTCCTGACTCTCCCCTTCCAGACTGTGTACCGCTGTGTTTTCCAAGTCCTGACCTGTGGTGGAATCACCTGTAGATTCCATGAGGTCGTCACTGATGGGGATGGCAGGTGTTCTCCCTCAGGAGGTTGCTGAAGCATCTTCACCTCAGGAGTCACTACAAGAGATCCGCACTGGATGGAGGGGGTGCCTCTGGCAGGATGGAGCAGGCAGATGTCCACACTGGTCCCGACTCCCTGGGGCCATGGTTTACTTTGGGGAGTAGGAGAAGACTTAGGTCAACATGTCTCTTTATCTTTGGTATGGTTAGAACTCAGCTTCCAGATCCTAATGTGTTGTTCTAAATCACACTTGTAAATTTTAAATCACCATTTTAAATTAGTGATGATGATATCTAAGGTTGATCTTCTCTGACAAGTCTCCCCCAACTTCCATATTTCTGCAGGTCTCTAAGATAGAGACAGATTGAGACCAAGGAGAAAATTAAAACATTAGAATGGGGGTAGGAGCACGAACTAAGGTAAGTCAGATGTTAGACATGCTGAATGAGGCTAGATAATGGAAACATTTGAGAAAGGTGAATACACAGACCTTAGTGCTATACGAAATGAGTCCCAAGGGTAAACCCCGGTACACAACAATTCCCTGAGTTTGACATGTAAACTAAGTTGTTATACGAATCATTGACTTTGTCAAATATAAATGCCTCCAATGCTTATATACAGGTGTATGCATGTGTGAAATATAATGAATATATTGGTACAGATATGTGTATAGGTTAAGACAAATATATTTTCTAAGAATAATGTATAAAACATGGTATCAAAATGGCACCAGGCCTTCTTAAATTATGAATAGCTTTTGAAATGAACACTTCAATATTACTATTTTTTATTGTGCATTTATATAGCAACTTTGAGAAATTCAAATATGAATGAAATGAATGAAAAATATATGAATCAAATTTTCCTTTCAAATTGAGAGCTCATAAGGGAAATCACACACTTTGGACTTAAAAAGGCATCTAGAAATCTTACTGTCCAGACACCTTACTTTTTGAAACAATGAATCTGAGGTCCAATAAAAAGTACTTAGAGAATGTATAAGTTGCATTAACACCTAGACAAGTTATATCTAATTGGCTACCAGAGACCCTGGGGCTCCCTTTAGTTCAACCATGAACTGAACCAAGATTCATATCTTAAGCTCCAATTTAATCATTACCCAACATGGCTCTTAAGAGTCAAACTCAAACAATGGATTTTATTAATTTTCAAGTCACTGTAAATTTATAAATGAAAATAAATTCAAAATTACCCAGAATGCCTCTGAATTAAGGCTTCATATTCTACTAGAAGAATTAATGAAATTATCACATTAATAAAGGTTAAAGAATCTTTTTATTTTTGAATATTCTCTGTCTTTACTATTGTACAGTTGTCAATATTGTCAATATTGCCCACTCTTGGCGGCATACTGTGGTCACTTGGAGAACTGGACTCCTGGGCACCACCGAGACATGCTGCTGTCATCTGTCTGGAGGTGGAGGCTGGGCACCACTGTTGTTTGCAAAGTACCGCAGATGATTCAAATGAGCAGCCAGAGTTGGGAACCACTGGTCTAGCAATTCTCCTTTCCTACTGGGTCTTCTGAAGCACAGCCATAGGTTCAGTGCACAATTAAGAGTTAAAGTGGGCAGCATCGGGGAATGTGAACTATCTATGTTAAGATATGTTACCAGTATAAGCATCTACTTTACTGCTAATACATTGAAACCACTAAACACACACACATACCACCACCTCCCCCACCAGCAATTCCAGGTTCCCACCAATGTTACTCTCCCAAGAATCACAAGCCCTTTCTCTAGGTCCTGCCTGTTTCTTCGCCCCTAAATAAATCTCAATTCTGTATTTTCTACCCTCAGAGCATCTTTTCCTGAATTTTCTATTTTAGAAAAGGGCGCTGCTATCATTTTAGTAACTTAAACCAGAAACTTCAGAAACCTGTGCTGGGCAGAGTGTCAGGTGCTGGGGATTCCGGGGCTGGCAGGACTAGTCCCCAGCCGCCCTCAGCGTGTGGGCTTTGAGGCGAGGCCATCACTCAGTCAGTAGCCTCCAGAGCATTGAGTGTTGGTCTCCATGCAACAAACGCCACCTGATGGCCTCCTGCCTCATCTTCCAACCAAGCTTTCTCCTGCAGCCAGCAAGCTGTCTCCAGAAGATAAATTTGAGCATGTCCTTCCCACTTAGTACTCATCAGTTTTTTTGTCATTGACAGAACATCTGCAATCTTAACTCATCATGTGATAAATCCATGTCTGATTTTAGCCCCAAACACACTATCCCTTTCACAACTCCACAACATCCCGTGTTCTGTACCAGCAGCATTCCTCCTTATTTGTCCACTGGGGAATTCTTATAGATTCTTCAAACCTCAGGCTTTGTGTGACTTCTCCTTTGAAGTCTTCCTTTGTGCTCTTAGGACTCTAGGCTTTCTTTCCTTATATAAGTCCCAGCTCATTGGATGGAAAGTCATTCTACTGTGGCTGTCATTTTTTCTGCTATTTTCAGGTTTTTTATTTAAATAGAAGAGAACGTTAGAAATACCCTACTCCTACTATGTAAACTTGAAGTTCCCTGAATAAATGTTTGTGATTTGAGAACTTATGGCACCTGAGATTTAAAGAGATTCTCTTTTGTCTGCTGTTTTGCCATCTTCCCATGTTAAGTGTCACCTCATTCTAATGGATTTTGCCACAGTAGATTTATATATCATCTATCTCTCTTCTATTTATTATATATCCATCTTCCATCTTTTTCTTATCTATACTCTATCTATGTATCTACCGCTTATCTATGTTATCATATCTCATTTATCCATCTCAATATTTTTTTCTGAACCATTTGAAAATAAGTGCAGAGCTCATGACAACATTAAAAGGTAGGCTAAGAGAGGTCTTGCTTCCAACCCTACCCCCATTCCTACCTGTTACGAGTAATCATTTTCATTTGTTTCTGACTTATCTTAGCAATAGCTCTTTTCTGCAATAATAAGCAAATATGTTTTCTTAATACGTCACTGACTCTTCTCACAGTTTTATCTGTTATTGTTATTGTTTTCTTTCTTGCAGTTGACTTTGGGGGAGAAGATTGCCGCATCCCTGAACACGCTTAAAATATTTTATTTGTTACCTGGTCAATTTTAAAAAGAAATAGATTATCATAGATGATGCAAATATATACTTGAGAAGAAAAGATGTAAAAAAGAAATATACACACAAACCTTCAGTACACTAAGTTGCGAAAAAGAATGAAAATTGACTTGATAGAAACAGAACAGTGAGTTGAATACATTTTAACATCACAACAGTTTTCAGAAAGGTGCAGACCCGAAAATAGAGCAATGTCTTGGAATCAGGTTTCTGCTGCATTAATTTTGAATTATGTCTAATCTTTTGCAAAAACAGAGAAAATGAAACATTGAAGGCTGGAGATAAGTTGAAGGAACATTTCTTCCTGAGCGCTGGGACGGAACGCATGTGGAATATGTAATAAGAACACTGGCCATTGTTACATATCACCAAGGGCAGGAGGAGGAATCCTCCACAGGGGTAAGTGGAAAAGACCAACTCCGTCTCCAGAGTTCCCTGAATGTTTGTTTGAGGCATTAAATTAGAGCAATGATAGGTAATTCACATGTGGGCAATAAAGGTAATCACTAGATGGTGTTACCAAGCAACCAAGGAAGATGGGAGGTCTTTCAGTCAGTGTTGAGAGCTATAGACCCAGAAGTAACTCAGTTAAGATGCTTGGAGCACAAAACATGAGGTGTGGAGCATAATTCTATTATTAATGCTAATAGGAGACTGGCCCATAAAGAGTCTATGTGAAATCCCTGAAAGAGCAGAAAGAAGAGAGAGAGGAGACAAGTATCTAATGTGTCCCAGGCATTGGGGGGCAGAAGAAAACAAAAGTAAATAGGACGACCTCTGCTTCAAGGATCCTCAATCTAATGTAAACAAAAGGTATTTTACAGTGGGTAAGTTCTGCAAAAATCGTATGTAGAAAGTTCCTTTATGAACACAAAACAAGCACATTATATACACTACCTGTACCTTGCTTTTTGTACTTGGTATATTCTGAAGGTCACTTCAGATCTGTGTCAGAGTTCTTTTTTATTTTATTTCATAGCTTATTTAGCAAGCTTGCTACTATAGTTTGTTCAACCCTATTATTTGACTATTGGATTATTT
Source organism: Tapirus indicus (assembly GCA_031878705.1). Taxonomy (NCBI): domain Eukaryota; kingdom Metazoa; phylum Chordata; class Mammalia; order Perissodactyla; family Tapiridae; genus Tapirus; species Tapirus indicus. The sequence continues at coordinate 71,209,048 of CM062918.1, read as the reverse complement.
TTATTTTTATGCTAAAGTGAATAACCATGGAAATATGTTGTTTTTTATTTGTTTATGTGACTCGAGGTGAGAGTCTCAAAAGTGAGAGAGCTGGATAAAAAGGTAAATGCATCTGCAATTTTGTAGGATTTTGCCCAATTCCCTTTCATTAAGGGCATGATTCTCCATAGACTTGCCAATAACAGAGTGAGTTGTTAAGTCTTGGATTTGTGCCAACCTTGGGGGTGAGAATGGGCATCTCAGTACAATTTTAATGTGTTTTTCTTTTACTATGAGTATCTTTGAATGTTCATATGCTTTGCCCATGGGTTTTTATAATTTTTTGGTCATTTTTCAGTTCTTAAGAGTTCTTTATGTAGTAAGAAAATGCTGCTTTGTCTATGAAATGACATAGACATGATATGCAAATATTTTCCCCAGATTATTTGTCTTTTGACTTTGCTTACGGGTATTTTTTTGGCCAAGTTTTTTTAAGACAGTAAAATTATCAATATTCTCAAATTTAAGTTATATTTAAAAGGCTTTTCCATTCCCAAATTATAGAGACTTGCATCCGTGTTTCCTTCTTGTACTTAAATGGTTTCACTGTCAGATTTGGATTTCTAATCCATTGAGATTGTTTTGGATGCATGATATAAGATAAAAATATGCAGTTATTATTTTCCAAATGACTCCAGCTTTAAAAACACCTTTTATTTATTCTTCATTGTTCCCAGTGATTTGAGAGGCCACACTGTGGTGGACAGACCCTACGATGATCCTCACCTTCTGGTATTGACATCTTGATATGATCCATCCCCTTGAGTGTGGGCAGAGCTTAGCTTCTAATCAAGAGAACATAGCAAGAGAGAAAGGATGTCACTCCCGTGATTACGTTACATTAGATGGCAAATGCAATGGGATATCACTCTCATGGTTAAGTCACACTGCATAAGACTCCATGTTGCTAGCAGAGATAGCTCTCCTGAATCTCTCTCCATCACCGGCTTTGAAGAAGCAAGCTGCAATAAAGTAAGTGGCCATGCCTGAGAAGCTTGCATGGCAAGGACTGCAGGTGGCTTCCAGGAGCTGAGAGCAGCCTTCAGCAAGGAACTGAAACACTCAGTCCTGCAGACACAGGCAATGAATTCTGCTAACAGCCCAGAGGAGATGGGAAGTTGGGTTTTCCCCAGTCAACTCTCTGAGGAGACCACAGCCACAGTGATGCCTGATTGCAGCCTGGTGAGACACTAAGCAGAGAATCCAGTGAAGCCACGCCTGGACTTCTGACTCACGGACATGTAGGATAATATGAGTGTTGTTTTCAGCTGCTAAATTTGCAGTAATTTGTTACACAGCAGTAGGTAAATAATACACACTTTTAGTCATCCCAAATTTCCAAATATGCTTTGGACCATTTCCGGACTTTCTATTCCATTCCATTGGTTTATCTGTCTTTTCATTCTTTAGAAACACTATTTAATCACAGTTCTTTGTAGTATGTTTTAATCTCTGGTAGAACTAACCTCATTCATTGTTCTTCTTTTTCATGCATGTCCTGGCTATTCTTCATAGTTTATTTTCCCACATAAAATTTAGAATCAATCAATTAGTCTAGACCAGAAGAAAAATTGTTATTTTTATTGAGATGATATTAAATTTTTTTATTAACTTGAGGAAGTTGGCAATTTTACGATGCTGAATCATTGACTCAAGAATATATGATGTCTTTTCATGTGTTCTATTTTGTCTTTCAGGATTGCCTGTATATCTTGCACAATTTTGGATGAATTGTTATTAAGTTTTTTAAAAAATTAGGGATAAGTGTCAAATTGTTTCAAATACTGTTTAATGTCTATTGAAGTATCAGAATATGATCTATTATGTCTATTGAAGTATCGGAATATGATCTATGAATGTGGTAAAATATTCAACGTTTTTAAACTTGGAAACCAGTATCAAATATTTTGGAATAGCATTTCAATCTGATTGAGAGTTTTTTCCTTAGATCTATTAATATGAAAAAATGCATTAGTATATTTTCTAATATTGAACCATCCTTAAATTCCTAGAATTCCTTTTTCATGACACATACTTTTCTAAATGTGCCATGGGGTTTTTCTTGCTAATTTTTGCATTTATATTATAAGTGAGATTGGACTGTAATTTTCTTTTTGGTCCAATATATGACAGGTTTGGAATACATTATACATCAATGTGATTTTCCTTCTTTTTTTGTGCTCTGGAACAATTAAAGAGCATTAAGGTCTTCTTATTGTTAAAGGTTTGACAGAATTTACTTGATTAATCATCTGGACTTTATGCTTTCTTTTTTGGTGGAGGGGGACATATAGCTCTTTGGAAACTTTCCATATTTCATCTGTGGAAATTAGTCTATTAATCTTTCTATCTCTGTTGGGATTAATTTTGATAAATTATCAATCTTCTAAGTAATTATTGATTTCAATTAGTTCTCAATTTTATTTGCATAGTATTGAGGCAAATAGTCTCCTATAATTTTTAAAATTTCCTATGTTCTAATGTATAGTTCCCTCTAGTTGTATCTTAAGTATTTTGCTTTCTCCCTTTGTGTCTTGATTGATATATATAGGGATGATTATTTTGTTGATTTTTGAGAGTCACTTTTTAAGATGGATGTCAAAATTCTATTTTTTTGTTCTGTAATTTATTATTTTCTATTCCTTTCTTTTGATTTACATCTTCCTTTTTCTTTTGATTTACATCTTCCTTTTTATTCTGTACATCTAGCTTTTTTAGTTGGAGGTTTAATTCATTTATTTTTATTTTCTAATTAATATTTGAGGCTACACTTTTTTCACTTGTCACTACTTTAAATATATCCTATAAATTCCTATGCATATATTTTGTTATCAATGTTTTTGAGCTAAGAGTTGTTTAATAGACATTTTTTAACTGTCCAGGTTGAAATTTTAATATTTATTTCTACTGCCATTGCATTGCGGTAAAAAAAAATTTTTTCTCACTATTCCTACTTTATGGAACTTATTGAGGTTTTCTTCATATCTAACAATAGATAGTTAATTTTTATGAATGTCCCATGTTCACTTAAAATGAAGGCTTGTATTCTCTATTATTTTGAGTGCAAAGTTTATATCCATAATATCAACTGTATTAATCATACAGTTTGGTGTCCTACTTAAAATATACTTATTTGTGTATATATTTTATCTGCTTATTCAGTCTTGTAGTAGCAGTGGTGTGTAAAAAACAATGTCTTTAAATATTAATGTGTTTCTTTATACTTTTCCTCAAATTGCCTATAGTTTCTGCTTGGTGTAGGTGGTGGTTGTGTTATTTCGTATATAGATATTTATAACTGTTATATACTTGTTGATCAGTCTACCAATTGCTTTTTAAAGAGCCTCTGTTTAGTTTAATCATTTGGGGCTGAATTTTTTCTTGTCTTATATCTGGATTGTAACTTCTGCTTTCTGTCTGCTATACACTCTTACCCATTCTGTTATTTTTAGACCTTATAATTTCTTTGTTTCAGGCATATATTTTATATATAGTAGAGATATTTTTTGCTTTCTGACCAATATGAAAAAAAAATTTTTTTCACTCCAATAGGTGAGATAAGCCCATTTACATGTATGGATCAAGTGATTTATTTGGTCTTGATATGGACACATTATTTCATCTCATTTCTTAAATGTATTATGTTATATTTACTGTGTATGTTTTATTATGTTGTATTTTCTCTTTCTTTTTTGCATTTATTTTGTTTTTATATTTCTTTTTTGCATAGAGAATGGTTTGCATTTTTGTTTGAAGGGTTACATTTATACTAATTTTCTATTTAATGCCTCCATCGCCTTTTTTATTTCTCAGGCTTTTTATTATTACCACCTTTAAATTATACCCTTTATGTCCCACTTCACAACTATGTGCCATCAATGTTTTTATTATATGATACTACCTCTTTTTCATTCACTTTTCTTTTTTTTTAATTTGTACTATTTTTACTTTGACAAAACTCTGAATTTACTTTTCTTAGCCAAATCTCCCAGATTCAGTGAGTCCTTTCAATATTATCTTTTACATCTTCTTTTATTTAAAAAAATGGTTGAATTATAGTTGCAAGTATTAGTTCTACTCTATTGTTTTGTTTTTACAATGTTATTGTTTTGTTTTGTTTTATTAGGGGCTCCAATTAGTAATATGTTGGGTCATAGTTGCCAGTTTTTTATTGTTATTACTTTCTATCTTTACTTATCATTTTACCTCTGTATTTCAATTTCATTTTCATTTCTATCCTCTTACTGTCTTTTCAGTCCTATCTGCTTTCCTTTGACCTCTTGCTTTTTTCTCTTTACTTCTAAGATAATTTTGCCTTTTTCTTCACTTGTGTTTTCCTGAGTTAGGTCAGTTCCTGTTTCATATTTTTCAATTATTTGTCAATTTCTATTTTAAATTTTTAAATTCTGATTTGGGTTTTTTTCATATCTGTTATTATGTTTTAATTATATTTAATTCTTTTTGAAGTGTGTTATAGGTTTCTTCTGTTTCATGGCTTGTTTTTGTTTACTTTTGTCTGTCTTATCTGCTGAAAAGCTTTTAATTCTCATTTTCTCTGTATTTCTTTAGTAACTTTGTATGGATTCTGGACTCTTTTTTCTATTCATGATTATTTATGTTGGATTTTCACAGACCAACAATAGGAGGAAGTCATTTAGCAAATGAGAGGGTTACATGGCCCACTCAGTTTCTTGTTTTAAAGGATCGTCCTCTTCTGTTACTATAGTGAATAAAGTTTCTTTAATAAATGCTCCTTTCCTTTGTTTGTTTTCTTCCAAGCCTGTGAAACTTTTTTTATTCTGTAGGCCCCACCCATATCTTCAGGTGCTTCCATATTTTACTAACCAATAAGAATCCAAAGGACAACCTCCTCTGTTTCTAAGGTGACTTTCTGTCCCCAAGAACCAGTCCCCTCCCTTGACAGCCTCCTCTGGAACCCCATACTTTCCAGGTCCTTCTCCCACTTCCCTCACTGAATCATCTTGAATAGACTGCTAGAAGATGTCCAGACTTTAAGAACACAGCTGGTGAGATAGTGAGGAATGCATTATTGAAAACTGTCGGAGGGGAATCCTAGTTATGTAGTGGCAGAAAGTTTAGCAAAATTTCTGCAATGTGGAAAGCAAATCTTGTAAATGACACACTTGGTTGTAGCGCTAAAGGTATTTCCATGCGAAGTGTTGAATGTGCCACCTGGAGTGAAAGACAGTCATCCTTGTGAGCATTGTTTTGCGTTCTCCTGTAGAAGAAGAGAGTGCAGGCCACAGACCACGCCTAAAAAACTGCTTTCAAATGAGAAGTATCTCATTTTTGATTATTTGCCTTCTCTTTATTGCAATTCAGTTCTCTAGAATCACTTGCACCTGCCAATGTTGAATTTGGCGAGCAGAACCAATATCATCCAAGTCTGTCAGCCCAGCAGCTTGTTCAGGGGGAGCTCTGGTCAGCAATCGCGTTACTAAAACTTCCCCCAGAGCATTACCATTTGACAGCTTTATGAATAGTGATTTTTTTAAACTAAATGCAATCGGCTTCTTATTTCTGGCTTACCTCTACATTGTGAAGCTTAACTTCAGAAAATATACGTGGGTTTTCCATCTGCATTTTCTAATAGGTATTTGCCATTCCTGTGCAAATTGTATTGGAGATGGAGACTCTGGACCAGCATCACTGAAACCCACTCCTGAAACTAAATTCCTCAGAGGTCCTAAAAATATTTGATCAGCAACTTTGGAATCTAAAGCCAAGAAAACTTATTCCACCTCAAAATTTTTAAAAAGATAATTGCTCAATAATTGTTTATAGAAAAAGAGAGAAAGAGAGAAAGAAAGAAAGAAAGAAAAAAAGAAAGAAAGAAAGGAAATAGAAAGAAAAAGAAGAAAGAAAGAAAGAAAGAAAAAAAGAAAAGAAAGAAAGAGAAAGAGAGAAAGAAAGAAAGAAAAGAAAGAAAGAAAAATTTCCCAGTCCTATGTTCTCCTAAGAATAATTCCTGGCAGAAAAATTTGTGCAATTTCTTCCAGGTAGTTTCTCCAGCAGCAGAATAACAAGCTGGACGCTGGTGGGAAGCAACAAGAAACGTACTTGAAGCTGAGGAATCAGATTTAACGGATTCAAATCTCAGCTCTGTTCCTTTTTAGCTGGAAAAGTTTTCCTAAGCTTTCTAGATGTTAAGCTTCTCATCTGTAAAATTGGAACATTATCTACTTTTTAAAATATTAATGTTAACTGAGTCCTCACACAAGCCTGACTTTGCTGTGAGCATGTGATGTGTGTTTCATATTTTCCCCTGACTACTAGGGTAACATCACCACCTCAGTTTATACCAAGTGACTTTGGCCCTTGGGTTTCCTGGCTGCCTGCTTCATTGCTCTGGCTCTTTCTCTTGGTTGTACTAGTATACATCTCAACTCCAGACTTCAAACTACCTCACTTTGTTTTTGTTCCTGCAAATATACAAAGATATGGGTCCCCAGTTGATTTATTTTAATACTTTATTTCTCTTTTTAGATCGAACATTTTTGAAATATTTTGGTGCTTGGTGTTGAAAAGAATAATTTGTTCAACAAATAGCACTGGGACAACTAGATATCCACATACGAAAGATTGAAGTTGGACCCCTACCTCTCACCAGGCACAAAAGTTGACTCAAAGTGGCTCATACACTTAAGAGTAATGTCTAAAACTATAAAACTCTTAGAAGAAAACACAGAAGCATATCTTCATGATCTTGGGTTAGGCCATGATTTCTTAGATATGACATCAGAAGCACAAGCAGTAAAGAGGTTGCTAAGTTGAACTTCATCAAAATTAAACATTTTGTGCTGTAAAGGAAACCATCATGAAGTGAAAAGATGACCCACAGAATGGGAGAAAATAGGTGCAAGTCGGACAAATGTTCCTCCTTTACTACCTCTTTTTATCTTAGGTAGAGACTGTGTAGTGTACCCTTTTAAGTCTTTCAATTTTTTTGTGTGTGTGTGTGGGGAAGACCAGCCCTGAGCTAACATCTGTTGCCAGTCCTCCCCTTTTTGCTGAGGAAGACTGGCCCTGGGCTAACATCCGTGCCCATCTTCCTCCACTTTATATGGGACGCCACCACGGCATGGCTGACAGGCAGTGTGTCGGCTGGCGCCCGGGATCCGAACTCGCAAACCCCGGGCTGCCAAGCGCGGACTAAACCGCTGCGCCACTGGGCGGCCCCCTCAATTATTTTTATACCAAATTTTTTTATGGCGTATTCTTAGTGATTGTTCTAAGGCTCACACATGTAACTTAGAATCTACATTAGATTTATACTAATTATTATAAAAACTTATAAAAGCTTTCCTTCTGTATAGCTCCACTACTTCCCCTTTTGTGCTGTTATTATTATATAAGTCACATCTGTGTATGTTACAAATCCAACAGTACATTGCTATAATTATAGCTTTATAGAATCTTATGTCTTTTAAAGAAGCCAAGAGAAGAAAGAAGAGCAGAAATATATTTATAGAGTTTAAATATGTATGTAGATGTGCACACATTCTTACTTACTGCTTTCAGTTTGCTTCATTTTTTCATGTGGATTCAAGTTACCTTCTCCATCACTAATTATTACAATATAGCTTCATTCCCACCCTTTTGTGTTGTCATTGTCAAATATATTATATTTTTATATGTAAGTCAGATAGCACAATTTATAGATAATGTTTCAAGAAATTGCATTTTTAAATCAGTTAATAAAAGAAAGAAATATATAAAAATATAGGTATTTTATTACTACCTACATTAATTATCTTTACCAATACTCTTAACTTTTTCATGTGGGTTCAGATTATTTTCTAGTATCACTTTCTTTCAGTCTGAGGAACTTCCTCTGTATATCTCATAAGGCAGATCTGCTAGCAATGAGTTCTATCAGTTGTTGTTTATCTGGAAATATCTTTATTTCACCATCATTTTTGAAAGATATATTTTTTTTTCCTTCTCAGACTTTGACTATTTCCTTCCATTGCCTTCTATCATCCATGGTTTCTTATGAGAAGTCAGTTGTTAATCTTATTGTGGTTTCCTTGTATATCATGAATCGTGTACACGAGTCTTGTACATAAAGTCATACACACAAGTCTTGCTCCTTTAAAGATTTTCTCTTCATCTTTGACGTTCAACATTTTGATTCTGATGTGTCTGGGTAAGGATCGTTCTGTGTTTAAAAATACAATTTCTTACTTGGAGTTCATTCAGCTTCTTGGATGTGTCAATGAGTGTTTTTCACCAGATTTGGGGGATTTTCAGCCACTATTTCTGTGAATATTTTTTTCTGCCACTATCTCTCTCTCATCTCCTTCTGGTATTCCCGTTATGTTTATGTTGATGTGCTCATGCTGTCCTACATTTCTCTGAGGCTGTGTTTTTTTTTCTTTATTGTTTTCTCTTTGTGTTCTTCAATCTGCACAATCTATACTAATCTATCTTCAAGTCTGCTGATTCTTTCTTCTGTCAACTCAGATCTACTGAGCTCCTCTAGGGATTTTTTAATTTCAGTTATTATATTTTTTTTTACTCTAACATTTCCACATTTTTTAAAAAATAATTTCTCTTTGTTGATATTCTCTATTTGATGAATTGCTGTTATCATGTCTCTCTTTCATTCTTCAACCTGGTTTCCTTTAGTTCTGTCAACATATTTGTAATAACTACTTTTAAGTCTGCATCTGCTAGGTCCAATATATGTGCACTCTCAAAGGCAATTTCTATCGCCTGCTCTTTTCTGCTCTATATGGGCCACTCTTTCCCCTTTCCTATTCTTTGCATGTCTCATTTTTTTTTTATTGTTGAAAACTAGATATTTTAGATAATACATTGTAACAACTGTAAATACCCCCATTTTGTGATTTATTTGTTTAGTGACTTGGCTGGACTGCTTCTATGTATCTATTTCCTCTGCATTGTGCAGCTTCTGATGTCCCTACTTAGATTTTTTTTTCCTTGTTTTTATCTTTTAGCCTGGCTTCCTAGGAATCACCCTTGGGTCTTTCTAAACAACTTATTGGTTAAAAATCATGCTTAAGCCCCCTGAACCACTTACATTTTCATCCCTTACCGTTGCACATGTGTGTGGATTAGGTACTGCTTTCACCGTTCAAGGACTTTGTAATTTTGCCCTACATTCATCCAGGGACTAGTAGCTCAGAAGTTGTCTCTGGCTGTTCCTGAAAGGGCATAGTCTTGGGCATCTGCACAGTCTTTCAGACCTCTAAGGATGAGAGTTATTTAATTTTTGAGCCTGGCACACTAGGTGTTCCCTGGGTCAAAGTAGCTGACGTGTGATCTAAGGCTCATGGTTCTTTGCTGATGGACCTGTGTGTGCGGCTAGGGGAATGCTTTCAAGTCTGCTCCAGTCTTGCTCTGATTGCTCCTGAGTGAGTGCAATCTAATACATAGGCACAGCCTTCCAGAACTCCAAAGATGAATGTGATCCCAAGAGGGCTCTTCTTAGCTGTCTCCTTCTCTGGTTCTCCCTGTTAAACTTCTGACTGATCTATCATTTTACTTTTTTCCTACTAGTATCATAGAGCTCACAGCTCTGTCTTAAATGCTTGCCACCAAGATCTCCATTGTTTTCCATATGCATTTAGGCATGAACTTCTCCAGCTGTTCCAAAGTCTGTCCCTTCTGGCAATTCTTTGGAAATGTCCTTCCTTATAACCTACCTCTTCCCCTGGGCAAAACCTTTATATTGGATCTGGGGATGGGAACAGTGGCCTACTTTTTCCAGAGTAACACCCTACTCCATGAGTGAAGTCTAGGGGAGCATGGTCCTTGTTTCTTGACTTTCTTCTCCTGGCATGGGACCTCCACCCTATGAGAAAGCAGGGAGGGAGAGTTGAGTCCCAGAATTCTTGGCCTAACACACTTACAGCAGAGCCCTTGCCCTATGAGTGGGGCTGAGTGAGGAAAGGGAGCCCAGGTTCTGTTGGCTGCAGCTACCTGGCACAGCACTTACACTAGCTGGGGTTGGGAAGAATGAGAGAACCTGGGAGACTGCATCTCTTGGCATGAAACTGTAGTCCTAAAATAGGAGCTAGAAAAAGAGGGAACCCCTGCCTTGTTGGCTGCACCCACCTGACTGGTGCCTAGAATAAGGGCCCCATTACATGGAGATGGTGGGGTGGGTGGATGGGAACACAGAGTGACTCAAATGGCACAGATTGTCACTGCTCTTACCAAGATTCAGGATATTTTTCTTGAATGAATATTTCTCTGCTTGCTGTATTCATTTAGGACAATTTCCAGAGACTTTAAATTGTTGTTTTTTAAAGTAATTTTCACCAGTTAAATTTGTTTGTTTGTTTCACTGGGGAGAGGGTGAGCCGAGCTCCTCACATCTCCATTCTGGAAGCCCTACCCCTTCATTAGGTCACTTAACCCCCACAATAAAGCTATGGGATTGGTGATGTTACTATCTCCATTTTACAGAAGCAGAGGCTCTGAGAGTTTGAGTAACTTGCCCGTGTTCATCCAACTACGGAGGGGCAGAGCAGGAGTCAACCTCAGCTGGTCAGATTCCAGAACACCTGATCATTCTACAGGCCACACAGGCCATCTTTGGGCTATTGCCCAAAGAACTAGGTCCAGGGATTTACAAGGTGAAAGGCATGGACAGTGACCATTGCATCATAAATTTAGTTCTGGAAAGTGCTCTCTCAGTACTGCAACTGCATTCAATTACAAGCCATCAAAATGCCACATATAGCTAGAAATATGCAATTCATTACACAGTACACCAGAGTCTGATTTGTAATTCATATTGAGAGTGAACAAATATCTTTTAAAACAGTCCCTTAAAATGTAAAGAACATTTCTCACAGTAAAAGGGAAACAATACATTTTTTAATTTATATTTTGACTTTCAGTTTGTCACTGAGCCATTTTATATTTTAAACTTTTTTTTCCTGAGGAAGATTCGCCCTGCGCTAACATCTGTTGCCAATCTTCCTCTGTTTTGTATGTGAGCCACCACCAAAGCATGGCCACTGATGAGTGGTGTAGGTCCACACCCAGGAACTGAACCTGGGCTACCTAAGAGGAACACGCCAAACTTAACTACTAGGCAACCGGGGCTAGCTCTTAAATTTTTTTAATTGAAGAAATATTGCTCTAGGTAGGATAGAAGCCACAAAGAAGACTTGGAAATGTACTATAACACCATCATACACACACAAATACCTTGATTCGTTAAATTCACTTTATACGTAATAAAATCTTGTTTATACTATTTATCTAAAACCTTTTAATATGTCCACAGTGCTTTCAGGATAAAATTTCTTCCTTTAGCTGACCTTTGGTTCTTCAGACCTCTAATATTTTCTTTAGCTGACTTTCTGTCCCCTTTGACAGGCCCAGGTCCACACCCCCTCCACTTTCCTTGTGCTCTGACCACTGACCACGTGCTTCTAGTCTAGACTCTTGCTCATTTTTCATCCTCTGACCAGAATACCCTCTCCCCACTCTTATTCCTGCTTCCTCTTCTCCTGATAATCCAGTCATCAGGATCACTAATCAGATATTGCCTTCCCATGGAAGAATTCCCTCGTGCCCCAGGAGGAGATAATATCCTCTCTACTCACACCCCTGCATTCAACAGCACTTTTTGTCCATCTCTATGTCTCTATGTCTCTCTGTCTCCATGTCCATGTCTATCCTGGTGTCTCATTGTCAATGTCTATTGACACATTCACCCAGCCCTTCCTTCCATGATCTCTTGGCCACAAACACCATGTCTTGTTCACCTTGTATGTCCAATGCCTGGCAAGTATCTCTGGAAGATTTAATAAATGTTCATTCAATGAATGAATGAATGATTTTAGGTATCTATCAAAAATGAGTGAACAATTTGGAGTAGACAGTTCTAAGAAACATTTCCCACACAGAAATGCCCTGATCCAGTAACTGAGGGGCCAAGAAAAAGGGAAGATTGAAAAGTGATTCTGTCATTTCACGTTGGGAGTGACTATAGTTCAAAAAATTAGGTTACTATATAATTGCAGCCAGTGGATGAAAGACCAGACAGAGCAGTGTATTGATGGCTCCAGGAGAAGGTTCAGAGTGCCCTGCTGGGCTCCTTGGACACTGCCATTCAGATGCCACCTGCTGTCCCCACTTTCTCTGCTTCTGTTCTCAGCAGGCACAGTCAACACCAAACCCAGTCAGCACTAAGCATAAGAAACACAGACACACCAATCCCAAAGGCCAATGATCTACAGAAGCTGATGGTTAAAGCAGAATAAGGACTCAGATTGCAGACTTCCATCAAGAATTTTTAAAAGAACTCCCATGCGTACTACTACCTCCCTGACAGAGTTGCTGGGGTGATTAATTGTTCACTCACTTTTCCTATCTCCCTACAAAGAGAAAAAAAACCAAACTGTATGGAAGTCAAATAAGAAATCCATTGCTCTCCATCAACTGCATCCTGAATAGAACATAAATCCCTACTAACATTGGGTTATTTGGGTGGCATTTCTATCTAATGTCTACATCTGCAGACACTGGTACACCTAGCAAATAGTATGAGAGCATTTAGAGCATATATTGGAATATGGCCATTGAGAGCATATATTGGAATATGGCAGCAATTTTAAAAAAAATATGGTTAGATTTGGGCAACATTAACAGAAATATAGTGATAACGATCAGAGATACCAGAACTCTTTCCCAGAATGAACTATAGAAAAAGTGAATTTGATCAGGTCACTCATCTTCTTGAAATCCTTCAAAGAGCCCCCTTATCAATAAGTTTCCTGTGATACTGTGATTTATAGTAAGAAACATTTGTCTGCTCTCCGTCCCTGGCTCTGGCACAGAGCTACTAAAACTCTGAATTTCCCTAGTGATAGAAGTGATAAAAGTGTTTGATATTCCTAAGACAAGCCCTTTTCAGCCATACCTAAATTTATGTTAATGAGGAGACTTTTGAAAAGCACCTCAGGATGGGGTCTGGTCATCAGGGGAACCAACCACGTGATTAGAGGGTTGGAACTTTCAGTCCCATCCCCCCCCCCCCCACCTTGGGGAGGAGAGAGGGGCTGGAGGTTGAATCAATTACCAATGGCCAATGATTTAATCAATCATGCCTATATAATGAAGCCTCCATAAAAACCCAAAAGGACGGTGTTCAGAGAGCTTTCAGGTTGGGAACACATGGAGATGCTGGGAGAGTGGTGCCTGGAGAGGGCATGGAAGCTCTGTGCCCTTTCCCTACACCTTGCCCTATGCATCTCTTCCATCTGGCTGTTCCTGAGTATATCCTTTTATAACAAACCAGGAATCCAGTAAGTAAAATGTTTCTCTGCATTCTGTGAGCCACTCCAGCAAGTTAATCAAACCCAAGGAGGGGGTTATGGGAACCTCTGATTTATAGTCAGTTGGTCAGAATCACAGGTGACAACCTGGACTTTCAACTGGTGTCTGAAGTGGGGACAGTCTGAGGGGACAGACTGAGCCCTTAACCTGTGGGATCTGATGCTATCTGCAAGTAGATGGAGTCAGAGTTGAGGTGAATTGTAGGACACCCAGCTGGTGCTGGAGGATTTCTTGGTGGTGTGGGGAAAAACCCTCACATTGGACCCTCTTCGCCTGTCTCCTGCCTATGTCCCTAGTAATTCTCTTCCTTCCAGTAGACACCCACTCTCCTCTAGTATTTTATGTTCTACTAATTCTATCGTCTCTGCACTTCTCCAAATGCATCATATTTATGTGCTTTTCCACACACTGCCCCTTCTTCTCAGGGGGCCCCTGCAGCCCTTGTCAACTTGCTAATGTTTCATTCCTCTTGCAAAACCTCAATCTGACTCTGAACTGCTCCTCTTTTCTGAATACTCTTTAATCATTGTGTTCTATGATTTGGTTTACATGTCTTACCCCCCATCTCCATCAAGGATGTGCTCCTGGGAATAAGAACTGTGCCGCATTTACCTTTGGGTCCCCTGTCTTTGACAGTGCCTGCCAAGAGGAGACACATAGGTCATCTTTGATGGACTGGACTTAACCATTAAACTCAGTACATGTTGAGCAGCCAGGAGTGCTATAGAGGGCCTCTGGGGAGCAGAAATGAGGCCACAGTAAGCAACGGAACCATATGAGGGTGATGGGTTGCAGTCTAAGGGAGGCCAGGTGTGATGTTTACAAGCCCTGAGGTACAAGAGCAACTTCATGTGTTCTGTCTCCTTGGATGGTGTCACTAGCAGGAAGGCTGGATGTGACAGAGAATCCAACGTGGACCCCGAATAAGGCCCAGTACTTTCCAATAATCAGTGCCTTCAAACCACCCCATGAGCTTCTAGGGAGACTGTGAGGAACAGAGGGCCATGGCTGGGGACGAAAAGCAGACGTGGGCAGAGAGCTCTGAATCAAGGATTCCGCGGGTCCCCTGGGCGCTGTACATGCGTAAATTCACTGCAGGGCAAGGCCTGTGCTGGACTCAAGACTCAGGCCTCCAGAGAGAAACTGTGGGGTAAGTGGACAGCTCTGGGGAACCAAAAATTCAGAGCCATTGGAACCCTCGGCAAGGCTTCCTAAGACCATTTGTCCAAAGGAGGGGAAGTAAATATGTGGCCAAAAGGAGAATCAGCAGAGTAAGCTGCCTTACATCTCAAGCTGCATCAAAAGGGGCTGTTCCTCTGCCCTCTCCCGCAGCAGGGGTGCCCTGGGCTCAGGGCATGCTCTGTCTTCTCCCCCTGGGTGAAGCCCTCCCTCTGCAGTGTCCCTCTCCTGACTCTTGTGGTAAGCGGCCAGCATGCCAGAGAGCATGGAAATGAGGTGGCAAAGGGTCAAATGATGCTGCAGGACATCTGCTCTTGGCTCCCTCAGCAAGCCATGTGAAGGCCTGGACTGTAGGTCATTCAACTAGTAGCACACCAATTTTACAAAGGCTAGGGACTTGTTTCAGTCCAGGATCATTTAATGCTGCATCTTTCTCTTAGTTGCTTTGTGGAGATAAATAGCCTTGACCAGGTTCTGGAAAAGACATCAGAGACCAGCAGAGTCTCGGGAGAATGTGATCAGGCCCTGCAAGTTCTCTGTTGATGTGGCAAGTAGTCAAAAACAAAGCCCAATTCAAAACCAGTTTATCTGCATTTCTTTTTTGTATATTATTTTAAAATTACTCATAGGCAAGTGTTATATTTTCTTCTGAGCCTTTTCCTTCCTTTGTTTTTGCTGACAGGAAAAGAGCAGATATATAATATATAATGTAGTTGGACTTGAAGACAGCATATAACTTTACAAAAGTAAAAATGCTTTTGCCAGAAAGTGTCTTGGCACCTCATGAAAGTTGGTTGCCCTTGTTCTTGGGACAGACTTTAGGATAATTCTGAAAAGCTTATCTGTTACTGTGGTCTGTCCCTGAAAACAATTGTCTTGGAGAGCTTTTCATATTCTTAAAATATCTTCACGTATATTAAGAAGAATATATTGATGAGCAATATATATGAATGTTCCTCTCCACCCTAGATTTCTGATTAGAAAAAAAAAAAAGCATATGGGGTTAAAAAAAAAACATAAAGCACTAATTTCCACACCTTCTCAACCCCTTGAGATAGCCGTCAGTGATTTATGTTGTCATTCACACTAATATCTTTTCTTTGTATCTGTATAGTCCGTTCACTGTTACTTATTCAGCAAGTATTTCTTTCACTAAAAGACACTCGACACCCTTTATTAACCACCTGCTCTCTTCCAAGCACCATCCCAGGCACAGGGGAGGTGCATAAAGGCCACCTTAACTCTGAGTGGGGATGAGCCCGAGGAAGGAAAATGCCCCACATACCCAGTACTACGGGACTACAGAGGTTAAGTGATACGTGATTGTTGATTTTGTATCCCAAAATATAAGAAAAACTTCCTGGAGGCTCCAATGTCAGCATCTTTGTGAATGAAAAGGTGCATAGCAAGCAAAGCTTCAGGAGAAAAGCTGCCAATGGACATTGGTCCAAGGGGTGCTGACACCGTGCTTCTTGTCGGTGGGCAGTTCCTGGGTAACTAACCCAAGGGAGAGAAATGGATTCTATGAAGCCCTTGGATTTGTTTCTGGATCAGTTTTCATCTCATCCCCCTTTAATTACAGATTTGACTCTGATACATTGGATCAGTTGTTTTTGTTCACTACTTTTGAAAGGGAAAAATAGACTTTTCCAGCAGTCGCAGTCCTGCAGCTTATGCGCAGGTGAGTGCTCTGCAGTGTTCATCTTCTAGCAGCTCCGCAGAACTGATTAAAAGGGAAGGGAGCAGAGTAGATAAATGACTGCAGGGTTTCTCCAGAGCAGATTAGGCCTGTTTCCGTTGCCAAGGAGTAATGTGCTGGCAGCTGGCTTTGTGTTTTATCTTCTAGGCTTGCGTGCCATTAGCTTCTCTTATCTCCATCACATGGGAGAAAGAGCCAATTCGGAAGGCTCAATGTTGATTATCCAGCAAGACACAACCGTGGGAAGAATGAATCGTGAATAGCTTGCTTGTGGAATTCATTTTCGTGTGTTCTAAGACACAGAGATGTCAAAGGGAATCATTTAAATGGAATCATTTATAGGCCTCTCTGGTCCTCTGGCATCGTCACAACCTGGGAGTCAGAGAGACTTCAGTCCTGGCTCCAGCATAGCTCATGGACATGCGTGTTAGGCTAACATTACTTGGATCTATTATCTCTCAAAAGCGGGAGAAGATAACCCTGCTCCTCTCGAAGACATGCTGTGAAAAAATATGAGGAGCTCAGGAAGGGAGAAATTCCTGGTATGTAGTAGGTACACATTCCATGCTGATTCTCTCCTCTCTTTTTTAAATAATTTCCAGCACTTTCTAATCTCATGAGCCTGTAATTAGAGCCAGTGTCCAACAGACCAAAATTTCACTTAAATGTGCTACTACTTATGAAAGTGGCCTTCCATAACACTTACTTTTGTTCTTTTACCATCT
This sequence comes from Tapirus indicus, assembly GCA_031878705.1. Classification (NCBI taxonomy): domain Eukaryota; kingdom Metazoa; phylum Chordata; class Mammalia; order Perissodactyla; family Tapiridae; genus Tapirus; species Tapirus indicus. The sequence continues at coordinate 71,192,062 of CM062918.1, read as the reverse complement.
TTGAGTGGGTGACCACATTCTGGGGCTGGGATGGGGATGTGTGTGTTTCCCCATAATTTCTCAAATCCTTCTGCTCCTGCTGCTTCAGGTCTGGGGCACCCAGCCAGCTCTGAGCAGTTGTAAGTGCTGCTTTAAGAGACTTTGAGACACTCATCTCAGTCCTTCTTTCTCCATGGCCTCCAAGGCAGAGAAATAAAGCAGGGTCCCATTCTGGGTGGAATGATGTGAAGGATCTGATAGCAGCACTTTATCTAATGTAAGGCGACATGCATTAGCCTTTCCATACTTGCCAACCAAAGCATAACCAGAGTTCTTCAGGACAGATAAGGGTGCTTGGTGAAGCTGGAGGGAAGTAGGCAGGTGACATTAACCTAACCTTGGGGCAAACAACCTTAATATAAAAGTTTCCAAAGACTCAGTGAGATCCCTAGTTGCCAGGGGTTGGAGTGGGAGGCATGTTTGACAACAAGGGGGCAGCATCAGGGCGTTTTCTGGGGTGATAGACCAGTTCTATACCCTGATTATGGTGCTGGTTAGATGAATCTATTAATGGGCTATCAGAAAGGTACACCCCCCTAAAAGTCCATCTTACTCTGTGTAAATTTAAACATAATCATAATCAAAAAGCCTCAAAGATGAAAATTTGAAGACTCATCCACACCATTGCCAGCCCCCGGCGTCAGGCACCCTGCATGTTGCATCTCTGAGCTGGATGCAAGCTCAGAGCCCTGAGAGTGAGGCAGCCCAGGCTGCATCCTGCTTTGCTCCCACCCAGCAGTGAGGCCACGGCTGCTTGATTCAGCCCTTCAGCAGCTCAGCTTCCAGTCCTACAAAAGAGTTGTCTTGGGCAGCCCAAGGTCGTAGGGCTTTGTCAGTCTCTAACACAGGCTGTCTTTTCCAGTCCTGCCCAAGGTAAGGTCTTGATCAAAGTCTGCAGCCAAGACAGTCAAGAGCATTTGGTGATTAATATGTAAGCAGGCACTTGGCAAGATTGTATTTCGGGACTTTTCTACGAACATAGAATGAATCATCACAAGGTTTTCCATTGCTAAGGTGAAAGCATGGAGTGAGGGATTTCTTTTCCTTTTTCTTCTTTTTAGATATAAAAAGGCCCTGAAGGCTGTTTTCATTAACTGCTCCAAAATTGAGACTCACTGGCTTTCAGGACATCACTTTGTACCTAATTAGGCTTTTAAACACGTTCTTATAATTGAAGCATATTGTTTGCCAGATGAAACTTATATTCTTTGCCTCTTGGAATTCTGAAAACTTTTGTGTGCTGAAATAAAAATGCGACTCTAAGCTCCATAAGGATGGAGAAAAGAGAAAAATTAATTTCAGAATTTGACTTATATCTGTATTTTAAAAAGCAAAACATTGAACATTGATTCTGTTCTTGTTACCAGTTGGTAACAGATATGTTGAACAATGAGAAGGAAGCAGCAGGAGCTCTCTTTTTTTCAGATTTTAAAGAAATTTTCAAACACATATAAAAGCAAATTGCACAGAACAATGAAACACGCCAGCCACCACGCAGCTCCACAACCATTTTCCATTCTGCTCTTCTCTTGTCACCTGTTCATTTAGTTTTGACATTCCATCTCTCCCAGAGCACTTTTTCTGGACAAGCGCTGGTGTATTCTAGAACAAACCCCATTTCATTTCACCTGTAAATATTTTAGTTGGTGTCTTTCTGGGATAATAGTTTTTCTTTCTTTGTTTAACATGAGCACAACACCATTATCACAACCAACAAAATTAACACGAATTTCTTATCTTCATCATCTAATACCCAATCAGTGTACAAGCTTCCCGGATTGTCTCAAAAAAAAATGGCTTTTAACAATTGGTTTGTTTGAATCAGGACGCAGGCAAGGCCCACACTGCGCAAGGTCCATAGGTCCCCTAGATCTCTTTTCCTCTAAAACATTCCCCTCCCTTTCTGTGCCATGCATTTGTTAAAGAAATTGTATCAGTTGTCCTGAGATTTTTTTTTTAAACTTTGAATTTGACTTATTACTTCCTCCTGGTTTTGTTAAACATGCCCCTCTGCCACCTGCACATTCTGAAACTGACGGTTAGATGTCTAGAGAAGCTTACTTAGACTAAAGTTTAGCTTTTTGGCCATGAATGCTTTATAAATGACGTGAGTGCTTCCTATTGCGCCATCAGAAGTAGGTGGTGCCAGGTTGTCCCCTGTTTAGTGATATTAAGAATAGACAACAGGGTCAAGTGGCATTAGCTCATTTCATCCATTAAAAAGTTCCCCTCACTCTTTCACCTAGTTGTTTTATCAGCCATTGATGCTGCCCGGTTCCATTATTTCACTAGAGGTTGCAAAATGCGATTTGAAAAAATTTTATCTTTCTTTCCTACTTTTATTAGCTGTCAGTCTTCTATAAAGAATAACTTTTTCTCATCAAATACAGTCTGCTCAGGAAAGACTTTATTTTCTCCCAGTATTTATAACTTTTCAGAAATAATGAGCTTGTACCCTAGCAACCTTAACAGTGAGCAAAGAATTTATTTATTTTACAAGTATCATTATTGACTCGTGGATTTTTATGTATTGATTATATATTTGATATATTTATGTATTTGATTTATTTTAGTCATTTATCTTTTTATTATTTGGGGGAGATTTCTTTTTTGTTTTGCTTTGCTTTATTTTAAAAAAATTTATTATGAAAAATTCCAAACAAAAAGTAGAGGGAATGCTATAATGAACCCCATTCACTTATCACCCGGTGTTAATAGTTACTCGTGGCCAATTTTGTTTCATCCATACCCTCCACTCCCCTACCGCATATTATTTTGATGCAAGTGCCAAGCATCACAAAATTTTATATGTAAGTACTCATACCTAAAAACGATGAATACTAATTCCTTATTATCTTCAAATATCCAGTGAGTGTTAATGTCTCCAGTTGTCTCATGGGTTTTTTTACTCTTTCTCTTAACAATTGAAATAAGATGCATATCTTGTCTTTGCTCAATGTGTGTTTTAAGTTTCTTTCAATCATTGGGATCCCCTTCCTCTGTTTTTCTTGGCACTTTGTTCATGGAAGATGAACGAACTTGTCTTGCAGAGTTTCCTATAGTATGGATTGTGCTGACTCAGGTCATTAACTGCTTTTCATGGAAATAGGTAGTCAGATCTAGAAGCTTGATCAGATTCACATTTAACCTTCTTTTCTTTTTTGTCAAGACAACTTCATGACTGCTGGTGTACTATCACCTTTAAAAATAGGTCACTGGTTCCACAGCATCCTTCAGAGTAGCTATGGTTGTGTTGGTCATCAGTATCATTAAGGTATCAGTATGCACTCATGAGTTCGTACATAGTAGACGCGTTTCAATCCATTTCCAGTATTATCTTCACTGAAGCTCAAATTGTCTCAATTTTGGTCATTAAGAGACTCTAAGTGGTTCACTAATAGTCTTTGATGTTACAGCCTCATCTTGTACAGTTTCTGTCCCAGGCTGGAATCTGTCTTTCTCCCAGGAGCGCTGGTATCCTTAATGCGAATGTGACTTAGAGGCCACAATTTGGATGCGAGAGGGGGCTGTTGGGGCTGAGTTGGTCTTTGTTTTTAGACTTTCCAAAGGACAGAACTAGGAAATACATAGACATTTTTTATTAGTTCATGATATATATCATCTTACAATTTGAATTCAGTCTATTTGTTATTTATTTTACCTAATTTATCTTTCACATCTTCATTTTCTTTCTCTCATGCTGAAAAATCATGTTCTCAATAACCCCAATATAATTACCCATTTGCTTCATCCTACAATATGCAGCCATCAGTCTTAGCATAAATAACTATACAAACACCATCATCAGAAACATGATTACTGAAAACATTTTAAGTTGTTTTTTGCTTTCTTCTCTTTTTGTCCTTGTGAATATTCTCCCTGTGAAATGTATAGTCAAATAACTATTTTGAAGTCTCTGCATAGTCATGTCACAAATAGGACACAGGTTCATTTATTTCCTTTTGCCTTCAGTGTGTAGGCATTGCTTTTTAAATTTAACTTTGTTTACATAAAGTAGTTTTATGATTACAAAGTCAAGTCTGTAACATAAAATACATTATAAGAAGTCTGGTTTCTGTCACCACCACCCCCACTCTGTTCCCTTCCTTCTCTCACATGTAATCACTTAAAATATTTTTTGGTGTTTCTTTCCAGTGTTTTCTGTATGTGTTCTTATTTCCCTTTCTTAGATAAATGGTAGTATATTATGCCACCATGACTTCTTTTCTCTGCGTTGCTTTTTTAACTTAATTCTACATCAGGGGTTTGCAAACTATATATAGCCTGCAGGACAGATTTGGCCCACCGCCTGTTTTTGTAAATAAAGTTTTATTGGAACAGAACCACATCCACATTAATTTACTTATTGTCAAAGGCTATAATAGCAAAGCTGAGTAGTTGCAAAAAAGACTATATGGCACACAAAGCCAAAAATATTAACTATTTAGTATTAACAAACTAACATCTGCTTGTATACTGGAGAATCAATCCACAGCAATGTATTCTTTATTCCCTGCTACAGCTGTATATTAGTTTCCTGTGGCTGCTGTAACAAATTACCACAAACATGGCTGATGGTTATGGCAACAGAAATTTATTCTCTTGCAGTTATGGAGGCCAAAAGTGAGAAGTGAGTATCACTGGGCCAATACCAAGGTGTAGGTGGCGATGCACTCCCTCTGGAGGCTCTAGGGAAGAATCCATCCCTTCCCTCTTCCAGCTGCTGGTGGGTACCAGCTTCTTTGGCTGTGGCCACGTCACTCCAATCTTCAAGGCCAGCATCTTCAAATCTTGCTCTGTTCCACCTTCACATCACCTTCTCCTCTGGACCCCCTTATAAGGCTGCATTTAGGGCTCATCTGGATAATCTCCCCACCACAAAATCCTTAATTTAATCACATCTGCAAAAGATGTGGATATCTTTGGGGGGGAGGGGTTGATTTTCAGCCTCCCATAAAGTGTGTGGTACTTCATCATATGGGTATGTCATAGTTTATTCAACCAGTCCCCTTTTGGTGAATATTTTATTAGTTCTAGTCTTTAGTTTTATAAGCAATGCTGGAATGAACAGCCTTATGAAAAAGTCTTTTCTTTTTTTTTTTTTTTTTTGTCAGTATATCTTTGGGATAGATTCCTAGAGGTGAGATTGCTGAATATGCATGCAAGTTTTCTGGATATTGGGAAAATCTGCTCCAGAAGGGAGGTACCAATTTACATTCCCAAGAAACGTAGATAAGTATTCTTTTTGATGCTCAGATTATCTCATCTGTGATTGGCAATGGCTCTGCTTCTCTTACCACAGAGATCCACAGTGGTATTTATGTGCTGGGCTTGTCTCTCTGTCTATCTAATGTCCTATGAATACACTAGCAATTGGTGCCATCTAGCCATAGAGTCATCATTTACTCTGGAGAAAATAATCTTGTCCTGATGACACTAACAGTTATCAACAGAGTGTAGAATATAAAATAACGTTGGAGGAGGGGACAGGCATGCCTATCTAAGAAAGGTCTACATCGAAGTCTCTTTTCTATTGATCACTTGTCACAACCAGCCAAAACTGCACCAGCTGGTCTCCCAACTCCAGGATTAAGTCACTAGGGAAAAAAGACCAATCTGTTATCTGGTAGTCAATGCAAAACATACCTAGATGGGTCTTTTCCAACTTTGAAACTCGCTTCTGAAACCAAAATTTTCCTAACACCTCTAATGTAGAATTTTTAAATAAATATGGGTCAATATAGTTCTGTTTTGTTTTGATATAAATATAACTTATTTTTCTAATTCAGGTTTCTTACATCGTCATATCTATTTTAGCTAAAGGACCCTGTCATATGGAGAATCCCACGAATTGTTCATTAGATTTTAATTAACTCACCCTATGGGAATGGAAAAGCTCAGAGAAGTCAAGATCCTGGGAATTTCTGCATTCATTTAATATCTCATCAAGAGGAAACTCACTAAACTTTCAGCAGAGTGTCAGGCAAGGTTTCATGGGGGAACAGAGAGAGCACAGATTTTCTCTCTTCAGATAGGTTCACATTTCCTAGTCTTGGTATTCTCTAGGAAAAATGTCACAGCTGAGATTTTTCTGATGCAAAATCAAGTGGCTCTCATCAACCTGTCACTTGCTGTCTCCCAGCCTTCACCCACTGGGCTTCAACTGGCCCAAATGGTGGTGCACTTGGGTGCCTCCTGCCCAGTGTATGGATCCTGAAGGGTTTGAAATGTCATTAGTCCTTTTCAAATGAGTTATTTTTGTCAAGGAATTTCCTCCTGGTCTCGTGTTTTTAAGATGATTTCTTTATATTATTTTCGGAATTTGTTTGTTTGGACCCAATGATGGCAGAGTACGCTGGCTGACCAGCAGCATAGCTGACAGAGGTAAACCCAGAGCAGGTCATTTTCTAACAGTCCCCAACTATTTATGACAAAATTACTTTCAGTAATAATCGTGAAATGAAATATCTAATAATAATGGCCAGGCAGGAAATGCGGACAGTGAAAATATTCTTATATTGAACCACATACGTATACAATCATGTCCGTGTTTACAATAAAAATTTTAAAAATATCTAAACTATGTTAATATAATTTTGAATGAAAGAGAAAAATATTATTCAGTGTGTGACAATAATAAATGATAACATTCCAGTTTAATAATAGATAAGAATAACAATTAAAATGAAGAAACTTCAATTTTAAATTGATTATTCAAAGTTAATAAAATATTTCTCACATGACCTAAAATTCGCACTTAAATAAAATTTGTTCATTTCAAAATCAAAAACTTGAGGTGGTCATGGAGACTGATAGAATTGAAGTAAGTCAAATTCTGTTCCTTCATCTTGTATTCACTGTGCTCTTATTGCTTATTTTGAATCTACTGTTTCAAAGCAGGAGTGTGTAGTCCACAGTGGTTGGAGACAAAACAAGCTCAGATGATTATGAACCATTCAGACTCACGTTCAAAAGGGATGCATATAGCTGAGGCCATGTGTTAAGGCTGACAGCATCATTGAGAATTCCCCAAATTTACTTCCACATAATATACAATGCTTATTAAAGGATAAATTATTCAAATGTGCTAACTTGAATATTTTATATATATTGTTACAACTCGGCAGTAACTGTAGCAAATGTTTAGACCAGTGGTTCCTCAATAGAGTGCAATTTTTCCCCTCAAGGAAGTTTTGGCAATGCCTGGACATAATTTTGGTTGCCACAGTGAAGGGGGAGTTGGTCTACTGACAACGGGTGGATAGGTACAGTGAGACATCCTACAATGCATGGGACAGCCATCCTCCTGCCACAAGAAAGAATCATCCAGCTCAAAATGTCAACAGTGCCAAGGTTGAGAACCCTGATTTAGACAAAATATTGCCAAAAGATGTTTTCAGAGAGGAACATTTTACTAATGGCATTGTTTAGATTTACTGACACATGGTAATAAAAACGGACAAATTTTAGCCAGTTTTACTATTGTTTTCAAGTTACTGCCTGAAGTGAGGGCTGCCCTTTCCTACTGGCCTGCATCTGGCATATCACTTTTGTTGCCTATCCCAATATCCTTAGAAATAAAACTCATCTCTCTAAAAGTACCTGGTGAAGACTACATTTCCCAGCCTTCCTTGCTGTGTGACATAACCAGTAGTAGCTCTGTGATTAAATCTTAGTGATTGAGATGTGTGAGGAAAGGTTGTATGGCAGCTGCCCAGAAACCTCCTTAATAGCATCCACTGAGCACCCTTTGCCCACTTCCTTCCTCTATGTCTCATCTTACAACCTTCCATCAATACGAATGTGATGGCTGGAACATGAGTCACCATTTTGGAGCGCTGAAGATGATTAGCCTTGAACAGAGGATGATAGAGCAGTGAGCTAGAAGGAATCTGGGACTCCAAGGGCTATGTTAGTCCAGGACTGTTGACCCCAATTACATTCACATGAAGGAGGATTAGGCTTTTGTCTTGTTTAATCCAAAATTAATTGAGTACCTCTTTTTGTAAGCTGAATCCAGTCCAGTCAGATACCAAATATAATTATTCCATTAGATACCAAACAGAATTTGTTCCATTGACTTATTTGAATGGAAGCTTGGGCCTATCAATCAATCCTCAATTGCCACTTAAGTTATGGCTCAATATCATCCCTAGAGAAAAGTTTGCAGCCAGATTCATTACCTACCAGTCAATACTAATTTCAGCAAACTTCCACAGTCAGGCATTCCATCTAAATCAATCAGTTTATCAGAATTATTCAAGTGCCTGCCATAGGAATAGCATAAAATATGGTATCAGATAAAATGTTTCAACTGACTATAGATCAGTTATGAATCCAACTGAACTTTTATTCCAGATTTGAAATAAATTGCAAAGTAAAACATTTTAGTTTCCCAAATGCTTAGGTTCTTTTATCTTTTTTTCTTTATTTGAAACACTATCAACTACCTATATATCCATGGTCCACTGATTTTCACCAAGGATGCCAAGACTATTCAAAGGAGCAAGAACAGTCTTTCAACAAATGGTACTGGGAAATCTGGGTAATAACATGCCAAGACTGAAGTTGGACCCTTACCTCACATCATACTCAAAATTAACTCAGAAGAAGTTAATCACCAAAATATAAGAGATAAAGCTCTTAGAAGAAAATAGGGGTAAAATTTTTGACCTTGGACCTGGCAATGGATTCTTAGATTTATACCAAAAGCACAAGGAACAAAAGAAAAAAATAAATAGACAGGACTTCATCAAAACTGAAAATTTTATACATCAGAGGACACAATAAAGAAAGTGAACAGACAACTCACAGAATGGGAGATGACACTTGCAGACCATATATCTGATAAGTTACTTGTATTTAGAATATATAAAGAATTCTTATACCACAACAACAAAAAGAAAAATAACCCAGTTGAAAAATGAGCACAGGATTGGAATAGACGTTTCTCTAAGAAAAATATGCAAATGGCCAATAAGCACATAAAAAGATGTTCAACATCATTAGCTATCAAGGAAATGCAAATCAAAACCATAAGGAAATACCACTCCACACTTACTAGGGTAGCTAGAATTAAAAAGTCAGATAATAAAAAGTGTTGGTGAAGATGTGGAAAAATTGGAACCCTCCCATACTGCTCAAGGCAATGTAAAATGGTGCAGTCATTTTGGAAAACAGTCTGGAAGATTATCGTGTCACTCAGCAATTCCACTTCTACATAACTAAGAGAAATGAAAACATGTTCACATAAAAACTGGGTACATACATGTTTATAGCAGCGCTATTCATAAGAACCAAAAAGTGGAAACCACCCAAATGTCTATTAACTGATGAATGAATAGACAAAAGTGGTATATTCATACAATGGAATATTATTCAGTCTTAAAAAGGAATGAAGGACTGATACATGGTACAAAATGGACAGACCTTGAAAACATTACGCTCAGTAAAAGAAACCAGTCACAAAAGACCATATGTTACATGATTCCATTCATATCGATAGGGAAATTTATAGAGATGGAAAGTGGATTAGTGGTTGCTTTGGGCTGGGGGAGGAGGTGGAGGGTTGAGAGATGGTAAGTAAAGGATATGGGGTTTCCTTCTGAGGTGATGAAAATTTTCTAGAGTTGACTGTGATGATGGTTGCATATATCTGTCAATGTACTAAAAACCACTGACTTGTACACTTTAAATAGGTGAATTGTATGGTGTGTGAATTATATCATAATAAAGCTGTTAAAAATACGTGGATGGCAAATAAGCCCATGAAAAGATGTTTAACATCATTAGTCATTAGAGAAATGCAAATTAAAACCACAGTGAGATACCGCTACACACCAATAAAACATTTAAAACTTAAAAGACTGACTATGCCAAGTGCTGGTGAAGATATGGGGGGACTGGAACTCTTATGTACCGCTAACTCACTGCAAGAAATGTATTGCTCAAGTACTGAGTAAGTCTCTTGAGCTCTTAGATTACTTTTAAATCTTTTTTACTTCCTGAATTTAATTTTCTTTGGAAAATATTTTGGTAGCATCTTAAAATGCTCACCATACACTTACCGCATATCCTAGACATTCCACTCCTGGTATTTACCCAAGAGAAACTGACGTATATGGCTATGCAAAGACTTAGACACAAATGTTAGTAGAAGCTTCATTTTCAAGCCCCCAAATGGAAACAACCCAAATATCCATTAACAGGGGAATGGATAAACAAACTGTGATATATTCATACAATGGAACACTATTCATCACTAAGAAGGAATGAACTCAATATGATATGCTACAGCATGAATGCATCTCATAATAGTTATACTGAGTGAAAGAAGCCAGACAAACAAGATCACAAAGATTATGATTCCATCTACGTAAAATTCTAGAAAATGCAAACTCATCTCCAGGGGCAGAAAGAGCAGTTGCTTGGGGCCTGGGGGCTTGGAAGGTCAGTGAAGAGTGTGGGCAGCAGGATTTATAAAGGAACACGAAGAAACTTTTGGGCCCAATGAGTATGTTCATTATCTTGATTGAGGTGGTAGTGTTACAGGTATATACATATGTTAAAACTTATGAAATTCTATCCTTTACGTATGTGTAATTTGTTGTATGCCATGTATGCCTCAATAAAATGTTAATTTAAAAAAACAACTACTATGAGCTGACTTTTCCTTTGTATATCCCCCTTCTGGAGTCAGGAATCATGAGATCCTACTGGAAAGCAAGCCTCTAAGGTCTTTTTTGTCAGCTTGTTAGAAGATGTTGGTTCTAACTCAAAGGTTAACTTGTCTTTTAAAAAAGCATTGTATGAATTGAGTGATTTCTACTGTTCACTTAGACACTGTTTGAACAGTTGGACAAAGGAGAAACTGGCTGAACAGTTGAGGACTGAATTTCTGTTTGTCACTGCTTTTCATTATGAGAAGTTACCTCCTATTGCAAAGGGGATTACTGGACACTAAGGAGCGTATTTCTGTGAGCTGCAGCATAGCGTACTGGAAACATCACAGGAAAGAAATGAGAAGACTAGATTTCTGGTTAGCACTACCAGCTCTGAGAACTTGGATAAGACATTTAAACCATTTGCCTCAGTTTTTTCCTTTGCGAAAAGGAGGTAAATAATTCTTGTTCTGCTTACCATTTTTGATCAGTTGGAATAACATTCCAACATGATGGACTTGAGCTTTTCCTGTATTATTTAATAGATACGATCTTTAGGGGTTATGTATCAGCTATCAAGAAATAGGTACAAACCCTAACTTTTTAAACATAAGTTGGAGCATTTATTCTAGAACCAGAATGATTTCAATTATTCAGTTAATATTTCAGGAATGCAGTGTGTGTCACACCCTACATTAATTTTTCCCTCTAACTAATAGTATGTGCTTTGTTTCTCCTCTTCTTGAACATTTCTCTAGCTGTGCAATGTTCTTTTATGCAGTTCTAACAATCATCAGCCAAAGATCTTAAAATAGAACCCAGCTTCAGCACTTTTATCGTTTCCCCTGAACTGTCATGCAAAGAATTCACTGAATAATTGTTTCAGCACTTGGCACCATGTCACCAGTGGTTATGAATATGCAACTAAATCTCTGCAAAGCTGCAATGAAAAAAACGCCTCAAAATCTTACACAGTACATTCAGTACATTTCCATTTTGTAAATGGAATAATAAAATGTAAGAGAAAAATAATGCAATTATTGCAATGTAGTATAACACGTTACGGTTTGTATAGACGCGTGTATCTCAAAATGAACAGAATTACATTCCAATGCAATATACACATCAATGACACATTTTTTATATGACACATCTGCTTTTTAAAAGTTATTAAATTCTGGAAGGCATTCTTTTATAATTAAGGAAATTAAGTAAATTCTCTCTGTTCAGTGGATAATCACAATTGAAGGGAAGAAAATGTACCAAAAAGAAAGATAAGAGTTTTCAGTCAAGGCAGAACTAACACAAAGCTTGAATTTAAGACTCAGGGGTCCTCCAGCAGCCAGGCTGTTTAATGCTGCTGTGTTTAGAGAGGCTGTATCTGATTGTGATGGCAAGTCCTGCAAAGCCGTGCAAATGTGCTCACGTCAATGCGTCGCTGTCCTAGCTGTCACTTTCCACAGACACGCCAACAAGGAAAGACAAGTTCCAAACCTCATTTCTGTTTTTGCCACAAATATTGTGCCAATCTGTGGACCTGGTGGTACAAAAACAGATTTCAAAGGAGCTCCGTGCAAACCCTAATCCTGTGTAAGGGACCAGCTACACAAATCAAGCTGGATATTATCCCATGGGTCACTAGACAACATTTTCAGAGAAAATCGGCCATCAGCATTTTCTATTTTCCAACCTTCCCGTCCCCCTTCTCCAGACCACACCGATCAGTCACCTTCTCTTCTTGGGAAATCTGATGCAGGCACTGCAAACAGCAGGACTCATGTGTAAGGAGTTTGTGGTGGGTAGAATACTGCTCCCAGCCAAAGATGTCCATGTCCTAATCCCCGGCACCTGTGACTATGTTACCTGTCATGGCAAAGAGGACTTTGCAGGTATGATTAAGTTAAGGATCTCGAGATGAGGAGACAATCTTGGAGGGCCCAATCTACTCACATGAGTCCTTAAAGAAGAGAACTTTTCCCGGCTGGTCAGAGAGATGTGACAATGGAATAAGAGTCAGAAAGATGCTACGTAGCTGACTTTGTAGTTAAGGGAAGGACCATGAGCCGAGGAATGGGGATGGCCTCAGGAGGCTGGGAAGAAGGAAATTCATTTCCTTGCCTTGACTTTGACTGTGACCCTGATTTTAGCCCAGTGGGACCATGTGAACTTCTGACTTACAGAACTGTAAGACATAAATTTGTGTTGGTTTAAGCCAATAAGTTTGCAATAATTTCTTATGGCAATGATAGCAAATGTATACAGAAGTTTTCATGGATCCATAATGTTCAGGAACCAATCAAAAACTGAGGAAACAACAAAGAAAACACAGAGTGCCTTATAAAATTCTAAAGTTATTACCTGCGTATGTGAGTATTATACCCACAATAAATGGAATGGTTTAATTGTTTTGTTTCTTTTAAACACCTTTACTGAGAAAAATAGAAAGCTGGCAGTCTAAAACTAACCTCGTATTTCTGTGAAGTTGTATTAGTGTATACCTTTTAAAAGTTGATAACTCTTGGTATCCTCTTTAAGTCTATAAGAACCAATATTAATTTTTCAGTTTTTAAAAACTTGTCCAGTCACTTAGCAAACACATGTAAGTACATACTCAGCTCCACACACACTGCCAGAAGCCAGGGATTCAGGGTGAGACTCCATGGTGCTGTCCTCAAAGGGTTTGTTGTGACAGAGACACAATAGATAAGGGTGTAATTACTCATTTGGTGGGAAAAAACATAGTCACTTTGGTGATGAGATGGGGAAAATGCCAACTGTGGCCTGGGCAGAGTTGGGTGACAGGAACAATGGCGACCTGGTTCAGGAGGCCAAAGTCTGCTGGACGTGGCCATCCCTGAGCACCTTTGTCCTTTCCTTCAGTTTTCACTGAAATATGATGAGGCAGTCCCATTAAGTGGAGCAAATGGACGGTAGGAGCATAAAACTAAGCAATTAGGAACATAGAAAATAGAACATCTGGTGACTAACGTAACAGCAGTGTTCAAGATCTTTCCTTTAGTTAAGAAGTTGTAAAAGAACACGTATGTGCCTTGACCTCCTTCTCACCCTAAGTTGTTTCAGACTGTCTAAGGTCTAAGCATCTTGACAGCCATTTTTCAGGCTATGTCTTAGAAAAAATTATTTGAACTATAATGCATGAACCCACATAAAGCCACAAAACTAGCATGTATTTTTTAAGCAAGATATTACACCAATTTGCTATTTATCATGACTAAATCTGGCAAACATCTCATAATGTCGATATTTTTTATCCCGGCAGTGATCATAATTATAAGATTTAGGCGACATGTTGTCTCTGCTGCTCTAGGGATGAAATGAGGAATTGTGAACCAAGGCGATTAAATATTATAAACTTATTTTGCAATTCAGTATCAGTAAAAATCATAGTATTTTCTATTAAGATTTCAGTTTTAGTTTGTAATGTTTTCTTCCCCTTGGGAGGGTTTAAAGAAAAAGGAAAACAGTTTAGTCATTTAATCTAGACACAAAGTTGCTGCATCTGAGGAAAAGTCAGCAAATGTAAAGTGTCCAGTAGTCCCAGAATTTGTAGAAGGGCTGATGGAGACGTCATCTGATTAGGTCTTGAGGTTCCTACCCGGTCAACCATCTGGAGTGCAAGTAAGATCGTAAATGAGGAGAGAAGTCTGAACAGCGGAGGAAAACATAGCCATTGATTTCCGAAGGTGATAACAGCAACTGTGAAGGAAGATCTGGAAATTAAATCACAGCTAATGCCCGCATTGCTCCAGGGATGCTGCTGCTGCTCCTTCCAAAATGAATGCTGTTTCTGAAAATGGTCACTTGCATTTCTTAAATCAGAAGAAAATCTGAGGTTGTGTGATGTCAGAATAGCTCAGCTTTTATGATTCTTTGCTTAATTTGTTCGAGTTGTAGAAGAAAACTTGTTTCCTCTACTAACAACACTTCTGACACCGAGAGTGTGGGGTTTGTCCCACACCAACCGATTCTCCAACACCACGGACACCAGCTGGGTGTCTTACAAGTCAGGTCTGACACTAATGACCTGGAGTTAGTGCAGACTCCACAGGTCCAGGGCTCCATCCCACAGAGCTGTCCCCACTTGAGACACCAGTCACAAATCCCGGAATGTCACCTGGGCTTCTGACCAACCAGCTATAAATTGGGGGTTTCCACAACCCCCACCCCAGGTTTGAGGACTTGTTATAACGGCTCACAAAACTCTGGGAAACATGTACTTATGTTTACAGGTTTATTGTAAAGGACATCGCAAAGAATACGGATGAAGAGCCGGATGAAGAGGTCTGGGAGGGTCCTGAGCACAGGGTCTTTATTCTCACGGAGTTGGGGGGCATCACTCTCCCAGGACGTGGGTGTGCTCACCATCCTGGAAGCTCTCCATGCCCTATAGTTTAGGAATTTTTATGGGGCCTTTACCACGTGGGCATAATCAATTATTAACTCAGTCTCCACCCCTTCTTCCCTCTCCAGAAGATGAGGGGAGGGGGCTGAAAGTTCCAAGCTTCTAATTATAACTTGGTCTTTCTGGTGACCAGTCCCCATCCAGGAGCCAAACAGGAGCTTACCCAAAGTCTCCTCGTTAGAATAAGGATGCTCCTACTACCCAGGAAATTCTAAGGGATTTAGGAGCTCTGTGTAAGATGCTGCCCTCACCCCCATCACCCAGGAAATTCCAAGGGTGTTGGGAGCTCTGTGTCAGGAACTGAGGACAGAGACCAAATATCTACATTTCTTATTATGTCATGAGATGTGTACAGTCAATTTCTTTCAAATTGTTTTGCTTTTATGGAGGTATACTGGGATATTAAAAATAAGGATCTTATTTTTCAATTTCTTGCAGAGTAAGAGATAGTCTTTTCTTCCTAAACTGCCTGGGACATGCCCTGGCAGGCTATCAGGAGATACAAGAGCAAACCAGAGAAACCTGCTTTCTACTCAGTTGCAAACTCTTGACCTCACATTTTATTCCTTTAATTCTCACTCTGTGACTGAGTATAACAACTCTTGATGCTTGCTTCCTCTGCCTAGACATTGAGTTTCCACGCAACAGACTTATACACATAAAATGCAAAAAAATCGACAGACAACCTAATGGGTGCCCACACTATCTCACTCTAACAGAAATTGCACTGGCCTGCCTATGAGATCTCTCTCCCAGGGGTGCTCATGTGTAAGAAGTCACCTCTCTGACTCCATCCAACCTGTGATGGGCCGAGCCTCACCCTACCTAGGCCTTCAGTCTTTTCTGGTTCAGTTGGATGAGGTTGAGCTTTCCGATCCCTTTAGCACGGGAGGCAACATGTCAGGAACATAAACTTGTCCTAAACAGAAACTCTGATGTCCTTGGGTAAAAATTGCTGCTCTCCTAGATATTCTCGTTTTTAAAACTTGACACCGCTAATTCAATGCGGAGCTTACAGGAGGTTTTAATAAATGATAACTGTTCCTTTTTAAAAGCCAAACAATCACTTAACATTATGGTAAAGCAAATATTTTTGTATTGTCCTGAGAAATAGCTGTGTCGGGAAAATAAAAGCTTGCCTTGCGTAAAATCAGCACAATTTATTTGTCATTTTTGAAAATGCGCCCAATACTGTATTTGCTTGGTTACATCTTGAACATTGCCAAAAATCACCGGTGTATCCATACCGTGCATTTCATTTCACTAGCTTAGAAAGGAAAATTTTCCACCTCCCTAAAAACACACATTTTTCTTTACTTTTATGTGTGGTTTTATTGAATACATCTCAATTCAAAAAATCTTATTTTTGAGCAACTGCTGGATGAAATGACCACGTGTGTGGTTTAAAATGCAAAGGATGCTGTCTCTGTCCTTAAAGTACATGTAATTTAGAGGAGGTAAGGATCATTTGCATAAGTGAGCCTCATCCAAGATAAGCTACTGTGTGTAGAGGTAATTAACAACCTCCAAATCTAGTTGCTTAAAACAACAAATGTTTGTTTCTCTCAAATGCTATCCATCCATCACTGGTTGGCAGGGAACTCAGGTGTTCTGTTACTCAAGCTTTCTGGTTGACAGAGCAGCCACTACCTTGAATGTTGCACAGAGTCCTGGAGTGTCCCACACAGGAAATGAAGTCATCCATTGGCCCTCTTGATCTCTCAGGGGCCAATCATAATCATGGGCCCAGAGAGTAGAAAGCTGGAAATGCTTAATGACCCCTCAGTGACGCTGCACACTCGAGGCAGGGTGAAGTGAGCAGTGTGTGGACTGACAGGTGTGACACTGTGAGGTCAGGGCAGGACAGGTCCAAGTGGGGAGATGACATGACCGCCACAGAGGAGGGTGTGTCTAGGTGAGCAAGTGGATAAAAAGACTGTGGAGGGCACTGGCGGTCCTCCAGGAAAGAGAACAACCAGAAAGGAAGACACAGATTGTAGGATTGGAGATATGTGCTTGGGAGTAATTAATATTTGAGGGATATTTGAACCATCATGCAAATGAGATTTGTTGAAATATCTTAGGATGAAAGGGTAGACATCGAGAAAGCAGAAATGGAAAGGTTTGGAGAGAAGACAAATCTGAATAAGATCAGTCACAGGTACCAGCCTCTTACAGACAACTGAGCAATGATTGTCGGGTGTCTCCCTGCACTCCTGGAGACAAAGGCGAAGTGTCAGCAGGCTCTGTGGACTGTTGACAGCATCTCCTCTAGTCGTGAGAAGATGTTCTCACTTATTAAAGTGTGTTCTTAACACGGCCCATTCTACACATTTTGTTGATTCCATAATACTTCACATTTACTTGCCTCTCAGAGCAGACTGCCTACAAAGTGGGATAAATAAAAATAGCCTAACAGGAAATAAGTAATATTATGAGAGGAAAATTAGAACTGTTGCCTGTGAAGCCAGACCTCACAAGGAAGATAAATATGACAAAGGGAAATACTCTGAACTTAAAAGGGGACATGTTGAAAAGCACAGATGCATTCGTCTGCACTGAGGTAATTAATTAAAACACCCCTCCCCGACTTTGTGCTCCTTAGAGAAACGTTCAGGGCTCAGTAGGACGGTGATAAGAAACACGATTCCACGTGATACAGTTTCCTCTGGACCCTGGTGGCTGTGCTTGTCATAGTTGATTGATATAATGTAGGAGGTTAACTGCTTTACTGGTTTTAATCCCATTTTCAAAAGAGCAAAAGGAAAAAATTCCCTCTCTGGATTCCCTAAAAGGATCATTTTAATGATGCTATGTAATTTTATAAGGTCTATTCTTATTATTTGGTGAGCAGAAAAAAAATAAATTGTGCTTCAATGACCCGAGGGAGGTACCATATTCACAACAAATGCAACAGACTTTGTTCTCTGTTCACCAGCAGGAGCAACAGGCATGGGCCCTGAATAAAGCAGGTCCTAGGAGGAAGTCTCATTGCCCCCAGAGTCATGCTGTGGTAGCAATGCACTGACTCACTGGAGACATGTCTAGTGATTACCTACTGTGTTCCAGGCACTGTGTTGATCATGATATTAAAGATGTGATAAAGATGAAGAAGATTCAAGTTTGCTGCCCTCATAAAGCTTAAGCTGAATGTAAATGGTAATTACAACCTGGGAAAATGCTAGGAATGAAACTAATTGGATGATGCACTAAATACAAAGAGGTGAGAGCCTTTTCTAAAGGTTAGATTTGTTGAGATATCTTAGGATGAAAAGAGGCCAGGGAAGAAGGATGACTCAATACCAGCCAATGAGGAGGGAGAGGGTGAGAAGGGAAAACCTCCCAGGCCAAGAAAATGGTATAAGCAAAGGCCTCTTCTGGAAAATACAAATCAGAGAGAATGTAACCTAAGGAGTAGGTCACGTGGGGTCTGGAGGATGGAGAAAGCAAACTGGGCATGCTGAGGTGACACAGAGCGAGGAGCTGCATGGAGAGACGAGGCGGGTGGGAGGGAGGAAGGAGACGGCTGGAGTGATCCAAAGCCAGAGCCCACGGAGCTGAGGCCAGACCTCCAAGGACGGGGCTGCTGGTGGTTCTGTGCTGAAGCCTCTGACTGGAAGCCTTGAGACTTGTTCTGGAAGCCCCGGAATGGCTAGAGACTGGCCCAGCTGCTGCAGATGGGGTGAAGGGCCTTCCCCAGGCAACACCAAGAGGAACAGAAAGCAGGGAAGCAGCAGACCCCCACCCCAAGTTTCTGCCGTCTAGCACCCCCATGGTGAGTCTCCATGAGTGGAGGTGGGATCCAGGCCCCAGGTCAGCACCTAGAGCAGTGTGGAGGGCTGGTGTGGGGCTGAGGGACAACCGCTTATGGTTGGCATGGCAGGACAAAGGAAGGGACTGAAGGCAGGCAAGACACAAAGTTAGAGAAGAGGCAAGACAGATGGTACAGGTGTCACGAGTGTCACAGCCTTAGCTAGGCATTTGGCTTCAACATTAAGTGCAAGAGGAAATTGTTGAGGGGTTTTAAGCTGAGTAACATCAGTACTATTAGCAGTTATTGTAGCAGCAGCGGTGCCATTGATTGTGAGCCTGCAGTGTGCCAGGCCCTATTCTAAGTGCTTTGTGTTTAATTTTCATAACAATCCTGTGAGGCAGGAACTCTTAGCCCCATTTTGCATGAAGAGAACCAAGCCAGAGAAGTTGAGTAATTTGCTCAAGGTCACACAGCTAGGAAAGAGCAGAAGAGATACTGGAAAGATTTGCACACAGTATCTTGTGGCCCAACTATTATTTACTAAGTAAATACATCACTCTGGCTGCTGAGTAGAAAATGCACTGAGGGAGACAGGGAGGCTAAGAATTATGGCTGAAAATAAACATCATAAGTGACACTAGGCTACCTCATAAGTGGTAGTGACAATACAGAAGTAATGAGCAAGTTAAAATAAAGATTCACCTTCCAAGAAACAGTCTATCCTCTCTTATGTTCCGAGTCTTCAAAGTTTGCCAGCAATTTAAGGTCCTGACTAACTTAGGAAGGGGAGATTGTAACCATGCAGGGACATCTAGAATCATGCCAGCAAGACATCCAGAGTCAGAGGACAGTCCCTGCACTGGGGGGCATTTCTTTTCCTATTGAGGGACAGCTATGATCACTTCTTATACCTAAAGGACCTAAATCCAAGTTACATGCAACCTAGAGAAACATGTCACTGAAGTAGTAGATTTTCTGGTATACACTTGTCCCTCCTTTCACCTAAAGAAGCAATCACAACGTCAGGCGGTCCGTGCATCCTACAGAGACCCACCCTCATGCTACAGAAGCCCAGAGAGGCCCCCGTTGAGCTCTGCCCAACTTGCAGCAAGAAACTTGGATCAAAGAAAAAACAACCCAAGATTTGGACCTCAAAGGAAGATGAGAAGTAACAAAGAACATCAGAACTAATCTCACTGGTCTAGGAACTGAACACAGGGGCATGTCAAACCCTGTGTGTATGTGTGTGTGCATGTGTGTGTGTCTGTGTGTGTGTGTGCGTCTGTGTGTGTGTATTACATCTACCAAAGACTGGGCTTAACAATGCAGAGTGAGCCAAGGAGACCAGAGTTGGGAAGAGGATTTACAAAACTTTACAAAATAGATTATTACTGAATTATTTACTATTTCCGGATTGACCTGTAGAGGAAATGAAACAGAAATGATATTTTGCAACCTTGCAAGAAAATATTTTCTCAGGAGAATTTCAGTCTAATTCTGTAATAAGACCCAGTGCAGTTGGGAAGTTTTGATTAAATCCGATAAGCATACAAGCTGGACTTTGGAGTCCTTTGCAGTTTGCTTCCTCCTAATTAAAAACATAATTCTTGAACAGTCACAGTAATCTGTTTTTCTGTTAACTCAACATATTCTACGGGACTAGGGGAAAAAGACTTCTTAAATGTTTGTATTTATTAAGTCGCTAGAGGATGGTGCGTTTCGAGTTTGCTAAGGAGTGATAAAGTAAATTGGGAAACTAACTGAATGCCACTTTGATCACTGACCAGCAATATTTCTGATTACACTAAGTAGGCTATATTTTTCAGTAATTAAGTGGATTTTTTTAAGTTTAACATTTGGCATAAGATGAATGGGAGAAATGAGGATGCGCTTTACCAAATAAATGTTTTGTCTTCTAGGATCAGATAATATAAAGAAATGTTAGACTTAATATGTTATGTCCAGTACTACTTGAATTGCAGACCTGATGTTTAAGAGGGCACAGAGTTTTCCACTTTCAATTCAGAGATGTAAAGAGCTGCAAGGAGTATTGCTGCCACCCATTTAACAAGAAAACTTCAAATCACTGACTTGTTTTGAATCTATTGTAGAGATAATAATTAGCACAAAATCTAAAGAGGAGCAGGAACCAGCAGGGAGAAACAAGTCTTGAGTATTTGCTTACCTGTGGCAGATACCACTAAACATCAGTAAACATCTGGTGAGGAGAATAAACTAACATTTTTAACAAATTGCTGAAGGCTGAGTGGGGGCCACTGAGAACGTGTGAACCCTCTGTTCGCTGCAGACCTGAGAGGTTACAACCTCTTGGAAGCTTTTCCTCCAGGAATCCACCAAGTGCCCACAGGGGCGATCAGGGGAAGTCTGAGAAAGCCCACAGGTGGCACTGGCTTTGGTTGGGAACACTGCAGCCACCTAACGGCTCCTGTGGAATCTCATTGCAGGTGACGAGGAGCAGACTCCCATGAGATTCATCTCCCCTAGGGAACAATAGCCTTCCTCCGCAGGGCAATGGCCCCAAAACCACAGCCTCAGGGCGCTGATGGACACCGACGGAAACTGCAGGAGGGGACAGAAGAAAAAGAGGAGTTCCCCCCTGGGGAAGGGGCAGGAATATTGCTAAGACAGCATTATGTCTGGAAATGGGGCAGGAGCCTTGGAAAGTGCACATTTCCAAGGTTAGTTCACAGTGCCTGCCCAGGACTGAGGATTAACCCGGACCGCAGAGGAAACCCCTTCTTCCACCACTCACCACCAGGCTAACAAGCAGTGAAAAACAAATCAGCAGTGAAAAACATCTGGGAGATCTGCAAGAGACAGATCTATCTGTGGAGAAGTGTAAAGGAAAGGCCCAGAGCTGAGCTGGGAGACAAACTTAAGGTAACATGAGAGGAATTTAAAGTTTCAAGGGAGCACTGATGGTAACCACAGCAACCACAAACCGCAAACCCAGCCCCATTCCCAAAAAGACTAACACAAAACTCCACACGAAAGACCCAGCAGAAGGAAAGGCATGCTCACTTCCAAGCATAAAATATACATACCCTGGTACCTGCCATCCTATATAAAACATCAACCTTCAACAAAAAGTTACAAGGCATGTACACCGTTGCTAGGAATGCAAAATGGTGCAGCCACTATGGAAAACAGTATGGAAGTTCCTCAAAAAACTAAAAATAGAACCACTGTATTATCCAGCAATTCCACTTTTGGATATTCATCCAAAAGAATTGAAATCAAGATCTCAAAGAGATGTTAGCTCTCCTGTGTTAATTGCAGCACTATTCACAATGGCCAAGATATGGAAACAACCGAAGTGTCCATCAATGGATGAATGGATAAAGACAATGTGGTATATTCATGTAATGGGATATTATTCAGCCTTATAAAAATTCTGTAATATGCAACTGTGTGGCTAAACCATGAGGACATTATGCTAAGCAAAAAAAGCCAATCACATAAAGACAAATATTACAGGATTCCATTTATACAAGGGTCTAAAATAGTCAAATTCATAGAATCAAAGACTGGAACAGTGGTTGCCAGGAGCTGAGGAGAGGGAGAAATGGGGAGTCACTAATCAACAGGCATAAAATTTCAGTCAAGCAAGGTGAATCAGCTCAAGAGGTCTGCTGCAAACCCTGTATCTATGGTCAACAATACTGTATTGTATGCTTTAAATGTTTTTAAGAGTGTAGATGCCATGTTATGTTCTTTTCAAAATAAAATAAAGTAATAAATTAAAACTGAAGGAAAGAGTAATTTAAAGCTAAGATGGAAAAACAGAAAAAAAATTGTTTTATCACAGGTTTTATTGTTATTGTTTCTTATAATCTTTAAATTCTGGATTTATTTGTACATAAAAATGGAAGTCTCTTGGATGGTATCTTGAATGTAATAAACATATTTTAGTAAAACAAATGTTCTTTATTCTTCCCTTTGCACTACCATATATAATCATTCTATTTAATGCAAATATATGTTCACATTCAGAATTTTTAATATAATATTCCTGAAACTTTGTTCAACTATCTGTGTCATCACTACAGCAAAAAGGAGCTTATCTACGCATAGTGCTATACCCTAAACTAAATTTTTGTTTAAATTTAAAAAATTAGTTTAGTTATAATTTATAATTTCTTTGATTTTTGTGCCACATATATTTTATCCTCACACCAAAGTAGCAGGTTCAGAGAAACTTTCTAAATGATGATAGTTCTGAAGAAAGAATGGGTCTCCATTTAAATTGTCAAAGAGTTAGTGTTACAAGTTGTTCAGTTCAGATACACGATTTTCAATTTGAGTTACCTAGTTGCTCTTTCTTGCTTTGCCAGGTTATACAAACAGTAATAAGGTTGAGGCGGGGACTTTGTTAAGGTGAACATGTTGCTAGTTCACTATTTCCCAAGATGTGTCCAGAGAACATTTAGTTCCCAGGATTTAAAGGCCTGATTGGCACTAGGTACTGCGTGGGGTGGCGGAGGATTCTGTGCTGTGTTAAATTCTTCTAAGTACATATCTTCTCAGAGTCTTTCAATGTGTGTTTTGACTCTTTAAGAGGGAGTAAAAACTCTCAGTGTTTCTCAAATATATTTCTGTATGGAATCCTTTACAAGGACGTTGTATGGGATAACATTCTGCATAACAAATTAGCTAAACACTCTGCTAGGGCACAGGCATCCTAGGGCAGAGGACCGGGAGCCTTACAAGAGGAAGGACCAGGTGACAACTGCACCTCAATGCAGGCAATGGAAGTCCGGGCTTCAGGAGTGACAGGAACCAAAAGAGAGGCATTTTATCCTCTTTACTAAACACCAAATGACACTAACACACAAATGTGACGTGTGATCCTCAACCCCTCCTGGCTCTGACAGCCAGCTTCAGCCCCCTGCTCCCTATACCCTTAACACTCATGGGAGAGGCAGTGGCGGAAGCACAGGAGGGTCTGCACACACAGGCTGTGGAAGCACGAAGTCCACGTGCCGTCAGGACAGCACACAGTGAGGGTTAGGAACCCAGGTCCAGGTGTTTTAAGGTAGTGTGTCTCAGACTCTAACATGCATGCAGATTGGCTGGGGATCTTGTTCTAGTGCAGATTCTGGTTCCGTGGGTGTGGGGTGGGGTCTGAGATTCTGCATTTTCTAATAAGCTCTCAGGGGATGCCAATGCTGCCGGTTTGAGGAGCAAGATTTTAGAGCAACGTAAAGGACCCTTTAAACCCAAACTTTTCATAGTTCACCTCTATCCAGGAAGGGTCCACACTCATCCTTGTATATAGACTTCTTGGTCTTGGCTATTGTTCCAAGCATTGATTTGACCTCTACGTCACTAAAACCAGTGGTCAATTTTCGGTCCTCATCTTACTTGGCCTAACAGTAGTACTTTACCCCAATGATGGCTGCTTCTTCCTAGAAATGGACTTCTTTGAACTTGGCTTCCAGAACACCGTGTGCCTCATTCATCTCTTTCTATGGTTCCTACCACCTCCCCAATTTCTGAAGTTTGAAATGCCTCCAGGCCTGTACTCGGACCTCTTCTGCATTTCTTTTGATCATCTCATCTGGTTTCACGGCTTCAGCGTCTGTACCCTGCTGATCACCTTCCACCCTCAAATGTATTTTTTCCACTTGGATCTCTCCCCTGAATTTCATTCATACATTTCCAGCAGCCTATGTAAAATCTACACATGGATGTCTAATATATGCCTCAACAAGCTCTTACTTCACAAACTTGATCCAACCAAGCCCTTTTCCAACTCAGTTAAAGGAAATTACTTAAGTCAAAAACCTTAGAAGCAGTCCTAATTCTTTACCTTCTTTCACACCCCACCTCTGATTCATGGACAACTCCTGTGGCCTCTGCCTTACAACTATATCCAGCATCTGATCATTTGCCACCACCATGCCAGCCCCGTCTCTCACCCTGATTAGTGTTATGGTATCCTAACGGGTCTTGCTGTTTCCTCCCATACCTGCCTACAATTGATTCTCAACACAGCAGCCACCGTGATCCCGTTAACAACAACACAAATCATGCTGCTTCACTGCTCACAATCCTTTAGTAGCTTCCCATATTACTCAGGGACAATGTTCTTACAATGGCTTACAAGGACCCACAGGATCCATCCTCCCCTTGACCTGCCTGATCTCGTCTCCTGCCTCCCCTCTTCACTCTCACTCTGTTTGGTCACATTGTCTTTCTAGCCACTCCGTGAACACTGAGGCACAGCCCACCTCAGGGCCTTTGCACTTGCTGCTTCTGCTGCCTAGAACCATCTTCTCCCAGTGTCTGCATGGCTGGCTTCCTCACAACTTTCCGGTTCTTCCTCAGACGTCACCTTTTCAGAGTCTTTCCCCAACATTCTTACTTAAAATTAATTCCCCACATACACTTCCTATCTCCCTTTTCTGTTATATTTTTCTTCGTACCTCATTTCATTCTTTGACATACTATACATTTGACTTATTTATTGTGTTTCTTGTCAGACTCCTGCCAACACCACCACTAGGATGTGGCCTCCATGAAGGAGTAATTCTGAAACGCTTTGTTCAGTGCTGTATCTTCAGTGCCCAGAATTGTCCTGGGCATCTATTTCTCAGCAGGAATTCAATAAATATTTGCTAAATGAATGACTTAATGAATAAACTGGCATCAGTGATATAGTTTTATTTAGTCAATTCTATATAACTGTTTGTAAAGCTCTCCAACGAGCTTGACATATGAACGATGAGCCCAGGGCATAATTATCATCATCTCACCCTCTCTTCCCCTTCCTCTCTTCCTTCTTCACTTAATCCCCTGACATCTACCAAGTCTATCTGCAGGAAGGTCAATCTCTCCCTCTCAAATCTCTCCATTTCTTCTGATCCCCATTTATCAAAAGCCAAGGGCCTCACTCAAAACAAAAAGTTTATCCCTCTCCACATGGCTGAAGAGAAAGAGCTGGCACCACACAGGGTCCATCACGGCCTGCACTGGCCTCCCACTGTCTGGCGTTGTCATTACTAAACCCTATTTCAGGGCTCTTTGACAGGTACCAATTGTCCACTGCTTCTGAATTGCCCTTTCCTGTTTCAGACCCCATGGAGCCACAGTAGCAGTCCCCATTAGGTAGCATGATTATGACCCCCCCCCCCCCAGTTAAAAACTCTGATGATGCTCCTGTAAGCTCAACCACTGTGTTCCAGCTGGGTTTCAGCCTAAACCCCTCTCACACTGCACAGAGGACAGCCCTCAGTCTTAAAGAAAACTTAAATCCTTATGCTGGCTCTGTTCAGCAGCCTGAGCTCCTCTATGGTGACTGAATTTCAATTTATTTCTCTTTCTGCCATTGAGCTTTGGAATAGGGAACGCTAGTCTACCTTGATTGTCTCCCAATGTCCAAATTTTTGGAGAAATGGTGTCGAGTTACATACAACCCTTTTCACCCAAAAGACTTTGGCCTCCTTATGCAATCTTCCCATTGATCAATTCTACGTAAGAATGGAGGCTTAAGTTTATCTAAGTCACAAAAGCAGAAACACTACAGTAGTCATCTCAACAGTGAGTGCATTCTAACCTCTATTCTCAGAACTTTCTTAGCCTCTGCTTCCTGGTGACTGTTACCTTACAGCAAAGAGCTTATCAACATTAAAGTAACATAACATCGTCTTCATTTTGGAAACATTTAAGATAACCAGAAACATTATTAAATGAGTTTTTGAATTTTATTCTAAATGCACTGAGAACCACACAACAGCTTGAAACATGGTGAGGAGTTAATCCGATTCATGTTTTAAGAAAATAACACTGATTTTGGAGAGAATGCATTTGAGCAGAGCTGGGGCAAAAGTGGGCAAGTAGCACATAGATGAAATGATGAGAGCTTGGGCTGGGTTGGTAGTAGCAGACACAGAAGCAAAAAGAATCAAAACATGTTTTGGAGATTGACAGGATTTGTTGATGGTGGGTGTGAGGTGGAGAAGTATAAAGGATGAAAGACGACTTCCAGGCTTCCTGCATGAGCAATTGTCTGGGTGATAATGACATTTGTTAATATGTATATTTTAAAGATTTGGGGGGAGGTCATGTTTGGTTGGAAAACACAATCATAAATTTCATTTTGAATCCACTTATACTGAAAATTCTGTGACACATTCAAGAGGAGATATCAAGCATGCAGGGCTGGAATTCAGGAGAAAGATTTAAGCTAAAGAAATGTTTGTGAGTTATTGGCATAGAGAAGGTGTCTTAGTCTAAGGAAAAATTATTAAGCAAGGGAAGGAAAGGGTTCAGTATGTGGGCCCAAAAACCCATAAGTGAATGAAAGTGTATGAAAGGTGTGACCAGGAAAACCAGCCCTGTCTCCATCAGGATGAGTTTATGGTGAATTTCAGCATTGCAAGGGAGTTGAAAGAAGGTCTCAGATCTCAGGAAACTGTCAGAAAGAGCATTTACATCCCTTGCTTCTCAAAGTATAGTCCATGGACTACCATTGACATCACCTCTGAGCTTTTCTGAAATGCGGACTCAGCCCCTAGAACTTCTGAATCAAAATCTGCTTTATGAGAATGTTAATGCACTTGAGTCTGTGCTACAAATTACTGTTTCTCAACCTTGGCTGCACATTATATTCACCAGGAGATATTTTGAAACTCCAAATGTCCATGTCACACTTTGGAGAAATTCATCAGAATCTCTGAGGGGGTGTGTAGAGGGAGGTGAGATCTGGACATCAGTGATTTTTTAAGTTTTCTGGATGAATCCATTATGCAGACAAGTTTGAGGACTACAAGTCTAAATACAAGAAAAATTAATGGGGGGAAAATGAGAGTATCTATTGAGGGAATAAATTTACCCTACAACTTTCGGGTGCAAGAAATAATACGCTGCTTTGTGTTTTCCTAATTCTAAGAACTCTGACTCATCTCCAACCTACTTGAGTTGGCAGGGAATTCCATCTAGTCTGCATGGGAACTTCTCTATATTTATGTCTGTATCTACATCTACAGCATCTAACTATATCAAAAGAGCATTTAATGCATGACTCCAATTTTGTTAGGTTCTAGAACAGGCTAAAGTAATCTATGATGACAAAAATCAGACAGTAGTTATCTCTGGTGTGTGTGTTGGAGGGAGTTGACTGAATACGGACAATTTCTTGGATAATGGAAATATTTTATATCTTCACAGAATGGAACGTTTAGTCTGCATATTTTACTGTATATAAGCCATACCTCAGTAAAAATATAACTATTGGGAAAAAGAATATTGGAACAACCAGAAAGCCAAATAAAGGATACCATACACCAGGATAAATTTCAAATGAATCTAAGAACTTAAAGAAAATAAAACCATAAAATGGCTAATAGAAAACTCTATTGTAACTTTAGAACAGGGAAGGTTTTTCTAACTGTCATTCAAATCTACAAGCCAAAAAGAAAGAAAAAGCAGTCATACATTCTCCTTGAGCTTTTTTTCTCTGCTTAGAATTTCAAGTCGTGCTTTGTCATCCCAGAGTGTTTAGCTGGCTTTAAAGTCTGACAGATTGTGAATTATAAACATGTCATTATACTTAAAGGCAACCTGAGATGGTGAGATGATGGCTTTAGACAAACGTGGGGTGGGAGAGTGCCAAAGGAAAGAGGGTAGAAAAGGAGCTGCTGAATAATTATCATAAACTGAAAACTCAATATCTCAAGTGAGGCATGGTGAAGTTTAAGATCTTCAGAGCAAATACTGTAGAATTTGTAGACAGAACATCTTCAGGAGACAACGAGTGGGGATGGGAGTGTAAAAGGAGGGGCACAGAGGATGTGCCCTCAAGACGTTGCACCTAACCAGCGGAGTGCTGAGGCCAGAGAAACTTAATTTTTTTTCAACCTTTATAGTGAACTAAGGCATTTTAATTTGAAGCATATAATTTTTGAAAGCTATCAAATTAGAGAAAAAAAAACCCAACAACCTCAGGGCTGGTTAGGTAAAGATAAATGAACTTTTAAAATATTTGCCTGGGGTAAGAATACAAACTGAGGGCACCATCCTGAACGACAAATAAAGTTGGCAATCATTTAAAAAAATGTTTTTTAATTGCTTATGTTTTGACCCAGCAGTTTTATTCCTAGAAATATATTGTAGGCTCATTTGTAAGGACAGTTGCAAAGATTTAGCAAGAAAGATATATTTCAACATTGTTTATAATATCAAAAAAACAGAAACAGCTTCATAGGTTAAATAAAACACGGTGTCTTCATATGACAGAATGCTAATAGAGCCATTAATGTACCACGTAGGATTATTTATTGACATTGATTCATGTTTATGATAAAATGAAACAAAGAATCTACATCAGTATATACAGCATGGTCTCATGTATGTTTTCAACCATTCATACATATGTACATGCACGTACATACAGGCCAATGCATTTTGAATGGCTGCTTTGGTGGTGGAACATACAGATTTGTGGGTGATTCTTATTTGTTTATTTCTACTGTATTCTACAAGAATCATGTGTATTTCTTGTGTAATAAAAATAAAGTTAACACTATAAAAATTAAAACTCGACAAAAGAAAGTATTAAAAGTATGTAAATGTGAATTTATGAATGATTGTATGAATTTAGCAATCTTGAAGAAATAAATGATAATTGTTATAACTTGAATCATAAATTTGGCTCTGAGCTCCCAGGCAGCCAAATCATAAAGGGAAATACTCACCTTTTTAATTTTCATTCCCATGAAGATTAAAATATATCATCTCCAAGAGGAGGAGGAAAGCTCTAAGTGGAATTTCTTACATGTAGCACTTTTCATATCAGTTTTGTATCTTTGCTTACTGGCTCCATTTACTTTTTTCATCTTTTGAGTAAGATGAATATAATTGTGAATTTTTGTTGTTGTTGTTTGAATTGTTTTTTAAAAAATGAGGACAGTATCTATTCCAGGTTTTAAAAATCACATGTGATATAACAAGTTGTCAGCATTCAGAGATTTTCACATATATTCATCACAAGATTTACTATTTCTGACTTTAACAGGACTTTTATCTCCAGCAACCAGAAAAGCACATGTTATTTTTAATATATTTTGTTTTCACTCTTCCATCACTTTGCTTCTTGCCTTTCTGTTTTCACTTTCCCTCTTTTAGTGACACTAGCAGTGTGAACTAAATCAATCTCTTTAAAAGTGGTTTGAAGGATCACTTGAATCCATTTCCTACTCTTAATTATCAGATTCTATCTGGATAGCAATCTTTTTACCTTCTGCTTTCATTATTTCTGGTTCAACTTGCAGCTCCATAAAACGTTAAAAATATTTTGATTTAGGTTTCTTCCAGCTTGGTAGAGAGTTTTAACTGATTTTGTAATCAGGGCAAATAGCCATTTAACTCTAGATTTCACCTTTGCCAACCCATTTAAGATATTTTAGTGCTTGATTTTGTATGTGTGTGCAGGGTGGAGGAGGATTAGCCCTGAGCTAACATTCATTGCCAAGCCTCCTCTTTTTGCTGAGGAAGACTGGCCCCGGGCTAACATCCGTACCCATCTTCCTCTACTTTATATGGGACGCCGCCACAGTATGGCTTGACAAGTGGTGTGTTGGTCCGCGCCCGGGATCTGAACCTGCGAACCCCAGGCCACCGAAGCAGAGCACACAAACTTAACCGCTACGCCACTGGGCCGGCCCCCAGCACTTGATTTTCGAAAGACCAGCATCAGTTTGTCTCCCCATTTCCTCCCACTCAAACTTGTTTTTTTTCCCTTAAAGTGCAGTGATACAAATAGTGTCTCATTAAAGGCAGTCAGCACCTGTTCTGCCTGGCACAACATTCACAAGTTCGCAATGTGACAAACTATCATCACCTGAATTTCCCCAAGTATCTCTCTGTGCAGCTTCCATGTCTATTCTGGATTCTAAATTATGTCTGTGTCTTTAAAAACAACCACAGTGATTTTTAAAGGAGGCTCTTGCAAAGAGGTAATTCTGGCGGCTGAATGGGACTTGTGTCCCCATCTTCCAGGCCTGTTCCTCCTGGCTCACTTCTCCCCAGCCACCTATGATAAGATGCGGTGAGAATGAAATGAAACTTGAATCATCTTAATACTCGTGATTGTAAACATGCTCTGCAGATATCTGTGTTTCTGTAAGACGTCTGATAAATGCTTTATAAATCATATGTTTATCAATACACATTTCTACATGGGCAAACTCTTTCTGGTTTTACTGCCAAGGGATAATATCATCTAGCCAAAAAAAGACAAAATGAAGTTGGAAGGTACAATTACTCCCCCAGCCTCCAGCCACTTATCTTCTTGCTGTGAACTGAGAGACAAGGAGACCAGTAGTTCCTCTCCCGCCTTCCCTTCCCTGCTCTGGCTCCTCCCCAAGTAGGTGAATGCCAGGAAGTTTGGGTGCACACTTCTAAGAGAAGGACCAGGAAGGAGGAAGTTTATGAAGAAGGTATATGATACAAACTTGACTCAAGAAGAAGGTGACGAAGAGGGCTGAGCGAGGCCAATAATGGACGGGCAGACTGATGGGGCTGAACTAGGATGGAGGAGAAAGGGAGATAATCCAGAGGGTGTCAGTCAGATCCTAAAGCAGCAAGAAATTGAGATGTCAGAGATGGATAAATGACTAGAACAAGTGGGAGAGCACAGACAGAGGCCATGGCCACAGAGAAAGCAGGAGAAACAACAAAGTTGTCGATTAGAAGAGAGATTTACAGAGGCAAACTTTTAGAAAGAGGGAGTCTAGACACTTTGACCTTTTGACTCCATCTGATGCACTTTTATGAGCCCAGCCTGATAACTTACAGGGGGTATTAGTCTGCTAGGGTTACCAGAGCAAAATACCCCAGAGTGGGAGTCTTAAACAACAGACATTTATTTTCTCACAGTTCTGGAGGCTTGAAGTCTGAGATCAAAGTTCAGGCAGAGTTGATTTCTCCTGAGGCCTCTCACCTCGGCTTGTAGATGGCCGTCTTCTCGCTGTGTCCTCACATGGTCATCTCTGTGCATGTGTGTCCTAATGTCCTCTTTTTACAAGGACACCAGTCAAATTGGATTAGAGCTCACCCTAATGATCTCATTTTACCTTAATTACCTCTTTAAAGACCCTATCTCCAAACACAGTCACATTCTGAGTTACTGGGGGTTAGAACCTCAACAACACATGAATTTGCAGGGGAGGGGGAGCACGATCCAGCCCATAACATAAGGGAAGCCGTTGACAAATATAAATAGGATATAAAATGTAAGGAAAGTCCATAAATTCCATATGCTTTCTGTAGCCTGCTCCCGGTGGGCAGCAATGGAGAAAATCTCACAAAACATTCTAGAGAAGGAGGTAGTATGCACTTCTAATAACCCCTGCCCAGTTGTTTGGGCCAGGTTTATTTGCATGACAGAAAATGTAGGCACCAACATGGAAAGAGGGCCTTTGGCCAGCCTGGAAAACTATCCAGACTTGACGCAAGTTCCTAGATGTGGCCTTACTTACACTTAACACCAAATGGCCTCTCCAGAGACAAGTGCAAGTTCTTTCCCTTCTTCTAAGGGGGCTCAGAGCCGACGCTAAACAGTCAGCTTTTAAGACAGTTTAGCACATGCTGTCACAGTGCAACATGGCCAGCGCTTGCCTTGACCCCGTCAGTCCCAATATCCTCCTCATCTAAAGACGGCATTGCTTTTCTCACAGCATGTTGGACCCTGGGGTAGGTCTACATTCGGCGACAATCTGGTTCAGTGAGAAAGCTAACACCTTGCCCACCTAATAGCTCTTTTGCCAAGTATTTGGAATTTTCAAGGAGACCATTTATAAATATGGTAGAACCTGGCCAAAGTTTCTTGTTGGAAACATTAACATGTGAGATGTTGACGCACAGTAGGGAGGTCCCACCCGACACCTGGAGGCAGGATCTCTATTCAATTCATCTGTGACAGTGTGTCCATAGCAGCTGTTGAAATATTCAAAAACATCCATACCAGCTGGTAAAAAGCTACTGCTCTGACTCCTCATTCCTTCACTCCCTCTGCTCCTGTCCCCTCACCAGGGTCCTCCCCACCAGCCTTAGCCGGTGGTCAGTATCTGATGCAGCGGGAGGCTTCCAGGACTAGCTAGGACCCATGCCATCATCAAAGCCCACTCCGATGGCTGAGGCCCAAGCCCTGTTGGATGGCTTTTTTGAAAATCACTCTTCCTATAAGCACTTGGGACAGTGATATTTATTTTTTTGGTTAAGGAAATGGAGAGAAACTGGCAAAAATGTGCACATTTAAATCACCAAATGATTACAGATCATCTACTGGGTGCAGTGTGCTAGTAGATAACTAGGGAAGCTCTAAAATGAATAAAACCTAGTCTCTGAACTCAAGGATGTTATACTCTATATAAACGGTGGTTGTTAGGTGAACAGACTTGTGATTTCATAAACTGTATTTACCTTCTTAGATTATTCTGATTAAGATCTTCCTACTTAGGTTGACCTATTCAGGTTTATGGACCTATTTCACCTATCCATTTTTTGCATGATCCTCCCTTTTCTCCTCTCCCGTCTTGCCCCAAAAGGCAGAGAAAAGTAAATGGACTGATGATGGCTTTTTCTAATCTTACCAGAGCACACCCAGAAGGGCACAAGGAGTTCCGCTGTCATGCCTGCTCTGCCAGGCTTTCAGCAAGCACAACAGGCTGTTGTGTAACATTTAGTTTCAGTCTATCAATTCCCTGTAAACACTGGCGAGTCAAGGTCTATGTGAGCTCAGCAAGCAGTATCCATGACAACAGTACCTACAGCAGGGTACTTAGCATATGGGAAAGAAGAAATGTCACCCCACTCCTTTTTTCCAGAGATCATAGGATGAATAACTGAATATTAAGCAAATTGAAATCCTCATTTTATGCTCACCAGTACTACTTCCATGTAGTATTTTTTGAACCTGTATTTAATTCATACCATTATTCAAAAACAAGACAAAACACAAAAAGAAAGGAAGGAAGGAGAGAAGGAAAGAAGAAAGGAAGGAAGATATCCTGCTTCGCTTTGATTTAAAATATTTCCAAAGACTTTTTCTGAAAGAAAAATACTATAAAGATGGTCTCGGTGAATTTACAACTCTGACCCATAGAAAAAGTCGGTGGAAAATATTAAACATGTTCAATAAATATCAAGGTACAATAGTCTCATGAAGACACATAACTGAGTTGTTTACTACGGTTTCTTACACATTCTTGCTACTTACATATATTTCTTACATATTCCTGCTTCTTACGTGAATATCCTGCTCTGGAAAGCATTTTGCGTAGATGCATAAGAAAAAAGGCAGGAAGGATGAGACAGACAGAAGTGACCGAGTAGTGTCAAACAGCTGTTTACCATATTATGCCAATTAAATTAGTCATCAAATTCTAGTGTTGCAGAAATGGCTGGTTTCTATCATGTCATTTCTTTGTACATAAAAGGAATAATGAGAGGACTCGGGAATGACTAGAACGTTTCACCCAGCCTTCACCTAGTTCTTACTCTTGAATAACCTAGGTCTTTGCAGAAGTGCTGCTCCAATCTCCTGAGATGGCATCACAACTATTTTTTAAGGGCAAAACTATGATTTCCCCTGTGTCCTCTTGACTTCCAGCCCATCTTCCTGTTGGAGTTGTATAGAGCTCAGAAACTGAATAAAGTTTACCAACAAGGCAATCCTTACAGAGATTTAAAGGGGATTTTATTTACGTTGACAATAAATCCGTTGGATCTTTTCTTTTCTTAGCTGCATCACAGACATTTTGTTGTTGCATCTAATTGATATCCACTATTAAAATTAATCCCATGTTTTGGCAGTGATTTTTGCAGCTGAAGAAAGAAATTTTGCGCAGTATATGTTAAGTGTATCTCCTATCATCAAATAATACATGTCTGGCCTGTAACTGGATGTGCAAATAGAGCTAGAGAAATTAATGAGAAAAATACATTAGAACACTTTGTTTCATGAATATGTACAGTTCTAAATTTTAAATTAGTCTCCAACCTATTTATATATTTATCTTGCCTTACATTTGGAATTCTCTATCACTAAACGGAATCGTAGTACTATAGTCTGCATTTCTTGCTAACATGCAAAGATTTTTTTCATAACTCATGTCTTTGCCAAAGACTATTCATCATTATTCACTAGAGCCAAGGTAAAACCATTGAAATGTTGTAATCTTTATTTTTCTCCTCAATATACTAGTGGGATTTTGTATAATTCAGACAGATTGGTGTTGATCATATGTTAAAACCATTGAAAAGACAACTCCAGATCACATATGCAGATTTTGTACAGCAGTTCAGAAGGGTGACATATCTGGAAATGCACTCTAAAATGTATACTTGTGGGGCTGGCCCAGTGGCCTAGCAGTTAAGTTTGCACACTCTGCTTCGGTGGCCCGGGATTCACAGGTTCGGATCCCAGGCATGGACCAGTGCACCACTTGTCACGCCATGTTGTGGTGGCATCCCATATAGGGTAGAGGAAGATGGGCACAGGTGTTAGCCCAGGGCTGATCTTCTTCAGCAAAAAGAGGAGGATTGGTAATGGATGTTAGCTCAGGGCTAGTCTTCCTCATAAAAATATAAATATATAAAAACAAAATAAAATGTACACTTGTGTTAAAATTAGGGTTGTATGAAAATAATAAAATGTATTAGCTTAAAAAATATTTTCCCTATTTGGGGCTATCTTCTTGACAGCAAGGATGTTCTGATTGTCTACCTCAGAAATTGTTAAGAGAGGTGAAAATAATTATTCCAAAAATCTTTTGTACTGGCAACCACATTTAAACTCAAGTGAAATGTTTTCCACTGGTGTAAGTTCATTTTAGTTTTCAGCCAGAAACTAGAAAACTCATTTTAAATGAGACTCTAAGAGGCCAGCCCAGTGACGTAGTGATTAAGTTCGCGTGTTCTGCTTCAGATGCCCAGGGTTCGCAAGTTCAGATCCTGGGTGCAGACATATGCACTGCTTATCAAGCCATGCTGTGGCAAGCATCCCACAAATAAAGTAGAGGAAGATGGGCACGGATGTTAGCCCAGGGCCAGTCTTCCTCAGCAAAAAGAGGAGGATTGGCAACAGATATTAGCTCAGGGCTAATCTTCCTCACCAATAAAAAAGAGAGGTTAAGCCTGAGGAAGAGTGTTCCTGGCAAATGTGTCTGACACTGATTGAGAGATTATGGGCTAGAGAGCATTGCTGTGGGTCTGAAGACAAGACTGAAGCAGAACTGTTTTTATAGAGTAGATGGATATGACGACAGGTGGGACACAAGGAAAAAGATGAAGATGATTGATGTACTAAAATGAAAACACTTGGCGAAATAGCTATGCACGTGGACTTGTATTACAAAGTCTGCACATTTCTGTTTCTTAAATTTCTTGTCCTTTTTATAATATTTGACATTGTTGACTGCTCTTCTCTTGAAAAAGTAAAATATATATTTACATATATTCCTTTGACTTCCAGGATACCACACTCTCCAGACAGTCCTCTAACCTTCCGGCTGTACCTGCCCAGCCTCCTTTGTATATTTCTCTTCCTATGCTTTTCCTATATTTGATGTCCCCACCGGGTCCTATTCCAAGCCCTTTTTACTTCTGATTCAACACACACTTTTGCTTACTCCAAAGGTGTACATTACCATCTCTATACTGACCTAGAAATCTTTATTTTCAACCCAAATTGTTCTCCTGAGTATTAGACTATCTACTGGATTTCACCATGTGTATGTCCCACAGACACTCCAATCTCAAACTTAAAATCTCCTTTGACTGCTTATCTACCTGAGTTCTAAATATAAGTTGATGATATTACTGCCAACTCATGTGTCCAAGCCAAAACTTGGACATTAATCCCCTTTCTCATAATCAATCACCAAGTCTTGCCAATGTTACCTCTTAAATATTTTCAATTACGTTTACTTCTTTCTAGGTCCACCAGCAGTACCCTAGACCAGACCCTCATTTCTCTTAACTGCATTATAGTAAGTTTTGTTCCTTTCCAACTTATGTTCCACAAATATCTATAGATACTTTAGTGCATGGCCTTTGTCCAGGTTGTCACCTCTGCCTGGAACACTTCATTGCTGTCATATGCCTCCTGACTTTCCCTCAATAAACTAAATTAACACATTAATTCAATTATTCTTACTTTTCTGGGAAGACTACCCTGACCAGCCTCCTCCCAACATTGAATTAGATGCCCTTCCTTAGTACTATCAATCACTCCTTATTTTCCCTTTTAGAGAATTCATCAATGAATTGAAATTGTATATTTAATTTAACTATTTGAATGGGGATCATGTCAGTATTATTTGTTGCTATAGTCCTAGTTGTTAGCATAATACTTGTCATAGTCGGCACACAATAAATGCATATACTTTTTGAATGAAAAAATACATTTTTTCATAGTTCCAGATGTAAGTACTCAAGTTTAAACTATTCAACCAATAACAAACACAGTTTTCCTTTAAAAGGTTTCAACTATGATTTTTATTCCCATTTAAACAACCTTTCCTGTGTTACCTAAAATAGGGGTAATTCATTTTATCCAGTCCTAGTAGGAGTTCAGAGCACATTCAGCGACGCAGAGTCAGATAAAAGGACCTGGTTAAAATGGGGAAAGCAGATGGGATGACGAGACTTTGCATCTATGACAGAGTCATCTCGGCCTAGGATGAGGATGGACTGACTTGAAGAAATACATTCATGGGGGCCTGATCTCTATTGTCCTATAAAGTTGACTTTAAAAGGCCAATTATAAAGAAGGAAGTAACGAGGTCAAGACTTCACAGTTAGCACATGCCAATCCATATTCTGACCAAGCTATCCTCAGTGAACTATCAAATCAAACTTTCATTCCTGTTTCAAAGGTTGACATTTATCTAACACCTGTTGATTCCTTCCAACTTACGATGATGGCGCTGCCACTGAATTCCCAAAGTAGAGAGCTGACTAGATAGCCATTACCCAGTAAACACAGAGGCAGACACAACTAGCAAAGGACAAAGGCTGGGGAAGGATAATACCATCGGGAACATTTACCAGGCTAAAATGACCCTTGGACCACCATCGAAGTATGGAGCGTCTATTAATGGAAATGCATTTATGGTTTTGACCACAGTATGTTCAGACTGGTGCAGGTACTTCTGATTATCTCTAAAAGATAGCAAAGTTTAGTTCTGTTCTGCATGGTTTGGCAGCTGAAATAATAGAACATTGGAAATTTCCCTTACTAGTACTTTATTTTATTGCATTATAAATTGTTTTTTCCTATAGCAACTCACTGGGGAAAAAGTAATAACCATGCCTAAAATGTTAGAGTATATAATTAAAAACAACGGCAATTTTGGTATTTTATTCTGTACATTATTTAATGCTAAATTGCAGTGAAACTGCCAAGGAAGTTTTGAATTTATGTACCCAGAAAGTGCAGGAATTCCCTTTGATGATGGAGATGCAATAAAAATAAAATCAATGGTCGTAATATTATCTTAAATGACTTACACTGAGCCCTGAAGACATTCCATCTACTTGTCCTTTTGAAGCATGCATTATTTTATTATTTCTGTAATCTGTCACGAGCCAGCCTTAGTGGTCTAAGGGTTAAGATTTGGCACTCTCCTTGTGGAGGCCTGGCGTGGTTTCCTGGTCAGGGAACCACACCACCCGTCTGTTGATTGCTATACTGTGAAGTCTGCATGTTGCTGTGATGCTGAAAGTGATGCCACTGGTATTTCAAATACCAGCAGGGTTTCCCATGGTGGACAGGTTTCAGCGGAGCTTCCAGACTAAGACAGACTAGGAGGAAGGACCTGGACACCTGCTTCCAAAAAAGTTAGCATGAAAACCCTATGAATAGCCAGGAAGCATTGTCTGATACAGCACCGGAAGGTAAAAGGATGGCACGAAAAGACCGAGCAAGGTTCTGCTCTGCTGTAGAGGATCGCTAGGAGTCGAAGTCCACTCCATAGCACTAACAACAAAAATCTGTCGTGACTAATAAATACTGTCATAAACTGTCCGGTTTCAATTGTTTTCATGTTCTAAAAGACTTCAGTAAAAAATACACTCTGGAATTTTAGAATTGCTGAAATTTACACAGGTTTCATAGATGCATCTATGACAAATAATCATCTCATCCATATCTTATTCTTTGGCCCTCCCTCAAACATGGGCCAGCCTGAGGTCAAATGGCAAAGGACCCCAAGAGCCCACCACACTGGGGAAGCTTGTCAGGGTTCTGAAGCACCATTCAGTTCTTTCATTTGTCATCTGTCTTGGCATTATCTGTAAGATTCAGTGATTTGTTGATTCTAAAAACATTTACCGTGTCCTGTTGTGTGTAAAGCATACTAGTAAGGTTAAGATGGAAAATGTCTGCCTTCCAAGAGTTCCCAGTCTGGTGTAACTGTAACATAATATGCTAAATGCAGTGGTGGAGTCATGCACACTAATTTTTACCAGCAAAGAGGAAGATTCCTAATTAGCCTTGGGAAAGGTAAGGGATCAATGAAGGCTTTCAGAAAGTGCTGATTCTACAGTTGAATATTAAATGAAAGGCATGACTCAGCCAGGTTTGAGGAGAAGCATAGGAGGCAGGAAGGGAGGAGGATATTCTTCCTTCCTATTTTCTTTCCTTTGTCTTTTTTTAATTCTTTCTTCTCTTTCAATAAGTATCACTTGAAACTTTTTATGTGCCAGGTATACCACAGGTGACTGAGATAAAGTCCAGAGAGCAGGTACGAAGAAGCAAAGAGATAGAGGCAAGAAAGGTGTGGGGTGTGTGTAGAAATACACCAAGTTCCGGGTAAGGGTGGGAAGATAGCCAGGGTTCAGATTACGTAGGATTCTGCGTGCCTGGAGGTGGAGTTTAGACATTATCCTACAAGTAAAAGTCATCTTTAAAGTAATTAATATTAATAATATTTTAAAAGTAATTAGTGGACCTTGAGGGCATTATGCTAAGTGAAATACATCAGACAGAGAAAGACAAACACTGTGTAATCTCACTTATATGTGGAACTTAAAAAAATTTTTTTAAAAACAATCTCATAGATACAGAGAACAAATTGGTGGTTACCAGAGGCAGGGG